>CAWUFW010005816.1:0-1265013 GCA_963921515.1 Calotriton arnoldi
AAAGACTACCACCTGAGCCAATACACCGGCAGTGGCCCTCCTGCCAAGCCAGTATACCTCAGGCCCTGGGAGGAGAAGGTGCGGGCCATCCTTCCGCCAGTGAGCGTATATGGACTAGAGGACATCCCAGAGCCTGGTGAGTACACAACAAATGTACACAATAAACTGCCACAAAACACACACATCACTGTCAAGGGAGAGTCAAACCATGCACTCATAGCAATTACACAGCAACTAGAACAGAATCATCCCAAAATGTGTATGTCAGTCAGATAAACACAACACATGCCATCAAAAAAGTCACATCCAACTGTGCCAACACATGTACAAACACAACCACAACTACAGCTAGGCAGTGGCACAAATAGAACTAACACACACATCCACACATGTAGCCACCACAACAACACCAACACACAGTGAAGACCACTCAAAGGAAGGAATTCTGTGTATGCTGGCCAAGTCAGTGTAGCCAATAGCATCATGGGAGTCGCAGTCACACATGTTGCCCCCCCACAACTGTCCCATCAACACCACCCTGAACCATGCTCACATCACAGGGAGTGGAGAAGGACTCACAAGATGGCTGACACTGGCTACTGCTGTGAGGAGCACAAGGCCCTGCTGCCAACTGTGCACCAACAAACAGCAGGACACCACTGACTGACATCCTGAGAGACAACTTACACTCCCTGCAATGCAAGCACGTTCCATGGTGGGATATCCGGCTGGCTGGGTGGGAAGGGGGACTTGCAGCACTGACCATAGTCACCAGCACCTCCCCTCACCCCCCCAACACAAACTCCACAGTACCCACCTGGTAGAATGCAATGCCCTCCATCCTAACACAAGATCCCACAAAGCACCACCACCCTGGGTTATGTTGTGTGAAGCACAGGGACACTCTTGGGACTCTTAGCCAAACAACTGCCAGGACAACACTCCCAGCCATCCTGTCAGCACAGCCAGCCCACCCCACAGGGAAGCAGAGTCAAAGGAAGGAAGCATGGGCATGCTGGGAAGGGGGTGGAGGCAATAGCATGATGGGAGTCGTAGTCACAGACATTGCTCAGCCTCACAACTGGCCCATCAACACCACCCTGAACCATGCTCACATCACAGGGAGTGGAGAAGGACTCACAAGATGGCTGACACTGGCTACTGCTGTGGGGAGCACAAGGCCCTGCTGCCAACTGTGCACCAACAAACAGCAGGACACCACTGACTGACATCCTGAGAGACAACTTACACTCCCTGCAATGCAAGCACGTTCCATGGTGGGATATCCGGCTGGCTGGGTGGGAAGGGGGACTTGCAGCACTGACCATAGTCACCAGCACCTCCCCTCACACCCCCAACACAAACTCCACAGTACCCACCTGGTAGAATGCAATGCCCTCCATCCTAACACAAGATCCCACAAAGCACCACCACCCTGGGTTATGTTGTGTGAAGCACAGGGACACTCTTGGGACTCTTAGCCAAACAACTGCCAGGACAACACTCCCAGCCATCCTGTCAGCACAGCCAGCCCACCCCACAGGAAGCAGAGTCAAAAGGAAGGAAGCATGGGCATGCTGGGAAGGGGGTGGAGGCAATAGCATGATGGGAGTCGTAGTCACAGACATTGCTCAGCCTCACAACTGGCCCATCAACACCACCCTGAACCATGCTCACATCACAGGGAGTGGAGAAGGACTCACAAGATGGCTGACACTGGCTACTGCTGCGGGGAGCACAAGGCCCTGCTGCCAACTGTGCACCAACAAACAGCAGGACACCTCTGACTGACATCCTGAGAGACAACTTACACTCCCTGCAATGCAAGCACGTTCCATGGTGGGATAACTGACTGGGTGGGTGGGTGGGTGGGAAGGAGGTCTGGCTGTCAACCAAACACAATCAATGCAGACCATGTTCACACCCCAGAGAATACATAGAAATGCCCAAATAATGCAGGACAATGTGCCACACCAATATCAACCCCTGACTGTGACGACTTAGGACAATACAATGTACAGGCCCGCACCCGAGGCACAGTCACAACTGTCAGGTGTGTCAACCACTGATGCCTGCAGAAACATGACATACATTGTTTGTGTCTCCCAAAAACAGGTGATGATAGGGACACAGCAGCAGACGCTGAGGAGTCCCAGTCCCAGGCTCAAGAGGATGCCGAGCTCACTGGCGTCGTACAGCCTCTGTCCTCCTCGGACGATGAAGAACAACCTGGCACATCCGGTGCAAGTCAACATGCTGCACCAGCAGGACCACCAGCTGCAGCACCAGCAGGTCCACCAGCTGCACCCCTGCACCCACCCCTCCAACGACTGTCACCACGAATACCATCCCTGCCGACATGGACAGAATAAGGAACAACACCAGCGCAGTGACCCTGGACCAACCTGGGGCCATGGACACCACCACCACCACCAACCCCCAAGGTGGACCAGGGTTATCTGTGCGTGCAACTGCACACACTGCACATGTCAGCAGGGGTGGTGGGAGGGGTGGGAGACAGAGGTCGCTGCTTGCAGACGTTGCTGGTGTGCATGAAGACCCACAACTGGTACGCATAGCTGATGCGTACCAGTCCAGCACCGGAGAGCTCAGCCAGGTAGTGGGGCTCCTCAGAGACATCAAACAGCAGCAGGCTGCCCATCATGCCCGCTTGGACTCCCACATGTCCCATGTGGAGTCACACATGTCACGTGTGGACTCCCACATGTCACGTGTGGACTCCCACATGACCCGCGTGGAGTCCAAGTGGGATGTACTACATGAGATGACGGCGGTGCACAGGGACATTTTACAATGCCTCCGCCAGATGAACAGCAACCAGTCCACACCTCCCTGTGTGCCAACAACATCTGGTACCGAACAAACTGCAACTGCCACAGGGAGGGAGGAGGACTCTGGCGGAGAGTCCCCTGCACCGCAGCAGCCTGCACTTGAGGGCCCCCAAGAAGAGGGGTCGTCCGAGGAGGGAAAGTGAGAGGCTGATGGCCAAGCGCAACTCCCAGGAAGCCTGAACCTGTTCTGGATTTTCGCCTTTGTGCACAGACTGTTCACCCTGTTGATGGCAACACTACTCCCACACATTGCATGGGGAGTACAAGTTGGAACAATGTGTCAGACAACTGTGGCCCCGATACTGGGGATCCTGTCTACCTGGACTTTCTATTCATCTAGGAACTTGGGATTGCAAGATTCATGTACAGCACAATCCATCCTATGCACTATTATCACAGATGTATCACAATAAACACAATAATACACCATACTTGCCTCTGTCGTGATTCCAACGTGGGTACTGTTATGGGGATGATGAACAACAAAATTACACTGTGTATGCGAACTGCAACAGCAAGGACAACACAGGCATGTGAGTACAGGCAACGTGACACATATGAGGGAGACACACCACCAGGGCTACACAACACATACACACCTAGGCCATCTGACTCATTGCCTACACTGATGTTGCCAGGGAAGACGGTGCAATGCACAGACACCACACCCATTCCCAGTTGTAGTCAAGTAGCCCACAGGTGCAGTAAGCAAATGGCAGTCAAATGTGTGACCACAGACAACGCACATCACTAAGTGAAGCACAGGTTTATTACACAGTAGCAACATGCCGTAACCACTACAGATGCAAGGTAACCCCACCTGGTAGCGGGCACACAGTCAACAACTGTAGACAGAAGGAAGTCCATGGGTGTGGCGCACATCACCTGTAGGGACACAACAGCTACCAGCCTGGATGTGCAATCACGTTGTCGGTGGACACAGTTGACCAAACGAATCTGAAAGTACCCTGTGAAGGACAGAAATGACACACAGTCAAAAGCAATGGAGTACAGGACAGAACAGCAAAACTCATGCACAATACATGTTACAAGATACCCACCCAGAACCAAGTTAGCATGTCAACACTGTTGGGGAGTACAGCCCACCTGTCACCACACATCGCAACACACATCCAGTCAAGTAGCCCATGGACACACTCCAACAGCACCAGAGCACCACCCACACATCATGCCAACTCACATCATTCACATGACACCTCAGGATACTCACATTCAGCTAAAGAAGTTGGTGATGAGCTGTGTGCGGACATCACCATCACCATCATCATCATCATCGTCACTGGCATCGTGGTCCAGGCCAGGATCCTCCACAGGTGGCGGATGTTGGTCATCGTCATCCTGGATGAGAGGCAACTCCTTCCGCACTGCCAGGTTGTGGAGCATGCAGCAGACGATGATAATCTTGCACACTTTCGCAGGGGCATATGGGAGGGACCCTCCGGTCTTGTCCAGGCAGCGGAAGCGGCTCTTCAGGAGACCAAAGGTCCGCTCAATCACTCTCCTGGTCCGACCATGTGCCTCATTGTAGCGCATCTGGGCAGGTGTCACAGGGTTCCTGAGGGGTGTCAGCAACCACGGCATGTTGGGGTATCCCGAGTCACCTACGGACAGACAAGTGCACATCAGCTGACTTGGAAAAGTGGGCGGAATACTACAGATCAGATCACACACAATGGCACAAAGTCAGTACACACCGACAAGCCAGGCACGCTGGTTCTGCATCTGTGCCATCAACCTGGGGATGCGACTACTCCTCATCACAAAGGCATCGTGTGCTGAACCAGGGAAACGGGCACACACGTGTGTGATGGTCATGTCTGCAAGACACACCACCAGTGCATTGACCGAGTGGTAGTGCTTGCGGTTCCTGTAGGCCTGCTCCTGGGCCTGTGGTGGTACCAAAGCCACATGTGTCCCATCAATGGAGCCAATGACATGCGGCATCCTCCCCAGGGCATAAAAGTCACTCTTCACGTCAGTGAGTCGTCGCAGTCTAGGGAAATAGATGTACCGGTTCAGGAAGAGCAACATTGCCGCCAAGAAATCGCGGAGCACACGGCTGAACATGGTCTGTGACATCCCACCAGCAGACGCCACAGTATGTTGGAAGGTACCGGTGGCAAAGAAGTGTAGGGCTGCCATCACCTTCACCTTGGGGGTCAGCGCTGTAGGATACGGCCGGCCAGGCTGCAAATGTGGGGACAACTGCACTGCCAAATCCTCAATCAGCTGCCTGGTGAAGCGGTACCGTCGGATGCTGTCCCGTTCCACCATCGTTGCCAGGTCTGGGAATGGCCGATGGACAGCAGGAGCCCTGCAGTGCAGAGGAGAAGTAAGCAAGATCGTCAGTCACCCCACATATGCGGCATTGAACACACTCAAGATCCCAACATACATCATCATGAGGCACAACTACATGAAGTGTGCAGTACCGGAACGACATGTATGGTACATACATGGCCAACATCTGTCAACACGGTCCTACAGGTGGCATCAATTTGTCCCAGGTTGGCCCATTGGATATCATGATGCTGTGTCACAGTCACCCCCAGTGACATGTGAGGACAGATGTGCCCCAGGCACCACAGCTCAACGACAGGCACATTCCCAGGGACCCTGTAATGCCACATGGACACTGGCATCACCTGGAGTATCATGTGTACACCACAACAAAACAAACATGACCCCCACAGGTAGTGGCCACACTTGCCATGGCAGGAGAGCCATGGACGTCTGTGACACACACGCACAACATCAGAGTCCATGCACACACAACGTGGATGTGGAGACTGTCTCCCATTGTGCACATGAAATCAGAGACATTGTAAACACTACATGCACAAAGACTGTGGAGGGCCATCACTATTGTGCCACTGGGACACCCTGGCTCAAACATACCGTCCCACATGGGACTCACGGGGTATGTGACATGACATACACAAACACCACTGTGAAATGTGACCATGGCACATGCACAGATATGAACAGTTGCACATCACAGTGGTCACGTACACGTAACACCCAGGATCCTGTCCCCATTAACACGTGCACAGCCTGGGGGTGGCTGCCCACAGGTGACACCCACAGGACAACATGTACACCAACATACACACAATAGGAAATGCAGCCTTACATGCCTTATGATAAGGTTTGGACAGGCTGTCGTGATGTAGGTGTGCCCCTCACTCCCTGGGAGCTATCTGTGGCTGGCATATGTCCATCTGAGACAGGCATGCTGACATATGCCAGTCACATGTACAGTGATGCGTTGAACAGCAATGGACCGATCGGTGCCTCCGGCCGGCCCATTGCTTTCAATGTGTGCGGGTACGCGTTGTACCCCTGTGCGCGTTGTACTGCAATGGACCGATCGGTGCCTCCGGCCGGCCCATTGCATTCAATGTGTGCGGGTACGCGTTGTACCCCTGTGCGCGTTGTACTGCAATGGACCGATCGGTGCCTCCGGCCGGCCCATTGCATTCAATGTGTGCGGGTACGCGTTGTACCCCTGTGCGCGTTGTACTGCAATGGACCGATCGGTGCCTCCGGCCGGCCCATTGCATTCAATGTGTCGCGAGTGCGCGTTGTACCCCTGTGCGCGTTGTACTGCAATGGACCGATCGGTGCCTCCGGCCGGCCCATTGCTTTCAATGTGTGCGGAGTGCAGCGTTGTACCCCTGTGCGCGTTGTACTGCAATGGACCGATCGGTGCCTCCGGCCGGCCCATTGCATTCAATGTGTGCGGGTGCAGCGTTGTACCCCTGTGCGCGTTGTACTGCAATGGACCGATCGGTGCCTCCGGCCGGCCCATTGCATTCAATGTGTGCGGGTACGCGTTGTACCCCTGTGCGCGTTGTACTGCAATGGACCGATCGGTGCCTCCGGCCGGCCCAGTGCATTCAATGTGTGCGGGTTCTCGTTGGACCCCTGTGCGCGTTGTACTGCAATGGACCGATCGGTGCCTCCGGCCGGCCCATTGCTTTCAATGTGTGCGGGTACGCGTTGTACCCCTGTGCGCGTTGTACTGCAATGGACCGATCGGTGCCTCCGGCCGGCCCATTGCATTCAATGTGTGCGAGTGCAGCGTTGTACCCCTGTGCGCGTTGTACCTCAATGGACCGATCGGTGCGCACCCATTGACAATGGGCTTGCCTGGCAACGGACGCGTTTTCGAATATTCGAGCGAGTCGGTTGCTGGAAAATCAGTTGGTCACCCACAACAATGTTGCAAAATCATGTATGTCATGAAGTTGAAATTTTGAAGGATGCTGTGGGCGTGTTTTGGTGCTGCTATTCCATGGATTGGCCAGATTCAGAAGATGCAAACGACTTGGACCTATCACTTTGGACACAAGGGACAGTATCTGCCTCTCCAGCACATATATATTGCTGCATGTTCCCCTGAGAGCCCACTTGCCTGCACTACATGCTCCAGGACGACATCTGCCACTGCACTGCTGCTGTCTCTGCCCCTCTGGACCCTGCAATGGCACGTACTGTGGAGAGAGCCCCAGCCTTCAGCCTTGAAGAGAACCAGGCCCTGCTGGACAGCCTACTTCCACAGTACAGCAAGCTGTATGGGACACCAGGGGAGCAGGTGAGTGTTCTGTGCACTGCCTTTCTGAATGTGCATTTTGTCTGACTAGCAAGGCTGAGAGTCAGCACACCACTGGCTAGCAGGCTCACTGAGTAGTTGTCACCCCCATAGTGTGTAGTGACTTGCACTGGACAGGTATGGTGCAGTGACAGTGCTTCTGAACAGGGTTTTACTCCCCATGCTATGATACCATGTAGTGACTTCTGGAAAACTGTCCATGGGCAGCCGTGCACTGCCTGGGTACACCATGTGCCCCTGTGATTGCGACATGTATATGCAACTGTGTCATGCACGGATATGTTGCATGTGTAGTAATGGCCTTATCACTTTGTCATCCTGACAGGCTTCTGCCCATCGGAAGCATGAGATATGGAAGGACATCGTCCGGGCTGTCCGGTCCGTGGGGGTCTACAAGCGCCGGATCCGCAACTGCCAAAAGAGGTGGCAGGACCTTCGGGGCTGGACCCGGAGGATTGCACGGGTCCAGCTGAAGCTGTCGCCTCCTCGCAGGAGAGGCGGAACACGGACCCTGACCCCCACATGCTCAGGATCCTGGCGGTGGTCTTTCCAGACCTGGATGGGCAGCTGAAGGCCAGAGAGCAGCAAGGAGGGGTGAGTCAAAGACTGCACTGTGTACTCTGTCTAACATGTTATGTGCCCTCCTCGGGCCAGGTTGAACTGCCACAGTACAGCAGTCATGTTGTCCAGGAGCCATGTCCCTCTATTGTGCACTGCCCACTCCTCATCTGATACCCAGGTGTGGCCCTTACATGCAGGGAATTCTGTCACTTAGGACTGTGTCCTTGCAGTTTGCTTGACTCAAGGTGGGAGACAGCATCTGTTTCCCTGACTCTGTGGTGGGCATCATGGGTGGGTCCATTGCTTACACAATGCCTGTATTCTGACATGTATTCAGCGTGTTACTTTGATCTGTGGTCCAATTGCTGAGCTGATCCACCACATGTGGCTGGGGTACCTGGCACACACCCATGCTGCGGGTGGGAACAATGTTTGGGCCCCAGGAGTATGTATATGACGTGTGTCACACATACTTAGCCAGCTGCCTACAGTCCAGGGCTCATCCCTCATTCATGTGGGGCTGGACAGTCATGCCTACTCCAGGCCATACAATACACTCTGTACTCCCACTCCCGTGTATCAGAGGACACATTGTGCACAGTGTTTTGACCCCTCAGGTGTCTGCCTCTGTGTCAGTGTGCTGTGGATTAGTCGCCAGGACTGCTGTGGAGTTTCTTGGTAGGGGCTCAGCATGCCACTGGAGATGTGACCATAGGAGACGATACTTGTGTGACACATAGGTGTCTGATCAGCTGCCCATGCAGACTGGGGCATGTAAATGTGAAGTTCAGGCAGCTGTTCCCCATGCACAGCAGAGTGTGAGGGGCTCAGGTTCAGAGGGTAGTGTCACAGGTCTCCCATATGTCCAATAGGTATGACCTGGACAGATGAGGGTTAAGAGGATGTGTTGTGGGGGGATGTACATGTGCACTTGTGCAGCTCCAGGACTTGCATTCCCCATGACCTACTATTGTGACACAGTGCAGAGTGTTGTTGTCTGGCTGCAAAGTCATACATCACTGAGACAGTGATGTATGACTTTGCAGTCATGCCTCCGCCATGGCATGTGTCTACTGATTGGTGATCCTGCAGGGGAGTGACATGTGCTACATGCACACCATAGTGGCGCTGGCTATCAGGACATGGGTGCATCATGGTGTCTGTCGCTGGAATGCATCACATGCATTTCCTATTTGACTCTGGGCATCCCTTACATCCGTAAACCTGTACTGACTCAGTGGCAAGAGCTGTGATGTGTCCACACCGTGTCCTCTGCACTGTCCAACTACTGTGTACTTGGTGCATGTGTCAACACTGGGGTGTTGCAATCCAACAGACACCAGACAGATGGGTGCAAGGCCATGTGGGATGTGAGTGCCATGCTTGGCATCAGACTGACAATTGACTTCTCCTGTTCAATTAGGGCACTTTTAGCAATGTACAACTAATGATGCCAGGGCTTGCTCTGTAATGTGCTGTGCTCACAGTGGTGTGTGCGTTTGGTGCAGGTGACTGATGTCTGTCTGTTTCCCCATTGTTTGCAGATACATCCACGGCCACGGAAGGGGACAGCTCCACGGACCAGGAGGAGCCGGAGAGCCAGACTGGGTCAGCAGCCGAGGAGTGGTCGGAGGGACCCAGTGGCACGGAGGGCGAGGGGAGCCACACCGAGGAGTCCTCAGCAGCATCCACCTCAGCTGAGGACCAGAGCAACTCGGAGGATGACTCCCTTGTGGAGGCGGGTGTCAGCAGCCACCACACCCCAGCTAGTGTTGCTGTCCCCGCCACCACCAGCACCACCACCGCCCTCCCATCGGCTCCCATTCCCCAGGTCCGTGGAGGCTCCCATGTCCGGGAGCGTGTCTCCTTTGGGCCAGGCACCGCACCCCCTGCCCCTGTGTCCCCTGCTGCCCTGAGTGAGGAGTCTGTGTACCTCCTTCGCCAGCTCCATGTAGGGCAGACAGCCATGCTGAGTGTCCTCCATGCGCACACCGCGCTGTTGACTCAGCTGGTGTCGTTCATGGAGGGCATCTCATCGGGCATGTCTGACCTACAGAGGGGCAATAGGTCCATGGACTCCTCCCTGACGGCAGCAGTGTCCCTCCTCAAACGGTCCCTCACCCCTCCTGCCTCTGCTCCATCCACACTCCCCAGCACCTTACCCATCCCAGGCACACACACACTGGCACAGGCACACACCAGCACACACACATCCAGCACACTGACACACACGCCAATGACAAAACGCACACGCACGCACATTCAGGGGACTGAAGCCAGACTCACAGGGGATGGGGCCCTGGAACACACACACGCATCCACATGCACTGCGCAGTCCTCAGTTCCCTCTCCCTCCAAAGCACCCTCCCTTGCCTCACCTGCAACCCCAAAGTCACAGCAGCTCTTCCTCTGTGACCTCGGCCTCTTCCCCACCGATGAAGCTGCTCCAGCATCCCGGGGGAAGAGGAAGCCCACCCACACGGAGCAGAGTGCCCCTCGCCCCCGGACACCCTCCCCCAGGCGCAGACGGACTGAGGCCCCCACCCGCAAGTCCCCCGGAGTGCTAAGAGCAAGACCCCGCCACCACCCTGCAGCTCAGGCACAAGGTCTCCGTCCTCCATCCCTCAGGCCCCCACTGCACAGGTGCCCCCACCACACCCTGCCCCAGGTTCCCCCACCCACAGATATACCATCCCCAAGATGCTCCGGCCTTCTCCCCCTGCCACTTGCTCTCCCAGCACCACACCCCCGCTGCGCTTGTCTGTGCCACTGATGTGGTGAGGGTGTCCCCCCCTCTGTCCAACCCACCTTGCCTGTTCCCCATTCTCCTCCCCTGGAGGTAGGCACTGCAGTGGAGTCCACTACCGCCCTGTCTGACTTGGGCACTGCAGTGGCGGACCTGTCCACCCCATCTGCAGGGTCCACTGCAGTTGTGCCGGCACCCACGACATCTGTGTCATGCCCCCAGTTGTGCCGGCACACACCATGTCAGACACCTCCACTGCAGTTGTCAGTGGCTCTCCTGCACCCACCACCCCTTCCCTGACTCCCCCTGGTGAGCCCTGATCCTGTCCCTGCGGTGCCTGGCCTGCCCCCGGTTGCCCCTCCTAGTGGATTGTCCCTGGTATTGTGCAGGCATGCGTAGGGTGACATCTGCCAGTGTCACCCTGTTTGAACTTTGACAATGGACTGGCCATTGGCCTTTGCTCTTTTTCAGGACTTCGTTTGGCCTCAACACATATGCTGAATAAAGCAACTTTCTTTTCTCTAGTGCTCATGCTTCAGATGTACATGTTGTTGGTGCAGCTAACCATGCCCTTGCTGCAGTGATGGTGATATCTGGTCTCATGATTATGAAGTGTTACTGTGCAGGAACCCATGTGGTCCAGGGGAATGTGTCCTATCATGTGGTGTATCCATGTCATCAATAGCAGCATCTGAGGGTGTCATGTGTTCAGTATTTGGCAATGGGTTTCCTACTTACATTGGCAATTTCATATCTGTGGCTTCCACCCCTGCACATCTGTTGTGCCTGCCATCGTTGCATTTGTCTACTTCCCTGACCGTGTTGCCATCTCCAGTGGACATGCAGGTTTGGGCATCAATGGGGAGGGACTCATCCGTGTAGTCAGTGCAACATTGCTATACAAGTGTGTTGGATCTGTGCTGATGATTCCGTTGGCACATCCATGACCAGGCTGATGTGATGGGAGCCCTCATTTGGTGCTAATTGTTGATTGTGTGACCAAGTGCTCAGCTGACATGATGGGGCCCTACTGAGGCAACATATGGCACAGCTTTCCTCACACAGGAGTGGAGTCCCCTCATGGCAGTGTGTACACGTGTGACATTGCCTGCACCCAAGGTGTGTGTTGTATGTGCATGTCTGTGTGTTCACTTCCATTCATCTGCGCATGCTGTGATCCCTAGTGTTGTACCTGTTTGTGATGCTTGCTGACTTGAGCTATGTTCCCCCAAAGTCTTCTCCCTGTGTTCTCTGTGATGTGGGTGCATGGCACATTACTGGTCATCAGGGTGTCACCCATAGGTGTGTTTGCTGTCAGGGCTGAGTTTGTGTGCAGACGCAGATGGGTCACAGTCAGGTTTCCCCTTGGCACTTGTTGTTTGCCCCTGTCATGTGATTTCCAGTTTGTGTTATCTTTCAGTGATTGTGACATGTTGTGTGTGTGACTGCTGCCACTCCTCAGGGTCAGAGCTGCAATGTTGGAAGTTGTCTATGTGTGTTCGTTGTGGGTGACCTTGGCTTCTTCATTGGTGTGTGACTGTGGCTGGGATCCCATTGGTCGGTGTGGTATTGCCGTCATGTCCATGTACAGCGTAGTGTGCAGTGTGTCAGACATTCAGGAGTCTTGTTGAGTGGCCATGTGTGATGTGTTTCTACACCTTGGTTCCCACCCACCACCCTGGAATAGTCATGGGTGCATGTGCAATGTCACCAGTGCATGTGTACTTCACTGCTGCACATTGTTGGAGGTCGAGGGGTGTGGTGTTGAGTGTGTGCAGATGAGAGTTGTTGCCCGGCTAGGCCCCTGCCTCCATGTTGGCCTTGGCTTACTGGCCATGCTGATTGATTTGTGCTTGTGTAGGTGTGATGGTAGTTTGTTGCTCAGGACACCTGACTGTGGTTCATAGTGTGAACGACATTTAGCTTTGTCATCACAGTGGTATTTTTATTCAGCCCAGGGTCACCACATTGTGGGGGCCCTGGGGGTGGTGCTGTGGTGTGTCTGTGACTTGCTGTGTCAGTTGTTGTTCCTACGTGCCTGTGTGACATGTGTGTTTTGTGCTCCCTCTCACCTGACAATGCCTGCTTGCCCACATAGGGGATTTGGATCCATGAGTTACCTTAGTGTGGCAGTGTATGCACATCTGTATGATTGGTATTCAGCTCTCCTCATGTGTTGTGTGGTTGCCTGGGGACACTGGCACCCCCACCCCTCACCTGCTGTGTATGATGACAGTGTTGGTCTGCCTGTTTGTGTTTGTGCATCTGCACCACTGCATTGGCATATCTTGGGTGTGCCATTGGCTGTATGTTGTTTGGTGTGTTTCCCCTGCTGTCCCTGGGACTCCTAGGTCATCGGTCAGCACAGTGATCATGGTTTGTGTGTCCCATTGCTGCCATGGTATGGTATCTGTTCACCTCACATCTGCTGTCTCCACAGGGTATCTGCATTTGTGTGCCCATTGGTGCAAATATGTGGTTCTGCATTCTGATGGTCACTTCTGTCATTGTGTCATTGATGACTGTTGACGGTCTCAGCCCCCATGGGTGTTGTTTGTCTGCACATGGCCAAAGGAATGTTTCATTTGCACTGCAGTATTTGGCTCCCCCAATTTATGTTGCAATGGGACACATACACTACTTTGCCACAGATGAGTTTTTGGTTCTGTGAGCAGGAATGATCCATGCAGTTTGGCAGTTGCAGCTCTTTCTTTGTCAACAATTACCTTTTGGTCACTGTGATGATGAGGGTGTAGACCCCATTGCCACAATGGTCAAAATGTGCTTCAGCTATGGACCCCACACTTGCCTTTTGGTCACTGTGATGATGGGGGTTTGGACCCCATTGCCACAATGGTCAAAATGTGCTTCAGCTATGGACCCCACACTTGCCTTTTGGTCACTGTGATGATGGGGGTTTGGACCCCATTGCCACAATGGTCAAAATGTGCTTCAGCTATGGACCCCACACTTACCTTTTGGTCACTGTGATGATGGGGGTTTAGGCCCCATTGCCACAATGGTCATGGGCTGCTTGCATTGTGGGTGCCACACACATATATGTGTGGCACATGTGCTAGGGGGTCACATTGTATGTTGAAAGTCATGTTCGGTGTTGTAGGCATTTGACACAGCCTACACACGCTTGTCATGGTGGTGGGGGATGTCTTAATCTTGCATTCCCTAGGTTGTGGTGTGCTTGTTGTGTCATGCATTGTCCATCCTATGAGTGGGGGTGGTAGTAGTGGTAGGCATCCAGCCCCCTGGCTAAGGGTGGTAGTAGTGGTAGGCATCCAGCCCCCCTGGCTAAGGGTGGTAGTAGTGGTGGGCATCCTGCCCCCTGGCTAAGGGTGGTAGTAGTGGTAGGCATCCTGCCCCCTGGCTAAGGGTGGTAGTAGTGGTAGGCATCCTGCCACCCTGGCTAAGGGTGGTAGTAGTGGTAGGCATCCTGCCACCCCTGGGTGAGGTGGTAGTAGTGGTAGGCATCCAGCCCCCTGGGTGAGGGTGGTAGTAGTGGTGGGCATCCTGCCCCCTGGCTAAGGGTGGTAGTAGTGGTAGGCATCCAGCCCCCTGGCTAAGGGTGGTAGTAGTGGTAGGCATCCAGCCGCCCCTGGCTAAGGGTGGTAGTAGTGGTAGGCATCCAGCCCCCTGGCTAAGGGTGGTAGTAGTGGTGGGCATCCTGCCCCCTGGCTAAGGGTGGTAGTAGTGGTAGGCATCCTGCCCCCTGGCTAAGGGTGGTAGTAGTGGTAGGCATCCTGCCACCCTGGCTAAGGGTGGTAGTAGTGGTAGGCATCCTGCCACCCCTGGGTGAGGGTGGTAGTAGTGGTAGGCATCCAGCCCCCTGGGTGAGGGTGGTAGTAGTGGTGGGCATCCTGCCCCCTGGCTAAGGGTGGTAGTAGTGGTAGGCATCCAGCCCCCTGGCTAAGGGTGGTAGTAGTGGTGGGCATCCTGCCCCCTGGCTAAGGGTGGTAGTAGTGGTAGGCATCCTGCCCCCTGGCTAAGGGTGGTAGTAGTGGTAGGCATCCTGCCACCCTGGCTAAGGGTGGTAGTAGTGGTAGGCATCCTGCCACCCCTGGGTGAGGGTGGTAGTAGTGGTAGGCATCCTGCCCCCTGGCTAAGGGTGGTAGTAGTGGTAGGCATCCAGCCCCCTGGGTGAGGGTGGTAGTAGTGGTAGGCATCCTGCCCCCTGGCTAAGGGTGGTAGTAGTGGTAGGCATCCTGCCACCCTGGCTAAGGGTGGTAGTAGTGGTAGGCATCCAGCCCCCTGGCTAAGGGTGGTAGTAGTGGTGGGCATCCTGCCCCCTGGCTAAGGGTGGTAGTAGTGGTAGGCATCCTGCCCCCTGGCTAAGGGTGGTAGTAGTGGTAGGCATCCTGCCACCCTGGCTAAGGGTGGTAGTAGTGGTAGGCATCCTGCCACCCTGGCTAAGGGTGGTAGTAGTGGTAGGCATCCTGCCCCCGTGGGTGAGGGTGGTAGTAGTGGTGGGCATCCTGCCCCCTGGCTAAGGGTGGTAGTAGTGGTAGGCATCCAGCCCCCCTGGGTTGGGGTGGTAGTAGTGGTAGGCATCCTGCCCCCTGGCTAAGGGTGGTAGTAGTGGTAGGCATCCTGCCCCCTGGCTAAGGGTGGTAGTAGTGGTAGGCATCCAGCCCCCTGGGTGAGGGTGGTAGTAGTGGTGGGCATCCTGCCCCCTGGCTAAGGGTGGTAGTAGTGGTAGGCATCCAGCCCCCTGGCTAAGGGTGGTAGTAGTGGTGGGCATCCTGCCCCCTGGCTAAGGGTGGTAGTAGTGGTAGGCATCCTGCCCCCTGGCTAAGGGTGGTAGTAGTGGTAGGCATCCTGCCACCCTGGCTAAGGGTGGTAGTAGTGGTAGGCATCCTGCCCCCCTGGGTGAGGGTGGTAGTAGTGGTAGGCATCCTGCCCCCTGGTTGAGGGTGGTTGGCATCCAGCCCCCCTGGGTTGGGGTGGTGGCGCGCATTCAGGCCCCTGTGTGCATATGTGGCATTGGTGATGGGCATCCCGCCCCTATGGTGCTGCTGTTGCAAGTATATTCAGATTCCCAGTGTATGTGTGTGATGTGTCGTGTACGTGTTGTATGTGTTTTGTGGTTGGTGTCTGACTTACCTTCTGCGCCGTACGCGTCCGTGCCTGTTCCGGTAGTAGATGTAGAATATTGGTATGATCGGGACGAAGGGATTCATGGTTGGTTCGTGTCGTTCGTCCTTCTCGTTGCTTCGCGTCGTCCTCGTCGCTTGGCTTCGTCCTCGTCGCTTCGCTTCGTCCTCGTCGCTTCGCGTCGTCCTCGTCTGTGCTGTGTTCGTCTCGTAGCCGTGGATCGTGTTGTGGCGCGATTCGGAGCTTATGTGCGCCTCTCCCGGATGCTTTGACGTGCCGTGCGTAGCGGCGGGTTCGGCGCGTACGGAAAGCGCATCGTACTTGTCCGGCCGGACGGGGCTGCATTTTCCCTTCCGTGCGACTCGATTCGGCGTTTCCGGATTCGCCTCGGTCGGAGAACAGGACCTGGTTTGGGTGAGTACGGCTCGGCCGGAATTTTGCTGTTGTGCGCATCGTACTTGCTCGTTCGGTGTGCTGTACGGATCGGTCGGGAAACTGGCTTTCGCATGGCTTTTTTCCCGACCGAATGGTATTGGGTGCGCCTCCGACCGAGATCGGAATCGGCCCCTCTGTGCCTGCAGAGCCTAATTTAAGTTGTATGTCAGGAAGGACAAATATGCCATATCTCAAATATCACTTAGACATGCGGCACAAAAAAACAACGCAATAAACTAAATTATGCATACTGCTCAAATAGTGCAAAATACAAGAATAATCTTGCTGAAAGTACCCCTGGTTTACACTTAATTTTGTGACATTCATGTCAAAAATAGACCACAAATCGGTCATGCTATGTCCCTTCTGGCAATTTTGTGTCACCAGCCAGCAACCCAAACAAGTGCTAGAGCTGGCTGAATGAAACAACACAAAGCAACAAAGAGAGAGGCTTAACTAAAACACGGCAGTAAATTCTACTAAGCGCATGCTCTCCAAAAGCCTACCTGTCCGTCGGTGCCCCGGGCTCCGTCTGAGCCGTTTTGCGGAGGTAAGGCACGGACGACAGTGGCGTTCTATTTATATCCCGAAAGGCAGTCAGATGTATTCAATTATCTTTGAAGGACGCCCAGTGATGACATCATTAACTATAAATTACACAAGGCCCTAGCTATCATGGGTAATGTGGTTCATTGTTTATCACCACCGAAAGTCTCGTATATGCATTTGCCTCTTATTGCAGTGCTCAACACAGCGTGAAAAATAACTGCCTTTTGATGAAAATACGGTTAAAGCTGTTTAAATGAGAGCCGATGTATGTGTTCCGTAAGGAAACTACAAACCATCTACGGCTAATGGGTAATGTAGTTAAATATTCTAGTCCCCTCATGGCTGTAAACTACTCAGAGCCCTAGGGATCATGGGTAATGTAGTGCGTCAGCCAAGTACCATCTCGGGTCTCATCCGTATCTGACCTGTTGTTACAATGCTGCGTCTTAGTGACAATTCAGTTAAAGCTGTTTAAACTAAATGGGAACCAATGTGTGTATTCCGTGATAAAACTACAAAACACCTAAGACTAATGGGTAATGTAGTTAAATGTTCTCGCCCACCCGTATCTGTAAAACTACTCAAAACCCCAGGAGTCATGGGTGATGTAGTTCGTTAACCATATATCGTCTCGGGTCTCGTCTGCATGTGACCTCTTGTTACAGTGCTAAACACGATATGAAAGGAAACTTAACCTCAAGGGAATATTAATGTCAAATAGATCGCAAACAATTGCACTGAGCAGGTGTTCTGATATAAAGGGAATTGGAAATAAACTATGAAACACCCCTAAAACTCGGGGATAGTGTAATCATAGTGTAGTCATATTATCTTTCCCCACCGAAAACAAGATTTGTAATTATGTGTTCTGTATTCTATCTCACACCAGAGAATGTCGAGAGACATGCGAGTGCAGAGGAAACCTTGTCAGTATCAACGGGACACAAAGATAGCAGAAATAAGCAACATGGACTAATTAAAATAAAGTCCAAGGAATGTCATCATTAAGACCTGTTTTATCAGTCTGAAGTTTAAAAACCCATCTTTGCTCTTTGTATAGGAGGTATTTGGACACATCTGTGACATGTGACGGAATGTAAGGTTGTTCCAATACAACCCATTTGAGTGCATCTGCATTGTGTTTAGCCTCCAAAAAGTGCTGCATCAATCTTGTTGTTTGTTTCTTGCACCTTATCGTGCTTTTGTGCTCCATGATCCTCAATTTCACTTTGCGCGTAGTCATGCCCACATATCGACGATGGCATGGGCATGTAATCAGGTAAATCAGCTTGTCACTATTGCAGTTGATATGTTTATGTAGCACCCAAGGTTTAGTAGTACCTATATCAATAGTGGTTGTTGATTCAGTCTGTGGGCAGACAGCGCAAGATCCACATGGAAAGTGTCCCTGTACAGCTGGTAGGTTCCAAAGGGTTTCTTGAGTTTTGGCTGTTCTCTCTTTAGGTCTTGTGTGTGTACCAGATTATCTCGTAAGTTGGAACTACGTTTAAATGAAAACAACGGTGGAGGGAGTCGTTCATTCCCAATATTCAATATTCGCCAGTTTTTTCGTACACATTTCTGGATCTCATTAGATAAAGTATTGAATGTGTTCACAAATGTGAGTCTTTCCATTGGTGGTTTGGGTACAGGTGGCTCCAACAAGGCTTCACGGTTGTTGTTTGCTTCCCTTTTCAAAGAACGGCGTACAAGACGTTTTGGATATTTTCTCTCTTGTAATTGTCTAGCTAGAGATTTCGCGTGGGCCTCAAAGGTTTCCTTGGTGGAGCAATTCCTCCTCAACCTGAGGAATTGCCCATATGGCAAGTTGTCATGTAGTGATCTCGGATGTTAAGAATCATATCGCAACAAACGGCGAGTGATGGGATTTCGTCCTTTTAAAAGGATTTTTCCCGGCCTACACGAGAGGGTTCGTCGTTTTTCTCATTTTCTCTTTTCTTCTTGTCTAGTAGTCAATGCCATTTGCCCTGCGAGCGATCCTTAGGCTCGCTTAGACCCATGGACACTCTTGTGTTTGTTACTTACTGGAGGTACCTAGTGGGCTAGATAGCCCCAAGGACTCTCAGGATTCAAGGGGAACTAATTCCCCACCTTAAAACGTGCCAGAGGGCGCGTTTGCACAGTGGTGCAGGGAGGGGGCAGGGCATCCGGCGATTTGCCGGTTCCTTTTTTTTGCTTTTTTTTTTTTTTTTGGGAGGGGGGACTGCGTGGCCCCCCTTCCCTGGGCCACATTTGGCCCCGGGGACCCCATCCCCCGGGGCCTGGCACCCTTGTTTTTTTTTTTAAATCATGCGGAGGGGACCGCGTGGCCCCCCTCCAAAGGCCAATTATGGCCCCGGGGACCCCATTCCCGGGGCCTGGCCATCCATTTTATTTTTATTTTTGGGAGGGGGCCGCGTGGCCCCTCCTCAGGCTAATTTGGCCCCGGGGACCCCATCCCCGGGGCCAGCCTGCCGTTTTAAAAAAATTTGGGGGGAGGGAGGGGGCCGCGTGGCCCCCCTCCCGGGCCACTTCTAGCCCCGGGGACCCCATCCCCGGGGCCTGGCCTCCATTGGGGACCGTGGGGGAGCCCCAATGCCCCCACGGTCCCTGCCGGCTCCCCGCCTCCTGCGGGAGCCGGCATTGCTTTCCACAAGGGAGCTGCTGACATGCAGCTCTCCTTGTGGAAAAGCTAATCCTGCTTTGCTTCATTGAAGCAAGAGCAGGTTTCCCTGCTCTCGCTTCAATGAAGCAAAGCAGAGTTTGCAATGACAGGGCGGGAGCGGGGCTCCCGCCCTGTCATTGTAAACAGCAGTGTCCCGGGGGTGGGCACCCGGGACACTGCAGGAGCCGGCCCTGGGGGTGGCGGTCCCCAGGGCCATCGAGGGCTCCAGGAGGGGGCCGCGCGGCCCCCTCCCTTCATTTTAAAAGCCCCGGGGAGGTGGTGGTCCCGGGGCCTGGGGGTCCATAACGGACCCCGAATTTAAATATAGAGTGCCCGGGAGGTGGTGATCCCCGGGGCATGTGGAGGCTCGAGCCCCCACACATCTTTTAAAATAAAAAAAAAAGAGCCCCGGGGAGGTGGAAGTCCCCGGGGCTGCGGGGGGTCCGTGTGCCCCCGCGGTTTATTATCAAAGCCCCGGTGGCGGTCCCCAGGGCAGCGTGGGAGGGATTGGGACCCCCCCACGCTTTTTTTTTACAGCCCCGGGGAGGTGGCGGTCCCCGGGGCTGCGGGGGGCCATAGTGCCCCCCGCATACATTGTAATAAGCCCCGGGGAGGTGGTGGTCCCTGGGGCTGTGGGGGCCCCCGCTATTATTTTTTTGGCAATGCCCCCAGGACCTGGCCCACCCGGGGGCCTCAGTTAAATGAAGCGCGGGAGCCCGCGCTTCGTTTTTTTTAAAATTTCGGTGGGATTCGCGACCCCAACGCAAATTCCGCCAAAATGTTTTTTAAAAAAATGCTTTTTTTGGCCCTGAGCAGGCCTAGGGGGTCAGTGTGCTTCTACCCTGCCCCCTTTTCTTCATTTTTCACTTTGTTTTACTGTTTTCTTGTGACTCGGTACTACCGAGTCACAAGATGGCTGCCAACACTTCCTGGTTTGGAGTGTTGGCAGCCAATCCAAGTGAAGCTCATGCTTGGGAGGGTTTGCGAACCCACCGCTGCCCTAGATATCGAAACTTTTTCTTTTTCTTATTTCTCAGGAACTACTGTACGGATTTACACCATTTAAAAAAAAGGGCTCTTTCTGAACCAAGACCTACCTTTTTGCCAACTTTGGTGTAATTCGGTTCAGCAGTTCGGGCTGTAGCTTTGTCTAAAGTTTCCTATGGAAATTAACATGGGGAAAACGCGTTTTGGGACCCCCATTTTTCTCGGCCCCCGCTTGACGAATCAGGAGCTGACCGGAGCGCCCCACTAGTTTTGAACATTTCGCGAAGATTCGTCAACCGGCGCCAAAGTTATTGGGAAAAGAAAAAACGCTTTTCCTATGGAAACTAGATCCTAACTATAACTACCTACTGGCGACCGCCAGTAGGATATATATATATATATATATATATATATATATATATATATATATATATATTAGGTTTTTTAGGTTTCGCCTGCACAGCACTTGCGCTGTGCTTGAGAAATCTATTGTTTTTAATACAAACTTAAAAGGGACTTACATCCTGCCTCCTCTCTTTTCTGGCTTCTCATTGGTTCCTGTGCGTGCCATTTACATTTCCTTCATTTCTATTGCCTGTAGCATATTTAGCTGCATTTACCAATGCTTGTTCCTCGTCTGCTTCTCTTATCAGTTTCCCGCTACTGAAATACTGTTAACTTCCGATTTGGTGGAACTATATTTTCGTAAAGTTTTGCCTTTTACTCTTGCAGCATATTTATATAACAATTTTATCAGACAGAGAGATTAAGTGATTTACATAGAATCACAGGATGTTGGTGGCGCCGCTGAGACTTGAACCGGGATCCCCAGCTCTTGAGTCAGCAGCTCTGGCAGCTGCGCCACATCCTCTCCAATATCGTGTTCTCTGTCAGGGAGCTCTTTCCTTCTGCCAGACGATGATTGATGAAAACAGCTCTTTATTCATTACATAGGCGAAACCGATGCATTACCAATGCTTGTATATTCCTGCAGGAAGTGAAATTGGCTATTCAACACAGCAAGGGCGGGAAAGCGCCAGGTCCAGGTGATATAACGTATGCCTGAGCTATGGGGCCCCCTGATTACTAACGTTTTTTTATACTTGCTTAACAAACAATATACCACATTCCTGGACTACATCAACGATCGTGCCTATATTTAAAAAGGGCGAACGTATGTCCCCCAAGTTCTATCGCCCTATTTCGCTCATTGACAGTACAATTAAAATTATTGGCAGAGTTATATATGATCGCTTAGTCAACTGGTCTGGCGATAAGGGCATTCTCTCTCCTTTTCAATTTGGATTTCGATCAAACGTAGGTACAAATGAACAGTGACAACCTAGCCCTGACGGGTAGTAAGTATTCTCACGCCAGACGTTGCCCCATCTATCTTGCCTTTATGGACCTTTCCACTGCCTTCAGTGAACAGGACCAAATTGAGGCTAATGTTGCTGGATCAAGGAGTGGACCCTACACGCTGACCTTTCAGCTAGAGTGCGTTTAATAGGCCTGGGCTGTAAATTCCGTTCCGCTCGCGGAATTTGCGGAATTTTGGCAATTCCGCGTTCCGCGGAGAACGCGGAATTGCTGAAAATTCCGCGATCCGTGGCGTAGCGGAATTTTTTCCTTGTAAGTGCTTCAAAATGCTTGCTCGCGTGCGCGGTAGCGACTTACCGGGATCCCTGCGTTCGCCAACGAGTTTTCCTATCCGTTCGCGTGATCCTGCAAGAGTGTGCGATCGCGAACACGTCATTCGGACGCGCCATCGGACATCTGCGTTCGCAAACAGGAAACACGCATCGCAAGCGGGCGGGACAAGTGAAACAAGATGGCCGCGCCAATTGGCGACCGCATGGGCAAGTTCGCGAAATATTTCCCCTCGAGCACGCAAACAGCATCCCCGAACAGGAAAAACGCATTGCGAACGGGCGGAACAAGCAATTCCGCGTCTTTGCGGAATTCTGCGTGCTCGTGGAGATTTTTTACCGTTTCGCGGCATTTTGCGTAACGCGACTACGCAAATTCCGCCCACCCCTAGCGTTTAACCACCCACTGTGAATTTTCACCCGATTTCCCACTGAAGAGGGGAGTGCAGCAGGGGTGCATATTGGCACCTCCACTTTTTATCAATTATATAAATGGGTTAACGGCTCACTTAAATTCCACCCAAATTGATACTCCCAGAATGGCAGGCACTTCGGTGCCAGCCTTACTCTACGCTGACGACGCAGTCCTTTTAGCCCTTACTCCTAATGGACTATGGCAGCTTGTGGACAGTTTCGCCCTCTTTATTCAAGATCTTGACCTAACAACTAATTACATTAAATCTCATATTATGTCCTGTGGGCCTGGTAAAACAAAAATTAAATAAAATTACAATCAAGAGGCAAGCACTTACGAGTGTTGACAATTTTTGTTCCCTGGGTTTGACCTTTAGTTCCTCAGGGTCTTAACATTCCCAGATCAACAACTCTTGTCAGTAAAGCTGCAGGAATAGTGTGCAATCTTATTAGACCAGGCACTAGAGGGACCATCTTGCCAGCACTGAAGGTGTACAACTCTCAGTGTATTAGCACTGCTACCTACGGTGCAGGCTTGTGGGGTTTTAACAAAAGCTGTTCCCTACAGGCAGAGGAAAATTGTTTCCTTCGCCGTCTCCTGAATTTACCACCTACCACCTCCAGCTTTATTGTTCATTCAGAGTTGAACACAGTATTCATTTCTGATAAGGTCCACTTGGCACCTCTCCTGTTGTGGGTCAGCATCTGGACTAATCCGGCAGCAATGCTATGTAGGGATATCATCCAGGAGTGTCTCAACCTCGACAAGACTTTTTCTATCCCACGGTTGAGATATATTCGGGATACCCTAAAAACATTGGGATTGTCATCTTTGTTCTCTGAGCCTAGTAGTATTTCTGAAGCAGACAAGTTAAAGGTGAAAGTAGCATTTCTGGGACACCGTGAAAACCCAAGAATGAAAAACGAACAAGTAAAATCTTCAGTCCTAAATTATTACAGATCTTTAGTTACAGATGCACCCCCTATGTATTTATACGTCGATCTTACACAATGGGAGCGTTAACTTCTTCTCCATTTCAGGGTGGACTCCATACATTGTCCCTGCGTTTCAAAGGTTTTCCAGATCTAGAGGGGACCATAGTGTCATCTTGTCCATGTGATGATCAATCTGTACAAACACTATTGCCCTTAATGTTTGTTTGCAAATTGCACAGTTTATCATGTAAAACCTCTGCTACATAAATTAGGATTTCAACGGTGTTGAGTGGCCTTGCTCTATTTACAGTTTTTAAGTTCACCTGAAATTTGCTACTGTGTCTGTGCTTTTTTGAATTCAGCTAATAGGGCAAGAAAAACAATGTTATGGTAACTGTACACTGGTTTTGCAACACCCCATAACTTTTTATTGTTTTTCATAACCCCGTAACTGCTGGGCCTTTTCCCCCCAGTGCTGAGCCCTTTTTTTGGCTATTTGGGGTAGTTCGCGGTTAGGCCCCTGTAACTTTTTGACCACATAAGGTATCCACGCCAAATTTGCGTCCTTTTCTTCCAACATCATGGGAATTTTAAAGGTACCCAGGGTTTGTTGATTCCCCTGGAAGGGACCCAGAAATTAGCCAAAATACAGCTAGATTTTGGATTTTTTGGGGAAAATGGGAAAAAAGGGCTACAGATGAAAGCGTCTGGTTTTTTCCCTGCAAATGGTATCAACAAAGGGGTGTGGTGCTGAAATTACCATAGTCCCAGCTTTTAGGGACAAGCAGATTTTTGTCAGAAAACCTAAATTTTTTTACACAGTTTTGGCATTTTTCTGGGGCATAGCCTATTTCTGCTATTTTTTGTGCTTTCAACCTCCTTCCAGTTAATGGTAAAAATGGGTATGAAAGCAATGATGGATCCTGAAAGCTATACATTTCTGAAAGGTAGACAAAATTTTGAATTCAGCAAGGGGTCATTTGTGTAGATCCTTCAAGGTTTTCATATAGAAACTAACAGTTGAAAATAGAAAAAATTGAAAATGAGTTAAAAAAAACATCCATTTGTGCCAACGTTTTCACCTGTAACTTCTACTAAGTATGACAGATGTTTGAAAGCAATATACCGTTACATCCGCTGGACCCTTCTGGTTGTGGGGATATATAGGACTTGTAGGTTCACCAAGAACCCGAGGAACCCAGAGCCAATAACTGAGCAGCGTCTTGCAATGGTTTTTATTGTGTACAGGGTATATAGCAATTCATTTGGGAAAATACAATCGGGGAAAAATCGATATGAAAGTCACCGATGTATTTCTGAAATAGGAACAAAATATAGAGTTTAGAAACAGTAGCTATTTGCACATCTTCGAAATTGTGGGTACCCATACCAGCATTTGAATTATAGGTCATTTTTCAAAGTGACTTCTTTTTTACACATTGTCTTACATTTGGAAGGCAGAAATGCATTGAAAGTCAATAGGTAATAACAGTTGGGCTACAATTTTGTGTTCCCCTAAGTCTCCCGATAAAAATGGTACCTCACTTGTGTGGGTTGGTGTAGTGCCCGGTTCAGGAGACGGCCCAAAACGCCACGTGGACACACCACATTTTCACAGTGAAAACTGACCCTTTTTTTGCAAAGTGCCTAGCTGTAGATTTTGAACCCTAGCTCTGCCGGCACCTAGGGAAACCTAGCAAACCTATACATTTTTAAAAACTAGACACCCAGGGGAATCCAGGAAGGGGTGACTTGTGTGTCTCTCACCAGGTTCTGTTACTTAGAATCCCTTGCAAACCTCAAACTTTGTCAAAAAAACACATTTTCCTCACATTTCTGTGGTGGAAAGTTCTGGAATCTGCGTGGATTCACAAAATTCCACCCACCCCGCATTCCCCCAAAGTCTTTCAATAAAAATGGTACCTCACTTGTGTGGGTACACCTAGTGCCCGCGACAGGAAACGGACCAAAACGCAACGTGGACACATCACATTTTCACAGTGAAAACGGACCCTTTTTTTGCAAAGTGCCTAGCTGTACATTTTGAACCCTAGCTCTGCGGGCACCTAGGGAAACCTAGCAAACCTATACATTTTTGAAAACTAGTCACCCAGGGGAATCCAGGATGGGGTGACTTGTCTGGCTCTCACCAGGTTCTGTTACCCAGAATCCCTTGCAAACCTCAAAATTTGTCAAAAAAACACATTTTCCTCATATTTCTGTGGTGGAAAGTTCTGGAATCTGCGTGGATCCATAAACTTCCACCCACCCTGCATTCCCCAAAGTCTTCAGAGAAAAATGGTACATAACTTGTGTGGGTGGGTCAAGTACCCGCAACAGGCAAGGGCCCAAAACGTATTGTGGAGACATCAAAATTACCTATCACAAAACTATCTGCTTTTGCAAGGGGGGTCACATGAAATTTTGGTCCCGGGGTCGGAAGCCATCTAGGGAAACCTACCAAACCCACACATTTCTGAAAACTAGACACCCGGAGGATTCCAGGGAGGTATGGCTTGTGTGGATCCCCTAACATTTTCTTACCCAGAATCCCCTGCAAACCTCAAATTTAGCTGAAAAATCACTTTTTCCACACATTTTTGTGTGGGAAAGTTGTGGGATCACCGGGCTGACACAAATTTCCTACCACCCAGCATTCCCTCAGTTCTCCCGATAAAAATGGTACCACACTCGTGTGGGTGGCCCAAGTACCCGCAACAGGCAAGGGCCCAAAACGTATTGAGGCGACATCAAAATCACAAAACGACCTGGTTTTGCAAGGGGGGTCACCTGGGTTTTTGGCCCCGTGCTCGGCGGCCAGCTAGGGAAACCTACCAAACCCACACATTTCTGAAAACTAGACACCCGTGGGAGTCCGATGAGGTATGGCTTGCGTGGATCCCCCAACGTTTCCCTACCCAGAATCACCTGCAAACCTCAAATTTAGCTGAAAAAAATCACTTTATCCACACATTTTTGTGTGGGATCACCGTGCCGGCACAAATGTCCTACCACCCAGCGTTCCACTCGTTCTCCCAAGTAAAATGATACCTCACTTGTGTGGGTGGGGCAAGGGCCTGTGACTGGGAAGTCATGCATGTATCTGTATACACATATATATGTATATAGATACATATATATACATATATCATCTACAGAGAGAAAGAGACTCTCCCCTCTCTCTCTGTTTATATATATATTCACTGAAAAAACCATAGGTTTTAGGGACAGTTATAGTTAGTTGGACATTGCACTCGTACAAAACCCATGAAATTCCCCGTTATAGTTAGTTCAGGTAACTATAACTCGCGCCCGCAATGCACTGCTGATGACGTCACATATTACATCACTCATGACATGGTCAGTGACATCACTGATGACATCAATGATGACATCTCAAATGACATCACTGATGACATCATCCATGTGATAATTTCATGCATCTTCTCACACCCTAATATAACTTTTGATACACCCACTGTAAATTACAGACTGCCATTGTCAAAACCATATACACTCCAACACCAATTACTATATACACACTCACTGATTCTTAGGTCTACACACACACATCTACTCACTCACCCGTACAGTCACTCATACTTATAGTCACTCAGTACAGGACTATTATATGCACTCATACACCTATATAAACACTCACACACGCCACTCATCCATAGAGGTACTCACACACCTAGTCAGTCATGGAAAAAATTAAGCACACACCCATTTACTCACCTATACAGTTATACACACACCAACTCACTTACTCATACAAATACTAGCACATTCTTCAGTGATGTCATCAGTGATGTCACTGACCATGTCATGAGTGATGTAATATGTGACGTCATCAGCAGTGCATTGCGGGCGCGAGTTATAGTTACCTGAACTAACTATAACGGGGAATTTCACGGGTTTTGTATGAGTGCAATGTCAACTAACTATAACTGTCCCTAAAACCTATGGTTTTTCAGTGAATTTCAAAGGTTTTTTAAATGCTAATTTCTAACTATAACGTGTCTGAAACCTATGGTTTTTCAGTGAATTTCAAAGGTTTTTAAATGCTAATTTCTAACTATAACGTGCCTGAAACCTATGGTTTTTAAGTGAATTTCAAAGGTTTTTAAATGCTAATTTCTAACTATAACGTGCCCCGCCCCCTCCCTTCACCACTGTGCAAACGCGCCCCGTGACGCGTTTTAAGTTGGGGGATTAAGTCCCCTTGAATCATGAGGGTTCCTGGGGTCCAACTAGCCCACCCTGTACCTCCAGTATGCGCCAGGAGGCTGCGTTGCAGAGAGGTGTTCAGAGGCCACGCCCCTTTTACACCTCTCTGCAACGCAGCTCTGTGGTGCTTTCTGGACGTACCTGGTGGGCTAGTTAGCCCCAGGACCCTCAGGATTGAAGAGGATTTAATTCCCCATCTTAAAACGTGCCACGGGGCCTGTTTACACACATATCACCTGAAGCCCCGCCCCTCCCTTCACCACTGTGCAAACGCGCCCCGTGGCGCGTTTTAAGTTGGGGGATTAAGTCCCCTTGAATACTGAGGGTCCCTGGGGGCCAACTAGCCCACCATGTACCTCCAAAAAGCGCCACAGAGCTGCATTGCAGAGAGGTGTAAGAAGGGGCGTGGCCTCTGTACACGTCTCT
The DNA here is from genome assembly GCA_963921515.1 of Calotriton arnoldi. NCBI lineage: Eukaryota > Metazoa > Chordata > Amphibia > Caudata > Salamandridae > Calotriton > Calotriton arnoldi. The sequence goes on from CAWUFW010005816.1 coordinate 28,193, forward strand.
GCAACGCAGCTCCCTGGCGCATACTGGAGGTTCCTGGTGGGCTAGTTGGCCCCAGGGACCCCAGTATTCAAAGGGAATTACTTCCCCTTCTTAAAACGCGCCAGAGGCACGTTTGCAGACTGCTGCAGGGAGGGGGCGGGCCTCCGGCACAATGCCGTTTTTTTTTCTTATTTTTTTTTTTTATGGGAGGGGGCTGCGTGGCCCCCATTCCCTCGGTCACTTTGGCCCCGGGGACCCCATCCCCCGGGGCCTCAGCATGTTCTTTTCTTTTTTTTAAACGAAAAAAAACAGGAAGGGGCCGCGTGGCCCCCCTTCCCTGGGCCTCTATTGGCCTCGGGGACCCCATCCCCCGGGGCATGCCCACTGTTTTTTTTATAAGCTATTCGGAGGGGGGCTGCGTGGCCCCCCGCCTCAGGCCATTTAAGGCCCGGGGACCCCATCCCCCGGGGCCGGCCTTTGCGTCTTTTTTAAAAAAAAATTTTTAAAAATTACTTTTTTTGGGAGGGGGGCTGCATGGCCCCCCTCCCGGGCCACTAATGGCCCCGGGGACCCCAACCCCCGGGGCTGGCCCTCTCCTTTGGGGACCGTGGGGGGAGCCCCAATGCCCCCACGGTCCCGCCGGCTCCCGCGTCCTGCGGGAGCCGGCATTGCTTTCCACATGGGGAGCTGCTGACATGCAGCTCCCTTATGGAAAAACAATCTGCTTTGCTTCATTGAAGCGAGAGCAGGTTTCCCTGCTCTCGCTTCAATGAAGCTAAGCAAGATTTGCAATGACAGGGCGGGAGCCGCGGAGGCTCCGTCCTGCCATTGCAAACAGCAGTGTCCCGGGGGTAGGCACCCCAGGACACTGCAGGAGCCGGCCCTGGGGGGTGGCGGTCCCCAGGGCCATCAAGGGCCCCCTCCCCACATCTGCAAAGCAAAGGGAGGTGGTGGTCCCCGGGGCTTCGGGGGTCCAAAACGGACTCCCATTTTAAAATTGTTAGTGCCCCGGGGAGGTGGCGGTCCCCGGGGCGTGTGGGGGAACTGGAGCCCCCCCACACAGGTCATTTAAATTAAAAAAGAAGCCCCGGGGGATGGCGGTCCCCGGGGCTGCGGGAAGGCGGAGAGCCCTCCCGCACCATTTTTTATTTAAAGCCCCGGGGGTGGCGGTCCCGGGGCTTGGGGGCCTTAGAGGCCCCCATAAAATCTAAACCCACCCCCGCATGCCCCCGGGACTTGGGCCACCCGGGGGCAAATTAGCATCGAAGCGCGGAGACCGCGCTTCGATTTTTATCGGCGGGATCCGCGCACCCTAAGCACATCCCGCCGATTTTTTTAAAAAATGCTTTTTCTGCCCAGGGGGTCCTTGTGGGACCCCTGAGCAGACCTAGGGGTCAGGGTGTTTCTACCCTGCCCCCTTTGTGCGTTTTGCGCATTTGTTTCTTGTGTTTTTTTTTTTTTTATCGGCGGGATCCGCGCATCCTGCCGATTTTTTTTGCGCACTTGTTTCTTGTGCCTCGGTTCTACCGAGGGACAAAATGGCTGCCAACACTTCCTGATTTGGAGTGTTGACAGCCAATTGACAGCCAATTAGCATGCAGCTCGTGATCGGGAGGGTACGCGGACCCTACTCGGCCATAGATATATATGTGACTTTACTTTTGATTTTCTCAGGAACTACTGAACGGATTTACACCATTTAAGCAAAAGGCACGACACTGAACCAAGGGTTACCTATTTGCCAAATTTGGTGTAATTCCGTTCAGCAGTTCGGGCTGTAGCTGCGACTAAAGTTTCCTATGGAAAATTGCATGGGGAAAACGCGTTTTGGGACCCCCCTTTTTTCTCGGCCCCCGCTTGACGAATCACCCCGAGACTTTCAGGATAGGAGCGGACCGGAGCGCCCCAACAAGTTTGAAAATTTCGCGAAGATTCGTCAACCGGCGCCAAAGTTATTTCAAATATATATATATATAAAGAAAGAGAGATCTCTCTTTCTCTATTTTTTTTTATCGTTATGGCTACCCTGGGGGCCGATTGTGGCCCCCACGGAAAGCACATGACTATAAAAAAAAAAATTGCCCCCACAGGGGGTCGGCCACTGACCAGGAGGACCGACCCCCTGCCAATATCGCCGCCATTTTTTAAAATTATTTATTTATTTATTTTTTATTTTTTTTATTTTGGGGGGCGATCGCGCATCCCCAGGGAAAGCCAAAGTATTTTTTATTTAAATATATGCCCCCAAGGGGGGGGGGCCGACCCATTCCCACGAGGGCCGACCCCCCCAAAGACATCCCTGGTGTCTAGTGGGGTTTCCTGTCCGTGGATTGCAGCGCTGCCACGATCCACGGCCAGGAAACCCTTTCAGGAAGACCTCGTTTGAAAGGGGAGACTCTCCCTTTCAGACGAGGCCTCCCTGAAAGCTGGGGAGGCCGTTTCGGCCTGATTTCCCCATCGGAGTCGAGCGCGGCCTTACCTGCGGCTGTCCTCGGCTCCGGTGGGAGAATCAGTGACGTCAGAGCGCCTCGCGGCACGCTGACGTCACAGATGGGCGGGAGGGGGTGGGGGAGATTAAAAAAACAATCTCCGGTGCTTTGCACCGGAGGATTAAATGGGGCCCTCCCTGGTGACGGCCAATGGACGTGCGCCGCACCAGGGAGGTAGTGCTTGCGTTGGCCATTGGCCTACGCAAGCACCAAAAGGGTTAAGCTACTTCATGTATTAGGCATCAGGATGTTTTAAACATACGTATGAACTTAATGTATTCTTTTATCTTTATGTATTGTATATGCATATGTATTATCTTAGAGTGGGTTCTTCTTCTATAATCTATATATAGGTTAAACACAGTTTTTGAATTTGAATTCCATACAGAGGTCCTGGGTGTCTTAGCGGACCCTTAATGAGTCCACTTTTTGGACTTTTTTTTGAGGTTTTTGTTCCTAGATTCTTTTTGTTTTAATCTTCTGGTAGCACTCTAGCAATCGATGCATTATGATGTATTGTCTTATGTACCTATGTTGATATGAGCTGTGGTTCGTACTTCTCATGATTTTTAAGTATTTATAAATGCTTTTTGCACTTTGTACTTTAATGGTTCATTGAACTGAAATCAAGTTATTTAATAATAATAATAATAATAATATATATATATGTCTGTATCAGTGAGCTGCACTTGTCTTGCTGTCAGTGTATATGTATCTATATCGGTAAGCCACACCATGCTTGCTGTCAGTGTATATGTATCTATATGAGTGATCAGCTCCTCGCTTTCAGTCACTGTATATATCTGTATCAGTGAGCGCCACCTCTCTTGCTCTCAGTGTATATGTATCTATATCAGTGAGTGGCACCTCTCTTGCTCTCTGTGTATATGTATCCATGTGAGTGAGCCGCATTGGGCTTGCTGTCAGTGTATATGTATCTATATCAGTGAGCGGCTCCTCACTTGCTGTCAATGTATATGTAGCTATATGATTATATGAGTGAGCGCCACCTCTCTTGCTGTCAGTGTATATGTATCTATATCAGTGAGCGCCACCTCTCTTGTTGTCAGTGTATATGTATCTATATCAGTGAGTGGCTCCTCGTTCAGACACGGCTCCGCCACGTCGGCGGAAGAGGGTCGCCCCACTGCTCTCGCAGTGTGAGAAGCAGAAACAAAAAATGGTATTATGAATACCATTTTATGTTTCTGCTTTTCACACTGCGAGAAAGCAGAAGAGTTCGGTTTGGGGCGGGAGGGTGGGCGGTCCTGCTCCAGGCAGGGGAGGAGTGGCTTGCCCACTGTTGTGGGCACTGACTGTTTGGTCGGCCCCAGGGCCGACCAAACCAGTCATAGGCACTCTCCCGTTTTCTCCATGGTAAGCTGCATGCAGCCTGCATGGAGAAAATGGCCTCCCCATAGATGCCTGTGCGGTGGGCGTCCCAGCCAATCACAATGCTACCATTGCAGCATTGTGATTGGCTTAGGGGAGGAGAGGGAGGCTGCCTGCTTCCTGTGAGGAGCAGAGAGAAGAGACGCGACGCGGGACCGGAGGTAAGTTTTTATTATTATTATTTAATTAACTCCCCCACCCACGTGACCCCCCGCCCCCCACCCGCGAGTCATGCCGGCCGCGGCTGTCCTCGCTTGCTGTCAGTGTATGTGCATCTATATCAGTGAGAGGTACCTCTCTTGCTGTCAGTGGATATGTATGTTGTCACTGAGAGGCAGCTTTCATGCTCCCAGTGTCTAGCGTCACTTCATTTCTATCCCATCTTTATCAGGATTGAATCACGACAGACCCTCTTCTTGTAAACCTGAGGGTTGTGAAACATAATGGCTGCTTCGCATATGCGTGGGGGAGGGACACCAGTGGAAAAAAATATGTTTTTTTTATATAAAAGTAGACGCTTCACAGCAGCAGTTAACCGCAAGCACAAACACACACATTCACTCTCAAAAGCAGCCGTCTTTTAGTGACCATTAACGCATTGTCTGAGGCAGAGGCAATTTAAAAGTGCTGAAAATTCATAGCCCGCTTATGCTGCCAACCGAAATCCTTTCAATATTTAAAAGGTTTGCTATTAGTGTCTGGGACCAGCCTCCTGCAAGGGCCACTTTTGTCTCCTTTGTTGCTCGCGATGGGATCCAATCAAAAGCGAGCCTACATTTGCAGGTGTTTCTTTCTAGTCAGATCACAGATGAAAGGGCGGCTTCAGCAAAAGTGACTGGCAGCCAGGGAATAGGGAGACTCGCAGCAGGCGGCTGCCTCTGAACTAAATTAAAAGGATTCTGCCCCTGACCTGTTGACCTTTCGCAGAAAGGTGTTCACACATGCTGCTTCGTTCTCAACAGCCCCCCTGAGGCCTTTGAGAAGCTGGTGTGACAGACCCTTCCCCTCTCCCACTTGCTTTCCTTATGCAGTTCCCCTGACTATTAGCTGCCTCTACCCGGGCACTATGGGCAGGGCCACTGGAATTATGTGGCAAGGGAGGACCACATTTTGTTACAGAGTTGACTTATTTATGTGGTGAGTAAAGGCAAATTAAGTCGCATAATGCAGCACATTTTGTAATAATATTACTTCATTATTTTGATATTTTTAAGTTTCGCCTGTGTAATCTCTCGTATTTAATATATCTTAAATGGGGGCTCTTATCAGTTCCGATGGCCGAATTACTGTGTTCATACGTAATTGTGTGGAACTTTTTTTTTGTTAACTTCCCCTGGCTGCACGAATTTACAATACTTCTACTAAAGCTCTTCTCACTGTTTTAGCCCCATTCACTGTCAAGATAAGATCTCTTCCCACAGAAAAGGCAGATAGCTTCTAACAGTATGCTGGAATGATTGCTTTTTATTACTTAGTTGTTTAAAGCAGATGCTTTAGCCTTAGAATGTTTGTGGCATTTCCTATTTATGCTCAGTACCTTTCTTTGCACTTTGTAGGTATTATCGGATTCATTTTTTCAACTTAATCTATTTAGTAATTATGATCAAATTCTAAATGTTGTAATAAACATTGCACATTAAGAATAAAATTAATATACAAGAGCTATGCTATATTTTACTACTAAACAGGCAGCCACAAGTGCAGTTACCTTGCAAACAACAGGGTCATGATTTCAATTGTGCAGCATGTGCAGTGGCACTGGGGCCACAAGCTCTAGGAACCCCACTAAACACAGATTATTGCTAAAATTTAAAGCTAAAAAGGCAGTCACAAGTGCAGTTACCTTGCAGACAACAGGGTCATGATTTCAATTGTGCAGCAGGTGCGGTGACACCAGGACCAAAAGCTCTAGGCACCCCACTAAACACCTAAAATTGCTTTTATATTACTACTAAACAGGCAGTCACAAGTGCAGTTACCTTACAGACAACAGGGTGCATCAGGTGCAGTGGCACCGGGCCCAACAGATGTCAGAACTCCTCTAAAACACCTAATATTGCTATATTTTACTACCAGACAAGCAATCACAATTGCAGTTACCTTGCAATTGAAAGGGGCTTGATTTAAATGGTGCAGCAAGTGCAGCGGCACTGCTGGCAAAAGTTGTCATAAGCAGCAAATATTGCTATATTTTACTACTAAACAGTCATTAGTGCAGTTATCTTTCAGGCAATAGGGTCATTATTTGAATGGTGCAGCAGGTGCAGTGACACCAGGTCCAAAAGTTGTCAGAACTCCTCTAAGCACCTACTATTGCTACATTTTGCAACTAAACAGGCAGTTATAAGTGCATTTATCTAGCAAGCACTAGGGTCATAATTTCAATAGTGCAGCAGGTGCAGTGGCACCGGGACCTAAAGCTCCAGGCACCCCACTAAACACCTAACATCGCTATATTTCATTCCTAAACAGGCAAGCACAAGTGCAGTTACCTTGCAGAGAACAGGGTCATGATTTGAATGGTGCAGCCAGTGCAGTGGCACCAGCCCTAAAAGTTGTCAGAACTCCTTCAAACACCTAATATTGCTATATGTTACTACTGTACAGGGAGACACAATTGCAGTTATCTTGCAGTTAAAAGGGGCTTGATTTGAATATTGCAGCAAGTGCAGTGACACCGGGGCCAAAAGCTATAGGGACTCCACTAATCGCAGAGCATTTCTAAATTTTACTACTAAACAGGCTGTCACAAGTGCAGTTATTTAGCAGGCACTGGGGCCATGATTTCAATGTTGCTGCAGGTGCAGTGACAACGGGGCCAAAAGTTGTCAGAACTCCTCTAAACACCAAATATTGCTATATTTAACTACTAAATAAGCAGTCACAAGTGCAGTTACCTTGCAGGCACAAGGGTCATGATTTCAATGGCAAAGCAGGTGCAGTGACACCGGAACCCAAAGCTCTAGGAACCCCTCTAAACACCAACTATTGCAATATTTTACTACTAAGCAGGCAGTCACAAGTGCAGTTACATTACAGGCAATAGGGTCTTGATTTGAATTGTGAAGCAGGTACAGTGACACCAGGCCCAAAGGTTGTCAGAACTCCTCGAAATACATAATATTACTATTACTTCAATTAAGTCCATTATTTACCTCTTTCATTTCATTTTCCCAAAAATTGCTATTACTTACCTGCACTATACCATTAGTAACAGCACAGTATATTGCCTTTTTGTACATAAACAAGTCATAACACTTTAACAGACTTTTTGTAACTTATATTGTACAACTACTCAGTAAGCTACAACTTACAACAAAAAACAGCTTATTAATAATCACATAGGCGAAACCTAATGCATTTACCAATGCTTGAACTCCTGGTAACACTGTATGGTCAGAGATTTCACCACGTTAGTAACTGTTCAAGAATACAATGCAGCAGTAAGAAACGGAAAGATGACTAGTCAACTTCTTCAAAGGGCCTTCCACTTCATGGGAACACGTTGCCACATTTTTAGTACCTTCTGATCCGTTTGAGCTAGACACTTTTTTTTTGGTTGAAATCTAAGGATTATGCGGCAGATGATGGATTGTGTGGCTAATGTTGCAAATCTATTCTTATGTGGAAAACACTACTGCTGCAGAATGGCATATTTCCAGTGGACCTGCCTATTGGTCTTTCAGAGACTGAATGCCAGACTTGTCCACTGCCTTACTAGGCTTTCAGAGGTGGGAGTACCATTCATGTGTTTGACTCTACCCATCCCTACCACTCATTCCAAAGTATGCATGTCTGATGTGACAGACTCGTCCCCAGCATCACCATGCTGTGTGTGATATGCAAGGATGTTGTGTGATTGACTTTGCACTGGCTCTAGTTTTTTAAAGGTTGGCATAATGTGACCCTATGCTGAAACTACCTCAGCAAAATTTCAGGGGTCACAAACTGACATGTGGCTGACTCTGTCCCACCCCTATCTACTTTACCGAGGAAGGCACACCTATCCGATGCTGTCTCTACCTGACGGTCTTTAGAAGGTAAATGTACAAACCCTCTTTTCTGGGGCCCTTGGCACGCAAATATTTTGAAGCCCTCTTTTAAGACATTTAAACATAACTAGTTTAAGAAATGATGTATGACGATAAACTTGTGCTCCTCCATATGTGGTCCTGAACATGTACTCTTTAATAACCCACTACCATATAACTACTTCCCACCTACTTTTTCCTTTCAGTCGATCAGACCAATTACTTTCACTCGTTCTACAGACCCAATCCCAGAAAAAATCCTTCAACAAAGAAATCACAGGCCATGTCAATATCTAATTCATTATCTAATCTAACAATGGGGAACTTCTGGTCCGTCAAAGGCGCTGTGGTTCAGTTGAAGAGCCAGGGCTTGAGGTCCTTCCTGAATTGAGACAGTGACGGTGATTGCCTGAGGTGGAGGGGCAGGGTGTTCCAGGTCTTTTCTGTGAGGTAGGAGAAGGATCTTCCTCCGGCCGTGGTCTTGCAGATACGTGGTACGGTAGCCAGGGCCAGTTGGGCAGAGCGGAGGTCTCTGGTGGGTGCATGGAATGCGAGGCAGTGGTTGAGGTACACAGATTTTGCATTGTGTAGGGCTTTGTAGGCGTGTGTGATGAGCTTAAAGGTGATTCTTTTGTTGTCTGGGAGCCAGTTGAGGTCTCTCCGGTCGCCAGAGATGTGGTGGTGGTTCGGGATGTTGAGGATAAGACTGACGGAGGCGTTCTGAATGTTCTGCAATTTCTTGAGGAGGTTCTGGGTGATGCTGGCATAGAGTGCCTTGCCGTAGTCGATTATGCTGCTGATGAATGCATGGGTGACCATCTTTCTGGACTTTCGGAGCAGGCGATGTGTGTGGAAGCAGGATGTTGAGATGGCGTTGATCTGGCGGCTCATGGTGATCAAGGAGTCCAAGATGATGCTGAGGTTTCGTGCATGGTCTGTGGGTGTGGGGGGAGGTTCCAAAGGCTGCGGGTCATCAGGAGTCATTCCAGGCAGAGGGAGTGGAGCCCATGAAGAGGGCTTTGGTCTTCTCTGAGTTTAGCTTGAGGCAGCTGTTCTTCATCCAGGTGGCCACAGCCTTAATTCCATTGTGGAAGTTGTTCTTGGTGACAGTGGGTTTGTTGGTGAGGGAGAGAATCAGCTGGGTATCGTTGGCGAAGGAGACGATGTTGAGTCCGTGGTTTCTGACGATGACTGAGAGCGGAGCCATGTAGATGTTGAGGGAAGCTCAGAGAGGAGCCCTGAGGCACTCCGCAGCTGATTTTTGTGGGTTCAGAGTGGAACAGTGGTAGTCTGACTATCTGTGTTCGGCTGATGAGGAAGGAGCAGATCTATTTCAGTTCTTTGTCACAGTGTTGTGGAGGCTTGTGCATAGGGTACGGTGAGAGACGTGGCATTGTAGGCGGCCGAGAGGTCCAGGAGGATGAGGGTTGCAGTTTCACCTTGGTCGAGGAGGGTACGGATGTCGTCTGTGGCTGTGAGGAGGGCAGTCTCGGTGCTATGGTTGCTTCAGAAGCCAGATTGGGAGAGGTCCAGGATGTGGTTTGATTAGATGAACTCGAACACTTGGGTGTTGATGGCCTTCTCGATGAACTTGGCTGGGAAAGGGAGAAGAGAGATGGATCTGAAGTTCTTGGGGTCTGTCGGGTCGGCAGAGGGTTTCTTCAGCAAGGGGTTGATCTCCGCATGTTTCCAGTATTCCAGGAAGGTGGCGAAGTTGATGGAGCAGTTGATGGTGCAGCAGAGTTCGGGGGCGATGGTGGTGCTGGCTCTGTTGAAGATGTGGTGCGGGCAGGGGTCCGAGGGTGCTACAGAATGGATGCTCTTTATGGTCTTGAGGGTGTCATCAGTGGTGAGGGGAGTCCAGCTGAGTAGGGTCTGTTGGGGTCCAGTGTCGTTGGGTGTGGTGGTTGCGGGTGGGAGGGTCTTGGGTATCGAGGCTGTTGAAGCTGTCGTATATCTCCTTAATCTCGCGATGGCAGAAGGTGCCAAGGTTATTGTAGAGGTCTTGGGAGGGTGGGATGTCTGCTGTCTCTGTGCAGGGTCTGGTGAATTCTTTGACAGCGGCGAAAAGTTCTTTGCTACTGAGTGCGTTGGTGTTCATCCTCTCTTGTAAGGATGCTTTCTTTGTTGTTTTAATGAGGTGGTGGTGTGCTGTGACCACTGTTTTGAAGGCTGAGTGGTCTTCTGGGGCCTTGCTGCTCCTCCATCTCTTCTCGAGTCGTCTACAGGTGTGTCTGGACTCATGAAGGGCAGGAGAGAACCAGCTGGCTTTCTTGGAGTGTCGCTTGCCTGGGGCTTTCTTTAGGGGGAGCCAGAGTGTCGGCTCATTTGGAGATCCCTCGATCCCTTGGTGGAGGTTGCGTGCTGAGGTATTATCGTCCGTGGATGTCGGTGGAGGGGTTTCGCTGAGGTGGGTGGTGAGCTGTTCTTTGGTAACCTTGTTCCAACTTCTGCAAGGGTAACAGTGGGTGTGGTGGTGAACGGTGGGTTTGGTGAAGGAGAAGTGGATGCAGCGGTGGTCGGTCCACAGGAGCTCAGTGGTGTGGCTCAAGGTGATGATGTCGCTGGTGGAGAAGATAGAGTCGAGCGTGTGTCCTGCTGAGTGGGTTGGGGAGGTGGCCAGTTGTTTGAGTCTGACGGTGGAGAGGTTCTCCAGCAGGGACAAGGTGTTCTTGTCATTAGAGTTGTCCAGGCGAAAGTTGAGGTCGCCAAGGAGGATGTAGTCTGTGGAGGCAAGAGCGTGGGGTACGATGAATTTGATGATGGAATCGCTGAAGGGTGGGTGTCTTCCAGGTGGTCTGTAGATGAGGGTGCTGCACAGAGTGGTGTTCGGGTTGGTCTGGGCCTGGAAGTGGAGGTGCTCCATGTTGGTTGAGTGGTTGTCCGAGTGGGTAGTGAGGCGAAGGGTGCTTTTGTGTACGATGGCGATGTCTACCCCCGGTTTGTTGATGCTGTCCTTGTGAATGATCTTGTAGCCTTCCGGGATGGCGGTGGCGATGTCCGGGGCGGAAGTGGAGTTTATCCAGGTTTCCGTGAGGAAGGCGATGTCGGGGTCAAAGGAGTAGAGCAGGTCCCAGATCTCCACGGCGTGTATGTGCAGGGAACGTGTGTTGAGCAGGATTCAGTTGAGGCGGTCAGTTGAGGCGGTCGGGTCCAGGCGAAGGTGCAGCTGCAGTTCTGGCAGGATAAAGGGCCCTGTGTGTCATTCGCTGATGCCTGGTGGCAGGCAGTATGGCATCCCCTGTTGAGAGCGTGGAGAGTGCTGGTGTCATAGCTGTGGATGGTCCAAGAGCCAGGGTCTGTGCCGTTGGGCACAGTCCAGGCGCAGACTGGCACAGGCAGGCTTGCCTTTAACATGCCTTCTGCGTGCCAGCGGTGCGGCTGCACATCGGCCGCCATTAAGTAGTGTGAGGGGGAGGACTGGACAGTTGGAAGATTGGAAAGTGGTAAGCAGCACTGGAGGGGCGCGGGGCAGTGGGGGACAAGCAGCAACAGGACACAGAGGGAAAAAGGGAACACAAAGTGAAAAAGAGGCAAGAGAGAAAGAAAAGTGAAAAAAGTGAGAAAAGGCAAAGAAAATTGAAAAAAAAGAAAAAGAGGGCAGGGCAGCGGGAGAGCATAGAAGCTCCCCACTGGACCACCAGGGATGAGGCGCAGGCAGGTGCCTGCAGGTGGAGGAGGTCCTTGAACTCAGACCAGCAATGGTCAGGGGCAGCAGCTACCTAGGCGGAGCTGTGCGGGAAGGGAAGCAGTTCACTGACAAGGTCAGTGAGAATGCTCCTTTCAACGCGCAGTGGACTCCATTAAGTAGTGTGAGGGGGAGGACTGGACAGCTGGGAGGTGGGAAAGTGGGAAACAGTGCTGGAGGGGGGCAGGGCCACGGGGGACAAGCAGTGACCGGGACACTGAGGGAAAAAGGCGCAAAAAGTGAAAAACAGGCAAGAGAGAAAGAAAAGTGAAAAAAGTGAGATAAGCAAAGAAAAATGATAGGAAGGAAAAAGAGATCAGAAAGGCAGACAGCAGAGAGACACAGGGCAGAGCAGAATAGCTCCCCACTGGACCACCAGGGATGAGGCACAGGCGGATGCCTGCGGGTGAAGGAGGGTCTCGAACTCAGACCAGCAAGAGTCAGGGGCAGCAGCTACCTAGGCGGAGCTGTGGAGGAAGGGAAGCAGTTCACTGACAAGGTCTGTGCCTAACACTGACGTGGACCACCTTAAAATAACCTTCTCATACAGACCTTGCTAATAACCTTACCATCTACGAATCTGCCTTGCATGGGAATAACATTCCACCATCCTCCCCTATTAACCCCTGCTGAAGAGAATCACTCACACTCTTCAACAGAGATAATGCATCCCCTGCGAAAGACTCTTTCCCTGCTCAATCGATATTAGAAAGACCACCTCACACAGAAAAAAGCAAACCTCAGCTTTGAAGACTATGCCAGCTGTCCCAAATCTAGCATTTTAACACAACTGTGTAGGCAATTGCTTTCCAGTCAAGAGACCAAGTTAATCCCACCCTACAAGCTTTCTGATCTTGTTTCAGACCACGTCGGAGCATTCAAATAGCAAATATCTTAGTTTTATCATAAATCAAGACACTATCATAAGTCTGTGACCCTTGACCTGCTTGAGCACTCTGTCACTTAGATCTTTGACAACCAAGTCCAACTTAGTATCCTCTTCTCACACATGGAATTGAATGACAGGATATCACACTGCCTTCCATTCTCTTTCTAAAACCAGTATTAATGTGCCCAGTTAAGCACTTCTCGATCTCACAGGCTGCTGGACTCTTGAGTACCCCAAATACAGCTAGTAGGGCTTGGTTCAATCACACAAACAGCATGCATAGCAAAAACAGCAGCAGTACATACTTTAGACACATAGTCAAGGTAAAGAATAAGTACTAGGTTATCGTAAGACCACCACTCCAGGAGCTGCAGCAGGGGTTACCACTGGCCCCGCTGGGTAAGCTGAAAAGGAAAAATTCAACAGAAGAGAAAAAAGAAGAATAAATTAAAAGGTGAAGGAAAAAGGAAACAGCTGAACATAAGTGTAGGCGGAACAGCAAAAGAAATCAAGGCAAACATAAAAGCAGAGAAGTGTGAATTGAGTCAAGATTGGAGGAGTGGCAAGGTGGGGTGAGAAGGAGGAAGAAAAGTGAAAAAGGAAAGATTGAGATAGAAGTGCAATGAGAAGCATACTAAGAATTAGTGTATGAAGTGGGAGAGGAAAAAGTAGTCTGAGGTAAAATAGAAATCAAATGAAAAAGTTAACAGAGAAAAAAGTAGAAAGAGGTACACGGAGAAAAAAGTAGTGGTTCAGGGGACAGGCAAACTTGGAAAAAGCATGTGAGCAAAACCCAGGAAACAAATGTACTTGGAAGATACAGAGAAGAAGAAGATTGAGGTGACTGATACTTTTTTAGAGATCAAGATCAGTTCTCCAGATATTATGCTTGCCCGCTTAGGCATTTTGTGGACGTTCTTGGCATTACAGTGGTCCTGTTATAAAATGGTTCTCCATGCCATGTTGTGCTAATTCTAACTACTGTGGAGGTCCAGGCATAAGGTAGACTTCTCAGAATAATGTGGCCATTTAGGCGCATGATAGCATTGACATAAAACACCCCATCTTTGCATATTGTGGCCTTCCAAGGGATTAGGGTGGCACAAAGAGGCCATAATTATTATATTATGAGCACTCCAGGCATCATTCTGGCTATCCATGGTATATGGTGGCTTTTCTTGCCATAGTGTCATCATACATGAACCCCAATATTTACTGCACCCTGATATTATAATCATTCCAAATTTTACTCAGGTGGCTTGGCTCCTGCGTCCCTTGACTTGTGATGAGTCATTACTCTCCTAGACATCAGACCCCAAAAATTAATTTAGAAGAGTAATTCAAATAGAGATTGGGATCACTCAATAACTGAGATTTAATCATAAGAAAGTTAAAGAGTTTTATTACAAAATCTCTAAATAGGAATTACAAAGAAATGAAAAATAAATGTTATGAAGACTCAGAATACATAGTCAGAAATCGGTATTATTCTAAGTCACAAAAGACAACCAAACTGATACGAGGAATCGAGAGTGTCTCTGGAGAACTTGGAAAGTCATCAAAATAATTGGGCAGAGTCCTGTGAGGAAAATGAAAAGTCTCTGGCTCACCCCCAAAACCAAGTGTTTTTATACACATTTTAAGAATAGATAGTAAGCTAAAACTGCAAATTCAGCATGGCATGACTAGCGATAACACATACCGAGCAAATCAGTATAGAGGTCATCACAACAGCAAAAATATAACACCAACCCATTTCTACGGTAAAGGAAAACTTCCCTCAACTTCCACAGCAACAGCACGGCCAGGAGTTGTACAACACAATATAAAACATTTTCAAACAAAGACTCCAATGCTAGTAGTATATGCTAGCGAACCTACACTGGAACTATCAGCAGTAATGACCTTCAGAATGATACATTCAGTACACAAAGAAAGTTTTATTCACATTATAAGCTCTCTAAAGAAAATAACCAATTGCGTCGCAGTGTCCTGTGCTCTGCGAAGACAGTGGGGAGAGAAGACACGCAGGGGGACATTGATGAGGAGGGCTAATGAGCAGGAGCAAGATAATCAGAATACCAGAAACAGCATCCATTTTATAAAAATGGTGTCTACGAAAATGTAGTATCACCAAACTACAATAATAAGCGCACGTCTAAACCTTCATATTAAATCATTTTAAGTGCAACATTATTCATTCATTGCTTACAACTATATACATCGGAAAAATCATTAGTATGCATTAGTATTAGTATAATTGAGTATTTATCCTTAGAGAACATGTGCTGTGAATAAAACTTTCTCATCGTGTTCCTAATGTAACTTTCTGAAGGACACTTCTGCCGGAAGTTATAATGCAGGCTTGCTAGTACACTAGTGTATGAGCCTTTGTCTCAAAATGTTTCCTATAGTGTTGTACATTTCCGGACACACTGCGTTGATGCTGTGGAAGCTAATGGAAGATTTTCTTTACCTTAGAAATAGGCCAGTGGTATAATATTTTTATGACTGTTGTGATTCTGATTTGTCCAATATGTGTTTTCACTAGTCACGCCATGTTGACTTTGCAGTTTTAGCTTACTATCTATATGTATGTGTCTAAAAATCCCTGGTTTGGGGGGTGAGCCAGAGACTTTTCATTTTCCTCACAAGACTCTGTCCAATTATTTAGATGATTTTTCTTATCTTCTTGGGATGCTGGCTGTTTTCCATTTTATGATTTTTGCTGCTTATTGGAACTTAGAATAACTCTGATTTCTCATTATATACTCTATATCCAAGCCTTTATACCATATATTTTGCATTTCTCTGTATAACTTATTTTTACATTTTGTAATAAAACCCTTTAACTTTTTATCACACTAGAACTGAATTATGATTTGATTTGATTTATATATTTATAAAGCGCATGATTGCCTGGAGGCGTCTTGGCGCTAAAGTTCGATGCACATCGGATTACTGCTGAGGTGAAATTCTGACTTAGCAGAGGAAGAGCCAAGTTTTTACTGCTTTTCTAAAAGACAGAAGCGAAGGGCTGCTTTTTATTGTGATAGGGAGGAAATGACTGGGTATTAAAAGGACCCAGTCATTTATTAAATTACTCTGCTATATATATATATTTTTTTATAAATCTTTTTATTGAAAAATCACAAAATAACAATACAATAAAAACAACAACATAAAAGGGAGCAATCGTCACGAATAACACATCATGTAAAAAGAAATGCATCACATATACGACCCATAAATGAAGATAAACAATAACGATGACATACAGATCCATAATGATATTAAGTCCTTAGGGGGACTCCCTATCCACATTGTACGGGGCATCCTCTGCAAAGGGGGTACATAAAAGACCTCTATACTCATTCCATGGGCCCCATATTTTATTCCATTTGCCTGGGCAACCTCTGCCTTCATAGAGCACCCTCTCGGCTTGCATGCACCAGTCTATGTCTCCGGCCCAGTCCGTACGGCGAGGCATGACTCCCCCCTTCCATGTTCTGGCGATGTTTCGCTTTGCTATAATACAGCCCAATGAGACCCACAGTTGTTTGGTGCGGTTGAGATCGGTAGCATCCCAAATATTCAAGAGACAAAGCCTGGGAGAGGGTTCTATCGGTTTCTGACATATTTGAGACATAGTGGACAGAATCTCATTCCAGTAATGTTGGAGAATCGGGCAGTCCCCCCATTGATGTAAAAAAGTAAGCAAGGCCCCACAGTCACGGGGGCAAAGTGGGAAGGTTTTTAATCCCACCTTAACTAGAGCAGTGGAGGTATAATAGGCTCTGTGTAGTATTTTTAGTTGTATAAGTTTAAATCGGGATCGTATTGCCACCTCCCTGGGAGATGCCAAGGCCTCCCTCCAGTCCTCGTCCGGCAGTTCCCCTATGTCATCCACCCATTTCATACGGATTTTGTCAAGCGGTTCCGGTAGGTTGTTCAGTATCTTGCGGTAAGTTAAGGAAATAGCCTTGTCCGGAAGGTATTCGTCTAGGAGCCTGTCCTCTAAAGGTGATGAGACGGGGAGATCAAAACCCTTGGGGATGGCCTTAGTGAGTGCGCTACGCGCTTGTAGGTAGCGGAATGTTTCACCCTCGTGCAGCTGGTATTTTGCCCGTAATGCAGCAAATGAAACCACCGCACCTTTCACCCACATGTCCCCAACTGCGGAGAGACCAATCAGGTCCCATTTATCAAACCCGGGCAGACTCGACAACATCCCCAGATGGCAGGATTCCAATAGTGGAGTGACTCGGGAGATTTTGCCCTTCCAGCCCAGCACAGTTGTAGCCGCGTGCCAGAGTGAGACCGTGGTGGAGGTGGGTGGGAATAAAGGTAGATGCTTAGGTCCACCGTACAGTGCCCTCATATAATTGCCCGCCGCCATGTTGAAGCGATCCATTCTGAACGCCGGGTCCGTAATGGGACGGTGGGCCCAGTGATTAAGGACCACCAGTTGCGAAGCCCAGTAATACGTTTTAATAGCAGGAAGTGCAATCCCACCATCATACCAGCCATGCAGGAGTTTGGCCAGAGCGATTCGGGGAGTGCCACCATTCCATAACAATGAGCGGATCTCAGAGTCAATTGTTGAAAAGTATTGTGGTGGGACAGGGTAGGGCGCATTCTGCAGGGCGTATAAAAAGCGAGGGAGTGCCATCATTTTAAAAAGGGCGGCTCTACCAAGTAGGGTAAGGGGCAATGCCCTCCAGTGCCGCACGTCGGCTCAGAGGCGATGCAGGGGAGGAAGGAGGTTCCTCCTATGGAAGACGTCTACGTCTTTTGTGGCGTAAATACCCAAATATCGGAAACCCTCCGTGACTACACTGGCCGTACAGCCCAGGGGAAGCCGTGGAGGATCCACACTGAGGACATATATCAAGGATTTGTCCCAGTTAATGGTGTAGCCCGAATACTTCCGAAAGAGAGTAAGGATATGGAGCACTGTATGTAGCGAAGACCAAGGTTTGGCTAAATATAAAAGAATATCGTCGGCATAGAGGGATATTTTATCCGACCAATCCGGAGCCCAATTCAGCCCACAAATAGATGGGTTCCCTCTAATCCACACCGCCAAGGGCTCCAGTGCCAGGGCGAAAAGCAGCGGCGACAGGGGGCAGCCCTGCTGCGTGCCCTTCCCAAGCTCAAAAATTGCTGATCTGCCACCGTTAACTGAAACTCGGGCCAGGGGATTGGTATATAATAGACGCACCCAGGCCATAAAGCGTGGACCAAAGCCGTATCTTTCCAGAGAGGCAAATAAAAAAGGCCATTCCATCATATCGAACGCCATTTTAGCGTCTAAGGACACGATTACCGCGTCTTCTTGTATGGTGGAGGCCCTACCCATCACCCCGAAGAGGCGATGGAGGTTGAGCGCCGTGTTTTTTGTCGGCATAAAGCCGGATTGGTCCGGGTGTATTAGCTTATGAAGGTGGGGTGATAGGCGAAGGGCCAAAAGTTTAGCTAGGATCTTGACCTCTGGATCAAGGAGGGAAATTGGTCGATATGAACCGCATTGATCTCGGGGTTTCCCTTCTTTGTATATGACTGCAATATTAGCCAGACGTTGTGTCTCGGGCAGACTCCCATGTTCTGTGCTCTCATCATACATTCGTATTAAGTATGGAGCCAAAACCGATGAGACCATTTTATATAACACAATTGGGAGGCCACTAGGTCCCATGGCTCTCCCAGAACGCAATGCCCCAATAGCTTTAGACACCTCCTCATAGTCAAGAGGAGCGTCAAGATCTGTCACATCCTGAGGGTCCAACCTTGGTAGGGGGAGGGTAGAGAGCAGGTCGGCGGCCTCCTCCTGCGTAGAAGTAAATGTAGGGACATAAAGACGCTCAAAATGATTGGCGAATAACCGTGCAATTCCATCCCGGTCACTCCGTCTCTCTCCGTCTGGCGCAACAATTTCAGCCACCCATCTATTGGTAGCTTCTCGCCTGTCTAACCATGCCAGCAATTTACTGGCCTTGTCTCCTATTTCGTAAACCCGATACTGAGTAGAGCGATAGTGCGCCTGGGCTGCCTCACTAGCTATATCATGATATTCCTTCTGCTTCACTGCCAGCCTATGAGAAGTGTCCGGGGAGGAAGACGCGATAATGTCGCGTTCAAGATTAGCTATTTCCAATTCAATATCCTCTAACCGCTTACGTTTCTCCTTTCGATGGCCTGCCACCGCTGCCACCCCACACCCACGAATCACCGTCTTGTATGCCTCCCATAACGTTACATCTGAGTCGACGGAGCCCTCGTTTTCTGCAAAACAATCCGACGTGGCCTTTATCAGCTTTTCCCGTATCTCTGGGATTTGGAGATACAATGGGTTAAGGGCCATCTCTCGATGAGAGTGGGGAGGAACACCCCCATAGTGGGCGATAATCGGGGAATGGTCGGAAATGCCCCTGGGTAAAAAGGTTATGTCGCTAAACATGGAGAGCTGAGAAGCTTGACAGAACAGATAGTCGATACGAGACAGGCTCCCATGGACCCCGGAAAGGAAGGTATACTGTCGATCCAAAGGGTGGAGTGTACGCCACGTGTCGATCAAACCCAGGGCCGTCAAAAAGTCTGACAATAACTTCCCCTGCGATTCAGTCCGTCGGGATGGCAAACGGTCCAGCTCACCAGCTAGGGCGGCGTTACAGTCACCCCCAATAGAATGTCTCCCTCTGGTAAATTCAGCAGGTGTGGGCCCAGAGCGGTCAGAGTGGAGGAGTGGAGTTTGGGGGGGGATATACAATGAGGTCACATTGAGAGAGCGGCCCTCCCAATCCCCGGATACAGTGACAAATCGCCCATCTGGATCCCGTGTAATTGTCTTAACCTGAAAGGGAAGAGAGGATCGTGCAAGGATACCCACCCCTCTAGATCCCCTGGTGTACCCCGCATGAGCGAGTAGTTTGTAACCCCAGCGATTCAATGCCTTATATGTAGTGCCTGGGATATGTGTCTCCTGGAGAAGTACAAGGTCAGGGGAGTGACGCTTCAGATATTGCAAGACTAACCCCCTTTTGATCCGGTCACCCAACCCGTTCACATTCCAGGTGATCAATTTGAGTCGGCCCAGGGAGGTGGAAAGTACTTGAGTGTCACTCATTAGGATCATAAAACAAGAGCCCCATCTCCCACCGGCTCCACATAACCAAACTACACAGTGGAATACAGCGAAAAAATAGACAAATGTAATCACTGTGCGCGTCAGCTACTACCGTACAAGTGTGCATGCTCAACATAGACAGATTGCTCAAACCCTGAAACAGAAAATAAAAAATTCCCCTAAGAAAACACCCTAGGACCCCCCCCACCCTGCCTCCCTGCAACGTGGACTCAGAACTGCCCACCACCCCAATTTGCAGAGCGCTTGAATACCCATAAAGAACCCAATTAGAGGGAAACGCTACAAAACCAACGGATCCCAAGATTCGACCCTCTTCCCCCAAACGAACCATTATGATTGCCCAAAGTAAAACTTAAAGGATTGGATAACTTCAAGTCGGAAGTCTATGACCCCGAGTCCCTCAAATAGCCTGACCCAGCCTTCCCATTCCCTCAAATAGTCCAGTCCTAAAGTTAACAAAGGTCGTGAAATGCTCAATTATGTAAGGACAGATATGCATTGACCAATATATGATTAGCAGAGGATTCTTATCTACAACAAACCAGGAGTGTGGCCTAGGGACCCAATCAATGTCGTAACCAGTTACAAAATACAAGGAATGAGTTCCAGTTCATGTTGAATACATCGATACCTGCACCGTATGAGTTCAGCCAGCTTTCCCTTGAAGACGTTCGGATTCAAGTGGGTGTTCCCGGGAAGCAGTGTCCCGGTCCAGAGATGATCGCCACCCCTCTAACCAGTCCCAGGCCTCCTCCGGGGACTGGAAGAATAGCGACTTGCCGTCCACCTGCACACGTAACTTCGCCGGGAAAAGCATGGCATATTTCAAATTGTGCCCCCTGAGAGCACGTTTAATTTCCAGAAAGGAGCGACGTCTCAGCTGCACCTTGTAAGTAAAATCTGGGAAAAAGGTTATACTTGAATTCTCAAATTTCAGGGGTGGGCCATTCCTCGCGGCCTGAAGGATTATGTTGCGGTCCCGAAAATTGAAGATCCGTGCCAGGATGGGACGAGGGGGAGCACCCTGCTTCGGAGGGCCTCCAGGTACTCTGTGGGCGCGTTCGACGGAAAAATATTTGGAGAGGGACCGCGGTTGTAAATGATTTTGGATTAAGTCCTCAACGAACAGATCGGTAGTTGGCCCCTCCGCACGTTCGGGAACTCCCAGAATACACCCTAGGACCCCCCCCACCCTGCCTCCCTGCAACGTGGACTCAGAACTGCCCACCACCCCAACTTGCAGAGCGCTTGAATACCCATAAAGAACCCAATTAGAGGGAAACGCTACAAAACCAACGGATCCCAAGATTCAACCCTCTTCCCCCAAACGAACCATTATGATTGCCCAAAGTAAAACTTAAAGGATTGGATAACTTCAAATCGGAAGTCTATGACCCCGAGCCCCTCAAATAGCCTGACCCAGCCTTCCCATTCCCTCAAATAGTCCAGTCCTAAAGTTAACAAAGGTCGTGAAATGCTCAATTATGTAAGGACAGATATGCATTGACCAATATATGATTAGCAGAGGATTCTTATCTACAACAACCCAGGAGTGTGGCCTAGGGACCCAATCAATGTCGTAACCAGTTACAAAATACAAGGAATGAGTTCCAGTTCGTGTTGAATACATCGATACCTGCACCGTATGAGTTCAGCCAGCTTTCCCTTGAAGACGTTCGGATTCAAGTGGGTGTTCCCGGGAAGCAGCGTCCCAGTCCAGAGATGATCGCCACCCCTCTAACCAGTCCCAGGCCTCCTACGGGGACTGGAAGAATAACGATTTGCCGTCCACCTGCACACGTAACTTCGCCGGGAAAAGCATGGCATATTTCAAATTGTGCCCCCTGAGGGCACGTTTAATTTCCAGAAAGGAGCAATGTCTCAGCTGCACCTTGTAAGTAAAATCCGGGAAAAAGGTTATACTTAAATTCTCAAATTTCAGGGGTGGGCCATTCCTCGCGGCCTGAAGGATGATGTTGCGGTCCCGAAAATTGAAGATCTGTGCCAGGATGGGACGAGGGGGAGCACCCGGCTTCGGAGGGCCTCCAGGTATTCTGTGGGAGCGTTCGACGGAGAAATATTTGGAGAGGGACCGCGGTTGTAAATGATTTTGGATTAAGTCCTCAACGAACAGATCGGTAGTTGGCCCCTCCGCCCGTTCGGGAACTCCCAGAATACGCACATTGTTTCTTCTTGCGCGCCCCTCGTAATCCTCCAGCCGGGCTTCAAGGTCGGTTGTCTGGGCTTGTAATTGCTTGACCACCGTCTCCAGGCGTGTTGTGGCGGTCGTAAGCGTGGCGATGGAACCTTCGTTTGCCTTGACTCGATCCCCCATGTTTCGCAGATCAGCGCGGATCAAATTAACGTCAATGGCGACGGTGTCAATTTTGAGCTCTAATGCCATGCGGACCCCCTGCACCGCTTCCATTATGTCCGCCAACGTCGGGCCCCCATCAGCTGACTGTCGCCTTGCCTCTACCTCCGATTGTTTCCCTTCGGTTTCGTCCGATTTGGAGTTGGCAAATTTGGACAGTTTCTGGAGAGTGGATGATTTGGGTCCCCGCTGTGCGGCCATTGCGTCCTGTATCACTGCCTTGACCAAGAAATGCCGGGAATCGGGGTCGTCGGGGAGCCACGCCAACACGTCAGTGAACAAGGTGTGGCGATATTGCTGGGCCTGTATCTTAACGTCAAGGGACCGCGCTTATCACAAAATGGCGACCGCTGAGGCTTTATCCGGCGCAGCTTGGGACCCGCAGATCTTCAGCGCGGGGATAGTGTCGCCCCTGTGTTGGTGTGTAAAAGAGGCTGGGGGACATCGCCCTTCGTCACAGCAGTCAGAGCCCCCAGCTACCAGTGGCGCCAGATCTTCAAAGAGAGGAGAAGGGGAGGGTGGAGAAGCAGAAGCGGGAGAATCAGCTCCACTGGCTCCCTCACGCCTACATACCTCCGCGCTATTGTCCAGGTCCAGCGGAGGTACACAGCAACAAAGGCCGCCACCCAGCCCTCATCCAGGAAGCAGGCAATTGTTATGGTGTTCAATACGCCGTGCTCGGCCCGGTCACCACGAGCCCCGCGCCTCGGGCTTCCGCAACCCACCGGTCTAACGGAGCACTCAACGCAGGCTCCCGGGTCAGGCCGATGCGATCAATCAACGTCGTCCACCGGCAGCGGGATCCGACAGGTGCTGGCGGCTCCCAGAGATGATGGCCTTTAAAACGCACACCGACAGTAACAAAGGCCGCACAGCGTTACTGCCGAGCCCGCCCTCTTCCCGCAGCCGCCAACTTCAGATGGCACCGGCGGCGGCGATCAAAGTCCAAATCTTATCGGAGATGGCTCAAAACAGTCTATGGCTCGAGGCGCTTCCTTGTCCTCGGAGCTTACGGGCAGACGGATCTTTTTGGCGGATGTAAGTGGGGAATTAGCCGGCGGCCGACCGGAGCTCTACCCCAGAACGGCCATCTTGGTTGTCGGCTAGCCACGCCCCCCCTCTGCTATATTTTTGATCCTAATATTAAAAAGGATGGTGACTCTTATCGCTAGATCAAGGGCGCTGAGGCTGAGCTGCTGGAGTTGAATTTTGGGTTGATCAAAATATTGGGGTGCAGGTAAAAATTGGGGTTCGGCTCCTGCAACTATTTTCATAATGCTTGAGAACATGACATTTCGGCCGTAAAAGTCTCATATATGCACAATCAGTTGGTAAGATGTTGACAACCACTACCTCACTCTTCTTTATTACTCCCTTTCCCTCTACACTGGATGACCTACTTTGATTTTCCTTACACCAGAAGTACACCCTTGCCTTATATAATCTTAAGGATTTACATTATCATCCCACTTTGGCAGGGAATGAACCATGGTATTCTCTTTGTTCCTGCTGAAGCGAATTTTCCTCATTTTGTAAACCAAAACACATTTAACTGAAAAGTGCAAAAGTCTATACAAAATAACATGCACATAATAAATGAAAATATGGAGAGGGTAGTCATATTTAGTCATTCTAAACACATATGTGAAATAACAATGTTTTGATTTAAGTTAGCCTAACTATTGCTGCCAATTTAACGGCAATTTATATATTAGCATTGAAAAGCCTGTGTTTCAAGTTGAACTGTTGTTGTTCACAAGATGTTTTTCTCTTTTGCTGCAGAGGCTGCACCTTTCCAGAAGCCTTCTCTTAGTTAGTGAATAGGCCTTTGTTTTGTATTAGACAACTGATAGTGAGGTTTTCACCAGGAGGAGAGGAAATGGCAGGAAGCATTACTCATGGGAAGAATTGTCTGAAACCCAAGATGTGGGCGAAGTATCTTTTCAAGGACTTAGGGGCTGATTACAATGGCGAAACGATCGCTACCGCCGGCCCGGCGATGAGGTCCGCCGGACCTGCGGACTGCGATTCTCCAACCGCCATATTACGATGGCGGTGAGATCCAGACCGCGACCACAGCGGAGGCAAAGCCCGTCCGCCACGGAACCGCCACAGGGAATCGTTATGATTGCCTGGCGGAGCGGTCAGCATGCTTACAATGGTGGCAGGGCCTAGCAGGCTCCGTCCACCGAATTACGATGCTGGCAGTAGCCAGCCTTTCCGTGGCGGGTAAACCGCCATTGAAAGGCTGCCGGGGATTGGCTTCGGGGGCCCGTTGCGGGCCCCCCTTGTGTTGTGGGGAGGTGTGGGTGCACTGGCGGGGTACCCATGGTACCCCCCTACATTTCACTGCACCATGTGGCAGGCACAGTGTAGTGCCTGCCA
The DNA here is from genome assembly GCA_963921515.1 of Calotriton arnoldi. Classification (NCBI taxonomy): domain Eukaryota; kingdom Metazoa; phylum Chordata; class Amphibia; order Caudata; family Salamandridae; genus Calotriton; species Calotriton arnoldi. Next base: position 52,567 of record CAWUFW010005816.1, read on the forward strand.
CGTAGTGCAATGAAATGCACAACATGCTCTTTTCGACATCGCAGCAGTGCTGCTGTCAGCAGCCACCGCCGCAATGTTAGAGGTGCGGAATCCGACCACAGCGGTGGCGGTCCCATCCTAATCGGGTATGCTGGACCGCCGCATGCATGGCGGACGGTCCCAAACACCGCTACGATGGCGGGCGGCCAAGTCCGCCCGCCATCGTAATCAGCCCCTTGGTTCTGTGGTCTGTTGTGAAGACCTGAGAAACTATGGAGCTTACCTGCTCCCAGGGTTTGCTGAAATCCTATTGGATTTCAGAAATAGGGAATGTATCAGATGTTTCAGTTTGTGATCTTACAGGTCTACATTAGCGGTTGTTCCTAGAAAAGTTTGGATCACTCTCTCTGGCACTTTTTGACTTCTAGATTGCAAGAGCACTCTGGTTCTTTACTGATCCGAAGGATTATCTCTCTTCATGGGAGATATCCTTTTAACCAATTTTGCCTTTAAAAAGATATCTGCTGATTTATAGCTGAGAATATGTTCTGGCTGAAAGTTTATTTTGCTTATTTGCAATAGTTTCATGCCTACGAATTTTATTTTCTCATCAGAGCTCTTTATTACATTTCTGTACTTACACCTTTACTTTGGCTTTAATTACCATTCTAATCCTTAATTTAGATTAGGGAAATTCCTTTAAGGAACATGCTTGTTATATTATCTCTATATTATTTGTAATCTTTACTAATATAGTATTCTACCTTGTTTTGAAATATTGACTAATGGATTATTTGAATTTGTAATAACGATGACTGAAGGGTAATACTTTTGAATAAAACAATTTGAACGTATTGTTATTAATAATAAAACCATTTAACTCACACATAGGGCCTTATTACGAGTTTGGGGGTCGGGCTGCCAAAGGACCGCGACCGCTAAGGGACCGCTGTGTGTGGACTTCCAACCGCCATATTACGATTTCTCAAGGGGACAGTGGTGTGGCTGCGGCAGTCTTGCGGCGGTGGCCAATGTATTTTCATATATACCAATGCCTGTGTGTACATTCCAACTGCATATGTTTCGAATGCACACATATGAATGATATGTGTGGAAAATACCACCTACCCATTGCTGGAGTCCGACCCATATGTGGGCAGTCCCAGAAATGGGTGCATGATACCAAAGCACTTACCTGTATTTCGCCGAAGACGGGGTCGTATTCCTCAGGATGAAGAAGCTCTTGTGTAGGGGAGACCTGGAGAAAGGAATCCACATTAAAATCTGCTTGGAAGAACTGGAAAGGGGTGAGTATGCACCCCAAATCCTTAATTTCCGCCGGCCTTTAGGCGGCGGTCCGACCACTGCGGTCAGCTCGTCAGGAAGTCAACTCGTAATACGGACGGCAGTGTTGTGACTCTGTGCCGCCCAATGGAGGCTGCCTTCCCCCGACCGCGACCCCGGCAGCGTGCTGGCGGTGCAGGAGGTCCATCCGTGATCTTCGCTATGCCAATCTGCCCAACTTGGACCGCCACCGCAACTTGTAATAAGGCCCTAATTCTCTTTATTGATTATTAAAAATGTCAAAAGAATTATTGACGCTGAAGGATTGATGTAAATGATTGTTCCTTGTAAACTCTCTTCATCGACAATCAAAGTCCGTACGACCAGTGACAGGGGTTATTTAATGATTACACCTGCAGGTTAAGATACAAAGATCTCTGCGCAACAATTCCCTGCCTTATTTCTATCTTATTTGGAATCCTGTATCAGACAGCTTCTACTACTTAGCAAAGCTGTTGTTTTCCTATGTTCACCCATCTCTAATGTTGATGCAATAATTTATGACATAATCAATCCTATCCCATGGTCCTCCCTTCCTGTACAGCCTTTTGCTACTTCACATAAAGAATTCCTAAGAGATTGCATGTCTGACCCTGTCAGTAAACTATAGATCATAGTTTTTTTGTTAAATATTTACCTATAATAAAAAATCTGGGGGCATATTAGCAAGACCGGCGATAAAATTATCGCCGTTTTAGCGGCAGGAAACTGCCGCTAAAACGGCGATAATGGGCTTGCTAATATGCGTTATAGAATTCCAATAGAAGCCCAGGTTAGATGTGCAGGACATCTAACCTGGGCTTCTATTGGAATTCTATAGCGCATATTATCAAGCCCATTATCGCCGTTTTAGCGGCAGTTTCCTGCCGCTAAAACGGCGATAATTTTAACGTGGGTCTTGCTAATATGCCCCCTGGAGTGCTCCAGGAACAGTCGTTAAGCAGCTGCCGGAAGAAACAGGTGTTCGCTGTCTCCTCTAATGTAGAATAAACTTATCCTATTCAAAGTAATCTCTGAGCACTATTTCTTTAAAGAGATCACTAAAGAATTGAAGATGGAGAGCTCAGCAGAGGAAAATACCATGTATGCTGACAAAGCTGTGGACATTCAAGAGAGTCAGGTAATTCAACACAAAGCTTCTGGCCGACTCTGCAGCTTCATGATAGGTATCACAAGCGTCACCTGGCCCTTTAGAATGCAGGCTGTTGCTGCAGCTAGCATCCTGTGTCCCTTTGGGGACTGTGGGGACTATCCACGCCATGCTACCTCGCTCGTACATGGCTGTTAGACTGTGACTGTGTCAGCTCCTGCATCATCATGCGGGTCAGTGCATAATGTCACATGACAACACAGCTGGGCATAGGATTTCTGTTTACTACCCGTGCCCAACACTTACAATGCCAGTTTCGTATATTTCCTTCTTTTTTTTCCATTTACTCTATTTTGTCTAAGGGGGGAAATCCAACTGCATAACGTGTCATAGGTATTTCATGGTGAGCCTATTGTAATCTCATGGTTTGGATTCCACAGGAGAAGAATGACACCAATATTATTTTGGCCACAGTATCTCAACGGTGTAACTTATAGGCTTATGTTGTTGTGTCTGGACGTGTATGTAAAAGTGGTGAAGAAGGGAAAGTGGGCTAGTCCTTCCTTGATGAAGCAAGGAAACTGGGCAAATGAAAGGGATCCTTTTACATTCCTTGGGTTCTTAATGAATTAAAACATATAATCAGATGCCAAAGGTGGGCCCAGCTGGAGACACAAATGCTTTTAGCTGGGTTTTATTGTATATTGATAACTACTTTGCATAGTGGTGTAATTTAGGGAATTGCGCGTAACAATCATAATGCAAAATTCCCAAAAATGGGAGGTTTTCACCTAAAGGAACTCTACCCAAGATAGCACTGCTGTGTGCCAGTTCACAGTGTAGAGTGTTCCATGAGAGGTTTTTTTAATTAGAAGGAAATCTGCTTCTGCTGTGTGATAAGACCCATGAGAAGTCGATCACAGTGCTACCATTTCAGAACACTATATGGTAAGACCCACGAGAAACGGTTAAAGAGTGTTTATTTTAGCAGCGATTAATGTGATCTGCAGCTGTGTCACACTTCTGGCAGTAAATTATCTCATGGACATTGCCCTTGAAGAGCACCTTGAGGCACCTCTGTTGTGGGCAGTTGCAGGTACGTCATGTCAGATATACGAAGGTTCGAGTTGACTCAGCACGACGCTCTGCCTTTTCAAAGCGCGCGCTTACTCTGTCGTCAGTGCGTGGTCTCTTCTTTGCTCTCCACGTGCTGGTTATCCATTGTGTCTCTGACGCGATGCAAGAAGGACGTGTTCTCTACGTCATCACATCTTCCTCACGTGCAAATCCTCAAGTCGTATTCATGGTCTACGGAGGCATTGCGTGCTGTGGCTACGGTAGCTCTTGCAGCCAGTTTGGCTCTAAAAAAACGTAAAAGAAAAACAATTCTGACTTTCACTCAGTGGGAACCGGCATCATCCAGAGATAAGTTGCTGTATATCGATTTTTCCCCACTGATGGTGTCTGACTTCCACCAAGCTGCTATATAGAATTTACAGGAACACACACTACATTTATCGGGAGGAGTTGAGCACCACTGACTTCTCTGTGCTCCTAATGAAAGATTTTCCTTGGGCTGGTCTAATGGCGAGTCGATCCAATTATATTGCATAATCGCCATTGTTAGTAAGAAGCTGCCTGCAGACACTTTTTGTATCTCTGTTTTATTAATGATCTGACTATGTAAAATGATGTCTGTTAATATTCGTTCTTTGTACTATTGAACATTTAATGCCCAATGTTTTCTTTCAGATGTGCTGATGTCTGATGGGCGTTTCTGAAGAGGTTCAACGTGTTATCTCTCAGCCCTATACATATCTTATGATTATATTTTGGGGTTATTTGTCATTTTCACAAACGAATTTGTGAATGTGTACAATTTAATGGTAGGGTGATTTTATAACTCATGTTACATCATCTACGTTTTGCAGTTCGCAGGTCTAAAGAAAAGTTAACATGAAGCAGTCACACACACTTGCATTTGCTGCTATGCAGATTACTTATTATTGTATTTCAATATGTATGAGGTTTCTTCATGTTGAAAGTTTGTTGTCCCACAGTGCAGTCGATGTAGGATTTCTGATGTAAATTGGTGAATATTTTAATTTTACTGCAGGAGTGTGCATAAGGCACCTACATTTCTCTTCACTTGTATTCAGTTGAATTTTTGTGCACAAACACAGTCATCCACTGTAAGGGAATGTTGTGATTTAGCAATGGGGTTCCCTACCGCTGTGAGAGAATCACACGGAACAGGGTTCAGCACAACTCAAGCACTTCCCTGCCAATAAGGGGAATCACGTGAAATAAAGGAAAAAGATTAAAATACTCATTAAAAATAACATTAAAAAAATGCCAGGAAGAGTAATTTGTGTGGTACAATGGATCAAAGTTAAGAAACCAGGTAGAGTTCCAAAAGGAGAAAGTAAGTTCTATGAATCTAAGAAAATAGGGGACTTTTTTTCTATACGATTGAGTGCTGGCGAGGTGTGGCATCTTAACTGCATTGTCATGGGTTTGAAGAAGGCTGGTAGGTCATTTTGAGAGTGTTGGTTATAAAAGTTGTACATTCAGTGCTGATTGCTTGGACAATTTGTAGTGGTCTTCGCCATAAGTATTGATCTTTGGCTCAAACACCTCACCATGGGACTTCAACTGGTGGCCGACTGAACTCCACTCAGAATCATCAACAGCATACTGGACATGACCTCACACCCTGAGGAACTGAGAAAGATCTTCAAATGGCTCCCAAACAACACAGGAAAAACTGTCACTCACACTGTAGTTGCCAGCAAGATGAACTATGGAAACACCTTCTATGCCGTGATAACCAAGCAACTCACCAGAAGACTACAGACCATCCAGAACTCATCAGCCAGACTCATCCTCAACCTCCCACACAGAATTCACTTCACACCACACCTCAGGTAGCTTCACTGGCTCCCAATACACAAACATACTAATTTCAAACTTCTCACACACACTTTCAAGGCGCTACACAACTTAGAGCCCACCTACACAAACAGTCGCATCTCGTTCCACTAACCACCCAGACATCACCGGTCCACAGGACTCCCACATGAAAATATCCCACACATATACAGAACCAGATCAGGAGGAAGGACCTTCTCTTTTATTGCTCCTAAGGCATTGAACAACCTCTCACTCCACATTAGGCCTCCTCCTGTCTTCCTTAATCCTGCAAGAAGATGAAGACCTGGCTTTTCAATTAACCAACCTACCCTAGGAAGGGTGAGGCACACATATCTGCTCAGTGCCAGGATACCCTTGCACGTGATAGTATGCTTTAAAAATGCACATAACATAACATAGTAATTTGCAACCTTGAGGAACTGATGTCCAGATGGGTAAGGATAAAGCGCCATATGGTGACCCTGAAGTGATATTAGCACCTGATGAACCCTGTGTGGCATGGATGTTTGCGACACAAGAAGCACCTGATGGACCAGTTGAGGCATGTGAGTGTCCACAGCCAGAAGTTACCATGAATTACAATGCCTGTAATCAAGATGGTACACCTGGGAATAGTGGGAAAGTCCTGTGTCCTGTTAACATAGGTATGAAAACCGTCATGAATTATTATCGTAAAGGTAGTACTGACGTAGATAAAAGAAGCAGGACATCTCTAGCATGGTAAGAAAAAATTGCCTGTGAAGATAGTGTTTAATTAAGTAACAATTGTAAAACCTGAGAAGTATTAGGTTTGTTGTTGTTTTTTAGCTAATATTTTCTTTTTTTGTAGTTTATTTTATTTTGCAGGGGGGAGGGTGTGTCGATGGTGCTTCCATCATGGGCGTTATCCTTATAGGATGTGATGGTAAGGAATGTTATGTATGTAATAAAGGATCTTATACTGTGAGGATTGGTATTCAGCTTAACCTTTGTGCACTATTTCTTGAAAAACATCACTACACTTACATGTAGTGAATCTTCTCACCATCCAGTATGTTTCGCATTTGCAGTGTTCTCAAAAGTGTGACCTCAATAATATGCATTTTCTATAGTTTCCATACCAAACATTGATTGTAACATTTTACCAAGTTTGACCTTATATAGTTTCAGCCTTGAAAAAATCTATCTCAAGAATACCAGCTATATGGAGGCGAAACAGGTGTTGGCCGATCCTTAACCCCCTCCCAAGGCTGAGCATAAAGTCTCTCCCAAGGCGAGGCTGACTAAAAATTCCTCCCCAAAGGCATATGGACTTTGAAGTCCACATTACTGAATAAAGTGATGAAAACACTCACTTGAGAAATGCTATAAAACAACGTATAAATGCATTTGTGGATTGAAACTGTGAAATGTGCAATTCTACTGTATGCTATAAACCTGTATTTTCTTGAAAAAATTTCTTTCACAAACGTCTTGCATAGTAACACATTATTATGCACACTTTGGGTACCCTGCACATTTTCCATAATGTTATCTTATTCCTACTTGACAGTAGGCCCTACCTGTACTCTTTGAGTGTTCCCTATCCCACACAAAATGTCCTTATATGATTCATTTTTAGTTGTGGATCCCTGGACTCTGGGGGACTGTTTCTCTTTTAGCACATCCTTGTGCCAGGGCACCACCTGTAGAACTCCTCAATAGCTTCTTCCACCAAGACAGGCTCTAAGCACCTCTCTTCCTGGTAGGTTGCAGAACATCCAGGTTCCATGTACCAGAATGTAGTCAAGCGGAGTTGGCAGTCAGTGACCCCAACCCTGGAGCACAGAATTCCTTGATATCCACTGGTATGAGACCCCGGATTCTGGTTTGGAGAAATCTTTGCAGCCTAGCTGGTGGTCTCTGCCCCATACGTATACCAAGTTTGTAAACAGAGTTTGCTTATTTCTAAGGTCCAGCTCTGGAGCTGGTTTCAGGAACTTCTTGCCTTGCATATTCCTCCCAAACTGGTCCACCTATATTTTTTATCAGATGCTAGCAGTATGGTGAGGCGGAGCAAGAAGTCTCTTGTCAGGGAGACCCAGAGGGGCACAAAGGAGGGTGTGGGTTTCCCACTTAACTACCTGGTATTTGGAACGGGGTGGCACTTCTAGGGAAGCTCTGTCTCCCAACACTCCACAACCCAGAGGCTACTGCATCAAAATGGCCTCAGGATATGTGGGAGAGTCCTGCATTTTTTTCATCTGCTGTCTGGCAGGCACCCTTAAATCCTTCATCTTATGTACCAGTTTGCACTGGAAATCACAAATACGTACCAGTATGCCGACAGTAAAACACAACAAATATGCTCCACATTAATCCTACTTGTTAAAATGTGTACCCAATAGAAATTATAGATCCATTTAAGTTATTTCAAGTTGCATAGGATGATGTCACAAAGACTGCATGATCTCATCAGTGATGTAATCAATTATGTCATATGAGATGTCATCAGTGATGTCATCACTTATGTTTTTCGAGATGTCTTGGGCAATGTAATATGTGATGTTATAAGCAATGTATGGCAGCAGCACGAGTTATAGTTAGCTCCAAGGGTGTAGTGAAGCACCTGCTATACCTGCTTAAGCGGGGGTGCTACTGAGGCAGATTCAATTGTTTTATGGCCCTTGTTAACATTTAACTTTGGCTTGCAGGTCAACAGCAAGCCAGAAGTTAAAACTAATACATTCAGCAAGAATAAACTATAATAGCACAGCTGTGGGGTGGGGAGCAAAAGAAAACCTAAAAACAGTCTAAAAGGGCGACAGAAAGAAAGACAAGCTTTTAAAATGTCAAAGAAAAAAAGAGGCCAATAGAGTGAGTCAGTGCAAAAGAAAGCAAGTGAAATGCAAATAACGAGGAAAGGAGAAAGGAAGCATGCAAGAAAAAGGGTACAAATGAACACAGGAAATAAGGAAAAAAGGTGTAAGAAAAGGAAGGAAGAAAATAAAGACTGAAGGGAGGAAAGAAAAAAAGGAAAGATTAACGAAATAAAAAGAAAGAAATGAAAGGAAAGAATATAGGAAAGCAGATAAATATAATAAAATAATAAAGAAATGTGAAATGAAAGGATGTGTGATTGAAGGAAAGAAGCAAAAAAAATAATGAATGTAAGGAATACAAAAAGAAAAGATAGAAAGAAGAGGCGAAAGAATGCCAGGAGCAACATAAGAATAAACTGATAGAAACAAGGACTGATGAACTGAGGCAAGAATAGACAGAAGGAAAGAAAGATTGAAGTACACATAAAAACAAAAGAAAGATGACAGAAAGAAGGAACAAAAGAAGCATGAAAGAAAGAAAGACGATGGAAAGGATGAATGAGAGAAATAGGTCTATACTGGTAAATGTAATTTTTGGCCAAATCCCTTTAAAAACATGATATAATAGACATCATTTTGCCCCATCTTCTGCAAATTGTTCCCATGGATACAATTCCCATGACACTTCATAGCAAGGGTTGAGAGCACTCACTTTGCTAGCACATTTATTGCTATGTATGGGTCAAAGGGGGAGGGGGTATTTTATTTTTCTGACTACTCCCTTTGTTTGCTCAGTATAATATAACTTACAGATGTCCATGGTTATAAATGATAGTTTTCATCATATATATATATATATATATATATATATATATATATATATATATATATATGATGTTAGAATTGGGTTTCTGGTTGACTGTGGTGTGAGCCCTGGTCAAGCAGTAACCACAATCCTAGTCTGGGTAAGGCACAAGCAAACCCCAAATTAACCTGTGCTTACCAACTGGGAGCTTGGCAGTCAGGCTTAACTTGAAGGCAATGTATAAAGTGTTTATGCGACACTTCAAACAGTAAAACAGTTAAAACAGCACACAAAGAGAATCCCACACTAGCTTAGAAAATATTGATTTAATAAATAAAATGACCAAACCGAAAAAAATTAAATCAGTTAAACCAGAGATAGTGAATTTTAAAGTTTTAAGTTAAAGTAGCACCAAAAAGCACAAAACGCCAACAAGGGATTGCTGGTCATGCTGAGCGGGGATAAAGTCTCAAGTTCAGGCCAACCGCGATGGAGCATGGACCGGCTACAGGGACAAGGTTAGGCCCGCTGAACAAAGTACCTTAAATCCTGGTTGCAGTCATGCCAGGTCACGCAATGGAAACCAAAACTTTCCAGGAAGGAGCCGAGCTGGATGAACTTTTTTAAAGGTTATGTGAAGATTCATCAAATGGCGACAAGACTATTAGCAAAACAAAAAATGCTCTTCCTATGGACACTACACTATATATATAATACCCATTGGCGGTCACCACTGGGTAGTTATAGTTAGGACCATGTTTCCGCAGGAAATAGACTTTTTAGTTTGCTAATAACTTTAGCTGCTTTCTAGAAAATGTAAGGGTTATCCTTCAAGGGGGAGTGGAGGGGGGCAAGAAAAAGGGAGGGTCCCAAACTACATTTTGCCCTTGCAGTTTTCCGTAGAAATATTGAACAGTGATACAGAAAAAAACAACTGACAGGAATTACATTCAATTTGGCAGCAAGCTAAATCTTTACTCAGAAAGCTTGTTTTTTGTGATTTGGTGTAAATCTGTTCAGTAGTTTTTGAGAAATTAAGGTTCAAAATTTTTAGATATCTGGGGACTTGGGTGAATGAGAGTCTTGTGAGATTTGGGCCGGAATGCAGCTTCTAATAATGCAACTATCCAATTGACTGTGAGGGCCTTTTTTCATGTCAGCCATCTCGCAGGAGTGAGAGCCTCCCACTAATTCAGCGAAAGCACTCGTACTTACAGCCACACAAAGCACTGCTTATGACCTCACAAATTACATCACCCATGACATGGTTAGTGACATCACTGATAACATCACACATTCAATACAAAGTGTTGCCATCAGTGATGCCACTGACCATGTCATGAGTGATGTAATATGTGAGGTCATACGCAGTGCATTGCGTGGGCATAACTTATAGTTAGCTCAGGTAACTATTACTGCTGAATTTCTATGGTTTTGTGTAGGTAAAATCTTAGCCTAACTATAACATCCTATAACCTTTGGTTTTGCTTTTATTGCAGAAAATACAATGGCATGAGAATTTATCTTTAAAAGAGTGCCGTGAAATATGGCAAACGTTTCGTAGGTCACTGTAAAACATGTGTTTCCTTACTGTAAGGACCTATTAAACATTTGAACAAGTGTTAATTCCCCAAGGAGGCCTTTCCATTGTCAGACTCAAAGGACAACCAGTCTTCAGGTCACAATTTGTTGCTTCATGTCTATAATGACAAATCAATTGCTGTTATTGGTGACCTGGTGCCTTATAAGAGTATTTATTAATGGACAACAAAACTTAAAAATGCCTCATATAATGAAGAGTTAACTCAATAGTGCTGTAAACTTAGGCAGCATGAGAGAGGCAGGTATCGAAATTACTCCCCATACACCAAACCTGAATGGTAGATTTACAATAAAAACAATAAAAAAGCAGGTAAAAATTCTAAATCTGGTTAACATACAAATAAGTATTTTTCAGTCCCTAATATATCTAAAGCAATTTTTGACTCACTGAAAGAAATGAACTGTGTCACGTGTCCCTAGTTAGAAGACAATACATTTGGAAAATGTAACCAGTTTGCTAATTGTTTTGATCAAAAGGTGAAAACAATCAGGCAGGCTTAAAATGTCAAGACCCTTTAATTAAAACCTGGAACCATACCTAGTAATGACTCAGTACTTTTCCCTCCTCTATCTTACCTGTTAAATTTCAACCTTTTGCGAGAATTTTCCAAACTTGTTATGATCGGTAGACTGTCTTTGTCAAGAGTGAAGCCACTCCTAGCTAAAATTCATAAAAAAAAATCTTATGTCATTTATGTTCCCCTGTTAAACCCTCATTGTCTGCTCAAAGTGTCCCATTTACCATGAAGCAGTCTCAAATCATCCATTTTTTAAAGACGCCAACACTTTACCTTAAGGTGATTGATAATGACAGGCCTATTCCCCACCTGCTGTTTATCACAAAGCTTCTTGAGCGAGCTGTTCTCAATCCTCATACTTTGTGCAGGCGCATAGTCTGTTACACCCAACTCAAATCGGCTTTCAATCAAGATGTTATATAGAGAACTTCAGTAAAGTGTCATTTCTTACACTCCTGTGGCCCTGATCCTTTTGGATCGGTATGCCACTTTTGATATCATTGACCAGCACATTGTTTTCAGTCTCTTACACTGTTATATCTTGGCATCAGAGCTTCCTGATCTGGATAACTACTCAACTTTCTTGAGTCATTTCCATAGGAGAAAAAGAAGCTAACTTGTGGTATAACCAAAGGTTCAGTGTTGTCACCACTGCTTACTTTAATCACTTACATGGCTCCACAGCCTACAAATATTCAATGATTTGGTTTGTCGGCAGTGTGTGCTGATGACACTCAGACAATTTTTGAAGTGAACTGAAACCCCATCCTGAGAGTGAAAATCATAAATATCTGCCTAGAAAAAGTGGACCTGCTAGAAATAGTGGCTGCTTGGATGTGTGTGAATAAATTGAATCTCAGGGGTAACAAAACAGAAATGTTTTCTCTGCCTAGATCTAGTCCGTTACCCTTCTGCAGCCTTGCCTGGTAGACAAACCTATCCCAACTCTCTTTGTCAATAAGTTAGGTGTTAAAATTGACTTATCGCTTAATAATCAGATAAACTCTGTAGTTAGTGTTTGTTTTTTTCATTTCCGCACCCTCAAGCGCATTTTACATTTATTTACTCTCTATCATCAAATACAGATTATCAATATTATGTTATAAAAATGTATAGAGCACATAGACATTGCAAACACCACCGAGTTCACACCGCTGGAGGGTAGACTCCTGCAAGGGGAGATAACAGAGAAGGCTATTTCCTGGACTTATAAGACCCTCATAAATAATGTCCCAGACAACCTGGAGGCCCCGAGGAGATGCTGGGAGATCACCCTGGGCGACCTGGAGAACATAGATTGGGAGGCTGCCCTAATGTACCCGATAGAGGTGGCAATCAAATCAAGGCTACGTTTAATTCAACTCAAAATTCTCCATAGAACACACGTGACAAGGTCCCGACTCCACAAAATGGGACGTGCAGAGTCCCCTGGCTGCCTACGCTGCACGAAAGATAGTGGCACATTCATACATACCCTATGGGAATGCATGCACATACAAAGATACTGGGCCAAAATAATTAGAGAGCTAAGCGAGATATTGGGGTTTCAGTTACCGAGAGATGCAAAGTATGCATTTTTAGACATACCTTCAGACATAGACCTGCCCAGGCAAAGCCTCATCCTGTGTAATCTGGGGATGGCAGTGGCTAAGAGAGACATGGCAAAACAATGGGGAGCGCCGCAGGCCCCAACTCTGCGGGAATGGAAAGCTGGGATGGACATGTACATGGGTGCGGAGCAAGTGACATATAAAATGAGAGGCTGCCCTCAAACATTTTTCAAGATTTGGCGTCCCTGGCTCAGGTACTATGGGCTAGAACTTAATGATACAGAGGGGGGGGTCGCAGACTCTAACAACAACCCGGGGGGAAGCTGACACGCGTGTACATACACCTGAGGGGAGGCGGGTGCTCAATGAGAGTCCAGGGCCATGAACCCAAACAGATGTATATTGATGTTGCTGGAAATGCGAGTAACTAGACGAGAGTCATGTGTAGTCTTGTGATCCTGTATGTGCCAAACGTGAACTTGATATGCATTGATAATAGAAAATACACCAATAAAAGTTTTTTTTTTTTTTAAATGTATAGAGCACATGTACACCCTAGGGTTTCTTGTGCTGTGACAGTCAGAAGGGAAAGGAGAAATGGCTCAGGCTAATCAAAAGCTGACTTAAACAGTCAAGCCTTCAAAGGCTTCCTAAACCTCAGGAAGTTAGGTTCCAGGCTGCAAGAGGAAGGGAAAGAGTTCCATAAGATGGGGGCCAGGACAGAGAAGCTCCTGCCCCCTGCTCTCTGTTGCTTGAACCAAGGGATCCTCAACTGGTTGGCAAGAGAGGATCTAGGAGCTTAAGTAAGAAAATGTCTCTTCATTCTGCTTGCTACAAAGACTGGAGCCTGGTCATGAATGGATTTGTAAATAATACTATCAGTTTAAAAAAAAGACTTGCTGCTTGATGCGAAGCCAATGAAACTTTATTAAAGCAGGAGAGACATGCGCATTTCTATGCAGTTTCCAGATTTTCTTTGCTGCTGTATTTTGAATGATTTGTAGTTGGCAATGCTTTTGTCTCAAGGAGAATTGATTATTGTAACACCCTCTATCTGGACCCCTCAGTTAAATTGTGAAGAAACTTCTATCAGTATAAAATGCAGCCCTCAGGCTGACTGCAAAAAAAACTGACTCAGTCTCTGCTGCCATTACCTCGTTAAATTGGCTTCCAGTCAAATAAAGGATACTTACTTTTCAAGGCTCTTTGTCTGGTTCATAAAGCCCTTTATACTACTAAATAGAATATTTTGTCACAGAGATTTGTACCTTACATTCCCAACCACAAACTGAGATCTGAAAAAGCAGTTATGGTCCAGGTATCTGAGTTCAAGCTCTCCTCTGTGGGTGGCTAAGCTTTGTCCATCATAGATGTGAAACATTCAAACGCTTTATCCATCTTTCTCTGTACTCAGACTTCTTTATTGAGCTTTCAGAAAATGTTAAAATATGGCTTTTTCTAAATTGTTTTTAACCCAGCCACAGTCTGCTTTCCGATTTATTAGCTCCAATTGTCTGTTTTTTCTCTCTGGTTAGCGATCCTAGTACCATGATACCATCAGGGGACAGTTTTGCGCTTCACAAATTACAAAAAATAAAAATAAGCAACGGCGGCCGGCACTGATCGGAGATAGGGGGCCGGAGGCAGAAGGGCGCGGGAGGTCGGGGGCGGGAGGGGGAGGACACGGGGGGGAAGAGGGAATACAAAAATTAAATGAAAACTTACCTTCTCGCCGCTTCCTCGCCTCCGTAGTCCTCCCTTACTTGGCCTGTTTCTTCTTTTTAGTCCTCCCTTACTTGGCCTTACCGGAAGCACACCCAGGCTACAAGTCAGCCAATCACAACGCTGCCTTAGCAGCATTGTGATTGGTCTGAGCGCCATGTTTCAGCACTCAGACGCTGACTGGGGGCCTGGGCATGTTCTCCCTGTAGGCTGTAATGCAACCTGCATGGAGAACATGTGAAGTGCGCAAGACTGTTTTGGGGGGCCTCAGAGGGCCGGCCAAGCAATCATTGTGCACTTTAGGAGGGTGCTACCACTCCTCCCCTGCCCCCTAACGCAAAGCGGGAGGAAGTAGGAGACTCTGCAAAAAAGCAGTGGGGCGATGCTCCTCCACCTTAGTGGAGGAGACACCACTGAAAATAAGGAAACACCCGCAAACCACTGGACAGTGTTTTACCATTGTCAGAGGTACTAAGATTATGTAGCATGGAGGACCAAATTATGTGATAAGATGATCTAAATTATACGAAAAGAAACACAAGTTATGCAGCACCTTTTCAGGTGGTAATAGTTCCATCCATTTGTGCTAGAAGCAACACTTTTTATAGAATATGCAAATTATCTGACAAATATGGGGAATCTATAATTATGTTGTAAACACTACAGCCCCAGAATTGCATAAATCCACTAGCCATCACCATTATCCACTGGTTTATCAAAAATACATTCATCAAAGACAAACAAAACCCAAACATTCTAGGTTCAGACAGTACGCATTGCTAGCTGCAAATTGAAGAAAATTGTTATTTCAAACTCACAACTCGAAAATAAACAAGTTGTCTAAAAATAATACATAATGAGTAACATGTAATATGGTCCTATATTGCCATCTCAGGTTCTGGTGATATTTACAAACCACTTTATTCAACATGTTTGAGTTGTGTAAAGCCTTTATACACTAAGGTCCTGATTCACAAAGGGTCTCCACACTCGTGGTGGAGGCCCCGCAGTTGTGAGGTTCTCTGCACTCGGGTGGAATCTCGGCAATGAGAATTCGCAATGTGGAGTCCCCCCTGTGCGGAGACTCTCCAATGACTACAGGGCCTCTGCCACAAGTGTGGAGGCTCTTTGTGAGTCAGGCCCCAAGATTTCACATCCATAGGTACAAACCCAGATAACAACATTATCTTAATCTCAGACCCTGACACCCCACCCACCTCCCCCCATCCTCTATCTATTCTGCAGATGCAGGAGAAGTACAGCCATTGGTGATGTTTGGTAATGTCTCACATTGCCCTTACTTTCCTAGGATTCTCCATATATCTAACCTTGTGCCTAGTTGCTAACAGTTAATGTTTTGCTATGACCTATTTGTTCAACGTATAATGTTTTTTCATGGAGCTCGATGTGTTTGCTATTAGAACAGCTAAAGGGCCATCAGTCACTTTTGTGTAACATCTGGAGAGATAGTGTATCCTAGGGACCACCTTGCCCTAAAGTAACAGTCCCTCCTGGATAGGTTGTGTGGTAATAACTCCATTGCTAATACTTGCCACAGCTTATGAAACCAGAGCACTGGTTTGGGAACCCTTCTTTTTCCAATAACGAGAAATTAGTTGATCGCAGCCCCAAACTTGGGAAGGAGCAAGGATTTTTCACGGATGCTCATCTCCTCTAGAAGGCTTGGTTGGAGATCCAGGACGGCCATGACTGAGTCGGATAGGATTGGAAGACCCAGGATGCATTAAGATGTATTTCCAGAATATCTGGATAACCAAGCAGGACTACCAAACATGGGTAAAGGTCCCTCTTACCGTTGTACTCCAGGATTTTTCCAGCAAAGAAGGGACAATAAGATGTAAGCATGTTGGGATCAAGTACCACTGAAACATCACCTTAAATGCCAATTCTCTAGGAAGAATTCTCTTGAACACCTTTGGAATATAAGGCACTGTGTTTGCATGCTTCTTCTGTAACCTCATCACCTAAATCCCTTTCCCATCTGTTGTGCTATGGCCATTTTATTATTGACTTCCTAGCTTGCAATGTTTAGTATGTGTTAGAGATGAGGCCTCTTAAGCGTCTTCTGATTTAGAGGGCAAAAAGGTCCACGGCCAGAGCTGGCAGTACTGGAACCTGTCTGTTTCTTGTATAGCAAAATCTGATTTACACTGCAGAAAGAATTTGACCAGCCTTTGATTAAATAAATCAGCAAGAATTGTGCATTCCCCTTTCTCCCAGGTTTGGAAGGAGTCTCCCTTTTGTGCTGGAGTGAAGTCATGGTTATGATGAATAGGCAAGTATGGGGAAGAGTGAGATGTCAGATCCTCCCAGCCACCCCTCTGCCCCACATTTCTAATACTGATTTTACTGGAGTTGCTATGTAGGTATTCTGTCAGTGAAGCAGTTTTTCATGCCAAATCCCATTAAGAGCTTCCCAACACTTCTCTGTTCATAAATAGTCATTTTCTCTCTCTCCTTAATGGTCCAATTTAGGCTAATACTCCCGGGCTGCTTGGTTATATGACAGTAGGTCAGAACGCATTAGACTTCCTCTTTGTTTCATAAGAATCCTCATGGGCACCTGCACCCTCCTCCCTCCCCACGTTAACTTCAGCCAACTCTTCTGAAAAGCCAGTTTGCCCAAGGCTGGAATACCTACCACAAGGGTCTGAAAAACATAACACCATTGACAGGATGTTCATGTAACTGCTGGCCAATAGATGTTCTTCCAACGCTAATGCATGCTAGTTATTCTTAAGCATAAGTACCAGATCCCATTTGGCTGGCATTAAAAGAAAATGGCACAAGATGCCCATATTTTTGGGTGTAGGATCACTGACTTTTGAATGTTGTCTTTACAGCCAAATCTGTATAGCACCTCAATGACCCCATGCATTTGGTACAGTTAATCAAGGCCAGAAGTTCATAATTTGCTAAGAAGTACAATTTATGCTCTTCCATGCAAAGGCTATTCCCTTTATGTATGCCCAAGCTCCTATTTTAATGGCTAGTGATCCCCCAAAAGGGCAAAAATAATAGGTGAAGGTGGACAAGACTACCAGGTTCTCCTCTGGATGGTGAATCTATGCAATCTCCACCCACTCACCATATGAATGCTGTGGGGTGTTTATACTAGTGGTGTGCAAAATTTGCGTAGTTTGCTTTTGTGTTAACAAAGTTTTGGAAAAAATATGCAAAATTACATGTAGTTAAATAAAATGTGAAGACCGCATCTGGCAATATATTTTTATATTTTAGTGTGAAATGCATCCTTGCATTCATTATGGAGGTGAGGACACATTTAACGCTACAAAATATTCAAAAAACCAAAAGTGCCACAAAGGACCACAAAGTCAGAATCCTGAAGTTGAAATTAAGTACTCTATTCAGAGCACCTCAGCCACAGCCTGAAGCAGGGCCAATTTTAGGGCAGTGCGACTGCTGCGACCGCACTGGGCGCTGACCTGGGGAAAAGGGGCTGACCTCGGGGAGGGGGCCGCTGGCCTCAGGGGGGGGGGCAGTGTATTTAGCAATAACATGATTTAAAAACACCTTCAGAAGAGTTCCTTTTGCGTCTAGTTTTCAGGCAGCATTAAAAATGTCAAGATAACTCTTATGATTAAAATGCATCTGCGAGAGAGAGAGAGAGAGAGACAGAGAGAGTGGGAGATCAGAGTTTTGTCTAAGGGTAGTTCTCACTTGCCATAAAGTAGCGCAGAGGGTTAATATGCCTGCTGCAAAGAACGCGTACCGTGCAGATCACAGATCTGTATTTTATGTGGATAGCTGAGTGCATTACTGCTTTTGTAACAAAGATCCTTTTGTTACTCCAGTTCATAAGATACAACCCTAATATAGAAAAGTGACTGTTACGAACTGTCATCAAAGAGCTGCAATCGAAGTGCATAAAATAGGTTAGGACATTCTTTTTTTTTCCCCCAGTCTTTCGCTATCTGTTCCTAATGTTGCTGAAAAGTATTTGTTTAGGTAGATATACATTCCTATTCGTAAAGTCAGCCTTTACCACTGCTTTAACACAAATTAAATGTATGTGAGAGAGGGGCTATGGAGAGATGAGGTGCACTTTTGCCTGGTGGTCATGAGGGAATCTGAGGAGGCGCTCATGGGGGGGCAGGCGCCAAAAATGATTGTCGCAGCTGGCGCCAACAGCTCTAAAGCCGGCCCTGGTCTGAAGGGAACCTCTGCCTAAGCTCAACTCGCCGCGAGTGGAACTTTCAGTCAGATGAAAACAGGCATGAAACTGCATGCAGAAGACATTCCATTTAATACATAAGGAAGAAAGAAATACCACACATCTTTGCGTCAGCAACTTTACCAATAATAGTTAAAACAGATAAAGATTGCAAAGGAACAATGTACAGTACAATCAACAAGACATAAATTGAGAAATAAAACAAAAGAAACAACTTCAATCCATACTACCATTGAACGGTACCACTTTGTTGAGGATCCATATTCTCCCATCCTCAGCCTTCACTGCATTGTGAAACAAACCTTTGGACTTTGTATGGTCCTGAGAACTTTCAAAATTTCTTTTGATCTTGTTGAAGTCTTTATTATACCTGCATCACCAACTTGAATACCATGACATGCAACAGCCTTGCACAAATCACAGTTCTTCTTACAATTGGACACACATCTTTCTTCCTTGGCTTTACAATTGTCCATCTCCCAATGAAAACAGTTTTTCTTTCCCCCAACAAAACCACCCATGAGACATTTCTGTATTTCACCTTATAAATGTTGTCACTGTTCTTGCAGTCTTGACGCTATCATATCAATCTCTCAATTTGGATCTCGATCTCAGGCCGCCAGTAGTTTAACTTGATTCTTGCTTTGGTTTTGTTTATCCCTTGATGCCCTTCATGTCCTAACCTCCTAATCTTCTCCCTGAGTGAGACAGGAACAGCTAACCTGGTTGCTTTTAAAATAATGCCTCCATCTCAAGATAGTTCATGTCTCACTTTCCAAAGCACATCCATCTCCTGAGATTTCTTCTCTTGCCCCCATCCTTTCTGCGTAACTTCACTCATCTTTTGTAACACTTCATCACTTTGAGGTACACGCACCCACCCTTTATACAAAATAGCTTTCTCTGTAATACTGCACACTTTCACTCGTTAATCCTCATCAGATTCATCCCCTTCCAACATTACAAAACACAGTCTAGAAATAGAGTCTCAACAACGTTACTAGGTCCAGTTATGAAGCGGACTCCACTACTATATTCTTGCAGTTCCACTATCCACTCACTAATTCACATAAAACAGCACCCAGTCCTTGCTTTTTTTAAACTTAGAACAAAGGCTTATGGTCTGTATAAACTGTGAACGTCTTGCCCCTTACAAAATTCCTCATCTTCTTAATAGCCCAGAAGACACTTAAAGTTTCTCTCTCGATAATCAAGTAATTAGCTTCTGCACCACGTAAGTCCTATACTCTTTTTCATTTTCACTTTTCTGCAGCAATAAAACACCTAAATGCATTGCACTGTTATCCATCAAAATACAACACTGCTTCGTTGGATCAAAGCAGTGCAGGTCATATGCAAACTGATAAATTCAATCAAACATTCCTCTGATCAAGAAATTCCTTCCTTGTCTCGAGTAGAATTCTCATATTAATAGTATTTGAAACTAAATTGGGAATACATTTCAAATGGAACTCTAATATACTTAAAAGGGGTAACAGTTCTTTTTATCTTAGATGGACTTTACAAATTCACAATATTGGAAGCAAGATCTTTCTTCGGACTAATCCCCTTACTTGTGATACAGTGTCCTAAATACTCATTCTCTTCCCTTGCAAACTTACACTTGCGAGATTACAGTCAACCTGTTACTTCTAAGTAGTTCAAGAACTTGTTTGACTCTAAAATCATTAACTTCGGGAATCTCTCCAAAAATCAAGATGTCAACCTGAAAGCATCTTATTCCCTCCTTTTTTCCCAAAACCTCATACTCTGGAAGACAGTCGCAGTTGACACAAGACCAAATGGCATCCTCACAAAATGATAAGTTCCCAATGGCCTAATGAAAGTGGTATGGTCTTTAGAATCAATATGTAGCTGTGCTTGATGGTATGCTGCTGTGAGTTGCAATGTGGAAAACAGTTTGGTCCCATGTAGCATTGCAACCATTTATGTGATATTTGGTAGTCCAAAATGATCAACTATTACACATTTGTTGAGTGCTCTAAGATCTACACATAGGAAAATCCCACCAGAATTTTAACAGGTCACAACCTTTGGAGCTACCCTTTCTGCACACCGAACTGGCTCAAATTACTGACTAACTACAGCTATTGAGTCATTTTTTAACCTTATTTGGTGTGTATATACTTTAAGGTTGTAACAAACAAAAGAAAAACCATAGGTCTAACAAATACTTGAGCACAATCAGCAATAGTTAAGAAATCGCCCTTATTTGTCAGGGGAGTCCTTTAAAGAGGAAGGAATCCCATCACCCACCGAGGTGGCATGCTTCATCATCTGGGACCTCCTCTTGGTTGCAAAACCTAGTGCAACCAAGGGCTACAACCTTCTCATAGGGAGACAGGAGCTCAGGGATGAAGACTAGAGCTAGGGTTTTTGGCGTAGTCAGGAAGTGTGGCGCTCAGACTAGTAAGCCAGCTATCCCTCGGCACCAGCACCTTCCGGATTCGTCGGAGCTACCTCACAGGCTTATCCGCCTCCCGGCACGCTTCATATCCATGGAGCGCCGTTATTCTCCTCCTTGCTCCACTACTTCCGCCGCCACCTGGCTTTAGAACCCTGTCCTCCCGCAGTTTCTGGACTTGATTGCTTTGATTGCTCTGACTCATCTACCTTCGTTCCAGTTCTCCCGCCTGCCATACTCCGCTGATTACCTCTCCTTCGGCATAACTGCCCTCACCGCCCACAGGCTTCCCTGCTACTCCCGTGGCACGCACCCCGTGCCTGGTCTCTACGTGGAGCACCGTCTCCTCCGTTACATACGATCATTGCGCACACCCCCGGCCGGGTTGGAATTATCACTGGTTCAACGGGTTCTGCTCTTTCTATCCTCAATCATGCTACACAGCCCTGAAGAGTCACCGGATTACTCTGAGTGACGAAACACGTGTCGGCTGGTTGTTTATTGTAAATTCAGTTGTTGTTTTTCATTAAATAACTTTTCAACTCTAACAGGTGTCGACCACTACAACTGTTATTCGAACAATACGGTCACACTATCGTTATACCCTCACCACGTGTGCCCGGGACTGTGCTTATAGGAGCTCAGGGATGTTTTAGATAGTCTCTGATTGGATCAACTAAGATCCCTTGGAAGTAAAGCAATGAGAATGTTATCGGTGATGGTTGCAGTGCATGTAGTGAACAAAGTGAAACGTGATTTAAAATTGGCTCTGTATTAAACTTGTTTTTGATCTTGGTAGCCAATTTTAAATCACGATTTTAATTTTCCAGTGGGATGGAATTATCACCACTGATAAAGGAACATTTTGGACTCTTGTAAGCCTTGAGAAAGTCGCGGGACAAAATTCCTTTGTGCGACGAAACATGTGTTGGCTGATGCAAGAACAAAGAGAATAAAGAAAAGAAACCTAGCTCGAAAATTTCTCTGTATCATTTATGCTTGACTAAAACAAATTGAATAATTGCATATTACTTAAAAGACGTGTGCTGAGGATTGCCTTCTATATTAGGATGGTGTGTTGTGAAGGCCTTTCCATGGCGGCCATGGAAAGACTAGCGGGGATGTTCTTTGGGGGCCCTATGCGGGCCCCCAGGGGGGTGGGGGGTGCACTTGGGGGGTACCCATGGTACCCCCCTCCATTTGCATGCACAAGGTGGCAGGCACCGGGCGGTGCCTGCCACGTTGTGCATGCAAATGCACAACATGCCATTTTGGCATTGCGGTGGGTGCTGCTGTAAGCAGCACCAGCCGCAATGTCAAATATGCAGGATGCGACCACCAGGGTGGCGGTCGCATCCTAATTAGCGGTGCGGGACCACCGCACGTCTGGCGGCCGGTCCCAACACCGCGAGGATAGCGGGCGGACTCAGGTCCGCCCGCCATCCTAATAGGCCCCATAGTTTCAGCATTCCTTTCAACAACATCTAGTTTCTGTATAGCTGAATCTTAGAAACCTTTGATATAGTTCTCTGAGTCTGACAGGGGGATTAGTATTGAATTCTAATATAATTCAGAGATCCCTTTGATGAGGCCATCATAAAACAATGTCACTCTTCCCAGGAGCATACATTTTTCCTAAAGCTTTGTGCCTCAAAACCTAATTTCAGCTTTGAAAAAAGCCTCTAAATTCTGTGGCTTCCACCATAGCCACCTGGAATCACATAAGGATCTCTTAATTCTATTCTGTCTTTGGAACTTTTGGTCAAATACTTCATTAGCTATTAACATCAGCCATACTGCAGAATCTTACAAGATTTCCATCTGTATCCCATTTATAGAAATTATATTTTCGAGAATTTTTCTTTTCTCCTACACCCGAGACTGGCAAAATACAATCTTCCATTACCATGACTGTTTCTGCTGTCACTTCACCGACTTTAATATTGCTTCTAACTGAGTGACAACATTTTGGCATGTGCCCTTTTTTGTTCCATAATTTGCATACAACATTAAAAGGAGAGCACTTCTTATTTGAAGCCATGTGCCCAACGACACCTCAATGGTAACACCCCTATTAGACCTGGCATCTTTTGGCATGATTTCCCCTGTCATTTGCCTTCTCATCTCCTGTTTTTGACCGTGTGCTGAACATCATTTTTGCTGGCTCTAGAACTCTGTGAACTTTTTCACTGCTGGCCAGTGCTAAAGTGCATGTGCTCTGTGTCTAAAATGTAATGGCATTTGGTTTCTCCATGATTGGGACATTTGGTTTACTGATACGTCTCTAGTATATGACACTACATGCGCCCAGGGTCTGTAAATCAAATACTGCTAGTGAGCCGGTAGCACTGATTGTGCCACCCACATGAGTAGCCCTTTAAAACATGTCTCAGGCATGCCACTGCAAAGCCTTTGTGTGCAGTTTTAAACTGCCATTTCGATCTGGCAAGTTCTACTTGTTTGGCCCAAACCTTCCCTTTTATTACATATGTCACTCCTAAGGTAGGTCCTAGGTGGCCCAATGGGCAAGGTGCAGTGTATGTAAAAAGTAGGGCATGTCCTGGTAGTGAGAAACTGCTAAATTTGATTTTCAGTACAGCAAGGCCTATCTCTCCCTTAGGTTAGCATTGGAGCTGCCATGGAACACTTTACAAGAGTAACTTCCAATTGGGAAAAGATAGAAAGGATATGTTTGGTGTCTCTGGACTCACAATTTAAAAACACATCTTTTAATGAAGTTGGTTTTTAAGTTGCAGGTCTTATTTTAACCATTCGGTGCCTCTGCCTGTACCTGGAATACACGTCTGGGTTGGGTGACAGCTGGGCTTTGTGCATTTCCTCTAGAAAGTCACACACAAAGGAAGCTGAGGTGTGCCCTGCATATCCTGATGGCCCATCACCTGGCTGATGGGTATTCCTGAGCTAGAATGAGAGGGAGGAGCTGACACTTGCACCTAAATAGGGCTTTGTCTGTCCCCACACAAAGAGCTGCATACCCCCCTGTAGTATATCTGGAGCCAGGGAAAGGAAGGGCAGGGTCTCATGCACTACAAAGACCTTTCTTTGAAGTCGCCCTACTTCACAGGCTAAAATGGGTATAAGTACACGACCTCAGACACCATATACTCAGAACACTTCTGGAACTGAGGACATTCTACCAGGAAGATGAGCTGCTGTGCTGCCAGGAGGGACTGCCACTTTGCTGTGTTGACCTACTGCTTCTTGCCTGGGAGAGAGAGGACTGGACTTAACTCTCTACATCCTACATCTGTAAAGATTCTCCAAGGGCTTGTTGGTTTTGCCTCCTGTTTCTGAAGTCTTAGGGACATCATAAACTTCACCTGCATCTTGCTATCAGCACCTGGACTCCTCTGCTGTGAGTCCTACTCTGTCAAGTGGTGCCAAATCCAGACCTGGGCCCTTGGAAGTGAGCGTTTGTTGCTGCAACCCAAGTAACCAATGCATCAACACCAAAGCATCATTTGGGAGCAGTGCATTCCTGCAAATTGTTGCATTGCCACTACCCGCACCAAAGCCGTGGACACTGCTCACTGAGTGCGCGACACAACACTGACTTTGCTGACACAGCGCCTCCGAATCACATCTGCTGTCTGAGTCTCAGACACCGCATCATCAACATCTGTAACGTATCTTCCCCTGACTCCAATGCATTTGCGGTTTGGCATGGCTTCTACCTGACGCATCGCCTTTGGGTCAGTGGTTTGGCATCGACACCTCATAATTGACACACAGTGCTCTTGACTTCGACGCATCAATGACTTTGTCCAACTTCGGAACCGATGCATCACCTGCGACAGCGACTCATCACCTCCGCTTTTCAAAGCATCATTCCAGACCATCGATGCATCCAAGGTACTGTCAGCTGGTCTGCGTGACTCCTGTATCCGGCCTGCGCTCCATGGCAGCCGGATTGAACTTTTGGATTTGCCTGACCAGGTAGCCCCAGTGGGAGTATGGACTTCTAAGCACTGCATTTTGATTTAATCTTGCAAAATTCATATCTTGACTTGTGTATGTTGGGTTTTTGTCATTTTGATCTTATTTTACTCAGAAAAATATTGGCTATTTTTCTAAACTGGTGAAGGGGCCAGGCCCATGAGTTCTAGACCGTTCTAGAGTCTCAATCTGTTGGTTCTTTTTTGCAGCATGAAAGTGGAGAAAAGTAGTTAGGAAAACAATCAATTAGCCAATGTTTCCTTTGGATATATAATAACCCACGGACAACTACTTAAGATTAGTTAATTTATTAAAAGGTCAAAAATAAATGAACATAGAGACACCTCAACACAAGTGTATAGAAATACAGAGGGTTCAGCATGAAGCCAAATCTGCGCATCCAGTTCAGATGGTGCAGCATAAGCAACACAATTAATTCAAGAAGTAGAATACAGAAAATCAGGAAGCATGAGTCCAAGTTTCCCTGCATTGAGAGTTGGTGGGTGAAAAGTATTACATCTGTCCCAACTCCAACACTAAAGTGACATCCCTAAATGTGCATTTTAAAGAGGAAGGATAAAAAGGTGTCAGCTCATGGAGTCTCCCTAAGAAGTTTCTCCAAGCTCAATGGGTCAAGTAGCCTAAAGCTACCAAAGACAGAGCTCGTTCTAGAATGCTCTCTCTCTGAAGGCAAGAAAGAAGTAGCGCACTATCCCTACTTCCAGCAGTCAGTTATTCATAGGTAGCAATCCCAGGATGTTCTTCGGATCACGCCATTCATCCTGGGGACAGTCCTGAAGGTATTTTTCCATGATGTCGATGGTGTACCTTCCTTGCTACAATTCGTCCATTGTTCCCAGGCCTTCTCCTGTGTGAAGCACAACGACCTTCCTCTATCAACTCAAGCCACATGATTGTAACTTCTTCTCTCCTTGTCTAACTAGTAAAACAAAGACATTATTATATCTAAGTGAGTGCTTCTTCACCTGCAACACAAAACATGAGAAAGGACAAATTCCACAGCACACATGAAATTCAATCTGTTAATTCTAAAGCAAGAGTTTTCAGGGCCTTGCATTACAGGCCTACGAATTTCAGCCAACATAAGAGAAACAACATATAAGCTATACGAAATCACATAAAACTAGTGCAATTTCAACTAATGCATTTACCTATATATAAAGTAACGTAATTAATAAGCACATTTAATATGTAAATAAGTGTCAGTTGCACAACACCAGTTCTTCATGTTAATGTTTCCTGCTAGTTACATTCATTTTCTACGTTGATTCTTCATGTCACTTGTCAATGGCCTAAAATATACCACGTACTCATGTTAATACATTGCAAATTCTAACACTACACGTTAATATAACAAGTAATTTTATGCGAGTGCGCTCTAAACGTGAATATGATGCACCCCTACAATTGGAATGAAATTTTCGCTTCATCACTGGCGTGGAGTGCTTTTGTGGTGTTTTTACTGTGTTATTGTGTGTGTGTCTGTGCATAAATACTTTACACATTGCCTCTTTAGTTTAGCCTGACTGCTCTGTGCCAAGCTACCAGAGGGTGAGCACAGATAAAAGTTTAGTGTGTACTACACTTACCCTGACTAGGATTGTGGTTCCTGCTTGGACAGGGTGCATACCTCTGCCAACCAGAAACCCAGTTTCTAACCACACCCCTCATAGATTGTATATACTTGCTTTTTTCTGCTTCTTTCATGGCAACTTTGCTAACAGAGTGCTCTTTGTTTCTATCCCATTCTTCCACGCAAGCCACTGAGTGTTCAATGTGCTTTGCAATAGTAATAAGTTCATTCAATGTATGATCATTATTCAAACAGACTTCCTGCTTGACCTTGTCCAAGCGACATTTGAGAATGAATTAATCACTGATGCATTTATCTAAAGCGGTTCCAGTCTTACAGGATGATGCAAACTGATGGCAGTGGCATATTCCTCTACACTCTTACCATATGTTTTCTCTCTAATATCAAAACAATACCTTTCTAATACAGAACTAACTTTTGGTAAGTAGTGTAAATCTAGTTTGTAATGCAAATGCAACATTCTTTTAAATCCTCCTCTTCTTCCAGATTCAGAAAATTCTCAAACACGTCTTCGCCTTCACTTCCTGAACGGTGCTTTAGTTATGACGTTTGAGCCACATTCCTTTGCATAGTTTCCAAACATTTTTCCCCACTTGGGCCTTTTAATGGGTGGTTCTCCTAGTGATGTCAGAAGAAAGTGGGGGTACCACATTCTCAATATTTCTTGTAGAATAAAATAATGTGCCATGAAAAAATTGTGATATAATACTTCAATGCAACTCTGTAATACATGGTGCAATACTGTGTGTTTCTCCCTGCTATAAATACGCAAACACACATTATCACTTTGAACAAACGAAGATACAAAACATGGTGATTTTTTTTCCATACCACCCTTGCTCTCTGGAACAGACATAAAGAGCTTGTCTTGATTAAATGTTGTAGAATTGGTATTAAATGGTTAACTACAGGTAGCATATAGAAGTCCATTGGGAAAAAAACCTTGAGATGATGATACTCCAATATCATTAGTGAAGATCACTTGGAAATAAAAAAAATTATTAAAGCCGTCTATTGACAGCTACAAATGATGATCACATAGTGTTGAGTATATGGAGTGAGGACCATGCTCATCGCGCAGTGTAACAGGAACAGGCAACAGAAGTTAGCAGTCTAATGGCAGAATAAACGATGATCACGTGGTACGGTGCATAACATGTTTGAAGAATTGTTGACATGGCCAGCAAACAGCTTGGTTACATTGATGTAGGCCTCAACAGGTGGTGTGCAGAGAGCTTGTGTAGCAAGTAAATATAGGCACCACAGAGAAAACCTAGGAATATGCTCCCCTGGAACTATGGAGAACAACCACCAACAAGTGAAGACCAAAAAAGACCTTGGTGTCAAGCACGCAATTGACTCATGCGTTAAGCAGAGTAGGTCATCAGTGGAACACACTCTGTACACTCGCGCCACTCATACATTACATTTAAGGCCCTCATTGGAATGCACTCTGTAGACTCGCTGTGCAGTGCTAAGGAACTTGAGCGGTTGCTCTCTGGTGTTTATTTTAAATTTCCTGGGTGTACCAGATTTAAGATCTTGTATAAGATAAGACGCCACATCGTCTTAGAGATTGTTGTAAAGTCAATTGTAAAAGTGCGCCACTCACCGCTGTTGTCGATGGTAGTAAATGACATACAGTTCATGTCAACTCAAGGCGGTGTGTTGAGGTGCTCCTTGCCCGCTCATCATCAGTGTAGGAAAGAGAAGTCAGAATCCTGGAGTTGAAATAAGAGCAAACACAAGGAGATGATGGACGGAGCGCTGAAACTTTTCGGATACTCACCCCCAGTCACTATTAGATCTGGGTTGAATCCATCATCACTCTTTAGCTCACTTCGCCATCCAGTTCAGACCCAGCCATTTGCAAATCAGTCTTGACCCTGTGCCTCATGGGAACAGTCCAGCCCAAACTGCCAAGCCAGGTCTTCCCTGGACCGTAAACAAGCATCCTGGGACCGGTTTCGGCATAACACCCCATATCAGCCAGGCTAGCTTGAATCCAGTGGCAAAGTGAGCAAGGGACCCACGTTTGGCCATACCCTGCCAACTTAGGGCGAACAAAGCGATTCAACCCAGATCTGTGAATGGGGGTGAGTGTCTGAAAAGTTTCAGTGCTCCATCCATCATCTTTTTGTGTTTGCTTTGTTCGCCCTAAGTTGGCAGGGTATGCCCAGACATGGGTCCCTTGCTCACTTTGCCACTGGATTCAAGCTAGCCTGACTGATGATACCGTTTGAGGTCATGAGAGGTAGAAAGTCTAGAGCAATGCTGGTGAAGGGAGTGTTGAGGAAATAGAGGAGTGACGGGTTGTCTGAGTGTTCCAAGTGTGACGTCAAGGAACGGTTTGTTGAAGTTGATTGGGTATGGGTAAGGAAGGGTTGGAAGGAATGTAAGGGTTTGCCAAGGTTTTCCAAACCTCTTCAAGTCAAGAAGGTAAATCGTTATGCCATATTTTTAAGTGATGGAAATATATGGAACAACAGAAAAGTGGGGAAGATGCCTGACTGTTTGTTGGAAGGAGAAAAGACCAAGAATGGCATAGGAACCCAAGATGATTGTGAGCAGCTAAAGGAGAGGCAGGAAAGAATTCACCATACTCCTAAGTGGTTCAATGACTTCATCATGGATCATTGAAGTTGAGATGCGTATTGGAACTGTGTCATTCTGTATATTTTATTGCATGTATAACTGTACATATGTAACCCTGTTTTATTCAGTGTTAATAAGTGCCTTATGTTAGTGTGTTATGTATATGACTTTACAGCTTTGTGGTTCCTTTGGGAAAGGAAGATGTTTTGTATTGTCTCTGGCATGTAGAATGTATGGAATGCGGGATTGGACGGGTGGTCAAGGAAACGGTGGAACGAGTGCAGAGGAGAGATGGTTGCCGTGCTGGCCGGTTGCTCCCTCTTAGTATCGTTTATATCTTGAATAAACATATATACATATTTAACCTACCTTATATGGCCACATCTCTTCACTAAGCCCAGACCATACCTTGAGACCAACCCCCTGCGAACAGCTGAAGGCCATGAGCAGTGGAGGGTTAGGTGCCTGGTGGGTTTGGTATGGACTGTGCACAGAACAGACCTTGTGGCCAACCCCTGCTAATGCACTGCCAAAGGCCATGTGCTACACGGTTTGGCAGCATGTGTGCTTGGAAGAAGGTCCTGGCTGCATTCAAAGTTGGCCACACTAATAATGGGAAACTAAATCATGAGAGTTGGTTGCAGTATATCATGAAAAAATACTGAAAAACTTTGTTATAGAAAATCCTCAAAATTCGATAGAAAACACAGTTAAAGTTACATTATTGGTTTGAAACTAAACCTAAAGGCCACTGAAATCGGTGAGTTATTGCTATTGTTAAGTAAACCAATGCCCGGTTCATGACCTCACACAATATGTCAAGCATAATGCTAGAAACTATAAGATTTATGAGGTTAAGATAGCACCTTGGCTTGTATATTTCCTATCTGTTTAAGTTTTGATCTATTCAAATTGGTACACCTCTGTCAACCAATATTACACCTTAACTTTAGCTTTTCCAGTACATATATGACATAAATATATCTTCTTCTGTGCAAGGCACGGCTGATTTCCAAGATGTGTAAATTGGCTAACACTACAATTTAATCTGACTATTATGCTGTTCCACCAAGAGATCTCCAGGCCCAACTGGGAGCGATCTTCGCCCCAGTTTTTGTATTGTATTGTATTGGACAAAACGTTTGTGATACAAAAATATCGTGATGCAGAAATACCGTTGTCAAGAATATAGTTTTTTGAGGACAGTAATATCATTATTAAGAATATCGTTGTTATTAATATCATTTTCAATAATATAGTTGTAGTTTAATTATTTTAATGTGTTTTAGCTCATATATTAATTTTATGTGTTAATATTGTCTGTGTAATTGTTATTAATATTTTTAAATATAGTTTGTAAATTTAAGTGGTTCTGAATTTTTAGCTTAATTTATAATATTGTGGTGGGTTCTTGGGTTTGTAAGGGGATAGGATAGGAAGTTAATTAAGTAATAATTAATTATTAATTAAATGAAAAAAATTAAGTAAGTATGTGATTGATATTAATTATGTATATTATGTAATACTGATTTATTTTACTTATATTTTAGTTGCGGGTTCCTATGTTTGTAGTGGTATAAGGTGGGAAGTTAAATAGATAATATTTAATTAACAATTCTTTTTTACATTTATTATTAATTATTTAATTGATTAATAATTATGTACATTGTTTAATAATATATTTTTGTTGCATTTTAGGTGTAGGCTGCTGGGTTTGTAGGGGTATAGTGTGGGAAGATAATTAAGTGATAATTAACAATTAATTATTGAATTAATTATGTACCTTATGTTATACTGATTTATTTTAGTTATATTTTAGTTGCTGGTTCCTATGTTTGTAGGGGTATAAGGTAGGAAGTTAATTAAGTAATAATTAAAAATAAATTATTAATGTATAGTTGAATATTTAATTGATTAATAATTATGTAAATGGTGTAATAATGTTATATTTTAGTTATATTTTAGGTGGGGGCTGCTGGGTTTGTTGGGCTGTAGGTGGGAAGTTAAGTAACAATGAACAATTAATTATTAATTATTAATTAATTATGTAATTGATTATCAATTATGTAAATTGTGTTATACTTATTTATTTTATTACCTGCAACCCGGTGGACTGAGAATGAGGTTCCGTTGCATAGGCTGAGAAAAAAATTGCAGGAAAAGTCAAGGTTTTTGAATTAGGAAGTTTTTTTCCTTAATCACAGGCAGTGGACATAAGGGCATTGCTTCAGACTTATTTTTTCTGGATTTCAAAAAATCATGAGACTCCCGCATAAAGATAATCTTGATTAGTGCAACGAGGCACATTTGCACTTTGAGGAAGTCCATTGAGGGAGGAAACCTGTTTAGTCAGAATATATTCACATGTGAAACAACATCTTTGAAAGTGACATGATCTGACCAGTGATGTGCTTCCGGTTTCCTGCCAAACTATCATCACAAAGAACATGGCCTGATTTTTCCAGGATGCAGGTGTCCAGCTCACCGAGAAAAAAAGAAGTTCAAAGTGGTTACTCCCAGAGTTCCTGGACTTGCAATTTCAATTATATGTTGGTCACCTGAAGGGGCTCAGGCTTAATTGCTGTTGCCTGCTGCCTATGTCGGGAGCTGACGGGGTGATCACTGCCCCCAGAAACCATCTTGGGCCCAGCAAGCAGGTGAGCGCTTTAATCAATCAATCAATCACAGAATTTGTAGAGCGCACTACTTACCCGCGAGGGTATCAAGGCGCTGGGGAGAGGGAGGGGGGGTGCTGCTACTGGTCGAACAGCCAGGTCTTGAGTAGCCTCCTGAAGGTCAGCAGGTCTTGGGTCTGTCGTAGGCTTAGTGGAAGGGTGTTCCAGGTCTTGGCGGCGAGGTGTGAGAAGGATGTGCCGCCGGTGGTTGTTCTTCGAATGCGAGGGACGGTGGCGAGGGAGAGGTCGGCGGAGCGGAGCTGGCGGTTGGGGACGTAGAAGAAGAGTCGTCTGTTGAGGTAGGCTGGGCCAGTTTTGTGGAGTGCCTTGTGTGCGTGGATGAGGAGTTTGAAGGTGATCCTCCTGTCGACGGGGAGCCAGTGCAGGTTCCTCAGGTGGGGGTGATGTGGCTGTGGCGTGGTACGTCGAGGATCAGGCGTGCGGAGGCGTTTTGTATGCGTTGCAGTCGCTTGATGAGCTTGGCCGGGGCTCCCGCGTAGAGGGCGTTCCCATAGTCAAGTCTGCTACTGACGAGGGCCTGGGTGACTGTTCTTCTTGTGTCTGTCGGGATCCACCTGTAGATCTTGCGAAGCCTGTGGAGGGTGATGAAGCAGGAGGAGGAGACTGCGTTGACTTGCTTGGCCATGGAGAGCGTTGAGTCGAGGATGACTCCCAGGTTGCGTGCGTGGTCGGTGGGTGTCGGGGCTGCTCCCAGCGTCGTTGGCCACCAGGAGTCGTCCCAGGCTGAGGGGTTGGAGCCGAGGATGAGGACCTCCGTCTTGTCCGTGTTCAGCTTTAGTCGGCTGATCTTCATCCAATCGGCGACGGCCTTCATTCCTTCATGGAGATTGGCTTTGGCGGCGATGGGGTCCTTGGTGAGGGAGAGGATCAGTTGAGTGTCGTCGGCGTAGGAGATAATGTTGAGGTCGTGCTGTCTGGCGATGCGTGCGAGCGGGGCCATGTAGATGTTGAACAGTGTTGGGCTGAGGGAGGATCCCTGGGGTACGCCGCAGATGATCTCGGAGGCTTCGGATCGGAAAGGTGGGAGGCGGACTCTCTGGGTTCTGCCGTCGAGGAAGGAGGTGGTCCATTCCAGGGCCTTGTCTCGGATCCCTGCGTCGTGGAGGCGTGCGCGTAGAGTGCGGTGGCAGACAGTGTCGAAGGCGGCGGAGAGGTCCAGCAGGATGAGGGCTGCGGTCTCACCGTTGTCCAGCAGGGTACTGATGTCGTCGGTGGCGGCGATGAGGGCAGTCTCAGTGCTGTGGTTGCTGCGGAACCCCGATTGGGATGGGTCCAGGATGCTGTTTTCTTCTAGGTATCGGGTTAGCTGTTTGTTGACGATCTTCTCGATGACCTTGGCTGGGAACGGAAGCAGGGAGATGGGCCGGAAGTTCTTGAGGTCTCTTGGGTCCGCCTTGGGTTTTTTGAGTAGGGCGTTGATCTCTGCGTGTTTCCAGCTCTCTGGGAAGGTCGCGGTCTCGAAGAAGAGATTGATAACGTTGCACAGGTGGGGTGCGATGGAGCTGCTGGCTTTGTTGAAGATGTGGTGCGGGAAAGGGTCTGACGGGGAACCGGAGTGTATTGTGCCCATGGTCTTGATGGTGTCATCGATGTTCACGCTGGCCCAGGCTGGCAAGGGGTCATGGTCGATGGTGTGCGGCGGGTCTGGAGTATCTATCTTGGTGGGGGCTGTCTGGGTGTTGAAGCTGTCGTGGATGTCGGCGATCTTGCGGTGGAAGAAGGTGGCGAGGGAATCGCACAGGGCTTGCGACGGCGGGATGTCGTTGGTGTTGGAGCTGGGGTTGGAGAGTTCCTTCACGATGTTGAAGAGCTCCTTGCTGTTGTGTGCGTTGTTGTCGAGGCGGTCTTTGAAGGAGATTCTCTTGGCGGACCTGATGATGTGGTGGTGGTTACGGATGGCGTCTTTATGGGCTGCGTGGCTGTCCGGTGTCTTATCACTGTGCCATTTCTTCTCAAGTTTCCGGCAGGTACGCTTGGAAGCTAGGAGTTCCGGGGTGAACCAGCTGGCTCTTTTGGTGGTGTCGCTGTAGGTGAGTTTTTCAGCGGAGCGAGGGTGTTGGCACAGTCGTCTATCCATCGTCTGAGGTTGCAGGCAGCGTCGTCGGTGTTGGATGGGTCGGAGGGAGGGCTGAGAGCGAGGTTTGCCCGTAGTTGGTCTTCGGTGACTTTGCTCCAGCAACGGCGTGGGATCTGTTGGGTGCGGTGGTGTGTGGTGGGTTTCTGGAAGGTGAAGTGGATGCAGCGGTGGTCGGTCCAGAGGAGTTCCGTGGTGTGGGTGAAGGAGACGTGGGAGCTTGAGGAGAAGACGGGGTCGAGCGTGTGGCCGGCGGAATGTGTCGGTGTTGTGACGAGCTGTCTCAGTCCGAGGTTGGCGAGGTAGTCGATCAGGGTGGTGGAGTTGCTGTCGTTGTTGTTCTCCAGGTGGAAGTTCAGGTCTCCGAGGAGGATGTAGTCTGTAGAAGTCAGGGCGTGCGTGCTGATGAAGTCGGCGATGGAGTCGCTGAACTGGGGTCAGGGCCCAGGGGGTCTGTAGACAAGGGTGCCTCTGAGGGTGGTGTTGGGGTCCGTGTGGATCTGGAAGTGCATGTGTTCGGCGGTGCAGAGAACGTCGTCGGTGCTGGTCGAGACCCTGATGGAGTTCTTGTGGACGATGGCGATTCCTCCTCCTACTCCGTTGGCGCGGTCTCTGCGGGTGATCTTATAGCCGTCAGGGATGGCTATGGCGATGTTGGGTGCGGAGGAGTCGTTCATCCAGGTCTCTGTCAGGAAGGCGACGTCTGGTGATGATGAGTCGAGCAGGTCCCAGAGCTCGACGGCGTGTTTGCGTGCGGAGCGGGTGTTCAGTAGGATGCATCGGAGGTGGTTGAGGTCCTTCTTGGCGGGCGCTTCGGTGGCCCTGAGGCTGGTGTATCTGCAGTTCCGGCAGGTGAAGGGGCCATGTGTGCGTTTCGGGGCGGCCTTGAAGCAGTTGTGTCTCCGTCCGGGGTTGAGAGCGTGGAGTGTGGTGGCATCGTAACGGCGTCGGTCCTCGAGGCTGGAGTGGAGGGCGCGCGGCCCAGGAGTTCTGGCGCTGGGCGCGGTCCAGGCGCGGACGGGCGCAGACGGGCTTGCCTTAGGCGCGCCTACGGCACGCCAGCGGCGCGGCCGCCATATATGGGGAGCTGGGAGGGAGGAGCAGCTGGGAGGCGGGAGGCAGGGGCAGCGAATGGGCAGTCAGGGGGTGGGGCCGCAGGGACGCAGCGGCGGTGGTACAGAAGGCAAAGTTGGGCACAGCAGAATGGGGGCACGAGGGGAAACAGAAAGCAAGAATGGACACAATCAACGGGGGCACGAGGGGAGACAGAAAGCAAGAATGGACACAATCAACGGGGGCACGAGGGGAGACAGAAAGCAAAAATGGACACAATCAACGGGGGCACGAGGGGATACAGAAAGCAAGAATGGACACAATCAACCGGGGCACGATGGGAGACAGAAAGCAAAAATGGGGGCACGAGGGGAGACAGAAAGCAAAAATGGACACAATCAACGGGGGCACGAGGGGAGACAGAAAGCAAAAATGGGGGCACCAGGGGAGACAGAAAGCAAAAATGGACACAATCAACGGGGGCACGAGGGGAGACAGAAAGCAAAAATGGACACAATCAACGGGGGCACGAGGGGAGACAGAAAGCAAAAATGGGCACAATCAACGGGGGCACGAGGGGGACAGAGGCAAAACGGGCACCAAGGCAACGGCAGAGGGGTGAGCTTACCAGCAGCAGCAGCGGGCAGGACAACACAGGCGGAGCTGTGTGGCGGGGGAGCGACCTACCTGGCAAGGTCAAGGGTCGCTCTCCTCACCGCGCAGCGGGCGCCATATATGGGGAGCTGGGAGGGAGGAGCAGCTGGGAAGCGGGAGGCAGGGGCAGCGAATGGGCAGTCAGGGGGCGGGGCCGCAGGGGACGCAGCGGCAGGGTTACAGAAGGCAAAGTTGGGCACAGCAGAATGGGGGCACGAGGGGAAACAGAAAGCAAGAATGGACACAATCAACGGGGGCACGAGGGGAGACAGAAAGCAAGAATGGACACAATCAACGGGGGCACGAGGGGAGACAGAAAGCAAAAATGGACACAATCAACGGGGGCACGAGGGGAGACAGAAAGCAAGAATGGACACAATCAACGGGGGCACGAGGGGAGACAGAAAGCAAAAATGGGGGCACGAGGGGAGACAGAAAGCAAAAATGGACACAATCAACCGGGGCACGAGGGGAGACAGAAAGCAAAAATGGACACAATCAACGGGGGCACGAGGGGAGACAGAAAGCAAAAATGGGCACAATCAACGGGGGCACGAGGGGGACAGAGGCAAAACTGGCACCAAGGCAACGGCAGAGGGGCGAGCTTACCAGCAGCAGCAGCGGGCAGGACAACACAGGCGGAGCTGTGTGGCGGGGGAGCGACCTACCTGGCAAGGTCAAGGGTCGCTTTAAAGTGCATTGTGCTCCCCGTGGGCACAGGACTTAATTGCTGCTGCCTGCTGTCTGTGTAGGGAGTTGACAGGGGGAAATGCACTCCCCAGAAACCATCGCAGGCCCAGAAGACGGGACCAGGAGGCCGGTGAGCACTTTAAACTTTAAAGCTCATTGTGCTCTCTGCAGGACGCATGCCGGTCACTCCAGGAGCATGCCTGGGCAAAGACCAGGCCAAGAGTGGGACTGTCTGTGTCCATCGGAGCCCGGAAGGGGCTGGGCTGGGCCCTTTCTCTTTGACCTCTGAAGTTAAGTTTTTCTTCTTTTTATGGCAAGTCCCTGGTATTAGATCGTTGAGTAGTGTCTCTAATACCTGTATATTGCTGATAGCTATCCCGTAGAGGAGGATGGGAAAAAAGAAAACAATTCATGTCCCACCAGTTATTATCTTTTCTGTCAAAAGTACATCTATTGATAGGATGTTAGAAAGGGCAGTGGGGGTCATCAGCATGGAAATAGCACTCACCGAGAGAAG
The DNA here is from genome assembly GCA_963921515.1 of Calotriton arnoldi. NCBI lineage: Eukaryota > Metazoa > Chordata > Amphibia > Caudata > Salamandridae > Calotriton > Calotriton arnoldi. The sequence continues at coordinate 89,383 of CAWUFW010005816.1, forward strand.
AATCTCTTTGAACTCAGGTGCAGTATCAGGTTTAGCGCCAGCTGAGGATTTAGCATCTTCTCCTCTGGTGGAGTCACCCCCGTGTCTCCCCGAGATCTCCCAGAAGATGGACTCTTCACAAGTCGGACGTTTTGCACCCCAGAATAGTCCCAAGATGGTAACTAAAAGCAAAAGGATAAGGCGAGATACCCGGGTATAACAGTCTGAGGCTAATACCCCAATTGATCTCCCCAATTTTGAGCGCTTCGTGGAGGGTTACTTATCGAAATTTAAAGAGTTGCTGCAGATTGAGCTATCCCCCTTGATACACCGATTGGAAGCAATTGAGTCCCAGATCACTCTATTGAGGTGGAAGAATCCCTCCCTGCGAGTAGGGTCGTTGGGGTTTTAATGATTATTCTCTCCCTACCAGACACTCAGCCCATTTTGAGTGGAACAAATCAGTTGGAAGTGGTAAAGGGGGCTCCAGTGACCAGTTCCCAGTGGACATCGGTTTGCCAGGGGCTAGTACTCATTTCTGTATGTTGACCCAGGTATCCACAGTCTAGTGAACCAACTCAAGTTGTGGGGGGGTTGAGGACACATAACCAACAAGAGCAACGGGGTCAACGGGATAAATGGTATCAGGTTGCCATGACTGGAAACAGATCCAATCATCCCTCAAGTCTAGTCCACATTAACCTCCCTCCTGCAGCCTGGCCATATGTTGCTGTTCTTACTGGAGTACCCCCCCCCCCCATTACGGGAAAAACAGATAGAGTCGAACAAGGTCTTCGGGGCTCATTACGATGACGGACGGAAGCACATCCGTGCTGGTGGCGGTGGCGTAAAACGTCAATTTACCCGCTCCAGGTGTGGTCATTGCACCACCAAATTACAATGGTCCAACAGAAGCCATGAACCGTCCTCCGCGGTCTGTCAGGCTCCGCACGTTTCTTACGCATGCAAGGGTGGTGGACGGAGCCAATAGAGCAGGATCGGCGTGTGGAAACACGTTCCGTCCGCCAACCCGATTACCATGTTGCAAACAGCCATTCCCACTGCGGAGTAAAAACCACCACGTTGCGGATGGCGGAAACACAACAAAGGAGAGGAAGAGCGGATACAGAACCCATCTAAACCACCTAAGCCGCCATGGATCCTGCGCCACAGGCCTTTCCGCTGCACAACCTGCTGCACCTCCGGCAGACAAGATGCCGCCACGCTCAACAGCAGAGGTACGTACCAAACATCTCCACTCATGCAACCCCTGAACAACTACAACTCCCAGCAAGCGTGGCGGCACCACGATGAATGTGGCAACCTGCCAAATGCAAAGTGCGAGGCCTACCCAATCCCCATGAGTTACCCTCGGTGCCCCAGAAGGCAATTGGGGCTAATGCCGAGCCCCGCAGTTGCAGAGCACGCACACCGCAATATCAAAACATGTACGCCGCCTAAGGCTCCCATTGGATGATGGCTCATTTGCATAGTGGTTGCCACACCGCGGCGGCACGGAAGCTGCGACCGCAATCCTGCGTCATTCAATTGGGGCCAATGCCTGTCAGCGCTGCGGATGCCAGCTAACGCGCATTCGAACACATACTGCATTTGCATCGGCAACCTGCGAATTACATCACACATCACAACTCATTTGCCCAAAGTGATTGGTGCACCCCATGTGTAATGTTGTGGGGCACGAGGCCCCCATGCATATAAAGTAACCACACAGAGACCGTACATGTATAGGAGAACTGACCCAGGGCACGTGCGTCCGGACCCGTTTGTTGGCAGGGTCACATGTCCAGTGACGCCTGTGCTGGGTGGCTGTGGGGTGGGGGGTAAGCCAGACCTCTGGGAGTGGCTGGTACATCAGAACAACTAGAACAGGGATCAGCTGGTCACTACACTGTGAAGGGATGAGAGAGTGTGACCCGTGAGCCAAGTCTTCACCCACATGGAATGTCCAAGGAAAGGAGAGTGAAATTACATACATAGCCATGCCTCATGGCCAGATGGACTTAAATGAGGGAAGGAGTCAAAAAGGACAAAGGTCTCTCGCACTGTACCAATGTTGTGTAATGAAACATCCAACCTGTGTACCCCGCTTGAATATCCCTTGACATCTGACTGGCGTCTCTTGGCCAGGGGTCGTCTTGTGAAGGGTCAGTGACGTAGGCAGACAATCAGAGGTGTCCATTGTATGCAAATCAGACATACGTGTAATCCCTAGCACTCCCAACACACGTACTGGTGTAGCGTGCAGTGTGCCTAGCTGCCGTTGACTGTAAATGTTCCCACACACGTCCTGAGTCAGTGCTTCTCCAGACCAAACGCCCTCAAAAATCCTGCCCACCAGCATGGATGACATGTGATTACCACACCTTGTAATCCTCATGGGCTTTCGTGACATTCCCTGTAGACTGATACACTTACATACTTGCATGATTGATTGTCTCTGTACAATGTGTGCGTGATGTAAAGTACTGTCACACCCTACACTGATATCAGTAGCGCCATACAACAAATGAAATGCATATGAGCGAGTTGCTATGGAGAGATGGGGGGCGCTGGACGAGGGTGGCAGAGAGGGAATCCGAGGAGGAGGGCATGAGTGAGAGCATGAGAAGTGTCACTTGCCTGATACTCCCACCTCAGGAAACCTCCTCCTCCCATCAGGAGGACCTTTTATGGAATAAAAACACCTCTTGAGAGTGATTACATCTAGAAAGAGAATTTTGAAGGAAAGAATGCGTCTCCCTGGCCCTTGTAAAACTGAGGAGAGATAAAGGAGGGCCCTGAAGCAGGCCTGGCGAGAGACATAAGTGACAAATCAGGCACGCAGTGGCCCACCCGAATGCCTCGTTGGACCACACAAATAAAGATTCCTGGAGCCGGCCCTGCCTGGGAGGCATCCCAAATGTTGATGGGAGCCATTGATGGTACACACATTGGCCTCGTACCACCACAGGCAAGTGAACCCACCTATAGGAACCACAAACACTACCACTCCATCAACGTGCAAGTGGCATGACAGGCGGAGCAGATCATCTCACACGTGTGCACAGAATATCCGGGGTCGGCACATGAATGCTACATCTTGCGGACCAGCAACATCACCCCCGCTCACAACCCACACATGCCCAGTGACGATGACAGTGGTGAGGAAGAAGGCCTAGACCAGCATCAACAGCCCATCGTCAACTACTTCCGTTGAGTGTGATCCAACAATGAGCGACTATGACAGTGTCTGTGTGCCTTACTGTTGTCTCACAGACTTTGACAAATGTTCCTGAGATTTCGTACACATACTGGACTATGCGCAGGATTTGAGAACTTTTGCATGCAGGGACTGAGCACCCCGAAGCACCCCAATGCCAGGACACCATTGCCATACTGCCTCACTTGCTCTCCTACTCACTCTGAGGCATTCAAGCGCCTGTACACAAGCAGACAAGTTGAAGACAAGAAACGTTTCCAAATGTGAAGTATTTACTACAGTGTCAAAGCATGCAACATACATGCCACAACAGGTTGAAAATGCATGAGTACCTAACCAGTAACCACAGTGACATATCCATTTAACATGAAGCAAGATGTCGCATCAACAATCCCTCTGGACGTAGAACCACAAGCATATCCCCCCACCCCTTGCAGGAAGGAGTCGTATGGGATGTCCTTGGTCTATGGGCTTTGTCAGCAGAACCCATTACCCAGCCTATATATGGTGAAATTTACACCACATTTGCTGTGTCGCTCACATCACTGGATGGATCACCCTCCAAGTGTGGGGCATCTAGCCCGCATTTCCATGTTATCTAAAGGGGATCCGTGTCCTCTTGCAGCTGTGAGACTTTGTTGAGTCGGGGTGCTATGGCCTGAACAGAACAGAATGACAAGGGACAATGTTCTCCGACCACGGACAGAATGTTCAGACAGTACTCCAGGACCACACAGAGAACAAGCTCTGTGGACACCTCTCATGTGACAGACATGTACTAAGGTACCTGCAGGTCACAAGTCCTAAAACAAGAAGTGGGGGGACTGACCAAGTAAGACAAAATGCAAATGACCTCACAACGTCACGACGTAGCACTATGAAAGAATGAAAATAGTGCAACTAACATGATTTGAGCAAATCCTGGGACATAGTAACCCATCTGACAGTCTTACAGTGTCTGCATTGATATACAGGGACAGAACAAAGGCAAAAGCACGCCTCCCTTAAGTACCTGTGAAGAGAAGGCAAGCTGTGTGCCTATGTTTCCCTCTGTGGCATCTACATTCACATGTAAGGTTCAAGGCGGCCCCCAGTCAGCATGTACAAACAAAAGGAGGCCGGATGGCCCCTTTACTTCGGCCCGCCTGGAGGTGAAAAAAGGCTCACTCGCTGCCTGCACGTTGCTGCTGGGAGTGGAAAGCAGTCAACGTGCAGGTGCTGCTGATAGTTTCCCGGGATCTGGAAAGTACACCGGGACAAGTTAAGCATATTCCTGTGGGGACCAACGTCCTGGCAGGGGGGACAGCGTCCACCCCGTGCAAAGAGGGGGGGGACGCCGTGTACCTGCGTGTACCCCGACTCGAGCCTGGGTACTTGCAAAACAACAACGCCATGTAATCTTCGTGCGCTACAGCTCCATAATGGAAGCCAGGCTCATGCCAGATGACAATGTCCACGACGGTCAGATGACAGCCTCCACTTGCTCAGTTCTGTGGTACCAAGCGAAACAGACCGCAGAGCTCAGCATAGTCCAAGCCAATGCAGACAGGGCCAAAGTCAGAGAGCTGGATGACAATTCTTGTCAGGAGACGTGAAGAAAGGGAAACGATAATTGAATTAGTCACCAACAGTTCCTGTTGCTGTAAAGTAGTTTACGAATCCAAGAAGGCACAGGCAGCTTCGAAGGCAATCAGTTCCAAAAGACGATCCGATTCATCTTCAGCGAAGAGGACCGCCATCCAATCCAGCAGTATGAAGGAACTGATGTGCTCCTCGCACCACGAGGTTGAAAGGAGCATCCCATCGCAACCTGGGAGAGGTTCGATGTAGGCATTGCACAGGAGCCATTGCGCAAATGCACAGGCGCAGCTGTCAGCCTGCCTGACACATAGAAAGGCATCCCATAAACGTGTCTCACCGAAGCAGTCTTGCACGTGGACCAACAATGGAGTCACCCACAGCTCATGATCCAGGTCAGCAAGGTATGTGTTTGAAAGGCAGACATCCATGGCCCACTCAAACAGACATCTTCTGCAGGAAAAGACAGGTTGCACGCAGGTGAAATAGGCATAGCGGAACGTTAGCCTATAACTGATGCCCAGCACAGCCAATGGGACACATCCAAAGAGAAGCTGCATGCGGTCACGGTACAGTTGCAACTGACCGGGCTCGGCCTGGACCACAGGACGGTCAGACATGGCGTGAGAGCAATCTCAGAACCAGCGCTCAGCTGTACAGCCAAAGTAATGATCTGAAACCGCTAAATGCAGTGTACAAATTGGAGGAATGACACCCGGTGGTACTTCTGGAAAAGCATGGAAGGAAGGGACAAGGCCAGAGCCCACAAGGCTGATAAAAAGCCTTGTGGCCTTCAGTATCAGACGCTATCAATAATTTGTGTGTCAGTTCACTGCGAAAATAGTGGGGGAGCCGTGTTCAGCAGTGTCTGAATCGCGCGGGACGGTCAAGACACCTGGAATTCAAAGGTCTCCGGGCTGGTGTGGGAGCGAGCTACTTGTCTAAACAGAGGCTCATTGTGCCTGCACACTCATTGAAGTATGCTTTCGCTGTGGGAATGTGAGGCCACAAATGACTATCCACAATCACTTATGGGGGAGTTAGCAGAACATTGCCACAAAAAGGACACGTTGTGCAACTGTTCCCATATACGTGATGCCTGGCCTGTGCACGCAGCTGTTGTGCTCATGCAGGAACAGCTAAGTACGTTTGGAAAATAGATTTGGCGTGGGTAAGTTGTCAGGGACTGGTATTCATGTGGTGAAACATTCATAAATCGCACATGTCTTATGAAAATCCCTGTACAACAGTACTTGAGTGTGTGAATGCGACAATGTCACCATCGTCCACATGACAGGATGTGGTGTGACGCTGGCTCCTGTGGGCACACTGCTAAGGATTTCATTGGTCTGCGCTATGTGATCTGTGACAACTTCCGTCATGTCCATGTTGATGGTGTTGGCCGCTGTTCTCTGGATGGCATATTGTACAGTGTTGCCTAGTGGTGTGCTTTTACAGTTATTCCATAATATGTCAACGCACTGTTATTTCTTTGTGTCTTTCTAGCTTTCTCCACTCTCTCATTGGATTTTCGCTTTTACATATTCAGATACATTGCAATGTGAGTTAACATGATACTTACTGTAATAAAAATGCTCCGGACACCAAGGCATACTGTTGTGAGTTGTGTTCCTTGGCCAATGTGTGACAGGTGAGAGGTGAATTTGAAAGTGACGGTACACGGATCGTTAGTGTAGGACACACAATGGTAGAGTCCAAAAGTAAAACAGAACACTCCTATCCTTGTGGAAATGTGGGTTCTGATTTACAACAAAGTCAATGTTCGGTGTTACAGTGGTGACATCAGCGGTTGCTCCGAGAACTGGTACGGCACGGTGCTGTGCCACGTGATCGTCCCGGGGTCTTTTTGGGACACACCCTCAGCTGTTTCCCTGGGGGGAAACTGCTGCATGCTCAGAGGTGTCTGAGGATTCGCCCTGGTGTGACTCACCCCTCCCTGTGGCCGCTGCTGCGGTGGTGTGACTAACATCCGGCTGGCCAGGGGGGGGTGGCCAGCTATTTGTGCTGCATGCATGTCCCTCAGGACACCCACAAGCTGGCCCATGTACTTGGCAATTTGTCCCAAGCGAGTGTCCATGGACCTCTGCAGCAGGCGCTGTTCCCGCAGTACTTCAAGGCCCTGGCCCATCGGTCCCTGGTTCTGCTAGTATGCACCAAGGACAGTTAGCACGGTGTCCAGGGCCTCTGTCTCATTGTCCTCCTGTGACTGTCCCCCAGTTGTCCTCCCACCTGCCCTGAAACCACAGACATGTGGCGTTGCCTGGCACAGCCACCGCACACCATCCCCAGCATCCCCGGTGTACCTGGTGTTATTCGCAACTGCTGGCAAAGGGTCAGTGTTGGAGGCAGCGGTGGTGATGGTGAAGGTGGCTGACACACAGGTCGTTGCTGCAAGGGTCTGCGTTGGCGGGGCAGCTGTTGTGGTAGTCGTGGTGGTGGTGGGGGTGTCAGTGAGGGCCAGAGCATGGCATGCCCTGGGAACGCCGGAGGGGCCATGTAGGTCCTCCTCACCTGAACAGACCAGGGACTCTGCATCCGAGGGTTCACCTTCAGAGGGGGGGGGCTGGCTGGGCTCGTCCATGGCACGGTAGCCCGCTGTTGCTAGCGAGTCACCTGTTGGAGTGAGGTTATATTGTCAGCATGTTCGGCACACAGCACAACTTTGATGTTCATGTTTGGCACATTTAATTTGAGATGACATGACTTTTACCTTGGCATTACTAGGCATTCATGTCAGTATGTCATCAGTCGCACATGATGTTGAGGTACATACAGGGCTTTCAGTGGGCCGGGTCTCACCGGTGCAGGGCACCGACATTTATTTAAGAGGGCCTCGGTACGGGTCTCTTTCGTGCTCTGTTTTGTGCCCTGCCACAGGCAGTACGTTATTTTAGCTGGAATGCATTGACAGCAGGCACATCGATGTGCGCATGGTCACACTCTTCACTTCTCACTGGTGGAGTAGTTACGGCATTCAGTCATGCCAGGTGAGCGTTGTGGGGAAGTGAAATCCTTTAAGGATTCATTTTGTCTCTGGAATTCACTCCTTTGGAGACTCATGTGCAGCAACATCGTTGTGGTGTCACCAGGGCTTTGAGTGGAAGATTTTCCAATGTTAGATGCAAGCCATAGTTGCTGCTTCTTTATCTTATGCAACTGACAAACATTGACAAGGCCAGTAGTCCGGAGTTGTAGTAGGTATCATGTTACTTGTTGTATCATATATCCGGGTGCAATGGCAGTGACAGAAAAATGCTAGTGGGGTAGCCCAATATGCTGAGCCCAGATTTAGGTCAGAGGTTTTTAGGCTACGCCCTTAATTGCATTGGCCAGGCCCCTTTGAGAGACCCCCGAGTTTTTTAGTCCCACTTAAAGCCCTGGGTACCTACATTGCTCGTTAGCGATGTGACATGGCTAAAGGGCCAATTTCATTTGTACCAATGTTGTATTTCCGAGGACATGTCCTCTGGTACTAACTTGTTGCTCATCCAATTCAGTTCGTGCTTGGACATTTTTGTCTTTTCTATGTGTATCTGACTACTATGCCGCCACTTCATGCTTTGTGTTGTGCTTTTTGTGCTTACCTCCTGTGGTTTGTGAGGTTTGACAGAGTTTCCATGCATGTGTTGTGTTGACCCGAGTCTTTCTGCTTTGAGGCAATGGGACTTGCACATTGGCTTTTTGTGGTCGCGTTCTTGTATTCTGCTTTGCAGTTGCGTGTGACTTCATCAGTGACACTGTGAGTCATGTGGCCTCTCGATGGTATTAGCTGTATGTGCACGGCCTAAAAAGTTATGGGGGTTTCCAGAGTTGGCTACCAAGTGCGGGATGTGGGGGTCATTTGGCTCCATGCTGTTGGTGAGGGGAGACAGAGGGCCTTGTGGGAGTTGTGGTCTTGCTGTCAGGGCTCAACATCCCCCTCCCCAGTGAGATGGATAGCTACCTGTTGGGAGGCACTGTCGACGGAGTTAGCTGCCACATGGCTGTGGGGTGGGGAGGGTGAGCCATGCTGTGTGGGAGGGAGGCCAGGGTGCATGAGCTGACCACCTACCTGTGAGGTTGAGCTGATTGAGGAAATGCTGTCCTTGAGATCAATTCATATTGTAAGCGTGCATTCCACCTGAGTTTGATGTGGGCGGGCTATTGGAGCTCACTTGTGCACAACGGTGCATTGTGGTGTGATGTGATCATTTTGTTGGTACTTACCAGCCTCCAGTCACCCCTCGATTCATGTGAGACTCTCTGGATGCATTATGGCAGGCACCTTCTCCTCCCATTCAGTGAAGGTTAGTGGTGGGATGGGAGGACGCCACCAGTTCTCTGGGCCGCCGCGTGGTTCCTCTGGGCCCGATGCTTGACCCGGCCCTTGAGGTCGACCCACCGCTTCCTGATATCACGCACAGTGCGTTGGGTGGTCCCTATGGCATTGACTTTGCTGTAGATCCTTGCCCACATCTGATTCTTGTGCACAAGTGGGGTGTGTTGGACCATGTGCCCAAACAAGTGTGGTTCTCCCCTGATTATCTCGTCTGCCATCACTTTCAATTCTGAGTCAGTGAATTTGGGCATTTTCTTGGGGGGCATGGTGCAAATGAATGAGGGGTGCAGGGTGCAAGGTAGTGGTGGAGATATGTGTAGTGTGTGGGGTGTGTGGGTGAGAGTGGTGTTGTGTGGAGATAGGTGGGTGTGATGTTGTGCAGTGTGAGTCAATGGTGTCCTGTCTCTCTGTCTCGGCTTGTGGTGTGCAAAGGATGCTGGTCTGGGAAGGGGTTGGTTTTATACTGTGGTATGTGGGTGTTTCCACATGAGTGATGGCCTCCAGATGTCTCTTCCATGCTGCGCATGGCTTTCCTTGCCAGGAGCAAGTTGGGGTGTATCATTGTGGCGTGTGTATTGTGATTGAGGGCGGCAGGGAGTACAGGCACACTTCGGGCGTTGTTGTGAAGTTGGTTCCGTCTGCCATTCATTTGGCCTATGTGCGTGCGCGGCGGTCGGATGCAGTGCTCGGTCCGCCAGCTCCGCATTATCATCGTACTTGGCCGTGCGGTCATGCCGCGGCAGGAGCGGCCTTTTCAAGCCGTTGCACAGCTTTCCCCGTCCGCCGCAGTCGGATTTGCAGCTTTTCAGGCCGCGGTGGACGGTCTTTTGTGACATCCGTCTGCCGCGGTCTGATTTTGCGTACATTGCATCGTAATTTGACTGACGGAAATGCCGCGGGTCATGCGGGGGGATTTTTCCCGGTGCCATGGCAGTCGGAGGGCTTTCCCGTACGCCATCGGAATTGGGCCCTTAGACTGGTTAGTCTGCCACAGGGACTTTCCATTTTATCAGGCCGAAAACATCTTGTACAAGGAGGGTTGGTTGGATCGGCCCAGGACCTGTTGAAGCTGATGGAGACAGTGTCATTATCAAGTTTAGACCCCCGCTGTTGCTACAAAGGCTTTTGTTTGGAATATTGAGTAATAATTACAGGAAAAGCACTATTACCTTGGTACCACTTGGGTGCTTTTGCAAGCCCTGCCGGGTGCTACTTTTCAATCAGAATCTGCATGGGTTTGAGCCCATTGAAGAAGGCCCTAATTCCTTTTGAAACCTTTCTCCTGAGAGCTTTGTAGCACAGTTTTGGCTGCCCAGCATTTTCATTGAGCACTCAAGGGATCAGTTTTCGGTGTTGGTTGTTAACCGGTTTGAGGTTCTAGCTGATATTGACTGACCAACAGTGAACTTGCCATCCTTCACCTTACTGGAGTTTAAATATGGGTCCATTGCCCTGACAAGGTCTGGCTCTCCTGAGCTGGAACATTGTAGATCTCAGGGGCAAGATTAGAGACCGTGACTGGGTTAACTTCATAGCTGCCTATGACATTATTGCTTTTCAGGAGGACTGGGCCACCTCACCACTTTCTTCCTCCGGCTATGTTTGTTATTCAAGCGCCAGCTGTACCATCTACTTGTGGCAGAGCTAGTGGAGAGGTCCTGGTCTGGTTTCAACTGAATCTTATTGTGTTGTTCGACTTTTCAAGTTCTGTGCATCAAGGACAATTTTAGCCCGTTTTATTTTTATCTGATTCATTTTTATAATAATGATTTTGCTAATGTTAATTGTGTGTATTTTAGGGAATTCGTTATGTTTTTAAGTAGTTTTCAACCTGTTGCACAATTAAGGCTAAACTTATTGTTAATATGGAGTACTTGGGATATGAAAAAGGCAATTAACAGTGATTGACTCAGTTTCTGGGAAAGGAAGGGCGGGGAGGAAATATGCATCTGATAATTGGCTTGTTGCACTGCACCTAGACTGGGACAGTCCAGACCCACTGGAACAAAGGAGAGAGGCCAGACCTCTGGAGCCAACACAAGAGGGGATTGCCTTTGAAGTCTTGGTGCGAAGGACAGGGACGGAGCTGAGGCTCTCATAAGAGCTCTGACCAGAGACAACTTGAAGTTGCCATTTTCGATTGGACCAGAATGCTGTGCATAAAGTGTGGGACGGGGTGGAGCGATGATGTGGCGTCTTAGAAAAGGCCAGGGTTGTATGGCTCCTAAAACTTTTCACCACACTTATTAACCCCTGGACAAGGGAGAGACAGTTGAGAAGACCCCGGACCCCAGAGCGTCAACAGCAAAAGGATGACCAACTGGAAGGAGAGGAGACCTGATTACCCACAAGGATGGACTAAGGACTTTGAATAAAGTTACCCCAGGACTAGGCAGGATCTCTTCAGGACCAGTGACGCTGTACCCCTTATGCCCTCTGTGGAACAGGGTAATGGAGCTGCTAAAGTACTCTGAATTGTTCCCTAGGACTTCTGTGGACTGGTCCTGCACTTCACTGACCCACCCGGGTGCACTTCCAGAAGCCAGAAGGGCCTGGGGAGTGCATCAAAGTTGTTGCTATTCTGGCTGGTTGTAGAAGGGATGCACAAGATGCCCCCACCAGCAAGGGGAGATCACCAGGAGCCAGGCAGAGAACAGGTCTGGCACAGGAAGCCAGAAAATCTAGCTCCCCATGAGCATCTCCTCTTTTAGAAACTGTAAGGCCTGAAGAAAATGCCCCTGGTGGCTAGTGCTTGCCACCACGCGCAAAACAAGCCAAAGATGAGGAAAATCAGCCTTACAGAGCCAGCGATATGGCTATTTAAACATTTGACTTGTAAAAAGTGAAAAACAAGAAATAGGGTACCAAGTGCTCCACCGTATTTCACTGAAATTTCCCCGGGGTCAGGCCTAGGCCCAGGAGTTGGAACACATTCCATTTAATCCTACTTGTGGGAGGAGGCATGTGTGGGGCTTCCTCCCCTGAAGCCGTATTGCCCCCGAGGGCCCCCATCTCCCTGTGGACTACCGCAACAGAGGCAGACCCCATTCCCTGGGACTGCAAGAATGCTGAAGAGAAGCAGGGCTTGCCGGGTGCCTACCCGCACCCTATACCCATAACGGGGGCTGTACCCTGCTCTGAAAACTTCCTGCTTGCACTCAACACAGTGGGAGGAATACTCACTTCAGCTTCTGCCCACTGTGAACAGGACAGGCGGGAGCAGCACTCCCAGGAAACTCGCTCCTGCCAACTACAGGGAGCCAGCGGGACTGCAGGGGCCTTGGGCTCCCCTGGCAACCCCATCTACACATAAGCACCCTGTGTGGGACAGGCTACCCCACCAAAGAAAAATATTGCAGCGCAAGGGCGCCAAAGGGGCAGCAAAGAGCGTAGGAAGCCCCTCATAAAATATTCAAACTGCCATGCTGGTGCACCACATAATGCCCCACAAGGGCATAGCACCCATCATGTGAAGCCCCAAGGAGGGGCAGGGACACCACTACTGATGGAGCAAGGATTCAAGAAAACGAAACTTGCTCGGAGCAATCCTCCATTCATTTTCACTAATCATTAAAACTATAGATGAGACAAAACTAATATACACCAGACACCGACACATGGGGAAAAAAGCTTACGCATGCTTAAATTAATGAGGAATAAAATGCAACGCGTCTAAAACCCGCTTTAATTTGCGAAAACACTTTGCGCATGTGCAAACCTGAATGACGTAGAGATAACGTGACTAACTCGCTTTGAGAGGGAAAAACCTCACGCATGCGCAAGAAAGACTAACATGAGGTCTTAAGGTACCGCATGCCCGGCATCTGCTTGCTTGAATTTAAAAGAAAGCTGCTGTTGTTAATGCTTTTGCCAAGAGAGATAATAGTAACATGGGATAGAGTAGAAGTGGGTGGTGAACAGTGAGAATTATATGTTTAAGAAAATAACATCTGTTTATGATTCCTTTATTAATAGTGTGCATTCGGGCCTGCTAAAGCATAACGAAAAAAGAAAATGGCGATGGATGACCAAAAGTCGCGCATGCTCAGTGAATTCATGAAGTGACCCATGACCGAAGGAGCTGAATGACTGCCAAAAATCAAGGACAGAAGACATGAGAAAAAGAAGACATGTATCACTCGTCTATGTAGCCTGTATTGAATGAATTATTACAAATGGCAACAATATATGCATGGGATGAGGACAATATGAATGAGCTAAAGGGGAAGGGCTAGCAAACAATAAGTTCCCTAATAAAGATGAATATGTCAGCATGGTGTGACGAGAACTCCCCTAGCCCCGTCCAATCATATTCTGTATTTTAGTAAGATTTGCAACTCTTGAGGGTGGGACATGTAGAAATAAAGACTATAACTAGAGTGACTTAAGATTAGTGAATGTCGAGAAGGAGAGAGGAGAGCTCATCGACGCTGAGAGAGAGACGAGTATGCTGTATCAAGAGAAAGCATCAAGATCATCATAGAGAGAGAGAGAGGCGAGAGCAGACTGAGAAGATTCAGATCCAAAACGACAGCCTGATTAGATTCAAGATTGCGGAAGAATATCGAGGAGGGAGAGAGTGTAAGAGAGGGAATCGCCCTGGTGAGTCGGATTTGTAGAGAAGTCTAGTAAGTATCAGCCCTGTCCTGATCCTGTCCTATAGTCTTTGTCTCCTGATTCTAAGTCAGGGGACCCCCACCAGTCCTTTGGCCAGAGGGTTGGGTTTCCGGTCACCTCTATTGGGTAAATGTCACTTTGTCTCAAAAATTTGCATATTTCTTTGCAAATGTATGTTATTATGCGTCTTTTGTCTCTACATCTATCCACTCTTATGCATTGATTTTGTTGAATGAGGATGTGTAATTGAATGTATTTGCTAAATGAATTCTCTCTCTCCCATTGAAGAATGATGGAGTTTGCACTGTTAATCTGTAATTGATGAGCGTTCAACTTTATCACTGAAATTTTAGATAAAGCTTATGAATCTTATTCAGAGTCTGTGGTTATTTCACCAAGAACTGTGAATTAGTTAAGAAATTATTAATATCACCATCAACTAACTCAACTAATGGTCCATCGACCAGAGGAAGAGTGTTGATTCGTGAAGATTAGTTAGGCATTGAAATGATATATTAACCCGAATTATGGTTACAGGGAAATAACTAATCAGAACTTAAGTGAATTATAAAACTAGACCCCCCAGCGGATTGGCCAGGGAGTGTGGATGAGCATTTTGGATAAATGTATATGGGCCCATTGAAATATTCAGTTTTTTGTGAAATATTCAACCCTGGCCTTCGCACTGGATCACTACCATTTAGAGGGTTCAAGCACTCCCAGACCTGGAGATTTAGCTCTTCAGCTCTGCAGTGCGGGGACCTCTTGTGGCTGGTCCTATGGCTATATTCTGTGGCCTGTAGATTGTGAAGAAAGACTGTGACCCACATTTTTTAAGTCAGCATGCTTTATTGACAACCTTGATATTGAACAAAGAACATTTGTCATTTTAATTAAAGCTATACATTATTAATAATGTGTTTAGTGATATTAATGATGTTACAAGGCTCAAACATGACCTGTGGCTGATTGTATTAACGTGGTGACACCCTGTCAAAGCCAGCAGGCCTGCCTTGTTTAAAATGACAGCCACGTATATTGTGATGTTACCTATGGTATAGGTGGGGGAGTAGTGTGATTATGGAGTTCAACAACCCAATAGGGATGTAATGTAACTTGAGGATGTCACCAAAGGTACTACCCTCTTCCATCTACCTGAATGTATATATTTACAATATAATGCATAGTATTTAGTAGTGCATACTTTTCATCTTTAAAAGTAAAAGCACTGAATGGACAATACGTTATTGAGTGTTGTTGTTGCATTCCAGCGAAATGGGATTGCTAGCCCAGACCACCTCCCCTGAATAGGCCTTGGACTGCTCTGCTTCACTACCCTGAGAGAGTCAAGTGCTACAATGGGGTACTTGATTCCCAGTGAAAAGACAATTGTGGACCTTTTACTTGTGAAGGACTCACATTCTTTTCTGCTAATAACCCAATTTCTTACATACATACTCCCTCCTAGAAATTTAAGATGGTCATGGGGAAGACTAGAACTCAGAGTAATGAAGATTACTTGTAAGTAATCTGAGCATTACCTTACTTATCCATCTTCCTCATCCCAGTCCTCACTCTGTTAGCGTATACCAATGCACAAGTAAAAATTGCTACAGAAAGAATACAAAACACAACAGATTTTCAACACTCCATGTTTATTTATCAATTTTACTGCTATAGCACCCACTCTTGTACTAAGGCTAAATATGACAATGCAAAAAAATTATATTACCTTCATCCATGAAATTTGTATTGAAATATAAACATGTGAGGAGATACCCATGTTACTGCCGCACATATGTCCTTAAGAGCAGCTCCTTTAAACGCTGCCCACAAAGAAGAAATGCCTCTGGTAGAACGCCCCTGGATTGTGGGTGTAAGAGGAAAATCTGTTTATTGATAAGCCATAGAGATAGTCATTCTTATCTATCTAGTTAATGAAGATGTCCAAGGGCAGTGTCCCTTAATGACTAAACCAAAAGTAACAAACAGGAATCAGTCCACCTGGCGAAAAGAGTGAATTCTCTGCAAATAGATGAATCGCAGGTCAAGGGTGTGTCACATTTCTCCTTATCTGTTAAAAGTGACTGAAAAAAACACTGGTTGAGCTTGATCCTACTAAAGATGAAAAGATTAAACCATTTTACGTAAAAAGATAGGTCTTACTTTAAGACCCCGTGAATCTGCAAAAAATCTAATGACTCGATCATATGAAACAATAGCTCAATTTTCTCCCAATCTCCATCCTGCTGAAATGGCTACTAAAAAAAAAATCTTTAAAAGTAAGACATTTCAAAAGGGCAGACTTAGGAGGTTCGAAGGGGTCTTCCTGCAGCATGTGATACTCTAAATTCATATCCCAGGAAGAAACTGGTGTGTGCAGCAAAGCCCATCTCAAAATAAAACTTTCGAGGAGATGGGCCACTAACACTTCAAAGTTAGAACTACAAAATCCCGTAATGGGTCTGATGGAGGCCCTATGGCTGTGGAAAGGAGAAACAGCAAGCCCTAAAAAGAAAAACTGTCACTATAGAATTCCAGGATTTTCCTTTCCTTACAAAGTAGCTTGGAAATCCTTACACACACAGACACACGAAGAATCAAAATGCTTCAAATTTCACACATACACTTTAAGAGTACGCTGTCTTCTAGAATTTTGTATAAATCTGAGACTTCTGAATAGATGGAGAAATCTCAGCAGAACAAGAAATTGATTCTAGCTTTAGACTTTCATTTTCCAAAATCCCACAGATAGCTGCTAGAGACATACTTCTAACAGCTGAGGGACCTGAGGGAAGATGGAAGAATTGGTAACCCCTGCGTCCAGGAACCATGGTCTCCTGCACCAGGCCATTGCCACTAGCACAATCTCTACTTGCTCATCCTTGATCTTGGGAAGTACCTTGATTAGCAGGGAAAAGGAGGGAAGGCATAAAGAACCCCCTGAGTCACTTGCAGGGATGGATGGAGAGAACAAAACCTGGGAATTAGAGAATTCTGAGGTGATGCAAATAGATCCAGCCATATTGTCTATACCTTCTTCCTAATTTGATGAAAATTATTTGGACAGAGACGAAAGGATGTAAAAACCCAGGTCAATCTGCCTATATACCCATTCTCCGGGCCTGGGAGATAGATCGCAGAGAGAGGAAATTTGTCTCTGACCAAATCCTTATCAATTCTGCTGGCTTGGCTAACCTTGGTACCTGGGAGCTGCCCAGATGGTTTATGTAGGATCTCATGACCTGGTTGTCTGTACAAACCCAAACAGCCTAGTTCTGGAGAAGTGGAGTAAATGGCAGAATAGCTTTGTATACTACAGTTAGTTTCTTCAAGGCGTAAGAAGTTTCCATTTCCTTCTTTGACCACCAAAGTCGCTTCTTATCCCATGCTGCTGGAATCTGTCACCACCACCATCTAATGGGCCTCTGGCTTGATGGGCCGTATCTAACCACATTGCAGATTCTGACATACTGTTGAGGAGGTAGGAACCAATAACTTGGAGTTATTTGCCTTTGGGTCCCAAAGAGACATATGGTTAACCAGTGGATACAGATGCACTCGAGCCCAGGGAACCATCAGAAGACTATCTTGCAGGGGCTTCCTGACATTGGAGAAGTACCTCCAGCCAGGACATCAATTTCTCTTTCCTCAGAAGGGGAAGAAATAAAATTCCAAATCTGTTCTGAACACGGCTCCTATGAATTGAAGATTCTGAAACAGCAATAGATGAGATTTCTGTTTGTTCAAAAGAAGTCCATGCTTGGTTAGTCAAGCATACCATATTAACTGCTTCCATACCAACAGAGGCATAAATAAACAGCCATCTAAATCGGGAACACCAACAAGCCCCGAGCATGCAGATTGCCCACCAGAGGTGCTAGTACTTTGATAAACATTCTCGTGGCTGAAGCCAGTCTGAGTGTAAGTACAAAAAGCTGGAATGGAGCTACCATGGCAAAAATCATAGGTTTTCTGAAAATCTGGATGAGCTGGAACATGTAACTAAGTGTCCATTTTGAGCTTCATGCAGGAGGAAGGCATTCGCTTTCTTAATGTTGAAGACTTGATGAAAGTCCATTGAACGATTTGAGACCAAAAACATCAAGTAATGACATTCTCTTCCTTCTCTTCCTGTATTCCTGGCGCTCAGTGGGGCGGGGGAAAAATAATTGTATTCAAAAGCCTGGCATGGAGGGAGCCCAGAGTGGCACTGATGGGGGTGCCCCGTCGAGCGGTCACATGGCCGCAGCGGGCGGTGTTGGATAATATGGTCTGTATTTAAACCTTTTTGTGTGCTGGCTCCTCCTCATTGGCCTGTTGGACTGGGTGGTGGCCGGGTCCTACCACTCGGGGTGGGTTATGCTGCAAGACAGTGGGTGTGAGATTGTTTTGTCTATTGGGTGATTGTCTACTAATGCTTTATACGATGCAACTGGGACTACAGCTTCTTTACATATTATCGTTTTATTGTTGCCTTTCATGTATGGGGCGGGTGCCCGGTTGGTTACACGCGTCTCCTAGTTTAAGGGGTGGGTGAAAGGCACTCTGCAAGTTTGGGGTGGCGGGAGGTTCCAGTTCCGCCATGCAGGGAGGCAGGGAGGGGGGTTGAGTTAAGAATGTTGGGTGGGTTGGGTGCCTGTGCACTATGTTTCTCCGTTACGAATCATTTCCAATGTGCCCCTTTTGGGCTTTTGATAGGGCAGGGTGGGGAGGGGGGGGGAAGGTTCAACTAGTTTAGTTTTTTGTTTTACAGGTATGACATACTCTTCAAGCTCCTCACCCACGCACACAAAGCACTCCACAACTCCGGACCAGCCTACCTCAACAGACGACTCAGCTTCTACACCCCCACCCGCCAGCTCCGCTCGACCAGCCTCGCCCTCGCCACAGTCCCCCGCATCCGGAAAACGACCGCCGGCGGCAGATCCTTCTCCCACCTCGCCGCCAAGACCTGGAACACCCTCCCCACCAACCTCCGACAGACCCAAGACCTACTGGCCTTCAGAAGACTCCTCAAGACCTGGCTCTTCGATCAGTAGCAGCACCACCCCCCTCTTCCCCCAGCGCCTTGAGACCCTCGCGGGTATGTAGTGCGCTTTATAAGTGACATGATTGATTGATTGATACTCGACAGTATTTGAGAACTGGCAACTACTACTCTATGCTCTTGGTACTATTGTTTCGGTTGGCGGTGGGTTCATGGGTTTGCTTCACGACGTGGACACTCGTGGCGGGTCCCCCTATGGCTGTCTCTCTACACCAGGGGCCATGGCGGGAGTAACATTTAGAAGCGGGTTCAAATTGCTATCCTGGAATGTGAACGGGTTGGGGGAAAGAATCAAGCGGGGCATAGTGCTCCAATTCCTAAAGCGTCACTCCCCTGATGTGGTCCTGTTACAGGAAACTCACCTGCTAGGAAATGCCTGTAAGGCTATGTCCAGGTGGGGATTCAAATTGGTGGCGCATTCCGCTTTTGGGTCTGGTTCCCGGGGTGTGGGCATATTGGTACGGAAATCATTCCCTATGACGATTGATCTTGTTCGCACAGATAGCTTGGGTAGGTTTGTGGCTATTTCTGGGACCTGGGAGGGGAGTATCCTAAATCTCCTTTCAGTTTATATGCCGCCGGGCCTACACGCCCAGGCTTTTGTGGACCTGGGAAGTCTTCTCCTGGGGTTGCCGGAGGGCCGAGTATTAATTGGTGGAGATTTCAACTCCATTGTCTCCAGCTCCCATGACCGTTGGCCCCAGAAGCCTTTGCCCCCTCCCGAATGCAGATTCACGGTTTTCTGGGAGCACTGGGCCTTGTAGACGTTTGGAGGAAACTGCACCCTGTCGAACAACAGTATACATTTTATTCCGGAGCGCATCGCAGTATGTCCCGGATAGACTATGTCCTGACCTTAGCCCATCAAATTGACAGTGTCAAGGAAATCCAACACTTGGCTAGGGGCATTTCCGACCACTCGCTAATCCTGTGTCGCCTTGAGGTGGGGGAACCTACTATAGGTCGCACGGCCCCAATCAACCCCTGGTACCTTAAGAATCCACAGGTTAGTGATAAGATCCTTGGAGACTCTGTTCTTTATTTTCAGGAGAATGAGGGGTCAGTTGATTCATCGGTGACGCTGTGAGAGGCTTACAAGACCGTTGTTCGGGGTGTGGCTCTGTCTCAAATCGCGGGACTGCGGAAGGAAAGAAGAGGGGATATGACCCGCTTGGAGGGTGATATCCTAAGTTTAGAGGGGGCACTCAGTGGGCAGCATTCGGAGGAAATGCAGCACGAACTGTAAATTAAAACCAAGGCATATACGGATTTAGCTACTGAGGCCGCCAGGGCATACCATAGAGCAACACTCAGCAGGATCTATGACGTAGGAGACAAGGCCGGCAAACTACTGGCCTGGTTGGACCGTAGGGAGCAGGCCCACCGAGTAGTGGTTGAAATAGAAACGGATAGTGGCCTCCGCCTCACCGCCCAGCAAGACATAGCTGACGCCTTTGGCTGGTATTACCAGGCCCTCTACACATCTCAATTCATGCACACGGAAGAGGTGGCATCCTCCTTCCTGCACGACATTTCGCTACCACTGCTTACTGAGGAAGAGCGTCTCGATCTGGATCTCGACCTTACGGAGGTGGAGGTTGAAAAAGCTATACATGACTTACGAGGAGGGAAAGCCTCGGGTCCCAATGGCTTGCCTATTGAGTTGTTTAAACTTACGGCGGGAAAGATGGCCCCATATCTTACCAGAATGTTTCTCGAGAGTAAGGAGGCCGCTTCTTGAAGCGGCTCCGACCGAGCGCACCCGCTCCATTGAAAATCCGGCCAGTAATCCGGCTCAATTTTGGGCAACGACCACAGATTAGTGGTCCTGGGCATCGTGGGAGTCGATCGAGCCGCGCCACCACCGATTCCAGCTGGCGGTGCCGGGGATCGGCTTGGTGTCGCACTTAGCCCGCAGTGAAGGAGCCCGAGGTGGAGGAGGGGCGTTGAGGCCTTGGGCATTGGCAGCGCTGTATTGACTGTTTGTTTACCCCCACAGCAGCCTGTGTATAAGCGTTTGCCCGCTGTCTCCAGTGGTCGGTGGGGGCTGGCTGGGGGCTCCTGGACACAATTGGAGGAGGCGGCTGTCCGTTCTTGTGGGGCGGTGGTGCATTGCGGGGCCCGGCGGCCGATCGGGCCTAGGCCTCATCGTACCTGTTGTTGTGTTGGTGCCTGCCCTCTGATCCTGCATCTGGAGGGGAGCCGGTCCGGAGCCCCCTGGGACACATCCGGAGTAGTTTGCTGCCTGAACGGGCGGCACGGGGAGTTTGGCAGTTCTCGGGATCTGTGGATTGGCCCCGTGGGCCATACGACATCTTTCGGCCCGGCCCTACGGCCGACATTGCTGGTTTCCTCCCTGGCTTCGGGTGGCGGGGGCCCGGCGGTGTCATCTGCCCCCCCCCCCCCTTGACTTCTCACTAAGTACTCCTGCAGCAGATAAATGAATGCTCAGCGGCATACCTCTGAATAAATCACCAGTTGTATTGGAGCTGGCTGGACCAGTAATGCTTGAATAAAAGTGCATCTGACATGCACAGTGGATGTGACCGGTCCTGGCCTGTGTCCTGCGGGTTGGGGGGCATCTCTGACATTGTCCTCCCGAGCCTTGAGTAGTTCTCCCCCTTTGGTGTTGCCTTCATCATCCCTGCCAGGAAGTGCTGTTCGGCGGGGGCATTGGCGAGTTGACTTGCTCCCACACTCTCTATCCTACTGATAACTGCACACACCTGTGGGCTCCCTGTCTCCCTGCGCGCTCCGCCTCTGGTGGGTCCAGGCCATGGCTGGACGTAATTCCAAGGCCGCGCAGGCCAAGCTGGAGAAATATGCCTGGGACAAGGGTTCTGGCACGGCCCAGAAGGGGGGCGACGTTCAAGCTGAAAAGCAACAACCAGAGGAGGGGGCAAAGGAACCGACGTTACAGGACATCCTAACTGCCATCACCACGGTTCGCACGCCCTTGGAGTCACGGATTGACTCTGTATCCTTGGAGGTGTCCCTTATCCGAGCGGACATGCGCTCCATGAACACTAGACTGCAGGACGTGGAGATTAAAGCGAGCTCGCTGATCATTGACACTTCTGACTTCTGAGGGTGGACGATCTTCAGACTCTCACTATGAAACTGGAGGCGCAGCTGGACGAATACGAAGGACGCTCCCGGCGCAACAATGTTCGCATACTGGGGGTCCCGGAAAGAGTGGAGGAGCCGGCAGCAGACCTATTCGTTGTGGACCTGGTAGTCAACCATCTGAAACCAGCAAGGTTGTCCAACCTTTTTTCCGTGGAGAGGGCGCACCACGTGCCAGGCGGGAGACCGAAGCCGGGGGGGCCCCCTCGGCCTATCATTGCTAGGATTTTCAATTACAGGGACAGGGATGTTATCCTCCAGGCTGCCCGAGTCGCACCCCACTAGCATTCCAGAACAGTACGATAGCTTTCTTTCCGGACTTTACCCTCAAGGTACAGCGACAACGGTGTAGTTTTTTGGATGTTAAACGTGCTCTCTGCGACAAAAATGTCGAATATGCCATGCTCTTTCCAGCTAAGTTGAGGGTGGCGTTGGAAGGGAAGGCCTGGTTCTTTACTACTCCTGAGGAGGCTTGGGACTGGCTGGATGGCTGGCGCTCGGTGGGGCGGGGGAAAAATAATCGTATTCAAAAGCCTGGCATGGAGGGAGCCCAGAGTGGCACTGGGGGGTGCCCCGTCGAGCGGTCACATGGCTGCAGCGGGCGGTATTGGATAATATGGTCTGTATTTAAACCTTTTTGTGTGCTGGCTCCTCCTCATTGGCCTGTTGGACTGGGTGGTGGCCGGGTCCTACCACTCGGGGTGGGTTATGCTGCAAGACAGTGGGTGTGAGATTGTTTTGTCTATTGGGGGATTGTCTACTAATGCTTTATACGATGCAACTGGGACTACAGCTTCTTTACATATTATTGTTTTATTGTTGCCTTTCATGTATGGGGCGGGTGCCCGGTTGGTTACACGCGTCTCCTAGTTTAAGGGGTGGGCGAAAGGCACTCTGCAAGTTTGTGGTGGCGGGAGGTTCCAGTTCCGCCATGCAGGGAGGCAGGGAGGGGGGTTGAGTTAGGAATGTTGGGTGGGTTGGGTGCCTGTGCACTATGTTTCTCCGTTACGAATCATTTCCAATGTGCCCCTTTTGGGCTTTTGATAGGGCAGGGTGGGGAGGGGGGGGGGGAAGGCTCAACTAGTTTAGTTTTTTGTTTTACAGGTATGACATACTCGACAGTATTTGAGAACTGGCAACTACTACTCTATGCTCTTGGTACTATTGTCTCGGTGGGCGGTGGGTTCATGGGTTTGCTTCACGACGTGGACACTCGCGGGGGGTCCCCCTATGGCTGTTTCTCTACACCAGGGGCCATGGCGGGAGTAACATTTAGAAGCGGGCTCAAATTGCTGTCCTGGAATGTGAACGGGTTGGGGGATAGAATCAAGCGGGGCATAGTGCTCCAATTCCTAAAGCGTCACTCCCCTGATGTGGTCCTGTTACAGGAAACTCACCTGCTAGGAAACGCCTGTAAGGCTATGTCCAGATGGGGATTCAATTTGGTGGCGCATTCCGCTTTTGGGTCTGGTTCCCGGGGTGTGGGCATATTGGTACCGAAATCATTCCCTATGACGATTGATCTTGTTCGCACAGATAGCTTGGGTAGGTTTGTGGCTATTTCTGGGACCTGGGAGTGGAGTATCCTAAATCTCCTTTCAGTTTATGTGCCGCCGGGCCTACACGCCCAGGCTTTGTGGACCTGGGAAGTCTTCTCCTGGGGTTGCCGGAGGGCCGAGTATTAATTGGTGGAGATTTCAACTCAATTGTCTCCAGCTCCCATGACCGTTGGCCCCAGACGCCTTTGCCCCCCTCCCGAACGCAGATTCACGGTTTTCTGGGAGCACTGGGCCTTGTAGACGTTTGGAGGAAACTGCACCCTGTCGAACAACAGTATACATTTTATTCCGGAGCGCATAGCAGTATGTCCCGGATAGACTATGTCCTGACCTTAGCCCATCAAATAGACAGTGTCAAGGAAATCCAACACTTGGCTAGGGTCATTTCCGACCACTCGCCAATCCTGTGTCGCCTTGAGGTCGGGGAACCTACTATAGGTCGCACGGCCACAATCAACCCCTGGTACCTTAAGAATCCACAGGTTAGTGATAAGATCCTTGGAGACTCTGTTCTTTATTTTCAGGAGAATGAGGGGTCAGTTGATTCATCGGTGACGCTGTGGGAGGCTTACAAGACCGTTGTTCGGGGTGTGGCTCTGTCTCAAATCGCGGGACTGCGGAAGGAAAGAAGAGCGGATATGACCCGCTTGGAGGGTGATATCCTAAGGTTAGAGGGGGCACTCAGTGGGCAGCATTCGGAGGAAATGCAGCACGAACTGCAAATTAAAACCAAGGCATATACGGATTTAGCTACTGAGGCCGCCAGGGCATACCATAGAGCAACACTCAGCAGGATCTATGACGTAGGAGACAAGGCCGGCAAACTACTGGCCTGGTTGGACCGTAGGGAGCAGGCCCACTGAGTAGTGGTTGAAATAGAAACGGATAGTGGCCTCCGCCTCACCGCCTTTGGCCGGTATTACCAGGCCCTCTACACATCTCAATCCACGCACACGGAGGAGGTGGCATCCTCCTTCCTGCACGACATTTCGCTACCACTGCTTACTGAGGAAGAGCATCTCGATCTGGATCTCGACCTTACGGAGGCGGAGGTTGAAAAAGCTATACATGACTTACGAGGAGGGAAAGCTTTGGGTCCCAACGGCTTGCCTATTGAGTTGTTTAAACTTACGGCGGGAAAGATTGCCCCATATCTTACCAGAATGTTTCTCGAGAGTAAGGAGGCGGGGATTTTGCCTGTTGAGCAGAGGCTTGCGACTGTCGTAGTCATTCACAAGGAGGGCAAGCCAAGTAATAAATGCTCCTCCTACAGGCCAATCTCCCTACTCAATGGCGAGGCTAAGATCCTGGCGAAGGTCCTCGCCTCTCGTCTGCTGAGAGTTATTACACGTTTGGTCCATCCGGAACAATCGGGATTCATGCCTGCCAGGAACACCTCCCTCAACCTGCGCAGACTCTATGGTGTTTTGTGCCGGGCCTCTACTATTCTCGAGGAAGCAGTAGTGGTTTCCCTCGATGCGGCTGTGGCGTTTGATACCATCAAATGGTCCTATCTGTTCGCAGTACTTCATAAATTAGGCCTCGGTCCGGAATACATCAAATGGGTTTGTCTCCTATATCAACAGCCACTAGCCCAAATAGTGGTTAACAACAAAAATCTTCCACGTTTGTACTCGGCAGGGGCACCAGGCAGGGCTGCCCCCTGTCCCCGTTGCTTTTTGCCCTTACTCTCGAGCCACTGGCGATGTGGGTTCATAGGGACCCTATTGTCAGGGGGCTCAGGTGGATCTCTGGTTGGGAGGACCGCATATCGTTATACGCGGCCGATATCTTACTCTATCTTGCGTCACCGACAGCGTCCCTAAATAGGGTCCTGAACATATTTAGGGTGTTCGGCAGCTTTGCTGGCTATAAAATCAATTGGACCAAGTCGGTGCTCTATGTCCTCAGTGGTGCAGCGCCGCGACTCCCCCGGGGGTTTCAACTAGTGGAGGCCACCGACGGATTTAAGTACCTGGGGATCTGGGTCTCTAGGGACCCTTCCAGGTTTCACGAGCGTAATCTCCTACCGCCCTTGCAGCGTCTCCGATCTGATGTCCGACACTGGAAATCGCTCCCTCTCTCTCTCTTGGGGAGAGCGGCCCTTTTTAAGATGATGTCCCTCCCTCGGTTCCTTTACGCCTTGCAGAACACTCCCCACTATGTCAACTCTGCGTACTTTAAAGAAATAAATGGTCTCTTACGGGACCTTCTCTGGGAAGGTAGGCCCCCCGGATAGCCACACATAAGTTCACGCTGGGGTGGTTCGACGGGGGCATCGCACTGCCTGACATCAAGAGGTACTATTGGGCGTCCCATCTCGCTGCAATAAACCAGTGCAAGTACAGACAGCCGGGCGACCCCGCCTTCCAGATTGACAGGTGGCTTCTTCCGGGAGGGAGCTTTGAGGGGGCACTGTATGTGCGCTCGTTGAAGCCAGCCCTGACCGGGCCCACCGGCCACGTGGTGCAGGTGTGGAAAGCTGCCACTAGGAGTCTGGGATGGGAGGGCAGGATCACACTGGCCACACCGCTGTGGCATAGCGAGCAACTGGGACGGCTGATCCTCTCGAAGGGTTTTGATCGCTGGGACCTTATTGGTATATCGAGGGTGGGAGACATGTGGAAGTCTGGCGACATTATTCCTTTTGTGCAGTTGCAACAGGAGTATGAGTTAGTTCGGAATACTTTCACTACCTCCAAATTATACATGCCCTGCTCTCCGTGCTCCCCAGGGGAGAGTCGCCCCCCGAGTCCTCCCCTCTTGAGGATAGGGTGCTGGATGGAGATCTGCCTGAGAAGGCTATATCACTGATTTATAAGAAACTTATTAATAATGTGCCTGATCCCCTCATTCACCTACGGGAGAAATTGGACCACGATGTAGCGGGCTTGGATGATGAGGAATGGTTGGCAGCAGTGGCCTCTCCTCGAGAGGTTGCTATTTCCTCAAGGCTTCGCTTGATTCAGCTCAAGATCCTTCATAGGTCCTATTTGTCAGGTCCGCTATTGATGCGGATGGGGTACAGTGTAGACGGTGGGTGCTCCAGACGGTGTGGGCAGGAGGGAACCTTTGTTCATACACTCTGGGAATGCGCTATAATTCAAAGGTATTGGGCGGCAGTGGTGGGCCTCATTGAGGAGGTGCTGGGGGCAGAAGATTGATTGCAATATTAAGCTAGTTATCCTAAATGCTTGGGGCCCTACTGACCTCAACTCCAAAGAACTAATATGGGCAACCTTGGGATTGATGGTGGCAAAGCGCAATATTGCGAGACTGTGGAAGGCCCTGACTCCACCAACCATTTCGGATTGGAGTACAGATATGGACTGGTGTATGGCTACAGAAAGAACCATATAGGAAGCTAGGGGGTGCCCCGCCAAATGGACTCAGATATAGGACAATTGGAATACCTTCAGGGGTGGTATATGTGAGCCCCCGCGGGTGAGAGACGCAATGGTAACACGAGACCTTAATACGCTCTAACTGTGACTGTTGGACTGTTGTTTTATTGCCTCTCTTCCATGTGTTACCCCTGTACCACAATCATGTTGCCATACTATGCTAATATTGTATTTGTCTTGATCGTCATACCTTGTTTTCAATAAAAAGAGTTGACAAAAAAAAAAAAAGAATAAGTCCTCAAGAGTGTTCAGAAAGTTGATTAAATTCTTGCTTCCCATTGTCTGGAGGAACCAGGCATCCATTACTATTGATCACCAGGCCTTTGAGAAAAGAAGAAGCCTTCCTCCCACCCACCCAGCATAGCCATGATTTTGGGTCTGCAGGAGGAAAGGGAGAGTTAGCAGGCTGGCTTAGGGATTTGCCATTGTAAGGACCACCACGGCAATGACTCCTACCATGAAAGGGCTCACCAGACCCCACTGGCGTAGCAAGGGGGGGCGGAGGGGGCGGTACGCCCCGGGCGGCACGAGATTTGGGGGCGGCAGGTAAATTTATCGCCAGCGCCCCCCCCCCCTGCTCTTAGGCGCTCGGCGGCGGCGGCGGCAAAAGGCAGGGACCGCCACGGGCGGCAGAGTGCCTAGCTACGCCACTGCCAGACCCCTTTGAAGATGAAGGTGGAGGCCCAAGGCATAGTGAACGTCAAAACGTCTACCTTTGAAAGGAGGATGAACTGCTGTTCATAGTTGTGGATCTTCCACTGACTTCTTCACCAGACCCTGCTGCCGAGGACTGAATAACTTTAGTCCATTAAAGGGAAGATGACTCAATATGGCTTTTTGAGAGTTGTTTGCTCATCAGGATCTCATCCAGATATACTTTCTGGTCGCTACTGCTGATATTCTGATGCAGAGGCACCAGCACACAGTCCTTCAAATGATAAGTCAGACAAGAACCTGACCTGCTTCTCCATCACTAACGTGAGAGAGGCACTGACATTTCCTTGCTGAAGCTCTTCAGCCAATGTTTGAAAGTCTTGCAGCAGCAACTCAACAGTATTGATCCCATTGGTGCCTGCCTTCAAAACAAAATTATATGCTGAATAAGGTCTCTTAATTGCATCTTTAATTTTGTTTCCACTGCATCTGATGGTGTTGTGTCTCTATGATAATAGTTCCCTGAGATGACAAACCAGCCCTAAAGGAACCGCCTTTCACGGCCCCTGGGTTTTCATCTTGGAAGCCAACCATTGGGTATCTTCTAAAAAGAAATCTTGAAAAAATAGGCTTCTCCACACCTGCCAACTCTTTAGAAAGGATTCCTCTTATGGGTTTATGATCTGGCACAGAATCAGTCTCCTTCCGCCTGCATTGGGAGAAGAAATCCTCTTCTTCATCCTGAGAAGCAGGCACTGTCAGGGACAAGTTACTACACAAATGTTGGATTATTTCTGTTATCTCTGTCCCCAGCACATTTCTACCTCTGTGGTCCAGCTCCTCCTCAGAGGGGTCTATGTCTTGATCAGAGTCGGCGGGCAGGTCTGCCCTTTTATTTTTGGAAGGAGGAGGGTCCTGCTTTGCTATTAAAGCAGCCTCAACTCCTTTGTTAATCGTGGCTTGCAACAATTCTATTGGAGGATGTCAAGACTGTTGTGAAGAGTTTTTAGAGTGATGGATAGCTGTTGAATCAATTTCCATATGCCTTTTCACACTGAAGCCGCTCCATAATGTATGAGGCAAGCATTTCAAGCAGCAGAGCCCCAGCACCAATTACTCGCTAACTCTCGTCCACGAAAGACACAGAGAGTGCTTTCCACATTCACCGTTCCTATAGCAACCGACTCGCATTTAGTGGAAATCTTGCGGGACCGCTGCCATTTTAGTGTCAGGCACCGCAGTCCCTCTCCCTTTTAAAATATACATTGGAGTTGTTTCCGGCACCATTGTGCATCCTGCGGAGGCAACACTCATCATTTGCTCTCATTTTTTTTAATGAAAAGGATATGCATCTAAGGCCATCACAGCTCAGCATGAAAATACACCTTGCATGGCAAAAAAAAAGTGAGATGGGATGCAGAATAAGGCCCCTAGAGGAGACCCGCTTGCTTTAATAAGGAATTTTAATCAAGAATCTTAAAATGTTAAATGAATAATATATGTGTATGAAATAAATATTAGTAACTTTATATAGATTAATATTTTCCATTCATACAGAGAATATAGAGACAAAGCAGGAAGAGAGGCGGGTAAGCCAAAAAATATATGGTACTGAACAGGAAGAGATTGGTGTGGGGTCAGATATATTTGCAGGAGCTCAAATCATAATTTACTAGCAGTGGTGATATCTGTGCCCTGTTAACAGAGAGTTCATATTGTGAGGACTGAGCTGAGGAAGATGAACAAGAAGGGTAATGCTTAACCCTCTCCCTACCTTGCCCAAGTGCCAAGGGCAAATTATTGATTTTTGTTGTATACCTAGATATTTGCAAACAAATGATAGGCGGTGGGGGTTGTTACTGTGACCCCCTCAGCTCCTCCGTGTCCTGCAGCTTTGTTGGGGACTGGAACAGCTTCTAGCTGTTCTCTTCTGTTTTTTGGGGAAGAAATGCGCTCACACTTGAGCAAGGGTGCAGGGCTAGCAAACACCTGCTAACCTTAGACGCAGCCAGTGCTTAATTTGTAAAAAAAATAAGTGTCATGGCTCTTGTCAGGAGGCCACAGCAGCTTGCACCACACATTGCCCCTGCCATGCTGCCAATGATAGTAACAACACAACTACTAACTGTTGGACTTGGCCCTTTTTGAACTTTTTGCCTTCCTCCTAGTCTTTTTCCTGACCTGGTGTTGGTGGTTTTAGGACTCTGGGCACTTTAGCACTGCTGTCCAGTGTAAAGTGCGTGTGCTCTCTGTGGTAAACATGGTAAGATTGGTCTACACCTGTTTGGCGTATTTAATTTACCTGTCAGTCCCTTGTAAAGTGGTATCTCAGATACCCAGGGCTAGTAAATTAAATGCTACTGGTGGGCTTGCAGCGCTGCTTGCTCCACCCACCAAAGTAGCCCTTCAAACCTGTCTCAGGCCTCTGCCATTGCAGGGCCTGCGCGCGCAGTTTACTGCCACTGTGACGTGGCACATAAAGTGGGTGCCACGTCTGTGACCCCTGTTTTACTGCATGTCAGTCACCCCTAAGGTAGGCCCTAGCTAGCCCTATGGGCAGGGTGCATTGTAGATAAAAGGTAGGACATGTGCCTTAACTGTGTGACAAGTCCTGGTAGTGACAAATAGCCATTTTGGTTCCTCACTGCTGTGAGGCTGCCCTCTCATACGAATGCATTGGGGATTCCCTGATAAGTGTTTCAGTGGTAATTCCTGATATGAGAGGAGCAGCGTGGTCAAGTTTGGTATGTTTGGAATAGTAATAATAAATGCTGCGTAATGGTGTGCGCAGATTTATTATCACTATTTTAGACATGCCACTTTTAGAAGTTGGCATTTCTGTGTGCTATGTGTCTTTGCCTGCCTGATGTGTATTGCATGTCTGGCTCTGGAGTGACAGGGGCTGGTGAGGTGTGTGGCTCCAGAGGGGCAGGGTGAGTCAGCGCTAGGCTGAGTAGGCAGATCTGCATTTGGAGTAGTGGGAGGAGTAGTCCCTGAACAGGTCTGTGCCTGCCTTGTACAATGCTGGCTCCGCCCCCCTGTGGTGTGTCTGGGGCCAGGACCTACTCTAACAATGAAGGTGTTTTAGCACTACATAGAAAGGTTGGAGTGCCCCCCAGAACTGGTTTGGACCGGGTCTAGGTCTGTGCCAGGGGGAGAGAAAAAAGACATATGGGGTATAAGTACTGGGGCTGTGACCCCATGAATTGTGCTTACTTGTACCTGCTTGGGGGCTGTAGGACTGCTGGGCGTCAGGAGGAACTGCCATGGGACCCAGCTGCTGTTTCCTGGGGGTCCATACGGGCTGGCCTGCCTGTGCCCAGCTCTTCCCCTCTAAAAACTTGGATCCTAGCGCCTCGTGAGCGCTACATCTTTATTACTGGTGCCAAGGACGGGAGAAGCGCTTGTGCCCTGCAGCGTGGGCCGCACTCACCTCCCTAAGTGACCGAAGCCCCAGAGGGGGGCCCTCTCCACCCTGGGACGTGAGGAGTGCCTCAGGGGTCTTGCTGACCGACAGCGCTGTGCTGCACGTTGTTCCGAGGGAATCCCGGCATGGGGATTCCCCCGAGCTGCCTGGAGGTGGAGCGGGAGCCTACCCCGCATTTCTGCGCACAGAAGAGCCACCGCCACAGCGACCCAGAAGCCAGGTGCCCGTTGTCTGACTGTGGGCGGGGGCAGAAAAAGGAAGCTGACGGCTGGCAGAGGACCGGAGCCACACGGGCTCCCTCTGTGACCGCTTCCTGCCTGATTGTGGGCGGGACCGGGATACCGCAAAGAAGCCGAGCCTCGTGAGGACTCGCAACAGCTGTGCCTGGCAGTGTGCGACCAGCGAAGGAGAGGATCAGAGTCTCGCGGGCTCCTTGTGGCTGCACCTTTCCCAATCTCCCCCCCGCACAGGAGAAGCCCCAGTGAGTGGGGCCGGGAAGGCATTGTTGGTGCCGGTCTGGGGTCTTCAGCTACACCGCCAGATCGCGGGTAGCTGCTATGTGCAAAAGAGAAGTCCCGGTGAAGAGGGGGGCCTGGAGGGGAGCACTGTCGGCACCTATGGGTGCAGGCTGATTTACTTGCAAGGGAAACCCCGGTGAGGGGGGCTCCCAAAGCACCCTGTTGGTGCCTGCTTGCGCCAGTTGGCACAGAGGAGCCCCGGGAAGGAGGGGCTCCCAAGGCACTGTTGGTGCCGATTTCTTTTTGCAACACAGCTGTACCGCCAGACCATTGCAGCTGCAATGTTGGGGGGCATTTTGGGTCTCAAGAGAGACCAGGGTGGGTTACACCCTGTCCCCATTTCTGGTGCCGGCCTGTTGGGCCTGCACCCTGCTGCAGTGGCAGCTTAGAGCCCTGACTTTGGTGGACATAGGGCATGGCGGGGAAGTCCCAGACGGGCCCCCGAGGAAGGCCAGTTGGCCTGTGAGCACCTGAGGTGCTGGTAGGGCACAAGGCCCAAATGTGATGCATAATGTGTTTATGCCTAATGTTATTTCGCATAATGTGTCAATGCTAAGTGCTACTGAGGTGCACTGCTAATGTAGGATATATGCCTAGGATGGTTTATATCGAATGTGTTTATGCATAATGTGTTTATGCCTAACGCTAATACCAGTAGTTACTGGTTGGTTTATTTTCACTACTTATGATTCTAATGGTGATGACAGTGGCCTGATTGGCCCTGTCCTGTATATAATCCCCTGTAAAGTACTACCTAGTGCCCGTTTGCACAGTGTATATTTGTGATTATGATTCTAATGTGTTTATGAGTAATACAAAGGCTATTTTTTATATAACCTTGTGTGGAGTTTCTTTTGTGGTGTGCCTAGTGTGCCGCTGCTGTGTGTGTGTGTTGCGCAAACGCTTTACACATTGCCTCCGGGATAAGCCTGACTGCTCGTGCCAAGCTACCAAGGGTGTGAGCAGGGGTCATCTTCGGCGTGTAACTCCCTTGCCCTGACTAGAGTGGCGGTTTCTGCCTGGCTTAGGCACAAGCCCTAGCCAACCAGAAATCTCATTTATAACACTATCCATCACACTCCTACAAGTGTGACAATTCGGACTAATCCAGGCCCCCAAAGCAATAAGAATGGCTTGTGTGGCACATAATAGTCATTTTTTATGAATATTGAATTAATAACTGTTTTTATGGTCATCTCTAAATTAGCCAGACAGCGCCCCCTTGTGGCAGACTGTCACAAGAGCCAGTGTTGACAATTAAGTGCCAGTGCCGAGCACCGGAAACCACTGGCTCAAATTAAGCACTGGACACAGCAAGAGTGTGGGAACTTCCCCCCACAATTTGTGAATGCAGGGGAACTATGGCAGCCATCACACCTGACAACAGCCAAACCTTTTGAGCTTTTGTGTTTTTTGATACCACAATACCACCCTTATTCTGAGTGCTGTAAGGGGACGGGGCAGTCAGAAATATTTCCCTCCCACACTTGGACAATGCAGGAAAGTAAATAATTCCCTCTTGCTCTTCAGCATGGCAGCGGGCTTAATTTACCATTTCCTCTAAAGAAGGAAGCTAGCAATTCCCATGGCCTTTGAGCAAGAGCAGCCACATTAGCTACATTACCCAGACCTTCTCAACCACCAACCCCCCCGCACGCCTGACAAATCATGTTTATTTGAAAACTCATTCCGGTCCTGGCCAGACCAGGAAAGGTCTGAGGTCACACCCATTTTTGTTTTAATATCTGCCATCAGTTGAGATCTGTACAAGGCTCACTGACATACATTGCAGCAGTGGCATCCCTACTGTGCTGCTTTCCTTTTGGTGATCTTGCTACCCACAGATCCAGCTGACTGCCGGGAGGTAGACATGTATACCATACTCCATAGAGCCAATCCTTGCTCACGATTGGGTGGATTTCCTGTCATTGCCAATCCTTGTTATCTCCTTGTGTTCTCAGACATAGCGAAGTCCGAGAGTGAGTCTTTTTGCACATGTTCCTAAGTGACTTGAGAACTTTTTTTAAGGACTACTGTGGCAATGTATACTTTTTGAGACCTCAAAAATATTTTTGCCTTTATACTATGTTTTCATGAAATATTGGCAAGGGCCCAGAAGCTATCAGAGTAATGCTTTACAAAATCCGTGCCACAACAAAACAAGCATTGACAAAGCCAAAAGGTGCAAGCCCATGTAAGTTTTAACTGACATTTTCACCTAATTATAACGTCCCTTTAACCTTTGTTTTCTTCAGTGAATTTCTAAGTTTTTTTAATGCGAAGTTAGATTTATTTGCACATCACTTTATACAGCTTGTATAATTGTATGGCTTGCATCAACGTATACAGTAGAGGCAACATCTTTGGTGCAGATTGTTTCAAAGTCGAAGAGCCACTCCCTCCGACCCCCCCAAAAAAAAAATAGTATTTTCAGGTTGGACATCCTATTCCAAATGTTTGGCCCAGATACATCCCACATTAGTCTGTCGTCAATTTCTTGCAGTGAGGACTCTGAGGAGGTACTTTTGTGAATAGGTGGAAATGGCTGAGGACAAGTATGCTAAACTGTGCACGCGCGCAAATGTTCACTTCAGTGAGTTTGCAGAGCATGCGATTAGCTTCACTATCTTGCTTTATCTGAGAAGTATGTGATTACACTCGTGCATATGCTCAGAAGTAATGGAAAGGGAAAAAGGCACTGATGCCTGGAAGTAATCATTTATGCGAAGCACTACGAGCCATATGCGCACATCTACAAAATGATGTGTTATTAATGCAAATTCATACCAATTACATTTTTACATGGCTCAGATGAGAGCTTTAATCCAGCTGATTTTTTTGTCATACATTTCTTCAGAGGTTTAGCAATTTAAGGCTAAGATTTTGTGGAATTGTACCCATTACCCAAACCGGATCACCCATTTGATGGTGAGAGTCATAACTGGGCCACAGAGGAGGCTCTTGCTGTGGATAACAAACAGATGTAGCATCAGGAGTGTGTAGAATAAATAAAAGGCTGTTTCAGATTAAAGTTTTAATGTTCCTGACAAGTAAAGTAAAACCCTCTTAGATTGCGTAGCAAGATACTTCTGGCCTCATTTGCTAACGGAATTGTAAATATGCACTCATGGAAGAAGTGTTCCTCCTGGGTGCAAATTTACGATTTCCCCTGCTACAGCTTGAAAAGCATATGACCGAGTCCTAATCTACATTTAAACACTACTCAAAGGCAGCCTATATCGAAATATACATTTTTTCTTTTTTTTCTCCATGAGAGAAACCTTTCCCCCAGCAGGGAAACCCTTTGAGCGAGATCCAACACGTTAATGGTGATCCTTCCTAGCCAGAGGCGCAACTAGAGCCAAATTTCGGGGGGGGGGGGGGGAGGGGGCGACCAAAAATTTCGGGGTGTGGCTGATTCTTCCAGCAATATGCAGAGTGAAGATGCAGGGGCTCTAAGAAGGGGTGAAAACACAACAAAGGGGTCTATTACGATGGCGGTTGGATGTCCACCGCCGGGCTGGCGGTGGCGCCTGCCGGACCGGCAGTGGACATCCGCCCGCGATCGCAACCAAGAAAACCGCCGGTCAAATTAGGATGGCGGTGGTGACCGCGGCGGTGGGAAATTCCGACCGACGCTTTTCCGCCGGTTGCCATCCACACTCCTGCCTGGCGGGCGGAGCAGGACCAGGATAATGGTGGCGGTGCAGGGCAGGCTCCGCCGGCAGGATTATGATGCCGGCGGTAGCCAGCCTTTCCTCCGCGGTCAACCCACCATGGAACGGCATGCGGAGATTGTCTTGCGGGGGCCCGTTGCGGGCCCCCAATGTGTTGGGGGGGCGCACTGGGGGGGTACCCATGGTCCCCCCTACATTTCCCTGTACCAGGTGGCAGGCACTGTGCAGTGCCTGCCACGCAGTGCAGGGAAATGCAGGACATGCTCTTTTCAGCATCGCGGCGGTGCTGCGGGCAGCAGCAACCGCCGCAATGTTAAGGCCCGCGATCAGACCGCCGCGGTCGGATTTTGACCGCAGGTCATCGTAATTCGACCGGCAGTGATGTCCTGGTCCATGCGGGCAGTCTTTTCCCGCTACCATGGCGGTCGGGGAGGTTTTCCGACCGACATCGTAATAGGCCCCAAAGCCTCATTAGCAAGTAAATGGTCTTTTAAAGACCTGTGAAGTACTCGGGTGCGGCTGTGTGTGTGCCCGGGAAACTGTCTCAGCCGGGCTGACACACGACGGGGGGGGGGCTGAAGCCCTTTGAGCCCAATCGGCGTTGCGCGCCTGTTCCTAGCCTGGAAGGGAAGTTACTCCAACCGCATGCACAGGGGGATGGAGGGATTTGTGAACGCCCACTAACTCAGGAGTTTTTGTACAGTTGGTAACTAATCAGAACAAGCGTTGGAAATGCAATAGGTCTTGCATTGATATTAGTTTGAGTTATTGACATTGTAAATGACAATGTTTTTTTTCTTCTTTTTCTTTTTTAAAACATAAATAAAAGGCATTGTTATTTACAATGGCAATAGAAACTTTAAACACATACCCTTGCTGTTTTTAAGTTGCAAGAGGAAACTGCTGGAGTCCTTGTTCTTGGCCGGTGGAGCAAACGCTGTGAGGGGCAATAAACCAGGTTGGACCAACCTCCAGTTCATATGCAGAGCCACCCGTGCGCCATGGAGAAGGAAACAACAGCGGGCGGCAGCCATGTTCAGTATTCCGTCCATCAATTGTTATTTTTGCATTTGTCCACTTTGGGCACGAGCTTACAGCAACCAACATACTCCAGGTTATTATGGACACTGTCTCCAGACCTGAACTCAACTCACAAATTAGAGATTTAAGGGGTATTAGTCTAATTAGTTCAAAGAAATCAAAACAAGACTACAACCTCAAGAATGTATGAGGCATCACACAAAAGTCGAGGACCCAAAACAGCGTGTCACAGCCTAGCCCTAGAATAATGTGGCACGCCCAGCTGTGGATCCCAGCAGGGCCTTGTAACCTTCACAAGCTGGATCGGTAGTGAGGTGGGCTTGTCTGTCTCGACTGACACACAGAAATGTCTGTGCTGTTATCCAGTGTAGACTGCCGCCCAGTTTGTAAATGTATCACAACAGTTGAGTTACCTGTACCCATAGGTTCTCAGGAGAGGGTAAAGGGAGGGATCAGGGCCCCTCCTTCTGGTACTGTGTAGATGCTGCCTGACCCGAGCATGGCGGCAGCTAACCTCCGCGGTGCCTGCACCTGGTGGTAGCTCACTTGCTCCTACAAGAGCCGCCCTGGGACTGCGATGTCTGTCCTGTGTGAGGGAAGCTTGCACTGCTGCTTCCAGAACTGTACTTGGGCACACACTTTACTGCCGCGTCGTCTTTTTGCTGGTACGGCTGGTTAAAGCTTAACGCTGATGAAGTCTGATAAAAATGCGAGGCATTCAAATCATAGCGCAGCCTGTTCTGCTGCGTATGTTTTGTGTGAGGGAAGCTCTTGTCACTGCTTCCTGTACTGTGTCTGCAAGGTGAAAATTATGCACTACACATTTTTACGAGGGGCGGAGATTCCACGCACTGCCCATTCTGTATTTGTGCCGGGAACCTCGAAATGCTGGTGACTTTGGGAAACCATTTATTTGCATCGTACTAGCGCTTACAAAAAGCTTTTTGCTATACAAAAGCCAGAACGATCGGCTTCGCTAATGCTTGCTCATTTAGTTGGCGACTGTTGTATCGGCCACTGCGTGTTGTGTGTGGGTGGGGTAATAAATCTCGTTTAATACTGCACGTTTCAGTAAGCGATCGGCGGAGATTCCACGCGCTGCCCATTCTGTTTTTGTGCCGGGAACCTCGAAATGCTGTTGACTTTGGGAAACTTTTTATTTGCATTTTACTAGCGCTTACGAAAAGCTTTTCGCTATACAAAAGCCAGAACGATCGGCTTTGCTAATGCTTGCTCATTTAGTTGGCGACTGTTGTATCGCCCACCGCGTGTTGTGTGTGGGGTAATAAATCTTGTTTAATACTGCACGTTTCAGTAAGCGATCAGCGGAGATTCCACGCGCTGCCCATTCTGTATTTGTGCTGGGAACCTTGAAATGCTGGTGACTTTGGGAAACCTTTTATTTGCATCTTACTAGCGCTTACAAAAAGCTTTTCGCTATACAAAAGCCAGAACGATCGGCTTTGCTAATGCTTGCTCATTTAGTTGGCGACTGTTGTATCGGCCACTGCGTGTTGTGTGTGGGGTGGGGTAATAAATCTCTTTTAATACTGCACGTTTCAGTAAGCGATCGGCGGAGATTCCACGCGCTGCCCATTCTGTATTTGTGCCGGGAACCTCGAAATGCTTGTGACTTTGGGAAACCTTTTATTTGCATCTTACTAGCGCTTACGAAAAGCTTTTCGCTATCCAAAAGCCAGAACGATCGGCTTTGCTAATGCTTGCTTATTTAGTTGGCGACTGTTGTATCGGCCACTGCGTGTTATGTGTGGGGTGGGGTAATAAATCTCGTTTAATACTGCACGTTTCAGTAAGCGATCAGCGGAGATTGCACGCGCTGCCCATTCTGTATTTGTGCCGGGAACCTCGAAATGCTGGTGACTTTGGGAAACCTTTTATTTGCATCTTACTAGCGCGTACAAAAAGCTTTTCGCTATACAGTAAGCGATCGGCGGAGATTCCACGCGCTGCCCATTCTGTGTTTGTGACGTGAACCTCGAAATGATGGTGACTTTTGGAAACATTTTATTTGCATCTTTCTAGCGCTTACGAAAAGCTTTTTGCCATACCAAAGCCAGAACGATCGGCTTTGATAATGCTTGCTCATTTAGTTGGCGAGTGTTGTATCGCCCACTGCGTGTTGTGTGTGGGGTGGGGTAATAAATCTCGTTTAATACTGCACGTTTCAGTTAGCGATCAGCGGAGATTCCACGCGCTGCCCATTTTGTATTTGTGCCGGGAACCTCGAAATGCTGGTGACTTTGGGAAACCTTTTATTTGCATCTTACTAGCGCTTACAAAAAGCTTTTCGCTATACAAAAGCCAGAATGATCGGCTTTGCTAATGCTTGCTCATTTTGTTGGCGACTGTTGTATCGGCAACTTCGTGTTGTGTGTGGGGTGGGGTAATAAATCTCGTTTAATACTGCACGTTTCAGTAAGCGATCGGCGGAGATTCCACGCGCTGCCCATTCTGTATTTGTGCCGGGAACCTCGAAATGCTGGTGACTTTGGGAAACCTTTTATTTGCATCTTACTAGCGCTTACAAAAAGCTTTTCGCTATACAAAAGCCAGAACGATCGGCTTTGCTAATGCTTGCTCATTTAGTTGGCGACTGTTGTATCGGCCACTGCGTTTTGAGTGTGGGTTGGGGTAATAAATCTCGTCTAATACTGCACGTTTCAGTAAGCGATCGGCGGAGATTCCACACGCTGCCCATTCTGTATTTGTCCCGGGAACCTCGAAATGCTGGTGACTTTGGGAAACCTTTTATTTGCATCTTATTAGCGCTTACGAAAAGCTTTTCACTATACAAAAGCCAGAACGATCGGCTTTGCTAATGCTTCCTCATTTAGTTGGCGACTGTTGTATCGCCCACTGCGTGTTGTGTGGGGTAATAAATCTCGTTTAATACTGCACGTTTCAGTAAGCGATCTTGGAGTCAGACTTCGATTTAAATGGACTGGTCGTGGACGGTGGCTCCCGCCCGAGGCGCATTTTAAACAAGCTGTCGTCATTGTGAGAGAAATATAGTGCGTCCCGGCTAATGAAGGAGACTGTGTAACGCCGCAAGTGAAAGATCCAGTCCGGGTGGGCGGGGCCAAAAGTGGACAGGGCGGTAACAAGGAGGGACTAAGAAGCCTCCTTTTCAATCGTGAGCCAGCGTTTAGCATGGAGGATGATGCTACCCAATCAAAAAGATGGGCGGGGCTTCAAGTCCCCTTCAGAAAGCGTATTGATGACAAAAAGCCCTCACAGAGCGAGGAGCGCATGCGCGCTCCAGCGCTAGGTCTGCGAGACCTAAAAACCGCACCTTTGTTCCACCCAAACGCTTGCATGGGGTTTACTACTATGTAATTCTACACACTCATCGTGTAGAATTGTACAGCTGTAAAAGTATTTATGCAGGACAGGTATCGTTTTGTGGAAAGCTGGCATGTGTATACAGGGGCGGAGTGGTTTATAGGGCAACCAGGCTGTGCTAAAGGGCTGGTCTGGCAGGTCAGTGTGGGCAGGTTTTTTTTGTAGTTTGTGGGCCTGTTTTATAGTCAGGTGGGCCAGTTTTTGCAGAGGCCGCCCCCAAAAGGGTCATTGAAGGCCCGCGCCATAACAGCCGCCGTGAACCCGTAAGGACTGGCTTAATCGGTTTTAAGTGGCCGCCCCGTGGCTACTTCAAAGGGGGAGTATGCCTCCGCTTCCCCCCTCAAGGCTGAAAGCGCGCCAGATTTGGTGCAAAAGGAGTGAGCCAATGGGTGAACAGGTATTTTTTTAACCCCCCCAAGAGAAGGGGTTACATCGCACCCCACAAAGGTGTCAAGGGGTTTTAAAAGGCAACCTGTTCCCCCGGTCAGACCACATTGAAGAAAACAGGGAAACAGCATGCAGGACTTCAAGAACTTTGATGCTTTAAGAACTTCGATGTTTGCACCGCTCTCCCAGTAACACAGCCACTGCACCAGTAAGCGCTTGAGGACCGCTGCAGTCGGTGGTGATGCAACTCTGCGCATTCTTGAAGGACTGGGGCACCACCTTGGCCGGGGGGGCCTGCTAAGGTGAAGGACTGCTGTCTCAGTGGGCAGCAAACAACAACCTTGTCACCACCATGGCCTTGGCGACCAGCACTGGCAGAGGACGGTTGTGCGACGGTACAACGCAGGTAAAGACATCGTATGCCTTTACCACGCATTTTTTACCACGCATGTTCTCACCTCGAACATGCTTTTACAACGCAAGCCATTACCACGCATTGTTTTTATATAAAAAAACAATGTATTTGTGGGGGGAGACCCCGCACATCCCCCAACTTACCTCAAATACGTGGTAAAGGCATGCATTGTAAAGGCATGCACGTGGTAAAAATATGCGCGCTAAAAAATGCGTGGTAAAAGCACAACGAGGTAAAAACCTTGTTGTAAGGGCTGTTTATCGCAGAGGACCGCTTTCTCTGCAGCAACGATCAGCTAAGGCAGAGGACCACTGCACATGCAGCGACGCATCTCTACACCAGTTGAAGGAGCCCTCGCTGCCTGAATCATCGACACGGCTTCGGAGAGCAGCGGCAGCGGAGGACCGCTGGGCAACCAGCGATGCGACTCTGCAGCTTGCGGTTCAATGTCCCCCTGACTAAACAGCTGCTTTGTGTCCTACCTTGTAGAGCCTAGGTAAGGTAGCGGTGCCAAACGGGTGAAGACGCTGCATTAAGGCTCCAGTCCCCGCAGAGGGGTAGGTTGGGATTCCACTGCTGCCAGCGTGATTTTACAAATGGGACCCAACAGGACATCGCTCGTGCTCTGCATCGAGGACGTGGAGCCCCAAACGCCATTAGGAGACCGCTGCATGTCGCAGGCAACCAAAGGCGCGCCCAGTCACTCGTAAGCGGGTACCCAGCCCCACCCAAAAGAGTGAAATGAGCTCCCTTAAAGGGGAACCAAGTAATTTCTTCACCCATCGCTGCATACAAGTGTCATCAATTGTGCAAAGGAACAAGTCAAGAAAAGCGGGCCCACAGAATCACCCCTTTTTAGTTTCACACTCCGGGGTCGTGGCAAATATAGGACGCACCCATGACTTTCACAAGACTGTGCCAGCTGTAGCTCTGAGGCAAGGGCCTCAGCATTTGGTGTCACAGGCCCCCCTGTTTTAATGCAAGTTAGCTTTATCCATCGTACCAGTGATCCTCATTGTCACAGGGTGTCATGCTTTGCCAATTGAGGGGAATTACTGTAGCTCAGAGTCTAGGGCTTCTGTCTTTGAAAGTTACTGGGAGGCCTGGGGACAGCCCTTTCTAGGCAACGCGACCGAGACCCCAGCGACCACCAACAGAGTCACTCTTGGCTTAATGGTTAAGGTCTCAGATACCTTCGGTGAAAGTGCAGGTGTCAGCAGCATTACTAGGCACAGAGGGCCTACATCACAGCAACCAGCAAGACGAGATTGAGGAGATGCTGAGCAAGATAAGGATGGCGGCGAGGAGGAATGGCAAGGAATGGCTACAACACAAGATGGATGAGGATCTTGAGGATGGTTCCATAAATCAGCAAGGGGAGGGTTCATTGTGCACTCAGGCTGACTCAGAGGACACAAACATCAAACCAGATGTTGTGCCCAGACCAAGGAAGCACCAGAGGAATGAGGACAAGGCACCTAAAAAAGAGGTCAACAAGAAAGGAAGTGGGTCGACGGACCCGCTGCCTGCGTCCATCCCGGCTGGATCCTGCAACGAGGCCAAAGAGAATACATCCAATGGTGACCATATAAGTGCAATTGTTAAGAAATGTTTGAAATCTTTCTCACCCTTCTTTTTCAGTGGCAATGGCTCAGCTCAGAGGTAGGCTCCCTCGTGGGACGGAACGGGACCATGGGACCCCAGCGGAGGGGTGACAGTGTGGCATACAGATAGGCCCGAGCAGGGCAGTTCAGCATCACCCTTAGCGGCATGGGGCAGCACGGTGGCAAGCAGGGGACCCCCAGCTAGAATCCCCCCAATAGCAGGACAGGTGCCTGAGTCCTACACAAGACCCTGGCTAGGACATCCCACAATGACAACTAAAGCAACTGGATTGGCAAGTCTGATCCCTCTGGCAGTTAAGGAGAGAATCTGAAGGAAGGAGTTAATTATATCTTTACCCTGCTAGAAATACAGTTAGAGGGCCTGGAAGTGACTCTGTGTGATAAAAAGGAGGAGGATGGATGGGAAAGGAAGAGAGCGAGGAATGAAAAGAACTTTGACAACTGTTTAGATGCCTTCATAGTAATGCCCTGCATCATAGTGGAGAAGTGCCCCCCTCCTGCACTGCAAACCTTTGGCTATATGCAGCCAAGATACATGAGGCCCACAGACAGTTTACTGGGGACGCATGGTTGGAGTATGATGAGGGTTTCAGACTAAAGATGCAGGCACACCCAGAGATGGAGTGGAATGACAAGGATGTATCTGGATACATCCATAAGAGGATGCTGGCCAAAGAAGTCAAGGCATGGGCAAGGAAAGACATGCAGCCCTTTCGGACCACCCATTTCAAGACTAACCAGGACAGGTATAGGTCATCACACAAGCACAGGTCATACCACTGTGGAGAACACCCAGTGACAGGGGGCCACCAGCGATCTGCTGGAAAAATGACATGGATGAGTGCACATGGGGGCAGCATGCAATTTAGGCATGTGTGTTCGACCTGCAGGGGAGATCACTCGGCAACAGGGTACAGGCAGAACAAGCACCGCACGGACAAGAGGGAAAAGAAAAAGAAGCATTAGCATAGATGGGAACTCAAGTGGGGGTCACGAGGAATGGCCAACTTTTCGGCTAGCCAGATCCCCCATTAAAACCACCTACTCAGGAAGCTAGCCAATGAATACACCAACAAAAAAGATGCTATTTTGCTTGTGAAGGGTTTTGAGGAAGGCTTTATAATCCCAGTAAAAGGCCCAATTTCCGGAGGTTAGGGAGGAACTTGAAATAAGCAGGGGAACACCCTGAGGTGGTACATAAAAAAAATATAAGAAAGAGAAGGACCTGGGGCAGGTAGAGAGTCCACTGCCCCCTCCTTTCACCAAGAGTTTAATAATTTCACCTCTTGGGGTGGTTTCTATAAAAGAGGAGGGCAGTGCAGGCTTATACATCACCTTTACTTCCCAGAGGGTGCATCTGTGAATGATGGGATTGATCCATATGCATGCTCAGTGGGGTACCCCAGTGAATTAGTGAAGGCAACAGGTAGGGGATCCCACATGGCAAAGGCGGACATTGAGTCCGCTTTCTGCCTCCTCCTGGTGCACCCAGATGGTTTTCACCAGCTGGGTTTTCAATACAATGGGCAGACATACTTCGACAAGGCCATGCCGATGGTATGCTCAATATCCTGCTCATTTTTCGAGCATTTTAGTACATTTTTGGAATGGGATTTGCACAGGCAGCCCACACAGGGGCCAAACTGTATTACTTAGATGACTTCTTGCTTGTAGGCTGAGCAGGGACTGATGAGTGTAAGGACACACTGAGGGCTTTTTAGAATCTAGTCCAGGATTTGGGAGTTTCCCTGGTGGCAAAAAAGACCATGGGCCCGCCAAAAGCTAGTGTTCCTGGGCACTGAGCTTGATTCGGTAGCTGGCACATCCAGGCTGCAGGAAGCCAAGGTCACTGAAATTAGGGAGGAGATCAGGGAAATGTGCAGTAAAGAAAAGGCAACCCTGAGAGATTTGCAAAGAATGATTGGCAAGCTTAACTTTGCGGCGAGCGTCCTACCAGCAGGGCATGTGTTTGCAAAGTACTTGACCAGACTGACTGTAGGCCTACGGGAGAAGCACCATCACGATAGGCTGGGGTCAGGGGTCAGAAAGGACTTAGCCATGTGGGATTCCTTCTTGACCTAGATTAATGGACTCCTCATATTAAGGGAAGGTTTGGTCACGTCCAAGCAGATAGCCCTGTTCATGGATGCAGCCAGCAGCCATGGTTTTGGGGCAATAGTGGGCAAGGAGTGGTGTGCAGGGCAGTGGCCCAGGAGATGGCATGAACTAGGCTTCACCGGCAATATCACCCTCCTCAAGCTATTCCCCATAGTGGTTGCCCTGACAGTGTGGAAAGAGAGACTGCGGGATATGAAGATCACGCTGTGGTCTGACAGCATGGGGTGCAGACTATAAACAGGGGCACGGCCACCTGCCCGGATATACTGAGACTGATGAGAAGCATGACTAGGTTGCAGCTCGAAGGGAACCTTGACATTAGGACACGGCATGTCCCAGGGATACAGAACTCATTGGCATATTGGCTCTCTCATTCTCAGATAGGCAAGTTCAGAAGGCTAGCAACGGACGGCCAGCAGAGAATGACACCTTTTCCAGAGCAATTGTGGGAGCTGGCAGAACAGACCTGTCCTTACTGATCGAATACTGTCGAAAAGACAGAAGAGAGAAGGGCAGATAGGAAGCAGGAACAGGGACAAGGTGCAAGAAGGCGAGACAGAGAGTGACAGGTCAGAGGGAGATAGAGAAAAGAGGGGTAGATGGAGATAGAAAGGAACAGTAGGAGGGGAAAATAGACAGCGAAGAGAGAAACACGGAGAGAAATAGAAAAGCCGAGAATAAAGATAGAGAGACTAATGACCACCAAAAATACAAAATAAAAGGAAATAATGGAAATAGAGCTTAGGAAAAATTGCAAGAGTGCTGACATTGAGGCTTTCTCAATTCACCTGTCCTCAGTATCCAGAGTGCAGCTCCAC
The DNA here is from genome assembly GCA_963921515.1 of Calotriton arnoldi. NCBI lineage: Eukaryota > Metazoa > Chordata > Amphibia > Caudata > Salamandridae > Calotriton > Calotriton arnoldi. The sequence continues at coordinate 134,298 of CAWUFW010005816.1, forward strand.
TGACAAACCATGCAGGAGTATGAACACAATTACAGAACATTCCGCTGTATCTCTTAAGTGCATTTTCTTTCATTGTTTTCATGTTCTTTTTATCTGTGCTGTGGTAAGCATGTGCCGTGGAGAGGTTAAGCTTCTGCAGTCCTTCTTAGTCACATTTAGAAACTAATTTTTCATTTAAATCCTTGTTTTTCATGATGGATGCATCATGCCAGCTGACATCGACTTTTTTTAACCATGGAACATTTCGAATAGAAGAATTTAATTGGCCTTTTATAAAATATGTTTTTAAAGTCATCCACATGAGGTAAGATCTCAAAAGGGTAGTATGGTAGAATCTCCCTCTATGCTGATGATATCCTGCTATATGTGGCGGCCCCCTTGGCCTCGATCCACAGAATTCTGCACATCTTTGCAATTTTTAGCGCACACTCCGGCTACACCATTAATTGGACAAAGTCTGTTTTGTTCATGCTACCACGACTGCCTAAAGACGTCCGAATAACGGTCGCCACTGAGGGTTTTCGCTATCTTGGTATTTATATCACTCCACACTCGGCCCACTTTTATGATGCCAACCTTCAACCTCCATTGGCCAGGTTCCGGAAAGACGTTCTTCATTGGCGGACTTTGCCTCTTACCTTGTTGGGCAGAGTGGCACTGTATAAGATGCTGTCTCTCCCGCGTTTCTTGTACGTCCTACAAAATACTCCCCATAGGGTCCCCGATGCCTATTTCATCAGCGTGGAGCGCGAGGTTAGAACTCTTTTATGGGACGGGAAATGCCCCCGCATAGCAGCACACAAACTGACCAGAGGGTGGTATGATGGGGGGATTGCGTTACCAGACCTGAAACAATACTACTGGGCCTCCCAACTTGCGGTGGTCAATCAATGGGTTTTTGCCCCACAATATGAGCCAGCCTACCGTACGGACAGATGGGTAATGGCTAGGGGTGGATATCAACATGCACTATATTCTAGTCTCAAGAGACAGCATCTAACCGGCTCCACTGCACACACAGTGGCACTTTGGCACTGTGCAACAAGGAAACTGGGTTGGCACAAGAAAATAACGTTGCTCACACCCCCTGCGGGAATCCGAACAGCTCGGTACATTGAGCCGATGCCCGGGCTTTGATAAGTGGGACCTAATTGGCATTTCCACGGTGGGTGACCTGTGGAAACGAAATGCTATGGTCTCCTTTGCTGATCTTCAAAAAGACTACCAGTTGGCTGAGTCAGAGACATTCCGTTATCTCCAAATACGTCATGCAATCACCACTGTTGTCGCTAGCGGGGAGACATTACCTGAAGCCTCCCCGCTGGAGGATAGGCTTCTGATGGACCCCCTAACTCGTAAAGCGATCTCGCTCACCTACCGCAAACTAATAAACAATAAGCCCGACCCACTGATACGTCTTCGACAGCTGTGGAAAACAGACCTGGGATATTTAGAGGACGATGACTGTCAAGAAGCCATTTCCTCCCCTCAGGAGGTTGCCATCCCAATGCGTTTATGACTCATTCAGCTGAAAATTCTACACAGAACATATCTATCAGCTCACATACTGGTCAGGATGGGTAGTCGCTCGGATCCTCGTTGTCTCAGAGGATGCATAGCCGAGGGTACCTTCTTTCATATACTCTGGGAGTGCCCAAAGCTTCAACCTTATTGGGGGAAAATTGTCTCAACACTGGCGAGGGTGTGTGGGAAGGCCATCGTTCACTCCCCGCGACTGTCTTTACTAAACGTGTGGGAAGCCACAGACCTGACTCATACAGAGCGCACATGGGCGTCCCTGGGGTTTGTCCTGGCTAAACGGAACATAGCTCAGGGGTGGGGATCCGGAGATCTACCTAAATATTCAAAGTGGGCTAAGGATATGGACAATGCCATGGGCGCAGAGAAGGACTTGTTTAAGCATAGAGGTTGTGCCTCGAAATGGGATCATAAGTGGGCGACCTGGAACAAATCCCTTGGGGATATATGTATCTCTCCTTCGATTGAATTGCGGGAAAATGTCTTGGATGGAGATTCTCTTATTGCCTCATGTCATATTACGACGTGCTCTCGTTGTAAACTTGCTCATGTATCATTCTTTCTCCATGCTATTGCTATGTGGCTTTGTGATCTATCACTATACCATCACAATTGTTTAATAAAAAGATTTAATAAAAAAAGAAGGGTAGTATGGTATATGTCTTTAAATATTGTTAGTTGGGCAGGCCCTCAAGGGGGTTAAACAATATCTCTATTCTGGGGGGGCGTGGTCAACCACAGAACGAGATGGCCGCTTCCTAAAGTAGCTCCCGTCGTCCACCGTAATAATCCCCTGACATCCGCAAAAAATCTCCACTAGCCGTCAACAAAAGAAGTGTGAGAGTGTTTCTGAGACTGTGGGAAAGCCAACGGTGTCTCCAAATCAGCCCTTTGACATTCTGACATGGCTATTGGCAACAAGGCCTGCAGGGCGAGGTGCGGCCCTGGACTGACGTAGCTCAGGATCGCAGAGAGACAGCAGAGGGAGAGCGTGGCTGCATGGGGCCAAGTGACATACAAAGCGGTGCTACGACTGCTGGCGAAGGCTGTGCCAGAGGCGGCTCACCGATACGAGACCTCTGGAGCGGTGCCGGAAAACTGTACATTGTGAGTGAGCAGCAGCTGGGAGCAGGCCGCGACTGTGATCGGCGCCAGACGCTGAGCTTCCCAAAAGTTGAGCACCCGCGGGGTCCCTGGAGTGATGTGGTGTGAGCACACCAAGACTGTGGCCTTGCCTGTTTCTGAAGCACAGAGACGAGGAAGCTGCCGACTGTCCCGTGATGTGCCCTGGGGGCTGCGGCACATCCCTTCTCTACAAGGCCGTGCTGACTGGCCATGATAGACCCAGTGCTTCCCCATTGAAAGGCCATCTGAATAACCCTTGGGCACGTATGAGGGATGTCATCGAAGGGCATAGCTGCTCCGGACCCTTTCACCTGGGCCCTGTGACACTACCTGCTGCAGAGCTGGTGACCAGGTGAGGAGTCTTGGCTGTGACATTCCGGAGCTGGGGGCGAGGCTGCCTCTTCATTGACAATGTACGTGTGCAGTCGCCCCGATTTTCTGTAAAGTGAAGCTGGCAGTGTGAGGGGAGATCATTGTATGCCCCACAAAAGTGAATGATACCTGGGGAGGTTGAAGACGTGAAGAAGTGGGATCAACTAACTAGAGGTGCGTGGGGAGGCAAAAGGAATTCCAACAGGCTGCAGAGGCTCATTTCAACACCTTCTGGCAGGTGGCGGCAACTACTAATGCCCCCGTGCCCCTAACACACCGAGGCCAGACAGGTGGCACTTCAAGCTTCAAACACAGTAATGACTGGCGGCAGAGGGACCCACACGGCTCATCAGAACAGGATGGACAAGTATGCACAACCCAACACCTCTGCGCCTGCTGCGACGATGGAGGGTCAGCAACTTCTGTCCAAGACAGTCTCTACGGCTGAGGAGACCCCTACTCTACAAGATGCATTGGCGGCGATAGAGGGCATTAAGACAGCTCTAGAGGGCAAAATAGACTCGGTCTCCACCGAAGTCATGCTGATGCATGTAGACCTACAAAAATTGGGCTCACGTGTCAAGGAGGCTGAAGATTCGATAAGCACACTGAAGGCAGAGACTAAGACACTCAAGGCCCAGGAACTATGTGCCAACACAGGTGTCCTTGAAGCCAGTTTAGAGGACTTTGAGGGGCGGACACACCGGAATAATGTCTGCATATTTGGAGTCCCGGAATGGGGAAAGGGCCCGGCTGTTCATGGAGTACCTCATACTCAAACATTTGCAGCCCCGCAGACTCTCAAACTACTTCTCAGTGGAGCGGATGCACCATGTGCCTGGTGTGCCGCCGAGACCAGGTGCACCCCCCGCCCCATCATGGCACATATTTTCAACTACTGCGATGTCATCCTACAGATGACGTGAAGTGCTCCACTGCTCAAGAGGGACAATGGCATTATTACCTTCTTCCCGGATTTTACCCTCTGAGTGCAAAAACTGCGGTGCTCCTTTCTCGAAATCAGAAAAACCTTGCAGGAGCGTTAATTGAAATATGCGATGCTCTACCCTGCAAAACTGTGAGTGGTGGCAGAAGGCAAACCTCGTATTTTGACACTCCCAAAGGAGTCTGTGATTGGCTTGATGGATGGCGAGTGTTCAAAGACACAAGATCTCGCCCGTGACAGAGCAAACAGTTGGCAGACCCCGGTACCCAGAAAGGGCAGCAGGACCCACCGGAAGAAGAATGAATTGGTGGTGAGCCGGCGGATGAGACACTTTAGGGGTCCCGCAGAGGTGACATTGTCCGACATCCCTCCAAGATAGAGGCAGTAGTTTTCATCATTGTTGTATGATCAAATTGGGGCATGGAGTCGGTGGGGTGCCTACCCCCTGCCCTGTGCATAGACCATACACCATGGATATTATGAACTCACTTGCAAGAATGAACAGAGACTAGACGGTAACAGATATTTCTTGCAATCTCACAGGGGTGGTTGGGTGACATTAAGGTGGGTCCACGGTCCACTCCACTAAATCACATGTGTTGGGGCAAAAGGCACTCTGCAAAGTTGGGGGGTGGACAGTTTTAAGTCAGGAAGGAAGGGTGTGGGTTTTGTAAAAGGGGTTTCAGTTACTTGAATGTTTTTATTATATGTTTTTGTTATAGTGGTGACATTTTCTGGAAGACGCAGTATCAATCTGTGCTGCGTCCACCCCGATTCCACTCAATGGTAGCCACAGGTTGCACAATTCCCTAATTTGTCCTATGCACCGGGTGATGCGGTTGGTTTAGACACTACTTTTACAGCTCCCATTGCACTACAAGAGTGTGGGGTGGCATGGCCCCAACAGGAGTCGCTCGGCAAACAGACCAGATGGCTGATACACTAAAGAATCCAAGCACCTGAAATGTGAACAGACTAGGAGATAAGATTAAGAGGGGGGTGGTCCTGCAGTATCTGCAACAACACTCTCCCAATAAAGTGCTTCTGCAAGAGACGCACCTCCAGGACACAACCTACTGAGCAATGGATAGATGGGGATACAAAATGGTGGCCCATGCGGGATACACATAGGGCTCTAGAGGGTTGGGTATCCTCCTTCGCAATTTGATCCCTTTAATCATACAACACACCTTGCTTGACACTTCTGGGTGATATGTAGCAGTCACGGGACACTGGGAAGGTCAACTATTTAACATAATCTCGCTCTACCACGGCGCTCAGAACAATCACAATGCTGCATTGCAGCATTGTGATTGGCTCTGGGGAGCCTGGGTGCTTACCAATCACAACGCTGCATTGCAGCGTTGTGAATGGCTGCGGGGAGCCTGAGTGCTTCCTGGAAGAGACACAACGTGGGAGAGCCGGAGGAGAGGCGCAGCGAGATCAGGTAAGTGAATTGTAATTTTATTTCAACTCCTGCCACCCCCTGTGCCACCCCCATCACCCCCACCTTCCCCCCCCCTGCCCCGCCACCTCTGTAATGTACCGGCCGCCACTGGAGGAGGTTGTCCGTGTCAGAGTTAGGCAGGGCATAGTTGAGGCCTTCTCTGCCTACTACACAAGTTTATATGCCCCGGCCTCAACAACTATTGTATTGTATTGTAATTGCATTTATATAGCGTTTACTACCCCTGACGAGGCGTCCAAGCGCTTTTTCATCAAGTAGCACGTTGCTCCAGAACCCATAAAGGATTAGTGTTGAATTAGTATAGTGAAATATGAAAGTAATTTGAGTGGTAGATATGTTAGTCAGTAATGTGGATTGAGAAGGATAGTGGAGGGATAGAAGAATGAAAAAGGTTTGCATTTATATAGCGCTTGCTACCCCTGATGGGGTGTTGCAGTGCTTTTTCGGTGAGTAGCACGCTAGTCCGGAACCCATAAGGGATTAGTGGTGAATTAGTATAGTGAAATATGAAAGTAATTTGAGTGGTGGATATGTTAGTCAGTTATTTGGATTGATAAGGATAGCGAAGGGATAGAAGAGGCCCATCATTGCCTGTTCCACCCACAACCCACCCTCCCCTTTCCACTATTGAAGGAATATGATGTGTTGCATAACTGCCCTGAAACACCAGGACCCAGTCACCAATAATTGGCCTCTCCACATTCCTGCTGTGTCCCTCAGATCCCAAAACTGCATTCTCACACACTTTGATCGAAGAGGCACAGGAGTTTTGTCTGAGCTCCGTATGCCACATTTCTTGCTGACCGAAAAAGATCTCCTGGAACAGGAACTCACTGAGAGTAAGATTTTGCAAGCTATTCGGGCCCTGAATTTGGGACATGGTGGGGACCCTAACGACCTGCCCATTGAACTCTACAAGCTTACAGCTACTAAAATTGCCCCTTCATTTTGCGAATGTTTCAAGAATGTCGAGATGCTGTAAAACTGCCTGCAGAACAGAAATTAGATAATATAGTAGTAATCCACAAAGACGGCAAACCACCTGATGACTGTGCTTCATACAGGCTGATTTCATTACTGAACGCAGAAATCAAAATTTTAGCAAAACTGTTGTTTACAAGTTTGACTCAGGTCATTTGGACACTGGTCCACCCGCACTACTCTGGCTTCATGCCGAGGAGGAACACCGCACTTAACTTGAGGCGCTTGCATTGTGTTTTGGGCCGCGCCGCCGAAATCCGGGAAGATGCCTTAGTGGTGTCACTGGATGCGCAGATGGCCTTTGATATAGTGGAATGGCCCTTCATGTACTCTGTTCTAGAAAAAAACAGGGATTCGGGACACGATTCATTGCCTGGGTTCGGCTTTTATATTCTGACCCACAGGCCCAAGTAATGGTGAATGGGGGCACGCCAACAACTTTCCCGTTGCAGCGTGGCATGAGACAGGGCTGCCCGCGTTCCTCATTAATCCTAGCCCTGGTATTGGAGCCGCTGGCGGTCTGGATAAGAGGGGATCCTTTAATCATGTGCTTGAGATGGTTTGCAGACTGGGAGGACAGAAGTTTCCTATATGCACATGACATTCTGCTATATGTAGCTGTCCCTAATACTACTCTGGACAGAATATTACACATATTCACGTTGTATTGCAGATATTCGGGATACACTATAAACTGGAACAAATTGCTGATATATGTCCTGCATGGGGCTGGGCTGCAACTACCCAGAGAGTGCACAGCATGGGTGGTTACGGAGGGTTTTCGCTATTTGGGGATTTTCATTACCAAGGACCCCGAGGTCTTTTATGAACGCAATCTCGAGCCCCTACCCGCACATCTGAGAGCGATGTCCAACACTGGAGAGCCCTAGGGCTGTCTCTGCTGGGAAAGGTGTTGCTCTTTAAAATTATGGCCCTGCCCCACTTTCTCTATGTGCTTCACAATACCCCATACCAAGTCCCGCCTTCATACTTTCGAGCTGTGGACACTGTGACCGGAACGCTCCTATGGAATGGGGGTTCTCCTAGAATATCCCTTCCGAAACTGACACAGGGATGGTACAACGGCGGAATAGCACTTCCAGCCCTCCAGAGGGTCTTCTGGGTGGGCCAACTTACGGCCATCAATCATTTGGTACACCTTCCAGAGGATGAACTCGCTTATAGAATGGACAGGCGAAATATGCAACCTGGGGGCTATCTCAGAGCGATATACGGGGGAGGCGCCCCAATTCGTTCCCCACTCCAACTTCAGTTACACTTCAAATATGGCACACAGCACAAACAGCACTGGCTTGGTGGGGCAGGATCACCCGTGCTGCTCCATTGTGGGACATGGCGAAATTGGGCATATTAGCCTAACAGCAGGGCTCCGACAGATGAGACCTAATAGGCCTGTCAAGAGTGGGGGACTTGTGGGCACATGGTGAGATGATATCCTTTGCAGACCTACAAAGGGACTACCAGTTAGCACACACAGAGGCATATCACTATCTACAGAATAGTCATGCCCTACGCAAGGCACTGCCAAAGGGGGAAGAGCTTCCCAAGTCCTCCCCACTGGAAGACAGGCTGCTGGATATTTATATGGCAAGAAAAGTGATCTCAATAACCTACCACAAACTGTTATAAAACTCCCTGGAACTCTTGACTTGGCTCAAAGAAAACTGGGTGGGTGATGTGGGGAGTTTGGAAGATGATAAATGGCTGGAGGCAATTGTATCCACAAGTGAGGTAGCTGTGCGCTCACGATTTTGACTCGTACAACTAAACATTTTGCACAACAATGGTAAAATTTGACATAGCTGAGTCAGGGCAGTGCCTCAGAGAGTTTGGCCAGGAGGGCACATTTATCCATATGATATGGGGCTGCCTGGTGCTCCAGAATTATTGAGGGGTAGTGAGGGCCTGTTTTATGAATGTGTGCGGGGGTGCAATGTCAATGTCAGCTAAGTGGTGCCTGTTAAATATTTGGTACGAAATAGACCTGAACAGCAAGGATTGACTTTGGGTGACACTGGTCTTTATAGTGGCCAAATGTAAGATAGCCAGAATGTGGAGGGCTGTGTCCACTCCGTCCCTGAAGGAGTGGAAAATAGGCATGGATTTGTGTATGCACACAGAAAAAGAGGTATACGAAAGCAGAGTCTGCCCAAATTAATGGACCAAAATTTGAGGAAAATTGAATTATTATAGGGGAATGTTATGTGCACCTATTGACTTAGCTAATCCTATTGAGCTGTATTAAAAGAACATGTATCATGTGGCTGAAAAACGCTAAATTGTCGGGGAGGACGGGATATAATGAGAGTCTGAAAGCATGTGGTAATTAGTCAGGGTTGTACTGTGTCTCAGTGCTATGTACTACGATACTTGCTGTCGACGCATTGTTGTTTTCACTCTTTAAAATAAAAAAAATATTTTAAAAAAAAACAATATCTCTATTCCTGGACAAAGATTGCATAATTTTCTTTGTGTAAATTACCCAAAAAGCCCACAAAAGTACAGAAATTATGTGTTTTTCTGCAAACTTCTGGCCTACTGTTTTTAGCATGAAATGCATCCTTGTGCCCATTTTGTTCAATAGTACAAAACCCCACATGATGCTAACAACAGCTGCTCGTTGTTCCCGTCCTCCCATGATAGGATTTTCACCAGAACAAAATCTCAATTGTGCAACGTGGAATAATGGCATAAACCCGGGCAGTTCACATAAGAAGCATAATGCAATATGCTCAAAATGGGAAACAGTCGGAACACCGCGGCCTCAGCCATGTGTGGTTAAGGCAGTGCTTGGTCTAGCTGCTGCTCGGCGGACCTCAGAAGCAGGAAGACCTCGGACGAGGAAGCAGAGGACGGGGTGAGGTAAGTGGGGCTGGGGCCGGGTTTTGGTGTGGTAGTCTGTATGGGTTGGGGGTAGTTTTCAGGGTTGGGGGGTCGGGGTAGTTTTCCGGGTTGGGGTGTCAGGGTAGTTTTCATGGCTGGGGGTCGGGGGTAGTTTACAGGGCTGGGGGTCGGGGGTAGTTTACAGGGCTGGGGGGTGGTCAGAGTCGTTTTCAGGGTTGGGAGGGTTAGGGTAGTTTTCACGGCTGGAGGGGTCGCAGAAGTTTTCAGGACTGGGGGGTTGGGGTAGTTTTAAGGGCACGGAAGGGTCGGTGTGTTTTTTTATTAGGGGTTAGGGTGTTAGGTCTAAGGGGGTCTGGGTAGTTTAAGGGTCAGCGGGTTGGGTAGTGTATGTAAAGGGTCAGGGTTTGAGGCCTCAGGGCAGAGGGAGAGGAATGGGTAGTCAGGTTTTTTTTTTAGGGTTTAGGGGCGGGTGGGGTAGTTTTTAGGGCTAAGGAGGGGTCGGGTAGTTTTTTAAATTAGGGGTTAGGGTTTTAGGCCTAAAGGCAGTGGGGGGGTGGGACGGGGTTGGAGTAAGGTTTTGGGACTCAGGATGGGGGCAGGTAGGGGGTATGTAGCTTAGGTCGGGGGAGGGGGGTCGGAGTAGTGGCGAACTTAGCCACGCATACCCCTTTACCATTCATGCCTTTACCATGACATTGTGTGCTAAAGGAATGCGTGGTTAAGACTCATTCGTGGTTTGAGCTGCGTGGTAGAGGCATGCTTTGCTTAGCCATGCGTGCCTCCATCATACAACCGCTCAAAATGGCACGAGATTATGCTGTGCAATTGAAAGGTTGTCTGGGCCTAATTATCTCCCCCCTAGTCTTCACGGAGACCCACCCTCTCCTAAGCTGCTGTACAAAACAAGACACCTCCCTGCAGCACCATCATAATATAAGATACAAAGAGGGCAATTCACAAAAAGTTGTAAATCTGCACCTGTAAAGTACTCCTATAAATGGATGCATATTCACTACTCTCACCACAACACAAGGTACACATGGGGCAATTCACATAAGAGTAGTAAAGCTGCAACAGTAAATGTACTCTTGTGAATAGATCGAGATTTACTACATACTGGAATTCACAAATCTTTCTAGTACTACTGTCGGGGAGCTGCACAAGGTGCAGGTTTCCAGACATACTCCTGGGAATGTCATGAAACATATTCCCAGGGCTCTTTTTTCTGCAATGCGTTATACTAAATGGCATAGGCTTAAGCATTGGTGACATTGTTCCCGATGTGCAATTGTACATTTATTTTTTATTGTACATCTCCAAGCTTGGAGGTGATCCATTCCTCTTCCCTTCATGGAAGATAAATCACTATATCCCTTTGAAGGTGTAAATCTCTGACCATTTCCAGTCTGGGAAAGGGTTGGATAGAAGTTTGTGAAGCGTTTACGACCAAAAATGTTTTATGAAGTATCCCCACACACTACATGGACTAACTTATGCATTGAAGAAGATAGTCCTTGTGTAATATCCATGCTGCTATGGACATAAAAGAAGAATTAAAAAACAGTCATTCTACTATAACCAAAGCATCATTTAATTGAATTTAATTTTGTTGAGTTTATTTAGAATGTTTTACCAAAGTGCTGTTCAAACAAATTAAAAAGTAATGCAAGCATTTCAAAAGAACTAAACTGATGCAACAAAATTCAACGAGTGAAAAGAAGAAAAAAATAGATTAGAGAGTGAGGAAAGAATGTAGATTGGGAGCAAGGTGTTAAGGGAGATGAAACAAATTCCAGTGTTAGGAGTGAGAAGTGAGAATGACCAAAATCAGAACTCCAGAATAAGCTAGGGAGAGTGAGCGGATGTAAGAAGAAATTTGCTGGTTCAAAAGAGAGTCACACTGACAGTGAAAAACAGACATGGAGGGGCTAGATCAGGAATACGTTTGAAGGTGGTCCTAAGGAAACAAAGAGAAAACTGACAAAGTGAATACCTTTGTGTGCTCGTCATTATTCCCTATGCACATTGTTATTTTACATGAAGTCAGGCCAGTTTGATCTATGACTTATGACCCACGACATTGGATGTATGACTTTTAACCTTTTGAATATTTGATTTAGATAACTGGTGTTTTTATTAGCATGTCTTTCGCAATTGGTCACTCATATTTTATATACATGGCGCTCACGTGAATACTCCAGCGATGCCCAACGTTGCTATCTTCATGGTAGGACCTATGAGACCTATCTAAGAGGTCCAGTATAACACTGTACCACTTGTATATTTTATCACGCTATATTATTACATCGCATGTGATAATGAGAGCAGTTTCTCATGCATCCCAGTGAGCACTGCTACAAAATGGGAATGGGGCTGTGTCTCATCTTCTGGGGAGGAGCCTCTCCAAGGACACATAGCATGCATGCAGGGATGACCCGGAGGCCTTTTATACTCTGGAAGGGAGCAGCAGCGAATGCCAAACCAAAAGGTAGAGAACCAACATATGCCTTTAGTGACTGTAAACATCTCGTTTATGCGAGGTAGGGAAGCTTTATATGATCAATGGGCTGCGTCTGTCAGGCCCTTTGTTCAGGTATGTGGCTTCTGTGTATCATGTATCATAATAGCAGACTATTAGCTACTACATATTAGGACAAGATCATGTAGGAAAAATACCCAGACTAATATAACTCAGTTTTTCATTCTGTATTCTTTATTTTTGTTCACTGTTGTCAATATATAAAAGTGATTTTCACTGCCATTTTGCCACATACATTCTGTAATAGATGGCATAAAATGAACACCTTTAGTATACAGATACGAATGCTTCTGTGTGTGCTATCCTGGGGAGTCAGCTGATGGGAACGTACATATGCCTGATGAGTTTTGGGAGGACTAACTGCCCCAGCATGGGCCCTGCTTCCGATAGAAGGGATCATGGGCATTTGTCCATGGTCTCTGCTCAACTCTGCTGGTAGAAATACTTCCACCACTTGGGGCCCAAGAGGAATCTGGGAGGTCCGTCTAAAATCTTTGACTCACAACAATACGATTGCGAAATGGAATTAATCTAGCAGGGGAGAAAGAAATGGGGGCGGAATAAAGGAGAAAAAATAGACCTTGAATTGAAAAACTTAGTAGAAAGAGAGTAGAGAGTGGGCAGGAGACCAATATGCAGTGAGAAGCAGAAAGATGAGAGAACATAAAAGTCAAGATAAGAAATAGATGTAACAAACTGCAGCTTGAAAAGTGTTAAAGGGGCAGATTTTGAGGATGTTCTAGAGTTGAAAATGGCATGAGGAGTATATGTAGAAGAGGTTTTTAGAAAAGAAATGTGTCAAAGAAAATATCAAGATCACTGGGTGTTGATTGCAGGAAAAGATTTAATAGAAAATGACATAGAAGTAGGAGGAAGACAAGTAGAAGAGAATGTCGGGAAGATGTATATCTTGGTTTAGTTGGGTAAAGATGAAGGGATTGAGAGAATATTCAAATTTAACCAAAGACATTCCCTTAGAGGCAGAATTACTAAAGGATGAGTCAAGGAAGGAGACAGAAAGAAAGCTCTGAATAGAAGTAGGAGGCAAGTCCAAGAGAAGTGGAAATAAAAGAGAACAAATGGTAATGATATTGATATACAAGTGGAAAGTGCCCTGGGCAGGAATGCCGTAATGAGGCCAGAGAGTATCAGAATTTTTCTTAACTCAAGACATAGCAAGGAAGTCAAAAAGCGTTGTCTTAGAGCACCTTTTAAGAGACATTTAGGAATGCGTGGGACATAATTAGAATAGAGTGGTCAAAATGATAAAAAGCTGCCAAAGGATGACGAATGATAAGAAGAGAAGAAATGTGTTGTGTAGGGCAGCGGTTTGAGAATTGGTGACTGAAAGCAGGTTTAATAGAGCGAGAAGCATGAAAATGAGACATGAATAAGCGAAGAGAGGGCATAGTTAACGTCTAAGTAAGAGAATAGTTGGTTGACAATGGATCGCTTGAAGAGTTTAGAGAAATAAAGGAAGACAAATAGAACAATAGTTTGAGTGTGGAGGATAGATCAAGAGACAGCTTATTTACAAGGCAGTGGCTTGACAGGCTTGTGGCATAGCTAACTGTATGAGGAAGAGAAGATAGAAGAGACAAGCAATTCAAATGGCAGAGCATAATTGCCCGAATCACTATATAAACTTGAAAAAACCTGTTGTAGGTTGAGAATACCCTTCTTGACAGATGAAAACAGCTGTAAAATCCTCCTCTGGGATGGTAGTTCCACTCGTAAAAAACAGGCCAATTTGCAGAAAGGGATATATGACAGGCAATAGCCATACAGGATATTTCAATACATTCCTGGACCTCTCTGGGCATTTGCCAACCTTCAGGAACATCCCTCCCTACAGATGTAAACACAATGGTGGTAAAGTTCTATATAAGTGCTTCCATGTTAGATGTGCACCGTATGGAGGCCGACCAGCAAGGGCTGTAATACAGACAGTTGGATGTGGTGTATCATGGGAAAACCATAAAAAATCTATCAAATAATCAAAGTTAAGGTGAAGTTATGGTTAGCTTAATCATAAGACATTAGCATAAAGTTAAAGAACCCTCTCAAAATATATTAAAAAGCAGACAGTGTAGTTATGGTTGCAGATTTAAACCGGGAAATGACTGCACATCACCAGTTATCGATAGCTCTGTAAACTGTTACTAACACAAGAGCCATACAAGCCATAACTTGCCCATCAAATGGAATGCTGATAATCTCACACGATTTACACATAGAGGTAACAACACCTAAGAGCAAGTAATTGAACAACAACACATACTCAAACTAATACATGATACTATATTTATAGTTGTCTCAATGATAATGTTAATGTGATACATAATGTAATCTGTAACATTATTATGGTATTTTTGTGTCACATTGTTAGAAATGGGGGTCTCTATTTGGCAGAGGTAGGTACCTTTGTCCAAATAGGGACCCTTGCTCCTAGTCAGGGTTAGGGAAATACACACTTTAGATAACCCCTGCTCATCCCCTGCGTAGCTTGGCATGAGCAGACAGACGTATCCCAAAGGCAACGTGTAAAGTATTTGTACTCAAAACACACAGTAATGCAGTGATAACACCCACAAATTCATACCACACCAATTTAGGAAAAATAAAGTATCTTTATCTAAACTCAACAAGACCAAAACGACAAAAATCCAATATACATGTAATAAGAATATGACTTTAAAAATGTTTCAAACAACTTGGCCCATAGAAAACTATGGATGCATGATTTCTCTCAAAGTACCAGTAGTTGTGACAAAATTCACAAGGCCAAACAGCCGCAGAGATGGGAAGCGTCGAAAAACAAAGAGATGCGTCAGTTACTGAGACCATGGGGAGGCGATGCGACAGTTCTGCTGCACGCATGAGAAGTGATGCGTCGAACCCGGTCTGAAGGGGAAAGTGATGCTTTGATTCCGAGTCGGTTCTGGTCCGCGGGTGATGCGTCGGGAAAACTTGCCACACAGGTACAATGCGTGGAAATCCGGGATGCATCGGCGATCGATGCGGCGGTGTCGGGCTGCGCTGCGTCGGTCTCTTCAGCCGCGATCCCTTGATGCGTCGGTTCTGGCAGCGGCGACAGGCGCTGCGTCGGTTTCGGCAGCAGCGCGGCGATGCGTGGAGCTTCTTCTCACACAGCGGTGCTGCATCGGAAAAACAGCCGCAAGAAGAGCGATGTGTCAATTTTCTTGTAGTTGCGTTGCTTTTCCAGCTCCCAACAGCAGGAACAACCTCCAGAGTCCCAACACAATCACAGGCACCTCTTGGCAGGTCAGAACTCCCAGCAAGGAAGTTCAGGGGAGCTGGGGGTGAAGTCTTTGTGTCCCTGAGACTTCAGAACAGGAGGCAAGCTCTACTCAAGCCCTTGGAGATCTTCTTCAAGCAGGGGAACACCACACATGCAAAGTCTTTGTCCTTTCCTTGGCTGAAACAGCTACTACAGGCCAACCCCAGACAGCACACAGCAAAGAGGCAGTACTCCTCCTCCAGTTTATCCAGCTCTTCTCCTTGGCAAAGGTTCCTCTTGATTCCAGAAGTAGTCTAAAGTTCAGGGGTTCTAGGTCTAATACTTATACCCCAAAATGCCTTTGTTCTCTTTGTGCAAGGGTCTCTGAACCCAGTCCAAACCAGTTCTGTCCTCACTGGTGCAGCATGACCGCAGGGGGTGGAGACAGCATTGTGCAAGAGAGACAGGCCCTATTCAGGTGCAAGGAAATCTCCTCCCACTACTCTAAATTCAGCCAAGGTCTATTCAGCCCAGCTCTGAGTCATCCAGGAAGGGCAAGGCACACCTCAACCCTCCCAGTGGCTGCCTACAGTGAATGCACATCCCCAGCCCCTGTCACTCCAAAACCAGACAGTCAATACACAAACAAGCAGAGGCACGCAGAATGGTTAAACAAGAAAATGCCTACTTTCTAAAAGTGATACCAAAGGGGGTCAAGACTGATTTGCATATGGCTGGGTTCAAACTGGAATGGCATGGTGAGCAAAAAACGATGGATTTAGGCCCAGATCTCTGTACTGGGGTGAATGTATGACATTGTTCTGCATTCTGTCCATCAACTGTTGTTTTTGCATTTGTCACTCCCGAGTGGGACGGGTATGCCCAGACGTGGGTCCCGTGCTCTCCATGCCACTGGAATCAAGCTATCCTGGCTGAAGAGGGGTGAAACCCCGAAACCGGTCCTAGGATGCTTGTTTCCAGTCCAGGGAGGACCTGGCTTGGCAGTTCGGGCTGGACTGTTCCCATGAGGCACAGGGTCAAGACTGATTTGCATATGGCTGGGTTCAAACTGGAATGGCATGGTGAGCAAAAAACGATGGATTTAGGCCCAGATCTCTGTACTGGGGTGAATGTATGACATTGTTCTGCATTCTGTCCATCAACTGTTGTTTTTGCATTTGTCACTCCCGAGTGGGACGGGTATGCCCAGACGTGGGTCCCGTGCTCTCCATGCCACTGGAATCAAGCTATCCTGGCTGAAGAGGGGTGAAACCCCGAAACCGGTCCTAGGATGCTTGTTTCCAGTCCAGGGAGGACCTGGCTTGGCAGTTCGGGCTGGACTGTTCCCATGAGGCACAGGGTCAAGACTGATTTGCATATGGCTGGGTTCAAACTGGAATGGCATGGTGAGCAAAAAACGATGGATTTAGGCCCAGATCTCTGTACTGGGGTGAATGTATGACATTGTTCTGCATTCTGTCCATCAACTGTTGTTTTTGCATTTGTCACTCCCGAGTGGGACGGGTATGCCCAGACGTGGGTCCCGTGCTCTCCATGCCACTGGAATCAAGCTATCCTGGCTGAAGAGGGGTGAAACCCCGAAACCGGTCCTAGGATGCTTGTTTCCAGTCCAGGGAGGACCTGGCTTGGCAGTTCGGGCTGGACTGTTCCCATGAGGCACAGGGTCAAGACTGATTTGCATATGGCTGGGTTCAAACTGGAATGGCATGGTGAGCAAAAAACGATGGATTTAGGCCCAGATCTCTGTACTGGGGTGAATGTATGACATTGTTCTGCATTCTGTCCATCAACTGTTGTTTTTGCATTTGTCACTCCCGAGTGGGACGGGTATGCCCAGACGTGGGTCCCGTGCTCTCCATGCCACTGGAATCAAGCTATCCTGGCTGAAGAGGGGTGAAACCCCGAAACCGGTCCTAGGATGCTTGTTTCCAGTCCAGGGAGGACCTGGCTTGGCAGTTCGGGCTGGACTGTTCCCATGAGGCACAGGGTCAAGACTGATTTGCATATGGCTGGGTTCAAACTGGAATGGCATGGTGAGCAAAAAACGATGGATTTAGGCCCAGATCTCTGTACTGGGGTGAATGTATGACATTGTTCTGCATTCTGTCCATCAACTGTTGTTTTTGCATTTGTCACTCCCGAGTGGGACGGGTATGCCCAGACGTGGGTCCCGTGCTCTCCATGCCACTGGAATCAAGCTATCCTGGCTGAAGAGGGGTGAAACCCCGAAACCGGTCCTAGGATGCTTGTTTCCAGTCCAGGGAGGACCTGGCTTGGCAGTTCGGGCTGGACTGTTCCCATGAGGCACAGGGTCAAGACTGATTTGCATATGGCTGGGTTCAAACTGGAATGGCATGGTGAGCAAAAAACGATGGATTTAGGCCCAGATCTCTGTACTGGGGTGAATGTATGACATTGTTCTGCATTCTGTCCATCAACTGTTGTTTTTGCATTTGTCACTCCCGAGTGGGACGGGTATGCCCAGACGTGGGTCCCGTGCTCTCCATGCCACTGGAATCAAGCTATCCTGGCTGAAGAGGGGTGAAACCCCGAAACCGGTCCTAGGATGCTTGTTTCCAGTCCAGGGAGGACCTGGCTTGGCAGTTCGGGCTGGACTGTTCCCATGAGGCACAGGGTCAAGACTGATTTGCATATGGCTGGGTTCAAACTGGAATGGCATGGTGAGCAAAAAACGATGGATTTAGGCCCAGATCTCTGTACTGGGGTGAATGTATGACATTGTTCTGCATTCTGTCCATCAACTGTTGTTTTTGCATTTGTCACTCCCGAGTGGGACGGGTATGCCCAGACGTGGGTCCCGTGCTCTCCATGCCACTGGAATCAAGCTATCCTGGCTGAAGAGGGGTGAAACCCCGAAACCGGTCCTAGGATGCTTGTTTCCAGTCCAGGGAGGACCTGGCTTGGCAGTTCGGGCTGGACTGTTCCCATGAGGCACAGGGTCAAGACTGATTTGCATATGGCTGGGTTCAAACTGGAATGGCATGGTGAGCAAAAAAACGATGGATTTAGGCCCAGATCTCTGTACTGGGGTGAATGTATGACATTGTTCTGCATTCTGTCCATCAACTGTTGTTTTTGCATTTGTCACTCCCGAGTGGGACGGGTATGCCCAGACGTGGGTCCCGTGCTCTCCATGCCACTGGAATCAAGCTATCCTGGCTGAAGAGGGGTGAAACCCCGAAACCGGTCCTAGGATGCTTGTTTCCAGTCCAGGGAGGACCTGGCTTGGCAGTTCGGGCTGGACTGTTCCCATGAGGCACAGGGTCAAGACTGATTTGCATATGGCTGGGTTCAAACTGGAATGGCATGGTGAGCAAAAAACGATGGATTTAGGCCCAGATCTCTGTACTGGGGTGAATGTATGACATTGTTCTGCATTCTGTCCATCAACTGTTGTTTTTGCATTTGTCATCCCGAGTGGGACGGGTATGCCCAGACGTGGGTCCCGTGCTCTCCATGCCACTGGAATCAAGCTATCCTGGCTGAAGAGGGGTGAAACCCCGAAACCGGTCCTAGGATGCTTGTTTCCAGTCCAGGGAGGACCTGGCTTGGCAGTTCGGGCTGGACTGTTCCCATGAGGCACAGGGTCAAGACTGATTTGCATATGGCTGGGTTCAAACTGGAATGGCATGGTGAGCAAAAAACGATGGATTTAGGCCCAGATCTCTGTACTGGGGTGAATGTATGACATTGTTCTGCATTCTGTCCATCAACTGTTGTTTTTGCATTTGTCATCCCGAGTGGGACGGGTATGCCCAGACGTGGGTCCCGTGCTCTCCATGCCACTGGAATCAAGCTATCCTGGCTGAAGAGGGGTGAAACCCCGAAACCGGTCCTAGGATGCTTGTTTCCAGTCCAGGGAGGACCTGGCTTGGCAGTTCGGGCTGGACTGTTCCCATGAGGCACAGGGTCAAGACTGATTTGCATATGGCTGGGTTCAAACTGGAATGGCATGGTGAGCAAAAAACGATGGATTTAGGCCCAGATCTCTGTACTGGGGTGAATGTATGACATTGTTCTGCATTCTGTCCATCAACTGTTGTTTTTGCATTTGTCATCCCGAGTGGGACGGGTATGCCCAGACGTGGGTCCCGTGCTCTCCATGCCACTGGAATCAAGCTATCCTGGCTGAAGAGGGGTGAAACCCCGAAACCGGTCCTAGGATGCTTGTTTCCAGTCCAGGGAGGACCTGGCTTGGCAGTTCGGGCTGGACTGTTCCCATGAGGCACAGGGTCAAGACTGATTTGCATATGGCTGGGTTCAAACTGGAATGGCATGGTGAGCAAAAAAACGATGGATTTAGGCCCAGATCTCTGTACTGGGGTGAATGTATGACATTGTTCTGCATTCTGTCCATCAACTGTTGTTTTTGCATTTGTCATCCCGAGTGGGACGGGTATGCCCAGACGTGGGTCCCGTGCTCTCCATGCCACTGGAATCAAGCTATCCTGGCTGAAGAGGGGTGAAACCCCGAAACCGGTCCTAGGATGCTTGTTTCCAGTCCAGGGAGGACCTGGCTTGGCAGTTCGGGCTGGACTGTTCCCATGAGGCACAGGGTCAAGACTGATTTGCATATGGCTGGGTTCAAACTGGAATGGCATGGTGAGCAAAAAAACGATGGATTTAGGCCCAGATCTCTGTACTGGGGTGAATGTATGACATTGTTCTGCATTCTGTCCATCAACTGTTGTTTTTGCATTTGTCATCCCGAGTGGGACGGGTATGCCCAGACGTGGGTCCCGTGCTCTCCATGCCACTGGAATCAAGCTATCCTGGCTGAAGAGGGGTGAAACCCCGAAACCGGTCCTAGGATGCTTGTTTCCAGTCCAGGGAGGACCTGGCTTGGCAGTTCGGGCTGGACTGTTCCCATGAGGCACAGGGTCAAGACTGATTTGCATATGGCTGGGTTCAAACTGGAATGGCATGGTGAGCAAAAAAACGATGGATTTAGGCCCAGATCTCTGTACTGGGGTGAATGTATGACATTGTTCTGCATTCTGTCCATCAACTGTTGTTTTTGCATTTGTCACCCCGAGTGGGACGGGTATGCCCAGACGTGGGTCCCGTGCTCTCCATGCCACTGGAATCAAGCTATCCTGGCTGAAGAGGGGTGAAACCCCGAAACCGGTCCTAGGATGCTTGTTTCCAGTCCAGGGAGGACCTGGCTTGGCAGTTCGGGCTGGACTGTTCCCATGAGGCACAGGGTCAAGACTGATTTGCATATGGCTGGGTTCAAACTGGAATGGCATGGTGAGCAAAAAAACGATGGATTTAGGCCCAGATCTCTGTACTGGGGTGAATGTATGACATTGTTCTGCATTCTGTCCATCAACTGTTGTTTTTGCATTTGTCATCCCGAGTGGGACGGGTATGCCCAGACGTGGGTCCCGTGCTCTCCATGCCACTGGAATCAAGCTATCCTGGCTGAAGAGGGGTGAAACCCCGAAACCGGTCCTAGGATGCTTGTTTCCAGTCCAGGGAGGACCTGGCTTGGCAGTTCGGGCTGGACTGTTCCCATGAGGCACAGGGTCAAGACTGATTTGCATATGGCTGGGTTCAAACTGGAATGGCATGGTGAGCAAAAAACGATGGATTTAGGCCCAGATCTCTGTACTGGGGTGAATGTATGACATTGTTCTGCATTCTGTCCATCAACTGTTGTTTTTGCATTTGTCATCCCGAGTGGGACGGGTATGCCCAGACGTGGGTCCCGTGCTCTCCATGCCACTGGAATCAAGCTATCCTGGCTGAAGAGGGGTGAAACCCCGAAACCGGTCCTAGGATGCTTGTTTCCAGTCCAGGGAGGACCTGGCTTGGCAGTTCGGGCTGGACTGTTCCCATGAGGCACAGGGTCAAGACTGATTTGCATATGGCTGGGTTCAAACTGGAATGGCATGGTGAGCAAAAAAACGATGGATTTAGGCCCAGATCTCTGTACTGGGGTGAATGTATGACATTGTTCTGCATTCTGTCCATCAACTGTTGTTTTTGCATTTGTCACCCCGAGTGGGACGGGTATGCCCAGACGTGGGTCCCGTGCTCTCCATGCCACTGGAATCAAGCTATCCTGGCTGAAGAGGGGTGAAACCCCGAAACCGGTCCTAGGATGCTTGTTTCCAGTCCAGGGAGGACCTGGCTTGGCAGTTCGGGCTGGACTGTTCCCATGAGGCACAGGGTCAAGACTGATTTGCATATGGCTGGGTTCAAACTGGAATGGCATGGTGAGCAAAAAAACGATGGATTTAGGCCCAGATCTCTGTACTGGGGTGAATGTATGACATTGTTCTGCATTCTGTCCATCAACTGTTGTTTTTGCATTTGTCACCCCGAGTGGGACGGGTATGCCCAGACGTGGGTCCCGTGCTCTCCATGCCACTGGAATCAAGCTATCCTGGCTGAAGAGGGGTGAAACCCCGAAACCGGTCCTAGGATGCTTGTTTCCAGTCCAGGGAGGACCTGGCTTGGCAGTTCGGGCTGGACTGTTCCCATGAGGCACAGGGTCAAGACTGATTTGCATATGGCTGGGTTCAAACTGGAATGGCATGGTGAGCAAAAAAACGATGGATTTAGGCCCAGATCTCTGTACTGGGGTGAATGTATGACATTGTTCTGCATTCTGTCCATCAACTGTTGTTTTTGCATTTGTCACCCCGAGTGGGACGGGTATGCCCAGACGTGGGTCCCGTGCTCTCCATGCCACTGGAATCAAGCTATCCTGGCTGAAGAGGGGTGAAACCCCGAAACCGGTCCTAGGATGCTTGTTTCCAGTCCAGGGAGGACCTGGCTTGGCAGTTCGGGCTGGACTGTTCCCATGAGGCACAGGGTCAAGACTGATTTGCATATGGCTGGGTTCAAACTGGAATGGCATGGTGAGCAAAAAAACGATGGATTTAGGCCCAGATCTCTGTACTGGGGTGAATGTATGACATTGTTCTGCATTCTGTCCATCAACTGTTGTTTTTGCATTTGTCACCCCGAGTGGGACGGGTATGCCCAGACGTGGGTCCCGTGCTCTCCATGCCACTGGAATCAAGCTATCCTGGCTGAAGAGGGGTGAAACCCCGAAACCGGTCCTAGGATGCTTGTTTCCAGTCCAGGGAGGACCTGGCTTGGCAGTTCGGGCTGGACTGTTCCCATGAGGCACAGGGTCAAGACTGATTTGCATATGGCTGGGTTCAAACTGGAATGGCATGGTGAGCAAAAAAACGATGGATTTAGGCCCAGATCTCTGTACTGGGGTGAATGTATGACATTGTTCTGCATTCTGTCCATCAACTGTTGTTTTTGCATTTGTCATCCCGAGTGGGACGGGTATGCCCAGACGTGGGTCCCGTGCTCTCCATGCCACTGGAATCAAGCTATCCTGGCTGAAGAGGGGTGAAACCCCGAAACCGGTCCTAGGATGCTTGTTTCCAGTCCAGGGAGGACCTGGCTTGGCAGTTCGGGCTGGACTGTTCCCATGAGGCACAGGGTCAAGACTGATTTGCATATGGCTGGGTTCAAACTGGAATGGCATGGTGAGCAAAAAACGATGGATTTAGGCCCAGATCTCTGTACTGGGGTGAATGTATGACATTGTTCTGCATTCTGTCCATCAACTGTTGTTTTTGCATTTGTCATCCCGAGTGGGACGGGTATGCCCAGACGTGGGTCCCGTGCTCTCCATGCCACTGGAATCAAGCTATCCTGGCTGAAGAGGGGTGAAACCCCGAAACCGGTCCTAGGATGCTTGTTTCCAGTCCAGGGAGGACCTGGCTTGGCAGTTCGGGCTGGACTGTTCCCATGAGGCACAGGGTCAAGACTGATTTGCATATGGCTGGGTTCAAACTGGAATGGCATGGTGAGCAAAAAAACGATGGATTTAGGCCCAGATCTCTGTACTGGGGTGAATGTATGACATTGTTCTGCATTCTGTCCATCAACTGTTGTTTTTGCATTTGTCATCCCGAGTGGGACGGGTATGCCCAGACGTGGGTCCCGTGCTCTCCATGCCACTGGAATCAAGCTATCCTGGCTGAAGAGGGGTGAAACCCCGAAACCGGTCCTAGGATGCTTGTTTCCAGTCCAGGGAGGACCTGGCTTGGCAGTTCGGGCTGGACTGTTCCCATGAGGCACAGGGTCAAGACTGATTTGCATATGGCTGGGTTCAAACTGGAATGGCATGGTGAGCAAAAAAACGATGGATTTAGGCCCAGATCTCTGTACTGGGGTGAATGTATGACATTGTTCTGCATTCTGTCCATCAACTGTTGTTTTTGCATTTGTCATCCCGAGTGGGACGGGTATGCCCAGACGTGGGTCCCGTGCTCTCCATGCCACTGGAATCAAGCTATCCTGGCTGAAGAGGGGTGAAACCCCGAAACCGGTCCTAGGATGCTTGTTTCCAGTCCAGGGAGGACCTGGCTTGGCAGTTCGGGCTGGACTGTTCCCATGAGGCACAGGGTCAAGACTGATTTGCATATGGCTGGGTTCAAACTGGAATGGCATGGTGAGCAAAAAAACGATGGATTTAGGCCCAGATCTCTGTACTGGGGTGAATGTATGACATTGTTCTGCATTCTGTCCATCAACTGTTGTTTTTGCATTTGTCATCCCGAGTGGGACGGGTATGCCCAGACGTGGGTCCCGTGCTCTCCATGCCACTGGAATCAAGCTATCCTGGCTGAAGAGGGGTGAAACCCCGAAACCGGTCCTAGGATGCTTGTTTCCAGTCCAGGGAGGACCTGGCTTGGCAGTTCGGGCTGGACTGTTCCCATGAGGCACAGGGTCAAGACTGATTTGCATATGGCTGGGTTCAAACTGGAATGGCATGGTGAGCAAAAAAACGATGGATTTAGGCCCAGATCTCTGTACTGGGGTGAATGTATGACATTGTTCTGCATTCTGTCCATCAACTGTTGTTTTTGCATTTGTCATCCCGAGTGGGACGGGTATGCCCAGACGTGGGTCCCGTGCTCTCCATGCCACTGGAATCAAGCTATCCTGGCTGAAGAGGGGTGAAACCCCGAAACCGGTCCTAGGATGCTTGTTTCCAGTCCAGGGAGGACCTGGCTTGGCAGTTCGGGCTGGACTGTTCCCATGAGGCACAGGGTCAAGACTGATTTGCATATGGCTGGGTTCAAACTGGAATGGCATGGTGAGCAAAAAAACGATGGATTTAGGCCCAGATCTCTGTACTGGGGTGAATGTATGACATTGTTCTGCATTCTGTCCATCAACTGTTGTTTTTGCATTTGTCATCCCGAGTGGGACGGGTATGCCCAGACGTGGGTCCCGTGCTCTCCATGCCACTGGAATCAAGCTATCCTGGCTGAAGAGGGGTGAAACCCCGAAACCGGTCCTAGGATGCTTGTTTCCAGTCCAGGGAGGACCTGGCTTGGCAGTTCGGGCTGGACTGTTCCCATGAGGCACAGGGTCAAGACTGATTTGCATATGGCTGGGTTCAAACTGGAATGGCATGGTGAGCAAAAAAACGATGGATTTAGGCCCAGATCTCTGTACTGGGGTGAATGTATGACATTGTTCTGCATTCTGTCCATCAACTGTTGTTTTTGCATTTGTCATCCCGAGTGGGACGGGTATGCCCAGACGTGGGTCCCGTGCTCTCCATGCCACTGGAATCAAGCTATCCTGGCTGAAGAGGGGTGAAACCCCGAAACCGGTCCTAGGATGCTTGTTTCCAGTCCAGGGAGGACCTGGCTTGGCAGTTCGGGCTGGACTGTTCCCATGAGGCACAGGGTCAAGACTGATTTGCATATGGCTGGGTTCAAACTGGAATGGCATGGTGAGCAAAAAAACGATGGATTTAGGCCCAGATCTCTGTACTGGGGTGAATGTATGACATTGTTCTGCATTCTGTCCATCAACTGTTGTTTTTGCATTTGTCATCCCGAGTGGGACGGGTATGCCCAGACGTGGGTCCCGTGCTCTCCATGCCACTGGAATCAAGCTATCCTGGCTGAAGAGGGGTGAAACCCCGAAACCGGTCCTAGGATGCTTGTTTCCAGTCCAGGGAGGACCTGGCTTGGCAGTTCGGGCTGGACTGTTCCCATGAGGCACAGGGTCAAGACTGATTTGCATATGGCTGGGTTCAAACTGGAATGGCATGGTGAGCAAAAAAACGATGGATTTAGGCCCAGATCTCTGTACTGGGGTGAATGTATGACATTGTTCTGCATTCTGTCCATCAACTGTTGTTTTTGCATTTGTCATCCCGAGTGGGACGGGTATGCCCAGACGTGGGTCCCGTGCTCTCCATGCCACTGGAATCAAGCTATCCTGGCTGAAGAGGGGTGAAACCCCGAAACCGGTCCTAGGATGCTTGTTTCCAGTCCAGGGAGGACCTGGCTTGGCAGTTCGGGCTGGACTGTTCCCATGAGGCACAGGGTCAAGACTGATTTGCATATGGCTGGGTTCAAACTGGAATGGCATGGTGAGCAAAAAAACGATGGATTTAGGCCCAGATCTCTGTACTGGGGTGAATGTATGACATTGTTCTGCATTCTGTCCATCAACTGTTGTTTTTGCATTTGTCATCCCGAGTGGGACGGGTATGCCCAGACGTGGGTCCCGTGCTCTCCATGCCACTGGAATCAAGCTATCCTGGCTGAAGAGGGGTGAAACCCCGAAACCGGTCCTAGGATGCTTGTTTCCAGTCCAGGGAGGACCTGGCTTGGCAGTTCGGGCTGGACTGTTCCCATGAGGCACAGGGTCAAGACTGATTTGCATATGGCTGGGTTCAAACTGGAATGGCATGGTGAGCAAAAAAACGATGGATTTAGGCCCAGATCTCTGTACTGGGGTGAATGTATGACATTGTTCTGCATTCTGTCCATCAACTGTTGTTTTTGCATTTGTCATCCCGAGTGGGACGGGTATGCCCAGACGTGGGTCCCGTGCTCTCCATGCCACTGGAATCAAGCTATCCTGGCTGAAGAGGGGTGAAACCCCGAAACCGGTCCTAGGATGCTTGTTTCCAGTCCAGGGAGGACCTGGCTTGGCAGTTCGGGCTGGACTGTTCCCATGAGGCACAGGGTCAAGACTGATTTGCATATGGCTGGGTTCAAACTGGAATGGCATGGTGAGCAAAAAAACGATGGATTTAGGCCCAGATCTCTGTACTGGGGTGAATGTATGACATTGTTCTGCATTCTGTCCATCAACTGTTGTTTTTGCATTTGTCATCCCGAGTGGGACGGGTATGCCCAGACGTGGGTCCCGTGCTCTCCATGCCACTGGAATCAAGCTATCCTGGCTGAAGAGGGGTGAAACCCCGAAACCGGTCCTAGGATGCTTGTTTCCAGTCCAGGGAGGACCTGGCTTGGCAGTTCGGGCTGGACTGTTCCCATGAGGCACAGGGTCAAGACTGATTTGCATATGGCTGGGTTCAAACTGGAATGGCATGGTGAGCAAAAAAACGATGGATTTAGGCCCAGATCTCTGTACTGGGGTGAATGTATGACATTGTTCTGCATTCTGTCCATCAACTGTTGTTTTTGCATTTGTCATCCCGAGTGGGACGGGTATGCCCAGACGTGGGTCCCGTGCTCTCCATGCCACTGGAATCAAGCTATCCTGGCTGAAGAGGGGTGAAACCCCGAAACCGGTCCTAGGATGCTTGTTTCCAGTCCAGGGAGGACCTGGCTTGGCAGTTCGGGCTGGACTGTTCCCATGAGGCACAGGGTCAAGACTGATTTGCATATGGCTGGGTTCAAACTGGAATGGCATGGTGAGCAAAAAAACGATGGATTTAGGCCCAGATCTCTGTACTGGGGTGAATGTATGACATTGTTCTGCATTCTGTCCATCAACTGTTGTTTTTGCATTTGTCATCCCGAGTGGGACGGGTATGCCCAGACGTGGGTCCCGTGCTCTCCATGCCACTGGAATCAAGCTATCCTGGCTGAAGAGGGGTGAAACCCCGAAACCGGTCCTAGGATGCTTGTTTCCAGTCCAGGGAGGACCTGGCTTGGCAGTTCGGGCTGGACTGTTCCCATGAGGCACAGGGTCAAGACTGATTTGCATATGGCTGGGTTCAAACTGGAATGGCATGGTGAGCAAAAAAACGATGGATTTAGGCCCAGATCTCTGTACTGGGGTGAATGTATGACATTGTTCTGCATTCTGTCCATCAACTGTTGTTTTTGCATTTGTCATCCCGAGTGGGACGGGTATGCCCAGACGTGGGTCCCGTGCTCTCCATGCCACTGGAATCAAGCTATCCTGGCTGAAGAGGGGTGAAACCCCGAAACCGGTCCTAGGATGCTTGTTTCCAGTCCAGGGAGGACCTGGCTTGGCAGTTCGGGCTGGACTGTTCCCATGAGGCACAGGGTCAAGACTGATTTGCATATGGCTGGGTTCAAACTGGAATGGCATGGTGAGCAAAAAAACGATGGATTTAGGCCCAGATCTCTGTACTGGGGTGAATGTATGACATTGTTCTGCATTCTGTCCATCAACTGTTGTTTTTGCATTTGTCATCCCGAGTGGGACGGGTATGCCCAGACGTGGGTCCCGTGCTCTCCATGCCACTGGAATCAAGCTATCCTGGCTGAAGAGGGGTGAAACCCCGAAACCGGTCCTAGGATGCTTGTTTCCAGTCCAGGGAGGACCTGGCTTGGCAGTTCGGGCTGGACTGTTCCCATGAGGCACAGGGTCAAGACTGATTTGCATATGGCTGGGTTCAAACTGGAATGGCATGGTGAGCAAAAAAACGATGGATTTAGGCCCAGATCTCTGTACTGGGGTGAATGTATGACATTGTTCTGCATTCTGTCCATCAACTGTTGTTTTTGCATTTGTCATCCCGAGTGGGACGGGTATGCCCAGACGTGGGTCCCGTGCTCTCCATGCCACTGGAATCAAGCTATCCTGGCTGAAGAGGGGTGAAACCCCGAAACCGGTCCTAGGATGCTTGTTTCCAGTCCAGGGAGGACCTGGCTTGGCAGTTCGGGCTGGACTGTTCCCATGAGGCACAGGGTCAAGACTGATTTGCATATGGCTGGGTTCAAACTGGAATGGCATGGTGAGCAAAAAAACGATGGATTTAGGCCCAGATCTCTGTACTGGGGTGAATGTATGACATTGTTCTGCATTCTGTCCATCAACTGTTGTTTTTGCATTTGTCATCCCGAGTGGGACGGGTATGCCCAGACGTGGGTCCCGTGCTCTCCATGCCACTGGAATCAAGCTATCCTGGCTGAAGAGGGGTGAAACCCCGAAACCGGTCCTAGGATGCTTGTTTCCAGTCCAGGGAGGACCTGGCTTGGCAGTTCGGGCTGGACTGTTCCCATGAGGCACAGGGTCAAGACTGATTTGCATATGGCTGGGTTCAAACTGGAATGGCATGGTGAGCAAAAAAACGATGGATTTAGGCCCAGATCTCTGTACTGGGGTGAATGTATGACATTGTTCTGCATTCTGTCCATCAACTGTTGTTTTTGCATTTGTCATCCCGAGTGGGACGGGTATGCCCAGACGTGGGTCCCGTGCTCTCCATGCCACTGGAATCAAGCTATCCTGGCTGAAGAGGGGTGAAACCCCGAAACCGGTCCTAGGATGCTTGTTTCCAGTCCAGGGAGGACCTGGCTTGGCAGTTCGGGCTGGACTGTTCCCATGAGGCACAGGGTCAAGACTGATTTGCATATGGCTGGGTTCAAACTGGAATGGCATGGTGAGCAAAAAAACGATGGATTTAGGCCCAGATCTCTGTACTGGGGTGAATGTATGACATTGTTCTGCATTCTGTCCATCAACTGTTGTTTTTGCATTTGTCATCCCGAGTGGGACGGGTATGCCCAGACGTGGGTCCCGTGCTCTCCATGCCACTGGAATCAAGCTATCCTGGCTGAAGAGGGGTGAAACCCCGAAACCGGTCCTAGGATGCTTGTTTCCAGTCCAGGGAGGACCTGGCTTGGCAGTTCGGGCTGGACTGTTCCCATGAGGCACAGGGTCAAGACTGATTTGCATATGGCTGGGTTCAAACTGGAATGGCATGGTGAGCAAAAAAACGATGGATTTAGGCCCAGATCTCTGTACTGGGGTGAATGTATGACATTGTTCTGCATTCTGTCCATCAACTGTTGTTTTTGCATTTGTCATCCCGAGTGGGACGGGTATGCCCAGACGTGGGTCCCGTGCTCTCCATGCCACTGGAATCAAGCTATCCTGGCTGAAGAGGGGTGAAACCCCGAAACCGGTCCTAGGATGCTTGTTTCCAGTCCAGGGAGGACCTGGCTTGGCAGTTCGGGCTGGACTGTTCCCATGAGGCACAGGGTCAAGACTGATTTGCATATGGCTGGGTTCAAACTGGAATGGCATGGTGAGCAAAAAAACGATGGATTTAGGCCCAGATCTCTGTACTGGGGTGAATGTATGACATTGTTCTGCATTCTGTCCATCAACTGTTGTTTTTGCATTTGTCATCCCGAGTGGGACGGGTATGCCCAGACGTGGGTCCCGTGCTCTCCATGCCACTGGAATCAAGCTATCCTGGCTGAAGAGGGGTGAAACCCCGAAACCGGTCCTAGGATGCTTGTTTCCAGTCCAGGGAGGACCTGGCTTGGCAGTTCGGGCTGGACTGTTCCCATGAGGCACAGGGTCAAGACTGATTTGCATATGGCTGGGTTCAAACTGGAATGGCATGGTGAGCAAAAAAACGATGGATTTAGGCCCAGATCTCTGTACTGGGGTGAATGTATGACATTGTTCTGCATTCTGTCCATCAACTGTTGTTTTTGCATTTGTCATCCCGAGTGGGACGGGTATGCCCAGACGTGGGTCCCGTGCTCTCCATGCCACTGGAATCAAGCTATCCTGGCTGAAGAGGGGTGAAACCCCGAAACCGGTCCTAGGATGCTTGTTTCCAGTCCAGGGAGGACCTGGCTTGGCAGTTCGGGCTGGACTGTTCCCATGAGGCACAGGGTCAAGACTGATTTGCATATGGCTGGGTTCAAACTGGAATGGCATGGTGAGCAAAAAACGATGGATTTAGGCCCAGATCTCTGTACTGGGGTGAATGTATGACATTGTTCTGCATTCTGTCCATCAACTGTTGTTTTTGCATTTGTCATCCCGAGTGGGACGGGTATGCCCAGACGTGGGTCCCGTGCTCTCCATGCCACTGGAATCAAGCTATCCTGGCTGAAGAGGGGTGAAACCCCGAAACCGGTCCTAGGATGCTTGTTTCCAGTCCAGGGAGGACCTGGCTTGGCAGTTCGGGCTGGACTGTTCCCATGAGGCACAGGGTCAAGACTGATTTGCATATGGCTGGGTTCAAACTGGAATGGCATGGTGAGCAAAAAAACGATGGATTTAGGCCCAGATCTCTGTACTGGGGTGAATGTATGACATTGTTCTGCATTCTGTCCATCAACTGTTGTTTTTGCATTTGTCATCCCGAGTGGGACGGGTATGCCCAGACGTGGGTCCCGTGCTCTCCATGCCACTGGAATCAAGCTATCCTGGCTGAAGAGGGGTGAAACCCCGAAACCGGTCCTAGGATGCTTGTTTCCAGTCCAGGGAGGACCTGGCTTGGCAGTTCGGGCTGGACTGTTCCCATGAGGCACAGGGTCAAGACTGATTTGCATATGGCTGGGTTCAAACTGGAATGGCATGGTGAGCAAAAAACGATGGATTTAGGCCCAGATCTCTGTACTGGGGTGAATGTATGACATTGTTCTGCATTCTGTCCATCAACTGTTGTTTTTGCATTTGTCATCCCGAGTGGGACGGGTATGCCCA
This sequence comes from Calotriton arnoldi, assembly GCA_963921515.1. Taxonomy (NCBI): domain Eukaryota; kingdom Metazoa; phylum Chordata; class Amphibia; order Caudata; family Salamandridae; genus Calotriton; species Calotriton arnoldi. The sequence goes on from CAWUFW010005816.1 coordinate 165,157, forward strand.
GACGTGGGTCCCATGCTCTCCATGCCACTGGAATCAAGCTATCCTGGCTGAAGAGGGGTGAAACCCCGCAACCGGTCCTAGGATGCTTGTTTCCAGTCCAGGGAGGACCTGGCTTGGCAGTTCGGGCTGGACTGTTCCCATGAGGCACAGGATCAAGACTGATTTGCATATGGCTGGGTTCAAACTGGAATGGCGTGGTGAGCAAAAAACGATGGATTTAGGCCCAGATCTCTGTACTGGGGTGAATGTATGACATTGTTCTGCATTCTGTCCATCAACTGTTGTTTTTGCATTTGTCATCCCGAGTGGGACGGGTATGCCCAGACGTGGGTCCCGTGCTCTCCATGCCACTGGAATCAAGCTATCCTGGCTGAAGAGGGGTGAAACCCCGAAACCGGTCCTAGGATGCTTGTTTCCAGTCCAGGGAGGACCTGGCTTGGCAGTTCGGGCTGGACTGTTCCCATGAGGCACAGGGTCAAGACTGATTTGCATATGGCTGGGTTCAAACTGGAATGGCATGGTGAGCAAAAAACGATGGATTTAGGCCCAGATCTCTGTACTGGGGTGAATGTATGACATTGTTCTGCATTCTGTCCATCAACTGTTGTTTTTGCATTTGTCATCCCGAGTGGGACGGGTATGCCCAGACGTGGGTCCCGTGCTCTCCATGCCACTGGAATCAAGCTATCCTGGCTGAAGAGGGGTGAAACCCCGAAACCGGTCCTAGGATGCTTGTTTCCAGTCCAGGGAGGACCTGGCTTGGCAGTTCGGGCTGGACTGTTCCCATGAGGCACAGGGTCAAGACTGATTTGCATATGGCTGGGTTCAAACTGGAATGGCATGGTGAGCAAAAAAACGATGGATTTAGGCCCAGATCTCTGTACTGGGGTGAATGTATGACATTGTTCTGCATTCTGTCCATCAACTGTTGTTTTTGCATTTGTCATCCCGAGTGGGACGGGTATGCCCAGACGTGGGTCCCGTGCTCTCCATGCCACTGGAATCAAGCTATCCTGGCTGAAGAGGGGTGAAACCCCGAAACCGGTCCTAGGATGCTTGTTTCCAGTCCAGGGAGGACCTGGCTTGGCAGTTCGGGCTGGACTGTTCCCATGAGGCACAGGGTCAAGACTGATTTGCATATGGCTGGGTTCAAACTGGAATGGCATGGTGAGCAAAAAACGATGGATTTAGGCCCAGATCTCTGTACTGGGGTGAATGTATGACATTGTTCTGCATTCTGTCCATCAACTGTTGTTTTTGCATTTGTCATCCCGAGTGGGACGGGTATGCCCAGACGTGGGTCCCGTGCTCTCCATGCCACTGGAATCAAGCTATCCTGGCTGAAGAGGGGTGAAACCCCGAAACCGGTCCTAGGATGCTTGTTTCCAGTCCAGGGAGGACCTGGCTTGGCAGTTCGGGCTGGACTGTTCCCATGAGGCACAGGGTCAAGACTGATTTGCATATGGCTGGGTTCAAACTGGAATGGCATGGTGAGCAAAAAAACGATGGATTTAGGCCCAGATCTCTGTACTGGGGTGAATGTATGACATTGTTCTGCATTCTGTCCATCAACTGTTGTTTTTGCATTTGTCATCCCGAGTGGGACGGGTATGCCCAGACGTGGGTCCCGTGCTCTCCATGCCACTGGAATCAAGCTATCCTGGCTGAAGAGGGGTGAAACCCCGAAACCGGTCCTAGGATGCTTGTTTCCAGTCCAGGGAGGACCTGGCTTGGCAGTTCGGGCTGGACTGTTCCCATGAGGCACAGGGTCAAGACTGATTTGCATATGGCTGGGTTCAAACTGGAATGGCATGGTGAGCAAAAAACGATGGATTTAGGCCCAGATCTCTGTACTGGGGTGAATGTATGACATTGTTCTGCATTCTGTCCATCAACTGTTGTTTTTGCATTTGTCATCCCGAGTGGGACGGGTATGCCCAGACGTGGGTCCCGTGCTCTCCATGCCACTGGAATCAAGCTATCCTGGCTGAAGAGGGGTGAAACCCCGAAACCGGTCCTAGGATGCTTGTTTCCAGTCCAGGGAGGACCTGGCTTGGCAGTTCGGGCTGGACTGTTCCCATGAGGCACAGGGTCAAGACTGATTTGCATATGGCTGGGTTCAAACTGGAATGGCATGGTGAGCAAAAAACGATGGATTTAGGCCCAGATCTCTGTACTGGGGTGAATGTATGACATTGTTCTGCATTCTGTCCATCAACTGTTGTTTTTGCATTTGTCATCCCGAGTGGGACGGGTATGCCCAGACGTGGGTCCCGTGCTCTCCATGCCACTGGAATCAAGCTATCCTGGCTGAAGAGGGGTGAAACCCCGAAACCGGTCCTAGGATGCTTGTTTCCAGTCCAGGGAGGACCTGGCTTGGCAGTTCGGGCTGGACTGTTCCCATGAGGCACAGGGTCAAGACTGATTTGCATATGGCTGGGTTCAAACTGGAATGGCATGGTGAGCAAAAAAACGATGGATTTAGGCCCAGATCTCTGTACTGGGGTGAATGTATGACATTGTTCTGCATTCTGTCCATCAACTGTTGTTTTTGCATTTGTCATCCCGAGTGGGACGGGTATGCCCAGACGTGGGTCCCGTGCTCTCCATGCCACTGGAATCAAGCTATCCTGGCTGAAGAGGGGTGAAACCCCGAAACCGGTCCTAGGATGCTTGTTTCCAGTCCAGGGAGGACCTGGCTTGGCAGTTCGGGCTGGACTGTTCCCATGAGGCACAGGGTCAAGACTGATTTGCATATGGCTGGGTTCAAACTGGAATGGCATGGTGAGCAAAAAACGATGGATTTAGGCCCAGATCTCTGTACTGGGGTGAATGTATGACATTGTTCTGCATTCTGTCCATCAACTGTTGTTTTTGCATTTGTCATCCCGAGTGGGACGGGTATGCCCAGACGTGGGTCCCGTGCTCTCCATGCCACTGGAATCAAGCTATCCTGGCTGAAGAGGGGTGAAACCCCGAAACCGGTCCTAGGATGCTTGTTTCCAGTCCAGGGAGGACCTGGCTTGGCAGTTCGGGCTGGACTGTTCCCATGAGGCACAGGGTCAAGACTGATTTGCATATGGCTGGGTTCAAACTGGAATGGCATGGTGAGCAAAAAACGATGGATTTAGGCCCAGATCTCTGTACTGGGGTGAATGTATGACATTGTTCTGCATTCTGTCCATCAACTGTTGTTTTTGCATTTGTCACCCCGAGTGGGACGGGTATGCCCAGACGTGGGTCCCGTGCTCTCCATGCCACTGGAATCAAGCTATCCTGGCTGAAGAGGGGTGAAACCCCGAAACCGGTCCTAGGATGCTTGTTTCCAGTCCAGGGAGGACCTGGCTTGGCAGTTCGGGCTGGACTGTTCCCATGAGGCACAGGGTCAAGACTGATTTGCATATGGCTGGGTTCAAACTGGAATGGCATGGTGAGCAAAAAACGATGGATTTAGGCCCAGATCTCTGTACTGGGGTGAATGTATGACATTGTTCTGCATTCTGTCCATCAACTGTTGTTTTTGCATTTGTCACCCCGAGTGGGACGGGTATGCCCAGACGTGGGTCCCGTGCTCTCCATGCCACTGGAATCAAGCTATCCTGGCTGAAGAGGGGTGAAACCCCGAAACCGGTCCTAGGATGCTTGTTTCCAGTCCAGGGAGGACCTGGCTTGGCAGTTCGGGCTGGACTGTTCCCATGAGGCACAGGGTCAAGACTGATTTGCATATGGCTGGGTTCAAACTGGAATGGCATGGTGAGCAAAAAAACGATGGATTTAGGCCCAGATCTCTGTACTGGGGTGAATGTATGACATTGTTCTGCATTCTGTCCATCAACTGTTGTTTTTGCATTTGTCATCCCGAGTGGGACGGGTATGCCCAGACGTGGGTCCCGTGCTCTCCATGCCACTGGAATCAAGCTATCCTGGCTGAAGAGGGGTGAAACCCCGAAACCGGTCCTAGGATGCTTGTTTCCAGTCCAGGGAGGACCTGGCTTGGCAGTTCGGGCTGGACTGTTCCCATGAGGCACAGGGTCAAGACTGATTTGCATATGGCTGGGTTCAAACTGGAATGGCATGGTGAGCAAAATAACGATGGATTTAGGCCCAGATCTCTGTACTGGGGTGAATGTATGACATTGTTCTGCATTCTGTCCATCAACTGTTGTTTTTGCATTTGTCACCCCGAGTGGGACGGGTATGCCCAGACGTGGGTCCCGTGCTCTCCATGCCACTGGAATCAAGCTATCCTGGCTGAAGAGGGGTGAAACCCCGAAACCGGTCCTAGGATGCTTGTTTCCAGTCCAGGGAGGACCTGGCTTGGCAGTTCGGGCTGGACTGTTCCCATGAGGCACAGGGTCAAGACTGATTTGCATATGGCTGGGTTCAAACTGGAATGGCATGGTGAGCAAAAAACGATGGATTTAGGCCCAGATCTCTGTACTGGGGTGAATGTATGACATTGTTCTGCATTCTGTCCATCAACTGTTGTTTTTGCATTTGTCACCCCGAGTGGGACGGGTATGCCCAGACGTGGGTCCCGTGCTCTCCATGCCACTGGAATCAAGCTATCCTGGCTGAAGAGGGGTGAAACCCCGAAACCGGTCCTAGGATGCTTGTTTCCAGTCCAGGGAGGACCTGGCTTGGCAGTTCGGGCTGGACTGTTCCCATGAGGCACAGGGTCAAGACTGATTTGCATATGGCTGGGTTCAAACTGGAATGGCATGGTGAGCAAAAAACGATGGATTTAGGCCCAGATCTCTGTACTGGGGTGAATGTATGACATTGTTCTGCATTCTGTCCATCAACTGTTGTTTTTGCATTTGTCATCCCGAGTGGGACGGGTATGCCCAGACGTGGGTCCCGTGCTCTCCATGCCACTGGAATCAAGCTATCCTGGCTGAAGAGGGGTGAAACCCCGAAACCGGTCCTAGGATGCTTGTTTCCAGTCCAGGGAGGACCTGGCTTGGCAGTTCGGGCTGGACTGTTCCCATGAGGCACAGGGTCAAGACTGATTTGCATATGGCTGGGTTCAAACTGGAATGGCATGGTGAGCAAAAAACGATGGATTTAGGCCCAGATCTCTGTACTGGGGTGAATGTATGACATTGTTCTGCATTCTGTCCATCAACTGTTGTTTTTGCATTTGTCATCCCGAGTGGGACGGGTATGCCCAGACGTGGGTCCCGTGCTCTCCATGCCACTGGAATCAAGCTATCCTGGCTGAAGAGGGGTGAAACCCCGAAACCGGTCCTAGGATGCTTGTTTCCAGTCCAGGGAGGACCTGGCTTGGCAGTTCGGGCTGGACTGTTCCCATGAGGCACAGGGTCAAGACTGATTTGCATATGGCTGGGTTCAAACTGGAATGGCATGGTGAGCAAAAAACGATGGATTTAGGCCCAGATCTCTGTACTGGGGTGAATGTATGACATTGTTCTGCATTCTGTCCATCAACTGTTGTTTTTGCATTTGTCATCCCGAGTGGGACGGGTATGCCCAGACGTGGGTCCCGTGCTCTCCATGCCACTGGAATCAAGCTATCCTGGCTGAAGAGGGGTGAAACCCCGAAACCGGTCCTAGGATGCTTGTTTCCAGTCCAGGGAGGACCTGGCTTGGCAGTTCGGGCTGGACTGTTCCCATGAGGCACAGGGTCAAGACTGATTTGCATATGGCTGGGTTCAAACTGGAATGGCATGGTGAGCAAAAAACGATGGATTTAGGCCCAGATCTCTGTACTGGGGTGAATGTATGACATTGTTCTGCATTCTGTCCATCAACTGTTGTTTTTGCATTTGTCATCCCGAGTGGGACGGGTATGCCCAGACGTGGGTCCCGTGCTCTCCATGCCACTGGAATCAAGCTATCCTGGCTGAAGAGGGGTGAAACCCCGAAACCGGTCCTAGGATGCTTGTTTCCAGTCCAGGGAGGACCTGGCTTGGCAGTTCGGGCTGGACTGTTCCCATGAGGCACAGGGTCAAGACTGATTTGCATATGGCTGGGTTCAAACTGGAATGGCATGGTGAGCAAAAAACGATGGATTTAGGCCCAGATCTCTGTACTGGGGTGAATGTATGACATTGTTCTGCATTCTGTCCATCAACTGTTGTTTTTGCATTTGTCATCCCGAGTGGGACGGGTATGCCCAGACGTGGGTCCCGTGCTCTCCATGCCACTGGAATCAAGCTATCCTGGCTGAAGAGGGGTGAAACCCCGAAACCGGTCCTAGGATGCTTGTTTCCAGTCCAGGGAGGACCTGGCTTGGCAGTTCGGGCTGGACTGTTCCCATGAGGCACAGGGTCAAGACTGATTTGCATATGGCTGGGTTCAAACTGGAATGGCATGGTGAGCAAAAAAACGATGGATTTAGGCCCAGATCTCTGTACTGGGGTGAATGTATGACATTGTTCTGCATTCTGTCCATCAACTGTTGTTTTTGCATTTGTCACCCCGAGTGGGACGGGTATGCCCAGACGTGGGTCCCGTGCTCTCCATGCCACTGGAATCAAGCTATCCTGGCTGAAGAGGGGTGAAACCCCGAAACCGGTCCTAGGATGCTTGTTTCCAGTCCAGGGAGGACCTGGCTTGGCAGTTCGGGCTGGACTGTTCCCATGAGGCACAGGGTCAAGACTGATTTGCATATGGCTGGGTTCAAACTGGAATGGCATGGTGAGCAAAAAACGATGGATTTAGGCCCAGATCTCTGTACTGGGGTGAATGTATGACATTGTTCTGCATTCTGTCCATCAACTGTTGTTTTTGCATTTGTCATCCCGAGTGGGACGGGTATGCCCAGACGTGGGTCCCGTGCTCTCCATGCCACTGGAATCAAGCTATCCTGGCTGAAGAGGGGTGAAACCCCGAAACCGGTCCTAGGATGCTTGTTTCCAGTCCAGGGAGGACCTGGCTTGGCAGTTCGGGCTGGACTGTTCCCATGAGGCACAGGGTCAAGACTGATTTGCATATGGCTGGGTTCAAACTGGAATGGCATGGTGAGCAAAAACGATGGATTTAGGCCCAGATCTCTGTACTGGGGTGAATGTATGACATTGTTCTGCATTCTGTCCATCAACTGTTGTTTTTGCATTTGTCATCCCGAGTGGGACGGGTATGCCCAGACGTGGGTCCCGTGCTCTCCATGCCACTGGAATCAAGCTATCCTGGCTGAAGAGGGGTGAAACCCCGAAACCGGTCCTAGGATGCTTGTTTCCAGTCCAGGGAGGACCTGGCTTGGCAGTTCGGGCTGGACTGTTCCCATGAGGCACAGGGTCAAGACTGATTTGCATATGGCTGGGTTCAAACTGGAATGGCATGGTGAGCAAAAAAACGATGGATTTAGGCCCAGATCTCTGTACTGGGGTGAATGTATGACATTGTTCTGCATTCTGTCCATCAACTGTTGTTTTTGCATTTGTCATCCCGAGTGGGACGGGTATGCCCAGACGTGGGTCCCGTGCTCTCCATGCCACTGGAATCAAGCTATCCTGGCTGAAGAGGGGTGAAACCCCGAAACCGGTCCTAGGATGCTTGTTTCCAGTCCAGGGAGGACCTGGCTTGGCAGTTCGGGCTGGACTGTTCCCATGAGGCACAGGGTCAAGACTGATTTGCATATGGCTGGGTTCAAACTGGAATGGCATGGTGAGCAAAAAACGATGGATTTAGGCCCAGATCTCTGTACTGGGGTGAATGTATGACATTGTTCTGCATTCTGTCCATCAACTGTTGTTTTTGCATTTGTCATCCCGAGTGGGACGGGTATGCCCAGACGTGGGTCCCGTGCTCTCCATGCCACTGGAATCAAGCTATCCTGGCTGAAGAGGGGTGAAACCCCGAAACCGGTCCTAGGATGCTTGTTTCCAGTCCAGGGAGGACCTGGCTTGGCAGTTCGGGCTGGACTGTTCCCATGAGGCACAGGGTCAAGACTGATTTGCATATGGCTGGGTTCAAACTGGAATGGCATGGTGAGCAAAAAAACGATGGATTTAGGCCCAGATCTCTGTACTGGGGTGAATGTATGACATTGTTCTGCATTCTGTCCATCAACTGTTGTTTTTGCATTTGTCACTCCCGAGTGGGACGGGTATGCCCAGACGTGGGTCCCGTGCTCTCCATGCCACTGGAATCAAGCTATCCTGGCTGAAGAGGGGTGAAACCCCGAAACCGGTCCTAGGATGCTTGTTTCCAGTCCAGGGAGGACCTGGCTTGGCAGTTCGGGCTGGACTGTTCCCATGAGGCACAGGGTCAAGACTGATTTGCATATGGCTGGGTTCAAACTGGAATGGCATGGTGAGCAAAAAAACGATGGATTTAGGCCCAGATCTCTGTACTGGGGTGAATGTATGACATTGTTCTGCATTCTGTCCATCAACTGTTGTTTTTGCATTTGTCATCCCGAGTGGGACGGGTATGCCCAGACGTGGGTCCCGTGCTCTCCATGCCACTGGAATCAAGCTATCCTGGCTGAAGAGGGGTGAAACCCCGAAACCGGTCCTAGGATGCTTGTTTCCAGTCCAGGGAGGACCTGGCTTGGCAGTTCGGGCTGGACTGTTCCCATGAGGCACAGGGTCAAGACTGATTTGCATATGGCTGGGTTCAAACTGGAATGGCATGGTGAGCAAAAAACGATGGATTTAGGCCCAGATCTCTGTACTGGGGTGAATGTATGACATTGTTCTGCATTCTGTCCATCAACTGTTGTTTTTACTTTCTAAAAGTGGCATTTTCAAACACACGATTTAAAAATCATCTTTACTAAAATATTTGTTATTAAATTCTGAGTTCAGAGAGCCTAAACTTTATTTCTCTATCTTGTCCCAATGGGAAGTTATACTTGTAAGATGTTACAAAGTATTTCCCATTCTTTCCTATGGGGCAAGATAGGCTTTCAATAGTGAAAAACAAAATTGGCAGTATTTCACTATCAGGACATGTCACACACACCAATACATGTCCTACCTTTCACATTCACTGTACCCTGCCCAGGGGGTACCTTGGGCCTATCATAGGGGTGCCTTACATGTAAGAAAAGGAAGGTTAGGGCCTGGCAAGTGGGTGCACTTGCCAAGTTGACATGGCAGTTAACAAACTGCGCACAGACACTGCAGTGGCAGGTCTGAGATACCTTTTCAAGGCTCCTCATGTGGGTGGCACAATTAGTGCTGCAGGCTCAATAGTAGCATTTGATTTACAGGCCCTAGCACACTTCAATGCACTTTACTAGGGACTTACCAGTAAATCAATTATGCCAATGAGGGAGAACCAATTGTAATAACAATTTAAACAGGGAGCACTTGCACTTTGACACTGATCAGCAGTGGCAAAGTGCCCAAAGCATCTAAGCCAGCAAAAACGAAATCCAACACAGCATCAAAAATACAGGAGGTAGAGGCAAAAATTCAGGGGAAACCACACCAAAGATGCCAAGTCTAACACACATCAAGAATTAGCCCCTGGACATTGTGTTTGTTGTGCAAGTTATGGTTCACGTGGCTGTTCTGCAAGCTATATGCACTGCCATCAACTGTATGGAGCAGGGGTTGGCTGTAGAGACTGCCTTTGCGATGCATAAGTGCATTGTAAAAGTTATTTTTTTCGAGCAGCCTATTTGTGGATCTGTGGAACTACATTTGGATCCATGAATCCCGCAACAAAAAATTTTGGGGGAGGAGAGCAGCTTCTGTCCCACTGGGAACTCAAAATCTTCCCTAGCATGAGGTAATGCCCCCTAAACCCACTTAAACCCTCTCTGACAGATTTTTCATGGAACACAAACTTTGTTGCCTGCCATTCTGAAGCAGCTCCCCAAACACAAAAACTTGTTGCTGCCAGCCAATACCATTCCTAAAATCCTCCAAGGATCCACGGATCCCACACTGGATGAAGAAAAATATTTCCTCTTACATTGAAATTTATTTGTAAAATGTATCATCCTGAGAGGATTCAAGAAAGCTGATTAACGTATTAACAGTCAAAGTACACAATTATTAACTCTTCTAAGTGTGCCAGGCACTATTTCTAATGCAGATATCACAGAAAATGCTAAATAAATTTACATAAAACCAAGAAATGGCACTACTCTGTGTAAACTTCTCATTTCTTATTTCATGGATTTATGTTCAGCAATTTCATATATAATTGAGGGCATTGTTTCCCATGTAAGTTAAAAAGCAAATGGCCAATCTGTGTCTGTCTTTGTAGCACTCATCATATGATGCAGTACTTTGATGTATTTCCTGAAATATGGGATTCAAACAAGCTGCACCAAACATTTTGGGTGAAGAGACTTTCAACGTCCCAGGCTCCAGCAGCAGGTGCGAAGGGGAAAAAACACCCATAAAAATCCCTTGTCAGAAAACTACTATCATTACTGATCAAAGCCCCACCCCGGCGAGTCACCATGTTGTAAGATTCAGAATATACATTTTCGTACCCAGTCATGCTATATTCAATATATTTGTATCTTTTTGATGGCAGTTTCTTTATTATATTGTTCAGTTTTTTGTAAATTGGAGAAAATATGTCTTATTGGCACTTTTCAGTGTTTTCTTCTCTTTTCGTCACACAATTCCCTTATTGCAGTGTTGCAATGATTATGTCCTATAACTATTTGTATGCGCTAATGTCATGGGTGCTAGGCACCGATAGAATAGTCCCAACCTGATGTGTTAAAACAAGACGTAGATGACCTTGAATGCAAATTCAGACCTGTGATGTAACACTGCGCATGAGAAATAGCACACAGTGATCCAAGAGCAAGTACCCTTTGGAGCAGCATGTATATGTGACTGTGGTTAGTATACCCACTATTGTACCACATTGTTGATATTCATAATGTTATACTTTATTTGTATCATATATGTCTGGATACTATTCTCAATTTTCCTGAAATGTAATGTGATATCAGAAACGATAAAATCAGAAAAGACCAATAAAGATATTTAAACAAAAAAAAATCAGAAAACTACTATCATGCTCGTCTTAATGTTCTTCTTATCCAGAGAGGTAGCACAACCTTCTGCTCTTTAAAGTGGTAGCCGTACACTAGATTTAGAGTTATTTCCAGGATTACCAATGGTGTCATGAAGCAAGCCTCTGTTGACTCTTCCCTTTGCCTGCCATTCCTTCTGTCACTGCTGCATGCTGTAGGGTCACCACTGTGTCATGTCTCAGGAGTGAGCTTAAGACTTGTACTTGTGACTTTATAAAAAAATTCTGTCCGGCCAGCCAAGGCGCGTATAGTGATGTCATGATCTGCCTTACATTTGTATCAATGCCTGGTATCATTGGTATTTCAAGACAACAAGGCACCAGTGGAGATCTGGCAAGTGTATGCAGCCTTAAGCAGACTTAAAAAACAGGAAAGGCACTCATTGGATAATTAAACTCTTGCACATTTATATAATCCATACAGGTCAAGGCAAATTGTACTCCGAATGGTATGAGAGTAAATAATACATTTTCACATATTACTACTCAGTTTAAGACTCTGATCCCACTAGCACACGGAAGCCCAGGCATGTAATGACCATTCCTGTTTATGCCCACTCATGAAGCTCCCTCTATTGCTCTTTCTTTGGAGCCTTGTGTTACATCCTGTGGGTATCTTGGGTGACAGAACGTGATGCATTGACTTTCTCTAGGGTAGGTTGAGTGAAGTATTCCAGGTGAAAATGTTACAGGAGAGAAGTGATGGCGGTTTGCTGGCTGGCAGCTCTCTCCTTGTTGCTGTTTAACTAAATGAAAAAAAAAGAAACTTATACCTACTCACACTTGCCTCACGTGAGTAGTTCTTTTCGCTGGCGTGAATGATGGGATCAGGAACACTGATTGGCAAGGAGGAGAGCATCCATTCTTGTGGCTAGAAGCAGCTGAGTTGGTGAATTGGTGAACAGCGGCAGCTAGGATGTCTGGATGAAGTTAAGCTGCATTTGAGGCACAGGAAAAAAACTTGTGCAGGATGCCAGGATTGTGAACCATAAATAATTTTTGTGTCAAGTTTGGGTGTGTGCAGAGGCAGCCATATTTTCTTAATCAGCAGTCTTCAGCTGCCACATGCACACAATGATGTTGGCCGTGTGACACATCACTCGAGACACGACAGCGGCCATGCGGTATTTAGCAATGGTTACTCTATAAACATTGCATCCATGCACTTCCGAAACGGTGTGGGTGAGTTACGCGATGCAGCACACTTTGTCTTCAGATTCCTAGAAACTCATTTCTGGTAGCGGGCTTTATGCTACACGCTTGTGCTGGGAAAAAAAAAGAAGAAACGTATTCATTGGTTAAATCTTTAAGTGCAAGTAATCCTGTTGCTTTGGCCAGTATATCTATAATCTCTGTTTTTGGCCATGGAAGGGATGATTGCTCCAATACCATTTTTAAACTCACCAGGAGAGCCCATCACAGGATGGAAGGATTGGAAAGAAGGTTTTCAGGCATATGTGGAAGCAGTAAAGGGAGACATTTTTACTGGATCTCACAAATTGGCTATGCTCAAGCATTGTTTGAGGGCTTGATGCTTATTGAAACATCTTCCACCTTTGCCTGAGGAGGATGATGAAGAATCGGACTGGGATGACTATAATAAAGCATTGATGAGACTGGATCAGAAATATGGGAAATACAGAAATGAGGTAGTAGAACAATTTAAATGTTTGAAAAGAACTCAACTTCCTGGTGAATCTGTGGGTAATTTTGTAGCGCACTGCGGGTTGTTGGCGTCCACTTGCAATTCCAAGAGTTTCTTGGATGACATGCTATGAGATCAGCTGGCGCAAAAGGTGTATGACTAAAGGATACAAGAAGAATGATTAAATATGGAGAACTTAACACTACAGAAAGCAATAGACAGCGAAAACGGGAGGAATGTTCCTGAAGAATTTTTGTTATAAGTTTGTGAAATTGGTGGTTCCAAGGATAGAGATCACCCTGTCTGTACCATCAAGATTGATGGAGTCGAAGTGCAAGTGATGGCAGATTCGGGTGCATGCTATACATTGATTGGGGAGGAGTATCTTAATAAGTTTCCCAAATGGATGTTGAGTTTCCCTGACATTAAGTTGGTGACATATGGTAACAAGCCGATTGATTTGGTGGGATATTTTGAGGGTACTCTGGAATTTCAGGGTGTCAAAACAAATTCCGAGGTGCACATTGCCAAAGATGGATCATGTCTGCTGGGATGGCTGCAGCAGAGGGATTTATTAATAAAGTTGGATCCTAATCATCCAGATCAGGTTCTGGGAGAACGGGCTATTGTGAACAAAGTAGATAGCAGGATGTGGCAAGAGAAATTTCCAAGCATTTTTAAAAACGAGTTGAGTTTGCTCAAGGGGTTTGTGCACAAAATTGTGTTGAAGGAAGGTGCGTCTCCCAAGGTGCATAAACCAAGCAGTGTGCCTTTAGTTATGAGAGAACCTTTGGTGAGGGAACGTCAGAGATTGTGTGAGGAGGACATCATTGAAGAAATCAAAGCATATTTGGCCCTGGTTGTGTTGGCAAGAAAAGCCAATGGAGATTTACGGTTGTGTGTAGATCTTCGTGATCTCAATAAGGCCATTTGGGTGGATAGACATTCTCTGCCCAATATTAGTGTTATGTTGTTGAAAATCAAGGGGACTAGATTTTTCTCTACTTTAGATTTGTCGTTAGTGTATCAACAGATATCTTTGCACACATATTCTAGGCCTCTCAGATCATTTATTACACCAGGAGGGACCTATCAGTTCAAACACATGTCATTTGGATTGGCATCGGCTTTGTCAGTTTTTCAGAGGGCAATCCATCAGCTTTTCTGAAAGGAGAAAAATGTAACATATTTGTAAGAGTGTGGCAGACCACCAGTTTGGATAAGTGTAAAATTGGTGTGAGGGGCGTCAAGTACTTAGGACAGTGGCTGGACAAGGACAGAGTGGCACCAAAAATAAAGTTGGTGAATGCTGTTAAAGATGCTCCATTGCCACAGAACAAGGATGAATTGCGATCATTTGTGGGATAGATAATATTATTCCCGGTTTATTCAAATGTTTGCGCACAAGTATGTGCAAGTTAATGCTAAAGAATGCTAAGTTTGAATGGTGTGCAGATTGTGAAAGTGAGTTTGTGCAATTGGAAGGAGCATAGCTTTGGCTCCAGCTTTAAAACCCTTTGACACAAGACATAAGTATTATTTGCACTGATGCAAGAGGTGTGTGTTGGGAGTGGTATTAATGCAATGTAGGGCTGGCAAGGAAATAACCATAGCTTATGCTTCATGACCACTGAGAGGTGCAGAAATGACGTATTCCACGATAGAAAGAGAGGCTTTGGAAGATTGGTGGGGTGTATATCATTTTTTGAAATTTGTGTGGGGAGCTGACTTTGTGATTCGCACTGACCGTCATCCTTTGAAGGCTTTTTTCACCAATAAAGGTACTTGCCAGGCTTCTTCTTGGATTACGTGATGGTTTTGAAAATGCTGGAATTCTGTTACAGAATGGTATATGTTCCAGTCAAGAAAAATGTTGTGGCTGAGTGCATGTCGAGGTTACCAGTGAATATTGATGGTGAGGTTGGTGATAATGAAATGGAGTGGCTTGTGGTGAGCGTAAGTGTACTTACTGAAGGACGAACATCGCATGATGACAGCGGCGGCCGGCACAGGTAAGCGTGGTGGGTGGGGCGGGGTGGGAGTGGGGGGAAGTCGACAGACGACAGAATAGGTATTATTAAATAAATAAATAATACCTATTGCGTCGTCTGTCGGCTTCGCCCCCTGCCGCGCCCCGCCCCACCACGCTTACCTTTGTCAGCCATGGCTGCATGATGAGTGGGTTCAGGCTGTGAAGGATGACAGAAATTTGAAAGAAGTCAAGAAATATATGCCTGATGGTTAGCCCTCTAAAGGAAAAGCATCTGATGGGGCAGAATCTTTTCAGAATATGAGTTCAGAGTTGTCGTAGTGGGTGCCATAATGTTAAGGGAGAGTGATTGGTTGCACCCAAAGAGTTGAGGAGCCGTATATTGAAGGTGGCTCAAAAAGACACACAGTTATGGGCACAACTAAGCGCAGGGTGAGAGTTGAGTATTGGTGGCCAGGATTAGACAGGTATGCGGAGAGAGCAATGAGAAAATGTGTGTCTTGTACTTGGAGTGACAAATCGCAAAGGACTGTGGAGTATCAACCTGTAGAAAATGAGAAAATGGATGCTCCATGGAAAAATATTGGTCTGAATATTTCAGGTCCCTATAATGTTTTTGGCTCATGTCCCAAATATGCTATTGTAGTTGTTGACTATTTTTCGAGGTGGCCAGAAGTTAAATTCACAGATCATATAACTACACAAGATGTGATCACGTTTCTGGGGGGCTGTGGGAAAGGAAGGGGATACAGGAAATTATTATGACTGACAATTGTGTACAATTTTCATCCCATGCAATGAAGGAGTGTTTAGAAGCTAATAATGTGGAGTAAATACGATTGTCTGTATATGACCCTCAAAGTAATGGTCTTGTTGAGAGGTGGAATAGAACTCTCAAGAAGGAAAGATTGCAATTGGCATTATGTCAAGGTAGTCAGTGGAGGAGTGCTGTGAGAAAATTGGTGTGGGCATATCGTACAACACTCAACAGCGTAACTGGCAAAGTACCCTTTGATGTCATGCGTGGAAGGAAATCTAGATGGATGATGTCAAAGGGATTGAAAAGGAAGTAGATGGTCGGAGATGACTCAACGGGGGTGTATGTTTGTATGTATGCATCCTGAAGAAATTAGTGGTGGGAGAATGCGTGAGTGTACAAAGGGGACGGAAAGAAAACGAAGGGTTATCCAGATTTTCTTAACCATTGCAAGTGAAGAAAGTCTAACCCTACTCTGTGTTGTTGAGTGATGGAAATGTGTGGAATTCCAAAAGCGTTGTGAATGTTGCAGATTGTTTATTGGAGAAAGTAGTTGAGGATGGAGGCATGTAACTTGAAGATAGAAGGATTCCTCTAGGGAATGATCCGAGCCAAAAGAGGACCAAGTGTGCACCTGGGTGGCTCGGTGATTATATAGTGGGTTAAATTTATACATTTATAAGATATAGTACTTTGTTTTGTTCATTGGGTATGCTTTAATTTTATATTTGTTCTTTGTCACGTTTCTTTAAGGAGGAAGATGTGTTACATCGTGTGGGTATCTTGGGTGAGGGAACATGATGCATTGACATTCTCTAGGGAATGTTGTGTGAAGGATTCTGGGAGAGAATATTATGGGAGAGAAGCGTTGGTGACTTGCTGGCTGGCAGCTCCCTCCTTGTTGCTGTTCAACCGAATAAAATAAAGAAACGTATAATTACTCACACTTGCCTTGCATGAGTAGCTCTTTTCGCCTTGCCTAGGCATGTTCTGACCGGGCATTATTTTATGTGTAACTGTTTATGAATCCTCTGTGCAGCAATGCACACCTACCTGGGTTAAGTTCTAGAGCAATGGAGTATTTATGTCCCACTAGGTCTTATCAGAAGTTATCAAACACAAACACACCCTATTCCCACAAACACACATATATGGCTGAATTATCCAATATTTGCCTTAAAACCCTCTTTATATATTTAGAGCCCGTTTCCTTAGCGAATGTATTAAACAATGTAATAACTAACATTTTAATCCATCGCTTAGATTCCATTGTGGCAATTGGTTGTGTAATATCTCATTAAAATCAGGCAACTCTAAGGGGTCGATTCTGATGCGGGTTGGAGAAGCTTCCCGACCGAATCGGTTGGGAAATGGTTTCCGACCCACTCGGATCGGGAAAGTCCGACCGGCGGAGTAGGATGCATCAGGATGCTTCCAGATACGATTTGGTTGAACTCCCATTAACTTCAATGGGAACATTTGTTCCTAACCGCATCAGAATTGGGCCCTCGGTCGGGAAGACACGTTCCCGATCCGATTTGGAAGGAGCAAATGCCGTTAGGAGGCCTTCCTACCCGCATCAGAATCAGGCCCTCGGTCGGGAAGCTTTTCCAACCCGCATCAGAATCGGGCCCTAAGTATCTGTCGTATTAGTCAAATATGTACAAACACTCCATTTAATAATAATTTCTGGAATGCATTTTAAGGGAAGATAGAGCACATGTTCATAACAAGAGACAGTTGGTAGATCTCTGTGGAAAGTGCAGATATTGATAGTTAAATTAAAAAAACTTGAACAAAACGTATTTGAATGTTAACTGAAGATTAACATTTAATTCCCATTTTAAATGTTTTGGGGCACGTAAGTGTACGTAAAAGACTACTACAGAAGCACAACTTTATGTGCCTCAAAATGTCTTTCTGAAAAGGCCTCTAACGCCTGTGCCTGCCTGTGCCTGCGCCTGCAACCAGCGAGGGGGGGGACTGCAAGCCCCACAACACCTAGCGCCAGGAGGCGCTGACACTGCTCTTCCCGCGCCCGGAGGCGTGTAAAAGCACTTTGCGGCTCCCGCAGTGCGGGAGCTGCCAACGCCTGTGCCGGCCTGTGCCTGCGCCTGCAACCAGCGAGGGGGGGACTGCAAGCCCCACAACACCTAGCGCCAGGAGGCGCTGACACTGCTCCTCCCGCACACGGAGGCGCGTAAAAGCACTTTGCGGCTCCCGCAGCGCGGGACGCCCGCGGGCGTGCCCGGGCCATGCCCGGGCCAAGCCCGGGCCAAGGGCGGGCCCGTCAAAGCCCGGAGAAGCCCGGAGAAGCCCGGAGAAGGCTGGGCTGGGCCACCCCTCTGATATTTCCATCTGAAGATATACAGACTATGGACTGCCCATTCTAGAGGTACTGTGGCTATTCCACATTTCCACAAAGTTATAATCAGATCCCTCAGTAGCAATTATTTTCTTCTATTGTTTCATTTACCCGCATTCCTGCTTAATCATGTGGAAATGGAAAGTAATTGAGGGAGGATTGGGAGGTGCCCTGAAGAAAAAGATAAAGAAACGGACTCAGAATCCCGGTCCGGAGGTTGAAAGGGAAGGGGAATGTGGGGGGACTGTGATAGATCAAATGGAATCTTTACTATCTGATTGTGAGGGCCTGCTCACGACACCTGCACCATCTACTGTTACATCTGCCCCCTCATCCAAGGTTCCCCAAATTTCCACCTCTTCCACCGCTGCAGCTGTTAGAAGAGATCCAGGCAGTATGCCTATTTAAAAATACAGCTAGTAAGAAAAGGCCGCTGAAAGCCCCTGAAGACACTGAAGCGCTCCCCACTAGCCCCCCCGGGCAATTATAGCAAAGCCCAAGGCAGGACCCCTGTAGATGTACGTTTGAGCAACAGATTTGCACCCCTCGCGGAACATACAGATACGCTTGATACACACATGCACACGGAGCGCTTGGGACCCACGGGTATAGCATCTAGTGGGATGGGCATGAATTCTCACCATGGGAGTTGCAGGGTGACGGGTACTGAACTAACATTATCTAATGTAGAACTCCAGAGGGAAATGTTAGCCCTTAAGGAAACAATAGGGACTCTAACCACCCTCATTTCAAAATTATATCACATTATAGATGATCGCAGCAACCCAGAGATGCTTCTACCTAAGTGTCCCCCGGGCACATGCATGATCGTGAAAACCAATCATTCCAATACCCATAGCACACAAATAACATGCACTAATCATGCACCCCTGGCTGAAAACCTTGGTGTCTGTAAAGGGGACCATCGTAACAACTCTCCCACTTACGACAAATACCAAGAAAGCCCCAGGGAAAACCTTACGAGTCAGACTGGGCCTATGACGGCCACGGCGAAAGAATCACCCCATCAGACTACAGGCCACAGTGTGGTGCTTCCATTTTTTAGGCCTCGCCCAATCCCCCACAATGCTCCCCAGTCTATTATCTATATGACCAATGTACCAAAGCATGAGTCCAACAACAAATTCGAACATGGTGAGGTCCTAAAGAACAAAGCCATCCTCTGGATTAGGCATGCAAGGGGCTGTCAATCTGTGATAAGAGACGACATTGTGAGGGCACGAAGATGTGTCCTAAATAACAGCTCGGTTGACGCAGTAGAACTCATCCTGACAAGTGAAAACTTAGGGCCCGATTCTGATGCGGGTTGGAAAAGCTTCCCGACCGATGGCCTGATTCTGATGCGGTTAGGAAGGCCTCCTAACGGCATTTGCTCCTTCCAAATCGGATCGGGAACGTGTCTTCCCGACCGAGGGCCCAATTCTGATGCGGTTAGGAACAAATGTTCCCATTGAAGTCAATGGGAGTTCAACCAAATCGTATCTGGAAACATCCGGATGCATCCTACTCTGCCGGTTGGACTTTCCCGATCCGAGTGGGTCGGAAACCATTTCCCAACCGATTCGGTCGGGAAGCTTTTCCAACCCGCATCAGAATCGGGCCCTTAGTGTACAATCTTGTTGCTCTGGAAGCTAGATCGTGCCCCCCACGCACCACCAATATTCAATTGAAGTTAAACATTCCTTCATTCGCAGCCACTCACAAGATTGCAATGATGCCCCAAAGGGATCTACCATCATCATCCCTATCACAGAACGACTGACTATCCCCAGAACCCCCACAGGAATGCGTGTGTTTCTTTAACATCGATTCTGATACAACCTACACATTGCTGCACATGGGCTCAGAGGACCGTCTCCCTGAATATGAGGTAGAGTCATCTAGTCGCCATTCTCCCTTACACGTTGAATTTGCTTTGCAAATAGGAGATGACGTTCAGGAAGACGACAACACTTTACACACTCAGTCGACCATTGACTTGGCCGATTCTGCTCCAGCGCTATCGTCCCCATCTCCCCTGCACTATCTAGACACAAGGAAACTTAGAATAGCCTCATGGAATGTGGCAGGCATAAGGGGAAAATTAGGTCTCCCTCATTGGCTTGAGCTTATTAATCAGCATGAGATCTGAATTTTGCAGGAAACCTGGAGCTTGACTCCCACTTTTATCCCAGGGTTTGTAACGTTTCACAAACCGGCAATTCCCTCTAAACACGGCCGCCCCTCTGGAGGGCTCCTCATCCTGGTCAAAATTGCACTAAATTGTGCAACAGAGGAGCTTTCCACTAATAGCAGCGATATTCTTTGGGTTAGACTCAAAGGCCCACTGGGAAAGTGCATTGACATCCTTAATGTCTATGCAAGGAGCTCTAGAGCTGGTAGGTCCCCTACCCTGCAGGCCCTGGACGAGGAACTGGATGCAAAGCAGGCCGCCCATCCCTTAATCGTAGCTGGCGATTTTAATGTAACTTTTGAGCCCCTTGATCGGGAAGACATCTTGGAGGCCAACGAGGAGGATAACATGTGGTCAATTCCTTCATTGGAGCTGCCACCAATCAAGAAGTGGTCCCAAGCAGCCCTGCAGTTAAATTCTAATACCTTAGCGTACAGGCTACGGGCTGCCAATGGAAGGACCACCTCCGATAAAAACGGGGGAATTACTTTTGTTGGACACAATGGGTCCAGCCGGATAGACTATATACTAGTGGACCTTAGTCTATGTCCACTTGTAGTAGATATGTCCATTATCCCGACCTGCGAAAGTGACCACAATCCTCTTAGCCTTATAATTGAGTATCCGTGGGGCGAAAAGTCAAGGGCAGCTCAAGATTTTTTCACCACAAGGGAGGTGACTCCCTCAAATGATAATCGCCGGCTCAAATGGCCTTCAATCTTGGCAACGAATCCAAGCTCAGCACCCTAAAACGTGATCTTGAGAGCCATCTGGGGGTGGTGCTATCCCGGTCAAGCGACCCATCTTCACAAGTAAGTTGCAGTGATCATCATTCTAAGTTTTTTAACGATGTGGCAAGAAACTTTATTGTTCATCAGCATAAGTCCAGGTCTCACCAGGCGAAACCAACTAAAACGTCCTCATGGTTCCCTAAAGATTGCAGATCCCTAAAAAGACGACTGTCCCTAGCCCTAAGGCAAAGGGATATCCCGTCAATTCGGGAATTGAGGAGGCAATACAAACTGGCCCAATTAAAGGCGAAGAGGGAATGGGATGAAAGGAGGTGGGCAGAACTCGGGGAGTCCATCTCAAGTCCAGACGCTAGATTGTTCTGGGTACTTGTGGGCAAGGGTAACCATGAAAGGTCTCCGCCCTTGGCTTATAACATCTCAGCCTATGCGTGGCAAGATCATTTTGGAGCCTTGTACTCAACCCGCACCAGTTACGACATGCAACCATCAGTCCCTGACCTACTTCAAACAACATATGATCTCACATTTACCAGAGAGGAAATATTGGCCTCTCTGGATGCAATCGCACCCGCTAAGGCTCCAGGCCCAGATGGGATTCCAGGGGAACTTACATACTGACCCTCGCAAATGACATCACGGGAGGAGGAAGGATCCCAGAATCTTGGAAAGGGGCCGAAGTGATTCCCATCTTCAAAAAGGGCGATAGGTCTGTCCCCTCCAACTATCGACCAATTAGCCTGATTGATTGTGTCCAGAAAGTCCTCTGTCGCTTGCTTCTAGCTAAAATCACTGATTGGATGGAAGAGAATGATATTCTCTCTCCCCTCCAAGCGGGCTTTCGACTGAAAACTGGCACAATCGACCAGGTTTTCGGGCTCTTTATGTTGTACTGGAAGGTGGTCCTGCTGGGCAAAGGGAGCCTTTATATTGCATTTATAGATCTAAAAACTGCATTTGACCTCGTTCCCAGGGACAACTTATGGCGGGTGCTCAGGGAGATGGGTATGCCACCGGGCATCCTTGCACTTCTGATTAGGCTCCATGAAGAGAATTTTGCCAGGGTGAGGTGGGGTAGCCAGGGACAGGTCACCGATCCCTTTAAAGTACAACGGGGGGTCCACCAAGGATGTGTCCTGGCTCCAACCCTATTTTCACTTTACATCAACTACATTGCCGAGCTCTTATCCGCCAATCCAGCGGATGCCCCCTCTCTAGCTAAGCAAAGAATCGCCACCCTCCTATTCGCGGACGACACTCTTCTCGTCTCGAAGACCCCAATGGGCTTTCAAAAATTATTAGATCAATTCAAGCTCTTTTGCGACGGGAGTGGGCTCGTAATAAATACATCTAAAACTAAGCTTATGCTATTGAATCCCCACAAGTCCTTTAAGGGAAACCTGCTCCTAGACAACATCCCCTTTTGGAGAGAGTCAGCTCCTTCGAATACCTGGGAATTAAACTATCAGAGGATATGGCCTGGAAGTCCCATCTCAGCAAGGCCTTCCTCAAATTTTCCCAGGTAACTGGGGCTCTGCGTAAAGAACACTATCTCTCCTACACTAAGCCGATTGCACCAGCACTGAAATTATATAGTTGCAAGGTCATGAGTAGTGCACTTTATGGGGCTGAGTTGTGGGGCACGGCAAGAGCAAGCGACTTGACAACCCTGGAGAATAAGTTCCTTAGAAACCTGGTTTCCTTGCCGCAGAGTACTCCTCTATGCCCACTATTGCTCGATATGGGCATCAAACCCATTAGTGATCTAGCGAAGATCCGCCCCTTGCTGTTTTGGCAGCGGATGGTTACCACCCCGGAACAGACGACATATGCCGCTGCCTTCCAGGAGATTTGTGCTCTAGAGCAGTGTTTCCCAAACTGTGGTCCGCGGACCCCCAGGGGTCCGTGACACATTCCCAGGGGGTCCTCAGGCAGCAGTTTTAAAAGCACTGCAAAGTTCCTTGTATAATTAGCAGTTTTCGAGCAACAATAAAAGTGTCAAGATAACACCAGTGATTAATGTTCCTGCTGGAGAGAGATGAGAGTTTTGTCCAGTGCCAGCTTTGACTTATCTAATGTAGCACAGAGGGTTAATATGCCTATTGCATTTTTAAAAACTGTGGTTTACCTGCATAGATCAGTGGGTTACTGCTTTTGTCACAGAGATTCGTTTGTTACTTTGCAGTTTATAAGTGACAATCGTGATCTAGCACAGTGACCTATAAACTGGCATCAAAAAGCTGCTTGCAAACTGCATGGTACAAGTTAGTAACTTATGTTTTTCCCAGTCGTTCATCATCCTGATGCTGCTAAAAAGGTTTATTTGGGTGGAAATACATTTTTGTTGGTAAAGTCAATGCTAACCACTGTGTTATGTCCTGAATCCTGAGTTTGTGCTTCTCCAGACCAAGCACTCTTTAAAAATGCCTACCAGTATGAATGACATGTGAATCCTACAACTTGTAGTCGCCTTTGCCTTATGTAACATTTTCTTTACACTGATTTACATGTATGATTGATTCATTGTCTCTATGGGGCAGATTTACAAGGAAAGTGACTCAGTGAGTGCCACAAGCTATTTGGCTGCACCGCACTTAGTCACTTTCAAAACACAGGGATGCAACATATTTACAACAATATGTTGCATCTCTGTAGCTCCCCTGCGCAGGTGCACAAACTGCTACCATGCGCCGGCACAGGCACCCTTGCACCATGGTGCAAGGATGCCTGCGTTGTGGGGAGATTGTTTATGTGCAGTAAGGGTTCCCTTTCTGCACATAAAAAATCACCAGAGGGGATTTCATCTTTCTATGCGTGCATTTTCTATGCGTGCATTTCCAGATTTACGATTTCTCGTAAATCTGGAAATGTGTCTGGTTTCATGGGTGTTGCGTGAGAACACTCACAGCAAAACCCATGGAACGCAACTCTCACGCAAAGTGCTGCGTGCAAAGGGGCCATATTTACAAGAACAGGAAAAGTCACGCAGGGTGGCTTTTCCTGTCCGTGTAAATATGGGGCACTAAAATGCGCCGCCGGAGCGTCACTTTTTGTGACGCACCGGTTGCGCAAGAGCTTGCAAACCTGCCTGTGCCAGGTATAATGTATGCAGGGTGGGCGTTCTGACGCGAGTAAGCCTCGTAGAAGTGACGCAGTGAAATCTATGAGATTTCACTGCGTCACTTCTAAGACACAAATGCGTCAATATCTTACGCCTGCCTCACAGCAGGCGTAAGACTGACACAGGCACATTTGAAATGGGACTTGCCCATGTGAAATGACCCATTGATGGAGTTGCGTCACTTTTGTGACACACTCCAGCAATGCATCATTTTGTGCCTACAGATACGTCAGAAATACTGACGTATCTGTAACTCCTTGCGACATGATGCGTCATACTGTAAATATGACACATCATTGGTGTCGCAAGGAGGGCGTAATGAAAAGTGACGCATCGCTGTTTTCACACAGCGATGGGTCACTTTTCATAAATGAGGTCCTTTGTGTGCACCGTATGGGGACTGGTCTGAAAACATTTGCCAGGACTGCTTTGGGTTTCCAGTCTGGCCCTGGCAGGAACAGGAGCCTCGTACTGCGAAATAAAACCAACCATTTAAAAGTTAGTCACGGAGATGCAGCACCAACCTTCCCAATAAAGTTTTTCGTTTTTTGCAGATTCTTTCAATATAAAATACAAAAATCCTTAGTAATTTGACTATTTGTTTTGTGTGCACACCTGTGTTTATTTTTTTCGAATTACTGTTTTAATGTTTGAAATTTAAATCATACAGATTGCTTGGGGGTCCCCGGCTTCCAGTGGTGACTCAATGGGGGTCCTCAGGAGTCAAAAGTTTGGGAACCACTGCTCTAGAGTCTAGACACCATGCACAAAATAGGCTGGATTAAACATGTTAAAAGCCTTTTGTCTAGCATAGGCCTTGCAGGTCACAATATTGTCTGTCCAACATCCTACACTAGAAGACAGATTAAAACACTCTACTGGGAAGGGTTTGAGCAAAATGCATATAGAGATGGCAGCCAGGGCAGATTGACTGAAGAATTCAGAGGCTGTAAGATCAACCGCACTTTAGAAAGCTACCTCGATATTATCAAAGTGCCGGCCGATAGGAAGTTATATATCCAGTTTAGGTTTGGTAGCTTGCCAATTAACGCATTCACAAACTTATGGTCAGTCAATATAGCAACGCCAAAGGGCTGCCCCTGTTGCTCCAGTCCGCAGGAATCCATTGCCCGTTTCCTTTTCGCCTGCACAGTGTATGTAAAACCCAGGAGCAAATGGCTGTCTCCTGTTTGTAGGCAACTTGGCACTCGAGATTATAGAGTGGCCCTGCGCATACTGAAATCTGATGCAAGACCTTTATTTGTGTGTGCTACTGCGAAATTCTTGGGCCATTCATGGGCGATCAGAAGGAGGGCGCTGACAGTCTCCTGGCCTACTCCCGAGAGTTGCTGATATAACCAGCCGTCTCATTAAGCATAATTGCCACGATGGTTAGTACTTCTAAATCGCAAAGTGCCTTTTTTATTTCTGTTCACAAGCAAATCTAAATTGCTGTTTTTACTGTCTTTACTGTGACGACTGATGAATGTAATCACTAGCATTAATGCATTTGCACTTTACAAACGGAACTTTGCCAAATTTGCACATTAATTCTTCGAGTTGGTGAGAACCTGCGATGTAAACCATGACTTGCACAGTACTTGCACCTTTTAACTTTTTTACTGCTTGTTTTTATATTTTTAACGAATCGCTATCTTTTAATTGTGCTGTTGAAACTAATTATATGCATTGTCTGATTTTACACTGATATGCATGAAGCCTATTTCGAATCTTTGGGGCACATTACGATGACGGGCGGACAAAGTCCGCCCGCCACCGTAGCGGTGGATGGGACCGTCCGCCATAGGAGCGGCCGTCCCGCCACGGTGGCATCCCCTATTCACAACATTTTGGCGGGCGGTGTTCACAGCACCGCCCGCCACAATGCTGGGAATGCACGTCGTGCATTGGCATGCACAAGGTGACAGGCACCGCGCGGTGCCTGCCACCTTGTCCATGCCAATGCAGGGGGGTACCATAGGTACCCCCCATGTGCACCCCACACCCCCCTAACACTCTGGGGGACCGCAACGGGCCCCCAATTGCGAAGACCGTATGCCTTTCCATGGCGGCGTTGCCGCCATGGAAAGGCTGCTCTCCGCAACCATCCTAATATGGATGGCGGTGTCTTGCAGACACCGCCACCATATTAGTGCCCTTTCCGCCCGGTCACCTGTGTGACCGGCGGAAAACCGGCGGACGGTCTTTCCGTCCGCCGGGCTCCCCCCGCCATCGTAATGTGGCGGGGGAAATGGCATGTGGGCGGAGGGGAATGGCGGACGGATCGCCACCGCCATACGGGCGGTGGCGATCCGCCTGTCATCGTAATGACCCCCTTTGTTTCTTTTATGGTATTTTACCGAAATAAAGAGTTTTGATGTTGATGTTGAAAAGGCCTCTGTATTTTTATGTACACATTCGCTCTTCGCTGGAGTTGAACTCTGTGAAACTGAAAGCTGTGCCTCGACCCCAAAAAATATTGTGGTTTGTTGCATGTTTCTCTAAATAATGCTGTCACTCACAAATGGGCTCCTCCTAAGCTAAATGGGGTTACCCTCGGTGTGACTTTTTTGGGAGTGAGCGCGGGTTAGCACAGAGTAGGTTTGCACTGCCAGGTGTCATCAGCATAATGTGTTGACTCCACCAAAAAGATGTCGCTGGAATGGTGTGGACACTCCACAAAACAGAAGAAATCAGGTAAAATACAAAATGATGGAAGGCCACCATAAAACCAGACGTGCTTTGAATGTTTCTTGAATCTGTACATGTGGAGGTGTACCGCTGCAGGTTCAATTCAGATGTATTCATTGTGTCAATGTCATCCCGTAGAAAACAGGAAGTACTATGCGTGAGCCAATTAGGCAATGAATGTATGGGACTTCAAATGTAACAAAAACACTATATTTAGACACACACATGCACATAGAGTAATTACACGGAATATGGCAGATGAACATTCACTACTCCTGCTTGTTAACATCTACTTTGGACAAGAGGACACCTGATCACGACAAAGAAAGCCTAGGCAGCTGTGGTAATTGTATGTGGCTGTCTTGTTTATGAAATGTTCTTACACTGGAAAAAAAACTGACATACATTCTTTTCACCGCAGAAGAACCAATTACATTCCAGGTAGGCTGCATTAAAAAGGCTACACTCAGAAAACATTTCTGTTCCACTCTATAAGTCCACGTGGGAGATGGAAATATGACATTTTGTGTCTGAGTGATGGAAAACCAGCCTGCGCAAAGCAATAAAGCGTAGAATGGTACATGTGTTCAGAATTGCATAGCCAGGTTGTGATGTCAGTGTTGCAGAGCTGCTTCACATTTCTCCTTCCAAAGGCGATGGGATTTACCCTGCCACAGATGAGGCACTACGGCCGCACAGTGATGTGCTTCAGCAATCTTTTCACTTTTCTTTTTCTTTACAATTTTACATTTATATTTTATTGATGGGTGTCAATCGCTGCCTGAGCACTTAATCAGCACTTTTACCTATTATTCTTGCTTTCACTATGACGTACTCACAAGTCACTGACTTTTAATACTATGATGTCTGGGAATCCATGACTATGCCTCCCCCGTTTTAATTTTATTTGGATTATACACACTTATGGTGATCAACGTCAGATTGACCTGGGTGACAGTTTAACTTTTACTGAATATGATGCCATTGAAACTCTCATAAACTGTTATTTTAGCCTTGGTGAAGTCTGCTGGTGTATTAACCGGATAAGACAAACACTCGTTGGCTAATTTGTGTAGAAAATATCAAGACTTCCGATCACTGTATACAAATAAAGGATATCAGAAGATTGAACGCAAAGGAACTTTATATTGATTATTTGGGAGTGCTTGGGATTCTCTCCTACACTATTACAGAATGTATTCTTAGAACATAAGGCCCCAAGTGCTTTAAATTACAAATGTTGTTATTGCACAATTTCATGGCGCTGAATGTGTTGTCCTTTCTGTGATTTGAAATTGTGACCTGCAGGCCACATCAATGCCATGCATGAGTGCTTACAGCAGCTTACAATCACAAAGTTTTTTTTCTCAGCACAAAAGAAGGCCAAATCTCTGTGATCATATCTAATTTGTAATGGCACGTAACACTATCCTCAATGCCATGATGGATATGTGTAGTTTAAGTTTGGTTTGTATTCAGAGAATAAATGAAGTTAAAGTAATTTAAAGGTGGTGCGTTAGCTATACATTTAAGGGATAACTATAACTTTAGAATTTGTAATCTTTCTGTAGTTTAGGTTTGGTTTGTATAAAAAGAATAAATAAAGTGCTCCTAACTATAACACAGGTTTAACCTTTGGTTTATTCATTTAGATGTCTTATTTAAATTTTAATAAAAATGTATTTTAAAGCATACCGTTTTTTGTCATTGAGTGGAGTGTTGTTAAGTGGAATGTCATAAGGTAGACTGGAGGACAGTGTTGTACACTGTAGCATCGTAGAATGTAGTGCGGTATAGTGGAGTAGAGTGGAGTGGAGTACAGTAGAGTGTGGTAAAGTGGAGTGGCATACAGTGGAATAACATACAGTGGAGTGGTGTAGAGTGGAATGGCGTAGAGTGTAGTGTGGTACAGTGGAGTGGCATATAGTCGGATAGCATACAGTCAAGTGGCGTACAGTGGAGTGGTGTAGAGTGGAATAGCGTAGAGTGGAGTTGAGTTGAATGGAGTATGCTACTTGAAACAGATGTAGCGTGAAAGTCGGTGAATGGATGTAAATGTAATGGGCCAGGAATATAGATAATAAGGTGTCAATGCAAATTTCTTATAGTAGGTGTTAAATAGTGTAAGTAGTATTAAAGTTATAAGTGTTAAAATGCTTATGATAATATATTGTGTCACAATATATTGCAGAAAACTTTGCGTTATACCGCAGTACATGCCAATAAGAAGGCAGTATCTGATTGGCTAATGGCTGTCTTTACAAAAATAAAAGTCAGCCATGTAGTTTTTAGCACACTTTTGCTGCTTTCTAGGGCCTTATATATAAGTAAGTATTAGGTTGTATTGTTATTCCCTACCTATTACCATTTTATGAAAGTGAAATAGTTAGAGAAATATATCTATAATTTTCTATATATTTTTCCAGCATTTTAGGGAGAACTGCACATTTTTTAAAAACAATGTAAGTACCACAGTACTTCCTAGGAAGTGCAGCGGTACTCCATAGACTTTTTATGAAGATTTAAATATGTTAGAAAATTGAAAGTACACTTCAGTACGCTATATTTGTAAAATGTTGCGTAGTACAGTGTATTTTTCATTTTTTAACATATTTTTATTTTACATTTTTTTCTATGTACCACACTACTTCCTAGAAAGTACTGCAACTCTGTATATTTTTTTAAAAATATACAGCAGTTTATAAATATGTTTCCCCTACCTATTACCACTTAGATAAAGTGGTAATAGGTAGGGGAAAAATATCAAACCTAGCACTTACCTATATCAACATGGCTGCCTTTAACTTTTGTAAAGGCACCCATTAGCCAATCACATAATGCATTTTCATCGCTATGTACTGCGATTCTTCTGCAAAATACAGCGAAAGCGGTGGCATTTCGCAAAAGTACAGAGACAACAGATATTGCGAAGTTTAAATGCCTTATAACCTAACAATACTTACCCTATTTACCTGTAGTACGCAAAAAGATAATCTGCAAACCATAATGTGTAAGCTTGTCAAATTTCAGGGAAATTAGACTGGGAGTTTGGCTGCTACGTGTGAGTACAAAGTCAATGGAAAAATGCATTGGTACCTAAACACGTTGTGTGACTCCCCCCCCCCCTTATATCTTTGCTCCCCCTTGGCCAATCACCGAGAAACTTTCCATCCTCAGCCAAAGTAGGAAAAGCTAAAGGTCTGGATAGTTTTGTGGAGATTTGTCAAACAGGCAAAAAAGTTATTAATGGTGAAAAAAATAAGAGGAATTCCTGTCTCTGGTAACCCTAACTATAACTACTCTGTAATATATATAATATATTTATAATGACTTTTAAACTACAGTTTTAGCTTACAGCAGGGAGTAGCCTCATGGTGTTTTCAAAGATGTCTCAAGCCTGCCATTGCAGGCCTGTGCGTGCGCATTTGCACTTATGCTCCGGTTGGCCTTACTAAATCACTGGCCAATGCTGAGGGTGTCTTTCACTAACCATGGAGCACCCCTAGGGTGAGCTCTGGGGGTTGGAGCAAGTGATAGGTGAAAGTCAGGGCAGGTACACATGTGTTTTCCCTGCCCAGGTAGTGAAGAACCCCCATGTGTGTTTTCACTACCTGTGTGGTTTGCTCTCCCAAAGGATAACATAGGGGAATGGCTGAGATTACTTTAAGCTGCAGTGGTGGCTTACAGCGGCGTACCCTCATGTTGTTTACTATCAGTCGATTCACAATGACAAATCCTCCCTTGTGATAAAGGTGGATTTCTCATCAATAGCTTAGAAATACCACTTCTAGAACGTGGGATTTCTCTGTGCTAAACTCTTTTTGTGTGCTTTTTAGTTTGACTCTCGTCCACACTAGAGGCTGGGGAGGACATCTGTGCATTACCCAGAGACAGCCATAAACATTAGGCATGCAACTGCAATGACAGACCTCTGCCATTTGAGGACTGGGATGTATAGATAGGGGGAGAGTTTTGGCATTTGGCCTCTGGGAAGCCAGATCATGGCCCCACTAAAGATTGAGATGTGCATTCCAAGGCCTCATGGCAGATAGAACTGAAATTTAGGGGACTGTTAGAAATGGGGGTCTCTAGTTGGCAAGGGCTTGCACCTCTGTCCAAATAGGGACCCTTCTTCCTAGTCAGGGTAAGGGAGTTACACTCCTAAAATAACCCCTGCTCACCCCCTTGGTAGCTTGGCACGAGCAGTCAGGCTTATCTTAGAGGCAGTGTGTAAAGCATTTGCACATAACCCACAGTAATACAGTGTAAGCACTACAAAAGGACACCACACCAGTTTAGAAAAATATCCAATATTTTTATATACTTAAGACAAGACCAAAAACGATAAAAATCCACAATACAGTACTTAAAAATCTTCAGTTATCAAAATATGCTTTAAAAACAGTTCCTTGATGTCGATAGCTCCGTCCGGGGCTATCACGGCGTCGTGAGCAAACAAATCCAAACAGTTCTGGCTGACCGCGGCGTCGCGGGCCAGCTACGGTGTCGGGAAGACCCGCAAACAGTACCTTTTAGAAATGCAGGGCGTCGGCGACCTCTAGTTGAGCTTCCGAAAGCACGGCGTCCGCAGGCGTCAGTTCCGGAGGTCGGTGCAGGAGTCGTCGGGGCCCTCGAAGTCACACGCGTTGCAGATCGATCTCCTCTCTGTTGAAGTCAGGAGCGCTGGCGTCGGCAGGCGCCGGGTGCTGCGGTGCGAACTGCAGCGGTGCGGCGTGCGGTGCCCTCAGGTCGCGGTGCGAGCAGCGGCTCGGTGGCGGCGTCGGATGGCGTCGTCGGTGAGACCAGGGTCGCGGTGCGAGATGAAGGCAGTGCTCGTCACAGTGCTGGCAGGTCACGGTGCAAGCAGCGGCGGCGTCGTTGCTGAAGCGCTGTAGTCGGCTGACGAACTGGAGTCGATGGCGCCAGCGTCGGTAGACCAAGGCTGCGGTGCGGGATGAGGGCAGTGCGTTGTGTAACTTTACGAGCGGTGCCCTTGAACCACGGTGCAAGCAGCGGCGTAGATTTCGGTGTGGAGCGGCGTCGTCGGGGAGACCAAGGCGTCGTCGTGAAGCGAGGCGGTGCGGAGTGCGGTGCCCACAGGTCGCGGTGCGAGCAGCGGCTCGGTGGCGGCATCAGCAGGCGTCGTCTGTGAGACCAGGGTCGCGTTGCGGCGGTGCCCTCTGCAGTGCCAAGGCGTCGTCGTGAAGCAAAGCGGTGCGGAGTGCGGTGCCCACAGGTCGCGGTGCAAGCAGCGGCTCGGTGGCGGCATCAGCAGGCGTCGTTGGTGAGACCAGGGTCGCGGTGCGGCATTGCCGCAGTGCCCTCTGCGGTGCCTTCGGAACACGGAGTCGGCAGCGACGTCATCGACGTCGTCGAGTTGCTTTTCTTCTGTTGCAGCACAAAACACACAGTCCCCAGTGCTGAGGGCAGAAGAGCTTGAAGTCTTTGTTGTGCCTGAGACTTCTTGAACAGGGGGCAAGCTCTACCTCAAGCCCTTGGAGAAACTCACAAAAGTAGATTGCAGAAAGTTCAGTCCAGTCCTTTCACTGCCCAAGACAGAAGCAGCCACTGCAGGCCAACCCAGCAAAGCACACAGCAAAGTGGTAGTTCCTCCTCACAGCTTCTCCCGCTCTTCTTCTTGGCAGTCTTCTTGATCCAAAAGAGTTCTAAACTTCAGGGGTCTGGGCCCCAATATTTATATCCCAAAATCCTTTGATCCTTTAGGCAGAGAGTGTCTGTGCCCAGCCAGAACCAGTTCTGCCTTCTCTGGTGTGACTTCCTGGCAGGAGGTGGAGACGGCATTGTCAGAGGCAGACCACGCCTTTTGAGGTGCAAGGAAATCTCCTCCTCCTTCCCCAGTTGCAGCCCAGGTCTATTCAGCCCTTTCCTGACTCACCTAGACTATCTGGAGCCACCCCTGCTCCCCAGCCTTCTGTCATCCAAAACCCAGACAGGCAATGCACATTCCAACAGAGGCACACAGGATGACTGAGCAAGAAAATACCTACTTTCTAAAAGTGGTATTTTCAAACACAGAATGTAAAATTCACCTTCACTAAAAGATGCATCTATAGATTCTGAGTTCAGGCATACTAAACTTTATTTTCTTACCTAGTTCCCAGGGCCAGTTATGTTTATAAGATGTTATAAACAAACTTCCCATTCTGTCCTATGGGGAACAGGTAGCCTTGCAATAGTGAAAAATGAAATTGGCAGTAATTCACTATCAGGACATGCCACACACACCAGGGCATGTCCTACCTTTCACATACACTGCACCCTGCCCACAGGGGTACCTGGGGCCTACCTTAGGGGTGCCTGACATGTAAGAAAAGGGAAGGTTGGGGCCTGGCAAGTGGTTGCACTTGCCAAGTCG
Organism: Calotriton arnoldi; assembly: GCA_963921515.1. Taxonomy (NCBI): domain Eukaryota; kingdom Metazoa; phylum Chordata; class Amphibia; order Caudata; family Salamandridae; genus Calotriton; species Calotriton arnoldi. Next base: position 198,025 of record CAWUFW010005816.1, read on the forward strand.
ACATGGCAGTACCAGACTGCGCGCAGAATCTGCAATGGCAGGTCTGAGTTACCTTTTCAGGGCTACTCACGTGGGTGGCACAATCAGTGCTGCAGGCCCACTAGTAGCATTTGATTTACAGGCCCTGGCACACTCAGTGCACTTTACTAGGGACTAACAAGTAAATCAAATATCCAATCATGGAAACACCAATCCATAACACATTTTACCACAGGAGCACTTGCACTTTACCACTGATCAGCAGTGAGAAAAGTGCGCAAAAACACTAAGCCAGCACAAACAGAGTCAAAACCGGGAGGTCAGAAAGCAAAAACTCAGGGGAAACACGCCAAATGATGCCAAGTATAACACATGTCCCCTACAGCTGAAAGTAGGGAGAACTACCCAACCTCCTGGGAGTTCTCTTCACTAAGGTGGAAGAACCTGGACAGACCATCTGCATTGGCGTGTTCTGTGCCAGGGCGGTGTTCCACCGTAAAGTCCATTCCTTGAAGGGAGATGGACCACCTCAGCAGTTTTGGATTCTCACCCCTCATCTGCATCAACCATCTGAGGGGCCTGTGGTCTGTCTGAACCCGGAAGTGAGTCCCAAACAGGTAGGGCCTCAGCTTCTTCAGTGCCCAGACCACAGCGAAAGCTTCCCTTTCTATGGCACTTCACCTCTGTTCCCTGGGGAGTAGTCTCCAACTAAGGAAGACTACAGGCTGGTCTAGGCCCTCTTCGTTCAGTTGTGAGAGCACCGCTCCCACTCCATGCTCTGAAGCGTCAGTCTGCACGACGAATTCCTTGGAGAAGTCGGGTGCCTTGAGCACGGGTGCCGTGCACATGGTGGCCTTCAGGGCATCAAAAGCCTTCTGGCAGGACTCAGTCCAGATCACCTTCTTGGGCTGCTTCCTGGAAGTCAGCTCTGTTAAGGGGGCAACAATGGTGCCATACCCCTTAACAAATCTCCTGTAGTACCCAGTGAGTCCTAAGAAGGCCCTCACCTCTGTCTGGGTCTTGGGGCGCTCCCAAGCCAGAATGGTGTCAATCTTGGGTTGTAGGGGCGCCACCTGGCCGCTTCCTACCTGGTGTCCCAAGTACACCACCGAACCCTGCCCGATCTGGCACTTACTGGCCTTGATCATGAGGCCTGCCCTCTGCAGCGCCTTCAACACTTCACCGAGGTGCTGCAAGTGTTCTTCCCAGCTGGAACTGAACACTGCGATGTCATCCAGGTAGGCGGCACTGAAATCCTCCAGCCCAGCCAACACCTGGTTGACCAACCTCTGGAAGGTGGCAGGGGCATTCTTCAACCCAAAGGGCATCACCCGGAACTGGTAATGTCCTTCTGGGGTTGAAAATGCTGACCTCTCCTTGGCCTCATCGGTTAAGGCAATCTGCCAGTACCCAGACGTTAAGTCAAACGTGCTGAGGAACTTGGCAGCTCCCAACTGATCAATGAGCTCATCAGCTCTGGGGATGGGGTGTGCGTCAGTCCTGGTGACGGCATTGAGCCCACAGTAGTCCACACAAAACCGCAGTTCTTGAGTGGCACCGGGTGCAGCAGCCTTTGGGACCAAGACCACTGGGCTGGCCCAAGGACTGTTGGAAGGCTCGATCACCCCTAACGCCAACATCTTAGAGACCTCCTCTTTAATGCTGGCCTTGACCCGGTCAGTCAACCTGTAAATCTTGTGCTTCACAGGAGGGCTGTCACCGGTGTCCACGTCATGAGTACACCAGTGAGTAACACCTGGGGTCAGGGAGAACAGGGGGGCAAACTGTCCCAACAACTGGTGACAATCGCTCTGCTGTTCTGGGCTCAGTGTAGGGGAGAGGAGCACACCTTCCACTGACCCATCGTGCTCCTTGGTAGACAGGAGGTCAGGGAGAGGTTCACTTTCCTCTTCCGTCCCATCATCTGTCGCCAAGAGCATGCTCACTTCGGACCTCTCGAAGTGGGGTTTGAGGCGGTTCACGTGGAGGACCCTCAAAGGGTTCCTTAGAGCCTGCAAATCCACCAGGTAGGTGACATCACTTTTGCCCTCCACCACCTCAAATGGCCCAGTCCACTTGTCCTGCAAGGCACAAGGTTCCACTGGGGCCATGACCCACACTTTCTGCCCAGGTTGAAATTCGACCAGAGTGGCATTCTGGTCATACCACTTCTTCATTTCTTCCTGGCTTGCTTCCAGGTTCGCCTGAGCGAGTTTCCTGAAGCGGACAGTTTGGTTTCTGAAGGCCAGCATGTAACTAAACACATCCTGGGGAGTTTTCCTGGGAGCTGCTTCCCAGCCTTCCTTGACCAAACTCAGAGGTCCTCTCACAGGGTGACCATACAGAAGCTCAAAGGGACTGAACCCAAGAGACTTCTGTGGCACCTCCCTGTACGCAAAGAGAAGGCATGGCAAGAGGACGTCCCACTTACGCCTCATGGGTTCTGTTAGACCCTTAATCATGCCCTTCAAGGTCTGGTTGAATCTCTCCACCAGACCGTTACCTTGTGGGTGGTAAGGGGTGGTGAACTTGTAGGTTACACCACACTCCTTCCACAGGGATGTCATATATTTGGATATGAAATGGGTCCCTCTGTCAGAAACCACCTCTCTGGGGAACCCCACGCGGGAAAAGATCCCCATTTACGCCCGGCCCACCACTGGCGCCGTCGTTGTCCTGAGAGGGATTGCCTCCGGGCACCGGGTGGCATGGTCCACCAAGACCAGGATGTACCTGTTGCCCATGGCCGTCTTGGGATCCAGTGGCCCCACAATGTCCATCCCTACCCTTTCAAAGGGTGTTCCAACAACTGGAAAAGGTTGGAGAGGAGCTTTGACCTTCCTCCCACTCTTACCACTTGCCTGGCAAGTTTGGCAAGACCTGCAATGTCCATCTGACTGCCTTCACATTTGGGGCCAGAAGAAGTGGGTGACAAGCCTGTCAAAGGTCTTGTCCTGCCCCAAATGTCCTTTCAAAGGCATGTCATGAGCCAGACCCAGTACGAAGGTTCTGAAGTGCTGGGGTACCACCAGCACACGGGCTGACCCAGGCTCAGCGACCTTAGGCTCACTGTACAGGAGACCATTCTCCCAGTAGATCCAATGTGATCCGGACTGATCACCTGCTGCCTGGTCTGCAGCGTGCCGCCGCAGACCCTCCAGAGAAGGGCACTCTTTCTGCTCCTTGCAGAATTCCTCCCTGGTGGGACCCCCTTCTTGCTCCCAATGGGTCAGCTCAGAGATATCCCCCAGTTCAGCTACCTGCTCCCCTGTAGGCACCGGGGCATCCCCCTCAAGGTCCGCCTCCTCCCGGTCTGTGGGAACTTCAGGGGCTGGGTTCCCGCGCCCCTTGCCCTTTCTCTTGGCAGGGACTTGGGCCACTGTTTCAGGCTCCAAGTCCTCTTGATCACCCTTTCTGGCCGCCATTGACCGAGTGGACACGCATGCCCACTCTGGCAACCCAAGCATCTCCAAGTGAGACCTGAGCTCAACATCCTTCCATAAGGACTGCTCCAGGTCGTTACCTAGCAGACAATCTACAGGCATGGAATGGCTCACAACCACCCTCAAAGGACCTGAGACCCCCCCACTCGAAGGGAACCTGCGCCACCAGACACTGACTAACAAGTAAATCAAATATCCAGTCTTGGAAACACCAATCCATAACACATTTTACCACAGGAGCACTTGCACTTTACCACTGATCAGCAGTGAGAAAAGTGCGCAGAAACACTAAGCCAGCACAAACAGAGTCAAAATCGGGAGGTCAGAAAGCAAAAACTCAGGGGAAACACGCCAAAAGATGCCAAGTCTAACAGGGACACATCTGTGGTTCGAAGAAGAACCCTCTGAACCACCCCCAACTTCAAATGTACACTAGAGTATAACTTCTGCTGTCATACTTCAGGAGGGCAGAGATACACTTGTGGGGACGTGGGACTAGACTTCCTGGACCACGTGGTGCACACTGCCAGAGGAATCTGTTGTGCACAAGGAGAAGACTGCCGTAGGAAGGGACAGTGCACCCTGCCTGAATAGTGACTGGCCCGGGGTGACTACCTACTGCTTTGTGGCTCCCTGAAGTGTTCTCTCGAAGGGCTTGTTGGCTTGCCCCTAGGGGTGGGCGGAATTTGCGTAGTCACGTTACGCAAATCTCTGCGAAATTGTTAAAAATTTCCGCGAGCACGCAGAAATTCCGCGAAATCGCGGAATTGCTGGTCCCGCCCGTTCGCGATGTGTTTTTGCGTGCTCGCGGGGAAATATATCGCTAACTTGCCCATGCGGTCGCTAACAGGCGCGGCCATCTTGTTTTCACTTGTCCCGCCCGCTCGCGATTGTATTTCCTGTTCCGGGTCGCGTATTGCATGCTCCCGCCCGCTCGCGATGCTTATTTCCAGTTCCGGGTCGCGTATTGCATGCTCCCGCCCATTCGCGATAAGGGTTTCCTGTTCGGGAACGCGCATTACGTGTTCGCGACGCTTTTTGCGTGCTCGGGGGGGAAATATCGCGCGAACTTGCCCATGCGGTCGCAATGGGCGCGGCCATCTTGTTTTTCACTCTATTGCTATGGTTCTGGGCCTGCTTTTCAATCCCCCCTCTATCGTTTCAATCCTTTGTTTCTGTAAACTTTTTTTTGGTCTTTTTTATTTATTATCTATCTCTCTATTTTCCTGATTCTATATTTTGAGTTTTTTTCTACTTTTTGTGTGTTTTTAACTATTTTTTCACACTTTTTCTATTACCTGCTTTTTCATTTCTTTTACTTACTTTTTTTAATTCCTACCTTTTCTTTTCCGCCCCCCGCCTACCCAGAACCATTGCAAAGGGCCACCGCCACAGGGCTCGGAGTCGTAGCCAGAGCCGCGACCGCCTTCCTTGCGGAAGGCGGCGCCAAAGAGGGGTGCAGGCACGGGCCTTATTCAGTGAGGCGGAGGTGGCCGCACTGGTTTTTTTTGTTCTGCGCCACCTCCCCTTAACCCTGGCAGCAGGCGGCAGGCCTGGGTCCGGGTACGGGCTCTGGGAGCATCGGCAGCGGTGGGGCAAGGTGCGTCGGGCAGTGTTTCGCTGCTCTGGTGTCCGGCGCACCAATAATCAGCTGACGCACCGGTGGTCCGATATTCTGGACCGGGAGCAGGACCTGCTGGACCTGCTAGGAGTGGAGGTCCCGGGGCTTGGTGAGTAGCTATTTAATATTACTACTTTGTGTTCTTCTGCTCTGTGTTATATATTGCGACTATTTTTTTTTTCCGACCAGCAAGAATGCTGCTGCTTACATTGCAGGTAAATTACGTTTAAAAATCTGTGATTGTTATGACACAGGCGCTCGGCGCTACTAATCTTACTTGTTTGCAACTTTGCGCTCGCTTGGCCTGATGATTATGTAAGAGTTTACTTTAGAGAACTTAAGTGACGTAATGCTAGAGAGAGTAGTCCTTCCTTTGTCCTCCTGCCACTAAGAAGGGATAGTGGTGGATTGATAGGTTTAGTTACTTATTAGTTGGTAATTTCTAAGTGGTGTGCGTGACGCATCCTCTGTCACGTCACGTGCTGCTGAGTGCTGCTTACCCCAGTCCTTAGTAGAACCTTTTGTAGTTTGTTTACTGAGTGTTAATAGGCTTATATCATCACTAGCAGAACATCAGCAGCAACCAGCCAACAATTTGGTGTATGCAAAAATGTATGCATGTGTCCTCCATCTATGCATTTTTGAGGACTAAAATAAATGGAAATGCAGACTTACTGAACAATTGGCCCGTCTGGATTGGAATAGGTGGGCTAGGTCAGGTGGTAGTTAGGCTTGCTAGACGGTCCGTGAATCTCGCAATACTACCAGTCGATCAGATAGGTCAATTTTATTGCAATTGTTGTTCTCAAAAATGTTTTTGGTGCGTATTTGAAAATATTTTATTTATTTCACACCAAACTTTAATTTTTGTCTCTTTCTTTATGAAATCTTACATGATCATCAGCACCCAGGGGCAAGAAGACGGGGTCACAGGTGGCGGGCCAAGAAGATCTCCAAGATGCCTCCCAGGGACAGGACCGCTCCTCTATCGAGGGCTCTGCTGCTGGCCCCAGTAAGTCCTCCAGTGGTTGATATTAATAATTATATTTCCCAAACTTTTCCTGCACCTTATTTTTTCTGAACTATTATTACGGTATCCTAATTCTAATTTTTACAAATTCTTCTTTGATCTATACTATCTGTTTCTAAATTCTTGTTATCCCTGCCTCTAACTGCATCTGCTATGACTCTCTGTACTACTACTATTAGTCTGTCTGTAGCTAAGCTTGCCCAGTTGCCCACTCTTTATTTAAAATATTTTAAATAAAACTCAGATTCACCAATAGCTATAGCCATTGAGTCCAGTCCTTTGGGTTGTCCTCTTCTACTACTTCTAGTCTTCTTATTCTTGAGGCTTTTCGACAATTCCCACCAAGAAAATGCCCAACCACATTTTACAATTTTTGATAGGATAGGACATACTACTACTATTGTAGGGATTCTGCACATACAGAACTTTGCACAAGAAAATAGGACGTTGGTGATGGGAGGTTGGACCTTCCTCACACCTCAATCAGAAGCCACCACAATCCCCTGACCGACTAGTTATAGTGTCTCATTAGGTCTCCGAAACCCCCCCCAAAATACCCAATGAGTAGACAACCCAGAACATAACACTCCCGACCTCTGTCGCGGAAGCAATGCACACCCTTTCGCTCACTCTCTCGTGTAAGTCCACACCAAATACCACCGAGTCTATGTAAGTTCAAAAGGTTTATTTCCAACTGACAAGCTCTGTACGTTGTTCTATAATGCAGCAGCAACAGCAAAATGCATAAGATTAAAACAATAAACATTGTTACACTTAGTTACACTTACAAGTTACAACTACAAGTCCATAGAAGCCAAAAGGCGAGATCATGATAACTGAACAGTGGTGGAAGAACCACCCTCCCCTTGGTAGGAATCTAGTTTATATAAAATTATAAATGGAGATGTGAGAATTCTGGGGACCCCTCACGTTAGAAGAACCTAGTACTGGTTACATCATAAGCTCTGCAAAGCTCTGGTTCTTCGTATAAGGGAATCTTCCGTCTGTTATGAGAAAAATGGTGCACGTTAGTATAGTGCAAGCATTTCTCAGTCGTGCCAAAAAGTGCAGTATTTTTATGGATAAGCAATATGGACTAACACCAGAACTCCATAACAAAGTGGCTTGTTTTTTGACCTTGTACGCAGCGCTCAGACAGTAGCAGTATGAGCTCATGTGGGCTCAAAGGCGTCTTTCACAACAAGCTGCGAGGTAACTTGCGCAAAAATAAAAGACACAGAGCTAAAATGGTTGCATGGCTCGGGGTAACTTAGCAAAGACTAGAATGACCTAGGGACCATATAATACTACTAGTGTCTACTCTACTACCTGATTTGTACTAGTGATGTATGTTGTATATGTATTATGTATGTATTAACTTTTTTTTCAATCTTGCTAGTGAAAAATAGGGGGAGGTGTATATGGCATCTGAAAAATGTGTAATGTTTTTTCTAGGCGTACTACCGACCACCAGTACCGGGGCCAGCGGCGAAGGTGACGCGGCCGCTGAGGGTGCAGGCGATGCGGCAGTTGTAGGAGGAGCTGCAGGGGGTGAGCCAGCAGCAGTGGCGGGCGGTGGTAAGTTATATTCCTAATCCTTACTTATTGACATTACACTCGCTGCAAGGGTGTAATGTATACTGTACTGTTGAGACTTAAGTAAGAAGTTGTTGTGAACGGTTGAAGAAGACACCCTTTACTTAGAATTAGCAATAGCATTAGCGACGGGAGTGTACTGAGTAACCAATGGCCTCTTCTATCGGACTTCAACTCAGCTGTGAAAGTTTTATGGAGAAGACTAAAAGTCAGATCAGATGACCTTGATGGATGGGTTGAACGAAAAGGGAAAGAAGGGTGGAAGGAGGAAGGACGGGCGAGATTTTATATTTATGACTGGCAGAGAAGGATACGTGGGATGCATGCATAGGTGTCTGATAGGAATCAGATGCATGGGTGGTGGAATGCCTGAAACTCCCACAAATGTTTGAGGCCGAGGTAGTGGGAGGATAGATACATACCACAAATGTTACGTACTGGGCTTGCTAGTGCTACTGTGCCACTATGTGTAGAATGAATTTGTCTGACTGCTTTGCTAAGAGTATATTTTACAATAGTCTTGTTTTTTCTTCTTGATATAGCTACTCCTTCCAAAGGTAAAGTCGACAGGAAGGAGTTGGCAGCCAAGTCCCGGCGCCGGAAGCTGGAGGCCATACAGGCTGAATACCAGCGGCTGGTGGTTCTAGAGGAGGAGGAGGAGGAGGCGGCAGCAGCTGCAGCCTCCTCCTCCAATGCCCCAGGCCCCAGCCACCCCCTTCCAGTGTTACGGTGCCACCGCCTGGCAGCCGCCCGCCGCCACACTGCAAGAAGCACTGCTGCCCCCCCCCACCTGTGGATACAACTGCCGCGCGCTGAAGCGCCGCGTGGCCCGCCTAGAGGAGCACATCCGTGTCCTGGAGAGGCGAGCCCGCTGAGACCCCGTTTATTTATTGCCCCTTTTTTATAGCTTATTTTGGTGGGTGGGAATCAGGCGTTGGGTTTTGGACTATTGGACATTTGTTGGACTTTTTCGTTCCGGGACATGGACATTGGTTGGGGTTAGGAAGAGGGGTGGGTCAGGTGTTGTGGGTTTTTTTTTACATAGTTTATTTTTGTTAGGGTATTAAATTACATATTTAGACTTTATATACGATGTTGTTAATGTTTTGTGGGTGGGGTTACTGTTTTACGTCACACTGTTTCCTTGCTGGTGCAGTGCCACAGCCAGTGTTTGATTTAAATAATTGGCTGAGTTACTAAGACACAAACAGACAGATGCGGTACCCCTCACTGAGGGACTTGTCCTACTAGTACTGTCAGTATCTCCTCCCAATCTATGCATTCTGCAACTGGACTCAAAGGGGTGTGTGAAATAGAATTAATGAAAAAAATTCCGTTATTAATTATGCCTCCCCCAAACTTCTTCTCTTACCTGTGCTTGATGTTTAACTTGGGCACGGTGATGGCTGCATGGTGATGATGGTTTTCTTTCCCAACATGCCATGGTTGTGGTGGTAGTAGTAGTAGACCCTGGCAGTAGCATTTGCAAATAAAAGAAAATGAGACAGTCAGTCGCCTGAGAGAGACTGTGGGAGGAGTAGTAGAACGAAGTACAGTACGGAACTTACTGCCAAACAATAATATGCCAAAATACAAGGAAACATAATGGTGGCGGGGATAGCCTAGTACATAGAGTTACAAACTCTAGCTGTGTCGAGTCACTCGACTAGGCCTACAGTACACCGTGACTCGACACAAGCGTAACCGTTAGTGCTGTTTCGGAGGATGACAACAAATCCAATCTATGCCGGCAATTAATGCTGATGGATTAGGTTCCTTTGGTAAAAAAATTATCTCGCAAATATACTGCTCATAGGCGGGCAAGCAGAAGAAGATCCTCGCCCTGCCTTGAAAATGAATTTTTGTTGCTTTAGCCACATCCGCCCCAGCAAGCGTGTGATAAATTATTGGTGTACATTTAATTTAGTCACACCTCAATAAGTCACACAGCCCGGGGGAAGAGGGTTAGGGTTTGATGAATGGTTGGGAAGGGGGTTTTGGGAAAGGTTTGACAAAGAAAAACAGTACGCATGGACAACAACAAAACACAATCTTGGCAGACAACCATATCCATAAATCTGTTAAGGGAGAAAAAGGAAATGCATGCATGATGATGATAACTTGATGGTTAATGATAGTACTTACTAACTACTACTACTAGACAATTAGACAGTACAGGGCAGCAGTATATTATGCAATTTGCCTTGCCTGTCTGCCCTCAGAGAGACCCGAATTGCATACAGTTTCTGTTCTGTTGTACCGGCCCGGGCTTACAGATAGCAAAGAAAAGTCAAAAATTGCTGTAGGGATGAATTGAATTATAAGCAGAGAGCAAACATAACAACAACAACACACAGTAGTAATGATTGAAGACAAAAAATGAACCAAATTTAAAAGATGATGAAAGTTGATACTGTTACTGTATGTTATCCTGGTCAAAATGGGGAGTTGCATCTCGGCATTCGTCTTGGTCCTCCCTTCCATGGACGCTCCGGCCATCAATCTTGGGTGAAGCCACTGCCTGCCTGGCAGATGTAGATTCATTGGTAAGGTAAGTGAGAGTTGTTTTTCCCAGTGTAGCACAGGGTAAGGGCCTGCCTGTAATTGCAGATGGGAAAACAAAAGGGATATTGAAAAATCAAGTAGAAAAAAAATGCCTAAATTACGGTGGAGTGCAACAAGAACACTTTCAGAGGCAGCATGGATTTGGATACATCATGTCTACTCTAGTCTGTTTCCAGCATTAACCTCCAACAACAACAGGACAGAGCAGGCCCACGGCACCCGTGACACATCCTCCATTTAGCGTACCTTTTTTGACAGAGGCAGACAAAGCAGATATACAGCAACATAGCATTTTACAAATTAAGTGACTAAATCAATGCCCCGCTGTCAGTCATACCACCACACTCGACTCCACCACTACACAGACATGTAGGTCTGCAGTGGTTGTTGTTGACTTGGTTACCTTTTAATGCACTCATGAAACGCACTGAGTTATTCCATCAATCATCTCGGATCGTACTGAGTGACTGCGAAGAGATTATGTCACTGTGGTCATCATCATGGTGTGTTGTCCAACTCAGTGTGCAGTAGTGTACAGATTGAGTCCCCTTTCCATATTCAAAATGCAATGGATCGGCCTGCAGTAGAAGTAGAAAATTGTTATTGAAAAACAAGAATGGAAACAAACATTGCATTGAGTTACTTTTAGTGTGTAGATTAGATAATAGTACACAATGAATTACCTTCATGTACTACAAACAACAACAACACAAATCACTCAGTCAGCGTCCAATGCATGTCATCATTCATTACCTGTTCCTTCTCATCTTCAGTTAATGGGCAGTCTGTATCGGCTCGGAAAGGAGGATAGCTATAGTAGTCATCATCATGTTCCACTTCTTTTGGAGAGACTCAACGAGGCAAGATTTTAGTTTTTCTTCGATTATGCTACATCCAATCATCATCTGGCTTGAGGGCAATAGATTTAGGTCGATTCAGGAGGATGGAGGAGCAGGACTCGGAGGAGTGGACTGAAATGCAGACAGCTGAAACTCATATAAGGCAATAAAATACGAAGACGGTGGTGATGGATTTGTTGTGATTTGAAGTTTCCAAACAGAAAGACAGACACACAAATAGAAGTAAATAAGGGAGAACCACAGTAAGAAGTGGAAGCCTAGTTGTCAGGGAAGTATAGCTCGTCCTCAAACTCTGGGGGTTCAACCAGAAGTAGGTAATCAGCATCCAACACGCTACTTCCGTCACCTGAGCCGCTGTCCTCATCTTCCTGCGTTGATTCATGTATTGTGTAATTCGGTGGTATAAATTGCTGATTCATTTTGATCATGGTTAACCTCTCCACGTTTTTGGGTGAGAGACTGGTCCTTTTCACTGTTACAATGGAACCAGCAGCACTGAAAACACGTTCAGAAGAGACACTTGCGACAGAGCAAGCCAGATAGTTTATCGCCAGCCTGCTGAGCACTGGCCATTGGCCCCTTTTGCCATACCAATACCGCAATGGGTTTTGATCAATGTAGACCTCTGTTGGGTCATCCAGGTAGGCCTGGACCATTCGGTCAATGTTCAGGGGTGCTACACTTTGTGCGGCCTCTTTTGTCTTTGCATCAGCACTGGACCTAGCAAGTCCTTGCTGTAAATACCAATCCTGTGCCGTTTGTACTGGGGCTGATGATCCGGTTCTTGCTGTTGTCGATAGTGTTGGTGACAGCTGTGAACCAAATGCACTGCCCACAGGCTCTGAAGTTGAACTTGACGCCGGATGCCCTGCTGCAGTACTTGACGTGGGTTTGAGGCCTTTAATTACCAGCCGTTCATTTTCCAATGTACTGGCTGCCTCAGCTATCCAAGTTTTGTACCGGGCAACATCCACTTCTGAAAAAGGGAGTAATGTCTTACTGTGCAGTGCCGATTTGTACCGTGGATCCAGAATTGTGGCACAAATGTAATGTTTTTGTGACAGAATCTTATTTTGCACCCTTGCATTTTCACTTAAGCGACATGATAAGCTCTCCACCAACTCATATGCTTCTTTTTTTTCCTCCACTCCTATGTACGCTTCAGACACCTCCTTCAGCTGTTGCTCTAGCATGTGCAACAATGGGATAGCTTGGCCCATAGTACAGTCCTCCTTGCTGACTTCACGTGTGAAGACCTCGAAAGGAAGAAGCATCTCTGTAAGAGATTTAACTAGGCACCATTGGTCCATCTGAAGGGTCATGCCTTTCACAGTAGCATCCGCCCTTCGCATGACATATTCATTGATTGGTCTGTACTGCTCAAACAGACGGTCAAGCATGTAATACGTTGAGTTCCAACGTGTTGCTACCTCCTGGATGAGTGCTTTGACTGTCATTCTATAGTCACGTTGAATGATCCTCAGCTGCTTCCGGGCTTTAAAAGAATGGCTGAAATGCATGCATATTCTGCGGCAGGTGGTCAGTAAGTTGCTGACTATGGGTTCTTTTTTCAGAAAGTCTTGAACTATAATGTTAATGCAGTGCGCCAAACACGGGACCCTGAAATAGTCACCAAGCGCCATGGCCTTAAGTATATTACTGCCATTATCCGTGGCAACAAAACCAATGTGAAGCCCTCTGGGGCGCAGCCATTCAAAGACCTTGCTGTTAAACTCTTCCAAAATGTTTGCAGCAGTATGAGATTTCTCCATGGCGAACATGGCTACAGTTGCATGTTTCCGAGAAGCATTAAAAATCTCAGCTGTGTCAACAGCACCTACTTCAGATAGCTTTTCTCTAACCCCCACAAAAGAGACCCAGTGTGCAGTGATGCACATGTAATCAGTGGCTTGGCAACTGGTCCACATGTCTGTTGTCAGGTGGATTTTGTGAACAGCACTCTGCTGCAAAGCTTGTCCAACCAATACCAGCACATCGTGATGTAGTGCTGGAACAGCAACTCGGGCGAAATAGGACCGGCTGGGAACCTTCCATTTAGGGCAGATGGCTGACACAAATTCAAGGAAACCCACCCCTTCCACAAATGAAAAAGGGAGAAGGTCCAGCGCTAACATTTTAGCCAGCTTCGCATTGTACAACCGTGCCTTTGGGTAGTTGCGTTGGTACTGCCCCTCCAACCTAAGCATGCTGTCAATGGTAGGCTGGAATATTTTCCTTTGTGATGCACCTTTCTTCTTGAACCCAGCTAGGCTCAACGACGCTGCACTTTTCTCATTGCAGTGCCCGGTTGCCTTGGTGTCTCATGTTGACTCTTACTACGGTGCCACTCAGATGTTGCTGAGGATGTGGGCGTTACCACTACACTGCTGGGGGTAGGGATAGAAATGTCTCCCTCTTGTTGACCTTCCACCGCGATCATATCTTCCCCTACTTCTTCATCCCCAACAACAGCAATGGGTCCAGTTTTACTTTTTTCTAAGTGAAGTAGGTGAGCCTCCCACTTGATACTGTGGTGTTTTTTGAGATGACTTGTTTGTCCTCCGGTACCATAGTTTGTACCAAGCTTACCCCGCCTAACAGCCTGCCGACAAATTGAGCATATAGCAATGTTCTCCTCCTTACTGCTAACCGAAAAGAAGTCCCAAACTGGGGAGGAGAACTTTCTGGCGCTGCTGGAGGTGCCACTTTCAATACCAGATGAAATGGAGGGTGTGCCTGGAATTTGACTCTGTGCACTTACATTACCACCACCTACTGAGGTGGTGGTTGAGCTGGATGTAGGTCCCTGCCGGGCCTTTGCAAAGGCAAATATGGAAGCTGGAGGTCGTGTTGGCGTTACCTGTGTTGGTGGTATCCGTGCTACATCCCTCGCAGCGATTTTGGATAGTCTAATAATGTTGGTCTCCATCTCCGCAGGCCCAGGAGTGATGTTCATGATGACTGGCTCTTCATCATCATCACCCCCTCGTCTACATCTACCTCCATAACTGTAAGGCTTTCTGGAACCTTCCTTTTCACTAGCCTTGTCTTGTGGCGTGCATCACTCTCAGGCTGAGCTGGTGGCTTCCAAGTGGCATCTAGATCATCAGAAGCGGGGCTTGAAGAAGAAGTTGATGGACTAACCCTCCTTTTCCTTGCTGGGGGTCTGGAAGACAATGGATCTTCTGGAACAGTGGCTTGCTCCTCTTCGTCTGCAAAAAGCTCGATTTCCTGAACTGCCCCTACTTCAGGTGGAACAACTACTATTGTGGGCTGTGGTTCCGGCTGTGGTGCCGGCTGCGGCTGTGGTTGCGGCTGTGGTTCCGGCTGTGGTTGCAGTTCCAGCTGCGGTTCCGGCTGTGGTTGCGGCTTCGGCTGCAGTTGCGGCTGGGGTTGCGGCTGCAGTTGCGGCTGCGGTTGCGGCTGCAGTTGCGGCTGCGGCTGCAGTTGCGGATGCGGCTGGGGTTGCGGCTGGGGTTGCGGCTGGGGTTGCGGCTGGGGTTGCGGCTGTGGTTGCCCACTTATCTGCTGAGTTTCCGCCTGCGAGTGCGTGGATTGGGTACTACTTTGCGATAATGACATTTCAACATCACTGGTCGTTAGTAGACTGGCTACCTCTGCCACAGTCATGGGCTTGGGCCTAGGTTGCTGGGGTGGGCCCGCTGATGCGGAGGTGCTGCTCCCAGCTTGGTCCCCGCCGGACACCGCTGCTGCAGGCGTAAGTTTTTTTTACCAAAAAACACATCGGCCGGCACACCAGTCTTGGCAAGTGCCACTTCCTTCTTCTGCTCCTTCTTCTGCACTGGCAACTTTCTTGCTACTGGAGGACCTGGTACCTTTCTTTGGGGCCATCTTCTTCAGATGTCAGCAGGACGCAGGTGCACAAGTTGCAGAGATGTCTGTGTTCACACGTGGACGTGACGCGCAGCAGGACTTCTGCCCGGCAGTACAACGGGTGATGATGATGACACCTCCTCCTCTGTCTTTTTGTGCACCTAAAAGCAAAGAAGCCAGGAGAAGAACATCAGTGAAAAGTTGCATTTGTTGTTGTGGTTCAATTACTAGTAGTACAAACAAACAAATGAAAGATATAAATGAGTGTACCCATCTGTGAGACTGTCAACAAGGGCTTTCATGGTATACTGTGTACACTGTCAGGAAGGATAGGAAAGAAGAGGAACAACAACAAAAATACAAATGTAATAGAAGTGGACCCTGTTTGGCATTAAATTATTTGCTCATCACATCATTCAGGGAGCTGCAGCTGGCAAAGGGGATGGATGCAAGCAGTAAGCCAAGAGGAAAACCATGCAGGCCTAAATGGCAAAAGCAGCACACTTATAACTCCCACCAGAAATGGCCACCAGCCACATGGACACTCACAAATCACAAGCAACAAGCATGAGGCCTGGAAAACAATGTACTGAAAACAGGCCTACGATAGCCAGGCAATGGCTGCATGCTAAACCACACTGCTTTGCCTGTAATGCAATAAAATGCAAAAACGAAAATCCACAGGGCTAAACAAGGCCTGCAACACACCACACACAACTAAGGCATGTATTTAACACACAGCCCAAAAAAGTGAAATACACCCAAAAATACACATTTTGCAATTCAATCCAATGCCATCCATGTGCCCTAAATGATGTTTAAAAATTCAACAGAACACACAGAAACAGTTGTTTCATGCACCCCTGACTACCTCTGCGCCTACTGGATGAAAGGCCTGTTGGCAGACTAGGCCACAAGCTTGCAGGACTATGGATAAAAGCACACTACCGGGCTTCACAATGGCCAGGCCCACAACAACAAGAAACTGAAGACAGACAATGCAGGCCTATGGCAAAAAGCACACTGCCTGGCTTCAAAATGGCCGCCAGCCTCATGGCCAGGCCCACAACAACAAAAAAACTGAAGACAGACAATGCAGGCCTATGGCAAAAAGCACACTGCCTGGCTTCAAAATGGCCGCCAGCCTCATGGCCAGGCCCACAACAACAAAAAAACTGAAGACAGACAATGCAGGCCTATGGCAAAAAGCACACTGCCTGGCTTCAAAATGGCCACCAGCCTCATGGCCAGGCCCACAACAACAAGAAACTGAAGACAGACAATGCAGGCCTATGGCAAAAAGCACACTGCCTGGCTTCAAAATGGCCGCCAGCCTCATGGCCAGGCCCACAACAACAAGAAACTGAAGACAGACAATGCAGGCCTATGGCAAAAAGCACACTGCCTGGCTTCAAAATGGCCGCCAGCCTCATGGCCAGGACCACAACAAGAAGCCTAGGCCACAAAGGAAACACATGCAGGCCTTAGTATATGGCAAAAGCAGCACATTTGTAACTCCCACCAGAAATGGCTACCAGCCACATGGACACTCACAAATCACAAGCAACAAGCAGGAGGCCTGGAAAACAATGTACTGAAAACAAGCCTATAATAGCCAGGCAAAGGCTGCATGGTAAACCACACTGCTTTGCCTGTAATGCAATAAAATGCAAAAACGAAAATCCACAGGGCTAAACAAGGCCTGCAGCACACCACACACAACTAAGGCATGTATTTAACACACAGCCCAAAAAACTGAAATACACCCAAAAAAACACATTTTGCAATTCAATTCAATGCCATCCATGCCCCCTAAATGATGTTTGAAATTAATAAATACATCACACAGCAAAGGAACAGTTGTCTCATCATGTTTCATCATGCACCCACCCATGACTAGCTCTGGGCCTACTGGCTACCCACAACGATTTATTTTTAAAAATGATTAAAAGTACCAAAAATGAATTTACAGCAACTGCAATGCCCCAATCAAACAACACCAACTTACTTGTAAAATCTCAAATCCCAAAATCCTCAAATCCAATGATAATGATGCAGCAGATACAAAGAGTGATCCTTCCAGCTCAAATCCAAGTGAAAAATGAACAGGAGATTGACAAAGCACTGGGAGGAGCCTGCTGGACAGGAACAGGAAGTAGGAGACCCTGTGGCACTTCCTCCCTCTACCCCCCCAAAAATTTGACCAAAAAGGACAGCCAAATATCAAGATGAGGTTTTTTTTTCATCCAAATCATCAATTTATAGAAGGTTTTATGCTGCTTGCGATGTTATTGTTCTCCAGATTGAAAATTTTGCGTGTTCGGGATCGCGAGCTGTACCAAAATTTCGCCGGATGTCCGATGGCGCGCCCGAATGACGTGTTCGCGGTCGCAATCTCTCTCGCGGTGCACGATGGCGCGGCGAATGACGTGTTCGCGATCGCACACTCTCGCGTTGTCCGATGGCGCGGCGAATGACGTGTTCGCGATCGCAAACTCTCGCGGGATAACGCGGCCGGCTACCGAAATCTCGTGGCGCACGTCAACGGATAGGAAAACCCGTCGGCAAATGCAGGAATCCCGGTAAGTCGCTATCGCGCGCGCTAGAACGCATTTTTAAAACGCGACAAGAAAATAATTCCGCTGCGCCGCGGTTCGCGGAATTGTTGGCAATTCCGCGTTCTCCGTGGAACGCGAAATTGCCTAAATTCCGCAAATTCCGCGAGCGGAGCGGAATTGGATGCCCAGGGTTACTTGCCCCCTGTTCTTTGTGGACATCAAAGACCTCCTGTGAGGGACCTACACCGCCTATGTGTTTCACCTTGAGAGCAGTGCCCTCTCAAGCACCTACTTTGTCTGCTGGATCCTGACTGCAGTGCTGTGTGAGTGTGAAATTAAGTATTGTGCCTGGAGACCTGATTACCTTGTGCAGAGTCCCCAAACCGTGACCACATCTAAGGAGTGTGGCCCCTGCATCGTGGGGCCTCAGCATGCACAAGCGTCTCGTTAGTGGTGAGGGGATTCACTGGTTGTGGGACTCAGCGTGGCCCTCTTCGTCAGACGTGCTGCATCTCTCTTGTGCGACACGCCGACTGCATGCTCATTGCATGCAGTGTCTGATTCATAGGTTGCGACCCTCAAAGGGAGGGCACAGCCGTAGTAGTGCCTCATTCTACCTTGTGCGGTACTACTGAACTTGCGACTGTGTGTGTGTGGGACCAGATTGTCTGGTGCGACTCATATCATTGCCTACCAGATGTTGTGCCTCATTCCAGGGAGGTACGGCTAATCCATCTGTGGGTTGATTGTAACCGGATTGTCTAGTGCGACTCGTATAATCATGCAACAGACTTTGTGCCTCATTCCAGGGAGGTATGGTGAACCTGAACATGGGTTGATTGTAAACGGAACGTCTGGTGCGACTGGTATCATCGCTGTTAGAACTGGGGGTCTCTAGTTGGCAGAGGTAGGTACCTTTGTCCAAATAGGGACCCTTGCTTCTAGTCAGGGTAAGGGGGTACACTCCTGAAATAACCCCTGCTCACCCTCTTGGTAGCTTGGCACGAGCAGACAGGCTTAGTTCAGAGGCAGTGTGTAAAGCATTTGTGAACACATACAGTAATCTAGTGACAACACTACAAATGGACACCACACAGGTTGTATTATAAAAATAAGTATCTTTTATATAGATTTACCACAAGACCATAAATGACATAAATAATCCACAATACTGTACTTTAAAGATGGTAGAATTAGCTTGAGTCTCTTAAAATAGCAATGCGACACTTTGAGTTCAATGTACCTTAAGATGCGTAACGCAGGGCAACGAAAAGTGTTGCAGGGAAGGTGATGCGGTAGTCCCTTACACGCAAGGACAGTGATGCGTTGAAGATCTGGTGCAAAAAGAAACAAAGTGGCGTCTTCTTGAGGTTGCGACAACGAAGAGGTGATGCGTGCACGCCCGACGGCCGTGTGACGATTTCGATGAGTCTTTGGAGCCGCGACAGGCCCTGCGACACGCTTCCCTGGCGATGCGACGGCATCTGATGCGAGGTCGACGATCTTCTCCTGGGATGCGGGGCGCGCCTCGTGTTGCGATGCGTCGGCGTCTGATGCGAGGTCGATGCTCTGCCCCGGGGATGCGACGGCGTCTGATGCGACGGCGACACTCTTCTCCGGCGATGCGATACTCAGCGGCTGCGGCGACACTCTTCTTCGTGTTGAGTCGCGCTTCCAGCTCCCAGAGACACGCAAGTGTGTCAGAAGGTCCAATTTCCCAGCAAGGGAACACAGGGGGAGCTGGTGGGTGAAGTCTGTTGGCCCTGAGACTTCAACAGGAGGCAAGCTCAAAAATCAAGCCCTTGGAGATCCTTCACAAGTTGATGAAAGTACACACAAAGTTCCTCTCTCCTTTCTTTGGCAGTTAGGCAACCACTGCAGGCCAATCCCCCAAGCAGCACTTCAGCTTAGGGAAAGTCACTCCTCAGTTTCTTCTTGGTTCCGCTCCTCAGCAAAGGTTTCTTCTTGTTTCCCAAAAGTGATCTAATTTCCTAGGGGTCTGGGTCCCCTTTTTATACACCTTTTCTCTTTGTTCTCTGAAGGCAGAGAGGCCTTTGCCTAGTCCAAAACCAGTTCTGGTCAGTCCTGGAGCACTTTGTTTACAGGACTCCTTCTGTCCTTTCAGAATGTGGGGCAGAGTGCTCAGCCGCCCGGCAGGAGGTGGAGCCAGCATTGTGGAAGGCAGGCACAGCCCTATTCAGACCCAGGTGCAACTCCTCCCTCCACTCTGGATGCAGATCTCTCTATTCAGCCCTGTGCTGACTCACCCTGTCTCCTGTAGCCACCCCCAGCCCCTGTCACTCAAACTCCAGACAAGGAATACACAACCTAGCAGAGGCAGGCTTGGATAGTTAGGCAAGAAAATACCCACTTTCTAAAAGTGGTATTTTCAAACACAGAATGTTAAAACCAACTTCACTAAAAGATGTATTTTATCATCCTGAGTTCAGGCATACTAAATTCGTTTTTCTACCATGTTCCCTGGGTCAGTTAGGATTATAAGGTGTAATAATCAAAACTTCCCATTCTGGCCTATGGGGAGCAGGTAGCCTTGCAATAGTGAAAAACGAAAATGGCTGTAATTCACTATTAGGACATGCCACACACACCAGGGCATGTCCTACCTTATACTTACAATGCACCCTGCCCTAGAGCCTACTTTAGGGGTGACCAACATGCAGTAAAGGGAAGGTTTAGGGACTGGTAAGTGGGTGTACTCACCAAGTCGACATGGCAGCCCTAGGCTGCACACAGGCTCTGCAATGGCAGGCCTGAGACACATTCTACGAGCTGCTTCTGTGGGTGGCACAACCAGTGCTGCAAGCCCACCAGCGGCATTGGATTTACAAGCCCTGGGCACACTCAGTGCACTGTACTAGGGACTGACAAGTAAACCAATCATCCAATCATGGAGTCACTAATACATACATCAATTTACAATAGGGAGCACTTGCACTGTGGCACTGAATAGCAGTGGCACAGTGCCCAAAGCATCTAAACCAGCAAAAACAGATCAATAACATTGGAGGCATCATAAAAAATGGAAGGGAGACCCACGCCAAGGATGCCAGGTCTAACACGTGTCCCCTCCAGCTGAAATGTGGGGAGAACTATCCTACCTCATGGGAGTTCTCTTCACTAAGGCGGAAAAATCTGGACAGACCATCAGCATTGGCGTGTTCTGTACCAGGGCGGTGTTCCACCATGAAGTCCATCCCCTGTAGGGAAATGGACCACCTCAACAGCTTTGGATTCTCACCCCTCATCTGCATCAACCATCTGAGGGGCCTGTGGTCTGTCTGAACCCGGAAGTGAGTCCCAAACAGGTATGGTCTCAGCTTCTTCAGTGCCCAGACCACAGCAAATGCCTCACGCTCAATAGCACTCCACCTCTGTTCCCGTGGAAGTAACCTCCTGCTAAGGAAGGCTACAGGTTGGTCTAGGCCCTCCTCATTCATCTGTGACAAAACAGCCCCCACACCATGCTCTGAAGCGTCTGTCTGAACGATAAACTCTTTGGAGAAGTTGGGGGCCAGGAGCACAGGCGCTGTGCACATGGCTGTCTTCAAGGTGTCAAAGGCTTGTTGACAGGTGTCAGTCCAAATCACTCTCTTGGGCTGCTTCCTGGAAGTCAGCTCTGTCAAGGGTGCAACCATGCTGCCATACCCCTTGACAAATCTCCTGTAATACCCGGTGAGTCCTAGGAAGGCTCTCACCGCTGTCTGGGTCTTGGGGGCTCCCAAGCCAGAATGGTATCTATCTTGGGCTGTAGGGGCGCCACCTGGCCGCTCCCAACCTGGTGTCCCAAGTACACCACAGAACCCTGCCCGATCTGGCACTTACTCGCCTTGATCGTGAGGCCTGCCCTCCGCAGCGCCATCAACACTTCCCAGAGGTGGCGCAGATGTTCTTCCCAACTGGCGCTGAACACTGCGATGTCATCCAGGTAGGCGGCACTGAACTCTTCCAGTCCAACCAACACCTGGTTGACCAACCTCTGAAAGGTGGCAGGGGCATTCTTCATCCCAAAGGGCATCACCCGGAATTGGTAGTGCCCATCTGGTGTGGAGAATGCTGACCTCTCCTTTGCCCCATCAGTCAAGGCGATCTGCCAGTACCCAGACGTTAAGTCAAACATACTGACATACCGGGCAGCCCCTAACCGATCTATGAGCTCATCAGCTCTGGGGATGGGGTGGGCGTCAGTCCTGGTGACGGAATTGAGTCCTCGGTAGTCCACACAGAACCGGAGTTCGGGTGTGGCACCAGGCACGGCAGCCTTTGGGACCAAGACCACTGGGCTGGCCCAAGGGCTGTGAGAGGACTCAATTACCCCCAATGCAAACATCTTGGAGACCTCCTCCTTGATGCAAGCTTTCACCCTGTCAGTCACCCTGTAAGCCTTGTGCTTGACAGGAAGACTGTCCCCAGTGTCCACATCATGGACGCACCAGTCAGTGACACTAGGAACCAGGGAGAACAGGTCAGAAAACTGCCCCAACAGTTGGCGACAGTCACCTTGCTGCTCAGGTGTCAGGGAGGTAGAGAGGTTCACACCCTCCACTGATCCATCTTGCTCTTGGGCTGACAGGAGGTCAGGAAGAGGCTCAGTCTCCTCCTCCATCCCAGCATCTGTAGCTAAGAGCATGCCCACTTGGGACCTCTCCAAGTGGGGCTTCAGGCGGTTGACGTGCAGGACCCGCAAGGGGTTCCTGGGAGACCGCATGTCCACCAAGTAGGTAACAGGACTCTTGCGCTCCACCACCTCAAAGGGTCCGGTCCACTTATCCTGGAGCGCACAGGGCTCCACTGGGGCCATGACCCAAACTTTCTGACCAGGTTGAAGCTCAACCAGAGTGGCATTCTGGTCGTACCACCGCTTCATTTCCTCCTGGCTGGCTTCCAGATTTGCCTCAGCAAGTTGCCTGAAACGCCTAGTTTGGTTCCTGAAGGCCAGCATGTAGCTATATACATCCTGGGGAGGTTTCCTGGGAGATTGCTCCCAGCCTTCCTTGACCAAACTCAGAGGTCCTCTCACTGGGTGACCATACAGAAGCTCAAAGGGGCTGAACCCTAGAGACTTCTGTGGCACCTCACGGTATGCAAAAAGAAGGCATGGCAAGAGGACGTCCCACTTACGCCTCATGGGTTCTTCCAGACCCATAATCATGCCCTTCAGGGTCCGGTTGAATCTCTCAACCAACCCATTTCCTTGGGGGTGGTAAGGAGTGGTGAACTTGTACGTTACACCGCACTCCTGCCACAGGGACTTCATATACTTGGATATAAAGTTAGTACATCTGTCAGACACCACCTCTTGAGGGAACCCCACACGGGAGAAAATTCCCATCAGTGCCCGTCCCACCACGGGGGCCGTCACTGTTCTCAGAGGGATGGCTTCAGGGTACCGGGTGGCATGGTCCACCAAGACCAGGATGAACCTGTTGCCCATGGCTGTCTTGGGGTCCAGTGGCCCCACAATGTCAATACCCACCCGTTCAAAGGGGGTGCTGACCACAGGGAATGGCTGGAGAGGAGCCTTGTGCTTCCTCCCACTCTTTCCACTTGCCTGGCAAGTCTGACAAGTCCTGCAGTGAGTGGCGGCACTCCTGCGCATCTGGGGCCAAAAGAAATGGGTGACAAGCCTTTCAAAGGTCTTGTCCTGCCCCAGATGTCCTGCTAAAGGCACATCATGAGCCAAACCCAGTAGGAAGGCTCTGAAGCGCTGGGGTACCACCAGCACACGGGCTGACCCAGGCTCAGCAACCTTAGGCTCTCTATACAGGAGACCATTCTCCCAGTAGATCCAATGTGATCCAGACTGATCACCTGCTGCCTGGTCTGTGGCCTGTTGCCTCAGACCCACGAGAGAAGGGCACTTGTTCTGCTCCTCGCAGAATTCCTCCCTGGAGGGTCCTCCATCTTGCTGCCAATGGGTCAGCTCAGGCAGGTCCCCCAGTTCAGCTACCTGTTCCCCTGTAGGCTCCAGGGCATCCCCCTCAGGGTCTGCCTCCTCCTGGACTGTGGGAACTTCGGGGGCCGGTTTCCCGCGCCCCCTGCCTCTTCTCTCTCCGGCAGGCACCTGGGCCTCCCTCTCAGGCTGCAGGTCCTCTTGAACACCTCTGGCTGCCATGGACCGGGTGGTCACACACGCCCAATCAGGCAAGCCCAACATCTCCAAATGAGCACTCCGCTCCACCTTAGCCCAAGGGGAGCTCTCCAAATCGTTCCCTAAAAAACAGTCAATAGGCATGGCTGGCCTCACAGCTACTTGAAGAGTACCAGAGACCCCCCCCCCCACTCAAAGGGAACCTGAGCCACCTTGCAGTGGCTCTCTGTGTTATCAGCGGCAACAACTGGATAGAATGCATCAGGGACCACCTGCTCTTTAGACACCAGGTGACACTTGACAGCTGTCACACTGGCTCCTGTGTCTCTCAGAGCCTCCACCCTTTGGCCATTGATGGTCACCCACTGCCTGTATTTCTTAGTGTTCTCAGGCAGTTGGGTCCTAGGGACCATCTCAGAGTCTCCTAAAGAGACAAGGGACAATATTACAGGATCCCACCCACCTTGGGCACCCACCTCCTCCCCCAGGGCTACACTAGCCAACTGCCGGGGGACTGCACCAGGGGGTGCTGGCTTTCCAAACAAAGGGCACTGGGGTTCATTGGCCCTGTGGCCTAGGGTGCCACACCTGTAGCACATCAGGGGTCCCCTATGAACAGGTGGACCTGTCGGGGCCCCGTGCTTTTTCTCAGGGGGAGGCTGGGAACCTTTCCCTTGGTTCCCTTGGGGTTTACTTTGGGGCCCTCTCTGGAATTCCCTCTGTTTACCCTTGTCCCCCCCACTCCTCTGCTGGGGACCCTGCCCACCCTTGGCGGAGTCTCCCACGTGACCCTTGTGGACCCGGGTGCTCACCCAGCGGTCCGCCTCCTCAGCAAGCTGCCTAAGGTTAGTCAGCCTACTGTCAATCAGGTGCTGGCGTAGCTCAGGAAAACAATTACTGGACAAGTGCTCCCATGCAATCAAATCAAAGAGCGCCTGAAAATCAGTTGCTTTGCTACCCTTTACCCAACCATCCAAGGCTCTGCAAAAAAAGGTCACATATTCAACCCAGGTACTGTTTTCAATCTTCTTACAGTTCCTGAACCTCTGCCTATAGAGTTCAGGAGTCAACCCATACCTGGTCATCAATGCATTTTTCATGTGGCTGTAGGAATTATAGACTTCGGAGGGCAAGTCCAACAAGGTATCCCGTCCCTCCCTAAGGAACCGACCCCACAACCCCGCTCCCCAATCCTTCTCAGGGACCCGGTGGGAAGTCATGGCTATCTCATAGGCCTTGAACCATTGCCCAATATCATCATTCTTAAAAAACTCCTTAACCACATCCTTAGGAATATACACCCTGGCCTCACCAGGCACTGACGGTGTGCTGCCACCAGAGGGAGTAATCTCTAACTTCTTGGCTCTAAACTCCATCTCCCTCAAACTTTTTTCATGCTCATGATCTATTCTTTTCTCCTCTAAGGCCAACTTTCTAGATTGCAATTCAAATTCTAACTGCCCCTTGAACTTGAGCTTGGTCAGCTCCATTTCATGCATCCTACTCCTTTCTCTGTCCTCCAGCTCTTCTGGGGACAGACCTTGGGCAGAAACACTGCTACCTATGGGGGAAGATGCTCTCTTCTCCCCTGGACCCACTGGCCCCTCCAGCTGCTCATCTGCATTATCAGCCCCCTCCTCATTCTCAGGGGTTTTCCTTGCTTCAACCCAGGCCTTCAGCGCCTTTTGGAAATCATCCTTCTTGGAGATTCCGGTCATAGAAACTTTGAACCTCCTGCAGAAGTGCTTGAGCTGGTTAACGGTGTAGCATTCTAGTTTCTCCTCTTCCCAATCATTATCAACAGATACTACGGATGCTGCTGTATCCATGGTGATTAAACTTGGCAGTTTTTAGCAAAAATAGAAAGTCCCAGAAAAGAATATCTACCAAAAGTATGTGGTTGCGTTATGGTCTGCACTCACTAGGTAGTGTTCACCAATCACTGTACATGAGTCACAAATGCAAGTCCAGAATCCCACCGCTGACCACCAATGTTAGAACTGGGGGTCTCTAGTTGGCAGAGGTAGGTACCTTTGTCCAAATAGGGACCCTTGCTTCTAGTCAGGGTAAGGGGTACACTCCTGAAATAACCCCTGCTCACCCTCTTGGTAGCTTGGCACGAGCAGACAGGCTTAGTTCAGAGGCAGTGTGTAAAGCATTTGTGAACACATACAGTAATCTAGTGACAACACTACAAATGGACACCACACAGGTTGTATTATAAAAATAAGTATCTTTTATATAGATTTACCAC
The DNA here is from genome assembly GCA_963921515.1 of Calotriton arnoldi. Lineage (NCBI taxonomy): Eukaryota > Metazoa > Chordata > Amphibia > Caudata > Salamandridae > Calotriton > Calotriton arnoldi. Next base: position 223,874 of record CAWUFW010005816.1, read on the forward strand.
AAGACCATAAATGACATAAATAATCCACAATACTGTACTTTAAAGATGGTAGAATTAGCTTGAGTCTCTTAAAATAGCAATGCGACACTTTGAGTTCAATGTACCTTAAGATGCGTAATGCAGGGCAACGAAAAGTGTTGCAGGGAAGGTGATGCGGTAGTCCCTTACACGCAAGGACAGTGATGCGTTGAAGATCTGGTGCAAAAAGAAACAAAGTGGCGTCTTCTTGAGGTTGCGACAACGAAGAGGTGATGCGTGCACGCCCGACGGCCGTGCGACGATTTCGATGAGTCTTTGGAGCCGCGACAGGCCCTGCGACACGCTTCCCTGGCAATGCGACGGCGTCTGATGCGAGGTCGACGATCTTCTCCTGGGATGCGGGACGCGCCTCGTGTTGCGATGCGTCGGCGTCTGATGCGAGGTCGATGCTCTGCCCCGGGGATGCGACGGCATCTGATGCGACGGCGACACTTTTCTCCGGTGCTGCGAGGCACTTCGAAGGATGTGGCGCGCTTCTTCGGGGATGCGCCGGCGTCTGCTGCGATGTCGACACTCTTCTCCGGCGATGCGATACTCAGCGGCTGCGGCGACACGCTTCTTCGTGTTGAGTCGCGCTTCCAGCTCCCAGAGACACGCAAGTGTGTCAGAAGGTCCAATTTTCCAGCAAGGGAACACAGGGGGAGCTGGTGGGTGAAGTCTGTTGTCCCTGAGACTTCAGCAGGAGGCAAGCTCTAAAATCAAGCCCTTGGAGATCCTTCACAAGTTGATGAAAGTACACACAAAGTTCCTCTCTCCTTTCTTTGGCAGTTAGGCAACCACTGCAGGCCAATCCCCCAAGCAGCACTTCAGCTTAGGGAAAGTCACTCCTCAGTTTCTTCTTGGTTCCGCTCCTCAGCAAAGGTTTCTTCTTGTTTCCCAAAAGTGATCTAATTTCCTAGGGGTCTGGGTCCCCTTTTTATACACCTTTTCTCTTTGTTCTCTGAAGGCAGAGAGGCCTTTGCCTAGTCCAAAACCAGTTCTGGTCAGTCCTGGAGCACTTTGTTTACAGGACTCCTTCTGTCCTTTCAGAATGTGGGGCAGAGTGCTCAGCCGCCCGGCAGGAGGTGGAGCCAGCATTGTGGAAGGCAGGCACAGCCCTATTCAGACCCAGGTGCAACTCCTCCCTCCACTCTGGATGCAGATCTCTCTATTCAGCCCTGTGCTGACTCACCCTGTCTCCTGTAGCCACCCCCAGCCCCTGTCACTCAAACTCCAGACAAGGAATACACAACCTAGCAGAGGCAGGCTTGGATAGTTAGGCAAGAAAATACCCACTTTCTAAAAGTGGTATTTTCAAACACAGAATGTTAAAACCAACTTCACTAAAAGATGTATTTTATCATCCTGAGTTCAGGCATACTAAATTCGTTTTTCTACCATGTTCCCTGGGTCAGTTAGGCCAGAATGGGTAGTTTTGATTATTACACCTTATAATCCTATGGGGAGCAGGTAGCCTTGCAATAGTGAAAACGAAAATGGCTGTAATTCACTATTAGGACATGCCACACACACCAGGGCATGTCCTACCTTATACTTACAATGCACCCTGTCCTAGGGCCTACTTTAGGGGTTACCAACATGCAGTAAAGGGAAGGTTTAGGGACTGGTAAGTGGGTGTACTCACCAAGTCGACATGGCAGCCCTAGGCTGCACACAGGCTCTGCAATGGCAGGCCTGAGACACATTCTACGAGCTGCTTCTGTGGGTGGCACAACCAGTGCTGCAAGCCCACCAGCGGCATTGGATTTACAAGCCCTGGGCACACTCAGTGCACTGTACTAGGGACTGACAAGTAAACCAATCATCCAATCATGGAGTCACTAATACATACATCAATTTACAATAGGGAGCACTTGCACTGTGGCACTGACTAGCAGTGGCACAGTGCCCAAAGCATCTAAACCAGCAAAAACAGATCAATAACATTGGAGGCATCATAAAAAAATGGAAGGGAGACCCACGCCAAGGATGCCAGGTCTAACAATCGCACACCGGACATTGTGCCTCATTCCAGGGAGGTATGGCTAACCCATCTGTGGGTTGATTGTAACCGGATTGTCTAGTGCGACTCGTATAATCACACACCAGACGTTGTGCCTCATTCCAGGGAGGTATGGTGAACCCAAACATGGGTTAATTGTGACAGGAATGTATGATGCAACTCGTATCATCGTGCACCAGACGTCGTGCCTCATTTCCAGGGAGGTATGGTAAACCCAACTTTTGGTTCATTGTGACCAAATTGTCTGGTGTGACTCGCATCATCGTGCACCAGATGTTGTGCCTCATTTCCAGGGAGGTACGTTGACCCTGACTCGTGGTTCATTGTGGTCGGATTATCTAGTGCGACTCGGATCAACGCGCACCAGACGTTATTTATCACTTCCCATGGGGTGCAGGGACAGCTGCACCTCCCATTCACCGAGTGTTCCGTCTTGCCCTCAGTGCAGCGAATCAGCTGCCCTCTCCTCACCTGGCCCGACGACTTCGTGTTGCCAGGTAGTATCTCTTGGATCGAGCCTGGATGGTGAGAGTAAGTGACTGGGCTGAGGAACATTTCTTACAGCGTTCGGAAGCGGGTCGAGAGACTGCGTGACCCCCCTCTATGCTTTGCAGAACTGGGCTGGTGCCGGAAGGCGAATTGAGGGACCTCTTGATGGAACTTGGACAGCTTCTATCCCATTTCTGCTCCGCATAAAGTGGGTGAACTTCCTGAGTGGTGGCCAACCCCCCATTTGTTGACTGTTGTCTGGTTACCCTGATAATTACTCCAGCCTTCTCCCCTGGGACCCTGACTAAGTGTGACTAAAGCCTTAAACGGGTATATTAAGGGGTGGTGGTTTTTTACTCTAACCTGTGGGCAGAGTAGTGGGGGTATAACTGAAAGGTGGGGGAGGGATTGTGCCACGGGGTCTGCATTCATATTATCAACTTACCTTTCGGATATCATTTGCACCCCGTTACAGTGCTGAGTGCGTGTGTGCGAGTGTGCTTCATACAGATTTGCTGATATCCTTTGCACCACGTTACGGTGCTGTGTGCGTGTGGGAGAGTGTGCTGCATGAAAACAGCCTGCTAATAGTTGCACTGTGCAGCAGTGTTCTTTTAATTATTCATCCAACTCGATAGGCGGTGAAGGCTAGGAGCTAGAAGACTGCCTATGAACCTTTTTTTTGCACGAAACTATTAATTGAATAATAGATTTGTGAACATTGTGAACTGAGGCGCTCCTTTCAGGATAGGTTATGTGTTCTTTTTATTGTTTGTTTCATTACCTAACGAATACTCTGTTTTGACATTGGTTTCACCCGCGCAGGCGGGGGCCCACGGTGCTGCTAAAAAGTGTTATAAATTCCTGTGTGTACACATTCCTGATATCGTTGTGATCTGGGATGCACCATAGAAATGTGTGGATTTGAATTGTGTTATTTGCCAGGATGGGCCCAGTTCTGATAACGAATTGCACTGCATGTGAGTGCTGCGGTAAAATAGGATTTTTCCCAAGTGTGCATATTACTGATGTCATTTTAACCTTATTGGGCCTAGCACTGCTAGTAATATTTTCAAGTGTGATTTATGCCCAGAAATACATGATGTTCATGTTGTGTTAGTTAATGAGTATGTTGAACACAATCTTTATTTACATACACCACGTGTGAAGTCTCTTTTGTGATTCTCAGTGTATTTATTGTGTGAGAGTGCTGTGCCAATGCATTGCACATTGCATCTGTGATAAGCCTGACTGCTCAGTGCCAAGCTACCCAAGGGTGGATGCAGGTTATACAGTGAGTATAATCACCTAACCCTGACATGAGTGGTAGGTTCTGCCTGGCTTGGGCACCACCTCAGCCAACTAGAAAGTACCAGTTCCAACAAACACACAATAAATGTCCCCAGGGGATGAACATATGAACTAGTGCTTGTGAAACAGGGGCCCTGGGGGAAGGATTTCCCTAACTAATGGAGAGCCTATGGCTCAAAAAGAGGAGGCCAGACTGCACAGGCAGAGCATGACACAATATTACTCCCCCCAAAGTCCGACTAACGGGTCTTGGTTTCCTGTGGAAACATGCATGAAAAAGGCAAACCAACCGGGGGGCATGGACGTGCGCTTTAGGTTCCCAGGCCCTGTTTTCAGGAGGGAAAGTCTTCCAATCCAACAGGTCGTATAGTTTCCCTTTTATGCGCTTTGAGTCCAGAACCTTATTCACCTTGTATTCTGGGTGGCTGTCAATGAGGACAGGAGGGGTGGAGGTTACATGACTCTGAGTGATTTGAATGGTTTCAGTAGGGAGATATGAAATACAGGTTGGATGTTATAGTCATCTGGCAATTCCAATTTCAAGGAGGCTGGATTAATCACTTGTGTTATTGGAAAGGGCCCTACAAAACATGCCTGCAACTTCCTGGGGCCACACAAGTGCAAATTCTAGGTGGTCAACCACACTAGATCCCCACTTTGAATAAACTGGGGATGGCCTACACTTTGTATCAGTGTGAAGTTTCATTTGTGCTTTGTATTTTGAGAGGTTTTCTTTGGTAGACAACCAAATGTGTCAGAGTCATTCATGGTGTTTGCATACCACTGGGACTAGATTGGATTGCAGTAAGTTTAAAGGAAGGGACCTGGGGTGATACCCAAAGTTACAATAAAACGGGGGCACCTATGTGGCTGAGTAAGTGCAGTTATCGTTGGCAACTTTGCCAAGACTAAGTGCTAGTACCCAATCTGATGTGTGAGTGGTCAGGAGGCAACACATGAACTGTTCTAGAGATTGATTTACTCTCTCCATTTGTCCATCAGTCTGTGGATGGTATGTTTCTGGCAAACGGAGATCTATATCTAGTGAATCACACAGTCCTTGCCAAAATTTATCAATAACTTGGGGACTTCGATCTGACACTATGATGGAAGGGTTGCTATGTAATCGTATTATATGTTGAACAAAAATGTCAGCCAAGTTTCTTTAATGGGATTAAATGGGCCTGTTTAGTTAGTATGTCAACAGTTACTAGAACAGTGGTGAGACCTCTGGTGGGAGGCACCTTAGTGATAAAGTCCATATGTAATGTATGCCACGGTTTTGGGGGACTGGGTAGTGGGAGCAATAGCCCAGCTGGCTGTGACGGGGTTATCTTGTTTCATGCATAACTGGGACAACTTTGAACAAAAGAAGTTACTGCTTGGGCCATTTTTTCCCACTAAAACCCTCGTGCACAATTCTGTTTAGTTTTCTGTTCTCCCGGGTTTCCCACAAGAGTCACCATGATAAAAAATAACTATCTGAGATATGACAGTTGGGTCTTTCCTGCCAAATGGAAGTATCTAGGTGTTTACTTATGGAATGCAACTTGTCCCAGAACTTGAGTGTATCACAGCTTCCCATGATTCTTTCTTGCGGTATAATGTTCTGGATGGTTTCTTCCTTTAGATCAGATTCAGACGATATATATACGATGACACATGTGTCAAGAAATTCCCTAAGGGCTTAATTGAATAAGAATTGGAATGGTGCTCGGGAGTTACAGAAGCCAAAGGGCAGAATGCAGTATTCAAATAATCCGTATTTTGTGCGGAAGCCAGTCTTCCACTTGTCTGCTTCCGTCCTGAAAATCAGTATATTCTTCAGTAAGAACGTCTGTAACTGGTTTGCCCATAGAGGCACAAGACAGGGGTGCAGACCAATCAGTCGCTGGTTTATGACATGATTGAAATCATAAGATAGATTCTAAATTTACCTTCCATTGCGTCCAAGCTATCCTGGGGTTATGTAAACATATCCAAGTTGAGTGACAGAATGCACACCTTAATGTTCAACCATCCTTTTATTTTAACCTACTCAAAAGCAACAAAATTTGCGTGCTGACTATCGTTGTGCTCTGCCATCTGAACACAAGTGAAAGACTTCATACCATGTGGAGTGACATTTCACTTCATTCACCAGTCGCACAGCCACGTCGTAAAATATTCAAAAAATTCCGTCATTAATTCAATCATTCATTTTAATTCATTTTGGCATTATGACATTTGGCATATGTGGTCTTGTTTAAACAACATGCAATGCTTAGTATTATGCACAATAGTCGGATGTCAAAAAGAAAGGGGGCACTCAATAGTTTGTGGGATTTGTAGTTTTTAAAAGGAAGGGTTTGGAATCAGCAATTAGAACCAGGTGAAAGTTTGCAATGAACGTACGGGAGGGTTAAAGAGGGAAGGAACATTGGACAGACCCTCCAGGATTTCGCGATTTCGCGGTTTGCCGCGAAATCGGCACTTTTGTAAAAATGCAGCGATTTTTACAAAAGTGCCCGCGAAATCGGCACTTTTGTAAAAATGCCTCAATTTTTACAAAAGTGCCCGCGAAATCGGCAATGCGCACAATTAGACAGTAACTGCTGGTGACTAAGGGCCATATGTATCATTCCAAATTGCGATCGCAAACGGCGTTTGCGATCGCAATTGGGCTTAGTGGTATGTATGAACGAAAAACTGCCTCGCAAAATAAGGAATCGCAAAATTTGCGATTCCCTATTTTGCGATTGCATTTAAGGAATCGCAAATTGCGATTCCTTAAATGCAATGTAAGAAGCACAGAAAAAGTGCAATTTGGCCTTAAGGAATCGCAAATTACCACCAACTTCAAGTTGGTGGTAATTTGCGATTTCTTTGAAAAATGCACTTTTTGCATTTTCAAAGTGCAATGTGGCGCAAATACATGCCCTTAGGGCATGTATGTGCGCCACATGTGCACCCATGCTTATTTCAGGGGTGCAACAGGGTGTCCTTTTGACACCCTTGCAACCTTGAAATTGCATTCTCAATTTGCGATTCTCTAATTGCTAATCGCAAATTGAGAATGTCTTCCCATTCATTCCTATGGGCCTCTAGGCCCATAGGAATGAATGGGGAGGGATTTCCTTAATTGCGAATCGCAATTTGCGATTCGCAATTAAGGAATATGTAGGATTCGCAATTTTTTTTTCAAATCCTACATACATCTCGTTTTGCGATTCTCAAATAGCGATTCGCAAAAAATCGCTATTTGAGAATCGCAAAACCTAACATTGATACATATGGCCCTAAGTTTCATGGGGAGACGCTTCTTCCACATTTTAAGAGGGTGCCTTTATCATAGCAAACTCAGGCAGAAAGAGGACATCTTGGGAGCTAAACCCAGTGAAGGAACTGGTATGGTAATGGCAACATGACAAATGTAGGAGGCAGGCGAGAGAAGGGCAGGCGACAAGCTTCCTGGTAACAGAGTTGGCACAAGTAAGGGCCAGGCGGACGAAAGGTGTTGGGCATCATGGCGCAAAAGGCAGCACAAGAAGATGAGATGAGGACAAAGGCAGGAAGGAGTGGGATGGCAGCGAGCACCTTAGGGCAGAACCTGGCGCGGGTAGAAATCAAGAGAGAGGAGGACATTTTCCAGGCATCAAGTGAAGTGACGAGGTAAGACCAGGATATGAGTTGATGAGGTGGCAACTGGATAAAAGCAGGGAGTAGAGGAAAGGTAAACAGGAAGGAACCATCTTGGGGGCAGAATGGGATACAGGCAGGTAATTAATGGGCAGCAAGGTGATGGGTACCATGGAGACAAGGGACCAGAACAGGACACTTAGCGGGCAGGCAGTGAACCCAATGGGGCAGATCAGGTGAAAAGAAGTCACACTCTGGAAACTGTCAGGTGGCAAGGTTGTGGTGGAGAGAGGACAGAGCAGCAGCAAAATCCATCCATACATGTCCTGTGTAAATGTCTGTCACCCTAGCAGAATAGTAAAAAAACAAGCATTTGCAATGCAATCGGTCTCGCATTTACACGAGTTTGAGCTATTGGCATTGTAAATGACAATGCCTTTTATTTATGTTTTGGTTTTTAAAACATAAATAAATGGCATTGTCATTTACAATGACAATAGCTTGAACTCGCGTAAATGCGAGTCCTATTACATTGCAAATGTTATAACGTTGTTCCCCCTGCCCCCTTCACCCGTGAAAACATAAACGGTCGGAGCCCTAGCCAGACCCTCCAGGATTTCGCGATTTGCCTTGAAGTATTACACTGTTGTATAGTGCCTTTATTATGAGTTTCTCCTCTGCTGCTCCTAAGTGGATTCCACAGGTCATATACTGTGACTGGTTGCATAATTTCAATTTCTTTGGGTATCTCCCTGTCCCTCCAATCTGGACCCCAGAGCATACACTAAGGTAGGTTCTAGAATGCCGTTTCCTATGGGATGCTACCAGGCCATCTTTGATGGGCTTCTCAGAACCTATACTAAAGCAAATGGAGGATTGCATTTCCAAGGGATAACAGCCTTCACCTGTGGGTTGCTTCCTCTGTTCCATATCCCAGGTTGCCTATTCAAAGTGGAATACTCTGCTAAAACAGTTTCCATTGATTTAAGGCTGAAAATGAATGATTATGTGTAAAATAAAGTGCCGCAAAAATGCTGCTAAATTTCCATATTTGTGTCGCTAAATTTGCTAATCCATGCCGCAATATCCTGGGGGGTGTGATTGGAGTGGGTTTAATACAGATCATGTGGCAACAGATGGCTGTTTGCTACATTCACACGGAGGTTTGGTGAGAAGTAGGTGTGCCGGTATAATGGCCAGGAACAGTGTTTAGAAGATGCAGGAATTAGAAATTACAGATCAGTTGGGGAAGTGTTCACGATATGGAGATTTAGGGGCTCATTATGATGGCGGAGAGACCGCCACAGCCGGGCCGCCGGTGGCTGTCCCTCCGCCATCTGACTCTCATTTCCCCCCGCCACATTAGGATTGCGGGGGGAATCGCTTTGTGATCGCGGCGGTCGCAAAGACCGCCCTCCACGCTTCCGCCACAGGCAATCGTCACGATTGCCTGGCGGAGCGGTCAGCATGGGTAAAATGGTGGCGGTGCCTAGCAGGCACCGCCCGCCAGATTACAATGCTGGCGTCAGCCAGCCTTTCCATGGCGGTGGAACCGCCATGGAACGGCTGGCGGAGGCTGGGTTCGGGGGCCCGTTGCGGGCCCCCTCTGTGTGGGGGGAGGGTGTATGTGCACTGGGGGGGTACCCCCCTACATTTCCATGCACAAGGTGGCAGGCACCGCGTGGTGCCTGCCACGTTGTGCATGGAAATGCACTACGTGGCATTTTGGCATTGCGAACGGTGCTGCAGCCAGCAGCACCATCCGCAATGATCAGGGCCCTGGATGCGCACGCCATAGTGGCGGGCACATCCTAATTCACTCAGCGGGACCGCAACGATGGCGGGCGGGCGGACATGAGCCCCTCAGTTTGGTAGACACAGGGTGGTATAGAGTTCCAAAGGAGGAGGGTTTTGCTGAGGTTGTTTCTTTGAGTCTTTTTCATTTATAGTGTTAAGTAAGACAATGTTTGGGATTGAAGAGGCACGGTGTATGCACAGTTATTTTTAAGACCACGTTTGTAGTGAACAGAAAGTGCATGATATTAGGAGAGATTACAGTTTATGCTTTGTGTTTAAAGTGGAGAAATATTAATAGCTGGTCTTAATTTGAATTTTTAGCTACCTCTCACGAAGGGCTGTTCAGCTCGAAATGCATTGGGTTAAAGTGAATATAGCTGCCTGGGATGAAGCATGGATTTCCTACGTACTATAGAGGTTCACTGATAGAATATCGATGACAAAAACATCGATGTTCAAAATATCGAAAAAAAATATAGACTACAAGAATATCGACTCCCATGCCTACACAGGTAAATACAAAAATATTCAATCAAAAATATTGATGTAAAAAATATAGATGTAAAAATATCGATTTAAATATATATAAAATAAAATAATATATATTAAATATATTAAATATTAATTTTAACTAAATAAATTTGATTTCATATACATTTTAACAAAATTGCAAATTAACTTAATTAAAAAAAATAAACACACAAACAATAATGTATACATATATATATTTACTTTAAAATAATTAATAAACTATTATCTTTGATTTATTTAAAAAAAAAAAAATCAAAAATATATATATATATATCAATAATTTAAAATATAAAAAAAGCATTTTATAATAAATTAAAACATTAAACTATTAAAAAATATTTAAACTTACATTTTCCAATACAATCAGTGCAACAGTAGGGAAAGTATTGGATAGCAAAATAATTAAATGTACTGTTCCAGCTCTAGTGAGTGCAACAGTAGGGAAAGTGTTGGATAGCGGAGGGGTAAAAATGACTATAGCCCCTCCACTGAATGCAACAGTAGAATAACTGTTGGATAGCGGAGGGGTAAAAATGTTATTCCCACTCAAGTGAATGCAACAGTAGGGAAAGTGTTGGATAGCAGAGGGGCAAAAATTACTATTCCCACTCCAGTAAGTGCAACAGTAGACTGTTGGATAGCGGAGGGATAACATTTTTTATTCCCACTCAAGTGAATGCAACAGTAGGGAAAGTGTTGGATAGAGGAGGGGTAAAAATTACTATTCCCACTCCAATGAGTGCAACAGTAGGGAAAGTGTTGGATAGCGGTGTGGTAAAAATTACTATTCCAACTCCAGTGAGTGCAACAGTAGAATAACTGTTGGATAGCGGAGGGGTCAAAAATGTTATTCCCACTCCAGTGAATGCAACAGTAGGGAAAGTGTTGGATAGCGGAGAGGAAAAATTACTATTCCTACTCCAGTGAGTGCAACAGTAGGGAAAGTGTTGGATTGTGGAGAGGTAAAAATAACTATTCCCACTCCAGTGAGTGCAACATTAGGGGAAGTGTTGGATAGCTAAGAGACAAAAATTACTATTCACACTCAAACAGTTAAAACAAAAATAAAAAACATAAAAAATTATAAAACATCATAAAAATAAATAAACAATATTTAGAAATGAAAAATCAAATATATAAAAAGAAAAAATATTATAATATCAATTATATATTAAAAAATACTACAAATAATATATAATATAAAATAATAAATACATTTATAAAACAAAATTCTTTTAAACTAGAAAATATTTACAAATAAATTAATTAATACATAAATGTATTTATTGTATTTCCTACCCTATAACACCACACCAATAACAAAACACTTCAACATTTTTAATTACATTTCCCCCAAAATTAACATAATTAATAATCAATTTAAAAAATATTATTATTAAAAAAACTAATAACCATTAATTGACTACACACACTTTAACACTATGAAATCCACAAAACGCACCTAAATTAAACTCTAAAATAATAAAACACAATCAAAACTTATTTATAAATTAAAAACTATTACCATTAACAAATATTAAAATAAAGGGGCCCATTAGGATGGCGGGCGGAAGCACTACCGCCGTGCTGGCGGATGCAAAAACCACCAGTTACCGCCCGCATGCCGCAGCCCACACGCCCGCCAAATTACGATGTGAAAAGGCAGCCAAACACCGCCGGCAAGCCAGCGACGCCATCCGCCATCAAAGTGTGCCCGCTCACGTAGCGGCGCAGCCCAATGGAGACACACCACCAGACGAAATCACGTACCGCCCGGCGTACAAATTACGATGCCGCAAACAAACAGCTCCCACGGCTAAGAGACACCGCATGTGAAAGTGAGGCGGAAACCCGAACGCCGAGCACAGACACCGAAGAGGCGAGCCCCCCGAGCATGAATCCAGCACTGCAGGCCCTCCCCATGCTATACCTGATGCACCACCAATGAGGCAACGCACCGCGGAGACGCAGGTAGGCACACATGCGCACAACTCAGCGCCCAACCATAACGCCATGCCTGCGTCGCACACAAACAACACAGGGACACAACCAAGCACCACACACACCAGCCACACCCAGAACGCACATGACACGTGACAGGCCTGCCACAGTCATGTCCCTAACGCCCAATTCACGGACAACACCCAACGTCACACAACCGACGCCCACATGTCAGTGAAGTCACGCAACATCAGGACACACCCCTGTGTGACAAACATGGCGAAGCACACAGCGGCGGCAACACCACCCAGCAGAACATGGGCCCCGTCGGGAAGAGGTACGCCAGTACCACACAGAAACACCCATACCACCCTGCACCCATGAACCAGACATACAAAACGGAACACCAAAGAGCCCGGGGACCGACAACAGGTGGACCCAAGAATGACACCCACACACAAGGCCCAACGCATAGCGGAAACACAGCCTGCCGCCCACACACGGGAGAGCAGACAGCACTGAATGACCTTCCATTCCAACTCCGAAACCACAACCCGACTAAACAAGCCGGAGAATACAGCCATTGTCCCAAAAAAAGACCAACACAGGCATGCAGAGGAAACCGACCACAGGGCAGATAGCGCATATCACCTAAGAACATACCGAACGGGGAAGAAATAATTATAAAACTCCCCCATGCCGTTCCCATGCAAGTTATCTGGAAGGAGTCACACACCACTGACCTTGAACATTCAGAGAAGCACGTGGGATGAGGGCCCGTGTCCTCTGCACAAGCTAACAGAACACAAGTCCTGCCCCCTACGACCATCACAGACCTCACAGCAACCTCGGAGCTTGCACACTGCAGACTGCACACACAGCCGGAGCACGCCACCACATCGCCCCGCAGCAAAATGGCACCTACAACACACCTACCCAACTATGCCAGACAGGTCAAGCTGTACAAACACAACCTGATACAGATGTTGGGATGCGAACCCCTATCCCTGCTGAACGTAAGTTACCGACTGACTTACCGCATCGCATTGTTCAGCTGCGTCATACCCGTCTTCTACTGTCGGAGGTGTCCCTTCCACCATCCTGTGGAGTTGTGCCTCTCCAACCCGGCATGTCCAAGGGCGGACCTGCTACCACTATTCCACCCTCTGGACGCACACTGTTCAGCCTATGGGGGCATGACGTATGTGGCGATCATCGGGTCCAGACTGCAATGGGACCACTGTGCCTCCACACGACGGATCATGGATCACAGCTACATCGAATGTCACCCAGCATGCCCCATCATGCTCCTACAAGGGACAACTTACGAACAACACCGTGACAGCCACCATCCGCTACATTGGCTGGCAAACATGTATACCACCAATGAAATGGAAGCCCTGCAGGAAGCCATCGCATACCTGTCAACCTGTCAATTCGTAGGACCCCGACGCAATCCCCCAAGTGAGCCATGATGTCCGACACTGTACCCATGCTTAGCTTCCGCACGGACTGGCCAGTAACCACTACAACAGCCATACCAAACGACCTGCAACTGATACCACACCATCAACGACACTGCCATGACATCGGATGTGTCCGGGACATGCACACTGTTCCCCATCACATCCAGGAACTCTGCATGTATCGGGGGAGGCAGTGGCATGGGATATGTGCATCGCACCCACATGGACAGAACTGCACGTACAACTATGCCATGACATGGATCCTGCGCCCATGGACATATGCACCGCACAGTGGACAGGAATCGCCCGGCTGGAGTATGTGAGAGCTGCACCCCTTCTCCCCCTCCCCGGAAATCCCGTAACAGGACCTTTGCATGGACGACAAGTGCATACAACAACAACACGACCCCAGTGACTGTGACATGTCCAGGAGCCACCATATGGCAACAACAAGTGGGACGCCGTTGCATGCACGTAAGCCCATGCCCTGATGTCAACTCACACGCACGCGTGCATGAGTAACAACAGCAGCACACCTGTCACATGGAACTGAGATGGACTGTGCCCATGATGCCAAGCGGTCTGGTAGGCTAAATGTATACCGTCTGTGTCAAAGTCCGCAGCACCGCAGCTATTTGCAAATGAACATTAGCACTGCAACGGCCAAGCAGATGTAACTCTGAAGCCCACATCCCACATGCAACAGCTAATCACATGTACCCCTACACCCTTAGCAATGTGTAATCATGCTCAGTATATCCTCCACATGCATTCCGCTGCCAGTAGTGTCCACTATACTGCATCACAGAGGACATAAGTCACAATACATGGTTTGAAGAAAGAAACTGTCTCTGCTGATTCCTTTCACAAGTACGAATGGGAGATGATGAGAGTGTGTGATGTACACGGCAGTCGTGACATGACTATGTAGTCCACTGTCATTGGATGTCAACGCAAATGAGTAGCACAACTGTGGAAGACACACATGTGTCGTGTGAAGCGGGAGTGACGCTTCGCTCAGGTGGGTGGGTGTGACGGGTAGATGCGCACATGCAAAGTCGAACCACGCTGTGTCGGGAGGGGTCCGGAACTGCACATTAACGCTTCCCTGGGCAATGTCAAAGGCCACCTGTCGGGGGGGATGTGAACACGTGTGTGCACAGCAGCCGGGCACACGAACAATGCGGTATCAGGCGTACACGTCAGCCCACCCTCTGTGGACAAGCTGGAACCTGTTGTGCGGCCGCCAGGCCCTTGACAAGGCACACACAGCCCCTGCCGACCAGGTGTATCCCCAACATTGTCAACCTGCACAGGCAATCCAGGGCACGGGATGGCAGTGGAGCATGGTGGGGGAGAGGACTCGGCGCGCTCCTCCGGGACACATCACGCATGCAAAACATCCTCAATGTGTAGCATGGCTCAAGTCACATGGAAGTATTGGGGGGACGCACACGTCACGAGCAGGAGTGACATCACAGAAGGTGGCTCGCACCATCCCACTCATTGCCTACATCTCCACACACGTCACATGCCGTTGCAACAGAAAAGCCAGCGCGTGCGCAAGCACCTCCGAGCCCGCCCCAGTGAGGCAAAAGAGTGAATGTGTGGGTCCATCAGCCCCAGATGGACGCGGCATGGGCCGCTAGGGCAGCTACAGCCTCTGTGTGTCGCAGGTGGTGTATCCGGACTGCGGAGACTGCTATGCATTGTCTATGTTGCCCGGGTCTCGAGTCGGGGCACCACGCAGGTGGACGGCGTCCCGCCACACATCATGCCGTGAGACAGACCACTCGTTCAACTGGACCCACACATACACTCCTTGGCCTCTCCGGGGCGAGCTTGGGGCTGCATCTGCATGCGCTAGCCCCACAGGTGTAAATGCATATTGGGGGGAGCGAGGAGAGGCCATGAGGACAGGGACAAAGACGACTGTAGTACTGTCAGTGAGTGCAAGGAATGACCCTGATGTGGACAGGAAAAGACGTGCCCCGTGTGTATTGCAACTAGTCGGCAATCCGATCACCCTCCCATGTCCTGCATGTAAGCCCGCACCTAGCCCCGCCCACCCGCCACACTGAAATTAGCACCAGCACAACATCATGCACATTCGAAGCACTGACTGGGGGTGACAACCATTGGACACACTTGTTGAGGCCACCCACGCGTACATGTGGGCCCTCCATGATCCATATCACCTGCGGCAAAGTGATGACATGCGCAATGACGGAAGTGAGGAGAGCTGTCCGCCCCACGCACAGATGGTGCATCAGCTCCACAGACCCAGCAGCGAGTGCAGCAGTGGTCACATGTGCAGGGGCAGCTGTGCCTGGTGTGAAGGCACATTCAAATTGACAGCACATCGACCAATGTGTAGTGTGCCCACATCTACAGTCCATTACCATGCGGACATAGAAAATGGACATAGGGCAACACATCTGTGTGGGTGCACCCACAGTGACCAACACTGCGCAATCATCGACGTACTCGCCCTGTGCATGGCCCACCACGCAACGGAGGTCACATTCAGTGCCACCATCCCACACACACATCCCTATCACGAGACATGGTGTGTCCAATAGTCAGTACTGAGTTAGCGCCCATCTGGAGGGTCCTGAACAGGAGACACATGCAACCCACTAGGCAGTCGGTGCTGTCATCTACTGGCATTGTGCAGTCAATGTGCAGGCCAGGCCTGCTGGGACTGAGAGGGGCAGCATGGCCCAGCCTGACATTCACACGAGCAACAAGTGCACTGAGACCTGCATTGGCAATTGCAGACGTCGGCCTGCTCCCAGCTGGCCCGGGACGCCTACCTCCATAGTGGAACACGCAGGGTGCAACCGCGCGGGTCATCGGAGTTGGCCGTAATGGCCTGGGCCATGTTGTTGACAGTCCGCTGAAGCAATGTGCACCACACAGTATGATGTGCGCACTGCATCTGCAGGTGTGGCCATGATGTGCGTGTGGGTGCAGGTGCACAATGGACGGGGCCACAACATGCCGTGTGCATAGGCAGGGACGGCCAGTGGCCGGCCCCCACATGTCTGTTAGCATGTCACCATCTGCACATTGGCATGGGTGCATGGTATACGCATATGCACACGCATGCCATCTCTCACTATGTACATCTGCCACTTGGCACGTGCAAGGTTACGTGTCACATGTGATGTGTATTTGCAAGCACACAGCCGTGTTGGCATGGGGCTGTCAATGTGTACACCTGTCAATGCTTCTGGAGGTGTGATCCGTACAGTGCTGCACATAGGGTGCAGTGGTGACACCAATGACTGTCACATATCCCCTCGTGCCACAGGTCCCACTTTTCTTGGCCGCTCAGCCTGTGCCCACATCGTCGTTGGTGTGTGCCATGCTCATCCAGCCTCGGAAGCAGTGTGATGCACAGCAGCCAGTCATGTTGCCGTGGTGTTGCCGCTTGCCGAATATGCAGTCAGTCCCCATCAGCACGCCTCACAGGTCATTGAGGCCTGGATCCCCATGTGCATGCACATAGCAATGGTTCGTGTCACTGCACATTGCTATTGCTGGGAGACCTGTGTAAGTGTATTGTGGCTGTGCTGTCCCTGCATGACAGCTGTTCTGTGACTCATGTTCTTGCTCTGTCATATCAGTTATGTGTATGTGAAAATGCCATGTGGCGTGTTGCTTTGACATGTGTCCACTTCCATCTTTCCTAGGCGGAGACCAAACATTTACCGCCCTTACCAATTGTTGGCGGACATGGAGGATTCTGAGGTCATCCGGAAATTTCGTCTGGACCGACCAACCCTGCATCGACTATGTGCCATGTTGGAACCCCACCTCCGTCCTCGCAGGGTGTATCCGACAGCATTCACCCCCACGGCTAAGGTGATGGCTGCACTGCATTTTTTCGCCACTGGGTCATTCCAGCACACAGTGGGCAGTGGAGGTGGGATGTCCCAGCCCATGTTCAGCATGGTGCTGAGGGATGTACTGGCAGCCATGATGCTGTACAGGAACAGGTACATCCAATTCCCCAGGGCACGTGAGTTGGCGGCAGTGAAGGGTGCATTCTATGCCCTTGGACGGATCCCACACGTCGTTGGTGCCATAGATTGCACCCATGTTGGCCTTGTCCCACCACAGGCCACTGAGCAGCTCTTCCGCAACCGGAAGCACACGCACTCCCTGAATGTGCAAGTGGTGTGCCTTGCGGACATGGTCATTTCCCACGTGTGTGCGAAGTTCCCAGGCTCGGCCCATGACGCGCACATCATGCGCAACAGCATATTACCACGACTGATGACCACTCTGCAACAGGACCGTGGCTGGATTGTCGGTGAGTATGTGGAGTTGTGTAGCGTGCTGGCTTAAGGATGCTGTCTACTGTCCTGTTTGAATTGCAACGGTTCTCTGTGTCCCTCACGCCCAGGTGACTCGGCTTACCCGAATGGGCCCTGGCTGCTCAGTCCATTACGAAATCCTCGGACCCCAGCAGATGACCGCTACAATGAGGCACATGGGAGGACCAGACGTGTGGTCGAGCGTACCTTTGGCCTCCTCAAGTCCAGGTTCAGATGCCTGGACCGCACCGGGGGTGCGCTGGCGTACTCCCCACAGAAGGTGTGCCAGATAGTGGTGGCTTGCTGCATGCTGCACAATCTGGCTATTCGGAAGCAGATCCCCCTAATTGTGGATGATGGAGATCAACCAGGGCCCCAGCCTGCAGACCAGGACAGCTCGAGTGAGGAAGACAGCGGAGAGGAGGAAGCTGTGAATGTCCGTCAGCAGCTCATCGCCCGCTACTTCACTTGACGGTGAGTGTCCATGTACGACGGATGATGTGGCTGTAGTTGTGCAGGTGTCTGTGTGCTGTGTCACGGAGGCCTTATGTTCACTGTGTGCTGTGTGTCAATGGTCCATGTCCAGGTTTGTATGCCACTGACGGTGGCTGTGGCATTGTGCCCTATTGCTCTGTGCGATGTGTGTACATTGCATGTAGTTGTTGACATGTACTGTGTGATGGGTGTGTGACACACTCATTGGATGTGCTCCTGTTCTGTCTTCCCCCCCTAGGTCCCTACAGCCCCTCCTGTCCCATCGCCATGCCACACATCCGATGCTTCTCTGCTCAAGGTGGCGGTTGATCATCGTTCAATAAACACAGTGCACAGACAGCAGTTTGTGTAAAAGGTGCATTTATTTTCAACTGTGACATGTCATTGTGTGCAAGGTGATGACATGAGTGTTGCGTGCAGTGACGATGAGCTGTCGGCCATGGCTGCGTGATGCTCAGGGTGTACCCACTAGTTCTATGTCCCTAGTCCAACAGACACATGCCATTCTGATGGTTGTGTGGGGTGGGATCGTAGTCCAAGTCAATGCAGTGGGTGGTCAAGGATGGCTGGCTGCCTCACTTGCGTCTGGAGCGTGCGAAGTCCTCCCGGGACATCTGTTTCGACTTCGGACGGCCCCTTCCACGTTTGGGAGGGGGGTGTGTGGTGGCGACCTGCTGGTGGTGGGTGAGGTGTGCTCACTGGCTGTGGACGCAGGGGAAGTGGACACTGCTGCCCGACCCTGCGCCCTAGCAGGTGGTGGCGGAGGTGGTGTTGCTGGCCTTGCCTGTGACCCCACCGCCACCACCAGCTGGCCCATGAGGTCCACGAGTTGGTCCATACGGGACACGAATTGGCCCATATGGGCGTCCATGGACCTCAACACCCCCAGGACCTCCCGCGTGTCGGAAGCAGACCTGGCCCATTGTCCTTGGGCCTCTTCATAGGCCCCAAGTACTCTGGCCATTTGAGGCAGGGCATGGCTCCCAGGGGAGGCTGGCGTTGGCCTGACCCTGCTCCTCCTACCAGTACTGCTGCCACCGACCTTCCCACTTGCCACATTGCTCACCACGGTCCTCGCTGTGGCTCCCAGGGTGGACCCAGTCGGCCGGACCACCACTTGCGCTGGGGCTGGGGCCAGTGATGACGTGGTGGTGGTCGCGGCGGTGGTGGGGGTTGCGGCAGTGGGAGTGGCCGCAACGACCGTGGGAGTGGCCGCCACAACAGTGGGAGTGGCCGCAACGACAGTGGCAGCAGGGGGCTGTGAGTGGTCATCAGCCCTGGATGATGGGTTGGTGGGTAGGAGGGTGCCTGGGGTGCGGTTGGGCCCTGCCACACCAGATGGGCCTGCTGGGTGGTCCGTGTCCGAATCGGAGGACAGATCCTCCACATCCGTGAGTCCTTGTTGGGGGCTTGCAGGCTGGCTGTGCTGGCTGCTGTCTCCATCTCCAGCATCCAGCAGTTCGTCACCTGTGGGGGGAATGAGATATGTTATTGTGTTGCACATGACAAAGTATGTATAGGTTGTCTGACATCCACAGTTCGTGCACAGTCGTGCACAGGTTTCCCGGAGCCGTGTGTGTGGCTGTGCTATTTGTTGTTGTGTGGGCATGCCAATGGGACTGTGTGCTGTGGACATGTGGCATGGGACGGATTGGCAATGCCGATGGGTGTGTTGCTGTGCTCCTGCTTTTTGTGGCTCTGGTGTATGCGGACTCCAGACCCATCGTGGAGGTTGGTTTGTACTATGCTCTTGGGGTTCAAATGTAACGCTTAGAAACGCAGATGGCATAATGGGGTCAGCCCCCTGAAACGCATTTGAGATGAACTATGCTTTGGGGGTTCATATGGAACGCTTAGAAACGCAGATGGCATAATGGGGGTCAGCCCCTGAAACGCATTTGAGATGAACTATGCTTTGGGGGTT
Source organism: Calotriton arnoldi (assembly GCA_963921515.1). Classification (NCBI taxonomy): domain Eukaryota; kingdom Metazoa; phylum Chordata; class Amphibia; order Caudata; family Salamandridae; genus Calotriton; species Calotriton arnoldi. The sequence goes on from CAWUFW010005816.1 coordinate 243,812, forward strand.
CATATGGAACGCTTAGAAACGCAGATGGCATAATGGGGGTCAGCCCCCTGAAACGCATTTGAGATGAACTATGCTTTGGGGGTTCATATGGAACGCTTAGAAACGCAGATGGCATAATGGGGGTCAGCCCCCTGAAACGCATTTGAGATGAACTATGCTTTGGGGGTTCATATGGAACGCTTAGAAACGCAGATGGCATAATGGGGGTCAGCCCCCTGAAACGCATTTGAGATGAACTATGCTTTGGGGGTACATACTGTGAGCCATGGGTGCAGAACGTGACATGTGTTGTGGCAACATGACAGTGCATGGTCTGAGGTGTGTGTATGTCTGACATACCCTGCATATTTGCTGTCTGTTGTGATTTCTGGCCATGTAATTGGACGCATTGTTATGAGTGAGTGATGGTTGTGTGCCACACGACGTATTGCAGATGGTCCAATTCCTTGGTGTGCGTGCTGCCCTGTGCCATGTGCATCAATGCAGTGCTCGGGGGGTGTGGCCCATGTTATGTGTGTTGTTGCTCACAGTGTGATGTGCGCTTCATTCACTTCTGGCACATGATTTGTCATGGGCATGTTTCTTTGCGTGACTACTGTATGTGGACCAGCTGTTCGGATGACATACCTTTCATGTGACTGGGGCTGACGGATGAGATGGATGGTATGTTGTATGTGCATTGTGTGTCTGTGTGTTTGATGGGTCGAGTGGTGTTCGTGTGCATTTTATGTTGTTCCACGCTGTTGCGTCTAGTGTGGTATGTCTTACATGGGCGTAGTTGTGGGATGTGTGGTTGACAGGCAGTAGGGGCTACATGGACAGGACTTCGATGGTGTTGCAGTTGTGTGTGATGGGTTGCACTGTGCCTGCCGTGTGGTTCTGTAATCAGTGTGACTTGTGCATGCAGACGTGGCTCCTTGGGTGTTGCTGTGTCTGTGATGGGTCATGTGGGGTGTGACTCTGTGGTTCATGTCCGTGTGCACATTGTTCACATGGTTGTGACAGGGAGCAGTGCTGCGTGTTCCTCTGCTACTTGACATGTCCCATGTGTTAGTCGTAATTCAGTCCTCATGCCTCCAGTCACCCCGCCCTGTCCAGTTTCCCACCTGCAGGTTGTTTTTGAGCGTGCACTGGACTGGATGCAACATGGTTATGGGCGGGGGGTGCTCCATGTTGCAGGTCTGTGGGGGTGGGGGCGGTGTTATGGGTCGTGGTGATGGCTGGACGCCCACTGACACCGTTTGTCCTGGGGCGGGATGTCTACCTGTCGGCTGCCGGTGTGCACTGCAGTGGCTGCTATGTGGGTGTGGGGTGTGGGCCGTGCTCCTCCTTGCTGTGCTGTGGGACTATTGGCCTGGTGGGTGTTGTACTTCAGCTGTCCCCCCTCCCACCCACTGCCTTTGTGTTGCGGCTACTTACCTGTTACTTGTCGGTTAGTGCAGCTACGGCTGCCACATGGGTGTGGGGGGTGCTCCGCCTTGCTGTGCTGTAGGACTAGGGGCCTGGTGGGTGTTGTACTTCAGCTGTCCCCCTCCCACCCACTGCCTTTGTGTTGCGGCTACTTACCTGTTACTTGTCGGTTGGTGCAGCTACGGCTGCCACATGGGTGTGGGGGTGCTCCGCCTTGCTGTGCTGTAGGACTAGGGGCCTGGTGGGTGTTGTACTTCAGCTGTCCCCCCTCCCACCCACTGCCTTTGTGTTGCGGCTTCTTACCTGTTACTTGTCGGTTGGTGCAGCTACGGCTGCCACATGGGTGTGGGGGGTGCTCGTTGTGGCGCTTCTGGAGTACTAGGGGACATGTTGGTGGTTACGTGGCTGGCTGGGTGTACACATGCCCCCATGGTTTTGTTAGTTGATATGTTTGGGCTGTGTGTGTGGTGGTGCCTGTTGCATGTGTGAGTGATGTGTTGTGTATTGTATACTGGACATGGGGGTGTTTGTCCCTCGGAGCTATGGCATGGTGGTAGTGCATGTGAGTACATAGCGGTGTGCTGGCATACATTTGTTTGTACTTACCAGCCTCCACTCCCCCTGGTAATCCGGTGAGGATCTCCGGATGGATGATGACTCGCACCTTCTCCTCCCACGCTTTGAAGGTCTTGTAATGCGCGGGATTCCCTCCGCCAGTCGTGGCAGCCAGCTCTCGGTTTTTGCTCTCCTTCTTCTTGACCAGGCTTTTGATGTCGTTCCACCGTTTGTTTATTTCTCCTCTGTTTCTGGGTACGGTCCCGACTGCATTGACCTGGTCTACAATTCTGTTCCACATTCTGTTTCTGGTGGCTAGTGGTGTGTGCTGGACCTGGTTGCCATAGATTTGTGTGTGCACCTTGACGATCTCGTCGACCATGACCGTCAGCTCAGTGGAAGTGAACTTGGGCATTCTGTGTGATGCCATGGTGTTTGTGGTGCTGGTGCGGTGTGTGATGTGTGATGTGCAGGGGGTTTGTGGTGCCGGTGTTTGGTGGTGGTGGTGGTGGTGGGTGTGATGTGTGCGTATCTGTGGTGTGCTGCTGTCCTTGCTGTGTCACTGTGTCCTCTCCTCTCCTCTCTGCTTTGCAATGTTGCAAGGGGTTGTGGTCTGTGGAGGGGCTGCTTTTGTACTTACCTGTTTGGGTGTGTCCTGATGGTCTGTTGTTTTCAGGTGTGTTGTGGCTGGTGTTCTGGGCTTTGTGGTTTATTTGTTTGTCCAGGGGTGGTGTGTATTCGGGATGTGTACTTTGTCTGTGTATTTGTGTGTGGGTTGCTGTGTGGACTTGTTTGCCATGTTGTGTGTGTTTGTTTGAGTCCGCGGCTGTTTCTGTGCAGGGACGTGGCCGCCATGGCTTCTGCCGTGTCCATTTTCTCCGGTGTTGTTTACGCTGGCGGGCGGTGTATTTGTTGTTTTTCCCGCTCATGTCGGTGCGATCGTAATTTCATGTGCGATGTCTCGACCGTGAGGGCGGGCGGTTTTGTGTTGTCGTGCGTCTTTCCGTCCGTGGCGGGCGGTTTGACTCCGACTCGGGCAAGGGCGGGCGGTATTTTGTGTTTTTTTTCCGCCGCTGGCGGTTTTCGGTTCGGGACATCATGATTGCTGGGTCGGTATTCAGACGGTGTAGGCGGGCGGATTTTTGCCGCTTTCATGGATGGCGGATTTTTTTACGCCCGGTATCGTAATGGGCCTTAAAGTAATTAAAATGTGTTCAATACCTACCCTTTACCCCTTTAAAAGTAAAAACAACAGACAGGAAATTAAACAGTTACCCAAAATACTTATCAAATAATTAACATTAATTAACAACTATATATTAATTAATTAAATACAAATTACTTCCCACCCTTTACTCCTATAAACACCAAAACACACACCTACAATTAATTACACAATTGCCATAATTAATTACCAATTAATTAATTAAAATTAATTAACATCCAATTATTAATTCATCAATTAAAAATAAATTACTTCCCACCCTTAACACCTATAAACACCACAACACACACCTAAAGTGACTTACACAATTACCATAATTCATTACCAATTAATTAATTTAAATTAATTAACCAATTATTAACTAATTAATAATAAATTACTTTACACATTTAACAATATAACATCTCAATTAAACAAATATTAATAAATAAAAAATAATCAATAAATTTAATATAATTAAATTACTTCCCACCGTATTCCCCTATAAACCCACAACACGCAATGGAACTAAAAATGCAAAATTCAAACAACAAAAAATTAATAACTACTAAAAATGTAACACATATATTAAAAATACAAACAATTCTCAGACAAAAAAAATACAACACATACATATAAAATATATACTAAAATACATAACATTAATAAATAAACGATATTTCTAACAACTATATTTTTGCAAACAATATTTAACACTTCGATGTTTTTAAAATCGATATTACTTACCTTAAGTCGATATTCTTGCACCGCTATAGAAAAAGGCCTGGATAGGCATATCTACAGCATTTGAAAATATTGGGAAAATCCGCAGCCTTTTACGTTCATGGAGAAAGTGAAGAGAAAGTTATAACTTTAAACATGGAGAAAAAATGGGGGAAAATATGAATTGAAATGAATGACTGAATTAATGGCAGAGTTTTTTTTTATATATTCCTACGTGCCTGGGCAACTGGTGAATGGAGTGAAACGTCACATGGTATGAAGTTATGTAAACATAACCATGATACTGCCAAGATTGGTCCAAAGATAGGGTATCAATAATATCGAAGCTTAAGGCTTCAGTCTGTCCATTCTTACATATCATTAGTAAAGGGTCAGTTTGAAAAGTCATTAATCCTGACAATAGTTCCAAATTATCTAGTGCTCAGACGGGTTCTGGGATTTCCCTATGAATGGCACGCACACCTAAGGTCTTGACAAGAGAAATATGGAAGAAGTTCCCTGTTGCACTTGCGTCAATCATGATAGATAAGGTCTTTCTGTTTTGAGTTGATATGATTAAGGTTACAAGTATTGTTAACCGCTTAACCGCGGCGGCACTTCCGCCGCGGTGCTGCGGTTTTATTGAGTGGGCGGGGCCGCGTCGGCCAACGGACGTGCGCACCACTACGGAGGTAGTGCTCGCGACGGCCGTTGGCCGACGGGCGCACGGAAGGGGTTAAATGCTTGGGGACTTGGGTAATTATGTTAGCTAATGAGTGAGAGACCGGACACACTAAAGAACTCGGAGGATTAGTATCTTCACCCTTCAAGCCTAATTGTTTCCAAATCCTGGGTTTAAGGGACTGACAAATACTGCAGCTACTTTCTAGGGTTAAGTGTTATTGGGCTTCGCTGGACAATCCTGATTTCAATCTCTCTCTTTTGCCACAATATGAACATAAATTTAAGTTTTGTCTTTTTTCTTTTTCCTGCTTGTTAAGAAGCTCCGCAGTCCCCCTGTCTGCATGGGTTCTGTAGAATCTAGGTTCTTGTTCTTCGAGTCTTAACTGATTTTCAGACCAAGATCTCTCACACTTTCACTCACCCAAACAGTGATCAAGCTTCACAACCAGGTATTACTTCACTTGGGAAGCTCTAAAGGCAGGGTTGCAGGGCAGTGGCATGGTATTTATAATGCAGTATTTATCATAATTTATAATACAGCACCCATGATGGCAGTGGTTCCCAAAATTGGGCACGGTCACTAGAATATTCCCTGCCAGTCCAGCAATTTAAATGGGAGCCTTTCTGTTGTAATGTAATAAGTTCAGTAGCCGAGGTGTAGAATAAAGATGAAAGTTTATTGATCTTAGTTCTTAGATGGTCTAGAAGTAGATCTGTATTCAGCCCCACCAGGAGCAGCCTCTCTGCTGCTCAGCCCATACTCCAACTGACACTCCACATCCAGGCATCCTCACATTCCATTACATCACCATGCACACCAACATTCCACAGCACATTCACACTGGCTGAGCAGCAAGGGCAGAGAAGCAGGAAAGATGCATTATACCATAAACCAGATACAACACATCTTCCCCCTTTATATAACACATATAAAATAGATAATGCAAGAAGGAAGCATAGCAATAGCATAAAGTAACTTGCATGTGAACATGCTGTAATCACATAATGGAAACTTGCATAAGATGGAACACAAAGCATTTCATGAGAAGACATGCATATAAATACATAAGATAAGATTCGAATGAAACACTACAATATGAAAGATGAGAACATTGCACTAATTAAACTAAAAGTGACACACATGTCCCCCTTTAACAGAGCAAATGAAAAACAACAACAAGAAATGCATGATGCCAACAATGATCTCAATTAAAGGTAAATCTTGCATGCTAAAGGGCTGAAGATAGAACAAAAATAGAGCAAAGAAATACCATCCAAATAAGGAAGAAAATATGAGTGGAAATACATATTTCCCTCCACACGCGTAGCAATACAAACGCAAATCAAACAGACACATACAAACAAACCTGACGCTCCGAGTTACCACCAAAACACACCAGCTGGCCAGACTAGCATGGAGATGAGAAATAACACAGAACGCCAACCAATGAAAAGTAAAAGAAACAACCAGAAAGACGAGAAAAGGTAATCCCAAAATAAAACACCAAACAGGACTCTCCTACTCACACATGCAAATGACACCTAACCTGAAAAGAAGAAAAAGGTTGGCTAAAACCCAAAACATAATCCCTCTAGAAGGGTAACTGGAGAAAAGCAATAGAAGGGTGAAGGAACTACACCCCAGTAGAGAATAAACTAAATTTAAAAATAAAACCAACATGACAATGAGTAAGTGCAGAATCACGCACAGGAACCATGCGCAAAGGTGGAAATGCACACTGTCATGTACTAAATGAAATGTAGCAGAAATTATCAAGTTCTCTCGCACAGAAAACTTGCGCACCAGTAAAAAATAAAATCAAACCCACATGCCAGAAATATGAATGACTATTCCACGCACAAGACCCTTGCACACAGGTGAGAATAGACACTGAGAGAATAAACCTTAAACGTAGCAACAACATCACAGCATAAATCCCACGCACGGGAAACTTGCAAAATAGTAATGGAAACTAAACTATCATGAAGGAAAAATAAAGGTGACGAGTCCACGCACAAGAATTTGCGCACAGGTGGAAGATCACACTGCAACAGGCAATCTAAAAACATGCCACTATCAGAAATAATTCCCACGTATGGGAAACTTGCATATTAAGTACTGGAAACTAAATTAAAATGAAGGAAAAATATAGAAAAACGAGTCCACGCACAAGAATTTGCGCACAGGTGGAACATCACACTAAAAGAAGACTTATAAAGTAGAAGAAAACACATTCAAATTCTCTCGCACAGGAAACATGCGCACCAACTAACAAAACAAACTCACATGACAGCATAAAAAGTGAAAATTCCACGCACAAAGCTCTTGCACACAGGTAGAAAAACACACTGTCACCATGAACCTTATGAAATAACAAGTTCACAATAAAACTCTCATACACGGAAAACTTGCATGCCAATTGAAAAAGACACCAAAAGCTGGTGCAACATAACCAGAAGACAACATGAAAGAATAATCATGCTAAATAAATCAAAACACTCTGCGAAACATGCCAGAATTAATCACAAACACACTACAAAAATGCCAGGAGAAAAATAGCAATATAAGGCAGCAAGAATATAAATAAAATATAAATGGAGCATCGTGAATATCATGGCAGTTCTGAAGATAAACACACCGGTGAGCGATTCTTCACCCGAAAACCCTCTCGGAACAAAAGTACTTTAAGATGCTGACCAAAGTAAATCGTAACTGGAGGGCAATAGTGCAGGAAAGTTGAAAAATGTCAATGGCGAGAACGAATGTCAGTAGTAAAATCCTGTTGTTTCAAATATAAACTTGAAAAGACTTGAAGACGGAACACACAGTGAGAAGAAAAGTAAATAGTAGCGTAGCGTAGAAGACGCTTTACCAAAGACGGTCTCCACACACAGTCCATGCCACGCACCATCTGCACAGGAGCCCCCCGCCAAAGTCTATGGCATCGGGGAAGGAAAGTAGAAGAACAAAGATGGCAGCACGTAGGAAAAGTACGTCCCGGGTGGCTCCGGGCACGTACATGCTGCAAAAGGTGCTGCGCTGCTGACAAGGACGAAGAGAATACCGCCGACACAGCTCGCTTCGCAGAAAGGTAAGAATGCGCGAGCCGTCTTCCTCATGCGCCTTGCTTCTCCATTTGAATGCCGAACGTTGGTACGATGAGAGTGCGCGCTGAACAAACTAATTCAACTGTCGCATGTTGAAACCAACGTGAGAGGAATAAATTAGTAACTTTACACCCAAAATGCGAGCCACAAATTTGCCTCACCGGAACAAAACCAAGATGTGAAAGATGATTGAAAACGTTTCCACTGCCAGATGTATAGTACCAAATGTAACTCTGCCCATCCAATAAGTAGCAGAGTAGCACAAGTCAAATTCCACTGTTGCACTTATAGTATGCTTGAAGTAAGAGCTGCCTCCTGACCTGTGGTGGATGTAACCAGAAGCTTAGAAATAATAAAATCAGGCGGAAAGACATACACCCTGTCTTATGGGCTGTCCGAATGAAACTGGATACTGGTGGGGCAGCAGGGTGTAAAATCCTTAGGCAGACTCTTATGAGAAGATCTCCAAATGTTCCTTCAGTTACCTTTCCTTATCGTTGCTTAAAGTAGATCCTCACGCGTAGTTTCTGTAGATTAATCCCAAATCGTTGCCAAATTATGTTGTAATGTAATAAGTCCAGTAGCCGAGGTGTAGAATAAAGATGAAGGTTTATTGATCTTAGTTCTTAGATGGTCTAGAAGTAGATCTGTATTCAGCCCCACCAGGAGCAGCCTCCCTGCTGCTCAGCCCATACTCCAACTGACACCCCACATCCAAGCATCCTCACATTCCATTACATCACCATGCACACAAACATTCCACAGCACATTCACACTGGCTGAGCAGCAAGGGCGGAGAAGCAGGAAAGATGCATTATACCATAAACCAGATACAACACTTTCCTTGTTTCCCCTTCGAACCAGTCAAGAGCACCCAATAAATGGCCCTGTCGATGTACATAGAGTGCTTGTGGAGAAGGGCCCCGAGGGATGGATATTCCTAACTAATGGTGAGCCTACTAATGTGTAACTCTAAGGAAATGCCTCTTTTTTTATGATCACCCCCAAGTTTTTGGACTGTTGGTGCTGGTTTTTCGACTCTGAAAGTGCACTGAGTCCAGGCAAACAGGCCTCAGTGCCAGTGCTCTGACCTTAAAAGGTATATGTCTAATTGGCTTACCCTCAATTGCACATGTTAACTTAGTTATAAGTCCCTAAAATATGGTACTGGGAGTGCCATTGGTCTGTAAGTTAAATGTCCCTTGTGGACTGCAGCACTTGTGCCACCACATGTGTGACAAAGCAAAACATGACTCCCACACCCATCATTGCTGACTGGCAGAACTGTATTAAAATTGCTAACTCCACTTTGCCATTTAAAAGAATGGCAAAGCCCAGACCTTCCCTTTTTTATTTATAAGTCACCCCTAAGGCAGGCCTACTGAGCCCTATAAGCAAGGTGCATTTTATTAAAAAAAAAAGAAGGGTGGGTGTTTTATTAATTTTACATGTCCTGAGAGTAAAAATCCCACATTGTCTTTTTTACTGTGGAAAGGTTAATAACCCCCATGGTGAATATGGAGTATACGGTAACAACACAGCAGTGCTAACTTGCTAATGGGTTTACTAAATGTGGCACTTGAAGGTATCAAACAAATTGCTGTATTAAACCTGACTTGTTGCTCAACTTTAATTTAATGCCATTTTTGCACAACTAGACACTTTTAAAAGTTGCTGCTTTGCTGCCCAAAGTTTCCACTAGTGGTTTACAGTTGCACACAGACTGCTGCCCTCGAGACAGCCTTCTGCTTACTTGGAGAAGTGAGAGCTACTCTCCGGAAGAGGAACAAAGGACCTGCTGGGGGAAGATGTGTGACCTCCTTCTGGCAGTATGGCCAGAGAGAGTGTGAGCCCAAAAAGCGACCTTCAAAGGGGAAGTTATTTTTGAGGGGGAAATAATAGTCACACTTGGAAGGGGCTCGTCTTTTGTTTTAACAGACAGGCTGGCATCTGGGGCAGAGAGGAAGAAGCCGTTGTCAAACCGTTTTTTAATAGAGCATGTAGCCTCAGGTAGCCACAACTTTGGCTAGGGAGCTCCACACACCAAGAGAAGCATTCTGCCACGTTGGGAGTTGACAGAATGTATTCTGAACTAGCGAAATACCACGCTTTGGAAAAAGTCATCATCAAGTGGGAGGAGACCTGGCAGCCCATTGGCTTGTTAGTCACCACATCCCTCTAGGCATGTAGTGAGCATAAAAGTGGCACCCAGACCTTTGATAACTTTTGTACCAGAGAGAGCACCGAAGAAGGAATGTCCTGCTGTTCCCTGGACCCAGAAAAAAGAGGCTTCACCAAGGGCGGACTGCATCTGCTGCATCTTGAGCTAGCAAAGAAAGAACTGTGCCCGTGGTGTCCAGCTCATGGAAAACTCATTCCCGAGCACTAGATAGAGAAGATGACTCCAAGAGGCAATTGGCCTTCTCCTTGTAACATGCATACGGCCATAAATGCTGAGAAGTCTGCACCCTTGAGAGCCCAGTGCCATAAAGCCTGACTGCTGCTGGACACCGAGGTGCAGCCTAGCAGACAGGGATACTGCATCCTGACCCTTAAAAGTTACACCCAAGTCAGCTGGACCCAGGAGAGTCATCAGAGTGTAGTTTGGTCACTCAGCATGGAAGTTACTGCAAGTTAAAGGGAACCCCTGGTTTTGCTATAACCAGAGACCAGTATACCAGTGACAACTGGTTTTGTGCTGGGCTTCATGGGACATCGACCACTGAGGCAAAAGTCTCTCTCCTCCCCATGCTAGTGGATCAGGGTATGATCACAGGACGACCCCGACACTGGCTCAGCATCCTCAGCATCCTTGAGCATCTTCAGCATCCTTCATCCCTGGCATCAGGATCACTCCACTGACTTCTATGGTGGTTTGCTGATAGGACCTGGAACTGGACTGGAGACTGCTTAAACTTCAAGGTAGCTGTTCAACTGGACCTGACTGGTCCCTGTCACTGACTCCCTATCGGAGTTGGACCCCCGAAGAGTGCCTTTATAGTGTTTTTTCCAGTTACTGGTTGTGGTAAATCCTACACCGCGGGTTGTGGTAGAATATAAATATTTATTGCATTTAGTAAAAAGCTGTGTTTTATTGTTTCTTTACAAATTCATATCTCCGGAACCCTCCAGTGGATTTTTGTTGTTCAGTTGTCTGTTCAAAGATAAAAATACAACCAGTTTTTATAAATTGGTATCAGATTTTTATTGAGTTGTGTGTTCTTCTTATTCAACTGTTTTGGTACTTCTTAATGCTTTATGCTTTACATTTTTCATTTCAGCAAGCTATATTTTGACAGAGCATGTCATAAAAGCAGTACAATACATATGATAAAAAGAGAAAAAAGATTTATAATTGAATGGTTAACATAGCACATCATTATATAGTTCAGGGTGTCGGAAAAATACAAATAGATCTTTATATAGCATAAACTCAGCACAAAAGCAATTTAATAAAAGATTAAATTATGTATAAAATTTGTTACAACCAAATACCATGAACAGTCGTGTAAATATAGTGCAATGAAGATAGTGCAGCTGAACTTTATGCTTTACACTTATTCCTTTGATAAAGCCTGGCTGCTCTGAGTCACAGCTACCCAGAGCTAAGTTTTAAAAAAACAAACCTAATTGGACCTAATATGGAATTGTCTATTTTTTGCCGTTTAAAGTGGAATGCTATACCCTCAATGGATGGATTGTTCCAATAGCATTATATCATTTTAGTCCCAGGCAATATTAATCTTTAAAGTCCTCCTCTCCAAGTTATAGGCCTGTGCAATGTTAACAGGCGTTAGAGGCCCCATGGTGTTTCAGAAGAATGGCGGGATAACAATCACACGAGGGTACAGATGTTAATATCTGTGAGTTTCTAGTCACACATTGGTGTGTTAACCCTGCGAGCTTCCTTTGTAGCTTCTTTAGTGATGGAATCTGAGACTAGGTAGCTGCTGTGTGTGTTTATTATGTAGGCGGGTGTATTAATTACATGGATAGATATAGATTTCTACGTGTGCACATGTGCATCTATCCTTTACGGAGAAGTCTCAAGAGGCACCAACCTGTGTATTTTTTATGTTGTATAGAATAGAAATAAAACAGTGAAACCATCAAAGCAAAATTTCCAATAGACATTTGAAGTGAGTGGTAATTTTATTAACTATATAAAGACAAAAAATAATTTGCAATCTTTTTATTTCCTGCCAGCCAACAGCTGCAGGAACCAGAAAACAAGCAGCAGCAAAGCCAATAAGCATCAGATTGCTGACCTATTGGCTATGCCGATGCTTTTTGACGATGCTGTTCAAAAACAGAGTGGAACAATGAGTGCAGTGACACAGCCTCTGTTGCCGAACATCATTCTATAGGCTCATGCATGCACCGTGCCTGTGCGCGTGTATAGAATGACATGGGTGTCATTTTTTTTTTACTGATAGAAGATGGAAGAAAACGCTTAGAACGGTAAATTAAAAAAAGGAAATTGTATGTGCATGAAGGGACCTTTAGGATAGCGCAACACCCAGCAGAAAATGGCAGCTCTCCTAAAAAAATAAAAATGTATTTCAAGGACTGCAAGAGGTATGGAAGGAGCAGAGGAGTGGGTGAGGTGCAGGTAAAGGGGAAGCAACGGCAAACCTTCTTTCTACCTTAGCACATACATATTGGAGGCCTTCTCCAGAGTCCTTGGATTTTTCTATACTGGCAGAAGGGATGTATTCAAACCAAGTTCAGGTCATTATGAGTACTGGCAAGAAGGGAGCCATGCAGGGAACAAAATAATGGCAGTTCCTTATACTGAGGAGAAAACTTCTGGTCATCGGGGCTCTGAACTCATAACTCGTAAGAGCTTCTAATGACACATTTTCACCGCAAAATAAGGTAATTCAACATAAGCGAAATTGAGTGCAGATGAATACTGAGGAAATACCCTCTACAGCACCATTACTTGGAAGTTGTTGGAATAAATTGGAGTCAGGGTCTTTCTGAGGGAGGTGCCCGAATCCAGGGCTTTAAGTGGGAAAATAAAACTGGGGGTGCTCGAAAAGGGGCGTGGCAAATTCCTTAAAGGGGTGTGGCCTATCCGAGTAGGGGTGTGGTCTAAATCAAGATAACTAGCATTGTGTGCTTAAGAAAATCATGAAGTCGCATCCAGCAAAGGATAATAAAATAGGCAAAAAGGTATATTTATTAAGTATAAGCCATAAAATACCAAACACTTTAAAAAACATGTAAAAATTATTTACATTACTTAGAAATCTATTGCAGGATTTCGGAAAACCCTTGAAGATATTCACTGTGTCTATTTTGCTGGGGTTTCTCACAACAATTTTCTTCAGCAGACCTTCTACCTTTTGCCAGCCAACTCTTTACATACAGCTTTGCGTCAAATGTTTCAAATGGAGGACCATTGAGTTTTACCCATAAGCATGAAGAAATGGTCTCTACAAGAAGAGAGGCCCTTGTTGGACTAGCAATTAAGTTCATTGCGTTGAAACCTCTCTCGCAATCCGCATTACTTGCTGGCAGGGTTTCCATGCAAACTACTAACTTTTTTAATGCTTCAGGGTTTTTTTTTCCACCAAAATCTTTGAAAAGTCTAAAAGCTTGGATAGTATCTCTTGCTGGCAGCTGAAACTCTGAACACAGTTTCTGGATATCTGTTTCACCATAAAGAATGCATTCATCACCAGAAGGCAAGTTGCCTGCATCTAGCACACTGAAGCTGGCTATAAGTTCTTTCTCAGAATCCGGGGCACATCGTTTATTGATATTTACAGACAGACTTTGGTAAAACTGATTTTGATTAAGGGCAACAGAGTTACTTCTACCATGGAAAAGAGGAACATTCTTGAATTTGCCCTCGTCAACTGCTCTCTGAGCCGCAGAAGCAAACTCCCTTGGTGAGTCCTTCATTGCTCTAAATATACGTACTTGACTAACCAAAAGTCTGTGGGCATTAACAATTGTAATGTCCCTCCTCTGTAAGGAGAGTGATAAGTCTTTGAGCTCTTGAAGTGCATCACACATTACCCCCAAATCTATGCCAACGTCGGTATGTATTTCATGTGTTATTGTTCATCCTATGTGTGATTTGACATGTGTGGTTCCACGTTATCACATATGTGTTACTGTAAACGTTATTTATTAGGTGATCAGTGAACAGAAGCAGACACCTGGACGGACTAACACACAGAAGGGAATATAATGTAAATGAAACGACCCATGGATGGATAAACTGACTGATGGGTGGACGGTCGGTTGGGTAGAAATAGACATATGATTGAGAAAAAGACGGGCAGGTATGTATCTAGAGAAATCAGACAGGTTTTTGAGGCATAGAGATGACGGGCCGACAGGGGCAGGGCTGCACTGGTAGTGGTAGTGTCACTGCTGCTGGATTCTGTTGTAGACCCTCGTCCCTCGCTTGCTTTAAGGCAGAGCAGGGTCACACTGGTTGCTGGAGAAATCTTGCTGCAGGCCGTAAAAGCAGGGTCGTGCCGGTTCTAACCAGCTGTTGTTGTGCCGATGGCTGGCACGATGACGTAGGTGGCGCTGCGTGTTCAAAGAGAAGGGAAATCCCGAGAGAAAGTGTCTCTCTTCAAAGGATTTCCCTTCCTGCTACAATGACGTCACGCCTTAAGCAGTGCGCGCGCATGCTCACCCAAAACACCAAACAAAAACCGGGACGTCTGGTCACCCTACCTTTGACCTTTGAGGCCCGAAAATAGAGCCCCCTAGAGACCCCTTTTGAGGCCCCCCAAAAAAAACTGGGGGTGCTCAGACCCCCACAGACCCCCCCCCACTTAAAGCCCTGCCCGAATCCCATGGGAGCATGTGCGGTTTATCCAGTGGGTCATATCATCCATCATAGGCCTCATTGTGACAGATGGATCCTTGCAAGGACTCACATCTGGCTGCTGGCTGGGTATGGAACTTCGGTTACAGTGACTGCTCGTGGCAGGGCCAGGAAATGGAGCTCCCTCACAACACGGCCCCAGAAGGGCCTCCGCTGCGGGTACCTCGACCTTACGGTGGATTCCTTAACATGATGAAAAGGAACATCAGTGAGGGGATCGGGCACTGAAGAGTGCTCACCTAACAAGCCCTTCACTAGGAATGGGAGAAAGACACGAGACCATTCTCTTCTTTGAGGTGGAGATCAGTCTCCGGCCTCTGAAGGACAAAGGTTCAAAGGATGAAAACAATGGCGGACTAGAAGGACCGCACCTCAATCATAATTCATATAATATGTATAAAGTCCTGTGCACTACTTATCCGGCACCTGCCGCTGTTCAGGGCCACTGTCCAGCAGACCAAAGAAAATAGCAAATGAATAAGCGCACCAGCAAAAGTTCGAAGTCCAATAAATTTCCAATGTATGTATTCCAAATATGCTGTTTATTGTGAATCTTCTGTAATCAAATTAGATTGGCTGGATTTTATCCTATTTGGACTTGGATCTTTTGCTGGTCCACCTATTTATTTGCTATTATAAAGGTTCAACGGATGCATATTCCCAGCAGGCATAATCACCAACGTCAAGGCTGGCATTTATTAGCTCAACCCTAACATACAGTTTATCAATTTCCTTTTAGTGAACCGAAATGCAAGAAAATTCACACCTCACTTTTCCCAGATTGTCCAGTCAAACGTGTTTCAGTCGTATCTTGTTAAAGATAACTCACGCTGACAAAATGCTTCCTGTCAAGCTGAAAGTCATCGGCAAAACGAAAGAAGGACTGACTGGGATGGATTCCGCCGGTTCCATATCTATGTCGCGTGGCCTATCGAGGTTGCATGAAGAATGCAGTTTAGTGGCATATTTCAAAACGTATTCTGTTCTCTGCTCTTCAGTGGCAGGGTTTAAAAATAGTTCTGTTTGAGTGAGTGGGTGACCTCGTATGGGGGTACGTTGATGAGTAGATACGGGTGTTAGATTTACTGCATATTTTTTTTGCCTCTTTCGGTCCCGTTCGAGGGAATTTTCTATCATGTAGGTGCGTATGTGTTTGTCTACGCTGGTAACAACAAATGTTAGTGTGTACGTATGTGTGCGTGGTCATTAGTGTGCAGATTTGTGTAGTTCTGAATGCCAGCGATTGTATGTGTAGGCACTTGGGGGACGTGTGTATTTGGGTGTGTATTGTGTGTCGATTGAGATGCCATTTTAACGATGCACCGATGAGGGGGGTATAGATGTGGTTAGCTGTAGAAACTGGGGCGCATTTATTATACATTGGGTAGAGTGTCTCTTTTCGCCTCTCTGTGGGCTGTTTACGTGGTTGTGCGTCTCTATTTTCACCTCTCAGTGTCTGTATCTGTTGGCGTGTGTGTGTGTGTGTGTGTGCAGGGTCGTAAGTTCGTAACGAAGCCACCATACACAACGGGGGGGAGGCGGGCGGGCGGAGGCAGCTCTTCAGCGGGTCCATTCCGCCCAAGGACAATTAATATCTGTGAGATTTGGGGGACTCATGGGCCCTCTCCACATTCTGCAAGGGGCTCCACCATTTTGCTTCACGCCATGTGTGTGTCGGTGGTTGTAGCTGTGTGTGAGTGAGCGCGCGCCTCTTTGCTCCTCTCCGCGCGCCTGTCTCATACTGCGGCATGTGCGTCAGTCAGAGCAGCGCTGTCAGTATGGCGTCTGCAGTCTGCAGCTCCCAGCGCTGGGATGTGTTTTCGGTACCAGGCCATCTGTCTCTGTGCAGTGCGTAGACCTGCGTGGCAGAGACATCACCTCCTTGCAAGAGCCTGCTCCCACTAAAGGCAGAACAGCAGTGATATGAAGACCCGGTGACAGGGCTGAGCAACCCCTGGCATCCGCCCAGCACTTGTCAGACAAGTGGGAGAACAAGACTGAGATTCCAGCTCCATCCACATGCCTGTTCACGGAATATATTACTGGAGCTCAGTCAATAGTCTGGAGCAACTTCTCGTGACAGCAGTCACCTGATACCGTGTGAGGGGTGCGTGAAGGCCACACCCTGGCTGTATGCGGGGACATGGCCTAACACGAGACTCTGGGGTATATTCACAAGAACATGTGATAACTACTGCAAGAGTAGCGTAACGCAACTTTCAATATCGCAGCCTAGCGCGGGAAAATAACCCTGTGTCAACATGGAATTCACAACAAGGCGGTAGCATGCGATAGACACCAGATAACTCGTCAAATGTCAGCGTGAAAATCAACGTCATACCGAAAAAATGCGAAACGCGAACGCAAAAAATCATGCGATGAGGCCAATCGCGGTACAAAAAGTAGCGAAAACCAGCCACAGGCCTGCAAATCCCACGCGTCTGGCGGAAAAATGCACCATAAAACCTACAGAAACAACACACCAGAAACAAGCCAAAGCACGTAGCAACATGGATGCACCCTGACCCAGCGCAGAGGTCAACGCGAACCCCACAACCCCCACAGACCACCAGCAAGGAACAACTGGGTTGGGGGAAGGCCAAGGAGTAAAGGGAGAGGAAGACGGGGTGCAGACCGCAGGAAAACAAGACCTGCGTCAAGGAGGTGAAAGAACACTACCAGCAACTGACCCACAAGCACACCACCTGGACTGCAGTCGGAGTGCCGAGGAGGCCAATCCAGGAGGCCAAGAGGCGCCGGCAGGACGTGACAACCTAAACCAGGTACAAACCCGCTGCCAACAGGAAGGCAGCAACGGCGACAGGAGGTGGCAGTCCTGCGCCACAGGAGGAGCTGGAGGAAACCCAGGCCACAGTCAACAGTGTGTAGACGGTGCAAGGAGTAGGGAGAACGGACACAGCTCGAGAGGACCTGACACAACATCAAAAGGGAGTGTAATGAACAGGGACTGGGGGGACGGGGGGAGATGGGCACAATGGCACACATGCACAACGAGGTGTAGCACACTGCATACCCACAATTATCCAGGATCATGTCCCAGATCCCCTTGGCACACTGCAGCTCACACACATAGCAATCACAGCACATACCATGACAATGTGGCACAAAGTGCAACACCCACACTGCAGAACAGGGGACACAACTGGGTCCGCCCAGGCGCAGAAACAGAACAATCACATTGGACAGAGCAGGGAACTGTGAGATGCATATCTACGGCTACAACCCCACATCAGCCATGTAGGCCAAATGTACACTGTCCCAACTCAAATAGCCACCACCGCCCAAACAGTCACAATGTACATTGTCACACAGTCTGCATGTCGACGAGGACAAGGTGCAAACACAATGCCAACATGCACCTCCCCTTCACAATGCAGAGGGACAAACAACACCTCCAGCAGGTCAGAACAGACAACCCATCAGTGATGCCGGAGACGAACACCACACCTTCGACACCGACGCCCTACAACAGCCCATGGACATCCCACACAACCCACCACCAGGACCAGGGCAGACAAGCTACTCAGAGGAGAACCCAGCCCCTGCAACAGACCACACAGCATGAAGCACCCGCAATCACGGCTGGCTCACAATACTTCACCGACCCACACATGGCACCCCAATGCCAGGTGTCAGAACGCCAAAAGGAGGTGGCCCAACAGGTGCGGGTGTTGCCCAACCCATGGAATGCGAACTAGAGCACATACGTGGGTGTCCAATACGCTTCAGGGACCACCTACACCCCACAAAGGAGACCCACACTGTCATAGAGACACATGCAGATGCACATACCCAGTACAGAACCACGCCCAGGGGCACGCACATATCAGTCACACACCCACGTTGGCTCTGCGTACGACGGCACAGTCCACTCCCCTTACGAATTGAGTGGGTGACGACAAAGCTACATGTCCAGGTCCTAGCCCGCTGCCTGCGTTGACATGTCTGCGTCCGCTGTACACAGCACAATGTAATGTCGTAGGGCCCAGGGCCCCCATGCATACAACAAGACCACAGGGACACATGCACATATCATGTTGAACTGGCTATGGTCACGTGCGCCCGGCCCCTTTATTGGCAGGGCCACATGTACAGTGACGCCTGTGCTGGATGTGTGTGGGGTGAGTATAAGCCAGCCCGCACGGAGTGCTTGGTGCTGGCAACAACCTGAACAGTGGACACCAGTGTAATGGAAAAAGAAAAAAACACCAGCATAACAGAGTCAACTGCAGAGCAACATGGAGGGAACCGGAGTAAGGACAGAGGTCACCCAATATTCAGTCAGGAGGTTCTGTGAGTCGCAGTGCACTGAGGTAGGGGCACTAGAGAAGAGCACGCTCATGTGAGGGAATTGCTAGGATTGTGTCCCTTCTGGTTAGTCCTGATGCAGATGCAGTGGGGTGTGTTACACCTGCATCAACTTCCTCATCAACGTCCCAGGTCTACCCCACTGCATGAGGTGACATTGCTGCGCAACCTCATAACAGCACAAAACTCAATCAGTAACGGACAATGGCTTGCGGTGCACTGAGTCACTGGCACCTGGAGTGCTGAGCAGGGTATCAGGCCGATGATGGCATCCAAGACAGGTCTGAGCAACTCCGTAGGTCTGTCAGGACCACCCTTTCGACTCTGGCAGATGGCGGTTGGAGGTGGTCCTTGCGGTGGTGGCGTGTGCCTCCTGCGGTGATGTGACGTCCGGGCCGGTCAAGACTAGATGCTATGTGTGGGCCCTGGTGGCTCGCAGTTGAGGCCGGAGGATGCGGACAGCGCAGGGCCACAGACACATGGCGTTTATGAGCCCAAGACCATCGCTACAGAGGCCATTCAATGTCTCAGAAGAAGGGGTCCCAGGCCTGAGCAGCACAGGGTTAGTGGCCCCGGATGCACTGCGGCCGGCACAGGCACCCAGCCACGGGACGGTGACTTGCGGTGCAGTCAGATGGGCCATGCGACCTGAGCGGGTCCCCATCAATGTCCGAGGTGTATGTTGCGGAGTGTTGCGGGGGACAGTGGAAGGTGTTCTCCAGGGCATGATGTGGAAGGTCTGATGTCATCTGGAAGCAGCAAATGGAGGAGTGGAAAGTGCAACCCTCGTTTTCACTAACAATTCTGTATCAGCTACATGAGGATGAAAACTAGCCCCTAGTCCATAGACTCAAACGCCACCAATGTACGACCAGTGAGTGTCCATGAATGTCGGGGAACACACTTAGTGGCACAGGTGCTGAGAGGCGATGCAGTCTGCGATGATGGCGGTACACAGATGTGAACTCCAACATTGCCAATTCAAGACTCTGTGACCTACTGGACCGCAGTGTAGGCCGGAGGCAGCGGTCAGCAGTGGCCCACAGCCACGTGTCGTTGGCACGCAAGGCACAGAGTTAGTGACACAGTGGCAGTTGTCGGTAGTGTTCAATAACCTCCGTAACGATGATCCTGTTCCCTCCGGACTGCAACGCGTCATCCTCTTACGCCTCTCCATGCGTGCGATGATATGTATTCTGCCTTTTGAATTACAGATGTTCAGTTCCAAATCTGTGATCCCACTCGTGCGCAGCGTAGGCCGAGGGCAGTGGTCCGCGTAGGCCCACAGACACGTGTTGTTGTGATGCCATGCACAGACTTGTTGGCACCACATCGAAGGGAGTATAGTGAATTGTTCTCTGCCTTAAATGATGTTCACTGCCATGGTGTAATCAAGACTCAGTTCCAAATGTGTGACCTACCTGACCGTGCTGTAGGCCTGCGGCAGCGGTCAGCACGGCCCACTCACCTAGTGTCGCCGGCATAGGTTGGATGGCCCCACCGGCCTGCGTTGGACAGGGTTAGTGGCACCACGTGTAGCAGGCTGGCGTTGAACAGGGTTAGTGGCACCACATGTAGCAGGCTGGCGTTGAACAGGGTTAGTGGCACCACGTGTCGCAAGATGCCCATATGGAACTATGCCTCACTGATCGGGGGGGTCTGGTGCTGTGGCCGCTGGCCCGGATGTGGGGTCACTGCCATTCATGACTCAGGACACAGTTTCACATGTGGGACCTACTGGTCCGAAGAGTAGGCCGAAGGCGGCAGTGGAGTACGTCAACGAAAAGGGAATGAAGCGGGCCTGTGTCGTGGAGGCCGTGATGGTCTGAGGTGTCTGCCAGGTCGCGGGACTCTGGCTTGGAGCTTGCGCCGGCACGTGGTGGGCCCTCCTTGACACACGCCGGTGTCTGCAGGTGATCAGTGTGGCCTGGCTGCGCAGGGGCGGGCCTGATGGGTTCGTGGTCCAGAGTGCCGGAGTCCGGCAGGCGCACAGCATCGCAGGCAACTCCGCTCACGAGGACGGCGTCGGCCTCGTGGCGGGGTGGGAGGTGCCGCCCTGAGATGTGGGTCTTTCCGGAAGAGGACCACGCCCAGGCCTACGTGCTTTTTATTCACACCCCTACGCTGGCGTGGCGTACGCCGGGCCATCCCACTCCGGTGACGCTTAGGGGGGCATGACACGCAACATTTCCGCGAGGTCCTCACTGGCTGGGGTGACATGGTGGCGTCCACTGTCCACTACACTCCATACACCAGCGGTGTATGTCGCCATGGATAGGGGTGTGTTCTGCATACTGCGGTGTGTCCAGCACATCTCGGCCACTCTTGGCATTGTGTACTTTCCCAATAATGGTTCTACTGCATCCTTCACACATGCCTTGTTGCCACCTCTCCACACATTCGGCTAGTATGTGGCTGTGGTGCCATGCCGTTGCTGGCTCATGTTCAGGGCTTGCCCATGTGAACATTGTAAGTTGTTCTGTCATGTTTGGTGGGTGGGCATGTTGTTGTGCCTGTTGTATGGGATTTTGTGACGTGTGCATTGCCAGAGTTGTGGGTTGCATGGTTGTGGAGTTGAGGTGTGTGGGGTGTTCATTTGAATATTGCCAAGGGGCTGTGCATTTCCCTTGTTGGCATCCTGGGAACGCTGGTTGATGATGGACTGTCGGAGGATGAAGGTATCATGCACACTGGCTGTGTATTTGAAGGCGACATTGTTGGAGGTTCCACGGTGTTCTGTTGTTGGCTGCACATTGATGTGAGACGTGTGCTTCCTGTTGAGGTGATTGTGTGCTGTGTCACCAGGGGGCACAGGTAGTACATGTGTGCTTTGGATTGCCCCCAACACGTGCGTGTATCCTGCTATGGCGTATGGTTCTTGCTTGGTCTCCAGCGGATCCTGCGCATTGTGTTGTACGTATGTGGACTGGGGTACCAGGGTGATGGTGATGTCCAGGACAGGTGTGGGGGACTTGGATGTGGCTGGCTGTGTGACTCCTCCGACTCTGGCGGGTGTTGTTTGGGGGGTACCAGGGGCCAACAGGTGCAGCCAAGCCAGCAGCTTTGTGTGGGGTGGGATGTTGGTTGTCCGCTGTGTTGGTGCCGTAGGCCTGTTAGGCGATGATGGTCAGGATGCGTTGGATGGTTGTCCCTTTCATCCTGTAGTGGACGGTGACATTGTCGGATGTTGGGTCTGTGTGGCTGGTACGTTTCCTGGGGTTCCGCTGTCTTTGTCTGCGCTGCGTCTGTGGTGGTCGGGTGGGGGGTGTTCCGGGTGTGGGTTGGGGTCCTGGGGTGGTGTCGGTGGGTGTTGTGGCCCTCTTGGGTGTCCGGGCCGCATGATGAGTGGCTCCATGGCATCTGTTGCCCTTCGGATGTGGCCCTGGGCTGTGCTCCCTTTTGGTTTGCAGGCTGCCGTCCGACTTTACACCAGGTCAGAGCAGGTGTAGATTTCCTGGTGCTAACGCGCCTTATCGCCTGTTTTGTGTTTTTATCGCCGATGTGGCTGGTCGTTGTGAATGTTGAGGTGTGATGTTGTTGCGCCTTTTGGCACGGGAACGCCCACTCTGCATCTCATTAGCGATAGTTGCGCGGGTCCTCTATGGCGATGTTTTTTGCGGCTGCTATCGTGGGTAAACTGGTGTTGTGGGCTGTTTACACCAGCTTGTGAATGGGGAGGTAAATTTATCACGACTTTGGCTGCAATAAAGTGCCGTTAATTCGGCGATAGCTCCTTGTGAATATGCCCCTCTGTGCTTTAAATGGGCAGGTACTGTCCAGTACTGAGCACCTGTACTTCGAAAGGGAGAGTTTTTTTTTTTTAACTTTATGTATTGAGTAACTTGCAGCAATAATACACAGGGTCCCAAAGCTGGGGCCAGCAGTACCATCATAACATATAATGATGCAAGCATTTTTTTGTTTTTCCCTGTGTAAACCGTAGCATATCTACAATAACAATACAAGGCACTGAACAAAGCCCACAAAAGAGAAAGAAAAAAAAACCCTCCCCCACCCCACCCGGCACAGTGGATGACATTTTCCTAATTCAGTGGTTGACACACAGGCAACATAGACCGACATAAGTGGCTCACCATAAGTGAAGTCCCAATTCCAGAAGCACTGGCAAGGTGCAGAGCCGCACATAAATAGACACTTTACAAGTCAGGATGGCTCAGTAAATAGACCGTGAGTGGGGCCCAGAAATCTTTGGGCCGTGAGGCCTCGGGAAGCTCCTCCGCATAGGTACCTAGTTGGTCCCTACAATAGATTAAGTCGCGGACCCATTTCTTAACAGTGGGAGTGGGTTTTGCCCCCCAACATTGCGCCACCGCCCTTTTAGCCAGCAGGGTCGAGACAGCGACAATTCGCCGATTGCAAGGCTTAAGACTCTTCACATTGCCTAACAGGCAAACTTCCGGAGCACATCGCACAGGTTCCATCACAACATCAGTAAGAACACTCGCAACCTTGGGCCAGAAAGCAAATATCCCTGCGCATAGCCACGCCAGATGCAGAAAATCAGCGTCAGCCTGGCCACACCTTGTACAACAAGCAGATTCACGCAAACCAAACCTCCGCAGTTGCAGTGGGGTATAGTATAATTGGTGCAGATACTTAAAGTGGATTATGCGAAGATTACAATTCGCCGTGAGGCGACCCGTTAATTCACAGCAGAATTTCCAGTGTTCAAGCGAAAGCGTGGACCCCAGCGCATCATTCCATTTAAGATATGAGGGGTGTTCCCCGGGTTCCCTCTCCCGCAGTGACGCATTATAGAGCCTGGTGATCAGTCCCCTGCGCTCCTTCCCCGCCAGCACCGCCTGCAGTGCCAGCAGTGTTTTAGGTTCAGAATGAAAGTCAGGGTAGATGGCTCTAACAGCTTGCCGCACCCTTACATAGGTGAACCCTAACATCAAGCCAGTGGTCTGACCGCCCTGTAGCGAGCGAAACTGGCCCTGCATATATAAATCCCCCATCTGTGTGATCCCCACAGCTGCCAACACCCTCAGTGTGGGCCTCTCACGTGCCGCGAGATGTCCGGGTGCGCAGCCAGCGGCAGCGACGGGGCATAGAGGTAAGGAAGCTGCGCTCTTTTAGCCAGTGCCCCCCAGGCCCACGCAGTGCATTGCACAGGGTTGATTTCAGTTCTAGGGCCTCCCCCTCCCCCCGAGAGTGTCACCACTACAAGCGGCAGCGGGAGAACAGCATCTGCCTCTATAGCTGTGTGGGGCTGGAACCGCTGTGGAAAGTGCCAATAGTGCGCAAACTGCGCCTGCGCACACAGGTAATATAGGCGTATATCAGGGGCCTCAAAACCACCTCGATCAAATGGTTGCACAAGGACCTCCCAGCTACATCTGGGTTTCTTGCTCCCCCATACAAACGTTAGTAAAGCCGACTTGAGCGTCTTGAACAGTGAGGTGTTCAACCTAATGGGGATATTCACAAACAGATATAGAAGCTTGGGCAAGATAGACATTTTGATCACCGCAATCCTATCCGCAAGCGACAGAGGCAACCGAGCCCACCGCTCCGCCTGGTCAGTGATCCACGAAATAACCCGGCCATAGTTCATTGAGATGACCTGCTCAGGATCTCTATGTAACCATATGCCCAAGTACCTCACCGGATCCTGAGTCCACGTCAGCGGGAAGTCAAGCTCCACCTCCCGTGTGCCGGCCGTCGGCTGGAACACCGTTGATTTTGCCCAATTGATCCCTAGGCTAGAATATCTTTCAAATTTGACATATTCGCGAAGCAATTCCGGCAGGAAACGAGCAGGCTCCCGAACATACAATAGCATATCATCGGCGTACAGCGAGACCACCAGTGGTCTCTGCCGAAAGCACAACGCAGCCGCCGCATGCCGCTGGCGCAGCTTACAGGCAAGAGGCTCCAGTGCCAACGCAAAGAGCATAGGCGACAAGGGGCACCCCTGCCGTGTACCTCTCTCAATGGGGAAAGCCGGAGAAACCCAGCCATTAACGTGCACTCGCGCGACAGGCTCCGTACAGCACCCTAATCCACTGAAGGAAGAACGGGGGAAGGCCCATCCTAGTCAAAACAGTGAACATATAGTCCCACTGAAGAGAATCGAATGCTTTCGCTGCGTCCAGCAGCACTGCCACTGCTTGAAAGTCTGGGTCAAAGTAATGAAGAGTGGAGAACACCGTACTTAGGTTGTGTGTGGTTGATCTGTCAGGTACAAACCCCGATTGATCTGGCAGGACCAGGAGAGGAACCAGCGGTTGGAGCCTATTTGCAATCATCTTTGCCAAGATTTTGGCATCTATGTTAATAATCGAGAGAGGCCTATAGGAGTCGCACCGATTTGCAGCCTTATCAGGCTTTAGGAGAGTCACCAACAGTGCTTCTCTAAGAGTGGGCGGGAGGCGCCCCGTATCATACGCCTCCGCGTAAACCTCTAGGAGCCTGGGGGCTAAATCGTCCACATAGGCCTTATAAAACTCACTAGGAAGTCCGTCAATGCCCGCAGCCTTGCATGTGGGGATAGACATGGCTAGTTTTGCATCTTCAACATCAAATGGCTGCGTAATATATTCCCGTTGCCCCTGGGACAGTCACCCAAGTGCAATGTCATCAAGATAAGAATGAATGTCCACTGTCTGCACTGTGGTCTGTTGCGCATAGAGTTTGGAATAAAAGCTAAGGACTATCTCACTAATCTCGGGAGTAGTGTAGTGTGCAACCCCCTCATCATCCAGCATCTCTGTGATGCATTCCTGACTACGTGGAGCCGCTAATTGTTGTGCCAGAGAGCGGCTTGGTCTGCCCCCCTCCCCATAATATCGCGCTGTGCATTGTCTGGATTTATGCACCAACTCCTGATCCACCGTATCAATATGTTCAGTCACAAGGCCCCGAATGGCTGATAACTTCGTAGGAGAGGGGTCCTTCTCATAATCACGCTCCAGCGCCGAGATTTCAGCAGCTAATTTATGAATTCTCCGTCTTAGATCCCTCAATACACCGGCCTGCGCACCCATGCAGACCCCCCGGATGGTCACCTTGAAGGCCTCCCATAATACACCAGCACTCTCAACAGAGCCTTCATTCTCCCTGAAATAGTTACGGATTGCCTCACCAATAGTGTGTTTAAAAACAGGGTCCGTAAGGGAGGCCTGCTGCAAACGCCAGGCAAAGGGTGTTCTCTCACATGTGGGTACCTGTAGCTCAAGGACCACCGGGGAGTGATCTGAGAGTGTCCTAGCCATGTGACTGACCTTCACCACCCATGTACAGGCTATCGCAGTAACCAGCCAGTAATCTATGCGGGACCACGTCCCATGCACCGAGGATATGAAGGTGCTCTCACGCGCTCCAGGGTGTTGCACACGCCAGACATCATGCAGACGTCCCGCATCCAATAGCCCCAGCAGTACCTCAGATTCCTGCTTTGGCCGCACTGTGCCACTACCCAACCGATCCATAGCCACATCCAGACAAACATTAAAGTCGCCGCCCCAGAGTATCTCGACAGGGGGAAACCCCGAGATGCGGCGCCATACATCCACAAAAAAAGACGGGTCGTCAACATTCTGCCCATATACATTGACCAACAGGACACTCATTCCACCCAGCTGGCCATGTACCAGTGCCACTCTGCCATGCTCGTCCGTTTCAGCCCGAATGACAGTGAATGGGACCCCCTTCTTAACGAGAATCATCACCCCCCTTGAATAAGCGGAATAAGAGGATGCAATTCTGACACCCGCCCAGCGTACACCCACAGTTCTTTCCGAGACTTTAGTGAGGTGCGTCTCTTGCCAATACAGATCGGATTTTCTTGGGGGTGTTCAATCCCCGTACATTCCAGGTCAATAACTGTACTTTACCACTCATTTAACATGTACCATGGGAGGATAGAGCAAATTTCAATAGAACCTACAGTGTGTGCCCACATTAGCGAGATGCCAGTTGGTTTTGATCCAGCGCTAACAATAAAAATAATTTCTCCTATTATGCTTTGGTCATCCAGGTGCAATTATTTCTCTAACACACACACTATATCCATATGACGGTGGGGCCCATAACACCGCATATACATTCACTTACTCATTTGTTCCCTGGATTTTCCTCCGAAATGAACCTAGGAGAAAAACGATTCGCTGGAAGGAGACGGGATACCTCTTTTATAATGACATAATATTTCTCATTTGCTTTTAAGGTATTCCGCTCATTGGTCGATGGACCAACTAGTAGGAATCAGTTGATGATGATTAAGACCAGCTCAATCACAATGAACTCTTTTACCATTTCATTATTAATCATTATGCTAAAGAAAATCACTGAGTCATTTGTTTAAAGAATAATAAAGTTTATATAAATTTTTGAATGCAGGAAATTGAGATCAATCTTATTATTCAGATCATTGCATTTATCATCAATATAAGAATAGTTTGAAATTGCATGGCACTTTTATTAGACGGAAAAATGAGGTTATCATAATAAGAACTCTATAGATCAATCTATCTATCTCTCTGGGGAAAGCCTAATAATTCTAATAAAAATCTATCAAATAAAAGTTCTCCTAAAGCAGCATCTTTATACTCAACTGGAAAAGGAAAATAACAGCAGCAGCATCAGCTCGTCAGCATCAACAACCGCAACTTCTCCCATCTACAGCATCTAACTTCTTCAGCATCTCCCGCAGCATCCCGCAGCATTCTAACCCCTCTCACCAAGAGTAGGTCTTCTTATACCCTAATTCTAGCTTACAGCATAAAATGTTTCTTCTTACATGGCGCGATTCATTCTCATTGGTCAAAAACTCAGGTCCATATACATTTTAATCAAACTTCCTGGTCTTAACCAGTTCCGTGTGGAATGTCCATGCGAGCATCGTTTCCCACAGTTCATGCACTTGCTCATCCGTTTCGATCAGTCCAAATTGTATCTTTTTCTGTTACATTTTGTGTAATACAGTTCCGTCTATTGATTCAACCAGGCTTCTCACGCTTCTTGCTGATCATCTTGGCACACATCTGCTCAGAAGGGTCACAGCAGCCTTGACCATACTTTCATCTTAGCCTCTCAGCATCAGCACGTGATCATCCCTTTTCCACAGCCTCTCTCCTCTATCACATGGTCTCATCCGCTCATGCGCACTCTAATAACTCGCGGCCATTTTATATTGCTGCTCGGCAGGCCTAAGCGCACTATTTTCAAAGATAAACAAAATGTTATTAAAACAGAGAAATATAAACCCTTTCGTTTCCCTCCCGTCTTTCTACGTACCCCAATTAGGTATTACCTAGCAGAAGCAACATATAAAGCTGTCTCTTACTTACCATCGCTTTATTTTGCAACCACACGTTTTATTTAAAAGCACAAAATCATGCATTTATTATTAAATTAGTACGCAAATATTATGTTATGTTAGAAACGTAAACAATTATAAGTCAATTAATTTGCACACTGAATTGCGTGTTACCATTAACCCTTTACATACATTGTTGGTTATTTACTTAAACGAACATGTTTATTAATATTGTAAGAAAATATTAGGAGGTTAAAATTTTTACATTTACCCTGCTCCATCAGTTTCAACTTCACCGAAGAGAGGTAGTGCCCTCCACCCCCACCCATCCCCCCATCCCCCCACCCACTTCAGCGTCCCCAACTTGCCATCCCATCTCAATTTAACCCTTCCCCAACAAAGACAACAGTTAGCAATATGCTTTAGGGGTTCTCCCATCTGGGGGGCGTAAGAGTGCTACTAGCCGCTGAGCAGGTCTAACACATGTGCCTACAGAGCTGCACCCAACCGCTCTGGCGGGAATCATGAAAATAAAGCCTCCAGCCCCTGGGGAATGCAACAAGTCCCACCTGTAAAGCAAAAAACAGACAGATAGCAAACCAGTGTACTTTGCACAGAGTGCCCAGGAATAATAGGGTGAAATGGTGATTGCACAGTGAACCGTCCCACACTCCTACTGGTCTTCATCGTCCTGTGTAGCGTTGGACTCATGCCGCCTCCGCTTCAGTTGCTTGGCATGCTCCAAGGCCGCTTTAGGGTTGGAGAAGATTTTAGAGTCTCCATCAGGGCCTATCCGCAAACGAGCGGGATACAGCATGGCGTAAGGGACCCCCTCCGACTGCAAGAACTTTTTTACCACTCCAAACTCCCTTCTGGCTGCCTGCACAGTGACCGTAAAGTCGGGGAAAAATGCAAGGGAGTTACCTTGGTGGACAATGTTGCTTTTGTCCCTGGCCATGCGCATGATTTATAATTTAACAGCCTTGCAATAATTGGGTGGGGAGGTGCGCCCGGTACAGGCCTGGCCGCGAGGGATCGATGGGCGCGCTCAACGATAAACATGTCAGGCAGATGTTCAGCGCCAAAAATGTCTTTTATGAGATTTTCCACGAAAATCTCCATTTTACCCACATTGGTGGACTCCGGCAGTCCCGTGATTCTAATGTTATTGCGCCGGGACCGCGCCTCTAAGTCCTCGTTCTTGGCCTGAATGAGGGCCAAAACTTTTTCCATGTTGAGCGTTTTCCCAGAAACCTCACTCAGGCCATCCTCTGTCGCCGATACCCTCTGCTCGACCTCCCCCATGCGGACATTCTGTTTTTCTAACTGCGCCGACATGTGGTCCAAGCAGTGATTCACTGCCGCCATCGTGCCTTCGATGGATTGGAGACTACGCTGCATTGCCAGGAGCGTCGTCTCCAGCGTAGAGGGAGCATCACTCTGGGCGTCAGCCTCCGAGTCTGAGGCCGCCTTCTGCTGAGGTTTCGTAGATTTGAGCGCCTCAAACGTGAGGCGAGGTTGGGATTTATCGGTCCTCCCCATGGTAGCTGCAGAAGAGGCCAGGCCTATCCCGCTGTGACGCTATTCACAAATGGACGCCTGCAGCAACACCCAAGTCGATCCTGGGACAAATCTAAAGCAGGTGAAGACAAATGTCAGACTATGTGCACACTGGATCCGCGTGTCTAAGGTCGCAGATCCCCCGCACACCTCTCCACATTGCCCAGGGGGTGAAACCACGTTGTAGGCCCAGAGTGCTCAAGGGCCCAGGCCGCAGGACCCCTACAGAACCACCTGCAACACGCACAGGAGGAGTACACCCAAGCAGACACAGGGACACACGGGCCCGCAGCACACCACCAGCAACTAGACAGATTCAGCACTGCAGCGATAACTCCCACAAGGGCCGAGGGTCTAGATTCCACCTGGCTCCGCCGCAGCGCTAGAAGTGCCCATCCCAAGGCAATGCCACCACGAGAGCCAAGGATCCCCAATCACAGGTCGCCGAATGCAGCGTCTCCAAAAAGACCCAGGCCCGAAGTAGGCAGGCTGTGTTGTCCATCCAATAATGAAGTCGCGAACAATCGCGTGGCAGCAACAATGCGGGCACAGTTTTGTCAGGCCATGCAGCCGGGCACCCAAACAGGACAGCAGGACTACTGCGCACTCCTACTCCCCCGCCAGCCGTACATATGCAGGGGACGGCCCACAGTGCAGCTCGCTCCGCGGCGAGACCTGGCCCAGCCTCACTCCCACCCCCGGGTGCACGCCGCAGCTCGCAGGCCGCGGCAACCGCCCAGGCCCACACCCACCTCCGCCGCTACGGGCCCGGGCAGAGCCGCACCCCACAGCCAGCACCCGGTGCACTGCTGCTTCCGCGGGACACCCTACGATCCAGCGCCGGGTCCAATGATGGTACACCAGGCCACCGCACTGTGTCTATGTCAGTGGGGTGGGGGTCCGCACCTCTGTTGTCGGCGCGCAGCTCTCACTCGTCCAGCGCCGCTGTTCCCGGGTCCCACCAGGCACCGGTGGCTTCGTAGGTCTCTGCAAGACACTCCTTCCAGGACAGCAACTCAGCTGCCTCTGCACTGCGCCGATGTAGCGCCCGCCGGAGAGCTCGTTCACCAAGGCTCCAGGACGGCCGCCATTTTAGGCGCTCGTGGCCGGGCTTGCATGGGACCAGGTTCCTGCAGCGGCGGCAATTCCCAGCCCTCCGCACTTGCCCCGACGTGGGCAGAGGGGTATTACAAGCAATGTGGAGCGGTTTCAGGGCTTAGATGCCCCGCTGTGAGGCGGATAATGGGCGGATAGTGGCTCAGCCGGGCAGAGCAACACTAGGGTGCGGCCATCTTGCCGTGCGCCCTCTAGCGCCCCCCGAAAGGGAGAGTTACTGCACTTCTCAACACTGCTGCAATTAATGGGAGTACCAGCACTTCTCATGCGCAAATAAGTACTCTAAAGATTGAGTGCCAGCACTTCTATATTTCCATTT
Organism: Calotriton arnoldi; assembly: GCA_963921515.1. Lineage (NCBI taxonomy): Eukaryota > Metazoa > Chordata > Amphibia > Caudata > Salamandridae > Calotriton > Calotriton arnoldi. The sequence goes on from CAWUFW010005816.1 coordinate 274,959, forward strand.
AAAGCACAGTGCGTGAGGGGCATGGATGCTCGAAGATCTGAGGTAACAGTGTGTGAGGGCATCGGATGAGAGAGTCCTAGGCAAAGGGCTGATTCTCTTTGAAAGCCATAGCTTCGGGGCCTTAGAAGGCCTGAGAGGCAGTTGCGGCCGGCATGGCTCGCGGGTGGGGGAACGGGAACGGGGGACACGTGGGGAGGGGGGTCGTGGGTGAGGTTGCGCGGGGGGTCATATGGGGGGTGGGTGTCATAAATAAAAAAAAATATATATATATATAAAACTTACCTTGAGGCCGGGTCCCGCGTCTTCTCGGCTCCTGCTCTCCTGCCTCTGACAGCAACAGGAAGCAGGCAACCAGGCTCCCTCCCCTAAGCCAGGCACAATGCTGCAATGCAGCGTTGTGATTGGTCTGGAGTGCCCTAACACAGTGCTCAGCCAGGGGCTAGAGGGGTGGGCATGTTCTCCATGCATTGCAGCCAGCATGGAGAAGGGTAAAGTGTGCATGACTGGTTAGTCTTTGCGCATTCAGAAGTGGGCAAACCACTCCTCCCCTGCCCTGCTCGGAGACCAGAGCCGCCCCGCTCACCTGCCCGCCCGCAAAGCAAACATAAAATGGTAATAACTAAAAGTTATTACCATTTTATGTTTTTGCTTCTCGCACTTCGAGAAGGCAGTGGGGCGACGCTCCTCTGCCATAGCGGAGGAGCCGCCGCTTCTGAGAGGGGCATGGCTAACAGCGCACAAGGGCAAGTGCTGTGAGGGACTAGGGCTGATTAGGTGTGAGGGACTTTGGCTGATGCTGAGGGAGGCACGAGGTAAATCAGGGCAAGGAGCATAGTCTGACAGAGTGGGAGGGAATGAAGTAATCATATGTGAAAGGAACGCCCTGAGTATAGGTGAGGTGGATGGATTGAATTTGTGTGAGAAAAACAACAAAGTGATGAGGGAATGCTTGCATTAATCGCACCCGTGGCGGTTACTTTGGGCCACATTGGTGTCCATTGTTTTCATTTGCCCACTATGCTACTCCAGGCAGAGACCAGCCATATTCAAATCAGACTTGGATCTTTTCCAATAGGAACAGTCCAGTCCAAAGTGCCCAGCCAGGTCTCCTTCAGCTGTGTACATTAGTGCATCCAGAGCAGTGTCTACATTTTTTGGGCCTGTGCTCACTGTGCTTTGGGGCTCAAGCTGCACCTCACTCATGAGGCCTAAGTAGGCTAAAATAGCCCTTTCCTATGGGAGAGAGGTTTTCTCATGGATGGATGGTGCCTTCCAGTGGAATTCATTCATGGTGGTTTCTTTGGCAGACCGGCTTCTGCTGGCTGTGATCTCAGTGCATCGTGTAGGCTGAAGACAGTCTTTCAGATTGCGAAGTGAGACTTCTTGGGCACAGGGGGCAAGATTTAGGGATCAGGTGCAAATAGGTGAGCTCCTGGAAATGCTTGTTGCATGGTGTTCTCTTTTTCCCTATATAGCCTCTGGCCTTGCATCTCCCACTGCCAGTGGCAACAGGGCATTTACAGAGCCAATAGACTATTTAGTAGGGCAATTTTTTGTCAGATCAACTAGGTTTATATGTTAATGAGATCTCTCCTCCACATTAAGTCTCAGAACTGTCCTGCTAAGAGCTTTAAGTGGGCCCGATCCTGTCGTAGCTCAGCACCGGCAGTTTTTAAAAGCAGGTGCCGAGACGGGTCCCTATTGGGCTCTCCATTTTTACCCTCAGGGTGAAAAAAAAAATGTAACTCTGCAAAAGTACAACCCCTCACTGCCTTTGATGTAACTTCAAAGAGACTCGTTTTTCAGTTTTATATAGTGCAAACTTGGAGCCCTTTACATGAGCACCAGTTACATTACACCAGGGCATATTTACTTTTTGAATCACAGGACGTCAGGCTCAAACCTGTTTTATCAGCTCCAAGGTCGGCTGCTCTAGCCTTAGGCCACAACCTCGCCCACAAGAGTGAGTATCATTTTCAGTATTATATACAACGAAGTGATAGTTGTTGCATATTTATCTCATTTAACTTACAACCATTGACAAAGCCAATAGTCCTGGCTTGTTGTAGGTGTAATGTTACTTGTTGTGTTATATATCTGGATGAATGTACAGAAGCAGCCAAATACCAGTCCGGCGGCACACTATGCTAAGCACAGATTTTTAGCTTAAGCCATGCCCTTAATTACAGCAGCCTCGCCCTTATGATAGACCCCCCCAGTTTTTTAATTCCCACTTAAAGCCCTGATCCTGCTCCTTAAACTCACTCTCTCCCACACCAACACTAAAGCATCCAACCTCAGTTCTAAAATCTCCATCAACAAAGATACATTTTGATCCCTCCCCACTATTTTACTCCCCACCTCTGTCTGTCACCCACACTAACCAACTCCACTCTCTCTTCAGGATATCTCCAGCAGATCTCATGTACATCCTCTGCTATTCAAACTCATCTTGGGCTCCCTCTTTCTCCCCAAACACTAAGGTCACAAGCCTTATCTTCCTCTGCCATAAGCTGCCTCACTGTGTTTTTCAATGCCTCGTTGATCACCGGCATTTACCTGGAGTGACTAGTGGCGTAACGAAACTTGAGGGGACCCCCCGCAAAGTATATGGAGGGGGCCTGCCACGCTCTGGACCAGTCAGGAGCTCTCAGGCCAGGGGCCTACTGCCATTGCACAGGGCCAGAGGGGCTCCTGGTGCTCAGGGCCCCTGCACCGCAGGAGCTGCGGGGGCTAATGTTACACCACTGGGAGTCACTCAAATCTCCTCCTTTTGCTAATAACACAACTACCGTCTAGTATCCCTCCACTCTTTTTAGCAAAAATTATAGAATGAAAAGAATTAAAAGAAATACCCATTAACGGTCCTCTTTCACCCACCTAAACCCTCATCAAAAGAGATCCATAAATTTAACTCCATAGAAATGACTCTCATGCATATCCCTAATTTGCTTATCTTTAGGCACCACAATAAATATTCCTTCTGCCATTGACACTGTTGACCTTTCTACCGGACTCCTTGCCATTGCTTCCCTTAGCATCACCGAGAATGCTTTAGGTTGGCTCTCCTCCTACCCTAGTGTAGGAGAGTAGGATCTGCCTCTTATGTTGCCCCCACTTTTTTTCTGATGTTTACACTGGTTTCTGGCTATAGTCTGGCTGGGACCCTGCTAATCAGGGCCCCAGCCTCTCTGTTCTCTCTAAACGATTTGGAGTGTACTCTAGGTGCACTAGTGATTGGATACTGTGGTACCTTATGAGTCCCTAGTATATGGTACCTTAGGTACCAAGGGCATAGGTACTTCACAGGCCTACCAGGGGCTGAAGCATGTATTATGCCACCCCTGGGAAGCAGACTAAATCTGACACCACAGGCCTGCTACTGCAGCCTGGGTGAGGTGGTGCTAGCACTCCTCACTGAGATATAGGTTCCCTATATCTCTCCTGCACACACATATAAACCTATCAGTCACCCCTAAGGCAGGCCCTATCAATCCTGAGGGCAGGGTGCTTGGCTTCTATGTGAGGGGGTACCTCTGCCTGAGCAGGGCCCCTCTGCAGCTCTCAGAGTCCATTCTCTGGTGCTGTTTGTGGATGCGGTTAAACCATATACTTTTAAGTGCATTATATCCTCCAGGTAGAATGCTAACTTTGGAATGGCTGCATCGAAACATGTCGTGTTTGGTGTCAAACATCTTGGAATACTACCCCCCCGCCAGTACTGGCGGCGGGGGTAGCATTCCACCCTTCTAGAGGGATAGACATGTACCTACTGTGGAAACGCGGTAGAATCCTGCAGAGCCCTGGCATCACAAAATGGATGCCACCAGTCACAGACACTGGGCTGCCCTCCTGCTGATGACCAACACTCGCAGTGGAGGAAGCCCAACAATAGATATCCTGTCCCAAGGGGTGTGACCACCTCCCAGACAGGGTTTAGTGTATTGGGGCTGGGTGGGTGCACTCTTAGAGTGCTTTGAAGTCCTGCACTGGGGGAGCAGAAGGCTCCTCTGTGCATATGCCAGTTCAAACCGGCTCAGGGGCTACCTGCCCCTGCTCTGGCGCGAAACTGGACAAAGGGAAGTGGGTGTAGCCACCCACTCCCCTGACCCTCCCATAGGTAGGGTCATAGAGCTAGTCCCTCCCTTTCTTTTAGTATAAGAGGGGGAACCTGTGCATAGCACCCTAGATTTCCCTGGACGACGCTCTGAAGAAGAATCCCGGACCTTCGACGTTCCACTACCTTTGGAAGACTGAAGAATCTCCCTAGGAGTCAAGGAGTGACTCCCCTGCTTGGCAGGCACCAAAAACTACAAACGACGGTCGCAAACTATGCCGCTCTCGCCGGAGTCCGAAGTCCCTGCAGCCCAAAAAGTGGATTTCCTGACTTCTCAAAGGCCATCGTGAGTCCCCAGTGAAGCTGAGGCCAGTGGACCCCAAGAGTAACGAGGAACCGCGACCCCTGGGTACCGTGCACTATTGTCAAGTGCAACCCCTTCACAACGTTCCACAAACTTGTGCTTTGGACCACGTATGGTCCCAGCCTCCAGTAGGAATCCCTCCTAAGATCAGAGGCCTACCACGTCCCGAGTGACCGTGGGCCCCTGTGAGCGAATCCTCCTGAGGCGTCTTTGTGATCCCTTGCCAGCCAGCTTGTGGGTCCCCAGAAGACTTTATAATGAAACCAAAGAGCGCCCCTGGTTGCTCCAGGCCTGCCCTGACTTACCCTCGCTGGGTGAGTCCCACAGACCTTGCCGGTCTGCGCCATTGCCTCTTCACACTTTCCCCGAGACTTGCTGTTACCAAGGCTTGTTGGCTCCGATCGAGTCGCCGACACCGCAGTAAGCTGCAGACATCGTGGGACACGCCGAATCCAGCTCCTGGTCATCGTCGACGCCTCCTGGACCTTGTGGCTGAAGAGTCAAGGCAACCATGAACGACCTGAATCTTGCGACGACGGTGGGCATCCATCTTCCTTGCCCCGAGTCACTGCCAAGTGACTTTGAACACTGTCCCCTCTGCTTTCAGGTCTTCCATCTTCCGAATCCAGGCTTGGATTCCTCCGGACACTTCTCCTGCCGCCGCAAGCAGCAAGTCTTCACTGGCTCCCATTGAAAACGACGCCGCGACCCGACACCAAAGAACACCTATGCACCCGGCTCCCCTGGGTGAGGTAACTTCAGCACTACGGTGCTCCTGTGGGTGTGGGCCCTAGAACTACTTACCCTGTAAGTGACTTGCTTGTAGCTTCCCTCGAAGTGTCCTAAAACTCTAATTTTCTAAGTGCGACAATTGCGCTGACTCGTACAGGGTTCGCGTCTGTGTTAGACACACCGCGTCCATCTCCTTTGAAACACTATCTAGAACTGTATCCTTCGACTGAGTCCGATCGGTGTTCGCCTCGAACACACAAAGGGCCTGTAGCACTGAGATCTCCATTGCACTGACTCGCACCAGGTTCGCGTCTGTGTTAGACACAGCGCGTCCATCTCCCTTGCAACTCTATCTATAACCGCGTCCTTCGACTCGTACAAGGACCGATCGGTGTGTTCGCCTCGAACACGCAAGGGACCTTTAACATTGAAATCTCAATCGCGTCTGAGCGCATAGACTCGCACAGGACTCGCACCGGTGCCAGGTCACCGCGTCCGTCCCCTGTGGGTCTCCTACAACTACCTGGGGTGGTTCTTGGGGGTCCCTCGATTCTAGCTGCCCTAGACCTAGGTCTAGCAAACTAAGATTGTGATCTTCGATTGTGCTAAACTTATTTTGATAACATTTGACTTGTACATATGTTCCTGACCTCTAATCTCATAACGAGATTAGTCGAGAGTGTTTATTAATAAATACATATATATTTGATATATATACCTGTGTGGTGTCTTTTTATTTGGTGATTCAAGAGATTGTGTGGTAAAACAAGCTGCTTTACATTCTTTCAAGACTTAGCCTGAAGGCTGCTCTCCACAGCTACCACTAGGATAGCTTTCTATCAAGGTTGTCTTAAACCTATCTACCATAAGAGTCAAATTGTTCTGGTGCAAGGTGTCCACTTTAATTAGTGAACAGCATATACCAGGCCAACTTCTCACACCTAGACTCTTTCTAAGTCTTCTGGTGCACCTTGATGACCCAATCAGTTGGAGTTACCCAGTGCTTATTATTGGGTCCACACCTTTTCTCACTCTAAAACACTTCCATTAAGACACCATTATCTGCTTTGTATTCTTGTCTTCTCTACACTCCTTTTTGACATCTCTTATACAGACTGTCTACTCTAGCCTTAGAGCCCAACGTAGCGGGCTCTTACAGCCATTAAAGGCCCGCTCCAGTGTTGAAGGCCCGAGCCGAACATTCCACCCCTAGAGGGCAGAATGTTCTAATTTCTAAAACAAAGTCCTCACGGAGCCCGAGGGGGTTGAAATCCCCTCGGTCTCCATGAGGCCTTTGTTCACAGCAATAGCTGTGAACAAACATTGGAATGTTGATGCTCCGGGCTTCTACCGACATTAGAAGCCCGGAGCACTCCATTGCCTTCAATGGAGCGCTCAACATTCCAATGTTCTAATAGCTGTTAGACACCAGATGGTATTCCACAATCCAAAGCGTATCTCTGTTATTAATGGAATCAACCCCTTCCCAGTGACATCATCCCATGCTACACGCCCCAACTCATATTCTTGTTTAGCATAGGACTTGAATCATTTATCACAAAGTACTTCACTGTGGTCAGTTCTAGGGTCTCCCTCCTTGTCCTGTCTGAGTACACACTCCTCATCCTGCCCAGAGACTCTTTGGTTCTGGAGCCCTTTTATCAGATTCACTCTGATGGAAGGCAAGGGTATTGGGGGCCATATTATTTAGAAGCCCCGGGATCCAGCAGGTGTTTGCACCCACTTTTTTAGCCCTCCCAGGATATTTCCATATTATAGGAAGGGCCTCAGACTTTGGTGCTGCCTTTAATGTAATGTAATGGATAGTGCCCAGGTCACTTTATGAAACTGTCGAAAATAGATTCTGCATTACATCATTTGCGAGGGTGTGTGGCCCTATACACATGAAAGATTGCCTTGTGCTGCTGAGCCATATTGCAGATATAAGGACAATATTGACATAAGAGGTGGCACAATGGTAGTGGGACTGCTACATAGGCCATTTGGGGGGGGGGGGCACCCTGTGATGGGTCCCAGGGCCACACTCCAGAGAAGGATGGCGGTGGCCTGTAAAGACACTGACAGTGCAGCCAGAAAAGCACTGCTAGTGCTTCCAAAAAGGGACTGTGGACCTCAGCTACTGAAGGAGGACCACAAGGGCCTAACAGGCAGGGGCAGCTCCGCCGTTATGGTGGAGGAGCGTCGCCCCACTGCTGGAACCAGCAGACATATGTAAAATAAAATGACAATAAAGCAATAATAAAACTGCTTTACTATCATTTTATTTTACTCCTGCAGCCGAGTCTTGAGGGTGGGGCCATCAGGAGCAGGAGGAGTGGTGGGCTCAGGGCACTGCCAGTGTGCATGCCGGCTTGGCCGGTCATCCGCATCAGCCAAACCGACATGTGCACTTGGGTATCACCAGGCTATTGTTTGGAGATATCGGCAGGCTCAGGAGCACAGGCTTCCAGTCCCTACTGGAGCATGGAACCAGCGCACTCTGCCCAATCCCTACGCTTCTCTCATGCTGGGTAATACCATTATGAGAGTAGCGTCTGGATTAGTGCAGGGAAGTCTGGGAGGCTGTGTGAGCTTCGGAGCTGAAGTGGTGGCGAGGCGGTGGATTTCAGCCTGCAGTTTGTTTTGCTTTTATTTTTTATCCCCCCGCGCTTCCCCACCGATTTCACCTGCCTGCGGCTGCTACTGCCAACAAGGTAAGGGCAGTCTTTTACTCCAGGCTTCTTCTCAAGAGTCATGAAGCACAGTTAGAACTACTGCTGCAAGTCCTCCAGTACATGCATCAGTTCCGTGGAGAGAGTTCATTTTTTGCTAATTATGTGTACGGCCTCCTGGGCGAATATAAATGCACTTAAACTCAACAGCGATAAAACTGATGTCCTGGCTATTGGAGGAATCCCTCAGCGTGGTCACCTGTATGGTAGCTGACAATGTTAAGTGCTCCTCTCACCCCCCCAGTCACTGCCTGAAAGCTGCTTTCCATCTCGATCATGCACTGTTATTTTTATTTATTTACTTTTGTATTTAAGCTTGCGTGTATTTATTTATTGGTTTTATTCACGAAGAAGAACCAGCTTGGGTAGCCAAACGCTTTACCTCAAGATATTTGGGAACAATTGCATGAGTTGCCATGTATACAGAACAAGAGCAGGGCACATAATAGTGGGACACACTAGAAGGGAAACACAACGGCATACATTGTTACAGAAGTAGAAATACACAAAGGGCCAGATTTACTAAGGACTTGCGTTGCCCTTGCGTCGTGCAAGGCAACGCAAGCCCTTAAGTGGGATTTACTAAGTCACTCAAAACCACCTTGCGTTGCTCCGAGTTGTTTAGTAAATTTAAGGCAACGCAAGGCCAAACATTTAGTTGTCTTGCGTTACCTTGCGGCAGGGAGGGGTTCCATGGATGGAGTATGGGTGATCACATGCGGCCATCCATGGATGTTGGCGCACTCCCAGATTTATAAAGAGTTGTAAACCTGGGAATGCGTCAAAATGGTGCGCCTTTCAGACCCCTTCGTAACGAAGAGAAATATCTTTATTTATCCTTGTTACTTCCTTTATCTGTGGGAGGCATTTCGCATCACATATAGAAACAGGAAAAAACCTTTAAGGATTGACTTAAAACAATCCTGTCTAGAACGCAGTGACCCTTACAACATGGTAGTACACAGTGCACCAGTGCAAGAAGGCAGCAGAAAAGCAGCATATATTTGTAAATATGGCGCAATTCTTGCAGTATTGTGGTGCATGAAATGTTAGTAAATCGGGCCCAAAGTACATGTGTATCACTTACTAAGATACTTAAAGCTAGATGTAGTCTAACGACCTATGTTAGCTGCATGGATATTGCAAACAGGCACTTCAAGGAAGTTAAAGAGTGCAGCGACATAGTAATAAAACGTTTTCAAGTTTCTTTTTTAAAACTTTGAAGCCTAGATTAGTTCTGTTTGCGGGTAGAGGCTAAGGGAAGATTGGCGCTCCATGCCCGTGGCATGCTCCCCAAGAATGCTTGCTTGAAAGTGCTTTTATTCTGGAAGGGGGGGGGGGGTTAAGGAGGAGGTTGCCAGTGGTACATAGGTATTGAGATAACTTGGCTTCCAGCATCAGTGGGTATGGAGAGACAGTGGAAGGGAATGATGTGGTTGCATGTTCTTCATCCAGAAATGAGTCTAGCAACCACACAGAAGCCTGCTTTTAAGGGAGCCAAGTAGAGATTTGGAATACCTACAATAAAGGAGTTTCCATAGTTACTTCTGGATAGTAGTAGGGATTGAATAAACAGCTGAGTTAAGATCATCTTCAGCAATGAAGGGTCTGCCTTCTTGAGGAGTCTGTTCTGATACTCTGTGCTCTTGGCCTTTGAATTTATTTGATCGTGAAGGTTCTTATTTTTGTCCAGCCAGACTTCAGACTTCCCTCACATTACAGTGGAGTGCAGGCAGCTAAGTACATTGATAGAGCTCAATCATGATTGTATTGGGACATGACTATGGGGGGAAGATTAAAAGGAACTCTGTTTTAGAAGTGTTTCGTTTTAGATGTTGGACAGCCATGATTGGAGGGTTGTAAAAATCCAAGCAAAGGATGCGATGTCTTCTGCGAAAGAGGTTTTCAAGAAGAGCTGGGTATCTGAAATATGACAGTAGATGGAGAGCTTGAAGAGTGTGGCTAGGGGTGCAATGAATAATTTAAGATGGAGGGGACAGAATAGACCAAAAGGGGACCCTCTGGCTAAGAGGTGGGGGGGGGGGGGTAGACGTGGACAGTTTGATTTTGCTGAGAGCGATTATTATGATAGGAGGAGAGTCAACTAAGAACCGCCCCCTTAGCTCCATCCTCTCTTCAGTTCCGTAGGGTCATGGTGTCTGTGTTGCAACCAGATCTGACGTCAGACTGGAAATTGTCAAGAAGGTGATTTTCAGAGAGAAATTGCTTAATATGAACAGCTTCCTGGAACTTTAGGATGGAAGGCTGGTTGGATATACTCCCCCTGCCTACCAGACACAACCTTTACAGATCATTCTGCTGGTGTGGACCGGAATCTGTGCCTCGCCGCCATTTCTCGTCATCCTTCAACTCGCTGTTCACTGACTGTCACCAAGCAGTCCATTTTTTAATAACTCTCTATATGTCATTGCGCATTACAGTAGCTCCATCTAGTAGTGTCCATCTAGGGTTTTTCATTTTGCTTTTACTAATGCCTTACAGGTTCGTACGTTTAGGAAAGCCCAACGAAGGGGTGATTCTTTAACTCTTTTTGCTTCTAAACACTGGGGGGCAGATTGATTAAAAATTGTGCAACGCAGCACAGGAACAAAAGTATATGTGCTGCATTGCGCAAAGGGAACACAGCATCGCAGACCTATATTTACCAAGATGTCCCACTGCTATATGCAGCAGTAAAGCACAAACAGGTTACCTAGCGCCACTAACACACCTTTGCACCAGCCATCAGGTAATATATAGCACTAAACGTTTTCTTGAGATCTTTGAAGCTAAGCAGTTTTTGGCGTTTCTTTGTTAAACTTTCTTTTTCACATTTATACTTAAAATTCCTCCAATGTTTTAAAAGTTTCTCACTTTTTGCTATAACTTGTCATTGAACTTAGTGTAATTGGGGATATCGCTGAATTTTAAGCACACCCTAATGCAATGTTATTCTTTTTCTGTCTCAATTTTTAGGTCTCACCTACTGGTTGCAAAGGACCTAGTGTGAACATATAGTGGGCTTACAACCTGCCCATTGTTTACCATTTGTTTGTTTTATTTTCACTGTCATTTTCTTGCTTTTACGATGGTTTGCCTTCCTCTTCTTGCATTTGTCCATCCCCTGAAGCATAGCCTCTTTATGATACTTTTGATTAGCTGGCTTGGATCCTTCCACTGCTCACATACAGGGAACTACTTTTTTATTTTTCATTTAGCACTCCATGAATGTCATGTGTTTCTTTGCTCCCATTTTTGTGTGCAGCTTCACCCCATCCAAAATCTCACTTCTGCACGCTGGGTTGCTTTCCACCCCTTCCAGCACAGTAAAGGGATATTTTTGCTAGGTATGCCTGAAGAGCTGAATTTAAGTTTGTTTTTGTTTTATCTCCTGCATTCTACATATTGCATGTAAGCATAAGCTTTAGCACACAAACAATGTTATGACGCTGGAGGAAGGACTATCTGCTCAAATCTCTCAGCTTGTATATGAGGCACAATGTGTACTTGATATGACACTTCTCCTGGAGGACCACAAATCTGCTCCCTGGGCTACTGCAGAGCACCAAATGGCTGAATCGTGTAGGAAATAAATTAGGCAGTGGCAATCATATCCCTTTACACCCTGACACCTATTACATTGCATTCTGACTTCCTTATTCTTTTTACATTGTGATGCTCCTGAGTAAAACGTATTTGAGAAATAAGCCGTGCAATTGTAAAGATTGAAAACACTGAATTTAATGTAGAGTTTTGAGACACCCTAAGATATGTGTTTGCTTTTCCTCCAGCATTTTAAAATGTTTTTATAGTTTTTTTCTAAACAATACTTTACCAATAAACATTGGCAAAGCAACCAGCTCAGTACTTGCATTATTAAGTTGAGGCCTATTATCTTTGCCAATGATTGCTTGCTAGAGCAGCTGGCAAAAGCTTGTGGGCTTACTTTCGCCAAGGGTGAAACAGGTATCAGGAGAGTTCAGAAGAAAACATTTTAAGGTACAATCAATATGAGACAATAATAGCATAGAATCAAAGAATAGCATTGCATTCCTGGAGAGAAACAGCCTATAAATATCATTAATGTGGAAATCTGGAAAAAGCTACCACCCTCATTTAACATCGAAAGATAAAAACAGAAAAGGACAACCAACAGAAATCTCGCATGGGTAACTTGAAATGACAGCAATTGTTAATCAGAACCTATCATACAGAGGAGCATGGCACATCTGTTCAATAAATGTAAGTTACTGTGGCTGTATAAACTGCTTTGTTCTGGCCTGTGATGCATGGATGCGCCAGTCAGCTGTTCTCTTTTAAATGCCAGGCTCTGTTATTAAAGTTTACAAAAAAGTGATGGATGGAATGCTGGAATTATTCTCAGACACTGCTAATTACTCGTGCCGCATCCCAATCCATCATTGTTTTGCTCACCCTGCCACCTCAGTTTAGACCAAGCCATTTGCAAATCAGTCTTGAACCTGCTCCAATGGAAACAGTCCAGCACGAACTGCTAGGCCAGGTCCTCCTTGAACCAGAGCGCACGCAACCCAGGACCGGTGTCGACCTAGTTAGAGGTCATCAGTCAGGTACACACAGTGCGCACAGGACCCACATCTGGGCATATCCCTCCCGCGTAGGGCAACACACTAAAGTATACAAAAATTGATAGATGAAATGCTTGAATTAATCTCAGACACTAGTAGTTACCCGGGACAGCATTTTGTATAGTAGGGCTCTGCCATTAAGGCTGTTACCCTTAATCCTACTTTTCCAGATGCCCAAGGCTCAGATCTTGTTTCTGCCGCTGCACTGCATTCACATGGCAGTGGATTCATGGCCTTCGTGCTTGGGCAGTCCATGCTCTTCATTTGTGTTCATAGTAAACTTATCTGGTCCTGATTCCACAGTGTGAATAGTTGTTACTAGATGAATGTGTACATAAAAGCCAATAGATTGTAGAGAACATTTGGCACCATTGTATTTCTAACTAGAGCAGCAACTGTATACAGCAGATGCAGACCATGAGAAAGTAACTCTGATAGAGAGGTCTAAGGGGTGAATTCGCCTCCTTAGAGGCCTGTTTACAAGAGTGATGAACTATATTCTTGTTCAGAACTTAAGACAAAACTGTTGAAACGTGTAACAATTTAACCATCTGGGAGTTTATAGGGACAAAACGAAAGATCTAAAATATGTCCCTAAACGAAAACACCCAGCTTGAAGAATAAAAAGGTTGGGGTGGAGAGGTGAAAAAAGCTGATGTACATTTGTGATTAAAGTTATGATGGTACAGTCACAGTTCACTCCCTGCGCTTGCATGCCTGCCACTAGGGGAGCATACCTCTGGGGCATTTTAATGGTGAACTAAGCTCATTGGCCTTGTACTCTATGCTCCTACTGCCTTCTGGCGTCTTGGACAATATTTCATACCTTTTACTTTGAATCCATGTCGGATTTTGTGACAACCAAAACAGTATTGCTTCAAAACATAATTTATCTCAGAAGCCCTGATCTCGGGGCACATCCCAGACTTGCAGTACAAATCCATACCAGGTTTTGTGGTACTACATGAACTTTACCTGCCAAAGATTGCATTTCCTAGAACCTCCTGACCACTGCTTGATCTCCATCCTAGCAGGCTTGACATGGTTGTGCCTGGAAGGTGGGACAGCTTGATCTCCTCCGAGGCATGTTGTCATCTGTGAGTTCTTTTAGATCCTGTGCAGCACTGGTCATTGGTGGAGAGGCCCTGTTTGCTCAACAACTGTGTCCAGAGGTATCCTTCTCCAGGTACTACAGAAAGTCCATGTTTCAAGAACTGCACTGCCCTGTTCCACAGTGTATCTAAGTTCGATGATCTAGCACTGATTTTCAGTGCATATTTGTTTCCAAAGCTAGCACTGTTTAGCAGTGTTTGCTTGTTCCTTGAGACAGTAGTGATCAGCAATGCTTTCTTTTTCCCACAGTTATCACTGGTTTGCTGGGTTTCCTAGTTGCATCTTAGCACAAATTTCAATTTTTCTTTCACATTCTTGCAGGTTATATTTTTCCCTTTTGGTTCCTTGCACCCTACTTTCTTGCGTGCTGCATTCTTTACCCTGCTTCCTTAGCTCTGAGTTTCACAGTGTGGTGCATTGCCTTACCTTCTAGTTTCCTAGTGTGCTGAATTTGCTTGCCTTCTGCCGAAGGTTACATATCTTTTCCCTTCTTTCCTTTTAAGCACTATTCTTCTGTAGCTCCTTATTTTCGTAGCTTATAATAAGGTTCACACCTTTGCAGTTACGTCGGCAGAATTTGTGGACAAAGCTGCCAACTTGACTGCTGTTCCACACCCACTATAAGTATTCTCTTTGTTAACTTTTATAGCGTCACCAAAGTAATCATCTTCACAGGCCCTGCCTTTGCATGTATTCGCTACATGTGAAATCTTGTAGTATCGGTAACAGTAATTGTGGGTGAGGAATTAACTGAGCTTCAGTCTTACCATGTGGAGCTCCGGAGTGCTTTACACCACATCCTCTTTATTAATCTTGTTCTTTGTACCTCTTGTATGCCTGGATGTTGGTTACTGTCAATACTGAATAACCTCTTATACGCTTTGACTTTGTTACCTTGCACGTGGCTTCCCTATTAGTATCTATTTTCCTCTCCCTCCATTTGTGCTCTTAGCTAGCTCTCCTACCAATATTCTTTTCCTTTTGTGTCTCTAGTTACAGTGCTTGATTTGAGCCAGTGGTTTCCAGTGCTCAGCACCGGCACTTAAATGGTTTCCGGTACTTAATTGTCAATACCACACTTAGGACAGTCTGCCACATGGTGGTGCTGCTCATCTAATTTAGAGATGAGCATAACGGATGTTTATGAATACAATACACATTAAAAATTGCTAATATCTGCCTCCCCTGCCATTCCTTTAGCTTTGGGAACCAGGAATAATCTGAACTGTGCACTTGCAGGCAAGAGAGATGGTTAGTAGTTGTTTTGGCAGCGATGACGGGGGCAATGGGTGGTGCAAGCTACAGTGGCCTCCTGGTCAGGGCCCCGGCACTTATTATTTTACAAATTGAGCACTGCCTAGTTACAAGCCCCTGATAGCCCCATGGCAGGTATTGGTCACGAAGAAACCTAATGCAGGGCTATGTGGGAAAGGCAGTTCCACCAACAAACTGCATCATATAACTGACAGACAGACAGTGCTGCAAACATGTGACTAAATGTGTTGCCTGAGTACAGTTGGTGTGTGCATGGAACCGTGAAGCCACAGTTTTGTGTCTCTTTCAGTCATTACCACTCTGTACACAACTTCTCCACTCTGGGTTGCGTCAATGTTTCCTGGATTGCTTGTTTCTCTTGCAAAATATGCTGCACTTCTCTCAAAGTGTACAATGTCAATGGGGACTCAAAAATGCTCACGGACAACAAGCTTCAATGCTGTCTGGAATGTTGAACATTTACACTGTGCTTGAATGGAAATTGTTTCCTTATCACAGCCTGAGTTTATTGCCAGGGTGTGTTACATTATTTAGTCCCAATGTTCATAGAGTCAACTCTTACCATGGACTGCCAGGCAGAGAAACTCACCTGCTTTGGCATCCTGAGACTGCTTAGCAAGGTGTTAAATATGCTCCCTTTCCTAGCTAGAAGATTAATTGTCCAGGCACTTATCATCTCCTGTCTCGACTATGGCAATGTTGTTTATTGTGGTTCACATAGTTATGTCACAAAGAGACTACAGAGTACGCAGAACGCCGCAGCTGGGCTTCTCATGAATGTCCCCAGGCATCAATCTGTAAAAAGAGCCCTAAAGGACCTTCACTGGCTCTCAATCGAGCAAAGGGTCCATTTTAGACTCTTTGCATCCTGCACAGGTCACTTCACAAGAAAGGTCTCATCTTATTAAGATTACTAGCCATTCCCTGCACCCCTGGAAGGCTACTTACATCACCAACAGTACATTGACTGTAGGTCCTTACGTTTAGCAGATCCCTCTGGGGTGGCCGTTCTTTCTCCTACCGGACCCCCAAACTTTGGAACACTCTTCCTTTGGAACTACGTTTGCTCTCTAATGAACTTACTCCGTAAGGCCCCGAATGCAGGGCTATATACCAACTAATTCTGCTGAGAGCCGGTTTTCATGAATTCTGAGCTCCTGTCTGACTGTTCTAGCGCTGGGAGGCCTCCAGGTAGCTATGCGCTAAATAAGACCTATGGAATAGAATAGAATAGTGTACACAAGCCGTTGAGTTTCCCCGGCCTAGACAGATGTTGCCATTGATTGTTAAACCTGACAATTGGATCACTATGGGTGCTTAAATGAGTGCACCCACATGGCGGTGTTCCTGGTGGATTTGACTTAGCCGAATATGGTTGTTGGAGTCAGATAGAATGAGATATGTCTTTCAGGATGCATGTTTTTTGTGGGGGTTGTAGGCCTCTCCTCATTCTTTTATTCAGCATGGGTGGGTGTTCCTTGAACATTATCTATGATGTCTTTGGAGCAGCCATCTTAGGCAGGCTCGGCTTCCTTACAGTTCAGGTTGCAGACCTTGATGGGTGTGTCTCAGTGAATACTTGTGGCGGCCTCACATAGTTACGACTGCAACAAAGAGGTGTGAGACGTTGATAACGCTTACTGGTAATCTCCATTTTGGCAAAACCTACTCTTCTTTGTCCATCTTGCCACAGTCCTAAAATCCCCTCCCAGACCCCCTGTCCAAGCTTAGTCATCGCCATCATCAGAGTATGGCTCAGTATAAAGAGACTGAGTAGTAAGGCTGGATCTCCTCTCTAGGTCAAGGAGAGACATTAACTTACCCTAAATCAAAGGGCAGGTGTGGTTAGTGATCTCCAGGTTAGACCTCACCCTTATATAGACCTCACCCTCATATAGACCTCACCCTCATATAGACCTCACCCTCATGTAACCAGTACTGTATGTAGGAAGGTAAGACTAGGTATGATGAGGGTTACTGGAAAATAATTCATATAATAAAGCTGAGTCACAGATGTATCCCACGTGGGCCACAATGACCATGATTGCAAGTTGTGCAGAATGGGATGAGATGTTTACCAGACCTGATGAACACCATTACAGCAAGATGAGGTGCCTTCCAAGCGCTGTAAATACCTGCTCTTCCGAGGTGTCAACTTGGACACGATGCATAGCATGCAGGGTCATTTTTAACATACCGAATTCTGCATGTTTTGCCTTATTTCTGGGCCTTATCTCCTGATACATTTCCGTTGGTTTGACCTGCTGCAATATATCAGAAGAAAACTGAGAGAGTGTGGTAACCATAAAAGAATTTTTAATTCCGGTGCCTGTGCAAACCCCTCCTTGCATATCAGTAAGATTTTTTAATCCTGGACTTGTAATCAGGAGCAATGTGTTTGGTCCATTATTTTTAATTGTGTGCTTGTTCCGCCTCATTTTTAGCTTTCACAGAAAATGAACCTATACAACCCACTGATATACGTCCACACCCAGCTAGGCACCACATGGCTGTTTTCGCACGTGCTTAAAATTGATGTCACTTCTACCTGCAGGGTATCCGACATCTCCAACTCCACTGCACTCTCCAAGGACAGGCATAACAGGGAGAAGAGAGGCGTCCCTGGCACTCCCACCCTCACTGGTCCTGATTTAGCTTGAGTGGGACCACTCATCTCGCGGGGACCCTTCGTCGTTCCTGGGTGGGGAGGCTGAGAGATGGCGGATAATTGGGTGACTGAGCCAATCAGGATCCGCTGTGTGTCAAAAACGAGCAACTTCTTGACAGTGAGTGTGTCACTTTGTGTGGAAACAGCTGCTAATGAGAGACTATCCTTCCCTCCTCGGTAATCACTCGCGCTTCTTGGCAGGCAGAGAGAGGAGGAAGGGAGCCTGTGGTCATTGGGAGTGGCGTTCAAGGGTTAACCTGGGAGTCATGTGTGTTTTTTCCTGATGGACAGTGCCTAGTTGAGTGCCAGTTTTGCCTGTGATTGACACAGAGCGTGCATTTGTGAGTGTCTGTGCAAAGACTGGTACTCGTGATGTTTAAGCTACTTTTCAACAACTTAGGGCTAGGTGTGGGTGTAAGTGGCACAATTCTTTCTAGCGTAATTACTCAGAATTACAGCAAAATTACTCATAATTATGTGTAAAGGGTAATCCAGCGTTTAGCGCTATTTTCTTAGTGCAAAATGCACCTGTGTATCTAAAAAGGGCTGAGAATACATTTTGCACGAAGAAAATAGCACTAAATGTTACAGGACATGGACAGCAGTAGCCACGAGCCACTCGCTCTCTCTTAGTTTGCTGCTCCTGTGCACCTGCGGTAGGATTTTTGCCCCAAAATACTCTTAATTACCCAAGCTGGCATAATTGTTCAATTTCACATCACAAGAGAGTTGTCTGACGTTACAACGCAGGCCATTACAACGCATGTCGTTACAACGCATACCTTTACCCCGACTTGCTGTGGGGGTGCGCTGGAAGTTGGAATATAATTTACTATTCCAACTCCAGTGTGTGCAACAGTAGGGAAGGTGTTGGAGTTAACTGCAACACCTTCTACCCCCTGCAACAAGCCTTCCGCGTTGTAACGACATGCGTTGTAATGGCATGTGTTGTAACGCTTCCGTTGTAAAGGCTGTTTCCCCACAAGAGTAATGAGTAATTACTGAAATTACTCCTATTACTCCGGCGTAATAAAACTTTCACTCAGGCCTACTTGGGGCCCCCTTAGGGGTTCCCCGTAATCCCTGTGGAGATACCCCGGAGCTGGAATTAATGATTCCGGATGGTATCGCCCATGAGTTAACGGCGGACCATGAGTTAAACTCCCCTGAATAACCTCTGAACAGCTGGTAAATTGGGGCAGGGGCAGGGTAGAGCCGATTGCTGTGGGGGGAGGCGGGGTCGGGAGGGTGGGTGGGTGGACGGACACACGGAAAGCACCTGAGCTGTTGTGGTTGTCACTGCATTCTTCCTTGCTTCTCAGTGTGGGGTGAGGTGGGGACTGGCCTTGTCATCTGTTTCAAAGCCCTGGTGGTTTTACCGGGAGTGGATTAACATTCGGTAAACGCAGGCCCAATGTTCGCACATCGAGCAATTCCAGGTTTGGGAACAAAAAGCTACTCCAAATTGGATTAAGCCAACTCACATGATTATGCTTCATAGATTATATTTCAGGGGGGGGGTGGTGTTTGTGTGTGTGCCCGTGTGTGTGTGTGACACAATATTTAGTTCAATAACATAACAGTTGATAACAAAAAAAAAAAAAACAAAGACATTTGAAGTCCCAATGACATAATACAAGTTGAGTAGGACTTACTAGTTTTGACAAATTCTGACCTAATAGTCATGATATGACAATAAATAACCTCTTTCCTCTGGAGGCCCTTGTTGGCCAGTCTCTGCAGCGTGTCCTGTTTCATTTTAAGGCAGGGTCACAGGCAGGCCCTCCACCTAAATCACTCCGACCTGTAGGCCCAGAATGGGCTCAGGAAGAGGGGTGAAAGCACATTGTTTTTTCTTTCTCAGTGTCTCTGCTGCTTGAATTGTTCTGGGAAACAATGTCTTTATAGCATGTCGTTTGCTTTTCCCGGTAGTGCTAATGTTAGGCAATTAACAGTGACATTAACACCTCTGTCCTCTCATCCATTGGCTGCCTAACCCTAAAATAGGCAGAAAGCGCACTATGACATACCAGCCATTACTCGCTTTTCAGTCAACAGCATTTTGCATTCTGGGGCTTGTAGTTTTGCTTTAACGCTTTCTTTATGGGTTCCACGACTTAGAAATGTAAATTGATGGTGGCTAAAATGCCTGAAGTGGTTGATAGTGTTAAACATGACATGGAGTCCCTTGTAAGGTGTGTTTTAAAATGCTACAAGGTCATGTGGTCCATTTCAAAAGCTGCTTGTTTCGCACATAAGCTAAAACTAAAGTCTGCTCACATATTTTGTGAGGGTTCACTCTTTCACTCACGTGATGTACTAAGACGAGCATTGGCTGTGCAATGTGTTCACAGTTTTTGTAAGTTTATGTCCCTTATGTTGTTATTTATTTATGTTCTCCATTTAACCCGTTGCGTGCGTCTGTCGGCCAACGGCCGTCGCGAGCACTACCTCTGTAGTGCTGCGAACGTCCGTTGGCCGACGCGGCCCCGCCCACTCCGCTAAACCGCCGCACCGTGGCGGAATTGCCGCTGCGGTTAAGCGGTTAATAGCACACAAGAGGGCAAACAATGTTTCTTGCTCAGGCATTGGACAAGCATTCACTGATTTAAGGGGCAGTCTGATGAGCCCCTGAAGACATGAACTTGCCGTGCAGTTTCCAGGATCCATGAAAGAGGTTTTGCCAAAGGACGGAACCACAACACATACTGGTTACTTTGAAAAGCCTCATTGACACACAGCAGACGAGATGCACAGTTCAGGTGCATCCAGCACAACTGAAACCATGAATGTGTCCAAAATTGTGACAGAGCAGGATTGCCAATGTGAATAATATCAGTTGAGCCTGCACAGTGTTCCCTTTTAAGAGCCCTGAGGAAGAGCTCTGTAAATATTGTTCCGTATTGAGGTCGAAACATGTAGGCATCTCTTTCAAGATCAAAGTGAACACTGCGGTGTCATAAACTGGAGATATGAATTTCATTTTATTGGTGCTGGAAACTGCACTGCGAGTCTGTGTCTCATGAGGTTCGTCAGACAGACACTTAAGTCGCTGATCACATGTCCAATGCCTGAGCAAAATTATTGTCTGCCATCACGTGGGACTACATTAGTTGGCATTCTTGCCTCTCAATATTGGGCAGGAATTCGAGATTGCAAACAATTTAATTATTGAAATTATTTATACGTTTAGTTGTTGGCAGGCACCCATATGATCAAAATATATGTGTATCTGTATTAGAAGCTTTTGTTCAATGTCAATGTGCTTAATTGTGTATCATAGATAACAACTACAACATTGCAAATGCTGGAGTTTCAAAGTAAAATATTTTTGAAAAAAATATACAACACGCTGACTTAAGGCCAGGTATTGATTATATTGAAGTATTTGATTTATTGAAAGTAACGGTACTACATGCAGACAGTTGTGAATACTGTAATAATGTCCCTCCCTCACCAGCCTGAACAGGATCTCCACTGTTACATTACAATGCAGTAGCATTCGATGACATCATAGTAGGGCCTGATGACATCACAACACTGCTCAAAGGTGGCATCACATCTGGGCTTGATGACACTTATCTCTAAAATGTTACTTAATTCTCATTAATGAAACGAGTTCTTGTGCATAACGTCACACGCTGCCTCGAGACATCTAATTGTCGTCATGTGATGTCGCGAGAGGTTATTGCCTTGTCAAACCACAAAAAGCGAAAATAACGTCTCGGAAGTTGTCTGAGCAATGGCGTGCTGTGATATGCTGGGGGACTACGAGCGTGACTCAGATGTTGTGCATCAAGCGCCCGGCCTTGAGGGACAGAGGCCCCCAGGTGCGCAACCATGCCTCTAGAAGACGATTGGCGGGCCTAGATCTGCCGCCACATCCCCTGCCACAGACGCCATTATCACAGCTGTTGCCGCACTTTAGCTGTTTACTTGGAAGAGGCTGCACCGTAAATCCCCCAAAAACATATTCCGCTCATTTAGGGAGTGATTAAAAAGCTGCGCTGATGGATGGCCGTCTTATTGCCAGTCCCCCCGCGTTCCTCTCCCCCAAAGTTTTACTGCTCTTCAAATCGCACTTTTACGCCTAATTGCCGCGGCTGCATTCAGCTGCCATTTCCCACGGCCGGGATTTATTTACTTGTTTTGCATAAGATTCAGATTTTAGTGCAGTTTATAAATTAAGTCGCGTTCTTCGGGAAATCTTATTAAGATAATGATCTTGTCGCAGTGGCAGACATGTTGGCGGGTGTTATCGAGCGGGGAGCTCGTTACCTTCTCCGCGGGCTTCAAGGCGCGCTGGTAATAGCCGCTGGCCCGAGGGGTGGGGCTTCTCCAAAGATGGAGTGTGTTGTGTCACCTGGCTTTGGGCAACCTGTCTGGGTACAGGTACACCGTGCTTCGCAAGCTTGGGAGCCTTCGGGTTCGAGGGGTGTCACCCATAGCTGTCAAGTGTTGAGGCTTTTTTTTATTGGTGACATTTCCATATTTTCAGCTGCTTATGTGCAGGGCCACTGGAATGATGCGGCAGGAGAGGGCCAAATTATGCGGCAGGGCTGAGTAAATTATGTGGCAAGAAAAGGAAAATTGTGCGGCATAATGTGGCACATTATGTAATAGTATCACTCCTTTATTTCATCATTTTTACACTTGGTAACACTCTCTGGACATTGGCTGCACCTCATTAGTACCAGTTTAACATCCAAATAGAGCAATAAGCCTCAGAAAGGTTTGCAGTACAGCTTTACAAAGGGCCTTCCACTGTGTGGCAACACATGTCATCGCTTTTTGTGTAACGTTTGAACCGTTTGAGCTAAAAACAATTTTTTTGTTGTCTAAACCTGTAGATTATGCGGCAGATGATGGATTATGTGGCAAATCTATAAATTATGTGAAAATGGCCACACAATCGCATAATGCAGTGTCTAGTGGCTTTGTGGACTAATGCTTCCACTGTAGAGGCCTGTGTTCAACCTCATGGTCACAGGTTCAACTCCTGGCGGGTCCACTCAGTCTTTCATCCTTCTGAGGTTGATAAAATGAGTACTGTTGGGTAACAATAAACATCTGTTATTCATCGGCAAGATACCCTTGGGTGAATGTGTGCTTAATAAATAAACATGCTATGTTATGCTAATTCCAGTGGCCCTGCTTATTTGTGATACTTTTCAGTATTACTGCATAGAGAACCGAGAACAGACTACAGAACAGCAATGATGCCCATGTAGTGAGATAAATATCACAATTTAACCCACGTTATGTATAAAAAATGCCTCAAACTGCCCAGTGCTCCTAATTTGCTTATGCAAGATCGCTAACTTACTTCCCTTGTCTTACGAGGATCACTTCGCAGACATATTTAGCACCTTAATAATCAATAAATACATGTTTTAGAACCATTTACTATAGTTTAATAAATGTGTATGTTATACCAAGTATATGTTTCAGAATATTAAATGGACTGTTAAGCCATAACAGCCCATCAAAGACAGCACATGCAAATCTCGGACACCCACCACCAAAAACAACCTGGAACCTCTGTGTCACTTTCACGGAAGTGGCATCTGGTCCATCAGCACTGTGGTAGACTGCAACAGGTTACATCGCAGGTATTTTTAAATGTTAATGATTAGCAAGTAAAACGAATGGCAGAATAACAGGCCTGCTCGCTGGTTCTCTGCCCTCTCAGAGCCATTTGGGTTTCAGGCAATATTTTGTGTACGGGCAAAAGACAATAATGCCCCTTCCTTCCCCTTTCTCACTCGCACTCTAGCACCATCGGCCCTTGCCTTACTCCTGCCCAGATTGGGAGAGTACAGCTTTGTGGCATCCTGCCTGTCTCTCTAACCACAGGGCTAGGGGGCTGCTCCAAGCACCAGTTTTTGATCTTGGGCACTAAAAAGTGTACCAAAGGGATAGCTGTTTCCAAGGCAACCTCATCTCTCCTCAACCCGGTCTCTGTATTGAGCTCTCAGGAGCAGGATGACAGTTGTACTTATTTTCTCACTGCCATACTGAGAGGGCCTCAGAGCAATCTAAGACGAACTCTAACTGGTGCGACATTTATTTTAAGCGTAGTATTGCGGCGCAAAGCAATGAAATGCGTTAAGCCAACCCGCGATCCGTGGTACTTAAAAAGACTGTGGTATTTGAAAAAACATTTGCTGAGAGTCGGACTTCATGCTTCAGGTTGGAGGATGTCTGATTTTAGAGCCACCTTTATCAGACCCGCCAGACAAATGTTTAAAAAAATTCTTAAATAAACAATGCATACAAAAATACATATTTTAAGGGGACCTTTGGTTAACGGTATTCATCCATTGGTAAGTTAAATTGTCATTTTCATTTTGCTTCTGCCATCCTATGGCATACTGCATAGGGCACTGGGCCAGCCCACTTCAGCCACTGGCTCGCTTCGTTGTCAGTGACAGCATTTTACCAAAGCACACGTGGCCATCCGCACACAAGGTAGTGCACTCCAGTCAGGGCCATTTTTATCGCTGTTGGCGCTCGGTGCAACAATCATTTTTAACCCCACCCCCCATGACCTCCTCCTCAGATTCCCTCATGTCCACAGGGTAAAAGTGCCCGTCATCTCTCCATAGACACTCTCTCACATACATTTAATTTGTTTTAAAGCACTGGTAAAGGCTGACTTTACTAATAAGAATGTATTTCTACCCAAACAGACCCTTTTCAGCAACATTATGACTAGATAATGAAATACTGGGGGAAAAAACATAGTGCAGCTCTTTGATTACAGTTGGTAACAGTCACTGTTCTATATTAGGGTTGTATTTTATGAACTGCAGTGACAAAAGAATATCTGTGACAAAAGCAGTAATCCACTCAGCTATCCATATAAAATACAGATCTGTGATCTGCACGGTATGAGCTCTTTGCAGCAGGCATATTAACCCTTTGCGCTACTTTATGGCAAGTGAAAACTGTCACTAGACAAAACTCTGATCTCTCTCTCTAGTAGGAACATTAATCACAAGAGTTATCTTGACATTTTTAATGCTGCCTGAAAACTGGACACACAAGGAACGCTGCTGCAGGTGTTTTTAAATCATAAGTTATTGCTAAACACAGCGGGCCTCCTGAGGACAGCGCCTCCCTCCCCAGGTCAGCACCCAGTGTGGCCGCACCATTTGCACTGCCCTAAAGCTGGCCCTGACTCCAGTGATAGGACTTTTTTGGGCTAATGATTCAATGTATTTACTTTAAAAAAAAATTGTTCAGGCCCAGCGGCTCCGAGCACTTTGCTACTAGGTTGCTTGCTTACCTAAGAATGTGCTGCTTCCCACATGAGCCCTGCTAAGGATGGACATGTTAGTATGGAATTTCTCACACTTTATTATTGGTTTATTGTTCCTAAATGGCTTTCAGCTGTCTTAGAATAGTAAACAAATGAAAAAGTATGGCAAAAATCTCTCAAAGATGGCCGCCAGTGCCTTTTTTTTGCATATTCTTCCATCCTTTATCATTCCAACATGGTCAACACATTAATTGTAAACTCATTGGCCCTTTGGGAAGTTTAAGAATGAACTATCAAAGATGGCCATCCATGTCTGTGCATGCATGAGCAGCCATCTTAGAATGATTTATCTAAAACCCTGTAATTACAAGACCATTTCAAGATGGCCACCATTTTGCTTTTAAAACATCACTCATCTTGAAATGTTAACTAACAATCAATCAATAATTTTAAGATGGCCGCCTGCATATCTAATAGCATTGGCAAAGTTAATGGCTTGGTGGCTGGCCATTAAAGGCCGGACCTACAGGCTTTACCAATTTATTTTTAAGCAGGGGTAGTGATGCCCATTATCTGGTTCTGTGTACCTCTGTACACACATGACAGGACAGAGTCTTAGAGAATCATATCTGGAAGGTATTGTTCTCAGGTCTATTTAGTAGTTTCAAACTACTGAGGGTATACATGTGATCCAGCGCTAACAATAAAAATAATTCTCCTATATGCTTCGGTCATCCAGGTGCAACTATTTCTCTAAAACACACACTATATCCATATGACGGTGGGGCCCATAACACCGCATATACATTCACTTACTCATTTATTCCCTGGATTTCCTCCGTCAATAACCTAGGAGAAAACGATTCGCTGGAAGGAGACGGGATACCTTTTTTAACATGACATAATGTTTCTCATTTGCTTTAAGGTATTCCGCTCATTGGTCGATGGACCAACTAGTAGGAATCAGTTGATGGTGATTAAGACCAGCTCAATCACAATAAACTCTTTATCATTTACTTTAATCGTTGAGCTAAAGAATAACTGAGTCATTTGTTTAAAGAATAATAAAGTTTATGTAAAGTTTCGAAGCAAGAAATAAGTTTTAAGTTTATTATTCAGATCTTTACATTTATCATCATTATAAGAATAAATTGAAATTGCAATGCATATCGATTAGACGGAAAAATAAGGTTATCATAGCAAGAACTCTAAATGATCAATCTATCTGTCTTGGAAAAATCTAATAGTTCTAAATGAAAAATTGATCAGGAATAAAAAGGTTCTCCAAAAACAGCATCTTATACTCAACTGGAAAATAAAAATAGCAGCAGCAGCATCAGCTCGTCAGCATCAGCAACCGCAACTTCACCCATCTACAGCATCTAACTTCTCCAGCATCTGCTCTCCAACAACTCACTCTCCAGCAACTCTCCAGCAACTCTCCAGCAACTAACTCCTCCCACCAAGAGTAGGTCTTCTTATACCCTAATTCTAGCTTACAGAATAAAATGTTGCATCTTCATGGCGTGATTCTTTCTCATTGGTCAAACTCAGGCCCATATACATTTTAATCAAACTTCCTGGTCTTAACTAGTTCCTTGTGGAATGTCCATGCTTGCATCGTTTCCCACAGTTTATGTAATTGCTCATCCGCTTCGATCAGTCCAATTTGTATCTTTTTCTGCTACTTTTTAGATTCAACAGTTCCGTCCATTGATTCAGTTTGACTTCTCACGCTTCTTGCTGATCATCTTGGCACACATCTGCTCAGAAAGGTCACAATAGCCTTGACCATACTTCCATCTTAGCCTCTCAGCATCAGCACGTGATCATCCTTTTCCACAGCCTCTCTTCTCTATCACATGGTTCCCTGCTCATGCGTACTCTAGCAACTGGCGGCCATTTTATATCGCTGCTTGACAGGCCTAAGCGCACTATTTTCAAAGATAAACAAAATATTATTAAAACAAAGAAATATAAACCCTTTCGTTTCCCTCCCATCTTTCTACGTACCCCAATTAGGTATTACCTAGCAAAAAGCAACATATAAAGCTGTCCCTTACTTACCATCGCTTTATTTTGCAACCACACATTTTATTTAAAAGCACAGATCATGCATTTATTATTTAATTAGTACGCAAATATTATGTTATGTTAGACACGTAAACAATTATAAGTTGATTATTTTGTACACGGAATAGCGTGTTACCTTTAACCCTTCACATGTAACATACATTGTTGGTTATTTACTTAAACGAACATGTTTATTAATTATTTTACGAAAATTATTAGGAGGTTAAAAATTTTTCATTTACCCTGCTCCATCAACTCCCCCCTTTGGTGATTTTTAATATCACCACAAAACCCAAGATATACATTTCTTTCAGACAGCATATATCTTTTATCCATTTGCTTTTGTTAGTTTACACAACTGTATCCCTTTCAACTTGTCTCTTCGTTTTCTTGTACATGTTCTCTTTTATTTCTTCTAACTCTATTTCACCCATTTCTCTCTCTCTCTCCTTGTTTATCATGTTTTCTTTTTCTATTTTATTCTGCCTTCTTCTTCTCTTTACACATGTTATTACAAGCTTCAGCACTAAAATTATTATTATTATTATCATGGTTGCTATTATTATAACTTTCCCTATTATTAATCCACTCATTCTTGTTAACCAATTTATTACTGAAGAAAACCCTTTACCAAGTTTTCCAAAAGCACTTTCAACCTCCAGTGGAACAAGTTCTTTGTGCAAACTTGTAATATTTGTTATATACTTCTGTATATTTTCACTTTTATCTGGAATGTAAGTGTAACAATGTTGGACTTTCAGCATTCCACAGACTCCGCCCTCTTTTGCCAAAAGAATGTCAAGGGCAAGTCGATTTTGCATCACCATAGCTCTCATGGCAACCATCTCGGTATTTACCATCAAGAACCCTCCAGCAGTATCTGTAGATAAACGATCTACCACTGTGGATAATTTCCGAATTCTAAATGCATTCAAAGATATTCCCACTGCTGGTATCAATGCTCCAAAAATATCACCTACTATTTCTGAAAAACTTTCCCCTTTTCTACGTGTAAAGGTATTTATCATTCTGTGTGTTCCTTTTTCTTTTCTGTCCATATGAAAAATCTTTGGAAAGACCAGGCCTAAATAACATGACCCGTACCAATGGTCCGGTAACCTGTAATAAGCCCTATTACCGCAAACATAATAGATCCCTGGAAATATTGGATCTTTTCCCCCTTTAAATCCCCATCCACCTAAAATTTGATAATTGTCATGGCAAATACTGGAACCCACAAAATAATTGTCATATCTTGTCTTATTTCTTCTAATGCACAACCTTCCCTGTTGGGGCCAATCCAGAGTCATAGCTGCATTTGTCTTTTTCTTGTCATGATTGTCTTCCTCAAACGCCCAAAGAGGTGTTTTTGTCTCTTCTATCACTTTTCTTTGAAATTTCACTCTTCTCTCTTCAACCATCTCTAAAAATACCTTTTCTTCCTTCTTTAACTCACAGGTAAGGTTGTACCTAATTATATTATCTAATGTTAAAATCTTATCTTCTAAAAATATTCACCAAACGTTTTTCCCTCTTTTATTTTGTTTAGCTCGGGAACTACAGAAACTTTCGCAAAAATCTTATTTATGTCAGTGTAATAATATTCTAATCTACCTGTTTTATAAAATAAACTTGCTAAGACACTACATGTTATTCCATACGTCAAAGGGAGGTGATGATAAGTCACACCCTCTGCTACAGATGCAGGCAACTGCATACAAACATAGCAATCTCTTACATACATTGTTTCTACATACTCATATAATAATTTAGTAAAAACATTTTTAGAAAAATCTGTTATTGATTTGTCCTTGTGTAATTCTGCACTACTCTTTAAAATAACTGGTTCTTGAGTGTTAGCTCCTTTTTCTTTCTCACTGTTATTAGACGTTTCTGCTACAGCTAAACTAATTGGAATAGTGATTGCTAAAACCACCCATACTGTCATTAATAATCCTGTACAAAAGCAGCACATCTTGCACCATCTACTTAAAAACTCACATTTACATTTTCTATCTCTAGTATTCTTCATTTTGTTTTATAACCTTATTTATTTGTTTTCCAGAAAATTGTGTCACTACACCTCAGGAATGACTTATTTGCCACTCTGTACTCCAATGTTTTATCTTTGCTTGGTACTTTCTTTTAATTCTTTCTCAGAATTCTTTCTTTGTCACATCCGGTAAAATTCGTCAGATCCAGTGTTTTGTCAAATCCGGTAGAAACTATTTAAACTTCCTCAGGTTTGTTGCACCTCACCTTTTCCCATCAGGTTTCTTTGTTCTGGGTTCTCGTGAGTGTTCTTTTTTCTTTGTTACTAGTCAAAGCAAGATATAACCATTCAGGAGATCTATACTTGGATTTACCTTCTTTACTCTTTTTGTCTTCTGCAAGTGTTTTCCACCTTGTTTTTCTTGCTCTCTCTGACTTGTTATTTCATTCACTTGTTCAGCACTTTTCCCATCCAACCTTATGATTCTGTATCTTAATTTTCTTACTTCGTTGGGCCAATTGTCTCCTTTTCTTGGCCTTTTTGCCTCACTTCCTTTTTCCTCTCTTTCTGTTTTCCAATTTCTTTTTCTTGACTCTAGTTTTTGGTTTCTTTCTTCTCCACTTTCTTCAGACTCTGTTTCAATTCTTTCGTTATTGCCTCTTATTTTGAAACTTATAATGTCATTTTCTTCCTCTACTTGTGGTTCTTTTCTTATCTTCCTTCGTTCACCTATTTCTGTCCCTCCTCGAGGTTCTTCCGAATTTGTGTCAGTCTCTCTATCTGCTTCTAAATTTCCCTGTTCTCGTGTTTGACTATCTGTCCCTACTGCTCCTCGGGGATTTTCCGAATTTTCTAATTTTCTGCTTGAAACTCTCCCTTCTCCGTCTATTAATATTATCTCCGAAGGATTTTCACCACAACTTGTACTTGGTTGCTCACTGTTACTGTCTTCTGGCTCAGTTTCTTCTCTTATGCTTTCAAATTTCCAATTTCTTTTTAGAATTTCTTCACAATCCGAATGATCTGTATCAGATTCTGAACTGGTATCTGATATTTCCAGATGTCGACTTACAGGTCGATCTTCAAGTTCTGGAACTTCAGCTATTTCCTCTACTTCTTCTGTCGTTGCACTTGTAGTTGGGTCTTCCAGATGTCGACTTACAGGTCGATCTTCAGGTTCTGGCACCCTGTTTGTTTCTTCTTCTGCTTCTGATGCTGAACTGTTATCCAATACTTCCAGATGTCGACTCACATGTCGATCTTGAGGTTTTGGAACTCTGATGGTGTGACTGGCATGCACCCAGTGTTTCACTCCTGCACACTTGACTGCAGTGGTTGTCACCAGGATCACTTGTCGTGGTTCGTCCCAGCGAGGAACCAAACAGTTTCTTTTCCTGTGGACTTTTATGCGGACCCAATCTCCTGGATTCAAGTCGTGAGCTGGTTTTCTTTCAAGAGTGGTCGCATCCGGTCCAACCTGATGAAACACAGAACGCACCACATCAGCCAATCCTTTGCAATAATCCAGCACTAGATCATCAGTTATAGTCAGTAGTTTGTTGACAGGTACTTGTGCTTGTCTCATTGCTCGTCCCATAATTATTTCATGGGGACTGAGTCCAGTTTTCCTTTTCGGGAATACTTCTGATTGTCATTAAAACTAATGGCAAGGCATCTGGCCATTTGAGTCCTGTAGCTTGACACATTTTTCCTAACCTGTTCTTGATTGTTCCATTCACTTGCTCTACGATTCCAGAAGCCTCTGGTCTGTATGCACAATGCAGTTTCTGTTTAATACTAAGTGCTTCACAAATCAGTTTAACTAATTCATTTTGGAAATGTGTTCCTCTATCTGTTTCAATCGTGACTGGAAAACCATACCTCGGAATGAATTCTCGCAGCATAAGTTTTGCTACCGTTATTCCATCATTCCTTCTTGTTGGGTATGCTTCCACCCAACGGGAAAACAAACAGACGACCACTAGGACATACCTTAGTCTGTTGCAAGGTGGCATTTCAATAAAATCCATTTGCATTCTAGTGAAAGGACCTCCTTCTCGTCCTATTGTTCCTAGACTCACTACTGTCTTCCTTCCTGGATTTAACTGTTGGCAAATAAGACATCTCTGACAAAGACTCTCAGCTATGGCTCTGAATTTTGGATTATACCATGTTTGTCTAAAAAGTCTGATCATTGAATCTCTCCCAATATGGGCTTGTCCATGGTACATCCGTGCCATGTCAGAAATCATGCTATCAGGCATAACTGGTCTCTCATCTCTGTAAACCCAAACATCATTTTCTTCATGTTTTCTACATCCTGCTTTTATCCATGTATCTTTTTCCTCATCATCTGCAGCTTCCTGTAACTGTCTCACCTCATCCCATGTCTCAATAGAGTTAGTAAAAAGCAAAGGACAAGAAATATGCTCTCTTTCCCGACTTTTATTTAATGAAACCACATTCTTTGCACAGTACTGTGCCATCTCGTCAGCATATTTATTACCAACAGTTATGTAGTCTTCCCCATTTTTATGTGCATTACACTTCACAACAGCAATCTGTTTAGGCAGCTGTATCGCCTCAAGCAGCTTTTTCACAAAATCTCCATTTCTAATTGGCGTTCCTGCAGACGTCAAGAAACCCCTTTGTGACCAAATCTGACCAAAGTCATGCACCACCCCGAAGCCGTACTGGCTATCTGTCACAATCGTAACCCGTACATTACTTCCCAACTTGCATGCTTGAATCAGAGCTACTAGTTCTGCGACTTGGGCAGACCGTACCCCTTTCAGACAAGATGCTTCCATTACAGTGGCTACTGTGCAAACTGCATATGCTGCACTTAGAACTCCATCACTCGTTCTCAAACATGAGCCATCCACAAACAGAATATAATCTGATTCTTTCAAAGGCTCATCTCGTATGTCAGACCTTGGTTTTGTACAGTATTCAAGCACATTCAGACAATCGTGATCCACTTCATCCATTTCAATTATAGTTTCTTCATCTGGTAACGATGTCGAAGGATTCACATTCATACATCTGTCAATGGTCACATTATCTGCACTCAAAATTACTTTTTCATACCTAGTCAGCCGACTATGCGTCATGTATTGGGTTTTTGTTCTTGTCAAAAGAATTTCCACAGAATGGGGAACATATACTCTCAGTGGATATCCCATCACTATGCCTTCACTCTGTTCCAGACTCACACAAGTAGCAGCAACTGCTTTCAAACATCCAGGCAACGCTTTCGCTACAGGGTCTAAAACAGCCGAAAAATATGCAATGGGTCTTTTCATAGTTCCATGTCTCTGTACCAAAACTGAAAATGCACATCCATCTCTTTCACTGCAATACAGCTCAAAATCTTTCTCATAGTCAGGCATTCCTAATGCTGGAGCCTCACATAATTTCTTTTTCAGCTCTCTGAATGCTTTCATTTCTTCATCATTCATTTCAAAAGGATCTTTAACATCCTTCTTTGTCAGTTTCTGCAATGGTTTAGCAATCAGTGAAAAACCGCTTATCCATTGTCGACAATATCCAACCATTCCCAAAAACATTCTTACCTCTCTTTGTGTCATTGGAGCTCTCATTCCTTGAATCATTTTTATTCTTTCAGTCGTCACCTTTCGCACTCCTTTCTCAATTTTATGCCCTAAATATTGGACTTCTTGTTGACAAAACTGCAATTTTGAAGGGGACACCTTATGTCCTCTTTTTGCTAAATGATTCAGCAAAGCAATTGTATCATTGACACATGCTTCCTTCGTTTTTGATGCCACCAGTAGGTCATCAATATACTGAACCATCACTGACTTTTCTGGCCTTTTTAAATCTTCCAACGATTTCTTTAGAATCTGATTAAAGATTGAGGGACTTTCTGTGTACCCTTGAGGAATTCGGCACCATGCCAAAATACGCTCTCCAAACCTAAATGCAAATAATGGCTGGCTATCTGGATGCAGTGGAATAGAGAAAAATGCATGACATAAATCAATTACTGTGTACCATTCTGCTTCACGTGGAATCTGGTATAGAATCACAGCAGGGTTCGGTACTATCGGGCAACAAGGCACAACAATTTTGTTTACCTTCCTCAAATCCTGTACAATTCTATATGTTCCGTTTGGCTTTTTCAGTCCCATTATTGGCGAATTACATGGACTGCTCATGATTTCTTTTAAAATCCCTTGTTCAATCATTTTATTTATTACTGGCGTTATTCCTTCAATTATTTCTGGTGTCAATTTATACTGGGGCGTATTTGGGTAACTCGTTCCCTCTTTCACTGTTATTTTAACGGGATCTACTCCTTTCATTAATCCTACATCTTCTCCTGTAAAGTCCCACACTTCTTCTTTCACTGTCTTTTTCAATTCAATTGGGATTTTCTCTGCATCAAATACAGGAAACAAATCAGTTACTTCTGGTTCTAAATTCACCATTGTCATTTTATACAATACATCTTCATCTGGGGTCTGAAATGCAATTCCGTCTGGGATACAATAGATAGTGCAATTCATCTTGCACAATAAATCGCGTCCTAATAGGTTCACGGGACTACAATCGCATACCACAAATCGGTGCATTTCGCTAAATGGACCAATTCTTACCTCCACTAATTTAGTAAGAGGCGTTTTAATTTGCTGATTTGAAACTCCAACTACTTGGATATGTTCACCTGAGAGAGGAAGGTTTGGAATTTCCACTGACCTAACAGTAGAACGGGTAGCTCCAGTGTCAACAAGGAATGTTACATTTGCACCATTCACTTCTCCATCCACAAATGGACCAGACTGATCTACCTCTAGAGTTGCGCCAAGCACGCACTCTTCCCCCTCTCCTAGGCACCGTCAGAAACTTTCATCCATGTCATCCTCATCCTGACGTAACCAATATTGAGAAATTGCAGCTGCACGCGGCAAGTGTGTTACCTGTTCTCCTCCGTAGAATCCTGTTTCTGCACTGTATTTCTGTTGGTTAACACTCTTGGGAAGTGGTGGTTGTGGCACCTGACCTTGTTGAGTAACTACCTCACTCTGCACCTGTGAATTTAATGATTGATTTTCCACATTAGGTTTTGGAGGAAATTTACACTCGTTTCGCCAATGTCCTATCTTTTCACAGTTGTGGCATGGCCACTTTTTTTTTGCCTCATCTATGCTCATTTGTCCTTTTCCTTTACCTATATTAGGTCGGGATCTAACCTGTCCTGTTTCATTACCAGTATTACTCAATTGAGCTTCTTGCTTCTCTGCAACTTTCACCTGCGCCCACATGGCCTTTTCTTTCAATTTACGCTGTCTACTCTCAATATCATCACTGCAATACTTAGCATATCTCAAAACCTCATCCACTGTGCTATTCTGCCAACAAATCATATGCTGCTTAATCATTTCACTTATTTCTGGTTTCAATCCATACACAAACCTATATACAAAATGACTCATATCCTTCTCATTCAGTGTCTCATAACCACTGTACTGTTTGAAAACCAACAACAATCTCTCGTAGTAAGCATGCACTGATTCTTTACTTTCCTGCGTTGTTCTGTCTATTTTTACCCAATCTGTTTCTTTAGGTGGAATCTTATTCTTCAAAAAGGTAATTTTTTGGTTGTACTTCCTCATCACTTCTGGTCCTGGCGCTCCTGTTTTAGCGTCCCTTGGATATTCTACAGTTGGCCAATCAATAGTAATCTTACATTCTGTCCACAAATCAGCTGGCACTACTATATCAAACAATCCATCCAGATCTATCCACAACACCTTTGAAACCTTCACAAATCTTTCCACTTGTCTGTACCATTCTACTGGCTTTTCTCTCAACTTCGGGAAGTCATTTGTAAATGACAGTATATCCTGTCTCGTCCATGGAACATGCACATAACTACCACCTGGAGTTTCTCTCATCGGGTATTCCCTTACAACTGGTTCCTTATCTGTCACTGCAAAAGCCAAAGAGGCTTTATCTGTTGTTTTCTCATTCCTTTTCGACCATCTATTTCTCCATCTATCCACATCACCCCATTTTCTCAATAAAACAATTAACTCTTTTATTTGAGTCAGTCTTCCTGATGTGTTCAAATTCTCTATATCTTTCTCACAAAAATCTACTCTGTATGGTTTCTGCAACGTTCTCACTTTTACAAACTCTACTCCCAGTTCACTCGCTGTCTCTTCCAATTTGTCATGTAAATTTCTAGCTCTCCATGTAAGACTTTTGCACAAAAACATAATCTCATCATCCTGATAATTTTTTTATTTTTCTGTACCAATTGTTCCTAAAATCAATTCTTCCATGTCTATTTTCAACCTAATTACATCTAATGGTTTCACTTCCGTTTCTTTTGTTTTTAGTGCTTTCATCCATTCATTTAACTCATCCGGAGTCGGACCTACAGGCGTACTATTTAATTCTATCCAATTGTTACTTCTTTCTGGTGTCTCTGATGCAGACTCCGTTACCATAGGTATTCTCCTGAACTCATTCTCATTTATCGTCAAATTAGTAGGTGGGCTTGGTCTATAGTTACTAACCAAATGGTGTGCACCTTCATTGTCCAGTTCCATCCCTTCTCTCTTTCTTTGCAAATGTGAATTCATAGGAATCACTAAAGAACGTTCATCAATTTTCTGATTCTCAAAAATTGGCATTACTGGACCTATCGTTACTGGTACAGTTACAGCTTCCATATTCTTTGTCAATGCTCTTATTTTCTCAGTCAATTCTCTTGTCGTTTTTGCTAATTCAGTTGCATTGTCACTTTCTATCTCTTCATTTTGTGAAGTTTTTAATTGATCTTGTGACCTATTTGTCTCATCTCTTCGTTCGGGAATTTTATTCCTCCCAGTTTCCGTTGGCGGTGCATTAGGTGTCACCACCACAGAAGTCTGTTGGTATGGAGGTGGGTTTCTGTTTAAAATATCTTCCAGCAATTCGTCATCTGTTTCACTACCACCATACACATACTTTTCTACCACTAAATGTTTCTTTTTCTCTGTACACTTTCTCTTTGCTTCTTCCTCAACTGTAAAAGCTGGAAACAAACCTCCTGTCATGTTGGCACATCTCCAACGCTTTATTCTGTCCTCATGATTTACTCCCCATAACCTTCCAGGCACAAACTCATGATTCTTTAATCCTCTGAATCTCTCTCGCTCATACATCTCATCTTCCCATTCCGTTAAAGCTTCAAACTGTGTCGGTCTAGGTCTAGGTTCTAACATTGCCATCTTTTCTCTCAAGTTCCGTAGTACAGCTACATTAAATGAACCATTCTCAGGGAAAGCCAATGCTCCATCATTCTTGGTATATTTTGTCCAATTTTCTAACCATATGCATGTATGATATCCATATTTCAGAATCATATGCGAAGCTGGTGATTTCGGCGGAGGAATTATTTGTCCCTCTCTAGTCACTACCTTTTTGTCTTTCTTAAAGAAATTCTTAACTTTCGTAATCCATGACGTTTTCTCTCTACCATACTCATAATACGACAT
The DNA here is from genome assembly GCA_963921515.1 of Calotriton arnoldi. Classification (NCBI taxonomy): domain Eukaryota; kingdom Metazoa; phylum Chordata; class Amphibia; order Caudata; family Salamandridae; genus Calotriton; species Calotriton arnoldi. Next base: position 311,348 of record CAWUFW010005816.1, read on the forward strand.
GATTCACAATCGTTTTTCTCCTCAAACGATCCGCAATTCAACACTGTTCTCTATGCGTTATTCCAACCAATACTAGCGCGACTCACACCAACACTCCAATCACAAACTTCCACGTCACTAGGTTATTTTACCAATCCTGGCGCGACTCACACCAATGCTCCAATCAGAGCGATTTCTGTCTACCGCGCACTGACCAATCCCAGCGCGGCTTTTGTCTATGTCAGTTCTGCTCCTGTTTCCGTGTGACTAACGCACTGTCCAATCCCAGCGCGACACTTGTCTACGTCACTTCTGCTCTTGACCCCTCCTTTACAAAATTTATCGGCAATTTCTTTTTCAACAATTCTTCGTTAGTTACAACATTTAAAACACATTTCCATTGTCTGATTCGCTAAACCAAAGAGATAGCTTTGACCATTTACACAAGAACTCTGTATTTTCCAGTAGGCAGCGCTTACCTCTACCCTACCACAGAATTTTCAGTTTCGCCGATAAAGTAGTACTTCCCTCTACCTTACCCTTCTTTCAAGCAATCAGTAAACCCGTTTCTCTGGGGATAAAACACATGTGGCGACTATACTGCTCCTGAGAATTAAGGCCAGAGTTGCACAAGAAAACCGATCACTATTTCATTTACACACCTTTTATACGGAAAATGTCCCTATCATAACACAACCTGCGTTATCACCAATATGAATTCAGACAATGCACCATTCCATGTGACTTCTCTTGCCACACGTGTTCCACTTCCTACTTCCCGGAAGCGTGAAAACTTACATATAACATAACGCGACTCAACAAAAAGTGTTAGACATGAACTTATCAATAATCAATAATCACCAAACTAATCTATAGAAACCATAACTCTGCTACCAAGAAATCTGATCCAGCGCTAACAATAAAAATAATTCTCCTATATGCTTCGGTCATCCAGGTGCAACTATTTCTCTAAAACACACACTATATCCATATGACGGTGGGGCCCATAACACCGCATATACATTCACTTACTCATTTATTCCCTGGATTTCCTCCGTCAATAACCTAGGAGAAAACGATTCGCTGGAAGGAGACGGGATACCTTTTTTAACATGACATAATGTTTCTCATTTGCTTTAAGGTATTCCGCTCATTGGTCGATGGACCAACTAGTAGGAATCAGTTGATGGTGATTAAGACCAGCTCAATCACAATAAACTCTTTATCATTTACTTTAATCGTTGAGCTAAAGAATCACTGAGTCATTTGTTTAAAGAATAATAAAGTTTATGTAAAGTTTCGAAGCAAGAAATACGTTTTAAGTTTATTATTCAGATCTTTACATTTATCATCATTATAAGAATAAATTGAAATTGCAATGCATATCGATTAGACGGAAAAATAAGGTTATCATAGCAAGAACTCTAAATGATCAATCTATCTGTCTTGGAAAAATCTAATAGTTCTAAATGAAAAATTGATCAGGAATAAAAAGGTTCTCCAAAAACAGCATCTTATACTCAACTGGAAAATAAAAATAGCAGCAGCAGCATCAGCTCGTCAGCATCAGCAACCGCAACTTCACCCATCTACAGCATCTAACTTCTCCAGCATCTGCTCTCCAACAACTCACTCTCCAGCAACTCTCCAGCAACTCTCCAGCAACTAACTCCTCCCACCAAGAGTAGGTCTTCTTATACCCTAATTCTAGCTTACAGAATAAAATGTTGCATCTTCATGGCGAGATTCTTTCTCATTGGTCAAACTCAGGTCCATATACATTTTAATCAAACTTCCTGGTCTTAACTAGTTCCTTGTGGAATGTCCATGCTTGCATCGTTTCCCACAGTTTATGTAATTGCTCATCCGCTTCGATCAGTCCAATTTGTATCTTTTTCTGCTACTTTTTAGATTCAACAGTTCCGTCCATTGATTCAGTTTGACTTCTCACGCTTCTTGCTGATCATCTTGGCACACATCTGCTCAGAAAGGTCACAATAGCCTTGACCATACTTCCATCTTAGCCTCTCAGCATCAGCACGTGATCATCCTTTTCCACAGCCTCTCTTCTCTATCACATGGTTCCCTGATCATGCGTACTCTAGCAACTGGTGGCCATTTTATATCGCTGCTTGACAGGCCTAAGCGCACTATTTTCAAAGATAAACAAAATATTATTAAAACAAAGAAATATAAACCCTTTCGTTTCCCTCCCGTCTTTCTACGTACCCCAATTAGGTATTACCTAGCAAAAAGCAACATATAAAGCTGTCCCTTACTTACCATCGCTTTATTTTGCAACCACACATTTTATTTAAAAGCACAGATCATGCATTTATTATTTAATTAGTACGCAAATATTATGTTATGTTAGACACGTAAACAATTATAAGTTGATTATTTTGTACACGGAATAGCGTGTTACCTTTAACCCTTCACATGTAACATACATTGTTGGTTATTTACTTAAACGAACATGTTTATTAATTATTTAACGAAAATTATTAGGAGGTTAAAAAATTTTCATTTACCCTGCTCCATCACATGCCACCATTTTACAAATGAAAAGTGGGAGATTTTGAAAAGAAATTGCGAGAATACATTTTCTTATTGACATACAATTGAATCAGATGCAATTTCAGGCGGGTGACACGTAAAAAAAAGCCACTAGTTTGCCTAAAAAATTAGGAGCCTCCCGCCTGAATCAAGTCTGTTGGCATGTATGTGAGCGGTGTCATAAAAGTCATTTGGCCCAATGACACGTGTTTAAGGCCCCACAATGCATCTCAAGCCCTAAGAGGGCTTGAGAAACGTATATTTGTAATCTGTAAAGTTCAGCTGTTTGCGGCCCGTCGCCAAACACGGAAACCCATACATTGCAGCAGTATGGCGTGACTGGGGACCAACCTGCTCTTTCCACTTCTCACTGCCATGGACTCAGGAACTGCTGGCAGCTCCAAACTGTACAAACTACATCAGGTCCACCCAGTGGCGTAGTGTGAGCAGAGCCACAGGAGTGGTTGCCCCGGGCGCAAATTTCTTAGTGGCATTCTTAGGGGCGCTGCGGCATTCTTAGGGGTTTGAAATTTGAAAAGAAAAGTGGAAGGATACTTGCCTTGCCCCGGGCTCTGGCAACTCACGCTACGCCGCCGGGCCCACCTTACATCCCGGGGATACTTCACTTTTTCTAGAAATTCCCCAGCTATGGTCACCATGATACCAGAACTAGGGCCGTGGAACCATGCTACCAGAACACAGGGAAATGGCAGCATTCCTCTGGGATGCCATGCGGTGGACTTAAACACAGCCTACTGCAATCTTGCTCTATATTTGTTGGTTACGTACATGCTTTGTTCTATTGGCTTCTCCTATATTCATTTAATTAGGCCCATCCTGTATCCCTGCCATGCGTTTTATTTTATTACGGGTGTGCGGATTCATGTGACCCCACTTAGTCCATTTATAGTCATATTAACTTTGTTTAGTGAGGTGCTTTCTTCACACGCATCCAACAACAGGACAGTGCACCAATGCCCCCGGATGCGCTATTCTTTCTGTTTGTGTGGGAGACACTGCTCCAACGCCCCAGGAGGCACTATTTGTTTTGTTTGGGTGGCAGACACTGCATCAATGCCCATGGAAGCGCTATTCTCCTTTTCGTGTGAGGAGCATCACACCTTGGTCCTCAGCAGCACTCTACTTTCTGTTTGTGAGGTGGACACTGCTTTAATGTTCCTGGAAGCAATTTTCTAACACCCTCGTTGGCACTATGCTTTCCGTAGGAGTGGGGCACACTGGACCATCACCGGGGGCGTTGCTTAGTGAGTTTCAGGCGTGTAAATCTCAAATTTCCCAACTAGAAAAAGCAGTGGGCTGCAGGGTGGAGGGGTGAGATGACCAGGTTTCTGGATGCACTGTTTCTGTGAGGAACAGGGTCAGGACTGATCTGCATTAGGTGGGCCTCTGTCTAGAGTGGCACAGTGGGTGAAAAACTATGGGTTGGAATTCTACACAGAGTGATTGCCACTGGTTCTATTCTATTTGCAAACATTCATCCCAACACCTTTTGGGTGTTTGCCAGTAGTATTACCGGAAACATGAGACAGGTGCCGCTTGCCAGGCCTAGTGCTGCCAATGTTTGTGAATTCCAAAAGTAGTATATTAGCACCCATTCAAAGAGTTCTTTTATAGGTGCCGATTTGCTACTTTTTCGGTAAACCGGTCATTATTTATATTTAAGATCCCAATCCAGAAAAATGAACAAGTTCAAATCTCTTAGTGAAAGCACAACAGGAAAACCCAACAGACATAGCAGACCGGACTCATGGTCCCAGACCCAACTACCAAACCAAGAATGTATTCGAGGGGTGCCATACCCCAAACATCCCAGCTGAGGCTACGCCCATGCCCGTCCTGCCTGGGCGTGGCAGTTATTCTTTGGAACTTATGCCTATGGCCGCATATAACACATCAGCCTGGAGTCCATGCCCTGGGTTCACTTATTTTAAATGTAAGTGCTTGGCATGTAAATTGTGCAACAAACAATATAAAAATATTATACAGTTGTTTTAAAATTCCAAAAAGTGTATTTCTTTAACGTCCAGAAGCGCTTCACCATAGTACATTAGATTATATAATGTTATAGACAAGCCTTTATTAAAAATGATAGCTTTTAGAAACACTCATGGTTGGCCCTCTAGCGATAATGCCATGAGTGACCTGAGAGGCAAGTCAGTAGTCATGTAAGCCCTAAACGTGCCCTAAAGTCTTCTTACAGATGGAGCAACATTATAGTCTATTAAATCAAACATAGGAAGTGGTTGTATAGTGCACACCCTAAACTTAAGTATTTAAAAATGCGCACATATATGATCATGAAGAAAAAGTAGCTTTGTAAAATAAACTATTTGGTGAGGATCACACAATTTGGACAAGCAGGGAAGCTGGTATTGATTCCAGGTTATCTAGTTTCACATTTTGAAATCCTTCACCAGATGGGTATCTCTGTCTCTGTCTGACTCTCTCTCTCTCTCGCTCTATCTCTCTCTCTCGACATCAAAGGTCACTGTTTTGTCTGTTTTTCTTGCATTCTTGGCTCACAATGAGAAGATCCAATACAGAGATAACAGACCCAACCCAGCGTCCCCAGACTCAACCACCAAGGAAAGAATATATTTATTTGGGAGGTGTCACACCCCAATCACCCCCTGAACCTACGCCCCTGACCATTGTCCTCAGAAGCACTGTTCTTTCTGTTTTTGTGAGGGACAGTGCAGTAACACCAATGAAGGACCTATTCTTTCTGTTTTTGTGGGGACACCTTTCTAACAGCACTGCACTAACACCCCTGGAGGCGCGGTTCTTTCTGTTTCAGTTGGGGATACGCCACCAATACCCCTTGAGGCACTATTTTTTGTGTGAGAGACACAGCACCGACACTGCTGAAGGCACTTTTCTTTCTGTTTGTGTGAGTAACACTGCATATAATAATAATAATCCATACTTGCTTAAGGCAAACATATTCACCCTTTAAGGTTTCAAGGCGCTGGGGGCCGTTAGGGAGATAAGTGAGCTATTGCCCAGAGTCACATGATGCTGAGCTGAGCTCCCGCTGGGGATCGAACCATGATCCCCACGCACAGGAGTCAGCCGCTCTGACCACTGCACTATTCTTGCTCTTAGTGTGAGGAACGCTGCATTAACACCCATGAAGGCAAGAATCTTTCAGTTTGCGTGAGGGACACTGAACAAACTGCCATGGCGTGACTATTCATTCTGTTTATTATTTCATGACTAAATACCTCTTGCTGCATCAAAGCTGTCCACAGGAAGATAATATAGAAACATCGGGCGATATGACTCACTTATCAGCATCTGTGTATGAGCTACGCCAGGTTCACAAACCCAAGTGTTGAAAAAACAGAAAAGTATTTGATTTAAAAATCAAACATTAAACGTTCCAGATATAATAAGGAAAGTATACACAAATAGGCATGCAAGTATGAGGGACACATACCAAGCAGAAGCAGGGTCGGGTAGGTAAGGCAGGCACTCGGGCAAGGGGCCGGTATCTGAGTTGCAACTGTGGCCCGCTTTTTTGGCCAGCGTGGTGGCCGATTTGGGCTGTGTCTATGCTGTTCAGTTGCTGCCAGCAGCCCAGTGGGGCCTGAGCGGCCTTTCTGGAGGCAGATGGGCCTCTATTACCTCCCTTTTACCAACAGGCGGAGGTGTCATTCCCGGCCTCCCCCTGGACGCGCCCATTAATGTATGCAGATTGAGCAGCGGGCCTGAGCAGAAGTGGCCTCACTTATATTCAGGTGTGGTTCACCATTGTGAACTAATCCATACACAAAGAGTCCTGGCAACACTTGCCTATTTTTTATCTCAGTGAAGTTAAGAAAACATGCATCTTTTAGAGAAAGCCCCTTCCTTTTTACAATACTTAAAACACTGAAGCTGTGTTTTGTGAAAATGCCCAATCCGCAAAAGGGGATCACATTTTTTAGGGTGTCCGAGCCTATTTGTGATCCCAATCCAACCCTGAGTAGAAGCATGATCTTTCATAGCAAGGGTGATTAAAAAAATATTAGAAAGTGATGACGATGCAGTGTAGTGGAGTGTCAGTAAAATAAAATAAACTTTCATGCAAACAATCAGATGAAAGGATGCCTGTCCGCACCCAGAAAACTAAGACCCCCGTAGTATTTATATTTCCTTCATTCCATTTCCCCTTCTTACCTACCTTGATATTTAACACTTCTTTCATTTCAGTTTTTTCTTCTAGTCTTCACTTTTTTCTTACTTTCTTCTTTCCTTTTTCATCGTTGGTTCATCTTTCCCTTTTTACTTATCCTTCATACCATTTCCATCTTTATTTTTCAATTCTAGTTTTCTTTCCAGCTTGCTCCTTCTTTATTTCGCTCTACCTTTATTTTCATTCTTCTTTTTTTAACTCTTCTTTCTATCTCTATAGTTCCTTTTTGTTGTTTTTCATAGATATATTTTCTTACTTCCTTTCCACTGTTTATTTCTATTAATTCCTTTCTCTATTTTATCTGCATCTGTTTTCTTTCTTTCTTTTTCTTTCTCTGTGCCTCTCTCTTTTACATTTCTTTTCTTCCCCATTACTATTGTTAAAAATAAAACACACCAGTTGGGAAGTCCTCCAGGCTAACATGTTTAATGTAAAATAGCAAACAGCATAGCAAATAATATTTTTAAAGAATGTCATTTCAACTGACCAGAGCTCTCACTAAAAAAGATTATTGGGCCGATTACGATGCGATTCAGAAGGAGCCTTCTGAACCGCATCATAATGTACCGGTCGGATTCCTTTCCGACCGCCTCGTTAGAAAGGAGGCGGTCGGAAAGGAATCTGATCGGTCATTCCGGCTGGCTTCCGACGGCCTCGGAGAGCCCTTCCGCCAGTCGGAATGCGTCAAGTAATCTCAAGGGAGGGCCTTTCCGCCCTTGAGATTACGATGAAGGTTTCCGACATGGTTTCCATGCAGGCATGTCCAACGTGGACACCATGTTGGAAAGCGTCTTTGGGGGCCCCCAGCAGGGCCCCCTTTGGTGCACGGCCTCCGGTTGGAGGCCGAGCGGGCACCTATGGTACCCCCCCCTGTTGATCCTTGCAACTTGTGGCAGGCACCTTGAGTTGCCTGCCACGGGGTGAAGGAATAAACCGCACCTCCGATTTTACAATGGGAGCATGTATTACAGCCGGTTTACGGCCGGATTTCATGCTCCCATTGTAAAATGTAGGAATGAGACCGAACAGTGTTCGGTCGCATCCTAATGTGGTGGTCGGGACCGCCGACCGGGTGTCGGTCGGTCCTATGACCGATGCGGTGTCGGGCGGAAGTGATTCCGCCCGAAATCATAATGGGGGCCATGGTTGGAGCCTAATGCTAAAATATATGACATTTAGGACAGTTTATATTTGTTTTCTCTCAATACAAATTTATAGAAACAAATCACACGAAAGAAACTTGTTACTTTCCACAAAACCTGATCTAATGAACAGGTGTCAGGATCTTCTCCTGGAGTCAGTGTGACTTGAGGAGAAGATATCATTCATGAATACAATACGATTCCATTATTCTCCTAAAATCCCGCTTCTAGTTACCACTTCTGAAAATAATATCCCACCTTACAGAACTGTGCAAATGTATTAATCTGAATTAAATGGCTTCTGGTCTTACTAGAGCCATGAAACTCAGCAAGCATAGTTAAGGCTAGAAGACACTTCAAATCAATTAGAAACAACTTCCATATTTGATTATAAAATATATCAGTACACACAGTGATATACAGACATATAAAAAACAATAATGTTGTACATAGGAATTTATTATTGTGTTGTGTTTTTACAACCCCCCTCCCGTTTTTTTAAAAAAAAGGAAAAACTCCCTACAACCACTCAATAGAAATGAGCCTCACCACTTCCTTCTTTAGAGCTTTACTGTCACTTTCCTGATCATCCTCAGAAACAGCAAGCATAAAAGCATAATACTTTGGGTTAGGTTGGTTATATGAAATTCCTGAAATTGCACCATTTCACCCCTTTGCGTAATTATACACTAGTCGTAATAAAAGTTTACTGCAAATGTGCTATTTGCTGCAAAAATTGACACAAGCACCTATTTAATACTATAATTTAGCTCTAAATGATGGATTTTTTTTTGCGTAACTACATACAATTTCACACAATTTTGCAGAAATTTCACTTAATTACATGAAAGTAAATTACACTACTCATGTATGCTAAGGGAAATGTTGGGAAAATGGGACAACGTTCAGTACCTACAAAAGCACAACATTGCTCCTCCCTGTAGGCGCTAAAAGATAATCTACTTTGAACTAGCATCTTGGCATGGGCTATAGCAATAGAGTTAGCAATTTCTTTGAAGATCTCTAAATTTCTTCTTATTTCTTCTAAAGCATCAGTCATCCCATACATAGGAATTAAAGCAGATATAACGTAGCAGTTGCAACAACCGACCTGTCCCTCCTTCATTCTAAAGGATGATCATCAAAGTGTCTTATAGCGGGAACAGTGTATCCTGGATAACAAGTCCTAGTCAACGGACAGCCAAGAGTAGGCGTGTGACCCGCAAATGAGTTAAGCAAGACCTCTGTGCTTATGAAATAGCAGCCCATGAGGGAGGCAGTACTCAAAAGGAGGTCATTCAAAAGGAATGTTCTCTACTGTTAAATCATATTTATTATGTCCATCAGAATTACTGGAGATGTTTGCTCAGTCAATGCAAGATGAGTTGATACTGGCATGTCCCAGTTCACAAGCATATCAGAAAATGTGAAGACAAGTGTCATTATACCTGATGGTTACAACGATCAAAATAATGCTATCCCAGCAGCGGCCCGTGCAGGTAAGAGCGGTAGGGCGGTTGGGCCGGGTTGGGGGGATTTCGACAGACGATGACGAGGGAAAATTAAATAAATAATTCATTTTCCCTCGTCGTCGTCCGTGGAAATCCTCCCCACAGGGCACCACCGCCCCACCGCTCTTACCTGCACGTGCCGCTGCTGTGCTATCCCTCAACATGTAGGAGTTACTCCTGTAGGCAGAGCATTAGCTCTGTGCAGGGAAACTTCAGTACAGTTCCGTCTTATATTCTGCAGCACGGATGTCTTCCACCACCAGCCAGACGCTTAGAGCAGCAACAAAGATTGCGGGCCGGACCTATATAGGGATCCAGTATCCAGAATGGTGAGGTCGCTTACCTCGGGCAGAGGTGGTAACAATGCGAGGTTGCAGGGACAACATCACTTGGAGGTGGTGGAGCAGGAAAAAAAGGTGGACACAAAGAACCCGGCCCACAGGCACATAAGGGGCCCGCAGTAGGAACAGTTTTGACAGGGCATCCATGGCCAGACACAGGTCCAGAAGCAAAAGCAGTAGGACCATCATCTCGAGGAGGAGCACTTTGCTTGCAGAGAGATCGGTGGCTCCACATCCCCAGACCACAAACTTTGAGAGTTGTGTTTGTGATGCGCAGGACCTGATAGTGTCCACATCAGCAAGGCTGCAGTGTGTGTTTCCTCTGGTGTACTCAAACATAAATCCCTTCCTGGGCTGGAAGGAGAGGGAGGCCTTGGTCGGACACCCAAGTAACGTTGCTTGCATCTGAGCAAGGAAACTGTAATGACACTGTATATGCTTTTTTGCAATATTGTAAAGCTGCCTCATCATTCATTTGAAAATCCAACTTAGCAGTAAAGACGAGGGGATTTGAAGGCAGCATTGTGGGTCAGCCTGTGCATATTTCATACAGGCTAAATTTTACCTTCTGGGATGGAATCACTGTGAGGGGCCATAACGCTACCTGCAGGGCATCGGGCCATTTTAACTGACTTGGCAAGCATTTTTTTGGTACCGTGTTGTTAAAAGTGCCTTTAATCCTTTTTACCTTAACGGCTGACTCTGGGTGACATTCACAATGGAAATGCTGAATTATTCCTAAAGCCTTGCAAACAGCCGGTACTACTCCTGACACAAAGTGTGTCCTGCAGTCATCTGAGATCCAGTACGGTACTCCGAACCGAGGAATAAAATCTCGGAATAACTACTCAGCTAAGGTAATGGCATCTGCACGTGCACAAGGGTGAACTTTCACCCATCCTGAGAACATACACACAAAAACTAGGACATATGAATATTTTGTACATTCTGGCATTTGGATCAAGTCCATCTCGATGTGCACAGAGGCGATCCAAAAGGGAGGGTGAGCAGCAGGGGTAGCCTTAATCCCCTTTCCAGCATTGTGTGACAAGCAGAAGGCATAGGACTGGCAATATCTCTGGGCTATTGAAGAAAAGAAGGCAGTATACCAACGGGTTGCTGTGGCACAAATGTTGCCATCCCTACCAACATGAGCTGCTCAGTGGTACAACCTGCTGAGTAGAAATTTCGAGGCGACCACACTCCCGTGAATTCTCTCTACACCCCCTTATGGTCTCTTTTACATTTCTGCTTGACCCAGGACTGCTTTTTACTTTCAGGAGCTGGCTCCTGCAACTGAGACCAATACTTTAATGTGGCTATAGGAAATAAGTCAGTTCTTATGACATCAGCAGTTATAGACAAAGCAGTTTAGCAGCGGAATCAGATAGGGTCATCATGGAATGTGCTGGTGCACGGCACCCTTTACCACTGTCCCCTTTTGTGGTCACCTGTAAGACATTCGAAAGATTTCGAAGATACTTTCAATTTTTAATTAGAGTTCCGTTTGATGTTATTAAAACCCATTTGCATCCATAAAAGCCCAAAGTTGTGCGAAACTCCAAACGCATACTTGAAGTCCATATACGCACTTAGGATCTTTTCTATAGCTGCGATGCAGGCTCGGTTGAGAGCAATAAGCTCTGCAAATTGAGCCGATTTTTCAGTTGTTAAGTGACAGTTCTCTATCCGTGGTAGCCGGTGACCTTTAAAAGTGTCAGCGTAACACTTAGCTTGAATTCCAGTGAGCGAGCCTTACATTTTTTCAGAGGGTTGTGGGAGGTTCTCTCACATTCGCGTGAACTGAGTCTTACTCTGCATTCTCACTCAGTCTTATTCATTCACATTCACTTACTCTCATTCACACTTTTTCTTTTACCTACTCTGACTCACTCAGTGTCAATAACTCATGCAGTCTCACTCATTCTCACTCTGACCCACTCAGTCCCATTTCCACTTATTCTGATTCACACAATCTCACTCTGACTCATTTCCTCTCACTCAGTCCCAATCATTCTCACCTATTCTCACTCTGATTCAGTCTCACTGATTCAGTTTCACTCACTCACTCAGTCTCACTTAATCTCAGTTAGCCTCAGTCAGTCTCATTCAATCTCACTCATTGTCATTCAATTAATCTCACTTTGACTCACTTAGTCTCAACTCAGTGTCACTCATTCTCACTCAGTCCCACTTATTCTTGCTTACTCTGACTTACTCAGTCTCACTGTGTCTCACTCATTCTCATTCAGCCTCACTCTGTCTCACCTATTCTCACTCAGTCACGCTCATTCTCACTCAGTCTCAATTAGTCCCACTCATTTTGACTCATTCTGGTTCACTTAGTCTCACTCCGACTCACTTTGCCTCAATCAGTCTCACTGATTCTTAGTCTCCCTCATTCCCTGACTCACTCAGACATACTCAGACTCTGACTCACTCAGTCTCAAATATAGTAACACTCATTTGCACTCGCTGTCACTCTCCTTCACTCAGTCATTCACATTCCTTCTCACTCATACTCACTATTTGTACCACTCATTCTCACTCACTCTGACTCCCTCTTTCACTGAATCTCTCACTTTCACTCTCACACGTAGACACACAGAAACGCTGACACATACACACCCTCTCCATCACATACACCACCCCACCGCATAGCACATTTGTGATCTTCCCTTACTTGCCTGGCTGCCTGCACAGGGCCCGTGTGGACTCCGGAATTGATAGAGTAATAAGCGAAGGTTGTTTTCTGATCCCCATGACTCTGTAGCAACATTCCAAGTGCAAATCCTTTACGTTCATGGCAATTCAAAGTAAAAGATTAGGTATAATCAGGGAGTCCTTAAGCAGATGCAGAAGTCAAACCCTGTTTAATTTTTACAAATTTTGTTTCTGTTTCACTGCACCACTGCAAGAGTTTGGGGTGCCTTTTCTGACACAATCTTGCCAAGGCTTTGCTATCTCAGCCAGGGTCTATAACACTCAGCCATGTCCTCCGCTCTCCCCCTTTCTGTTCATGCCAGCATGACAGTCTTATCTCTAGGTTGTTCACAGAATGTGGAAACATGTACCAAGACCACCAGTCCCATCATAATAACACAACACTCCCATATGCTCCCTCATGACACTTGTACATTTTAAACAGCACGTTTGCTGCCTCATGACTTACTCATGTCCCCCCCAAGTCATGCCAGACCATGTGACTTGGTGGCCATCTTGTCTGGGGGCGGTTATAAAAGCCATGCCCCATCCACCGCCCCTCTGCTTTGCTTTGCTGCTTGGTTCCTGAGAGTGGCTGCTCTCCCTTGTTCCCCAGTTACCTGCTGGAGTTCTCTTCTTCTTCTCGCCCTACGATCTCCGCCGATGACCCTGCAAAATGAGACAAGAAAATACAAAGCAGATAAGTGGGAACACTCTCTTTTCATTTACTGCGTGGATGTGCACCGCTCAGTTGAAATAACTAAAGCAAGTGAACAAAATATTTTCTGATAGAACTAACACTCCTTTGCATTTTACCATGCGGGCATGCACCACTTAGTTGAGACAATTCTTGAGAGAGATCTAACTATTTCAATGAAAAGTCCTTATTTGCATCGCAGAACTCTTTGTTGAGAACAATTAACATTTAGCAGAGTACCCTAAGAACCAATGTGAGCAAACAGAGACTAGAGACATTAATAGGGGGTCTTCCCTCAAATTTGTCTAAAACTGTGGATCTAACAGTTTTTAAGAACACTGGGGCAGATTTACAAGCCCCTTGCGCCACTTTTGCGACACTTTTTCCATGTTAAAAGTGACGCAAAAGTGGTGCAAGGGGCTTGTAAATCTGCCCCACTGAGTCTCGGGGAATTTCTCTTGTGAAACGAAAAGCTTCCAGGGGCCGTATTACACATGACTGCGCCGGCGCTAGTTGTCGCTGTGCGCCAGAGTATGCGCCCGATGGCATTATAGAGGATCGGTTTGTAATGCGCTGTGATGTTGGCGCAGACTTTGCGCTCTGGGTTTATGTGCGTTTGCGTCTGTGCGCATTTGAATTAGCGCACAGACGCAAATGCACATGAACACAAACATACTCTGGCGACCAGCGACAACTAGTGCCGGCGCAGTCATGTGTAATACGGCCCCTGATGGTTGTGGAGTTAACAATCCCAATTTTAAAGGTGAAGCAAGGCAATTTATAATGTTTACGGGGCAATATTATGAACAAATGTAATTCAATTCTGAAATTCCACGGCCTAACCTTTTTCTCTTCCCTAGATATCAGAGGGTTCATTATGTGAGCAATCATACCATGAAGAGGACCCCCGAAGGTGGCAAGTGAGCTTGGAGTTGTCGAAGGTGTTGAGTGCAGTCTCTTTTTCTCTCTATCTCCCCATTCCCTCTGCCCTTTTGGGACACCTGCTAAGACTCTTAAGCCTGCAGGAGTGATGACATCTCCAGGAGATCGGGGGTACAGCACGGTCCCTGCCTAAAACTCCTGGGGGCATATTTACAAGCCCCTTGCGCCACTTTTGCGTCACTTTTCCCATGTTAAAACTGACGCATAAGTGGCGCAAGGGGCTTGTAAATATGCCCCCTGGGGCCGTATTACGCATTGGCATTGTTTGCGCCTGACGCAACTTTCAAAAGGTGCGCCGGGTGCAAACAATGCCAATGCGCCCTATTATAATCTATGTGCTGCTCCCAGGGCAGCCGCAAATTCGCGCTGCCCTGGGGGTAGCGCATTCATGTGAAAACACGAAGCAGCCGCTCTGTGTTTTCACTGTGCAGGCGGCACCCGCCTGCACTTTCAAAGGGGATTAGAGATCCCCTTGTGGGCGGGTGCAGTCAGTGACTGCACCCACCTGGAAGGGAATGTCTGGGGGGCCCCTGGGACCCCCTTTACCCCCTGCAGAGGGCTGCTGTCAGGAGGCGCACTGACAGTGCGCCCGCTTTTAAATGGCACACTGTCAGTGCGCCTCCTGAGGGCTTCTTCGACTCTGCGCTCGCGTCTGTTATATGGCGCGGGCGCAGAGTCAAAGGAATTCCCTCATTTGCACAGGGCACACCCCTATGCAAATGAGGAAACATCCTCTGAAGGTAGCGCTGGCGCATTAAGTGCGCCAGCGCTATCAGTATTATAGTTGGGGACGCACAAGCGTCTGCGCTCCCTTCCATAATACCAAGGTGCCTAGGGGCTGTGCAAAGTGGGCGCAAACGCCCGTTGCGCCCCCGGGGCACCTTCCGTAATAAGGCCCCTGGTTTTCAGATGAGTGGTAGCAACACTTAATTCTACCCAACTGCTGAGTAGTCCCTCAAGGGAAGAAAAGTGAAGGAGGAACGGTCCTCATTATCAGCACCACTTGAATGAGGAGATGAGAAACGCTCACAAGGCAATTGTTCCGCAGTCTGCCTCAAACGTTTGAGAGAAATAGTAGGGCTGTAGTCTCTACACCCTAGGACAGACCCACCCCAGGTCCTTGACTGATCCACAGTAGTGGAATCAGACTCTTTTCTTCTTGCTCGCTCTCTTCTACTTGTTGCTCTCATATTGCAGCGCTCACATAGCACGTTACCTCTTTATGCTCCAACCGCTGACAGTCCCACTGGCGCTGATCCATTTCCAAGTGCATCAACAGCTGCACCCCCAGCTGCTTCAGCCAGCATGGAGACACAGCCAGCAGATCCTCCTCACTTAGGTCCTTGCTTCCTCTTTTCCTTCTGGTTCAGAGAACTGAGAGAATAGACATGGAGGAGGAGGAGGAGAAGTTCGAGCACAGGTCCTAACTCTGTCCCCAAGGTGACTGATTTGTTATTCTAGTTTATGCTGGGTTTTTCTCATAACTCACACTTCGGATTCATGCTTAAGCTTGTGTGCCTCCTCAAGCCATTTTAGAAAGAGAGGCCTTTGAGCAGCATCCATTTTATTTTTAGGGTCCTTCAATTTCTTCTCTACGTTTGCTAATCTTTCTATATCAAAGGTACCATGCTCAGGAAAGGATGTCTTCCCGTCCTCGTTAGTGAGTCCCATCCACATTTGTAAGTTCTTGTTAGTACTTCCACCATATTGTTGATACATACTGTGGCAGGGCAGGAGTCCCTTTTTGTGGAGACTCACAACATTTAGATTTATCAGACACCCACCTCTGCTCCTTGAAGCTCACTAGCAACTGGGTTACAAGTAAAGGGGTCTGCAGGCATTGTGCCCACAGTTCATCACATAGAGGGAGGTAGGGAAGGAAAAGGAAAATCGGCTAGGGTTCCCTTCAGTCGTTTTCTTCTAAGTAATCTATAGGAGGGAGGGCGTGAGGTTAAGGTATTGCACACATACACCCAAAGGTCTTATGGCATTGACAAACCTTCAGTCAACAGCCAGAGGTGCTTGTGAAGGGGTCATTCAGCTAGATCAGACAGCCTCTTTCTCACACACATTCATCCATCAAAAGTTTGTGCTTTGTATCCTGTTACTCCTGCCTAATTTCCCTGTTATCACACTATTTCTAAAGCCCGCTTGCGCTAAACGATGGGTTCGCATTCATATGAATTTTCTGTTCACTGGACTCCTCACAGTCCAACCTACCCAATCAATTTTATATTCTCCACTGTCTCCTACCTGGATGACATCTGTGTTCACACTTTTCAACAGTACGATCACCATAAGACAATATAACCCATGCAAAGTAAGCAAACAAAATACACAGTAAGAGCAGTTAGACTTTACCTAAAGATTTTGTTCGATTCGCACTCACACTTACTGCACTCATTGTTTTATATCTCAGACTTTCTTGTTACCTCCCTCTTCTCATGATGAGTTTCCCCACCATTGTTCCAGGCTTCAAATATTGTTTTCTACCCTCCTCTCTATTTGGTCTCATTTTTTCTTTCCTCTTTTCTGTGTTTGCATGTACCTCGTCGTACTCTATTCCTTCCATAATTTTTTTTTTCTCTTGAATTTCTCTCTTTGGTTCTTTCATCCTCTTTAATTTCCTTTCGTTCTGAGTGTTTCTGGAAATCAGAAGCCATCGGGTGAATTCATTGCACAATGGGGTGGGGAGCTTTAATGATGGAAAAACAAAAAGGCGCCCTGCTGGACATGGCCCTTCTTAGGGGATTTCCATAAAACATTTTGCTTTTTCTCCTCCTGGTTTTAGCTGATTCTCTTTTCGGGGCCTAAGCACTCTGGTCGCTTTCCCACTGTAATGCAGTGTGAAAGGATGTGTGTCCTTCCTACCCATGCTAGGAAGTGGTGCTTACTTGATTGGTTTAGGTGTTGTACCTGTGAGTGCCCTGTAAAAAGGTACACCACAAACCCAGGGCAGGTACTGCACTGGCTAATGGTGGGGCGCAGCACTGATTGTGCCACCCATCAGAATAGCCTTTCAAACATGTATCAAGCCTGCCATTGCAGGCCTGTGGCTGTGCAGTTGCGCCTATGCTCATGTTGGCATTTCTTACTAATTTGCCAACCCTAAGTGGGCCTTCCACTACCACTAGAGCACCCCTGGGGTAAGCCCTGAGGGGTGGAGAAAGTTCTAGGCTAAGAGCAGGGCAGGTTTACATGGGTGTTCCCTGCCCAGGTAGTGAAGAACCCCCATGTCAGTTCTCCCTACCTAGGAGATCAGCTCTTCCCATGTGACAACACCGGGGTTTCGCTGATTCTCTTTTAGTGTCCATAGGGCTCTGGGCACTTTACCACTGTAAATGCAGTGTGAAAGTGGACTGCGGGGTCTTCATTCACAAGGATGATATTATCATGTTTTGAAAGACTTGGGACGTAACGGCTTCTGATGGGCATGGTTTTAAAAGTTTCTTGACCCCAGCGCAGAAGTCTCGCTCAGGCAGAGCCTCAGAGGACCTCACAATATGGGTCAGTATTAGGTTAGGGTGCTAAGTGAAACAACTAAGCATTAACTCCAAGGATATCTTGGGGTTACAACTTGGGTCGTGGGACGGCAAAAATCTCTTTTTGTATAATGTGTGAAATAGGAGAACCCCCGCAGACTCAGGGGTTATAACTAACCTGAGAGAATGCCTTCTCGTTCCTTGTAGAGATACTGCTATTATAATTGGGGGCAATTTTAATATATCTTTTGAGCCTTCAGTTCTAAATTGAGATATAGCTAGCGATGAAGATGGCCACCATGGCATTCCGCAGCAGAAAGGAACTTGTATCCCAACCACCTCTAAGGTTGCTCTACTATTGATAGATCTCTCTCTCTCATGCTAATTGAGAACTTGTAATGGCTGTACCCCTTTGGTCTTAAAGAGGCAGCCTGCATTTAGAAGGGGACCTTATAGAAGCAACATCAACTATTTTCTCTTAGATCTCTATTTGTGGCCTGCACTGATTGATATGAGGGTCGAGAACAGATATGAAAGTGACCACTTTACCCAGCTTTTAACTCTTGAGGGCAGGCTTGTTTCTGCAGATCTGGCTAAAGATTTGCCCAAAGGGGCCTTAGCTGTCACCAACAACAGGAAAAATGTCAGCTGGTATAGTATTGCTTCAAATCCTGACACTCTAAGCCAAATATATACTTATTTGGAGCCCTTTTTGGCATCAATGAGTGACCATGATCTTAACTCCCTGCATGTAATAAAGCTCCACGGCAATTGTTTCACCGCTCTCAGGAGAACTTGCTTTACCAAAAGTATAGCAAATACCAACCATACGCATATTAATAATCGCTCTTGGTATATTAAAAAGTGCAAAGGCGCCAAAACCTCCCTGGTTAAATCTATCAAAAATGGCCAACAATCCTTAATCCAGGAAGCAAGGTTCGGGTCTAAAGCAATCCTTAAAAACACCAAGAGAACCTGGGACTCGCAAATATGGGGGGTGTTTTAGAAGCCATTCAAACTAAAAACCAAGCCACCTTCTGGCATGTATTTAGCCATGGAAGTAAGTCAGACACAATGAGACCTGAAGCTAACATCTTACCCATGGACTGAGTGGTTCTTTTTCAATTTCTTTATGGTAAGAGCAAACTAACCAATATAAAGCAGGATATGCTTGCCTAGGAGCTGCCATCCGAGGACCAACCTGGCATGGGCCGAGACTCTCTCAGGTCCCAGCAAGAGTCCCTAAACGATAAATTGGTATTCACCTTGGCAGAGACACAGCAGGCTATCTCTGAACTGAAAGTTGGAAAATCCCCTGGGCCTGACAAGATTCATGGGGATTTGTTTAAATCTGCACCAGAGATCTTCTCACCATGCTTAAATCATATCTGTAATGCCATTGTGGCAGGCGCACCTATCCAAGATTCAGCAGAAATAGTCCCCATATACAAGAAAGGCATGAGATTGGTTCAGACAATAAGTTTGACAGATATAGCCCAGAAGATCTTCTGCAAACAAGTCTGGGGCCATTTAAACACTTAGGGCATCATTACGATGGCGGGCGGACAAGTCCGCCCGCCACCGCAATGGCAAACGGGACCGCCCGCAAGAGGTACGGCGGTCCCGCCATGTGTATTAGGATGCCACTGCCACGGTGGCGGTGGCATCCCGCATCATTTACATTGTGGCGGGCGGTGCTGTGAGCAGCACCCGCCGCAATGTAAATAAAGCATGTTGCGCATTGGCATGCACAACGTGACAGGAACCGGGCGGTGCCTGCCACCCTGTGCATGCCAATGTAGGGGGTACCATAGGTACCCCCCAAGTGAACCCCCCACCCCCGCCTCCCCCGGGGCCCCGCAACGGGCCCCCATTGTAAAAGACCGTATGCCGCCATGGAAAGGCACATCTCCACATGCATCATAATATGGATGGCGGTGTCTTGCAGACACCGCCACCATGTTATGCCCCTTTTCCGCCCGGTCGATGAGTCGACCGGCGGAAAAGCGGCGGATGGTCTTTCCGTCCGCCGGGGTCCCCCCCGCCATCGTAATATGGAATGCAGGCGGTGTAAAATAGCGGGTGGATCGCCACCGCCATACGGGCGGTGGCGATCCGCCCGCTATCATAATGACCCCCTTAGTTGGAAGATAATACAATTTGTGTTCCCTTTTCAGGCAGGATTTTGCCCAAGAATAAGTTCCGTAGACCAAGTTTTTAGGTTCTTGATGCTGATGTGGAAAATGTAGATCTCAATGGAGGGAGCCTTTACGTAGCATTCGTGGACCTCAAGGCTGACTTTGATATGGTTTCCAGAGATAAACTCTGGGCAGTCTTGAGGGAAATGGGTATCCCCCGTGCTACTCAAAATTATTGTGCGACTCCATACCGGAAACTATGCCCAAGTACGATGTGGGCTCCTGAGGGTGAAGTAACAGATCGCATCTCAGTAGATAAGGGTGTAAGGCAAGAATGTGTTCTTGCCCCAACGCTCTTTCTACTTTTTATAACAGGTGTGTCGACTTCCTAATGGGATGC
This sequence comes from Calotriton arnoldi, assembly GCA_963921515.1. NCBI lineage: Eukaryota > Metazoa > Chordata > Amphibia > Caudata > Salamandridae > Calotriton > Calotriton arnoldi. Next base: position 331,437 of record CAWUFW010005816.1, read on the forward strand.
ATAAACGACTCCCTGGTCCTGGGTGGTGTCAAGATATCGGCTTTGTTGTTTGCCGATGATACCCTCCTGGTGTCAAAAACCCCCAAAGGCTTAGAATTACTATAAGAAAGATTCAACCTATTTTGGACCACTAATGGGTTAGCCATAAACGCTGATAAAACAAAATTTATAGCTATTCATCCCCACAAACAATTCAAGGAACAGTTAGATTAGGGGGGGGTTAATTTGGAGAAAGTCTCAGATTTTGACTACCTGGTTATGTGTCTGTCCAGTACCAGCTCATGGAACAGTCAGATTGTCAAGAGTGGGCTACTTCTTAATCATAGGGCTGCTGCCACATTGAATATTGCTAAAAACACATCTTTTTACCCAATGTCCCCACTATTGGAAATCTGGAGAACCCAAGCTGTGGCTGCGGCTACTAATGGCTCTGAACTTGGGGCCATAGCAACGTGAAATTGCTAGGGATTGCTGAAAATAAGTTCTTTTAGTCAGTGCTTAGACTCCCCCAATGTACGCCCCAGGTTCTCTTTAGAGTGGACCTAAATGTTCGCCCAATTCATGCCACAATGAGATTAAAACCAATTTTATATTGGCTGAGATTATGGCTGGTTCCTGAGCTAGAATGCTTTAGGAACGGATTAAAGGATATGCTCCTAACCCACAGGTGTGTTAACACTTTGCAGTGGCTAAGCTACATTAACCAATCTCTTTTTGCACTGGGGGCTTCTGATCTTTGACGATGCCTAGAGAGCATCTCTGCTTCTTCCGTAAAATGGGTCAAAGACGCTTTCTGGACTAAGAGTAGAGGAAGGTACTGACATCCACTAGTAGTGGCAGCCTTTCTGACTTCCTGTTGTTCCACAAATGTGAGCCAAGGCTCAAAACCAGATCCTTGTACATAAAATTTAGGCTGGGCACTCTGCCCCTCACATCTTTCACCTGTAAATGGAGGCCCCACACATTGAGCAGCGCAGCCTTTCCGGCCAGTAGAGCAGCCCAGGAGACAGATGCTCGTCTACTCTTTTTTTGTCCAGCATACACCAGACAAAGAAAACGCTGGATTGTACCCTTGTGCAGACTTCTTGGACTACCGTTCCACAAGCTTTGCAGATCTGTAGGTCAGACACTGGGTCTTGTGTGGTCTTTTCTATAGCTGCATTCTTAGAAGCAGTCTGGCCCGTTTGTGCCAGGATACTTACGCAAACGCTAGAGTTCAAGCATTGAGTATTGAAATTGACTACAATCATGATAGTTGCTATCGTCCATCTTTGCCCAACTGACTATTAAATATAACCTGCTAAGAAATTTAGCATTTTATAACAAAATGATGTTTTAATGCTGCTCTGTTTTTAAACGTGTGTTTTAAATTTGAAAATTGACCTTATGCAGAGATTTCTTTCAACTTAAAATTTTACATTGTGGTCCTTTTATCTGAAAAATGTTTATCTTGTATTTTTTGATTAATATCACAATCTGCTTCCTATTTTGTGTTGCTTTTAACATATTAAACTAAATGAAACAAATTATAATAATTGCCATGGTGGGCCTCGTTCTGACAATGTTTTGCACTGCATAAGGGTGCTAGGGAGTAAAGTAGGATCTTTCCCAAGTGTGCATATTACTGATGTCATTTTAATTCAGTTGTGCCTAGCACTCCTAGTGATATTTCCAAATGTGATTTATGCCCAGAAATACATAATGTTCATATTGTGTTAATTAGTGTGTGTGTTAAATACAAACTTTATTTACATACACCACGTGTGAAGCCTCTTTCCTGATGCTCAGTGTATTTACTGTGTGAGAGTGCTGTGCCAATGCTTTACATATTGCCTCTGTGATACGCCCGACTGCTCAGTGCCAAGCTACCCACGGGTGAGCGCAGATTATACAGTAAGTGTAATCACCCACCCCTTACGGGAGAGGTAAGTTCTGCCTGACTAGGGCCTCACATCAGCCAATCAGAATGTGCCAGTTCCACACTCCCGATGGCACAACTGTGGTAGAGAGCTCTGGAGCGTCATACTTGCACTCTGTTTCCTATGCTCATTTTAATGCACAAAAGAGGCACCACCACATGTGTTGTGTGTTAATAACAGCTGCTGTAAGAGCCAAGTGCTGTACTCTGAGGGAGGAGCAGCAAACTGCTTTTGTTTGGTGCTGCTCGTCTGTTTCTGTGCGCACTCCTAGTCTTTCCTCCTATGGTGTTCAGGGGTCTGGCAGTCAGTATATTAAGTGCATGAGATTCTCTGTACTAGGGAAAGGTGCTATGAAACTGCATTATGTGAAGGGTAGTTTAAACAGCAGTGCAGTGCTTGTTTCCTGGCATCACATGCAGCCAGCAGTATTTGAAAATGAAGGAAACGTTACGAAAAAGTAATTGAAAAAACATTGAAAAATAGAAAAGTGAAAAAAAAAATCTTCATTTGTAGAAATAATTGAGAAACGAATTAAACTTCGGTAATATGATTTTTTACAATCAATAGATTCAGCACTGAAGGATTAACTGGGGCTTGTTTTAGGGGAAACAGAAAAAACGGATTAAAAAACTCTTTGCAGCAGCAAGGGTCGAGTGGAAAGGATACTGCATCACAGTATCCGATTTATAGATTTAAATTTAATATTATTTGGCACCGTGCTGCTGTTCTTCCACCTTAGTCTGAATTTCAAGTAAAGAAAGAGGAGCCCTTTTTAGGTCGAGCCTCTAGTAGCGCGCAAGCGCTGCTATGCGAGACTTTATGTAAGGGGCTTCAAAAAGCTGACCACACGCTCGTGCACAATGGCCTTTTCCCTGCGGTTACCCGCAGGGCCGCCATCTGTTTGCAATTATCGTGCCCCGACGCGGGCACGATAATTGAAAACACATGGCCATTGTGCACGAGCGTGTGGTCAGCTCAGCAGGCTGCCGCGCTCGCTCGCCCCCGCTCCTCTCTCACGCTGCCGACGTCTCTGCTGTCCAGCGCTTCACTTGTTCTTACTAGAAGCCCCCCACCAGGGCCTTATTCTAGGCCTAGCTGGGATGTTGTATTGGGGCTATCAGTTAAGATCACTGCACCGTTGATTTGAGGCCTGTCAGGCCGGCTTCAATCAAGGCCTCGATGGCGACCAGGCCTCAAAGCCGCCCGCGATAGAGGGCAGCGACACATAACGAGATTAATTTGCTGTTGTTGCTCCTTTTCCCGAGATGACGAATTGTTTTAACAAGGCCTGCAAATGACTCTCTACTGTGGCTCGTTAATTATCGTGCTGCCGGGTGTGAAGTTGGCCCTGAATGTGTAAGCCAGGCCAGCCTGTTTGATCAGCGCTGCCCTCTGAGGGCAGACAGGCCTTTGTTATCTGTGCCCTCCTGTCGCGCGGATGTGGATTGGGAGCCGGCCCGGTCTGTGGAAGGGACGCCGAGGGAGGATGCGAGCGGCATGGAGCAGGGCACTGGCTGCTTTGATGGAAATAGGTACGAGGGTGGGTAGGATGGCAAGAGTCCACTGGACGTACCAGCTCGGGACTGGCAGCAGGGCACGGGTAGCACAGGCTGACAGCCTGCTGCAACTGGCGTGAACGCTTACAGGCGGCCCTGCAGGAGAGGAGCACAGGACATGGCACCAGGGAAAGTGGGCACATGCGGAATGGAGGACCGAGCCACCGTGGCCGAAGGGGCACTCGTAGATGCAGCTTAAAACGGGAGGGGTGGCACGAGCAGCAGGTAGCATAGCCGGTATATACGTGGATTGAGCAACTGAACGGGAAGGTCAAAAGCAGGGGTCACAGGCACCTGAAATGGATTCCCGTAGCAGGGCATAAGAGTCAGATTACAAAGATCAGGGCGGTGTGGCGTAGGTGAATGGGTGTGGTAGATATGACGTCATCGGGTGTCAGCGGGAGCTTTGCACTGGCAGTGTATAGGGTGACCAGGCGTCCCGGATTTGCCGGGTCAGTCACGGTTTTTCAACAGCTTCCCCGACAGATTTGGCAGATGTTGGTCATGTCCCGGTTTTTAGAGAGGCCGAGGTCAACTTAAAACAAAGGGAGCCTTTTATTAGGTGTTTCCAAATCAGGGCTAGTTAGCAGCTGTTATAAGTTAGCAATTTAATTAACAGGTATGATGCTGGTTTTGCACATAACATTTGATTTATTTTCTTAGTGCCTCTTCTGTGTGTCTGTGTTGATGAGGGTTGTCATTCTTTGCCATTTCCGTTGATGTAGTAAAAGTGTTGTCCTTCCTCTATTTTTGTGAAATGTCCTGGTTTTTGGGTCGCAGTGTAGCGTGCCAGGATGAAATGTTAACTACAACCGCGCCTCGCTTTCCTGTCAAAGAGCAGCTCATCCCATGTTCTACCCAGCTCACCCCTTGGACAATGAAGTGCTTATTGCTGGTTGAACGGGATAATAATCCAGGATCTAGATGTCTTTCTTACGTTGGAAGCCCTGTCGAGCTAGCGCTTGAATATAGCACGAATAGAAGAGATTCAGCCAGTCGTGTAAGATCAAGTAGGCGGAATCTCGGTTTAACAAGTAGCAACCCCAAAATAATTCCAGTTTCTTCGATCACTAATATGCCATTGGCATCGCTAACAAGGTGGTAATTTCACACAAAAAAATTGCTTTCCAACATTACTTCCCAAGTTAACTGAATTACTTTTATCGATGTCGGAAAGATGAAAGGCTGAGGGGGCCCTGTTGAGCGACACATCCAGAATGTAGATCGCCCCCTCGCCCTTCACGGGCTTTTTGTAGAAAGCCTTCACTTGGCTGCAGAAATAAGTATTTCCCGCTTACCGCCGTTTATGAACGGTTTCATGCCATATGTGTATGAAACAGGAGGGGATTTAAGCAACTTTAGGCCACTAAGTCTCTTGCAGCGGGCCTGCCAGTGAAGTGCGAATAGAGTGTCCTCTCTGTTGCATCCGATTGAGACTCACCTTTGAGTCAACCAATAAAAACAAACCATGCAGGTATTAGTTCATCTAAGATTTAATTTTTTACATGCGTCAAATTTCGAATTTGCTAGAGCGTTTTACAGAACTGTTCAATTTCACACATAAGGGAGAACAATGCGGTATACAGCCAGGAAGCACGACCTCCTCTCCCAGTCCTAAATTTCATGCATAGCTAAATTGTCTTCTATTGTAATTGCATTTATATAGCGCTCACAACCCTTGACGAGGCGCTGAAGCGCTTATTGTGTGGCCCTGGGTGCATCATTATTTTATTTATTTATTTTTTATTATTTATGCGTTTTTATATAGCGCGGACTTTACCCGAGGGTGTCAGAGCGCTTCACAATAGGAACAGTAACATTACATGAGGAGAAGGATACCAGTGAGCATAATACAAAAGCATGCGTTACATTGCATGAGGAAAAGTGACAATTGTGCAGATAACAAACAAACCAGATACAAAAAGAGGTATACGTTCCAAGAGGAAAAAGTGACAGGTGTGCATGATACATGGGGTACAAAATACAAATAGAGGTATAATACTGCAGACGTGGCAGTCATTCATAACACACTGGGAAGGCACTTCTATAGGCTTGGAGTACAGAATTTCCTATAGTGGAAGAACTTCCTTGAGGTAGTAGAGAGGGCGTGAATTCAACAGGGGGTACATGGGGTACAAAATACATGATACATGGGGTACAAAATACAAATAGAGGTATAATACTGCAGTAAGTGGCAGTCACTCATAACACACTGGGAAGGCACTTCTATAGGCTTGGAGTACTCCTATAGTGGAAGAACTTCCTTGAGGTAGTGGAGAGGGCGTGAATTCAACAGGGGACTTGAAATGAAGGGAACACGCACATAAAATCCAACACAACACGCAAAGGTGAGGAATGAACAGGAAAAAGTACAAATTTACACTGACGAGCGAACTTCCTAGAGGGGCCTGAGAACGAAAGTATTAGTTCTGGAAGTGTCTTTGGAAGAGAAGAGACTTGAGGTCAGCTTTGAAGATCCGGGTAGAGGAGGTGGCACGGAGCAGTGGGGGACGCGAGTTCCAGATTCTCACCGCATTGCCCGAGAAGGATTGAGCCATCGATCTTTCCCTTTTGAAGACGGGGGCTCAAGCAGAAGCTTTTCCGCATTGCGAGAAGGGCGAGAGCCACCGGACAATTTCAATTTATTCGCCAGGTAACGAGGGGAGGACGTGTGTAAGGCTTTGTGTGTGATGCAGGCAGTTTTGTAAATAGATCTTGCCTCGATCGGAAGCCATCGAAGAGAGGACAGGATAGGAGTGACGTGGTCGCTTCGTTTAGACCCTGAAATGAAGCGAGCTGCTGAATGGAGGATGGATTTGAGAGGGAGAGGTGGGATTTGGGTAGGCCCGTCAGAAGAGAATTGCAATAATCCAGTCTTGAGAGAACCAGAGATTGTACCAAGGTTTTTAAGTCTTTCTCCGGGAAGAACCGACGGATCCCCCAAAGAAGGCGCAGCTGGTACCGTGCGTTCTTAGCAATAGAGTTGATGTGGGAGATTAGGTTGAGTCTTTTGTCAAGAATGACACCTAGGGATTTAGCGCTGTCGACAATGATGGGTTTGTTGTTGAGTAGGTTCAGCTGATCCATCCAAGATTGAACAGGAGGAGGTGAGAGAGAGGTAGAGAGGAGGAGGAATTCAGTTTTGGCGGGATTCAGAATGAGTTGGTGAGCTGACATCCAGTTGTGAATAGAGTTGAGAGTAGAATTGAGTAGGGAGAGATCGTGTGCGGAAGACACCTTAAGGTAGATTTGCGTGTCGTCCGCATACAGATGGTAAAGGATCCCAGAGTTGCTTAGGAGGTTCCCTAAAGGTTCCAGGTAGAGATTAAACAAGGTGGGTGCCAGGATAGAACCTTGAGGGACGCCTTGACCTACGGCCACAGGAGATGAAAGACTGTTCCCTATCTTGATCATTTGGGATCTGTCCGAGAGGAAAGAGGCAAACCATTTGCGCACTGTGCCGTCCAGTCCCATTCTCTGTTGAAGAGTGTTGAGGAGGGTGCTATGATTAACCGTGTCAAAGGCTGCAGAGAGGTCTAGAAGAATCAGAAGACATGATTCCCCAGAGTCGAGTATATGCAGCGCATCGTCAATCACTTGCAGCAGGGCTGTTTCAGTGCTGCAATTTTGGATGAAGCCCGACTGGAAGACGTCGAGGAGGTTATTGTCCATAATATGTGAGGAAAGTTGTTTCGCAACACATTTTTCGGTGATTTTCGAAAGAAAAGGGAGGTTGGTGATAGGGCGGAAGTTGTTGAGGTCGTTCGCATCGGCGGAGGGTTTTTTTAGAAGAGGGGTGACCTGACCTGATTTGAGGGCAACCGGGAGGGAGCCATGACTGAGGAAGAGATTGACTAGCCTGGTCCAGTAAGAGAGAGTATAGGTGTAGAAATCGATGGCGATGTCGCTAGGGATGGGGTCAGAAGAATGGTTGGAGGGTTTAGTTTCGAGGATGCATTTGAGGAGGTCATCTTCCGAGATGACGTCAAAGTTCTGCCAGGTAACTAAGGATTTCCGCTCCTCAATGGGGGGGTGGACGACCTGATCCACCAGTGCTTTGACCTTTTCATCGAAGAATATAGCGAAATCTGCTGCTTTCTTTGAGGAATCCTCAGGCTTAATGGTTAGGGGAGAACAGTTTGGGTTTTTGATGAGGTCGAAAAGTTTTTGGGTCTGTTTTTGGCTGAGTCAAGGAGGGATCTGAAATGTGATGCTTTTTCAAGGAAGATGTGGTTGTGATATTTGGATCTTGCTGAGCGTAAAAGAGAGAGATTGGAGGTGGAAGGAGATTTTCTCCAATGTTTCTCCAGGAATCTAAGGTTTTTCCTTTCATCGTAGAGCGCTTTATTGAACCAAGGTGCTGAGGGGTGGGTCTTTTCCTTTTGCTTTGGAGAGGAGCGACAATGTCGATTTCGACTGCTAGTACTGAGAGGCACTGAGAAGTGAGAACGTTGACATCCACGCTAGGGTCTAGTCTAGGAAGTGCCCGCATAGCGGAATCACAAAAAGTGTCAAGATCAATGTTCTTAGTGTTGCGGAACCAGGTAGTAGCTCTTTTAGGTTAGCCAAGAGTTATAACGTGCGATAGGTGAAAACGGAAGGGAATGAGGAGGTGGTCAGACCAGTCTACATGGATGGGAGGAGCAGTAGTCAGCAGGTCTGCTTTGGATATGACAAGGTCCAGAATTGAGCCCTTGGAAAGTGTGGTTTCCGAGCAATGTTGGAGGAGATCATTGGCTGAGAGAAAGGAGGCAAGCTTGTTGGCAGCCGAGTCTTCCAAAGAGCCCCAGTGGAGATTAAAGTCACCCAGGAAGATCTGTCTGTCACTTTGAGAGAATTGGTCACTGATGAAGTCAGTCAGTTCCTCCACAAAGGAAGAGCAGTAACCAGGCGGGTGGTAGATGGCATGGAATCTAAAGGGTGAGCCGTGATGTATTTGAAGTTCTAGGGAAAGGCATTCGAATGTACGGAAGAGGGTGGTAGGGAACGCTTTAATTTGAAGGGAGTTTCTGAAGATGATAGCGACACCTCCCCCAATTTTGTCTGCCCTGTCATTTCTGAGGATAGAGTAGTCAGTGGGTACCAGAAGATCAAACAAAGTATGAGAGGAGTCATTAAACCAGGTCTCAGTGAGGAAGAACATGTCAAGATTTTGGTGTATGATAGTATCAGAGATTTCCACTTTGTGTTTGATTGCAGATCTGCAGTTGTGGAGCAAACAGTGCAGCTCTGACGCAGATGTTTTGGTGATGGGGGTGTTAGGGTTGTTCAGGGAGATAGGAATAAGATTCTTGAATGAGGGAGCCCGGTAAGAGGGAGGTTGGTGAGGTCTGACAGAGGAGATGATCTGAATAGGAAACTGCGTAGAATTATTAGGAGAGGAGGGCGGAGGGGAGTGACGTTGGTGGTCTTGAAGCTGGCCAGTAAGTTGGTGATGTCTGCAGAGGTCAGACTGTGGTTGGTTTTATTGGGGCGCGGGAGCAAGGAACTCCTCGGGAGGTTGTTAGGGACAGGGGACAACTTGGCGCTTAACCGTGAGATGGACGCTACAAGCTGGGAAATGGAATAGATGAGAGAATCAAGTTTATTTTCCAGAGAGAGGAGAGCTGAGCACGGAGTGTTTGGTGGCTCGATGGATAAAGGAGGGAGTGCAGAGAGTGAGGGAGGACAGGGAGGGGTGGGGGAACGAGTTGAGGGCGGTGGTGCAGAAGGTAAGGGAGGACAGGACGGGCTGGAGGAGCAGGATACGGGAGGGAGTGCAGAGAGTGAGGGAGGACGGGGCGGGGCGGGGTGGTGGAACGGGATAAGGGAGGGAGTGCAGAGGGTGAGGGAGGGAGGGGAGGGGTGGGGGAATGGGTGGGGAGTTGGGGAGAAAGGGTAGAAGGTGAGGAAAGATGGTGGACAGAAGGAGCGGATGGTGAAACAGTGGTGGGAAGAGAAATATTTTTATTGGAGTTGAACAGAGGGGAAGAGAAGGGGGCATACGTATGAGGAGGAAGTTGAGGAGTAGGAGGGGGGACAAATGAAGGCCGGAGGTAAGGGGAGAAGAGGGGAGACGAGACGAGACTGACCCGGGCGGGGTGGGCGGGGGGTCAGATGAAGTCCGAATGTGCGTGGAGACTAGAGGAAAGGGGGCTGTAAAGGGGGGGAGGGCGGGGGGTCCGAGGAAGGCCAGAGGAATGGGGGGAAAGGAGAGGATGGTGCAAGACAGGTACTGTAGGTTATGAAGGGGGAATGTAGGGGGACAGGTAACAGTTGGAGTAGGGGGAATTAACTAGAGGGAAACTGAGGGAGGAGTAAGGGTCTGCAAGGTCAGAGGGAGAGACGAGGAAGGAATTGTCAGGGAGGGAGACAAGGTTGGGGAGCAAGGGAAGAGGAAGGTGGGGTTGAGGATAGATGGGAGGTGGAAGAGAAGAATTTAGGGTACGGGGACGGGGAAGAGCGGAAAGGGATGAGGCGAAAGGGGGAGGGAAGGGGGAAGGTAAGGAAAGTTGATCGGTAGACCAGCTTGTAAGAGAGGTGAGTTAAGAGGGGGCGGTGGGTAGGTTTAGTGGGATTGGGGGCGGCGAAAATGTTGGAGAATCGAGCAGGTGCAGGGTGGGGAGGGGGGTGGAGGCCAGAGGCCGGAAAGACAAGATAGGGGAGGGGCATTTTGGGAAGGGGAAGAGAGGGAGATGAGGGAGCAGAGGCAGGGGGAACAAAGGGTAGGCCTGTGCCTCCCGGGATAGCGGCCTGCTGGAGTATCGGGGGTCAGGGGGAGAAAGGGAGAAAGGAGAGGAGTTCAAAGAAGAGTCGAGGGAAATCATAGTTGTGTGGGTTGGACGAAGGGAGTGGAAGAGATGGTCAAAGAGGGAGAGACAGGAGTCTGTCGCTTGAATCATGACGGTGCCATTATGTAGAGTGTTATGGTGAGAGAGCCCTTAAAGCTCGTGGAGGGGGAAATTTTTAGCCGCTGTCCATGCGGGATAGATGAGGAGGAGGAGACGTTGAAGAAATTGAGGAAGCTGGTGGACCAGGAAGGGATGTCATGGGTGAAAAAAATTAAGTCATTTTTTTTTTAGCTTCCCTAGGTGCCCATTATGGAATTGATCCACAAAGAGGGAATCGGGGAAGTGTTCAATGGTGTTGTGCTTGAACCGTTTTGCTGCTGCTTTGGACAGATTAGGGGGATAGATGACTTTGAAGCAGATAACTCCCGACTTAATTCGAGTGGAAGCCATGATAGGGAGAAGAGGGGCCACTAGGGTAGCGATAGAGCCAAGAAGAATAATAAGAAGAGGAGGGCACATAAGCCGGAAGACGAGTGAGGATAATCCAATGAGATAGAGGTCAGGAGACGACTAGAAATGCAGGGCCAGGGACTCTGGTCTAACTCCCTAATAAAACATCATACCGGTGGGATAGAAGGCTGGCTTGCCTCCAGCAGTGGAGAGTGTGTGTGACTTGTGTCTTGGTTCCTTTTCCTCCAGGCACCACTGTAGACATAAGTGTGACATTAGCAGGTGCCGCGAGGTCCCTGTGCCTCACCCGGGGCAGTGTGCTTGCATCATGGCCTGCTAAGCACCCGGTCCCAGGAGCACATTGTCTTGTGACTGGTGAGAAAGACTCCTGTGTCCTTGGGGTCGAGTCTCGAGGGCTCCTGGACAGCAGCGCCCCTCCCAGGGCGGTGAAATGCAAAGCTGCACGCGCAGGTCGGTGTAAGTCGGGGAGGAAGCAGCCTACGGGTGCCCCAGCCTGAGTCTGCCATTTGCATTCAATTGTCACTGGACTTCCTCTGTGGGTTCCAAACTTCCCGCTTCGGGGCATGTCTGAGGAGTCGGACTCTATTGTATGGAGAAGAGAAGCAGTCCAGGCTCCTGTTAATGTCTTAGGGAGATTCAGAACAGAATAAAATATACAAATTCAACACGCCTCACGCATGTTTTGTGTTTTTACCACCTACAGTGCTTTGCTGCTATCAGTCGTTGGGCTTCTGCGCTCAATGCAGCCCCTCTGCCACAGATTCACTGCCTCTGCCAATAGTGCGACCATATACATCAGAGGCGTAATCATCAGCAATGCAGGAGGTGCAGTGGCACCGGGCCCCACTGCAACGCCAATAATAGATGTGTTTTTTAACTGTTAAATCGGGGGTTGCGGGTCCATTTTCCGTATTCGAATGGGGCCCAACACATCCTTGCAAATCAACTGATACAACAGAGCAAGCCATCAAGTAATGATTTATTATATTAATGCACGTGGTTGCACTTCTAAAATTGTAAACATCCAGTCCGATCACAGTCCCGTTAAAGTTAAGGAGCCATTCACTTATGAATTATTTTATATTGTTACCGCCAATCAGCGTTGTCAGCTGCAGGAACGCGCGCTTTTAATAGAGGTGATATATTCTGTGCGGTTCGGCTTTAGCATCCATGATGGGTTGGGACGCAGCCCGCTCTGCGCGCATTGCGAGCTCCTCGTCTTGCCCACAATGCAGTGCTTTAAATAAGCCGCTACTGAGTACCTGCACTTCTTTATTTTGAGAGGGATAGTACCGACCCTTCGCAGCAGAGGTCCAATACTTTTAATTGGAGAGTTCCGGCACTTCTCAGAAGCATGTAGGTACTCTGGTATAGGGTACCTGCACTTCTGTTTCTCCATTCCAAGCACTGCCTCATAGTAAGACCTGCTTCGGATGCACAGCGCCCAATAATATCTGTGCTAGACCTTGAATATCTGCGAGCAATGGGCGCCCTATATGGTCCATGCAATTGTTGCCCACGATTTTTTTCATTTGATTCATTTACTTTTTTGCCTAAACTTATGCCCAACTTTTCATTTAAATGTAGGGGCTAAAGCCGTGTTTCAAGTTATATTCATGGCAACATTTTAGAAGAGAAAAGTGAGAGATTTTAAAACAATAATCAGGAGAATGTATTACCACCATTGACTTCTGAGGCCTCAATCGGGTCTATTGTCATGTATGCTGCTGCAGGATCGGATATCAGAAATGCAGACACACTTTTTAGGTCTCGCCTACGCAGCGCGCATGCGCTGCATAGGAGGACCTTTAGCCGTCGCTCTGCTCTTTTTGGAAGCACATACTCGTGCTTGTGGCGGCATCCACCTTGCGGGAGCGAGCAGGGGCGCGCCACAAGCACGAGTATGTGCTTCCAAAAAGAGCAGACTGCGCGCGTGCGCACGCACGCAGCACTCCTGGGCTCTCTCTCTCTCTCTCGCTCTCCCTCCTCTCCTCTCGCTTTCTCTCTCTCTTTCTCTCTGTCTCTCTCGCTTTCTCTCTCTCTCTCGCTCTCTCTCTCCCCCTCTCTCGCTCTCCCCCTCTCTCTCTTTCTCACTCTTTCCCTTTAGGACATTACGGGTTAGGACGCATTTAATGCATTTAACCGCTGTGACTTATTTCGTTTTCATGGCGCTACTCCTTAACCAACCGCGGCGCTTTATTCTCAGGTATGGGGCTTTTTGAACCTCCATGCTGCTTTCACGTTAGCAAATTGCAGCACTTCCATTAGTGGTATGTGACTTGTCGAGAGTAGGTGGAAAAGATGTGAAAGTGACCGCGTCCCAGCGCAAGCATCATATACGCCATCATGAGTGCAGGGTAAGGTTAAGCAGCCGGCTCTCATCCCTGCGGTAGACCATTGCTATCTCCACCTTTCTAGCTCCTACATGCAGCCCACTCTCTTTCTGGCTTTATTTCTCTTAAGCCGCTTCTTTTCTGTTCCTCTGAGCTTCGTGCCTCTATCTTTTATTGATGCGCATCCTAACCAGACACAGAACAAGCTTCACCGGCTTGACGAACTCGGGCTCTGCCCTGTTAGCTGTGATGACTCACCCTCGGCACACCACAAACCTCTTTCTCGTGGTGGTTCACTTGTTTTCTATCATGTGAAACCACGCACATGCTAGGCAGCAGCTTGTTTTCAGATGTGACTCCTTTGTTCGAGCTTTGCATCTGTGTTTTTTTTTTCTTTTCACTCCAGTTCATGCAGTACACTACAGACCTCAGCCTTGCTCCACTTATAAAATGAAACCCTTCTGTTTTACAGAAGTTGCTTAGTTGTTGATGAACTAATGCTGAAAGGGCTCGGTGCCTCTTGTGTGCTCTTGAAAGCGCCTCAACCCTCTGCTCCAAATTCACTGGTCATTTATTTGTCTTTAGCTTTTGATGAGGACTGCGAGACATCCTGCCTGCCCATCGCTCCCTTCTTACTCTCGACGCCACAAACCGTCCTTTGTCTGCAGTTAAAGAGTTGGTCTCGCATTGCTGTCGTCCCAGTCCTTCTTTAATCCATTACATTATTTGTAACTCTTCTTCTTCTGTTGAGTGCTTGCTACACTCCTTTACTTCTTCCCTTTTAAAGAATGTTTCCGACCATTTCTGATCATCCCCTATGGATAGATTGCTGCAGTCCCTGCCAAACTCATATTGAACCTTCTAGGGCGGATGCAGTCTTCCCCTCTCCACCCAGGATTTATATTCTATTAATTTCTATTCTTTTACTTCAGGATTTATATTCTTTACATGTACTCGTTCTTAAGCCTTACCTCCGGCAACATTTGAGCTTGGAGTATTTTACTCATATTTTTTTTTATAGCTGTGCATTAATGCTGGTTCAAAGGCTTTGAAAATGAGGCCTTGAGCAGTGAACAAGCCAACAGCCAAGAAGCGCTCATGTTCCTGCTGCGGAAAAATGTCTGCCCTGCTCTCCAAAGCTAGTGCCAACTTCATATTGAAGGTTACATATTATGCAACTGGTATAAGAGAGAACAAGCATTGGCATAGCCAATAGGTCTCGCCTTTGGGACCTTATAAGTGTTTAGCCATGCAACAGTTGATGTTGTTGCACCACGGATATTGTACTGCATAACTAAATACTTATAAGGTTCCAAAGGCGAGACCTATTGGCTATGCCAATGCTTGATAATACAGTTTTTGTATTCTGTGGGTTTGTCTGAACCTCTAATGTGTTGGAAATGATCTCACACTGCACACAACGATCTTCTGGGTGGCGCTTGCAAGAGCCGGGGAACTCTATGAGGAGAAGCTTGGTAGAAGGTATAGCAGTGTGTAGGGTACAGCTAGTTTTAAGTTAGTTCAGAGGTCATGCCAGGGTGCAAGAGTTGTGTAATGGTGTCCCTCAGTTTTATTCTTTCTGGAAGGGCAGGTAGCCTGCAACAATGGGCCGATCTAATGGTAGGTTTGAAGGAGAACAATACTCAACCCGCATGAAGAAAGAGTGATTCCGTAGCCAAATATTGCATTTCAGGTGTTGTCACACCCCGCAATGTCTAGGCTCTATGCAAGATCTCAGGTTCAAAGAGTGAATGCATGACCTGACTGAAGTCTTAGGCTCCAGGCATTGGGTGCAGACTGCTTTCACAGACCCAGATGAGGCTGTGTCACTGCAGGAGTTTGTGGGTCACATGACAAGCCCAAGGAGACGTTTCTGAGTCCAGAAGTAGACTTAGGACCAATGGGAGCTCAGATGACACAGCAGTCGCGGCTCCTGGAGGGACTTTCGCCGGGCGGTGACGTGCGGCGGGGGAGGGGCAGGGTGGGGGGTAGTAAAAACCGGAATCCGGCTGAACACAGGTAAGTTAGCAAATAAATAAATAAAACGAATTTCGTAGCGCACGCTGCATCGCATTTGGCGATGCAGCGCGCGCTACGAAATTCGTTTTATTTATTTATTTGCTAACTTACCTGGATTCGGCCGGATTCCGGTTTTTACTACCCCCCACCCTGCTCCTCCCCCGCCGCACGTCACCGCCCGGCGGAACTCCCTCCAGGAGCCGGGACTGTGACACAGTGGATGTTTACACACTTAAGGAAAATGACATCTAGAAAGATCGCATACCACAAGAGAGGTCATGTCCCATGTTATGTTAAGTCATTAAATCTTTTTACAAATGATACCTTCTGTGCCCTTGTTTCATGGAAATTGCTTCAGAGACTTTGGATCAATTTACGAAAGGGATGTCCAATACACTAATCAATACAATGTCCTAGCATGCTGGGCAAAGACAAGGTTTTTTTTACCCATCCTCTCCTTAGGAATGAGTGCACAGTATCATCAGAGGTGAAACTGTCTGTTCTTCCTTCTCGACCTAGACACTCCATACTCGGATTGCAGCGGTTAACCTTAGGTTCAGCGACTCTCCAGTCCATGCTGGAAATGCACATTTCCAGCATCTTGCAGTAAAGCTTAGACTTGCTTTCAATGTTGGCAACCAGAAGAATGATTTTAGGAAATCATTGGATTCAGCAATGTGTTCATGTATTTTTATCTTAGTTTCAAGATCGTTTTGCATTTTTTCCATGAGAAGATGCTGCCACCTGCTCATTAGATATTTTTCCCTGAAGTAACACGTTTCTGTGATGTGCTTATGCTCCACAGACTTGTATTGAGATAAAAATGTATATAAAAACTGCCCAAAATGATGCACTTTTACCATTACAAGTTCCAATTGACCTTTTAAGGTGGGGGCTGAAATTACAATTGTCTCTTGATTATTTGTGGTGCTGCTTGCTATTTTTGAATTTAATGCATGGTAGACTTTTTTGCTTCCTTGTGTTTTCTGTTTTATTTCAACAACAGGTAAGATATATTTCCTATTTGGTTCTGATAGGGCCTGGAAAGGCCAAAGCATGTGAGGTAAGCCATAAGCATGTGACACACACATACAGACACACACACACCGAAGCAACTGCTTACAACTTTGAATAACCAAGATGACGTGCTGTGGCTATTAAATTATTGGAGTTATATTAATTTGTAGGGTACACTTTGGCAAGCCTTAGAAGAACTTCGAGCCCTATGTCTGCAAGGCACTTGTGCTTCTTTTCTTCAGCAGGGTGATGTATACTGTTTACTATTTAGTTACTGAGGTTTCCAGGCATTACTTGATCAAAAGGCTGCCAAGTATTCCAAACAGTGCTACTCTCTGACTAGGGTCTGAATTAAAGGCTATCAGAGTGTGAAGCCACCAGAACCAAAGTCCTGCCTCCCCATCTATCATATTTGGCCAGAACGCTTGGTGTGTGTGGGATGAGTAAGGTATTCCTGAGCTTCAAGGCCAGTTTTCTTAAATCATGATGAAGTGAGTCCAGCTTATGCTTCTCAAGCTGGTCTCTTAGCAGATGAGTTCTGTTCACTGCACAGTTTGCAACCACCAGAGTTGCTTTTAACCTGAAACCTTCACCAGGTCGTTCCTCCGTACTTGGTACCCACCTATTGAACCTCTTTTGGAGGCAGGTGGTCTAAGTTGTTTTTAAGGTGACTAAACAATATCAATACTTTGGAAATGTTTACAACTTTCTGTAAAGCCATGGCCCAGCCAGATCCTCACCCACTTTGTAAAGCTTCCCCATTAATGCTGAACTGTTCGCCCTGTAATTCTGGCTCTCTTGGCCCAAAGAACAGAATGACCATCCTTGAAAAGGCCCTCCCTTTTAAGAATTCCAGACAAGCGTCTATAATCGTTCCTGCCAGTCGGCGTTGACAATGCATGCTGATCTGGCCTTTTCTCTCCCCTTCAAGACCTAAAGGATCTCCTCTGCCCCATTCCTACCACCTGCCTCCAGCTCCACTAGAGGTCTCAGGAAAGGATTCGGCTGCAAGGAAAACTTCAGGCTTGAGCCATCCAGGTCTCAGGTATGAGAGAGAACGTAGCGCGATCAAAAATCGAAACACACCGTGGAAGACAACTCAGGCTCTATGGGAGAACTCAAGATCCCACGAAGACGCAGGCCTGCAGGAAAGCTCCCAATCAATCTTTGAATCCATAATTAGGGTCTGTAGTGGTGTGGGCTTGTTTTGGTGAGAAGAACGACTGGCAAGGAGCAGAAGTGAGGAGGCGTTATCGAGTCCGGAATAAAGGCACTGGACCTACTTCACAACTTGTCAGCCATGTATTAATAATTTCTTCGCTAAAAGTAGGGATTTGTTCTTTAATGACATCTCGCTCTGAGCTGCAGGAAAGTGGAGGCGGCTGAAACTGTAGCAACTGCACAATTTCACCCTGTTTTCTTCAATGATTAGGAATAAAAAGGGTTTATTTGGGTTGAATGCTGCCAGTACTTAATTTGTGCCAGTGGCTAGAGGTGCAGAGAACCAGTACTCACTTTTGGGGAACCTATACTTATTTTTCCTCATCAGACTTGAATGAGATCAGAAGAGAGAAAGGCAGTAAAGAGAGATAGGAGAAAGAGAACTATAGAAAACATGTGACAAAGGGAGAATGCAAGAATAACAAAGAATCTGAAATGCTGCAGATGTTCTACTTTAAAGACTGCTTGAGCGCTGCCTGGGGGGAAATTGACTGGTAGTTGGGGTCCATTTTATGTAAATATTGTAATTCTCTTTTTCTAGAGAGGGATGTATTTTTCAGGAATATGTAGCATGCCCTGTCCTCTACACTGGCCTGGGGAAAGTACGAACTTGAGTATATTTGTCTGTTGGATGGTCTTAGGTCTGGGTATCCTGGAGGATTGGGAGATGGGTACCCTGTGGGTCCCTCTATGATGTCTCAATCAATACTTAGGGGCATATTCTCAAGCCCCCATCACCACCACAACGTCACTTTCAGTGACGTTGTTGTGGCGATAGGGGCTTCGCCCTATTCACAAGGCAGCGTTAAGCCACGTTAGGTGGCTCAACGCTGCTTAACGCTGCCTTGTGAATAGGGCCCCCTTCATGCTGTTTTTAGCGTGAAGGGGGCGTGCAGTGGGTGTTGCGGTGGGCGTTCCACCGCAACACCCATTGAGTTTGACGCTACCTCCTATTCACAAGGGCAGCGTAAATAGGAGGTAGCGCCAAACTTAAGACCAGGGAAAATCTGGTCTTAAGGTGGCGAAACGAGGAGAAATGCTTTATTTCTCCTCGTTTCTGCTTTTTCCATGTGTGCTGCCTTGTGCAGCACACATGGAAAAAGCAAAATGCAATGCAATGCAAAATGCCATGGTTTGTTCATGTACAGGAAGGTGTCCCTTCCTGTACATGAACAAACCATTTTTTAAAATGCCGTTTTGTAACTTGCATGTGTGCTGCATGAAGCAGCACACATGTAAGTTACAAACTGTCATTTTCGGTTTGTTTATGTGCAGGAAGGGACACCTTCCTGTACATGAAAAAACCTCCCTGCTCGCAGGTGCAAGGGTGCCTGCGTTGGCGCTAAGTTGTGAAACTTAGCGCCATGGCAGGGGAAAATGCGAGGCTGCACCATATCCTTGAGAATAGGGTGCAGCCTCGCGTTTTCGA
Source organism: Calotriton arnoldi (assembly GCA_963921515.1). Classification (NCBI taxonomy): domain Eukaryota; kingdom Metazoa; phylum Chordata; class Amphibia; order Caudata; family Salamandridae; genus Calotriton; species Calotriton arnoldi. The sequence continues at coordinate 350,172 of CAWUFW010005816.1, forward strand.
AGTGGCGGAGAGAGGCGTTAAGCCAAGAAGGCTAACGCCTCTCTCCGCCACTTCCTTGAGAATATGGCCCTTAGTTTGTAAAAAGTGTAAGTGGAGGGTCCAAACGTTTTTCTTAGGAGCCTGCCACTGGCACTGCCAAATGCCATGGTTATTAAATACCACGGCTAACTAATTTTGATGCCTTTGTATCCCTCTTTCTTCCACCACCCAGTACTTACTGTCTCTTAATTTCACTCTCGCAGGTTGTTTTTCATCCTTGCTTTCTTCCCTGTCAATGTTTTCCTACCTTTCTGTTCCTCTTTCTTTCACCCTTTTCTACTTTTTTCTCAAGTCAAAATCTGACTATGAAAAATAAATCTAAGGGCCTCATTACAACTTTGGCGGTCCTACAGCGGACGGTGCAACACACCGTCCGCTCTAGGACTGCCAAAGCTGTGGTGCTGCTGCCTGCCAGATTAGAAGTTGAATCCTGGTCTGGTGGGCGGTGCCCCAGCGGTCTAAGGCTGTATACAAAACAAGGGAACCCAAATAGAATCGGTCAGGGACCTTGGGAACTAACTTTTTACAAGAGACAGTGGTCCCTGAGATAGTGAAGAATATGTATGCAATGAATATAGCCTCAATGAGTGCTATATTTTAGCCAATATCCAGCCGGACAAAGGCAATTTTAATATGCAGAATAGTTACAATAGAACACAAATGCGAGTCAAAATAACAGTGGGATACAAGCCTGTATCAAAATAACAGTGGGATACAAGCCTGTATCAAAATAACAGTGGGATACAAGCCTGTATCAAAATAACAGTGGGATACAAGCCTGTATCAAAATAACAGTGGGATACAAGCCAGCGGTCTAAGGCGGCAGTCTGTCAGGCTCATTGAAGAGCCTGACATGCAGACCGCTGTTCTCAGAGCGCCAACTGCACCTTCCTGCACGTTGTGGCATACATGCCACACTGTGCAGGAACTGGGGGTGCAAAACCAGGAGGACACTACCCCGTCAGCATGCACCCTCAGGCCCAGGACCAACAGGGGGCCCTGTTAGGGCCTCCTTTGTTGCCCCTCCGCCACCCTTTTCATGACAGGCTCACCGCAATGAAAAGAGTGATGGACAGGCAACTACTAATATGCTTAGGGGTGCTGCAGCGGCACCACCAAGCATATTAGTGCTCCTGACTGCTGCACGACCACCGTGGGATCCTTGATCCCTGGCGGTCGCAGCGGTCCTGTGGTGGTCGGACCGCCACCACGGGTTTGGAGGTCCTACGGCCCACCAAACTCGAAATATGGCCCTATGTCCCCAAATGCGAGTGTCGGTCACACTTCCCTGAAACCACTGGCACAAATTAAGCACTGGCAATGTTCTGTAGCAAAAAGAAGACATTTCATTGGTATTGATAGAAGTAGCTCATGAACTGCACTTCTAATCTTAGCAGCGGAGTTGAGGGGCTTAAACTTGTTTTTAAAAAAAATAATAATTGGCAACATCTAAGCTGAGTTCCTTTGGAGATATGGCGACATAAGAAAGCGGTAGGCAATGGAGAAAAGAAAGAGAAGTTGTTATTAAAATAAGAGGGGTGAGAAGCTTAGCCTTCAGCACAGACAGCAATGGCTGAAAATGCACAGACAATTAATTTTTTTCCAGGGACAAGAACAGATTTTGAGTCTTCGGAAAGTTCAATATGACTCAACCTTGGTAATTAAGTTGCCTGCGGACTCCAGAGCCATGTAGACTTTTCAAACCGGAGAGGAAAAAATATAATAATCAGACTTGTCGATATTCCGAAAGAAAAAGGATATCTGTAGCACCCAGCTTTACATTTATTTCAAAGTGAATGTCATACATCAGAAGAGACCAGTGCGCAATGTTTATGATGTAAGTGTAATCTCGCATAGATCCTGATTGTTGGCTACCTGTAGCTTGCGTAATTGTATTTCTTACGCATATTCCATATGCAGAGTATTCACTCACTGGAGTGATGGTCCGAGCAGGCATATCTTGCAACAATGGCCAAGGTGTGAGGAAAAGGTATGGAGAGCCTTTATTCTTGCGAACAGATAGTGAAAATTGGGATCCTGAAATGAAGAGTTCATATTTTCATGTTGTCAGTCCCACCCCCTCCTATGAATCACGCACAGAACTCAGTGCTCACGAGTATTGCAGGTACTACATGAAAGCAAAACAAGCAACTTCATCAACTCCTTCATCTGAGCTGCCAAAGATCCTCTAAAGGTGAGAGGTCAGGGGTTCTACCTCCATTGTGTCAGGGTCAGCGTCCATCACTATACCTGAGCGGCTTGGGAAAGAGACAAGCAAGCCATAGATCCCCCTGCAAAGTCCCTTCTTATGGAATGCAATATTGGCAATACTTCAAAGCAACAAGGGTGGAGGATCAACAAATGGTGGGTGGTGGATCATCAGCAGGAGGATCATCAGCTCACACATACACAGGTCTAAATCTGTACACCTGTTTAAAGGCGTCACCATCTTCATATGATGTGAGCTATGGGCCCCTGGCATGCTCCACCGCATAACTGGTGTAATGTTCCTTCCGTATCACATTGGAAGGATCAGTCTGGAAGACTAGTTAAAAAGCTAGCGGCCAAATGTCCCACATTTGGATTTTGGAACTAGGATGTAAGTGGGAATGTCTTTCTTATTTCTTGGTCTTCTGAGTTGTTTCCAGGGGCGCCCTTTGCCGAGGTACGGGACCTTGGCAAAGGCTCCTGGGTGTTGGATATATGGGGCTAAACCTATTTGTTAAGGAAAGTCTACGCAAACACCAATTGAAATCTGAAAGTTTTAATAACTGTTAGACCTGGCATCCTTGGCGTGGGTCTCCCTTCCATTTTTTCGTAATGCCTCCACTGTTGCCGATATGTTTTTGCTGGACTAGATGCTCATGGGCACTTTGCCGCTGCTAATCAGTGCCAAAGTGCAAGTGCTCCCTATCGTTAATTGATATATGTATTAGTGACTCCATGATTGGATGATTGGTTTACTTGTCAGTCCCTAGTACAGTGCACTGAGTGTGCCCAGGGCTTGTAAATCCAATGCTGCTGGTGGGCTTGCAGCACGGGTTGTGCCACCCACAGAAGCAGCTTGTAAAATGTGTCTCAGGCCTGCCATCGCAGAGCCTGTGTGCAGCCTAGGGCTGCCATGTCGACTTGGTGAGCCCACCCACTTACCAGTCCCTAAACCTTCCCTTTACTGCATGTTGGTCACCCCTAAAGTAGGCCCTAGGGCAGGGTGCATTGTAAGTATAAGGTAGGACATGCCCTGGTGTGTGTGGCATGTCCTAATAGTGAATTACAGCCATTTTCGTTTTCACTATTGCAAGGCTACCTGCTCCCCATAGGCCAGAATGGGCAGACTGACTATTACACCTTATAGTCAGAACTGACCCAGGGAACATGGTAGAAAAACGAATTTAGTATGCCTGAACTCAGGATGATAAAATACATCTTGTAGTAAAGTTGGTTTTAACATTCTGTGTTTGAAAATACCACTTTTAGAAAGTGGGTATTTTCTTGCCTAACTATCCAAGCCTGCCTCTGCTAGGTTGTGTATTCCTTGTCTGGAGATTGAGTGACAGGGGCTGGGGGTGGCTACAGGAGACAGGGTGAGTCAGCACAGGGCTGAATAGAGAGATCTGCATCCAGAGTGGAGGGAGGAGTTGCACCTGGGTCTGAATAGGGCTGTGCCTGCCTTCCACAATGCTGGCTCCACCTCCTGCCGGGCGGCTGAGCACTCTGCCCCACATTCTGAAAGGAAAGAAGGAGTCAGAAAAACAAAGTGCTCCAGGACTGACCAGAACTGGTTTTGGACTAGGCAGAGGCCTCTCTGCCTCCAGAGAACAAAGAGAATCAGGGTATAAAAGGGGACCCAGACCCCTAGGAAATTAGATCACTTTTGGGAACAAGAAGAAACCTTTGCTGAGGAGCGGAACCAAGAAGAAACTGAGGAGAGACTATCCCTAAGCTGAAGTGCTGCTTGGGGGATTGGCCTGCAGTGGTTTGCCTGACTGCCAAAGAAAGGAGAAAGGAACTTTTGCTTTGCTGTGACTTTCATCAACTTGTGAAGGATCTCCAAGGGCTTGGAAGAGAGCTTGCCCCCTGATCGAAGTCCCAGGACCATTGGACTTCACCCCCTTTGTGAATTGCTGCTGGAAACTCTGTTTCAGTGGCTACAGAGGTAGGGAGCTGTGACCGACTCTCCCGACCGGCTCGGTGACCTGTTGGCACCGCATCGAGCAACGCCTGCATCTTGCAACGCACGGCCTTGGACTCACCGACTCCGTCAAAGAGCCGCTGCCTGCACCGTAACCTGTGAGCACCGCACCTTGCAATGCCTCGCTACACCGAATCCATCTGGTCCGACCGACACGGTCACTGCTGCTGAGTTCGAGTCCTGTGACCGCACCGGAGTTGGGCACCGCTCGCACGCTTTGCGACGCACCGCCCGACTCGCACCGCTGTCCGGACTGATCGACGCCAGCTCCTGAATCCGGCTCCGTCGCCGCACCGCAACCTGCCAGCACCGCATCGAAGCACCGTCTCGCCCTGCAACGCACGGCCCTGGTCTCACCGACTCCGTCTCGACGACGTCAACGAGCCGCTGCCTGCACCGCATCGAGGGACAACGCGTCCTGCAACGCTTCCATTTTTGCATCGCGACCGCGACGAACAGCCATCCGGCTCGCATGCCCGTGCCTGCCGCTTCAAGTAAAAGGTACTGTGACCGAGTCTGTCTACGCTGTGTTGGCCCATCTCGACGCGGTCAGCTGGATCTGTTAGACTGTTTGTTCTCGACATCGCCGTAGCCGGAGGAGGCTACCGACTCGCACAGAACCTTGAATTAAGCCTTTTTGATCAGAACTAAGTATTCTTAACAGTATTGTGGATTATTTTTGTCGTTTATGGTCTTGTGATAAATCTATATAAAGTATACCTATTTTTATAAATATATAACCTGTGTGGTGTCCATTTGTAGTGTTGTCACTTGATTACTGTATGTGTTCACAAATGCTTTACACACTGCCTCTGAACTAAGCCTGTCTGCTCGTGCCAAGCTACCAAGAGGGTGAGCAGGGGTTATTTCGGGAGTGTACCTACTTTCCCTGACTAGACTCAAGGGTCCCTATTTGGACAAAGGTACCTACCTCTGCCAACTAGAGACCCCCAAATCTAACATTGGTGGGCAGCGGTGAGGATTCTGGACTTGCATTTGTGACTCATGTACAGTGATTGGTGAACACTACTTAGTGAGTGCAGACCAAAACGCAACCACATACTTTTATAGCATTTTTTCTGGGATTTCCTATTTTTGCAAATGCCAAGTTCAGTCACTATGGAGAAACCAGCATCAGTAGCCTCTGTTGAGTGTGATTGGGAAGAAGAGAGGCTAGAATGCTACACCCTCAAGCAGCTCAGGCAATTCTGCAAGAAGTTTAAAGTGTCCATGACCGGACTCTCCAGGAAGGAGGACCGCCAAAAGGCGCTGAGGGCCTGGGTCGAATCAAGGAGTGCCCCTGTGGAGGGGGCTGAGAATGCAGAAGGGCAGCTGGAGGGGCTATTGGGTCTAGGGGCTAGAAGGCCACCTTCCCCAGTAGGTAGCAGTGTTTCTGCCAGAGGACTGTCTCCAGAGGAGTTGGAGGACAGGAAAGAGAGTAGGATGCACGAAATGGAGCTGACCAAGCTCAAGCTGAATGGGCAGTTAGAATTCGAAATGCAAACTAGGAAATTGGCCCTAGAGGAAAAGAAAATGCAGTTTGAACATGAGAAAGTTTTGAGGGAGTTGGAATTGAAGGCCAAAAGCTTAGAGATTACTCCCTCTGGTGGCAGTGTACCGCCTGTGCCTGTTGAAGCTAGGGTGTATATTCCCAAAGATGTGGTGAAGGAGTTTTTTAAAAATGATGACATTGGGCAGTGGTTCAAAGCCTATGAGGTAGCCATGTCTTCCCACCGGGTCCTGAGAAGGATTGGGGAGCGGGGTTGTGGGGACGGTTCCTCAGTGAAGGGTGGGATACCTTGTTGGATTTGCCCTCTGAAGTCTATCATTCGTACAGCCACATGAAGGATGCCTTAATGACTAGGTATGGTTTGACCCCTGAGCTTTATAGGCAAAGGTTCAGGAACTGTAGTAAGATTGAAAGCAGTACCTGGGTTGAATATGTGACCTTCTTTTGCAGAGCCTTGGATGGTTGGGTAAAGGGTAGCAAAGCGACTGATTTTCAGGCGCTCTTTGATTTGATTGCCTGGGAGCACTTGTCCGGTAATTGTTTTCCTGAGCTACGCCAGCACCTGATTGATAGTAAGCTGACTAACCCTAGGCAGCTTGCTGAGGAGGCGGACCGCTGGGTGAGTACCCGGGTCCACAAGGGTCACGTGGGAGACTCCGCCAAGGGTGGGCAGGGTCCCCAGCAGAAGAGTGGGGGGACAAGGGTAAACAGAAGGAGTTCCATAAAGGGCCCCAAAGTAAACCCCAAGGGAACCAAGGGAAAGGTTCCCAGCCTCCCCTGAGAAGAAGCCAGTGGCCCTGACAGGCCCCCTGTTCACCAAGGACCACTGGTATGTTACAAGTGTGGCGCCCCTGGCCACAAGGCAAATGATCCTCGTTGCCCTTTGCATGGAAAACCAGCACCCACCAGTGCAGTCCCCCGGCAGTTGGCTAGTGTAGCCCTGGGGGAGGAGTTGGGTGCCCAAGGTGGGGGGATCCCACAGTGTTTTCCCTTGTCTCATTAGGAGACTCTGAGATGGTCCCTAGGACCCCGCTGCCTGAGAACACTAAGAAATACAGGCAGTGGGTGACCATCAATGGCCATAGGGTGGAGGCTCTGAGAGACACAGGAGCCAGTGTGACAGCTGTCAAGTGTCACCTGGTGTCTAAAGAGCAGGTTATCCCTGATGCATTCTATCCGGTTGTTGCCGCTGACAACACAGAGAGTCACTGCAAGGTGGCTCAGGTTCCCTTTGAGTGGGGGGTCTCGGGTACTCTTCAAGTAGCTGTGAGGCCAGCCATGCCTGTTGACTGTTTGTTAGGGAACGATTTGAAGAGCTCACCTTGGGCTAAGGTGGAGCGGAGTGCACATTTAGAAATGTTGGGCTTGCCTGATTGGGCATGTGTGACCACCCGGTCAATGGCAGCTAAAGGTGTTCAAGAGGACCTGGAGCCTGAGAGGGAGGCCCAGGTGCCTGCCGGAGAGAGAGGAGGCAGGGGGCGCGGGAAACCGGCCCCGAAGTTCCCACGGTCCAGGAGGAGGCAGACCCTGAGGGGGATGCCCTGGAGCCTACAGGGGAACAGGTAGCTGAACTGGGGGACCTACCTGAGCTGACCCATTGGCAGCAAGAAGGAGGACCCTCCAGGGAAGAGTTCTGCGAGGAGCAGAACACATGCCCTTCTCTCGTGGGTCTGAGGCAACAGGCCACAGACCAGGCAGCAGGTGATCAGTCTGGATCACATTGGATTTACTGGGAGAATGGTCTCCTGTATTCAGAGCCTAAGGTTGCTGAGCCTGGGTCAGCCCGTGTGCTGGTGGTACCCCAGCGCTTCAGAGCCTTCCTACTGGGGTTGGCTCATGATGTACCGTTAGCAGGACATCTGGGGCAGGACAAGACCTTTGACAGGCTTGTTACCCATTTCTATTGGCCCCAGATGCGCAGGAGTGCCGCCACTCACTGCAGGACATGCCAGACTTGCCAGGCAAGTGGAAAGAGTGGGAGGAAGCACAAGGCTCCTCTCCAGCCATTCCCTGTGGTCAGCACCCCCTTTGAACGGGTGGGTATTGACATTGTGGGGCCACTGGACCCCAAGACAGCCATGGGCAACAGGTTTATCCTGGTCTTGGTGGACCATGCCACCCGGTACCCTGAAGCCATCCCTCTGAGGACAGTGACGGCCCCCGTGGTGGGACGGGCACTGATGGGAATTTTCTCACGTGTGGGATTCCCTCAAGAGGTGGTGTCTGACAGAGGTACCAACTTCGTGTCCAAGTACATGAAGTCCCTGTGGCAGGAGTGCGGTGTAACTTACAAGTTCACCACTCCTTACCACCCTCAAGGAAATGGGCTGGTTGAGAGATTCAACCGGACCCTCAAGGGCATGATTATGGGTCTGGAAGAACCCATGAGGCGTAAATGGGACGTCCTCTTACCATGCCTGTTGTTTGCATACCGGGAGGTGCCACAGAAGTCTCTAGGGTTCAGTCCCTTTGAGCTCCTCTATGGACACCCGGTGCGAGGACCTCTGAGTTTGGTCAAGGAAGGCTGGGAGCAATCTCCCAGGAAACCTCCCCAGGATGTATACAGTTACATGCTGGCCTTCAGGAACCAGACTAGGCGTTTCAGAGAGCTTGCTGAGGCAAATCTGGAAGCCAGCCAGGAGGAGATGAAGCGGTGGTACGACCAGAATGCCACTCTGGTAGAGCTTCAGCCTGGTCAGAAAGTGTGGGTCATGGCCCCTGTGGAGCCCTGTGCGCTCCAGGACAGGTGGACCGGCCCTTTTACGGTGGTGGAGCGCAAGAGTCCAGTTACCTATTTGGTGGACTTGCAGTCTCCCAGGAACCCCTTGCGGGTCCTGCATGTGAACCGCCTGAAGCCCCACTTGGAGAGGTCCCAAGTGGGCATGCTCTTAGCTACAGATGATGGAATGGAGGAGGAGACCGAGCCTCTTCCTGACCTCCTGTCAGCCCGAGAGCAAGATGGATCAGTGGAGGGAGTAAACCTCTCTACCTCCCTGACACCTGAGCAGCAGGGTGACTGTCGCCAACTGTTGGGACAGTTCCCTGACCTGTTCTCCCTGGTTCCCAGTGTCACTCATTGGTGCGTCCATGATGTGGACACTGGGGACAGTCTTCCTGTGAAGCACAAGGCTTACAGGGTGACTGACAGGGTCAGAGCCTGCATCAAGGAGGAGGTCTCCAAGATGTTTGCGCTAGGGGTCATTGAGTCCTCTAACAGCCCTTGGGCCAGCCCTGTGGTCTTGGTTCCAAAGGCTGCCGCGCCTGGTGCCACACCAGAACTCCGGTTCTGTGTGGACTACAGGGGACTCAATTCCGTCACCAGGACTGACGCCCACCCCATCCCCAGAGCTGATGAGCTCATAGATCGGTTAGGGGCTGCGCGGTACCTCAGCACGTTTGACTTAACGTCTGGGTACTGGCAGATTGCCTTGACTGATGGGGCAAAAGAGAGGTCAGCATTCTCCACACCAGATGGGCACTACCAGTACCGGGTGATGCCCTTTGGGATGAAGAATGCCCCTGCCACCTTTCAGAGGTTGGTCAACCAGGTGTTGGTTGGACTGGAGGATTTCAGTGCCGCCTACCTGGATGACATCGCAGTGTTCAGTTCCAGTTGGGAAGAACATCTGCGTCACCTCTGGGAAGTGTTGATGGCGCTGCGGAGAGCAGGCCTCACAATCAAGGCGAGTAAGTGCCAGATTGGCCAGGGTTCTGTGGTGTACTTGGGACACCAGGTTGGGAGCGGCCAGGTGGCGCCCCTCCAACCGAAAATTGATACCATTCTGGCTTGGGAGCCCCCAAGACCCAGACAGAGGTGAGAGCCTTCCTAGGACTCACCGGGTATTACCGGAGATTCGTCAAGGGGTATGGCAGCATTGTTGCCCCCTTGACAGAGCTGACTTCCAAGAAGCAGCCCAGGAAAGTGATTTGGACTGACGCCTGTCAAAAAGCTTTTGACACCTTGAAGACTGCCATGTGCACGGCGCCTGTGCTCCAGGCACCCAACTTCTCCAATGAGTTCATTGTTCAGACCGACACTTCAGAGCATGGTGTAGGGGCTGTTCTATCACAGATCAATGAGGAGGGCCTAGACCAACCTGTAGCCTTCATCAGTAGGAGGTTACTTCCCCGGGAACAGAGATGGAGTGCTATTGAGCGTGAGGCATTTGCTGTGGTCTGGGCACTGAAGAAGCTGAGACCATACCTGTTTGGGACTCACTTCCGGGTTCAGACAGACCACAGGCCCCTCAGATGGTTGATGCAGATGAGGGGTGAGAATCCAAAGCTGTTGAGGTGGTCCATTTCCCTACAGGGGATGGACTTTACGGTGGAACACCGCCCTGGTACAGAACACGCCAATGCTGATGGACTGTCCAGATTTTTCCGCCTTAGCGATGAGAACTCCCTAGGGGTAGGATAGTTCTCCCCACATTTCAGCTGGAGGGGACACGTGTTAGACCTGGCATCCTTGGCGTGGGTCTCCCTTCCATTTTTTCGAAATGCCTCCACTGTTGCCGATATGTTTTTGCTGGACTAGATGCTCATGGGCACTTTGCCGCTGCTAATCAGTGCCAAAGTGCAAGTGCTCCCTATCGTTAATTGATATATGTATTAGTGACTCCATGATTGGATGATTGGTTTACTTGTCAGTCCCTAGTACAGTGCACTGAGTGTGCCCAGGGCTTGTAAATCCAATGCTGCTGGTGGGCTTGCAGCACGGGTTGTGCCACCCACAGAAGCAGCTTGTAAAATGTGTCTCAGGCCTGCCATCGCAGAGCCTGTGTGCAGCCTAGGGCTGCCATGTCGACTTGGTGAGCCCACCCACTTACCAGTCCCTAAACCTTAACGTTACTGCATGTTGGTCACCCCTAAAGTAGGCCCTAGGGCAGGGTGCATTGTAAGTATAAGGTAGGACATGCCCTGGTATGTGTGGCATGTCCTAATAGTGAATTACAGCCATTTTCGTTTTCACTATTGCAAGGCTACCTGCTCCCCATAGGCCAGAATGGGCAGACTGACTATTACACCTTATAGTCAGAACTGACCCAGGGAACATGGTAGAAAAACGAATTTAGTATGCCTGAACTCAGGATGATAAAATACATCTTGTAGTAAAGTTGGTTTTAACATTCTGTGTTTGAAAATACCACTTTTAGAAAGTGGGTATTTTCTTGCCTAACTATCCAAGCCTGCCTCTGCTAGGTTGTGTATTCCTTGTCTGGAGATTGAGTGACAGGGGCTGGGGGTGGCTACCGGAGACAGGGTGAGTCAGCACAGCGCTGAATAGAAAGATCTGCATCCAGAGTGGAGGGAGGAGTTGCACCTGGGTCTGAATAGGGCTGTGCCTGCCTTCCACAATGCTGGCTCCACCTCCTGCCGGGCGGCTGAGCACTCTGCCCCACATTCTGAAAGGAAAGAAGGAGTCAGAAAAACAAAGTGCTCCAGGACTGACCAGAACTAGTTTTGGACTAGGCAGAGGCCTCTCTGCCTCCAGAGAACAAAGAGAATCAGGGTATAAAAGGGGACCCAGACCCCTAGGAAATTAGATCACTTTTGGGGACAAGAAGAAACCTTTGCTGAGGAGCGGAACCAAGAAGAAACTGAGGAGAGACTATCCCTAAGCTGAAGTGCTGCTTGGGGGATTGGCCTGCAGTGGTTTGCCTGACTGCCAAAGAAAGGAGAAAGGAACTTTTGCTTTGCTGTGACTTTCATCAACTTGTGAAGGATCTCCAAGGGCTTGGAAGAGAGCTTGCCCCCTGATCGAAGTCCCAGGACCATTGGACTTCACCCCCTTTGTGAATTGCTGCTGGAAACTCTGTTTCAGTGGCTACAGAGGTAGGGAGCTGTGACCGACTCTCCCGACCGGCTCGGTGACCTGTTGGCACCGCATCGAGCAACGCCTGCATCTTGCAACGCACGGCCTTGGACTCACCGACTCCGTCAACGAGCCGCTGCCTGCACCGTAACCTGTGAGCACCGCACCTTGCAACGCCTCGCTACACCGAATCCATCTGGTCCGACCGACACAGTCACTGCTGCTGAGTTCGAGTCCTGTGACCGCACCGGAGTTGGGCACCGCTCGCACGCTTTGCGACGCACCGCCCGACTCGCACCGCTGTCCGGACTGATCGACGCCAGCTCCTGAATCCGGCTCCGTCGCCACACCGCAACCTGCCAGCACCGCATCGAAGCACCGTCTCGCCCTGCAACGCACGGCCCTGGTCTCACCGACTCCGTCTCGACGACGTCAACGAGCCGCTGCCTGCACCGCATCGAGGGACAACGCGTCCTGCAACGCTTCCATTTTTGCATCGTGACCGCGACGAACAGCCATCCGGCTCGCATGCCCGTGCCTGCCGCTTCAAGTAAAAGGTACTGTGACCGAGTCTGTCTACGCTGTGTTGGCCCGTCTCGACGCGGTCAGCTGGATCTGTTAGACTCTGTTTGTTCTCGACATCGCCGTAGCCGGAGGAGGCTACCGACTCGCACAGAACCTTGAATTAAGCCTTTTTGATCACAACTAAGTATTCTTAACAGTATTGTGGATTATTTTTGTCGTTTATGGTCTTGTGATAAATCTATATAAAGTATACCTATTTTTATAAATATATAACCTGTGTGGTGTCCATTTGTAGTGTTGTCACTTGATTACTGTATGTGTTCACAAATGCTTTACACACTGCCTCTGAACTAAGCCTGTCTGCTCGTGCCAAGCTACCAAGAGGGTGAGCAGGGGTTATTTCGGGAGTGTACCTACTTTCCCTGACTAGACTCAAGGGTCCCTATTTGGACAAAGGTACCTACCTCTGCCAACTAGAGACCCCCAAATCTAACAATAACAAAAAAGCAATCAACTGTGAATCCCAGTCTCAGATGGCGGGAAATACGCTAGACAGGTGAGAGCACAGCTGACATAAAGTGTAAAGATGAGACACACATGTACAGTATTCAACTTCCAATGCAGTAGTAGGAATCACATGGTATATCTAAACATTAATCATACAGGTGTCCAGAGACTGATATGATAAGAAAGACAGAAGAGGAACTTCAGATAGTTACAAAAATGTCAACTTTTTTGGCAGAGCATAGAAATCAACACTTTCTCATTTAGGGAGCCAATATATGATTGAGAGGTACTAAATGTCATAGGCGGGCACTTCCTTTAGGCATGCTTAGCAAGAAGAAGAAACCATGGCTGCAGGAGTTCCATTCATGCTAAGGCAATAACTCGCATTTCACACGTTCCTTCTCTTTCTTATGCTTAATCTACCAAACAGTCTGGATGAGCTGAGCAGGGTCCTTGAGCTTCGGCTTAAAGATGTTTAAAGGGACTGAGCCCAGTGGACTCCTGGTAAGTGATCAGTAGGCATCACAAGCACAACCATCCCTGATGTTGAGTGAATGCCCTGCCTCAGCATCCTTCTAAGAGTGCCATTCCACATGCCCCAAGACTATTCTTCTGATAAGGATAACTGGTGCTGTGATGGTGACAACCACACAAATCAGTCAGAGATTATGCATTATTTTACTCATAAATTGGTGACATGATTAGAAATAATCTTATCTGCAAACCGCACCCACGAGAAGAGCACCTTGAGGTCTTCAGATTCAGATCCCTATAGACTTCCAAGAAACCACCTCTGAGTGCCTTGTGGTTTAATTTAAATGGTAAACGTAAGGTTACCAATCATCTGGCAAACAGTAACTCCTGTAAAACATCCCCATGTTGTGCATAAATGGAGCCCAAAACAAGCTGAAAAGAAACCATGCCTTAATTTGAAACACCACCAAGTGTCTTTTCCCAGAGGAGCTTGGTCTATCCAGAGGAGATGCACTTTGTACTGCTAGAGAACCACTGACCACTAGGGCAAGCTCTTGGTAATCTCCCTGGGTGCTTGCTTTAAATCAACCAATACTCCTGACAGAATACAAAGGAGATGGAGATTCTTCTGAGGCAAGTCATATAGCGGGACTGCTGATAAACCCAGTTTGGCTGAACTCTACTTCTCTTGGATGGCCTCCGTTACATCTAACTGACTATGGAGTTCTATAGACCCATCCATATGACAACAGTATCTACATCCTCCAGATCCCCTTCAGCTACCAGGTGGTTATTCCCCTCTCTGGACACATACCACTAGTTCTATGAACCATAGATGGACTGAATTGCTCGGCCACTAATGGCAAAATATCTAAACAATTGTTATATTTTACATAGCTTTTTAATGCTGTGCATCCTTGTTTATGTTTGAATGTGGTTCCTTACTGCTGTCACTATGTATGTTGCAGAATGTAGCTGAGAGTTTCAGTTTCCAGTAGACTGGCTAGAGTTAAGTCCTTTAGTTGTAGGTATGCGCCTCGAGAGGTGGGAGCCATTACCTAGCTTGACCTGTATCCACGTGTTGGAATGTAGTTGTATCAGAAGATTCAAGAGAGATGAAGGGATCCCCCAGAGGGCCAGTTTCCTCCACAGGTTAGCTCGGTTGACATTGTCAAACGCCGCCTTGAAGTCCACAAAGCAGAGATGGAGTGTTTGTTTGGTTAGTTTTGCCTTATCGATGAGTAATGACATTGTTAACAGGTTAGTTGCTGTGCCGGTCTCTCTACAAAACCCTGTTTGACAAGGGGGAATTATGTTATGCTCTGTTGCCCATTCCTGCAGTTCTGTAAGTAGAGTGCCCGCAAAGTATTTTGCCTCAACATCTAACAGTGCGATCGGGCGATAATTTTGTGGTAGGGTTTTATCTCCAGCTTTATAAATTGGTGAAATGATGGAGCCCTTCCATGATGCGGGCAAGGACCCGAACTGTCTGACAGAGCTGAAGAGTGGAACCAGAGTTTCTGACCAGTATTCCGGATCTTGTTTGAAGAGAGCTGGTGGAATCCCGTTTGGCCCTGGTGCTCCTTCTTTCCTCCCTTTAGAGATTTAGACCCTGATCATAGCAGCATCGATTCCGTTATCCACGACCTCTTCGGTCGTCACAGTTTGAGTCGAAGAAGCTGGTTGGTTATCCCTATATGCTTGTGGTCCTGGTGCTTGTTGGTTAAAATGAGATTCTAAAAAGGATGTCCATATGTTTTCTGTGATGTATGATGTCAGACCTCCGTGTGCCGGTTGTAAAATTTTATTTATAGTTGACCAAAATCAGGCACTATTATTTCCTTTAGAATCTTGATAGAGTTTTGCCCAGAATTCGTTTTCGTTGGACCTGGTAATGTCCCACTTAACTTTTCTAAGTGCGGCCTTATTGTTACGGAGCTGTTGGAGTAGGTTCTCGTCCCCGGGACAATGCTTCAATGTTCTCAACAATTTACTTATGGATTTTTTGAGGAGTTTCAGGGTAGGCCTATGTACACGCGTGGCCTTCACTGTGACCTTTGGGTCATTGGGAGAAAGGTGTCGAGCTACGGATGAATAGGATTTCGCAAGCAAATCCGTAAAGATTTCCCATGTGCCAGTAGGGTTTCCAGTGGGATAGTTAAGCTCGTTTAGCTGTTGTTTTGCTAACAGGAGCACCTCCCTGGTGTTTGCTGTAGATGATTTGATTCTTTTTAGATTTATGGTGTAACATGCATGCATACCTACTGGATTAAGAATCGATTTGTCTGGAAGAGCTTGGATTAAAACTTCCTGGGGCCGTTGATCACTGTCCCCTTTATCTCCTTGGCAAAAGCCTATTATGTGTTTAAAGAGTGAGAGAGACACTAAGGTGTAATCTATAGTGGAGGTCACGTGTTCCGTGTGAAATGAAACAGCCGGCGGAGAGTCGTCAGCAAATCTTCCATTTAGTACCCTTAGGCCAATGTGCTCCAGGTCTTCTAGCAGCTCTAAACCTCTCTTAGAGGATCTTCCGCGGTCGCTTTGGGTTTGTGTTGGAATGTTCCAATAAAAGGACTGGGCCTGAATATCATCATTTGCAGTTGTGCCTAGGATTTGTTGATTTAAGTCGCCGGATAGAATAAGGTTTGGTGTAGTGTACAAACTCATTAATTGAAGCAGGTGTTCGATTAGAATTTTTGATTCCTGTTTCTTCCGTTTCGGATTTAAGTATGTATTAATCAGCAACACCTCCTCCTTTTTACCTCTAAGGTTTAAGTGAACCTTGATGGTATTGGCGGCTGACATCAAAGAAGGGGATTCCTGCGCACTATGGATTTTTGCTATTTTAACATAAGTAGATAGACCGCCTGATAGGCGGCCGTATTTGCATTTCCTTAGGGCGGGAGTATGGAAGCAGGTGTACCCCTCTATTTGCAGTGGCTCCTCTAGCCAAGTTTCCTGCAGGAAAACAATGTCAAAGGATTTTAAATACTCAAGGAATTCGGCGTCTGCTGCCTTGCTGTTCAGCCCATTAATATTCCA
Source organism: Calotriton arnoldi (assembly GCA_963921515.1). Taxonomy (NCBI): domain Eukaryota; kingdom Metazoa; phylum Chordata; class Amphibia; order Caudata; family Salamandridae; genus Calotriton; species Calotriton arnoldi. The sequence goes on from CAWUFW010005816.1 coordinate 366,276, forward strand.
TGAACATAGCCTCAGGGGTGATTTGTCAGGGTATCCACGATTCCTCTGACAATTGATCTGTCATTGTGGACGGCTGACTGTACTAATAGTTCTGATAATCTGAATGTGATCAGAAACACTAGGATTGTGGTTTTTTATGCTCTTTTGTGTGTTTGATGCCTGTTCCCATTGAGGAGACCGTCCTCGAGCTCCCCTGAGTACAGAGGATGTTTTGTCTCTGTTGCTGAGCGTTCCTTCTCGTGTTCGTGCATTGAGGTTCGTATCCCCCAGGCTTTGAAGGTTCCCTGTTCTTCCAAAACTTTGTTTGCAATTTGAATGGACCCCAAGGTAGCCTTAGTGGATTCCCTACCTTGTGCTTTGTCTAACTTTATAAATTCTATCGAGAGAAGGTCAGTTGAATTAATGCCTTTTAGTGTTGGTATTGCACCTAGTAGTTGGGGGATATTCCCTCTATTAAGGATGTCAAAGGGACCTTTCGAGTCATACTCGGGCGTAAAGAGTGTGATAGCTGAGTTAATTGTTTGGTTGACTGAAGGGGCTCTTACTGAGTTTGCCCCCAAGCGGTTATCTCCAGGGGTGTTGTTGGACTGCTGAGTTGGCCCGCTGGATTTAGCGGGAATTACGAATTCCTGACTCCTAGGGCCTGAGGCAGCTTCTGAACCACAGTCTATGTTTTTGGTTTGGTCTCCCGTTGCAGAGGGGCCCAGTTGCCCGATTGTTGTTGTCGTCGGCTCCTGAAGGGCTCCCTGCACCTCCATGTGGGTTTTACTGGTGTAGTCATTTTTTGGTTTCACTGTTCCTGACACCTGAGTCGGAGCTTGAGTAGTCCTATTGATTGGAGACTGATTTAACGTGGTTATTGTATTGTGATTGGCGCCCTGTTGGTACGACAGGGGTAGGACTGGAGTAAAAGCCAACGCCTGATTTGAGCCATGCGTGGGAAGGGCCTCCCTTTCCTCGGTTGGTAAGGATGGTCGGCGGATTGTGCTGTCTTCCTGTTTCCATGCGACTCTGGTTTCTCTAATGCCTGGGGTGCCAATTTGGCTGATTGGTGATGATAAAACTACCCCCGGGGAAAGTGTTAGCACTTGTTCCGCCTTTTTGTCTGTCATAGAATATGTTCCCTCTGACTGATAGTGTAACACGTCAACAGTTCGTTGCATTGTGTTTAGTAGAATGTCCCATGTGTTCTGTGCTTGCTTACCATCTTGGAGTGATGGCTCCAAAGTAGAACTTGGGGAGCTGTGGCGTGAAGTTGGTCTATTGTCCGCTGCTTCCTGATCACTGCCTTGTTTAATACCTTGATTAGAGCTGGTTCCAACCATAGGCTGTGGCTGTTTTTCAGGAGTGTCCAAGGCATAGGAGGCAACTAAGTCGGCCCACTCCTGTGATCCCAGGTAGGAAAGGGCATCCGGCCCCCCTCCCCTGGTTTCACGCGAGGTTTCGGAGGTCACTTTAGGTTTCTCTGTCTCCATCTCTGTCCTGCCCTCCGCTTCCGTTTCCACTTCCGGAGACAAAAGGGCCTTTGTTGGTTTGATGGCCACGGGCTGTACTAGCGAATCTTGTGGCGTTGTGTGGGGGTCTTTTAGAGGCTGGAGCTTATGCTGGTGTTCGAAAGAGTGGCTCGATTGAAAATTGTTTATATCGTCTTGCACTAGGTTTGTGCCATTGCCATCGTCTGCCGTATCTGCCGCTATCACTTGTAATTGTACTGCCACAAGTGGTTGCACTTCGTTCTGCTTGTTTGAATTATTTGTGGCGGTGTGAGTGAAAGAGCAAATGGACAAGGGTAGACAAACAGGGTGCTCCACAGCTCTCGTTTCGACTTCCCCTACTTGTGGGTCGTTGGAGTCATTTGAGCTGCTTTCTTTGTGCTCCAAGGTTTTGTCAGATGATTGCGGCGAGGCCATTAGGTGGGCCACAGGAGTTTCCACACTGGCTTGTGCCGTAACTGGTGGCCTAGATGACTGTAGGGGGAGAAGGGGATCTTGAAGGCCTTGAATATTGCCACTAGAAGAAAATATGGACGATGCTGGGTCCTTTAAGAAGTGAAATCTTGAGGAGATTTTCGGTTGGAAAAGATGAGGTGCAGGACCGCCGGGTCGCTGCTGTACTGGGCCAGAAAGGCCTTCTACCTCCTCGAAGGGCACTGCCAGACCTGTGGTGCTTTGACTTAGTATTTCCTTTTTGCTTGGCTTTGCGCACAGGGACCAAGGGCTGGCCTCTCCTCCTGCCTGACCTCATGGTAGAGAATAAAACCAGAATAAACCAAAGCCTTCTGGGGCCGATACCAAGCAGGTTCTGATGCTGGCACTAATAAGCTAATGTACCAGCGTACTGAAGTACTAGAGTGCACGGGGATAAACAGGGGATAACAGGGGATAACAAGGGATAACCAGGAGTGTACTGGAGGCCCTGGTCCACTTCTGCTTTCTTCTCAGGATGCTGCCTGGAAAAATTAGTGCTGCTTTGTGGCAGACCTTGCTTCCTAGGGGCTTTGCTGCTTTCTGCTCCTTTGTATTACGACAACTCTTTTGGTTCAATTCAGTTCTTCTGGTGGCCCTGGACTGGCTCGGCCCTACTACTCAGCGCTCTTACTGCTGCGCTGCTCTTGCTGCAGGCCTTATTTTCTCCCAGGCGGCGGCGGCAGACTCTGGTTTCTCAGAGAGAAGAGAAGGGAAGGGGGGGCAGGGAGCAGGGTCGCATGCACTCTCACACGCCACCACACTTGCCCCAGCTGTTCCCTGGTGGTTCCCTGGTGCCAAGAACGATTCCGGCTGACTTTCTGCTGACTTCTACTGACTTCTGGCACCCTCCTCTTGCGCTCCCCTCTGGTAATGGCGCTGCAGCTACTGCTGGGTAGAACCGGGGATTAAAACCTGTCCGTTACCCGTGCCATGCCGTGTCTGTTGCTCTGGCTGTTGTAGAGATTTGCGTGTGAATAGTAATTTTTATCCTTCCTGAGTCCAATCTTTTCCCTACTATTGCACCGACTGGAGGAGGAAATAGGAATTTTCCCCCAGTTTGGTTCAACGCTTTTTTTACTGTTGCATATATTGGAGTGGGAACACTAAGGGGCTTTCACCGTTGCGGAAACGGGACTGACCGACCTCCGGTCGGCGGTCCCGACCGCCTAATGACGATGCGACCGCACATGGTGCAGTTGCATACTCCCATTCCTCTATGTAAACCGTAAACCGGCTGTAACACAAGCTCCCATAGGGAATGGGAGTCTGTATTCATCCCTGCACCCCGTAGCATACATCTCAAGGTGCAGGGATCAACAAGGGGACACCTATGAGGCTTTCCGACACTCATCATAATCGACCCCTAAATGTTACCTCTCCAACGCTTTCCCTACTGTTGCACAGGTTGTAGTGGGAATAGTCATTTTTACCACTGTGCAATCAAACGCTTTCCATACTGTTGTACTTATTGGACTGGGAATAGTAATGTGTACTTCTGAGTCTAGCACTTTCCCTACTGTTGTATAAATTGAAATAGGAATAGTTTATGTATTATTTGTAGAATTTTATAGTTTAGTTTGTATTGTTTAAATTTACATTATTATGTTTTTGTGTATTTAAAATTATATTTTTAATTAGTAATGTTTTTAATATGTCATATATTTTTTTATGTTTTTAATGTTATTGGGTATATTATATTATATATATATATATATGTATATATGTATACATATATAATATATATAGTTATATTATTACATTTTGAAAAAAATCATTGTAATATACCTTGAAATTATTAGTTTAATAATATTTTTATTAGATATATGTAAATAAACATATATATATATATTACTATGTGTGTTGTATTTTTGTAAATAAGTATAATAGTTATATAAATTTAAATTAACTAAGTAGTTTAAATTTTTATTATATTGCTGTTACTTTTTAATATATTTAGGGCCCCATTATGATGTCGGTTGGAAAGCCTCCTACCTGCGGTCAGAGGCTTTCCGACTGACATCATAGGTTTTACTTTCGACCGCCGTATTACAATGACAGCGGTCGGAAGTGAAACAGTCCGGTCATTCCGGCTGGCTTCCGATGGGCTCAAGGAGCCCATCGGCCAGTCGGAGCCAGCACGTAATCCCTTAAAGACAGCGTTTCTGCCGTCGGGATTACAATGCCGGTTGCCACAGGCTTTCCATGTAGGGCTTTCTGACATGGAAAGCCTGTCAGAAAGAGAATTTGGGGGCCCCTAGCAGGGCCCCTTTCTCCCTGCGGCCTCCGGTTGGGGGCCGAACCCCCCTGTTAATCTCTGCACTGTGTGGCAGACACCGTGAGGCGCCTGCCAAGTGGTGCAGGAATTAACAGAAACTCCCCTTTCTCTATGGGAGCTTGTGCTGTGGCCGGTTTACGGTCGCAGCACAAGCTTCCATAGAGAAATGGGATTATGCGACCGCACCATGTGCGTTCGTATTGTATTAGCAGTGTCGGGACCGCCGGTGTCTGCGCAACATCTTAATGAGGCCCTAAATGTTTAAAATTTATATAAAAAAATATATTTTTGACAACGATATTAGTGACAACGATTTTTTCCCCAATATTTTTGTCGTTTTCATTATAAGTATAGGATAACAACATTTTTGGGTTCGATATTTTTGATGCGATATTTGTGTCTCACAATATTTCTGGTTGTGATATTTGTCAGTGAACCCATCCCAACAGTTCTAGCACAAGGTGATCATGGGATCAATCTTCTTTCTGATGTATTCTCGAATGATGCACAGGACTTTATGGGCTCCAGAAAAGACCAAACCACCTAGCTACCCTCATCCTTCTACACAAGTTGGGCCTTCGACAAAGGTATATCCCCTTGTTGCTTTTGGATTACAGTTAGACCAAATTTTCTTTATTAGTTGACCAGGGAAGAACACTTATCCATTCTACAGACTGTCAGACAGCACCTGAACCTCCCTGATTTCAAGTACCGTCTGTTCTACCTCTCTGTCCCCGACGGACCACGCTCGCAACCTCGGCATCATACTGGACTCATTGCTTACAATGAACCACCAAATCAACGCAGTTTCCGCAGCCTGCTTCCACACGCTCCACCTGCTTCGAAAGACATTCAGATGGATCCCCACAGAATCCAGAAAGACGGTTACCCACAAACTCATCACCAGCAGACTCGACTACGGCAATGCACTCTACGCGGGCATAACCCAGAAACAGCGCAAGAAACTAAAGAACGTCCAAAACGCCGCAGCCATACCTTGATATAACCTGCTGCAGCCACATCACGCAACACCTCCGACAACTTCACTGGATCCAAGTCAACAAGAGAATCACCTTCAAGCTCCTCACACATGCCTACAAAGCTCTCCATGATGAAGGACCAGCATACCTGACAACCACATCGCATTCCACGTACCCGCCAGACAACTCCGTTCCGCCCAACTCCATCCCCAGGATCCACAAGACCAGAACCGGTGGAAGTTCAATCTCCTTCCTTGCCGCAAAGACCTGTAACACCCTGCTCCTCCACCTCAGGCAATCCGCGTCGCTGACCCAATTCAAGAAGGACCTCAAGACCTGGCTCTTCAAATGATCCTACACCCAGAGAGACCAGTAGCCCCCCGCCCCCCCCCCCAGCGCCTTGAGACCCTCACAGGTGAGTAGCTGCGCTTTACAAGCCATTGATTGATTGATTGATTGATTGATTGATTGATTGATCTGCCAACATCGGGTGAAGCCCCTCAGTGCTTCCCACACAGTTACAGGTGTCCTGGGCAGTCAGACTAGACACTTCTCACCGAGAGGGGCCAGATTTATCCGACACCTGGGTGCGGTAAAAGCAAGGCAAGGCCGCTTCTTTCAACTGGGATACAATTGGACGCTCTGCATCAAATTGTACTACAAATGTATTTTTGGGAATTTCATTTTTATTAACTATTCTTAAAGTAGTCAAAATATTCAAATTTATTTATACCGAATCAAGCATTGGTTCTGGGCAATGAGAACTACCAAAAATATTGCCTCCTATCGTAAAAATGAGGTCAACAATAACAAAGTGAAATAATAAAAATACAAAGGGACAACCACAGATTTCTAACAATAGAGACCTCAGTTAGTGCACTGCTAAAGCTCAGAGACCGAAAGGCGGAGACCCAGGGGCTTATTTACAAGCCCCTTACGCCGCCGGTTCGTCACTTTTAATATGGGAATAACTAAGTGACATGCCTGCGGCGCAAGGGGCTTGTAAATATACCCCCTAGAGTCCCAAACGGCCTGCCAAAATCACGGGCTCCCTCTTGTCGGAATTTAACATCAACCACTTGGTTCTCGCACGGGCTCGCGCGCGCACTTGTACACACTCCATTACCCCCAGGTCCCTCCTGTCCTCGTCCCATTCCTGAACATAGTGGAGATGACCATCTCCGCGACAGAAAAAAAAAGAACAGGAGCATGCTGGGATACCTAACCCACTCCCTCCCACTGGGAGTACATAAGCGGTACCAGCCCAGCATGCAGCCTGTTCTTTTTTTCTGTCTTCCGACAGAATGGGACGTGTTTGCTGTCTTACCTGATTTTCTTCCCTGGATGTCTCGTCGGGCTGCTGGGCTGTCCTCGACGTCCTGTTCCGCGTTCTCCTGGCCTGCCGGGCTTGCTGGGAGTCGCGTTGATGGGCGCCCGGCCCTTTGCGGCTGGGGCGCCGTTCCTCCGGTTTTCTTCCGGGTTACAGCGCGCGTCTTCCTATGGCTTGGCCGGACTGGAAGACGCGCAGATGCGACTGTTTGGCGGGTCCGGGGGCTGCGCTTGGCGGTGCTCCTGGGCTCCCTGCCTGGCTTCTGGAGTCCTGCTGACCTTCTTTCCTACCTGGCGCCCCTGCTGTTCGTGGTGTCTGTGCAGGGGCGGGCCATGATGGGGCCACGGTGGCCGGTTGATGCAGTCCTCTCCGCCGCCCGGCGCTGGTGTCCTGGAGGGCGCCTGGGCTGGCTCTTGGGGGCAGAGAGCTTGTGGTGCACTCTTCCTGCCCCTGTGGTGAGTACAGCGTAGCGGATCCACTTTTCTTTACTTCGTTGGTTCCTTGAGTTTGTTGCTGGTGCTCTGGGACCCGGCGTCCTCGGGTCTCCCCCTGTGCCGGTTGGGTCCTGCTGGGGCCTTTCTGTGCTGGCTTGTGGCGCTCCCTGTCCCTGTGTGCGGGGTTGGGGCTTTGCGTGGCTTTTTGCGCTGTGTCTCTGCCTTGTTTCCTGGTGCTGCAGGGGGGGGGGGATCCTTCGGGGGCTTCCTCCACAGGTTGTGGGTTTCTGGGCCTCCTGGCTTTCCGCTTGCTCGGCGCTTGTTGCTGTTTGGCGTCTGGGCGGGGGGGTTGGGGGTCGGTCTCTGTGTGGTGGTGTTGGCCTGTCCCCCTGGTAAGTTCCGCATAGCGGTTTCTTTCTTCCCTGTACTGTGCTCTGCTGCTGTGTCCAGGGCCATGCCACCCTGCACGCTTCTGTTCTCGTGTGTCCTCCGCAGTTCAGCAGCGTCAGGCCTGGTTAGTGTCTGGATGGGTCACTGCCTAGGGTTTCCAGGTGCTGTACGCTTTTCTGGCCTGCGGTCTTGGCTCCCTGTTCTCCCTGCTGGGGGTGTACCGGGGCTGGTCGGGTGCTGTGGGCTTCCGCGTCCCCCTGTGCACGCGTCTGCTCTAGTGGGCTTTTCCTTTTTGGGCAGGGTCCGGCCTGGTTCGATCCTCTGGCCTCTGGGCCTCCGGCCGTCCTGCCCTGCGTACTTCTGCCTGGGCGGGCCTGGTTGGGTGTCTGCCTTGGTTTGCCTGTTGCTCGGCCTTTCTCTTCCTTAGGCCGCCTGCTGCCTGTCCACCCTGTTGGTTCCTGCACGTTCTTGTGGGTTCGGGCCTGGTGCGTGCCTGTCTGGGTGCCTGCCTGCGGCTCCCGGTGCTGGGCGCTCCTTGCGTCCTTCCGGGGGTGTTTGCTTGGCCCGTGCTCGGGGTGCCTTGTTTCTTCCTGCCCCCCCCCATGCCTATCCGGTGCTCTGGGCTTCGCTGTGTTTGTTTTCCTGGCCTGCGACCTTTCCTCCCTGCTGGCGCCTGGTCGTGTCTGCTCTCGGTTCCTTGGGTAGGTTCGGGCTTGGTTCGGGCCTGTTTGGCTGCCTGCCTGGGGCTTCCGGTTGCTGTGCGCTCCTTGGGTCGTTCCGGGGGTGTTTGCTTGGCCCCTGCTCGGCTTGGCTGGGTCGCTTCTTGCGTCCTGCGTCAGGGCCCTTGGGGTTTTCGGGCCTCCCTGTTTCTTGGGTTCTGTTGTTTTCCTGGGGGTGGGGGGTGGGGGGCTGTTGTGCCCTCCCTCTGTCCTGGCGGGCCCTTGGCCTTGGTTGGCTGTTGGCTCCGGGGCTGTGCTGGTGGGGCTCCTGGTGGGCTTTCTGGCTGGCGTTGCTACTTGCTTCTTGCCTGGTGCTGGGTTGTGTTGCACTTGGTTGGCTGGTGGGGTTTGGTTTCTTGTTGTGGTTTCCTTCTCCCTCTTGTGTTTCTTTTGTGGCTTGGTGCGCTTTGGGGTCCTTTGCCTCTCTGCTGCTGCTCCCTTTGCCGCCTGTGGTGGCTGGGTGTTGTGGGACTTCCTTGGCTTCTGCCTGGGTGGCTCCTTGGTTTCTTGGGTGCGCTGCTCCTGTGCCCCGCCCTGTCTGCGGGTTCGGGCTGCCCTGTGCCTTTTTCCCTGCTTTGTGGGTGCCGGTCTCGGTGTCCTTCTCGCCGTGCCTGCTCTTGGTCTTGGCCGGTGGGTTTGTTGGTGGGGCTGCCGGTTGTGGATCTGGTGTCGGCCTCCCCTGTGTGGGTGGGCCGCGTTGCTGCTTCCCCGCTCCTCTTTGTCGGCCTTGTGCTTGCGGTTGGCTTTGCCTCGGCTCTGGGGCTGTGGCCTTCCCCTTGTGGGCCTGTCCTTGGGCTTGTGCGTTTTTTTTCCGCTCCCGTGCGGGATGCTTTTGGCCTGTGGTGTCTCTGGCCGTCGCTCTTTGCTGGCTCTGCGGGGTTCATTCTTCCATTTTTGGATCTGTTCCCGCACCCCCCGGTGGGTTGTGCGCCTTTGGTTTCTCCTGGCTCCTCTCCTTTGGTTTGGTGGTGCCTGGGACCTTCCGGGGTGCTGTTGGGGCCTGGGCTTTGCCTCTGTTGGGTTTTGCCCTTGCGGTCCCTGAATTTGGCCTCCCCTTTGCTTGTGCTTGGGGGTCGCTGGTGCCTTCTCGCCTTGGGTGTGTCCGGTTTGTTTGGCTGTGGGGCCCTTGGTTGCTTCGGGGTCCCCTTTGGGTCCCTGCCTGGGTCCTTTACTGGCCGCTCGTTCTCTGGTGCTTTTTGGGCCTCTTTTTGGGCCTCTTGGTGGCCGGTGGTTCTGGCCCTGTTGGTCTGGATACTGGGTTGGTCCTGTTTCCTTTCTTGTGCCGCTCCTTGGCGCCTGGCTGGTGCGCTGGCGTCTTTGGGTGGGTTGGCAGTTGTGGGTTGCCGGTCTCCCTCCCTGTCTTCCTGCTACTTCTCCTCTCTTGGTGACGTGGCGGTGGCTGGCTCTGGTGCCTTTCCCTGTGCCCCTTCTTGGTTGGGGGTTTTTTGGGGTTGGGTCGGTTGACCCTTTTCCTCTTCCTCTGGGGGCGCCATGTTGGGGGTCTCCTGGCTGGCTGACCTGTCGGTTGTCCGGTTTGCTTCTTGGGTGTTTCTGGGCCGCCTGCGTTGTTGGGCTGTTGGCCTCCTTGTTGGTCCTTCCTGTTTTGCCCTTCTTGGGGTTTGCCTTGGGTGGTTCCTTGGTGTCCTCTTTTGTCCTCCTGGCCGGTGGGTCGGCTCTTGGTTGGTGGCGGTTCCTTCCTCCCGGTTCTGGGGTGTTGTTTCCCCGGTTCCGTGTTCGGCCCTCGGTTGTTCTCTCTTGGTTGTGCCCTGGTCTTGTGTGGGGTCTGCTTCGGGTTGCACTTTGTTGCTCTCCCTGGCCTCGATTGGGCGGGTTCCTGGGTTCGTGTCTCTGTGTCTCCTACTTTTGGGGGTTTGCCTCGGGCCTGGCCGCTTGGCGGGTTCCTGTGCCCCGGGTTCTTCTCCCGGTGTGGCAGCCTTTGCTGCAGCTGTCCGGTGTCTCTGCTGGGGTTGGCTGCTTGTCTTTCCTGCCTTTTGGCCTGGGTCTTCTGTGGGGTTTCTGTGCCTCCGGTTCCCTGTTGCAGCTGTTGTCGGCTGTTGGTGGGGGGGGGTTGGGGGGGGGGCAGGCCTTGCTTGTGTTCCTTGGACCCTTTCTTCCTGGTTGTTGCTCTGGGTCGGTGCCTGTTTTCTTGTCTGGTTCCTCCCTCTTCGGTCTTTGCGGCTCTGCTGGTGGCTTCCCCTGGTGTGTTGGGGTTGGTCCTGTGGTTGGTCGTGTCTTCGTTGTTCTCTTGCTTGGCGTGCCTCTTCGGTCTCGTCTTCCTTCCCTTTGCCTTTTGGTGTGGTCTTTGTGGGTTGGTCCGGGTGTGGGTCACCTTCTTCCCTGCTCTGGGGGGTTCGCTCTCTGTCTTGCCCCTGCTGTGTTCCTTCCTGGGCCTTCGGCCGTGTCGCCCTGTGCGGCCTGCTTTCGTGCGCTCTCAGGCGTTGGGCCGGGTTGGCCTGTTTTGTCCCTGGTGGGGTGGCTACTTGGTGGTGCCTGGTGCTGTGGGCTTTGCCCTTGGCGGTTTTTCTCCCTGGTCAGTTGTTCTCCCTGGCTGGGTGGCTCCGTTGGGGCGCTTCCGCTTCTCCGGGGCTCCCTTCCCCTGGTGGTTCGGGGGGGGGGGGGTCTTTGTTTCTGCCCCTCTGGGTGTTCCCTTGGGGCTTGGGTCTGGGTGCGGGGCCTCCTTCGGGCTTGCCTGGGGGGTCTTGTGCTCTTTTGCGGTCCTTCCTTGGTTGTCCCCCGCTTGTTTTGGGGTCTCGGCTCTGTCGGCTTGGTTGGGGGCGTGGCTGGTTGTGTGCTCCTGCCTGCGTTTTCTTGTGGGCTCCCTTCTGCTTCGGTTTGGTGCCGTTTTTTTTTCTCAGTCTGGTGCCCTGGCGTTGGTGGGTGTCCGGAAGGCCGGGGTTATTTGCTTTGGTATTCTCCAATATGTTCAGGAATGGGATGAGGACAGGAGGGACCTGGGGGTAATGTCCTATTACTTACCGGTAATCTTCATTACTCCTGGTCCCGTTGTCCTCGTCCCATTCCTTACGCCCCTCCCTCCCTCCTGGGCGGCCGGCCTTCCGGTTGTTGGCTTGGTATTTCAGGCTGCATGCTGGGCTGGTACCGCTTATGTACTCCCAGTGGGAGGGAGTGGGTTAGGTATCCCAGCATGCTCCTGTTCATTTTTTTTCTGTTGCGGAGATGGTCATCTCCACTATGTTCAGGAATGGGACGAGGACAACGGGACCAGGAGTAATGAAGATTACTGGTAAGTAATAGGACTTTACTCGTCAGATCTAACTCCCTGGGATGATGAAAGGAGGAGAGCTTTGGGTGCTCCTCTAGCAGGCAGGGTCTGCCTGGCTGCACCTTAGAACTGGCACCTGGGTAAATCTCTGATCATAGTCTATAAGATGAAAATGAGGAGGAGCTCGAAAATTAAAAAGCCAAAAAGTATAGGGAGGTGTAGCTGCGGTCTGCGGACATGCAGGGTAGACAGGGGCTTTATGAGATACACTTGAAGGCAGGTTCTGCTTTTTTCAGGGCAGCCAGGGCTGTGCCAGGCTCCCTTCCTATCTCTCAGATTCTGGTGCAGGCAGTTTCATGGTGCATTACTTCACTGTTCAGCAATTTGCAAGCCATTATGTAAATGGATCAAAATCGCTTTCAGCAGGAGCCGTGTCGTAAAACACCATCAAAATTGCAAATTACTCTGCTCGGGTATTTCAGTCTCATAAACCCAGCCGCGTGTCTATGGGCAGCGCACTGGCTTCGCGCCCACCTGGAGGGTTGGTAAATGTGGAGGGCACCGAGGGGTGGCATGGGGTAGACGGCCACCTCCCCCCCCCCCGCCCTTCTCTGCAGAGCACGCATGAAGAGATGAACCTTCTACAGGGGTGTCCACAGGGGTGGCATGGGGTAGACGGCCACCTCCCCCCCCCGCCCTTCTCTGCAGAGCATGCATGAAGAGATGAACCTTCTACAGGGGTGTCCACAGCTGTGAGAGCTGAGCTTTCGTTACCTGCAGGGCTTTAAGTGGGCCGGGTCTCACCGGGTCTGAGCACCGGTAGTTTTTTTACGGACGCCTCGAAACGGGTCTCTATCGGGCTCTGTTTTGTGCCCTGGCAGAGGCGGTCCGTTTTTTCCGGACTGCAGTGACAGCAGGCACATCGATGTGCGCTGCTCACACTGCTCACTTCTCACTAGTGGAGAAGTTAAAAAGGCATGACATCATGCCAGGTGAGCTTTGTAGGGGGAAGGGAAATCCTTTAAAGAGAGTCATTTTCTCTCTGGATTTCCCTTCTCTTTGAAACTCAGGGGCAGCAACATTGTCGTGGTGTCACGAGGGCTTTAAGTGGGAGTCTTTTCAATAATATATACAAGCCATAGTTGCTGCTTATTTATCTTATGCAACTAACAACCATTGACAAAGCCAATAGTCCTGACTTTTTGTAGATATGATGTTACTTGTTGTATCATATATCTAGATGCAATGACAGAAACAGCAAAATAAAAGTCGGGCGGCACACTATGCTCAGCACAGATTTTTAGATTAAGGGGTCGATTCCGATTCGGGACGGAAATTTCTCCGACCGAGCCGGACCCGGAGAGATTTCCGACCGAATCGGACCCGTGCAGTCCGACCGAACGAGTACGATGCGTCCGTATGTTATCGGACTCGAGTCGGTCGGACTCCCATTGAAGTCAATGGGAGCCGGTCGTACAACGCGTACGCGGGCTCCCATTGACTCAATGGGTGCGAAGTCGGACAAGGGCGCCCCCTACAGCGGGTACGCGGCGAAGCGATTCGCGCCGTACACGCACAGGTAGGGGGACCCATGGGTCCCCCTGTGTGCGACTCGCGCGGCTACGCGTACAGGGGGTCCGACACGGACCCCCAAGTACGGCTCCGACAGCTCTTACGAGCCGGAGTGCGCGGCTCGGTCGGACTGCTCGCGGCGCGCATCGTACTTACCCGGCCGGGAAACGTCTCCATTGCGCGGTGCGAGTCGAGTCCGAGCGAGTCGGTCGGAGCGGTTCGAGCCGGGAGCGAGTCGGTCGGAGCGGTCGGGACGCCCGGACGAGTCGGTCGGCGATTTCGCATCGTACTCGCTCGGCCGGACCCGCGTACGGTTCGGTCGGGAAACAGGGCTCCGAATCGGATCCGGTAAAGCCGAATCCGATTCGGAGCCCTACCGGCCGAGATCGGAATCGGCCCCTCAGTGTTTTAAGCCACGCCCTTAATTACACTGGCCACGCCCCTTTGAGAGACCCCCCAGTTTTTTCATCCCACTTAAAGCCCTGGTTACCTGTGAGGGTCTCGCCCTGGAGTGTAAGAAGCTGGTGCCCTCGGAGGTAGATCATGAGTGACACCACCGCAACCTGGGGGCGCTCCTGTGACACACGAAATTGAGCTCTTGAACGGAAAATAGTAGGGAACCTTCTGTCACACTCCTCTTAAAGTGGCCATCCGGGGAATGATGTGACGTCGCAATATTTCCCAAAGCCCAAGATCACACCATCAAACGAAACAACAATCTAGAAGGACCATTGCAGGGTATTGATAGAAATGGAGGACGGCCAAAAAGAAGACTTTGCGTGCTCTAAACTGATTGCCCCGTAAGGACACCGTTTGTGGGGCCACGTCTATCACAGTAGCAGTGTTTTGGGGGGTTGCCGTCTGTCACACAAGCTCACACTGGTAAATTCAACTTCTGTTAAGGAGGCGGAGTCCCTCTCCCTGGAACGAATACAGACTGGAGACTTGCGCCCCCTGGTGTCACACCAGCACAGATTAAGGTAGCCAGTCCACCTGGCACTAGAACAGACTCTGCATTTGATGCCCTGCCACCCGGTACAGGAGTTGCCATTCTACCACATTTCCATTTTACAGGTGGGCTGCAGGTTAGTGGGGCTGTTTCGAGAGCTTATTGGGCTGCCATTACGCATAGGCTGCAATGGCCCAGACCTTGGTGGGCTGCAGCGGCCCAACCATAAAAGCCTCCACGGTTCTATCCTAGTTGCTGCCTCTTGCAGTGTGGGGCTGATTTCAACATGTTTTTGCCAGTCAGTGCTAATTTTGTTTTCCAGTAGGGCCCCACTGCTTGTTACTCCCGTGCTCGTTCCCCATTGGTCGCCAGAGTCTTTCTCCGAGTTTCTACTCTTGTTCCAAAGTCAGACGCCATCCATTGGGGGCGGGCGGCAGTGCGACGGTACTTCCCGGAGGGGGCGTCCACCCTGCACCGAAGGCTAATGCGCTGCGTCTAATGAGACGTACGCGTTAATACCGCTCCTTGCCGAGGGAGGCCGTCACCGAGGCGGCTGCGGCGGGAGCCGGATTAGCTCTGCTCGCGCACCCCCGCCAAGATGTAACGAGCCAGCCAGCTGAAATGGGGGGGCTAATTAAATCTGAGTGCACAACTTCGAGGCTGAGTGATCCGGGCGCGGGAACCAGGCACATAAATAAGATGGCGCTGCCCGCGGCGGCCTGGCAGGGGCTCGACAGGGACGTGCAATTCTCCACGACAGGCCGCTGCAGGCAGGGCAGTGGTTGGCAGTATTGTATCAATCAAGGGTTTTCTTGGGGAACAGATGACTTTCTCTATATAAAGTGAACGGCGCAAAACTCCTTTCCTGCTCGGGTCAACGGTGGTTCAAATACATTTCAGGCAAAGCAATAGCCACAAACAGCAAGGTAGTGTGTAGAAGACTATGGGCCTGATTGCGAGTTTGGCACAGCGGTGCAGGCGCAATGCCGCCTCTGCTTCGCCAAAGCCGCGCAAGGACCGCCGACCGTATTACGAGTTGAAAATGTGCAACTCCTAATACGGTCAGCGGTCCTTGGGCCGTTCCCATGGCTGTACCTTGAAAACAGACACTGCAATGGGAACGGCCAAAAAGTTCCAGCACGGCATGGACGGTATCCCCATGGCATGGGGGACATGGAGGATATGGGGCCCCTGTAGGGCACCCTTTGTTCTTGCACCGCCAGCTTTTTCATGGCGGGGCTCTGCCATAAAAAGGTTAACAGTGCAAGAACTCAAAATATGCTGAGTGGGACTGCGCCAGTCCATGCTCAGCATAATGCATTGTGGCTGCGCCACTGCCAGGGAACAAATGTTCCCTAGCGCAGGAGGCGGTACACCGCCGATATGACTTTGTAAGCCGTAATCGGCAAAACGGTGGACCACCACTCCTGCGCCACCACAAGTCTGGCGGTCGCAAGACTGCCAGACTCGTAATCAGGCCCTAAGTTTCTGAGACGGTTCTAAGCTAACAATACTTATCCCATGACGAGATTTTACAGGTTAAACCAAAGGCCTGGCTAATGCAAGAGAACAACTAACAATCAATCCAACCTTTGAACCCACTGCAGCTCAGCTCAAAAACGTCTTTAAATTGCTCCCAGTTCCCTTATCAGAATGCTAGTCAGCTCACTGTTCTACCATTGTTTCCCTTTGGTACATCCCATCCCTCCCCTTGGTTACCCCAACAGCACACCCTTACTCTTCCTAATTCCTTTTTTAACAGAGTATCACACTTCAACGCACCCCAGCTTCCTGGGCGTTTTCCAGCCTCTCTCATTCCTTACTTTAATCTCATCCCTTTATCTCTGATGCTTTAATGGTGTATCCATCACCACAATTCTTGCAATACATTGCATGACGATAATATCACGCCCACTACATCGACATAACCACTGCATTGCTGGCATCATATTGCATGACCATAATATCACGTCCACTACATGGACATAACTGCTGCATTGCATGCATTTTATTGCATGACCATAACATCATGTCCACTACATCGACATAACTGTTGCATTGCACAATAGGTGTAGTTACGTAGATGCAAGAAATTGGGTTACTGGTTGACTGGGGTGGGAGCCATGGTCAAGCAGCAACCTGAATCCTTGTCAAGGTAAGGCACAAGCAAATCCCAAATTAACCTGTGCTCAACCCCCGGTAGCTCGGCACAGAGCAGTCAGGCTTAACTTAGAGGCAATGTGTAAAGTAGTTGCGCAACACTTCAAACAGTAAAACTGTGAAAACACCACACAAAAAAGATGCCACACCAAGTTAGAAAAATTGAGCTGGATTTAATAAACAAACAAGACCAAAACGTAATCCAATCAGTAGAACCGGAATTAATATTTTTTAAAGAATAAACTGAAAAAATAGCACCTAAATGTAGAAAGCGACAACCTGGTCACGCTGGACCGGGTCAAAGTCAAAAGTTCAGGACGACCGTGATGGAGCACGGGTCGGATACAGTTCCAGATGAGTCCCGCTGAAGAGTCCCATTTGTATTGGAGAGGGTTGCGAGGAGCAAGAAGAATGCCGTGGGTGATGGTTGGCATGGCATGAAGAGCAGGCCGGGTAATATGGACGGGCAGGCTGGTCCTCCACAGGTGATCAATGCTTGCTGTGTGAAGAGACAGGCTGGCAGCGGCTCACGCTGAATTTAGGTGCGAGTGGCACAGTCTCAGGGGGTTTGATAGAGCGCGGCTACTCACCCGTAAGGGTCTCAAGGCACTAGGGGTTGGGGGGGGGGGTGCAGGTTCCATTCCATCAAGGAGGGGGTCTGTCGAAGAGCCAGGTTTTGAGGTTTCTTGCGAAGATGGGGAGCGATGTCTGTCTGAGGTGGAGCGGAAGGGCGTTCCATGCTTTGGCCGCGAGGAAGGAGAAGGAGCGGCCTCCCGATCTGGTCTTTCTGGTGCGGGGGACCACGGCGTAGGAGAGCTGGGCTGATCGTAGGGTCCTTTGGGGTGCGTGGAATTTGAGTCGGCTGTTCAGGTATGCTGGTCCGGTGCCGTGGAGGGCCTTGTGTGCGTGGGTGAGTATCTTGAAGGTGATTCTCGCCTCGACGGGGAGCCAGTGGAGTGTGCACAGGTGCTGGGAGATGTGGCAGTGTTTTGGCAGGTTGAGGACCAGTCTTGCGGCGGCGTTCTGGATGTTCTGTAGCTTGCGGGGGAGGTTTTTGTTTATTCCGGCGTAGAGTGCGTTGCCGTAGTCGAGTCTGCTGGTGACCAGGGCGTGAGTGACGGTCTTTCTGTGTTCGAGGGGGATCCATTTGACGGTCTTACGAAGGAGGCGGAGGGTGTGGAAGCAGGAAGACGAGACGGAGTTGATCTGGCGGTCCATTTTGAGCTCGGAGTCCAGGATAATTCCCAGGTTGCGTGCGTGGTCCGTGGGGGTTGGCGGGTTTCCAAGGGCGGGGGGCGACCAGGTGTCCCTCCAGGCGTCAGGGTTTGGGCCCATGATGAGTACTTCTGTTTTGTTGGTGTTTAGTTGTAGGCAGCTGTTTTTCATCCATTTGGCGACGGCTTCCATGCCTTCTCGAAAGTTGAGTCTGGCGGTGTTGGGTTCGTTGGATAGGGAGAGGATGAGTTGGGTGTCGTCTGCGTATGACACAATGTTGAGTCCGTAGGTTCTGACGATGGGGGCGACAGGCCGTTTGCAGTCGCAAAGTGTCTAAAATCTTGATCTAAAGAGCATGTGATCCACCCCAAGGGTCCAGGACCTGAGAGGCACCACTTGGGGTTCAGGAAATCACTGAAGATGGGCCCAGGAGTTGTTGGGGAGCCCTTTATGTCCATGAGGTTCCGATCTGGAGGCCAGCAGACTAGGCCTCGGAGTTTCTCTGGGGTCCTGTTTTTAAGGTGGGTTGCAGGTCCAGTTATTCCTCCCCAGGCAAGAGGGCAGCAGGTAGCAGCAGGTTAGCACAGTATGGCAGCAGCTCCTTCAGAGTAGCAGTCAAGCAGAGTGGCAGTCCTTTCAGCAACACAGCAGACCTGCTTCTTGGCAGAGTATCCACAGGTCCAGAACTGTTCTGCAGTGGTGGTATCTGAGGTCCAGTATTTATACATAGTTGTGCCTTTGAAGTGGAGAGAAGCTTCTAGATGCATGCATTTGAAGTGCTCAGATGGCCCACCTTCCTGGCCTTGGCTCAAGACTAACTACAGGGGGTATGTAGCCCTTTGTGTGGAGACAGGACACAGCCTATTCAGGTGTAAGTGAGTCTGGGCCCAGCTCCTTCCTCCCATCCTGTCAGTGATGGCCCATCCAATCACATCTAAGCTTCCATTGTGTGTGGCTGTCTAGGAGGAATACACAAAGCTCACCTGTAACCCACACCCAGTCATGCAACCCAGAGACAGTCTGCAGGCACCAAATGGCTAAGGCAAGAAAATGCCAACTTTCTGAAAGTGGCATTTTCAGAATTGTAATTTAAAATCCGACTTCACCATAATTTAGGATTTAAAATTAGGATTCCCGAGACACTAAACATGCATCAATTATAATTTCCCATTTGGAAATTACACTTATAAAATGTAATAAGGTGATTTCAATGTTAACCTATGGGAGAGGTAGGGCTTGCAGTAGTGAAAAACGAATTTAAGAGTTTTTCACTACCAGGACATGTAAAACTTAAAAGTACTTGTCCAACGTTTTAAATACACTGCACCCTGCCCTTGGGGTTATCCAGGGCCTACCTTAGGGGTGACTTAGGTGTAATAAAAAGGAAGGTTTGGGCCTGGCAAAACGTTTATTTTGCCAGGTCGAAATGGCAGTTGAAACTGCAAGCACACAGGCTGCAATGGCAGGTGTGAGACATGTTTTAAAGGGCTACTTCTGTGGGTGGAACAATCAGTGCTGCAGTCCCACATTCCGTCCATCATCTGTGTGTCTTTTGCTTTCTCGCCCTAAGTGCGTTGGATATGCCCAGACGTGGGTCCCGGGCTCTCTGTGCCACTGGATTCAAACTAGCCTGGCTGATGAGGGGTGATGCCCCGAAACCGGTCCCAGGATACTTGTTTCCGGTCCAGGGAGGACCTGGCTTGGCAGTTCGGGCTGGACTGTTTCCATGAGGCACTGGGTCAAGACTGATTTGCATATGGCTGGGTCCAAACTGGGGTGGCATGGTGAGCAAAAGAACAATGGATTTAACACAGATCTATTGACTAGGGGTGAATGTTTTATTTACTCTACATTCCGTCCATCATCTGTGTGTCTTTTGCTTTCTCGCCCTAAGTGTGCCAGGTATGCCCAGACGTGGGTCCCGGGCTCACTGTGCCACTGGATTCAAGCTAGCCTGGCTGATGAGGGGTGATGCCCCGAAACTGGTCCCAGGATGCTTGTTTCCGGTCCAGGGAGTACCTGGCTTGGCAGTTCGGGCTGGACTGTTCCCATGAGGCACAGGGTCAAGACTGATTTGCATATGGCTGGGGCCAAACTGGGGTGGCATGGTGAGCAAAAGAACAATAGATTTAACCCAGATCTATTGACTGGGGGTGAATGTTTGATTTACTCTACATTCCGTCCATCATCTGTGTGTCTTTTGCAGTCCCACTAATAGGATTTAATTTACAGGCCCTGGGCACATATACTGCCACTTTACTGGGAACGTATAAGTAAATTTAATATGCCAATTATGTATAACCCAACATTACCTTGTTTTAAGGAGAGAGCACAAGCACTTTAGCACTGGTTGGCAGTGGTAAAGTGCACAGAGTCCTAAGGCCAACCGAAACAAATTCAGCAAAAATGGAGGAGTGAAGGCTAAAAGTTTGGGGATGACCCTGTAGAAAGGGCCAAGTCCAACACAACCTCCCTACAGCCAAAAGCCAGGGTAAACTAATCAATACTTTGATGGGCTTAACTGCTTAGGCAATAGAACATGAATGATGGCCCTGTTATGCAGGGGCACTTGTCAGTTCTACGCCTCTCTGAACTCAGTTGGATCCCTCTTTCTATACTCTCCTGAGCCACTAGGCTGACCCAAGAGGAACCCTTCTCATCTTCTGTGGACCCCATCTGTGCAGCACCACGCCTTAATTTGCTCACAGATGCATCCCAGTAGACAGACAGTAACACCGTGGCCAACAAAGTGATGTGGCCCATTCCACTCCTTAGATCAGACTTATGTCCCCAACCGAAGTAAAACTCTGCCCACAAAGACATCAACCAACAGAGGCCACTGACAGCGGTCCAAGTCAAGGGCCAGGCTCCAGGCCATCCAGGGTTCTCTGACCTCTGAGGTTTCTCAGAGTGGGGGGGGCAGTAACCCTGGGTGTTTTGCACGCAACTTCTACTCTACCTCCCACAAGGCTGAACATTTGCCTGGTGTGCCAGGTCTCCAAGGGGGGAACACCAACCCCCTCAAGGGTGACACACTCTGTGCAGGGGTCTGCCTGGTGAAGGTATCCAGCCCTCTGTCTCTGTGACAGCGCAGGGAGCCTCCCAGGTCAGTAGTGGACTCACCAGGGTCAGTCTTGAGGTGCTCTGTCCTCAGAACTGGCAACCCCTGACCCACTGGTCTTCCCCCTGTGGACTGTTTCCACCTCCTGCCTCTCCATCTGGGCCTCTGTACCCTCCACTGTGGAGTAGTACCCTAAGAAAATGGAACTGGTAGGGCGCCTTGGGCGACTGCCCCACCCAGCTCTCCTGACACTGTACAGGGGGGTACAGACCAGGTCCCCCTGTCTGTGCCCCAACTGGGAGCAATCCAAGCCCCGGGGTTGGAAATGGGACACACTGAGCCTCTGCCCACCAAAACCTCCCCTCCTACGCTTAGAAGGAGCATGGGACCCCGTCCCGCCACACTGCACTGGGACCTGTCTGGGTCACTATCTACCTCCCCCCACTCTGTTGGGAGGAACCTGAACCACCTTCCTTAGGATTACTACCCAATGTCTTCCCAGACACTCTGGTACTGACCCAGAGGACCATCTCCTTTGTAAGCTCCCTTGGGTCAGTTTATGCAAGTGCTCCTTTCGGTGTGGCTCTTTGTAGTGCTGTTTCAAGGGGTACTATTTTCTGTTCACTTTTCCGAGAACTTTACTGGCTGATCCTCAAACAGAAGAGATACTTAAAAAAAGATATCTGGCACACAGTTGGTTAGCCCACTGGCGTCACTAGAGCGGGGCCAGATGGGGCCGTGCCCCAGCTCTATTTGTCCTGGCCCGCCCTTGGATCCCACCACCGCCGCTGTTGAATGAGCCAAGAGGCAACACGGAAAACAAACAGACGCTGCACCTTTCCGCATACATACACATGCATTATTTACAATTGCCCTATGCAGCTGACCCCATCAGTTTAATTGTGGCCCAGTGTGAATCCCCTCTTAATATCGCTTCTGGATATGCCACTAGGTTAACCGTGCTGTGGGCATCCGTACACATACACACACACATAAACACACACACACGCATGCATTGACTCACAGTTAACACACACATTCATTCATTGATTCACAATTAACACACACATTTATGCATACACAAATGCCCCATGCACTTTGAATGATCACAATGGCATTTAGGCAGGAGAGCCTGTAGACCTTACTCCCGGGTAGAGGAAAGGGCTCTACCTTAACTTTCAGTTCAAGTACTACCAACCATGCCTATACCCACGTCACAGCTGCTGGATTTATGAGATGCTAAATTGCACGCGCAGGTAGCTATGAATTTGCCACATGATCTACCACTGCTGCATAATTTTCACATTTCTGCAAGAAAAAGTGACATACTGTCCTGAATAGAATGGGAATCAACGCATCTTTTGGAGAGTTAACTAGTCACTTTCTCAAGTTGATTGTTGTATGTGCCACATACATGAATGAGAGTTTCACCCAAGACAGGTTAATATCCCTAAGGGATGGACTGCAGGCAATGCTTTTGTCTACGAACAGACGCAAAAATCCCTAGTTTGAAATGTTTTATTTCACTATTCATGGAAATTCATGTTTACATCGCAGATACTGTTCTCAAAGCAGCAGTTATTACTGGTCGCTCTTTGTTCGGAGTTTATAAGAATCCAAAACACTTTGCATCTCTTTTCACCATTAGATATCTTGAAGCTTAAAGTACCTCTTAGTGCATGCATACAAAGCAAATATGTAAAATACAAAACTGCTCAACACTGCTAATAGAAACTAGCACTGGCAAAACCAATAGGTCTCACTTATGTGAGAGCTACTGGCTTTGACAATGTGTTCTAGCCATTTTGTACACCAGTGTGGCAGTTGTTTAGCATGGCTAAAAGGTAGTGGCATGGAGTGGGCTGGGGTAGATAGGAGTGGGGTAGATTAATGTAGAGTGGAATGGGGTAGAGTGAAGTGAGGTAGATTGCTGTAGAGTGAAGTGAGGGTAGAGTGGGGAAGAATGGAGTGGGGTGGATTAGGGTGGAGTGGAGTAGATTGGAGTGGAGGAGTTGGGTAGATTAGCATGGTAGATTGGAGTAGGGTAGATTGAATTGGGGTAGATTAGGGTGGAGCGGTTAGATTGGGTGTGCTGTGGGGTAGATTGGAGAGGAGTAGATTGGGGTAGATTAGAGTATGATACAATGCAGTGGGGTAGATAGGAGTATGGTAAATCGGGGTAGATTGGAGTAGGATATATTGGAGTAGATTGGAGTGGAATACATTGGGGAAGAGTGGGGTGAATTGGGGTAGACTGGAGTGGATTGGGGTAGACTGGAGTGGAGTCGGGTAGATTGGATTGGGTAGATTGGAGTGGGAAAAATTGGCTGGATTATAGTAAGGTAGAATGGAATGGAGTGGGGGTAGACTGGGGTAGTTTGGAGTGGGGTAGATTGGGGGAGTGGGGTAGATTGGAACGGTGTGGGGCAGATTGGGATGGGCTATATTGGAATGGGTGGAGGGGGGTAGAGTGCGATAGAGTGGTGTAGATTGGGGTAGGGTGGGGTATACTGTAGTGGAGAGGCATAGATTGGGGTACATTGGAGTGGGGTAGATTGGAGCGGGGGAGTGGGATAGATTGAATTGGGGTTGATTGAGGTGAAGTGGGGTAGACTGGAGTGGAGTGGAGTAAACTGGAGTGGGGTAGATTGGAGTGGGGTAGATTGGAGTGGGGTAGATCGGGGTAGAGTGGATGGGATATATTGGGGTAGATTTAAGTGGAATGGGGTAAATTGGGGAAGAGTGTAGTGTAGTGGATTGGGGTGGAGTGGAGTGGAGTGGGGTAGATTGGAGAGGAGAAGAGTAGAAAGGAGTGGAGAAGAGTATATTGAAGTGGAGTGGGGTACATTATTGTGGAGTGGGGTAAATTGGAGTGGGATAGATTGAGTGGATTATGGTAGGGAAGATTGGAGCGAATGGGGGTAGATTGGAGTGAGATAGAAGTGGTGTGGTTTGCAGTGGGGTAGATTGGAGTGGGGTAGACTGGAATGGGTAAGACTGGAGTGGAGAAGATTAGAGTGGAATTGGATAGAGTGGTGTGGGGTAGATTGGGATGGGGTAGATTGGAGTGAGGTAGATTGGGTTAGGGTGGGGTAGATTGCAGTGGAGTAGATTGGTTTAGACTGGAGTGGGGCGGATTGGATGGGGTAGATTGGAGGAGGGTAGTTTGGGGTGGGGTAGGATAGATTGGTAGATTGCAGTGGGATGCAGTGAGGTGGATTTGGTTAAGTGGTGTAGATTTGGGTGGCATATGGTAGATTGGAGTGAAGTGGAGTGGGCTAGATTGCGTAGAGTGAAATTGGGTCTGGTAGATTGGGGAAGAGTGGAGTGGGGTTGTTTGGGTGGATTGGAGTGGGTTAGATTGGGATACAGTGGAGTGGGGTGGAGTGGGGTTGGATAGGTTAGAGTGGAGTCAAGATTGGAGTAAAGTGAGACAGATTGGGGAATAACGGGGTGGGGTAGTTTGGAGAGGGGTAGATTAGAGTGGAGTTGGGTTGATTGGAGTGGAGTGGGTTGTATTGGAGTGGGGTAGAGTGGGGTAGGGAAGATTGCAGTGGAGTAGAGTGGGGTGGATTTGGGTAGAGTTGGGTAGATTGAGGTAGAGTGGGGTAGATTGGAGTGGAGTGAAGTAGATTGGTGTGGGGTGGATAGGGGTAGATTGGAGTGGGGTATATTGTGGTGGGGTAGATTGGAGATGGGTAGATGGGGTGGGGATGATTGGAGTGGGTGTATTAGGATGGAGTGGGTTATAATGGAGTGGAGTGGGGTGGATTTGAGTGCAATCCGGTAGTTTGGAGTGGAGTGGGGTAGATTTAGGTAGAGTAGAGTGGGATAGATTGGAGTGGAGTGGTGTAGATTGTGGTGGAGTGGGGTGGACTGTGGTAGATTATAGTGGGGTTGATTGTGTTACATTGGAGTGGGGTAGATTGTGGTGTAGTGGGGTAGATTGGAATGGAGTGCGGTAAATTGTACTGGTGTAGATTGGAGTGAAGTCGGGTAGGTTGGAGTGGAGAGGGTTGTATTGGGGTAGATTGAGTGGGGTGGATTGGGGTAGATTGGAGTGTGGTAGATTGGAATGGATTGCAGTGGGGTACCCTGGGGTACAGAGCAGAGACGTTTTAAGGCATGGGCAAAGTGGGCTCCGGCCCAGGGCCCCAGCCTTTCTGGGGGCCCCTGATACAGCCAGCTCAGCTCTGCAAAGAGTCTTGCCCTGATGACCTTAAATAATTCGTAAACAGATTGTTTTAAATACCGTTTTTAATTTGTTTTTAATGTGGGTAATGTGTGAGAGTATATTACAGACATTTTGCAGAGAAATGTTGTGTTTATGTTTTATACAACATCCATAAAAAAGTTTCTTTTAGACCAAAACAGAACCCCGCAAATGAGAAATGGAAGGGTGACACAGAGATTATTTGCAGTAATATTAGAGAACTGCTGCTGTGTTACAATATTGAAAACACACGTCACTATCGTTAAATATTAGATAGAAATACATTTAGAATTTGAACTAGTGCACTGTCTGTCACCTGGCCAAAGAGGGCATGAAAGGCTGAAACTGGATCATAGATTAAAATCTGGTCCGAACAGGGGCCCCAAAATAAGTTTGGCCCAGAGCCCCCAAAATCCTTAAAATGTCCCTGGAGCAGAGTAGGGTAGATTTGAGTAGAGTGCGGCAGACTGGGGTAGAGTGGGGTATATTGGATTTCGTTGGGGTTTACTGGGCTAGATTGAGTGTAGTGGGGCAGATTGGAGTGGAGTGGAGTACATTGCAGTGGAGTGGGGTAGACAAGTGGAGTGAGTTAGACTGGGGTAGAGTGGAGCGGAGTGCGATACACTGGATCATAGTGGACTAGATTGGGGTAGATTGGAGTGGAGTGGGGTAGATTCAGTTAAAGTGGGGTAGAGTGAAGGGAGATAGATTGAATTGGGGTAGATTTGAGTGAGGTGGGGTGGAGTGGGGTGGAGTGGGTGGGTAAATTGGGATAGAGTAGACTGGAGTGGAGTGGGGTAGATTGGTTGTGGTGGAGTGGAGTAGATTGTAGTGAAGTTGAGCGAGTTGGAGTCGATTGGGTCCATTAAGTGGAGTGGAGTGGGAGAGATTGGAGTGGAGTGGCGTAGACTGGTATGAAGTAGAGTGGAGTGGGGTAAGTGGTGCGGAGTGGAAGGGTGTAAAGTAGAGTGGCATGTTGTGTCATCACCTAGTGTATTGATGTGTTTTGATCGTATTCTAAAATTTGTTTGAACCACACTTCAGAATTACAGAACAGTGTGCTTCATTTGTACTAATTCTGATATATTCTGAAACATCAGCACAGTTAATTTTTTTTGTGTGCTAGGAAAAAAAGATACTACACCCTCTCCTCTTACATGAATACTCAGCAGGATTGTCGCATAAATTCAAAGTAAACACCAAGCTCCCTTGTAAGAGAGAGCTTGACATTTGCCTTTGAATGCACAGCAAATGTGACTAGATAAGAACAAGATTTAAAGACCTGTTTACAGATACCGAGTTCATGGAAGAATACAGTAAACAAGGTGTGGGCAACGGGAGGGACGAACACAAGCTGGACAGCCTATAGCAAATAACGCCAGCAAATAGAAAGCCAGAAAATGTGAGTTACAAACCACAGAACCAATGGTAAGCAGCGGGCGGAATGCATTCCTAGGTCAGCTTTCTGAATGTCCCCAAAATGAAACCAGAATGCTGCGCTCTCTGATAGGGTTCGACCTAAAAAGGTGCCTGTATGATTGGAAGAGAGTAACACATGAAACAGGAAACACATTTTAAAGAATAATTCGGATATGTAGACTAAGACCCCAACTTCAAGTAATGCGAATTTATGTGTGGCTATACTGTATGGTAAGAAACAATGTTTGCGGCTAATATCCTTGCACATAATTCCAACAGTTACAATTTAATCCTCACAAAATGGGTAAAAACTTTGCAGTCCTGTTTTTTTCCCGGGAGAAATTCTGCATAGAATTCCCAGTTTTGTGGGGATCAAATCTCTAATTTACCTCCTGATGTGAGCAGGTGGTAAATGAGAGCTAGAGGGGGCAGGAGTGGTGGCTAGTGAGGGTGGCTCAGGGAAGGAGAGGATGTGGTCTGGTATGGGGTAGCATTATATGCTCTCCTATGCCTTACAAGTGTGTCAAAGTCACCAGACAGATTTTCCAAAAGGGAAAACCAGCTTCAGGTTTCCCACAACTGGGAAATCTGTGTGCGGAGACACTTAGGGGCATATTCACAAGGACTTATCTCCGAGTTATCGCCACCTTAACGCAACAAAAGTGGTGATAGATTTAACACCCCATTCACAAGCGGTTGCAAACTGCAGACAATGCAAGTATTCCCGCGATAACTGCCTCAACATTTACCTCCACGGGTAACACCACCAACTAACCCTAATGAGATGCAGAGTAGGCGTTTCCGTGCAAAAACACACGAAAACACCACTACACCACTTTCACAACGAACTGCCAGATCTGCGATGCGAACCAAAAACAGGCGATAAGCTGCGGTAGCAGCAGGGAATTAACACCTGCCTTCTGCTGGTGTTAAGCAGGACGACTACCTACAGTATGAAAGGGAGCCCAGGCCAGAGCCACATCTGAAGACCCACAGATGCCATGGAGACAATGATCATGCAGCTCGGAGACCCAAGAGGGCCACAACACCCACTGCCACCACTCCCAGGCCCCCCCCCAGGTTCCCCCCCAGACAAACACATACCGTGCACGACACAAGACCCACAAAAAGCGCATGACGTCGCACAATGACAAACAGAAACACACGTGTGGTCAGAAGAACGAGAAACAGTCACTCATCATTGAAGTAACAACCAAAAACTTTATTGAATACAACACAAAACACCAATGCGGAAGACTCCTGTCGGGTCCGTCCGGGACAATCCTAATGTCACAGCCTGGAAAATAAAGCACAAAATCAGAACGTTTGTCATGCGCACATCAAAAGAGCGAGAAACAGAGAAGGAAAGAAAGGCAGAGAGAGAAAGAGAGAGAGAAAGAAAGAAAGAAAGAAAGAAAGGGAGAGGGAGAAGGAGAGAGAAGGAAAGGAAGGGAGAGAGAGAGAGAGAGAGAGAAGGAAAGGAAGGGAGAGGGAGAGAGGGAGAGGGAAAGGAAGGGAGAGGGAGAGAGGGAGAGGGAAAGAAAGGGAGAGGGAGAGAGGGAGAGGGAAAGGAAGGGAGAGGGAGAGAGAGAAGGAGGGACACTGCCGCCCCCGCGCACCCAGGCACCACTGCTCACTTGCTGCCACCGGTGTGTCTCCAACCACGTGCCGGGAAAAACTGCAAGCCACCAGGTCTGCAATCTGTAATTGAGGCCAGAGTCAATCATGGCAGAGTCCATCACACTGCACACGGCAACAACGCCTGTCCGTCGTGCGCACACATGCAGCAGCACCCTACCCCCTCCCGCCGGCCAGCGCTGGCTGTCCACACTTGCGCACCCAGGCCCCACTGCTCACCTGCCGCCAATGGTGTGACCACCAGTAGGCACACCACGTGCCCGTGCAAGCTCCAGGCCCAGGTACCGCCACCATGGCATGCTCCACATCATGCGGACCCGCACCTCGGCCCAGCAGGTCCCACACATGACGCTGAGTCCTGAGGCATCAATGGCAGAGACCACATCAGTGCACACGTCATCATCGCAGGCTGCACACCCGCTCAGCAATTTCGGTGCCACTAACCCTGTGCAACCCCAGTCAGCGCCACGTGGTGGTAGGCCCGTGACGGCCGCAAGGCTTCGGGTGCCACTAACCCTGTGCAACCCCAGTCAGCGCCACGTGGTGGTAGGCCCGTGACGGCCGCAAGGCTTCGGGTGCCACTAACCCTGTGCAACCCCAGTCAGCGCCACGTGGTGGTAGGCCCATGACGGCCGCATGGCTCCGGGTGCCACCAACCCTGTGCGCAACAACTCATGGGCCCTTTATGATTGAGTATCGTGGAACGTCCGTCATCCAGTCACCACCGGCAGAGGAGAATGTGACGTTGTCGGCCCCTTATATTGGCGGGGTCACATGGCCCGTGACGCCTGTGCCGGATGGGTGTGGTGTGCGTGCAAACCTGCCCTCAGGGAGTGGCCGTGACATGCTGACAACTAGACCAGCGACCTGCAGACCACTAGCGTGTAAACCTGCGACATGTAGCTATGTGGCCCCCCCCCTCGGAGCGTGAGCGGAGTGGTCTGGCCTGGCGTACGCCGGACCAGCGCAGGGCTTGCAACAATGACTCAGGGGCTCTGGGCGTGGTTCAGTCCATGTCCGCACAAGGAAGTGACTAATGCATGTGTCCCTGTTGTAGTGTCTACGGCACCCGGAACGCAATCGGCAATGTAGCACACTGTGACTGGAATCCCACTAGATGAGCATCATTGAGGTTAGGGGGAATCACTGAGCCTACATTCATCCACACATTCATACATGAATGATGAAAGACATGACACAGCAGAGCGTTTCTAAATGTTTAATGCACATCCAGTGGAGTTTTGCAGCTGGAGCAGTACAGGGCCATGCCAACCCCACTTCACAATATGGGCCCGTGGAGGGCCAGCCAGAGTCCATCGGGGAATGACAAGTACAGCGGAAGAGGAAGGGTACAGTCCGCAGTGTGGTCGCCGTGTCATTGGTCACCAAACAGGATATGGCAGTCCATGTCGCGGTCCAAGGTGAGTGCAGCAGAGTGTATCGGGGGTCAGTGGAAGGTCATGGGGGCGATGTGCGGCACCAAGCAGCAACAGGCCAGGTGGCGGACATGAAGGCTAGTGCCTCCTTCTGAACTCAAGCCCATCCACGTCCTCATCCTCGGATGTGTGCTCTGCCCCACCTGTGGGTGGTGCAGTTCCGGCTGCAGCACTGTGTGCCACTGACACATCAGGGGCCGGATGTGGATTGTCGGCCGCACTGTGTGGCAGTGACACATCAGGTGCCGGAGTGGAAATGCCTGCCCCACTGTGAGGCACCGACAAACCAGGGGGCGGAGATGTGGATGGTGTAGGGGCAGCAGCATTCATCTGCGCCACGCCTTGTGGCAGCAATGCCATGATGAGGACATGCAGGGCATGGTAGATCCCAGCTACATTTCGCTGATGTGCAGCGGTGGCTGCCATCCTTTCCGCCTCCATCCGCACCATGTCCTCCATGAGCCTCCGCATGTGTGCCATCTCACGGCTGAGATTGCTGGAGCCACCCTGAGCGGACAGGTGTTCTTGTCTCCGAGTCATGACTCCAGCGATGTCAGCCAGGGCTCGTTGGAGACCATGGAGCGGCGTGTGGGTGTCCGTTAGGGACTGGAGGTGGTCCCTGATGGGACTCAGACACCCATGGATGGCGTCAAGTTTGGTAGCCATGAGGTCGAACACCACCCGCACCTGCTCAGCCATCTCCCTCTGGACCTCCAACACACGGCGTTGGAAGGCCATGTGTTGTTCGGGGGGGTCTTGGGAGACAGCCGGGGTTGTGGGTGCCTCCTGCTGGGTGGTTTGTGGAGTGGGTGGAGTCTCCTCGATGCAGCTGGGCTGCCCTGGTCCTGTAGTTGATTGGCGGATGAGTTCAATGATGTCTTGGAGGGCTTGGGTGTCGATGCTGGTGGTGTCCTCCTCGTCATCAGTGAAGAGTGGCTGGGACTGCTCTGCAGGAGGTGTTGACGGTGCCCCTGCAATGTGAAGGGGAGATGCTGTGTTACAATGTGTCCACATGTATGTGGCCGCATGGTACATGTTCACATTCAGACAGCATGGCAATGTACATTGTGACAGTGTGTAGATCAGGGCCATGATCCAGAGTCATTGTGGGTGTGCACTGTGCTCTGCTTGATTGTGCATATGTGCCATTGTGGCCATCTCCCCCCGTCCCCCCAGTACCTGGTGGTTACTCACCCTACTGCTGTTGTGTTGTGTCATGTCGAGCAGTGTCTGGTGCCCCAACTCCTGCCACGGTCTCCACACTGATGACTGTCGACACCAGCTCCTCCATGTCATCCAGCTCCAGCTGTGGCGCTGGGCTCCCACCTCCAGTCTGCATTGCTGCCTTCTGGTTGCCTGCGAGTTTCTCCTTGGTCTTGCGCTTGATGTCAATCCATCGCCTCTTGACCTCATCCATTGACCTCTTGTGCTCTCCGACAGCATTCACCCTGTCCACGATGGACCGCCATAATCCATTTTTTGTGCCCAATGACACATTGGAGGCGACGAACAGTTGTTGATGGTGTTCTATCACCTCCGTGACCAGGATCCTATTCTCCTGCGGACTAAACTTCGTCTTCCTCTTCTTCTTGTCCTTGCCCTTCCCTGTCACCGAGGTCCCAGGCTGGTCGTCCGGGGTGCTTGTGGGGTTGCGCTCGTCCTCTGCGCCTGCTCCGGCTGCCTCCATGGTGCTTCGGTGTTGGTCATTTTGTGTTTGTGTGTTTTTTCTCCTTTTGTAGTGATTTTCCCGCCTGCCGTGTGTGTATGGCAGGCCTGGCGCTGCTTATAGCTGATTTCCTCATCGCGAATGGGCTCATCGCACGTTTTTTGGTGTTGGGGTTTGTGTTTTTGACTCCGTCGCGGTGGTTGTTTCGCGGACTTTGGCCACGTTTTCGGAGGACTATCGCATGGTACCGCCGTGTTGTGAATTCCAGGTTAACACGGGGTTATTTTCCCGCGATCGACTGCGATGTGTAAAGTTGTGTTAACATTTTTTGGTGATGTTTAGCGCACGTTCTTGTGAATATCCCCCTTAGCCTTTTATAGTTGGCTGAAGTAGCACGCCACGCGGAAATATCACTCTGCTCAACTTATAATCAGGGCTTAAGCCTAAGAGCGGAGAATCTTTTATCACAAGACATTGACATGTAAATTTGTTTTATACTGAGTGTTACACTGTACACCAAGGGTCCTATACTCAAGGGGAAATTTGGTCATAAAGTTAAGTTTAACATCAAAGTTTCTTTTTTCATGTCTGCCCGGAATTCACACAGTGGGAGTTGGATACGCTGGCAATAACACATAACTTTGCCAGGAATATGTATGGAAACCTATGTGTGGCACAGCTCTCCATGTAGATTTCTGGTAATACATTTTGTAAAGGATCCCATTCAGGCGTATATTTTTCCAAAGAATTCTTTCCTGTGTGCATTGCAGCCACTATGATTGGAAAAAAACTGTGATTACATTTCGCAATTATATAGCATCATGGCTAAAGTGTCTCTTCCTATGTGATTCCTGACCACAGACCTCCCAAAGCAGGGGTCAACCTTAGGGCACCCCCTCTGTCCTTATTCAGGCCTTACCACAGACTCATCCCTCAGGGGGAAAGCAGGACCATGATTTCCATGCATATCTGGTAGGAAGGCCTCCTTCGCCACTCTTTCACCCAGTATTTCTCAATGGTGGAGATTTCCTTTCAATTCATGGTTATTGAGGCACACTTAACCCCTTGGAGCCCAAGCACTGGAGGCATTGAACTTACTTCAGCTCCTCCAGAGGAGGGAGAGGGCAGTGCCCTGCTAAAATTCGAAACTCTACAGCTCACCAGCTATTTTGGATACATCTGTATAACTCACATATCTATGATGCATTCTCATTTGCCACTGATCTTTGAGAATCAATGCTCTTGGCCCTTACTTAGCTCATGGTGTTTGCCCTTTAACTGGCACTGTCAAAACAGGAGGCTGCATTTAGATCAAAAGTAAAGTGGCCAGAAAAAATGTTTTGAGGGTCTGAGCAGTGGGACATTCTTGCATGAGTCTGAAAAAAGCTAGATGATAGAGCAGTAAGTTGTTGGCATTGCTGAAGATGGATGTGGTATCGTGGTGGTGCAGTGATGCATTTGTCTGCAGCAGTAACTATGCATGGGTTGGAAAAACAGGCGGCCTGACTTGGAATGGAAGTGTTGGAGTGTATGGGAAGGAAGAGTTAACTGAGGTGGAAAGCATCCAAAATGTGTAGTAATGCTAAAGGTGGTAGATGTGTGGCATTGTGCATAAAGGCGAGGGTATCACTGGCAATGCCAGGTGAGTGTGGGTGAAAAAAGTGCAAAATGATGTGTTTATTGTAACTCATTGAACCAAAAGGATGAATGTGCTCTTCTACGATATCAATACACCCCAAGGACACTCTGGGGCATATTTGGATGTCGGACGGATGGAAACGGGACCGACTGACTGCCTAATCACGATGCGACCGCACATGGTGCGGTCGCATAGTCCCATTCTTCTATGGGAGCTCGTGTTACGGCCGTAAGCCGTCCGTAACACAAGCTCCCACAGAGGAATAGGAGTCTGCGTTCATCCCTGCGGTGCACAGACAGAATATCGAGTTTTTAATTTCGACCTACCATAATATCGAGTTTTAAATATCGTAGGTCAAGAATATCGAATGCAAGAATATCGTGGTACAGAATATCGACAGTAAGGTAAGAAATATAGTTTTTTTTAATATCGAAGACAGTAATATTGTTTGTAAAAATATCGTTGTTAATAATATCGATGTTTATATTAGTGTTCTGTATTTTAGTATGTGTGTTAAAAGTATGTGATGTAATTTTTTGGTATAAGTGTAGTATTTTTTTTTAATGTATGTGTTAAATCTTTAGCAGTAAATATTTTTATGTTACGTAATGTTTGCGTATTTTAGGGGCCCATTACGATACCCGGCGTAAATAAATCCGCCAGGCATGGAAGCGGCAAAAATCCGCCCGCACACACCGCCTGAACACCGACCACGCCATTACGATTACACAAACCGAAAACCGCCATCGGCGGAAAAATCACACAAAATACCGCCCGCCATCGTCCGAGTCGGAGTCAAACCGCCCGCCACGGACGGAAACACGCACGACAACACAAAACCGCCCGCCCACACGGCCGACACACCGCACGTGAAATTACGATCGCACCGCCATGAGCGCGGAAAAACCACAAATATACCGCCCGCCAGCGCAAACAACGCCGATGAGAATCGACACGGCAGAAGCCATGGCGCCAACGTACCTGCACAGAAACCATCCGCACACAAAACCAATAGCACACAACATGGCCAACAAGTCCACACAGCAAGGCACGCACAAATACACAAGCACAGTACACATCCCGAAAACACCCCCGGACAAACAAAAAATACAAAGGCCAGAACCCCAGACACAACACACCTGAAAACAACAGACCATGAGGACACACCCACATAGGTGAGTACAAAAGCAGCACTCCCACAGACCACAACCCCTTGCTACATTGCAAACCAGAGAGGAGAGGAGAGGACACAGTGACACAGCAAGGACAGCAGCACACCACAGAAACGCACACATCACTACCACCACCACCACCACCACCACCACCACCAAACACCACCACCACCACCACCACCACCACCACCACCACACCCCGGCATCACAAACCCCCTGCACATTACACAACACACACCGCACCAGCACCACAAACACCATGGCACCACAAAGGATGCCCAAGTTCACGCCCATGGAGCTGACGGTCATGGTCGACAAGATCATCAAGGTGTACCCACAAATCTATGGGAACATGGTCCAGCACACACCACTAGCCACCAGAAACAGAATGTGGAACCGGATCATAGACCAGGTCAATGCAGTCGGGACCCTGCCCAGGAACAGAGTCGAAATTAACAAACGTTGGAATGACGTAAAGAGCCTGGTCAAGAAGAAGGAGGGCAAAAACAGAGAGCTGGCTGCCGTCACTGGCGGAGGGAATCCCGCGCTCTTTAAGACCTTCAAAGCGTGGGAGGAGAAGGTGCGAGTCGTAATCCATCCGGAGATCCTCGCCGGATTAGCAGGGGGAGTGGAGGCTGGTAAGTACAAACTAATGTATACCAGCACACCGCTATGTACTCACATGCGCAACTACCATGCCACAGCTCCCAGGGACAAACACCCCCATGTCCAGCACACAATACACAACACATCACACACACATGCAACAGACACTACCACACACAGCCCAAACCGAACAACTGTAAGATGCGTGGGGACATGTGTACACTAAGCCAGCCACGTAACCACCAACAGGTCCCCAAATATGCCAGAAGCGCCACAACGAGCACCCACCACACCCATGTGTCCGCCACAGCTGCACTAACCGACAAGTAACAGGTAAGTGGCAGGAACACAAAGTGCAGTGGGTGGGAGGGTGGACAGCCCAAGTACAACACACACCAGGCCCCAGTCCCACAGCACAGCAAGGAGGAGCATCCCCCACACCCCACAGCCACGTGTCAGCCACCGCAGTGCACAACGACAGCCGAAAGGCAGACATCACGGTCCACAGCAATCGGTGTCAGTGGGTGTCCAGCCACCCCCACGACCCACAACACCCCCCACCCCCACAGACCTGCAACATGGAGCACCCCCGCTTAGAGCCATGTGGCATCCAGTACAGTGCACGCACGAACAACTTGCAGGTGGGAAACTGGACAGGGCTGGATTACTGGAGGCATGAGGACCATAACACGACCAACACATGGGACATGTCACGTAGCAGACGAACACGCAGCACCGCCCACCGTCACGAACAAGTGAACAATGTGCACACGGACATGAACAACAGACTCACACCCCACATGACCCATCACAGACATAGCAACACCCAAGGAGCCACGTCTGCATGCACAAGCCACACTGAATATAGTCCCACACGGCAGCCACTGTGCAACTCATTACACACAACCGAAACACCATTGAAGTCCTGTCCATGTAGCCCCTACTGCCTGTCAACCACACACCCCACAACTACGCCTATGTAAGACAAACAACACTAGACGCAACAGAGCGGAACAACAGAAATGCACACGAACACCACTGAACCCATCAAACTCACAGACACACCATGCACATACAACATACCATCCATCCCATCCGTCAGCCCCGGTCTCATGAAAGGCATGTCATCCGCACAGCTGCCACACATACAGCAGTCACGCTAAGATACATGCCCATGACCAACCATGTGCCAGAAGTCAATTAAGCGCACGACACACTGTGAGCAACAACACACAACATGGGCCACACCCCCCGAGCACTGCAGTGATGCACATGGCACAGGGCAGCACGCACACCAAGGAGATGGGACAACTGCAATACGTTGGCTGGCACACAACTATCACTCACTCATAACGATGCGTCCAATGCCATGTCCAGTAATCACAACAGACAGCAAATATGCAGGCCATGTCAAGCATGCACACACCTCAAACCATGCACTGTCATGCTGCCACAACACATGTCACGTTCGGCACCCATGGCTCACAGCATGTACCCCAAAAGCATATCCCCTCCCAAATGCGAATCTGGGGCATGGCCCCCATGTTGCCATATGCGTTCCTAAGCGTTCCATGTGAACCCCAAAAGCATATCCCCTCCCAAATGCGAATCTGGGGCATGGCCCCCATGTTGCCATATGCGTTCCTAAGCGTTCCATTTGAACCCCAAAAGCATATCCCTCCCAAATGCGAATCTGGGGCATGGCCCCCATGTTGCCATATGCGTTCCTAAGCGTTCCATTTGAACCCCAAAAGCATATCCCCTCCC
The DNA here is from genome assembly GCA_963921515.1 of Calotriton arnoldi. NCBI lineage: Eukaryota > Metazoa > Chordata > Amphibia > Caudata > Salamandridae > Calotriton > Calotriton arnoldi. The sequence goes on from CAWUFW010005816.1 coordinate 402,107, forward strand.
AAATGCGAATCTGGGGCATGGCCCCCATGTTGCCATATGCGTTCCTAAGCGTTCCATGTGAACCCCAAAAGCAAAGTACAAACCAGACCCAGGATGGGCCAGGAGCCCGCATACACCAGAGTCACAATGAGTAGGGGCACAGCAACACACCCATCGGCATGGCCAATCCGTCCCATGCCACATGTGCACAGCACACAGTCCCATTGCCTAGCACACACAACTACAGATGCCACAGCCACACACTCGCCTCTGGGAAACCCATGTACGAGATTGCACGAACTGCCAATGTCAGACGACAAATACATACTTCACCAGGTGCAACACAATAACAAATCTCATTCTCTCCACAGGTGACGAACTGCCGGATGCTGGGGATGGAGACAGCAGCCAGCACAGCCAGCCCACAAGCCCCCAACGAGGACACACGGATCTGGAGGATCTGTCCTCCTCTTCGGACACGGACCACCAAGCAGGCCCATCTGGCGTGGCAGGGCCCAGCCGCTCCCCAGGACCCCTCCTACCCACCAACCCATCATCCAGGGATGCTGAACAGTCCCAGCCCCCTGCTGCCACTGTCGTTGCGGCCACACCCACGGTCATTGTGGCCACTACCACTGCCGCAACCGCCACCATCGCCGCACCGACCACCACCGCCACCACCACCACCACGTCTTCGCTGGCACCAGCCCCAGCGCAGGTGGTGGCCCGGCCGACTGGATCCACCCTGGGAGCCACAGCGAGGACCGTGGTGTGCAATGTGGCTAGTGGGCAGGGCCGGTGGCAGCAGGACTGGTAGGAGGAGCAGGGTCAGGGAAACGCCAGCCTCCCTGGGAGCCATGCCCTGCCTCAAATGGCCAGAGTCCTTGGGGCCTATGAAGAGGCCCAAGGACAATGGGCCAGGTCTGCTACAGACACGCGGGAGGTGCTGGGGGTGCTGAGGTCCATGGACGCCCATATGGGCCAATTCGTGTCCCGTATGGACCAACTCGTGGACCTCATGGGCCAGCTGGTGGTGGCGGTGGGGTCACAGGCAAGGCCAGCAACACCACCTCCGCCACCACCTGCTAGGGCGCAGGGTCGGGCAGCAGTGTCCACTTCCCCTGCGTCCACAGCCAGTGAGCACACCTCACCCACCACCAGCAGGTCGCCACCACACACCCCCCTCCCAAACGTGGAAGGGGCCGTCCGAAGAGGAAACAGATCTCCCGGGAGGACTTCGCACGCTCCAGTCGCAAGTGAGGCAGCCAGCCAGCCTTCCGCCAGCCTTCCTTGACCAGCCACTGCATTGACTTGCTCTACGATCCCACTCCACACAGCCATCTGGATGGCATGTGTGTGTTGGACTATGGACATAGAACCAGTGGGTACACCCTGATCATCACGCAGCCATGACCGACAGCTCATTGTCACTGCACGCACCACTTTTGTCATCACCTTACACACAATCACATGTCACAGTTTGGAATAAATGCACCTTTTTCACTAACTGCTGTTTGTGCCCTGTGTTTTATTTGTACGGAATACAACGGCCACCTTGGGCGGAAAGGCACCTGATGCGTGGCATGGCAATGGAATCCGGAGGGCCTGTAGGGACCTAGGGGTGGGAGACAGAACAGGAGCACATTCAATGAGTGTGTCACACACCCATCACACAGTACATGTCAACAACTACAAGCAATGTACACACATCGCACAGAGCAATAGGGCACAATGCCACAGTCACCAACAGTGGCATACTACCCTGGCCATGGAGCGTTGACACACTGCACGCAGTGAACATACGGCCACCCTGACACAGCACACACACACCTGCACAGATACAGACACATCATCCGTCGTACATGGACACTCACCGTCAAGTGAAGTAGCGGGCGATGAGCTGCTGGCGCACATTCCCAGCTTCCTCCTCTCCGCTGTCCACCTCACTCGAGCTGTCCTGGTCTGCGGGCTGGGGCCCTGGTTGATCTCCGTCATCCACAATGAGGGGGATCTGCTTCCGAATGGCCAGATTGTGCAGCATGCAGCACGCCACCACTATCTGGCACACCTTCTGTGGGGAGTACGCCAGTGCACCCCCGGTGCGGTCCAGGCACCTGAACCTGGACTTGAGGAGGCCAAAGGTACGCTCGACCACACGTCTGGTCCTCCCATGTGCCTCATTGTATCGATCGTCTGCTGGGGTGCGAGGATTCCTCAATGGACTGAGCAGCCATGCCCCATTCGGATACGCAGAGTCACCTGGGTGTGAGGGACACAGAGAACCGTTGCTATTCCAACTGGACAGGGGACAGCATCGCACAACCAGCACGCTACACCACTCCACATACTCACCGACAATACAGCCACGATCCTGTTGCAGATTGGCCATCAGTCGTGGCAAGATGCTGTTGCGCATTATGTGTGCGTCATGTGCCGAGCCTGGAAACTTGGCACACACGTGGGTGATCACCATGTCCGCAAGGCACACCACTTGCACATTCAGGGAGTGCGTGTGCTTCCTGTTGCGGTACAGGTGCTCAGTGGCCTGTGGTGGAACAAGGCCAACATGTGTGCAGTCAATGGCTCCCACGACGTGTGGGATTCTGCCAAGGGCATAGAATGCACCCTTCACTGCCGCCAATTCACGAGCCCTGGGGAATCTGATGTACCTGTTCCGGTACAGCATCATGGCTGCCAGTACATCCCTCAGCACCTTGCTGAACATGGGCTGGGACATCCCTCCTCCACTGCCCACTGTGTGCTGGAATGACCCAGTGGCGAAGAAATGCATGGCGGCCATCACCTTAGCCGTGGGGGTGACAGCAGTCGGATACACCCTGCGGGGACGGAGATGGGGCTCTAACATGGCACACAGTCGATGCAGGGTTGGCCTGTCCAGCCGAAACTTCCTGATTACCTCTGTATCGTCCATGTCCGCCAGCAATTGGTATGGGCGGTCAATGTTCGGTCTCCGCCTGGGTTAAATGGCAGAGGACACATGTCAAAGCAACACGGCACATAGCAATTTCGCATACACATCACTGACATGACTGAGCAAGCACATGAGCCACAGCCCAGCTGTCAAGCTGGGACGGCACGGCCACAATACACTTACACAGGTCTCCCAACAATGGCAATGGCAAGTGAGACATACCACTGCCATGTGCATGCACATGGGGATCTAGGCCCCAATGACTTGCGGGGCATGCTGATGGGGACTGACTGCATATTCGTCAAGCGGCAACGCCACGGCAACATGAGTGTCTGCTGAGCATGGAACTGCTTCCGAGGCTGGATGAGTATGGCACACGACGACGACGATGTGGGCACGGGCTGAGCGGCCAATACAAGTGGGACCTGTGGCACGAGGGGATATGAGACAGTAGTAGGTGTCAGCACTGCACCCTATGTACAGCACTGTACGGATCACAGCTCCCGAAACATTGACTGGTGTCCACATTGACAGCCCCATGCCAAGACGGCTGTGTGCTTGCAGTCACACGTCACAGGTGAGAGGTTACATTGCACGTGCCAGGTGGCAGACGTACATAGTGGGAGCTGGCATGTGTGTGCATGTGTCTCCTGTTCAGGATCCACCAGATGGGCGCTGACTCTGTACTGACCATTGGACACAGCATGTTCCGTGGAAGGCTTGTGTGTGTGGGATGGTGGCACTGGATGTGCCTCCGTTGGGTGGGGGGCCATGCACAGGGCGGGTACGTCGATGATTGCGCATTGTTGGTCACGGTGGGTGCACCAACTAAGATGTGTTACCCTGTGTTCAATTCCTATGTCCGCATGATGATGGACTGTGGATGTGGGCAGACTACACATTGGTCGATGTGCTGTCTATATGCATGTGCCTTCACACCAGGCACAGCTGCCCCTGCACATGTGACCCCTGCTGGACTCGCTGCTGGGTCTGTGGAGCTGATGCACCTTCTGCGCGTGGGGCGGACAGCTCTCCTCACTTCCCTCATTGCGCATGTCATGTCTTTGCCGCAGGTGACATGGATCATGGAGGGCCCACATGTACGCGTGGGTAGGCTACACATGATTGTTCACTGGTCGCCACCCCCAGTCAGTGTTTCGAATGGGAAGGTTGTCGTGCTGGTGGTATGTTCGATGTGGCGGATGGGCGGGCCTAGGTGCGGGCTTACATTCCGGACATGGGGGGTAGTTGGATTGGCGACTAGTTGCAGTACACACGGGACACGTCTCTTCCTTTCCACATCTGGGTCATCCCTTGTACTAACTGACAGTGATACAGTCATCTTCGCCCCAGCCCTCATGTCCTCCCCTCGCCCCCCAATATGCATGCTCACCTGCGAGGCTAGCGCTTGCACAGGCAGCCCCAAGCTCGCACCAGAGAGAGCAAGGAGTGTATGTGTGGGTCCAGTTGCACGAGTGGGCTGTCTCAGGGTATGATGTGTGGCGGGACGCCGTCCACCTGCGTGGTGCCCCAAATGGAGACCCGGCCTGCATGGACTATGCATCACAGTCTTCGCCTTCCGGATCCGCCACCTGCGACACCCAGTGGCTGTGGCTGCCCTTGCGGCCAGGCCGCGTCCGTCTGTGGCTGATGGCCCACACATTCACTCTTTGGCCTCTCTGGGGAGGGCTCGGGGTGGTGGCGCACGCGCTTGCACTTAGTCGCAATGGCATGTGGCGTGGTTGGTATGATGGGCAATGGATGGGATGGTGCGAGCCACCTCCCGTGACGTCAGTGCTGCTCGTGCTGTGGTGCGTCCCCCTACACTTCCATCTGACTTGTGCCATGCTAGACGTTGAGGTTCTATTGCCTGCGTGATATGACCAGGAGGAGCGCGAGGAGACCTCTCACACACCATGCTCCACTGCCATCCCGTGCCCTGTATCGCCTGTGCGGATTGACTATGTTGGGGTTACACCTGGTCGACTGGGGCTGTGTGTGCCTTGTCAAGGGGCATGGCGGGCGCACAACAGGATCCAGCTTGTCCACAGAGGGTGGGCTGAGGTGCGCCTGGTACCGCTTTGTACGTGTGCCCGGCTGCTGTGCACACACGTGTTCACTCCCCCCGACAGGTGTCCTCTCACAATGCCCTGGGAAGCGGTGGTGTACTGTTCATGACCCCTCCCAACACAGCGTGCTCCAACTTGTCATGTGCGCATCTACCCGTCGCACCCACCCACCTGAGCACTGCGTCCATACGACTTCACACGACACATGTGTGTCTTCCACAGTAGTGCTACTCATTTGCGTTGACATCCAATACCAGTGGACTACATGGTCATGTCACGACTGCCGTGTACTTCACATACTCTCATCCTCTCTCATTCGTACTTGTGAAATGAGTCAGCGGAGACAGTTTTGGTTTCACACATTATATTGAGTCTTCTGTCCTCTGTGCTGCAGTATAGTGGACACTACTGGCAGCGGAATACATGTTGAGGATATACTGAGCATGATTACAAATGGGATAGGGTGTGGGGTTACATCTGCTTGGCCAAGGCTGTGCTAATGTACATTTACGTATAGCTGCGGAGCTGCGGACTTTGACACAGACGGTATACATGTAGCCTACCAGACCGCTCGGCATCATGGGCACAGTCCATCTCAGTTCCATGTGACAGGTTTGCTGCGGTTGTTCCTCATGCACGCGTGCATGTGAGATGACATCAGGGCATGTGCTTGCGTGCATGCAGCGGCGTGCCACTTGTTGTTGCAATGTGGTGGTTACTGGACATGTCACAGTCACTGGGGTCGTGTTGTTGTTGTATGCACTTGTCGTCCATGCAAAGGTCCTGGTATGGGATTCCCGGGGCGGGGGTGGGAGGGGTGCAGCACCCACAGACTCCAGGCGACCTATTCATGTCCACTGAGCGGTGTGTGTGTCCATGTGCGCTGGATCCATGTCGTGTCCTGGTTGTTCGTGCAGTTCCGTCCATGTGGGTGCGATACACAGAGCCCATGCCACTGCCTCCCACGATGCATGCGGTGTTCCTGGATGTGATGGGGAACAGTGTGCATGTCCCGGTCATATCCGATGTCATGGCGATGTCGTTGATGGTGTGGTTACAGTTGCCGGTCGTTTGGTATGGCTGTTGTGGTGGTGACTGGCCAGTCCGTGCGGAAGCTGAGCATGGGTGCGGGGTTGGACTTCATAGGTCACTCGGGGAACCTGCGTTGTGGTCCGACGTATTTACAGGTTGTCAGGTATGCGATGCCGTCCAGCAGGGCTTCCATGTCATTGGTGGTGTACATGTTTGCCAGCCAATGAAGCGGATGGTGGCTCTCAAGGTGTTGTTCGTAAGTTGTCCCTTGGAGGACCATGATGGGGCATGCTGGGTGACATTCGATGTAGCTGTTCTCGATGATCCGTCTTGTGGAGGCACAGTGGTCCCATTTCAGTGCGGGTGCGATGTTGGCCACATACGCCATGCCCCCATAGGCAGAGCAGGCCCTGTCGTGTGCGTCCAGAGGGAGGAGTAGTGGTAGCAGGTCCGCCTTCAGACATGCCGGGTTGGAGAGGCATATCTCGACGGGATGCTGGTAGGGACACCTCCGACAGTAGAAGACGGGCATGACGCAGCTGAACAATGTGATGCGGTAAGTCAGTCGGTAACTTACGTTCAGCAGGGACAGGAGATCGCATCCCAATGTATGTATCGTGTTGGTTTTGTACAGCTTGAGCTGTTCGGCGTAGTTGGGTAGGTGTGTTGCGGTTGCCATTTCGCAGCGGTTCGTTGAGGTGGCGTGCTCCGGCTGTGTGTGCAGTCTGCAATGTGCACGCTCCGGGGTTGCTGTGAGCTCTGTGTAGTCGTAGGGAGACAGGACTTGTGTTCTGTTGGCTTGTTTGGAGGACACGGGCCCTCTTCCCACATGCTTCTCAGACAGTTCAAGGTCAGTGCTGTGTGACTCCTTCCAATTAACTTGCATGTGGCCGACATGGGGGAGTGTTTTCTTCTTTCTTCCCCGTCCGTTGTGTGCTTCTGTGATATGCGCTATCTGCCGTGTGGTCGGTCTCCTCGGCATGCCTGTGTTGGTCTATTCTTGGACAATGGCTGTATTCACCGGCTTCTGTCGTGGGGCTGTGGTTTCGGAGTTGGAATGGAAGGTCATTCAGTGCTGTCTGCTCTCCCTTGTGTGGGCGGCAGCCTGCCTTTCCGCTCTGCGTTGGGCCTTGTGTGTGGATGTTATTCTTGGGCCACCTGTTGTCGGTCCCCGGGCTCTTTGGTGTTCCGTTTCATGTGTCTTGTTCATATGTGCAGGGTGGTATGGGTTTTTCAGTGTGGTACTGGCGTTCCTCTTCCCGAAGGGGCCCTGCTTCTCCTAGTTGGTGTTGCCGCCGCTGTGTGCTTCGCCATGTTTGTTACACTGGGGTGTGTCCTGCTGTTGCGTGACTTCACTGACATGTGTGCGTCGGTTGTGTGGCGTTGGGTGTTGTCCGTGAATTGGGCGTTGGGGACATGTCTGTGGCAGGCCTGTCACGTGTCATGTGCGTTCGGGGTGGGGCTGATGTGTGTGCTGCTTGGTTGTGTCCCTGTGTCTGTGTGCGACGCATGCATGGCGCTGCGGTTGGCCTCTGCGTTGTGCGCATGTGTGGCGGCGTCATCGGCGCTTTGTGGCCGTGACGGGGTGGTTGGTTCCTAGTCCCAGGTGGTGTGTACACATGTGTTCCGCGATGTTAGGATTTGGCCTGTGTGTCATATGTGGATGCGATGGTGGATGTGTAGTGTACACGCGCTGGTGGGGGGTTGTCCGCTTTTTCCGCCCTTGCACTGTGTGCGCTGTTTGCGTGCACTTGTTGTGTGTGTGCCTACCTGCGTCTCCGCGGTACGTTGCGTCCTTGGTGGTGCATCAGCAGAAGCATGGGAAGGGCCTGCAGTGCTGGATTCATGCCCGGGGTGCCGCTTCTTCGTTGTCCGTGCTCTGCGTCCGTGTTACCGCCTCTCTTTCACGTGCGGTGTCTCTTAGCCGTGGGAGCCGTTTGTTTGCGGCATCGTAATTTATGCGCCGGGCGGGACGTGTTTCGTCGGACGGTGTGTGTCAGTTGGGCTGCGCCGCTACGTGTACGGGCGCACTTTGATGGCGGACGGTGTTGCTGGCTTGCCGGCGGTGTTTGGCCTACTTTTCGCATCGTAATTGTGCGGGCGTGTGGACTGCTGCGTGCCGGCGGTAACTGGTGGTTTTTGCATCCGCCAGCACGGCGGTTGTGCTTCCGCCCGCCATCGTAATGGGCCCCTTAGTTCTGTAGCGGGTTGTGGGTTTATAGGGGAATAGGGTGGGAAGTAATTTAATTATAAAAAAGTAATTATTAATTTTTATTCATTATTATTTGTAATTAATTTGTTATTAATTAATTATTAATTGGTTATTAATTAATATTAATTAATTAATAAATAATTATATAAATTGTGTTATTTTTTTAGGAGCAGGTTGTGGGTTTATAGGGGAATAGGGTGAAAAGTAATTTAATTATACAAAAGTAATTATTAATATTTACTTATTAGTATATATAATTTATTTATTAATTGGTTATTAATTAATATTAATTAATTAATTAATAGATAATTATATAAATTGTGTTATTTTTTTTAGGAGCGGGTTGTGGGTTTATAGGGGAATAGGGTGGGAAGTAATTTAATTATAATAAAGTAATTAATAATATTTATTTATTAGTATTTATAATTAATTTATTATTAATTAATTAAAAAATTGGTTATTCATTTTTATTAATTGATAATTATATTTATTGTGTTTTTTTAGGAGTGGGTTGTGGGTTTATAGGGGAATAGGGTGGGAAGTAATTTAATTATAATAAAGTAATTATTAATATTTATTTTTTAGTATTTATAATTAATTTAATATTAATTATTAATTGGTTATTTAATTTGAATAATTATTTAATTGATAAGTATGTTAATTTTACCCCTTTGCTATCCAACACTTTCCCTACTGTTGCACTCTCTGGAGTGGGAATAGTAATTTTTACCCCTACGCTAACCAACTCTTTCCCTACTCTTGCACTCTCTGGAGTGGGAATAGTAATTTGTACATCTCCGCTATCCAATACTTTCCCTACTGTTGCATTCACTGGAGTGGGAATAGTAATTTTTATCCCTCCGCTATCCAATTCTTTCCCTACTCTTGCACTCACTGGAGTGGGAATAGTAATTTTTACCCCTACGCTATCCAACACTTTCCCTACTGTTGCACTCACTGGAGTGGGAATGCAATTTTTACCCCTTCGCTATCCAACACTTTCCTAACTGTTGCACTGTCTGGAGTGGGAATAGTAATTTATACTCCTCCGCTATCCAACACTTTCTCTACTGTTGCACTCACTGGAGTGGGAATAGTAATTTTTACCCCTACGCTATCCAACACTTTCCCTACTGTTGCACTCTGTGGAGTGGGAATAGTAATTTTTACCCCTACGCTATCCAACTCTTTCCCTACTCTTGCACTCTCTGGAGTGAAAATAGTAATTTGTACATCTCCGCTATCCAATACTTTCCCTATTGTTGCACGCACTCACTGTAGTGGGAATAGTAATTTTTACCCCTCCGCTATCCAAAACTTTCCCTACTGTTGCACTCACTGGCGTGGGAATAGTAATTTTTACCCTTACGCTATCCAGCACTTTCCCTACTGTTGCACTGTCTGGAGTGGGAATAGTAATTTTATCCCCTCCACTATCCAATATTTTCTCTACTCTTTTAGTTAATGTAGTGTAAAATGTATTTTAAAAAGATTAAAAATATTGTAATATTTTAATTTGTTATATATATTTTTAATTTTTAATTTATAGTATTGGTGTATGTGTATATATATGTATTTCTAATTTTTAATATGTTTTTTAACAATTTATAAGTTATTAAAATAATTATTTAGAAATATTATTAAGTAAGTATATATATTATATTTTATACATATATATGTTTAATTGATTTTTACATTATATGGATTACTTATAATTTTAAACATTTTATAATAATTTTAACTTTGTTTTATTTAATTCTATGTATTATTTACTTTATTTTACATTATTTTTTATACATTAAAAAAATGATATTTTTAACAACGATATTTTTAACAATATTTTTTTATCGATATTTTTGTACTTACCATTGTGTAGATAGGACTTCGATATTCTGTACATCGATATTCTTGTGTCGATATTGTTGTAGCTCGATATTATGACTGTCGATATTCTGTCAGTGATCACCCTGCGGTACACAGACAGAATATCGAGTTTTTAATTTCGACCTACCATAATATCGAGTTTTAAATATCGTAGGTCAAGAATATCGAACGCAAAAATATCGTGGTACAGAATATCGACAGTAAGGTAAGAAATATATTTTTTTTAATATCGAAGACAGTAATATCGTTTGTAAAAATATCGTTGTTAATAATATCGATGTTTATATTAGTGTTCTGTATTTTAGTATGTGTGTTAAAAGTATGTGATGTAATTTTTTGGTATAAGTGTAGTATAATATATGTGTTAAATTTTTAGCAGTAAATACTTTTATGTAAATTAATTTTTGCGTATTTTAGTTCTGTAGCGGGTTGTGGGTTTATAGGGGAATAGGGTGGAAGTAATTTAATTATAAAAAAGTAATTATTAATTTTTATTCATTATTATTTATAATTAATTTATTATTAATTAATTATTGATTGGTTATTAATTAATATTAATTAATAAATAATTATATAAATTGTGTTATTTTTTTAGGAGTGGGTTGTGGGTTTACAGGGGAATAGGGTTGGAAGTAATTTAATTATAAAAAAGTAATTATTAATATTTATGTATTAGTATTTATAAATAATTTATTATTAATTAATTGTTAATTGGTTATTAATTAATATTAATTGATTAATAGATAATTGTATTAATTGTGTTATTGTTTTAGGAGCAGGTTGTGGGTTTATAGGGGAATAGGGTGGGAAGTAATTTAATTATAATAAAGTAATTATTAATATGTATTTATTAGTATTTATAATTCTTTTATTATTAATTAATTAATTAAAAATTTGGGGGCCCATTAGGATGGCGGGTGGAAGCACCACCGCCGTGCTGGCGGATGCAAAAAGCACCAGTTACCGTCCGCCCGCCACATCACACACGCCCGCCCAATTAGGATGTGAAAAGTCAGCCAAACACCGCCCGTAAGCCAGCTACGCCCTCCGCCATCAAAGTGCGCCCGTTCACGGAGCGGCGCGGCCTAATGGAGACACACCGCCCGACGAAATCACGTACCGCCCGGCGTACAAATTACGATGCCAGAACCAAACAGTTCCCCCGGCTAAGAGACACCGCACGTGAAAGCAAGGCGGAAAACCGAACGCACAGTACGGATAGCAAAGAGGCGGACCCCCCGAGCATGAATCCAGCACTGCAGGCCCTCCCCATGCTCTACCTGATGCAGCACCCAGGAGTCAACGCACCGCGGCGACGCAGGTAGGCAGACACACAGTGCAAGGGCGGGAAAACTGTATATGGCCCCCCCCGACACCCCTACGTGGACACGACACATCCACCACTGCACCCACACATGCGCACAACGCAGAGGCCAACGGCAGCGCAATGCATGCGCCGCACACAAACAACACAGGGTCACAACCAAACACCACACACACCAGCACCACCCAGAACGCACATGTCACGTGACAGCCCTGCCACAGTCATGTCCCCAACCGGCAATTCACTGTTGCCAACCTGACGTCACACAAGTGACCCGAACATGTCAGTGACGTCACGCCAAATTAGGACACCCCCTGTGTGCAAAACACGGCGAAGCACACAGCGGCGGCAACATCACCCAGCAGAATATGGACCCCGTCGGAAAAAGGTACGCCAGTACCACACAGAAACACCGATGCCACCCTGCACCCAATAACAAGACATGCAATACGTAACATCAAAGATACCGGGGACAGACAACAGGTGGGACCAATTATAACACAAGGCCCAACGTATAGCGGAAACGCAGCCTGCCGCCCACACACGGGAGAGGAGACAGCACTGAATGACCTTCCATTCCCACTCTGAAACCACATCCCGACTAAACAAGCCGGAAACAACAGTCATTGCACCTAAAAAAGCCCAACACAGGCATGCAGAGGGAAGCGGCCACAGGGCAGATAGCGCATAACAACAAAGAACATTCAGAACGGAAAAAAGAAATGATAACACTCCCCCATGTGGTTCACATGCAAGTTATCTGGAAGGAGTCAGACACCACTGACCTTGACCATTCAGAGAAGCATGTGGGATGAGGGCCCGTGTCCTCCGCACAAGCCAACATAACACAAGTCCTGCCTCCCTACGACCATTACAGAATTCCCAGCAACGTCGGAGGTTGCACACTGCAGACTGCACAGACAGCCGGAGCACGCCACCACAGCGCCCTGCAGCAAAATGGCACTTGCACCACACCTACCCAACTACGCCGGACAGATTAAGCTGTACAAACATAACCTGATACAGATATTGGGATGTGACAATCTGGCCTTGCTGAACGTAACTTACCGACTAACTTACCGCATCGCATTGTTCAGCTGCGTCATCCCCGTCTTCTACTGTCGGAGGTGTCCCTTCTACTATCCTGTGGATTTATGTCTCTCCAACCCGGCATGTCCAAGGGCGGACCTGCTACAACTATTCAACCCCCTGGACGTCCACGACAGGGTCTGTTCAGCCTATGGGGCCATGGCGTATGTGGCTACTATCGGACCCACACTGCAATGGGACCACTGTGCCTCCACACGACGGATAATGGATCACAGTTACATCGAATGTCATCCAACATGTCCCATCATGCTCCTACAAGGGACAACTCACGACCAACACCTTGACAGCCACCATCCGCTACATTGGATGGCATCCATGTCCACCACCAATGCCATGGAAGCCCTGCTGGAAGGTATTACATACCTGACAACCTGTCAATTCGTCGGGCCTCGCCGCCATACCCCCAATTGAGCAATGATGTCCCACACCGTACCCATGCTTGGCTTCCGCACGGACTAGGCAGTTACCAGTACAACAACTATACCATACAACCTGCAACTGACACCACATCATCAACTACACTGCCATGACATCTGATATTTTCGGGACATGCACTCTGTTCCTCATCACATCCAGTAACTCTGCATGAACAGGGGGAGGCAGAGGCATGGGATTTGTGTATGGCAACCACATGGACAGAACTGCACGTACAACCATGCCATGATATGGATCCTGCGCCCATGAACATATGCACCGGTCAGTGGACAGTAATCGTCCTGCTGTAGTATGTGAGAGCTGTCACCTCACCTCCCTCGGAACGTCCGTGCCAGGACCTTTGCATGGACACCAAGTGCATCCACCAACAACATGAGCCCAGTGACTGTGACATGGCCAGTACCCACCACATCGCAACAACAAGTGGGACGCCGTTGCATGCACGTAAGCCCATGCCCTGATGTCACCTCCACGCACGTGTGTATGAGTAACTATAGCAGCAAACCTGTAACATGGAACTGAGATGCACTGTGCCCATGATGACAAGCGGACTGGTAGGCTAAATGTATACTGTCTGTGTCAAAGTCAGCAGCACCACAGTAATTAGCAAATGTACATTAGCACACCAACGGCTAAGCAGTTGTAACTCTGAAGCCCACATCCCACAGTCAACAACTAATCACATGTACCCCTACACCCTATGCTATGTGTACACATGCTGAGTATATCCTCCACATGCATTTCGCTGCCAGTAGTGTCCACTATACTGCATCACAGAGGACATAAGTCCCAATACATGGCTTGAAGCAAAAATGTGTCTCTGCTGATTCATTTCACAAGTACGAATGAGAGAGGATGAGAGTGTGTGAAGTACACAGCAGTCGTGAGATGACCATGTAGTCCACTGTCATTGGATGTCAACGCAAATGAGTAGCACAACTGTGGAAGACACACATGTGTCATGTGAAGCGGGAGTTACGCATGGCTCAGGTGGGTGGGTGTGACGGGTAGGTGCGCACATGCAATGTTGAAACACGCTGTGTTGGGAGGATTCAGGAACAGTACATTGCCGCTCTCCTGGGAATTTGTAAAGACCACCTGTCTGGGGATGAATGTGAACTCGTGTGTGCACAACAGGCGGGCACACGATCAATGCTGCATCAAGTGTAGACGTCAGCCCACCCTCCGTGGACATGCTGGATACTGCTGTGCGTCCGCCAGGCCCTTGCCAAGGCACTCACATCCCCTGTCGACCTGGTGTATCCCCAACATTGTCCACTTGCACAGGCAATCCAGGGCACGGGATGGCAGTAGAGCATGGTGGGCGAGAGGTCATGGCGCGCTCCTCCTGGTCACATCACGCAGGCAACACATCCTCAATGTGTAGTATGGCACAAGTCAAATGGAAGTAGTGGGGGACGCACACATCACAAGCAGGAGTGACGTCACGGAAGGTGGCTCGCACCATCCCACCCATTGACAATACACCCACACACGTTACATGCCATTGCAACAGAGAAGCCAGCGTGTGCACAAGCAGCTCCAAGCTCGCCCCAGAGAGGCCAAAGAGTGAATGTGTGGGGCCATGAGCTCCAGTTGGACGCGGCCTGGCCCGCTAGGGCAGCTACAGCCTCTGTGTGTTGCAGGTGGTGTATCCGGACTGCGGAGCCTGTCATGCATTGTCAATGTTGCCTGTGTCTCGAGTCGGGGCACCACGCAGGTGGACGGCGTCCCGCCACTTATTATACCGTGAGACAGACCACTTGTTCAACTGGACCCACACATACACTCCTTGGCCTCTCTGGGGCGAGCTTGGAGCTGCTTGTGCATGCGCTAGCTGCTCAGGTGCAAACGCATTTTGGGGTGAGCGAGGGGAGGCCATGAGGACAGTGCAAAAGATGACTGTTTGATTTTCAGCCAGTTTAAGGAATGACCCTGATGTGGTCGGAAAAAGACGTGTCTCGTGTGTATTGCAACTAGTAGATCAGCCGATGAACTTCCCATGTCTTGCATGTAGCCCCGCACCCAGCCCCGCCCACTCGACACATTAAAATGAGTACCAGCACCACATTCTACCCATTTGAAGCACTGACTGGGGGTGACAACCATTGGACAGTCTTGTGTAGTCCACCCACGCGTACATGTGGGCCCTCCATGATCCATGTCACCTGCGGCAAAGTGATGTCATGGGCAATGACGGAAGTGAGCAGAGCTGTCTGCCCCACGCACAGATGGTGCATCAGCTCAACAGACCCAGCACTGAGTGCAGCAGGGGTCACATGTGCAGGGGCAGTTGTGCCTGGTGTGAAGGCACATGCATATAGACAGCACATCGAGCAATGTGTAGTCTGCCCACATCTACTGTCCATTGTCAGGCGGACCTAGAAAAAGATCACAAGGCAACACATCTGTGTGGGTGTACCCACTGTGACCAACACTGCGCAACCATCAACGTACTCGCCCTGTGCATGGCCCACCCCGCAACGGAGGTCACATTCAGTGCCACTATCTCACACACACATCCCTATCACGAGGCACGGTGTGTCCAATCGACAGGACTGAGTAAGTGCTCATCCGGAGGGTCCAGAACAGGAGACACATGTAACCCACTAGGCAGTCTGTGTCGGCACCTACTGGCATTGTGCAGTCAATGTGCAGGCCAGGCCTGCTGGGACTGAGAAGGGCAGCATGGCCCCAGCCTGACTTCCACACGACCAACAAGTGCACTGAGACCTGCATTGCCAATTGTCTGTGTCACTGGATGTCTGACATGAAGTTGCCATGTACCACCACTCGGGAGGGACAGACAGGTCAAAGCGCCCGAGAGCTCACATACCCATGCCACCTGCAGTCAGCATGGTGAGCAGTGCATGTTTGAACACCACAGACTCTGACTCATAGTGCTGCGGAGCAACGACATGTGTGTCCCCCACATGCACTCCCACACACTGCAGTTGTCTCTCACACACAACTTTCGCAAGGAATAGCCATGTGCAGTGTGCGTGGAGCTCGGAATCCAGGATCTCCAGCTCCTCGCTGGTGAGTGGACCTGGACATGTCCTCAGCGTCATCCACGTGTAGGTGGAGTGGTGGCAGCAGCAGGTGTTGTCGAGGGGTGCCAGCCTGCAGTGCCAGGTAGCTGTGGTTATGCCTGTCCCACTCACACACACATATAACCCCCTGGGGCAGTTTCAGTGGGTACAAGATGCTGCAATTCGTGTACCATGTCTGGCAGCTTCAATTGCAGACGTTGGCCTGCTCCCAGCTGGCCATGGACGCCTACCTCCATAGTGGAACACGCAGGGTGCAACCGCGAGGGTCATTGGAGTTGGCCGTAAGGGCCTGGCCCATGGCGGGTACAGTCCGCTGATGCCATGTGCACCACACAGTATAATGTGCGCAATGCATCTGCAGGTGTGGCCATGATTTGTGTGTGGGTGCAGGTCCACAATGGACAGGGCCACAACATGCTGTGTGCATAGGCAGGGACGGCCAGTGCTCAGCCTCCACATGTCTGTTGGCACATCATCATGTACACATTGGCATGGGAGCATGGGATATGCATATGCACACACATGCCATCTTTCACTATGTACATCTGCCACTTGGCACGTGCAATGTTACGTGTCACTTGTGATGTGTAATTGCAAGCACACAGCCGTGTTGGCATGGGGCTGTCAATGTGTACACCTGTCAATGTTTCTGGAGGTGTGATCCGTACAGTGCTGTACATAGGGTGCAGTAGTGACATCAATGACTGTCTCATATCCCCTCGTGCCACAGGTCCCACTTGTTTTGGCCGCTCAGCCTGTGTCCATAGCGTTGTTGGTGTGTGCCCTACACACCCAGCCTCGGAAGCAGTGTGATGCACAGCAGCTAGTCATGTTGCCGTGGTGTTGCCGCTTGCCGAATATGCAGTCTGTTACCATCAGCATGCCTTACAAGTTATTGAGGCCTAGATCCCCATGTGCATGCTCATAGCAATGGGGTGTGTCACTGCCCATTGCTATTGGTAGGAGACCTGTGTAAGTGTATTGTGGCTGTGCTGTCCCTACTTGTCAGCTGTTCTGTTATTCAATTGCCTGCTCAGTCATTTATGTTTTGTGTATGTGAATATGCCATGTGGCGTGTTGCTTTGACATGTGTCCACTTCCATCTTTCCTAGGCGGAGACCAAACATTCATCGCCCCTACCAATTGCTGTCAGACATGGTGGATGTGGAGGTCATCCGCAAATATCGTCTGGACCGACCCACCCTGCATCGTCTATGTGCCTTGTTGGAACCCCACCTCCGTCCTGCGCAGGGTGTATCCAACAGCATTCACCCACACGGCTAAGGTGATGGCTGCACTGCATTTCTTCGCCACTGGGTCATTTCAACACACAGTGGGCAGTGGAGGTGGGATGTCCCAGCCCATGTTCAGCATGGTGCTCAGGGATGTACTGTCAGCCATGATGCTGTACAGGAACAGATACATCCGATTCCCCAGGGCTCGTGAATTGGCGGCAGTGAAGGGTGCTTTCTATGCCCTTGGACGGATCCCCCACGTCGTTGGTGCAATAGACTGCACCCATGTTGGCCTTGTTGTACCTCAGGCCACTGAGCACCTCTACCGCAACCGGAAGCACACGCACTCCTTGAATGTGCAAGTGGTGTGCCTTGCGGACATGGTGATTCCACACGTGTGTGCGAAATTCCCAGGATCGGCCCATGATGCGCACATCATGCGCAACAGCATCCTACCACGTCTGATGACCGATCTGCAACCGGACCGTGGCTGGATTGTTGGTGAGTATGTGGAGTAGTGTAGCGTGCTGGCTGTGCGATGCTGTCTTGTGTCCAGTTGGAATTGCAACGGTTCTCTGTGTCCCTCACACCCAGGTGACTCTGCTTACCCGAATGGGCCCTGGCTGCTCAACCCATTACGACGTCCTGGGAGCCCAGCTGATGTCCGCTACAATGAGGCACATGGGAGGACCAGACGTGTGGTTGAGCGGACCTTTGGCCTCCTCAAGTCCAGGTTCAGATGCCTGGACCGCACCGGGGGCGCACTGGCGTACTCCCCACAGAAGGTGTGCCAGATAGTTGTGGCTTGCTGCATGCTGCACAATCTGGCTATCCGCAAGCAGATCCCCCTAATTGTGGATGACGGAGATCAACCAGGGCCCCAGCCTGCAGACCAGGACAGCTCGAGTGAAGAGGACAGTGGAGAGGAGGAAGCTGTGAATGTGCGTCAGCAGCTCATCGCCTGCTACTTCACTTGACGGTGAGTGTCCATGTACGACGGCTGATGTAGCTGTAGTTGTGCAGGTGTATGTGTGCTCTGTCACGGGGGCCTTTTGTTCACTGAGTGCTGTGTGTCAATGGTCCATGTCCAGGTTGGTATGCCACTGGCAGCGGCTGTAGCAGTGTGCCCTGTTGCTCTGTGTGATGTGTGTACATTGCTTGTAGTTGGTGACAAGTACTGTGTGATGAGTGTGTGACACACTCATTGAATGTACTCTTGTTCTGTTTTTCACCCCTAGGTCCCTACAGCCTCTCCTGTCCCATCGACATACCACACAGCAGATGCATTTCTGCTCATGGTGGCGATTGCACATCGTTGAATAAACCCAGGACACATGAAGCAGATTGTGTTCAAGGTGTATTTATTTACAGCGGTGACATGTGATTGTGTGCAAGGTGATGACAAACGTGGTGCATGCTGTGACAATTAGTTGACGGTCATGGCTGCGTGATGGTCAGGGTGTACCCATGAAGTTCCATGTCCACAGTCCAACAGACACATGCCATTCACATGGCAGTGTGGGGTAGGATCGTAGTACAAGTCAATGCAGTAGGTGGTCAAGGTGGCTGGCTGACTCACTGGCGTTTGGTGCGTGCGAAGTCATCTCTGGACACCTGTTTCCTCTTCGGACAGCCCCTTCCACGTTTGGTGGGGGGGGGGGTGTGTTGATGTGCCGCTGGTGGTGGCTGAGGAGTGCTCACTCGCTGTGGACGCAGGGGAACGCGATGCTGCACGACCCTGCGCCACAGCAGGTGGTGGCGGAGGTGGTGTTGCTGGCCTTGCTTGTGCCCTCCCCCCCACCACCAGCTGGCCCATGAGGGCCACGATTTGGCCCATATGGGCGTCCATGGACCTCAACACCCCAAGGACCTCCCGCGTGTCGGTAGCCGACCTGGCCCATTGTCCTTGGGCCTCTTCATAGGCCCCAAGGACTCTGGCGATTTGCGGCAGGGCTTGGCTCCCAGGCTCAGATGGCGTTGGCCTGGCCCTGCTCCTCCTACCAGTACTGCTGCCACCGACCTGCCCACTAGCCACATTGCTCACCACGGTCCTCGCTCTGGCTCCCAGGGTGGAGCCCGACGGCCATGCCACCGCTTGCGCAGGGGCTGTGGCCAGGGATGGCGTGGTGGTGGTGGTTGCGGCGGCGGTGGTGGGTGCAGCGGTGGTGGTGGCCGCAACGGCCGTGGCAGCAGGGGTCTGTGACTGGTCAGCAGCCCTGGGTGATGGGTTGGTGGGCAGGAGGGGCCCTGGGGAGCGGTTGTGCCCTGCCACTCCAGATGGGCCTGCTGGGTGGTCCGTGTCCGGAGAGGTGTCCAGCTCCTCTACATCCGTGAGTCCGGGTCGGGGGCTTGCGGACTGGCTGTGCTGGCTGCTGTCACCCTCTCCAGCATCCAGCAGTTCGGCACCTGTGGGGAGAATGAGATGGGTCATTGTGTTGCACCTAGCAAAGTATGTATTGGTTGTCTGACATTCACAGTTCGTGCACTGTCGTGCACAGGTTTCCCAGTGGCGTGGGTGTGGATGTACGATGTGTGTATGCGTGGGCTAGGCAATGGGACTGTGTGATGTGGACATATGGCATGGGACGGATTAGCAATGCCGATGGGTGTGTGTTGCTATGCTCCTACATTTTGTGGCTCGGGTGTATGCGTGCTCCAGGACCATAGACGATATTGGGTTGAACGATGGTTTAGGGGGAAGGATGGAACGCTTAGATACGCTGATGCCAAAAGGGGGTACAGCCCCCTAAACGCTCTTGGGTTGAAATATGATTTTGGGGTACATACTGTGGGTAATGGGTGCAGAACGTGACATGTGTTCTGGCAACATGACAGTGCATAGACAAAGGTGTGTGTCTGTCTCACATGCCCGGAATATCTGCTGACTGTTATCATTCATGGACATCACATTGGTAGCATTGTTGTGAGTTCGTGCTTGTTGTGTGCCACACGACGTATTGCAGATGGGCCAAATCCTTTGTGTGCGTGCTGCCCTGGTACGTGTGCATCAGTGCTGTGCTCTTGGGGTGTTGACTATGTTATGTGTGTTGTTACTCGCAGTGTGACGTGCGCTTCAGTCACTGCAGGCACTTGATTTGTCATGGGCAGGTATCTTTGCATGACTACTGTATGAGGGCCAGCTGTTCGGATGACATACCTTTCATGACACTGTGGCTGAGAGATGAGATGGATGATATGTTGAATGTGCATTGTGTGCCTGTGTGTTTCATGGGTCCAGTTGTCTTTGTGTGCAATATTGTGGTTCCAAGCTGTTACTTCTAGTACGGTCTGTCTTACGTGGGCGTTGTTGTACGATGTGTGGGTGACAGGCAGTGAGGACTACATGGACAGGACTTCGATGGTGTTGCTGATGTGTGTGATGGGTGGCACAGTGCCTGCCGTGTGGGTCTGTGCTCCAGTGGGACTTGTGCATGCAGACGTGGCTCCTTAGGTGTTGCTGTATCTGTGATGGGTCATGTGGGGTTTGACTCTGTTGAACATGTCTGTGTGCACATTGGTCTCATGATTGTGACTGGGAGCAGTGCTGCGTGTTCCTCTGCTACGTGACATGTCCCATGTGTCAGTCGTAGTACAGTCCTCATGCCTACAGACGCCCCGCCCTGTACATTTTCCCACCTACAGGTTGTTTCTCAGTGCGCAATGCAATGGATGCCACATGGTACTGGGAGGGAGGGGTGCTCCACCTTGCTGGTCTGTGGTAGTGGGAGCCTGGTGGGTGTTTTACTTCAGCTGTCCCCCTCCGACCCACTGTCTTTGTGTTCCGGCTACTTACCTGTTACTTGTCGGTCAGTGCAGCTATGGCGGACACATGGATGTGGGGTGTGCTCCACCTTGCTGGTCTGTGGTAGTGGGGGCCTGGTGGGTGTTTTACTTCAGCTGTCCCCCTCCGACCCACTGTCTTTGTGTTCCGGCTACTTACCTGTTAATTGTCGGTCAGTGCAGCTATGGCGGACACATGGATGTGGGTGTGGGGAGTGCTCATTCTGGCGCATCTGGAGTACAAGGGGACCTGTTGGAAGTTGCAGTGCTGGCTGACTGTACACATGCCCCCATGGTTTTGTTAGTTGGTAGCTTTGGGCTGAGTGTGTGTGAGTGTCTGTTGCATGTGTGGGTGATGTCTTGTGTATTGTGTACTGGACATGGGGGTGTTTGTCCCTAGGAGCTATGGCATGGTGGTAGTGCATGTGATTGCATAGCGGTGTGCTGGTATACGTTTGTTTGTACTTACCAGCCTCCACTCCCCCTGGTAATCCGGTGAGGATCTCCGGATGTATGATGACTCGCACCTTCTCCTCCCACGCCTTGAAGGTCTTGAATAGCGCAGGATTCCCTCCGCCAGTCCTGGCAGCCAGCTCTCGATTTTTGCTCTCCTTCTTCTTGACCACGCTTTTGAGGTCGTTCCACCTTTTGTTAATTTCTCCTCTGTTGCGTGGTACGTTCCCGACTGCATTGACCTGGTCTACGATCCTGCTCCACAACCGGTTTCTGGTGGATAGTGGTGTCTGTTGGACCTGGTTGCCATAGATTTGTGGGTGCACCTTGACGATCTCGTCGACCATGACCGTCAGCTCGGTGGAAGTGAACTTGGGCATTCTGTGTGATGCCATGGTGTGTGTTTTGGTGTTTGTGGTGCTGGTGCGGTGTGTGGTGTGTGATGTGCAGGGGGTTTGTGGGTCAGGTGTTTGGTGGTGGTGGTGATGGGTGTGATAGGTGCGTGTCTGTGATGTGCTGCTGTCCTTTCTGTCTCGCTGTGTTGTGTGCTTTCGTCCTCAGTTTGTAATGTTGCAGGGGGTTGTGGTCTGTGAAGGGGCTGGTTTTGTACTTACCTATGTGGGTGTGTCATGATGGTCTGTTGTTTTCAGGTGTGTTGTGGCTGGTGTTCTGGGATTTGTTGTTGATTTTTTTGTCCGGGGGGTGTGTTTCCGGGATGTGTACTGTGTTTGGGTATTTGTGCGTGGGTTGCTGTGTGGACTTGTTGGCCATGTTGTGTGTGTTTGTTTTCGTCAGCGGATGGTTTCTGTGCATGGACGTGGCCGCCAGGGCTTCCATTGTGTCCATTTTCGTCACTGTTGTTTGCGCTGGCGGGCGGTGTATTTGTGGATTTTCCGCGCTCATGTCGGTACGATCCTAATTTCACGGGCGGTGTCTCGGTCGTCAGGGCGGGCGGTTTTGGCTTGTCGTGCGTCTTTCCGTCCGTGGCGGGCGGATGGACTTAGACTCGGACATGGGCGGGCGGTATTTTCTGGTTATTTTCCGCCTCCGGCGGTTTTCGGTTCGCGGCATCGTAATTGCTCGGTCGGTATTCAGACGGTGTAGGCGGGCGGATTTTTGCCACTGTGGTTGATGGCGGATTTTTATCCGCCCGACATCGTAATGGACACCTTGGTTATTAATTTTTATTAATTGATAATTATATTAATTGTGTTTTTTTAGGAGTGGGTTGTGGGTTTATAGGGGAATAGGGTGTGAAGTAATTTAATTATAATAAAGTATCTATTAATATTTATTTTTTTGTATTTATAATTAATTTAATATTAATTAATTATTAATTGGTTATTTAATTTTAATAATTATTTTATTGATAAGTATGTTAATTTTAACCCTCTGCTATCCAACACTTTCCCTACTGTTGCACTCTTTGGAGTGGGAATAGTAATTTTTACCCGTACGCTATCTAACACTTTCCCTACTGTTGCACTCTCTGGAGTGGGAATAGTAATTTTTACCCCTACGCTAACCAACTCTTTCCCTACTCTTGCACTCTCTGGAGTGGGAATAGTAATTTGTACATCTCCGCTATCCAATACTTTCCCTACTGTTGCATTCACTGGAGTGGGAATAGTAATTTTTACCCCTCCGCTATCCAAAACTTTCCCTACTTTTGCACTCACTGGAGTGGGAATAGTAATTTTTACCCCTATGCTATCCAACACTTTCCCTACTGTTGCACTTTCTGGAGTGGGAATAGTAATTTTTACCCCTACGCTATCCAACACTTTCCCTACTGTTGCACTGTCTGGAGTGGGAATAGTAATTTTTACTCCTCCGCTATCCAACACTTTCCCTACTGTTGCACTCTCTGGAGTGGGAATAGTAATTTTTACCCCTTCGCTATCCAACACTTTCCTAACTGTTGCACTGTCTGGAGTGGGAATAGTAATTTTTACTCCTCCGCTATCCAACACTTTCCCTACTGTTGCACTCACTGGAGTGGGAATAGTAATTTTTACCCCTACGCTATCCAACACTTTCCCTACTGTTGCACTCTGTGGAGTGGGAATAGTAATTTTTACCCCTACGCTATCCAACTCTTTCCCTACTCTTGCACTCTCTGGAGTGGGAATAGTAATTTGTACATCTCCGCTATCCAATACTTTCCCTACTGTTGCACTCACTGGAGTGGGAATAGTAATTTGTACCCCTCCGCTATCCAAAACTTTCCCTACTGTTGCACTCATTGGAGTGGGAATAGTAATTATTACCCCTATGCTATCCAACACTTTCCCTACTGTTGCACTGTCTGGAGTGGGAATAGTAATTTTTACCCCTACGCTATCCAACACTTTCCCTACTGTTGCACTCACTGGAGTGGGAATAGTAATTTTTACCCTTACGCTATCCAACACTTTCCCTACTGTTGCACTATCTGGAGTTGTAATAGTAATTTTATCCCCTCCGCTATCCAATATTTTCTCTACTGTTTTAGTTAATGTAGTGTAAAATGTATTTTAAAAAGATTAAAAATATTGTAATATTTTTTATTTATAGTATGGTGTATGTGTGTATATATATGTATTTCTTATTTTTAATATGTTTTTTTAACAATTTATAAGTTATTAACATAATTATTTAGAAATATAATTAAGTAAGTATATATATTATATTGTATACATATATATGTTTAATTGATTTTTACATTATATGTATTACTTATCATTTTAAACATTTTATAATAATTTTAACTATGTTTTTTTAATTATATGTATTATTTACTTTATTTTACATTATTTTTTATACAGAAAAAAAAACTATATTTTTAACAACGATTTTTTTTATCGATATTTTTGTACTTACCATTGTGTAGATAGGACTTCGATATGCTGGACATCGATATTCCTGTGTTGATATTGTAGCTCGATATTGTGACTGTCGATATTCTGTCAGTGATCCCATCCCTGCACCCCATGCAGGCACCTCAAGTTGCCTGCCACAAGGTGCAGGGATCAACAAGGGGGCTCCTATGGCACCCCCTTGGCCCCAACCGGAAGCCGAAAACAGAAGGGGGCCATGCTAGGGGCCCCCAAAACACACTTTTTAACAGGGTTTCCATGTCAGAAAGGCCGGCATGGAATCCCTGCCAGAAACCGTGCATCGTAATCCAGAAGGCAGAAACGCCTTCCATTTGAATTACGGGCCGGCCTCCGACTGGCAGACAGGCTCCTGGAGCCCGTCGGAAGCCAGCGGGAATGACTGACCGGTTTAAATTCCGACCGGCTGTTACATAATCAGCTGGTCGGAATTGAAACCGAGGGTGATTGTCGGACAGCCTCCGACCTGAGGTCGGACGCTTTCCACACTCATCATAATCGTCCCTGTAGTGTGAAAAATAGAATGGAAAAAGACATCCCTTCCATGTGAGTTTGAATCTGCTACGGAAACACAAAGACTCGCTCCCATGAGCTCTTGGAGCACAGGAGAATATATCTTCATTAAACCTAGAGGCCATAGTACATTTTCTCCTGCTAGTAAATTTTCTGTTCTCTCTAAATATTTTGAAGTTGGGGCAAACACACAGCTGAAAAGTTTCCCCTTTCCAATGAGTTCAGTCATGGTTCTGCCCTGTTGAGACGGAGAAGGGTTCCCGGCATGTCTATGGACTGTGTGCATGCTTGTCTCAAGTTCATCACAGCAAGCTGTAGATTTTTGACCGCAGCCTCATCACACAGAATGATCATCCATGTGTGCTGGAGGCCTCTTTGTGAAATTGACTGAGACCCAGATCAGATCTCTGTGGTCTTCGGGGGAACACTAAGCATGACTCCATTACCTCGTCGAGCTGTGAAGCGCTGAGAGTGGTGGCAGTGGGACCTTTTCCACGTGACTCTACCTGGTAGAGATGCCTATTGGCCTCTGCTTGAGGGGTATGCTGCTTAGAAAAAGAGGGGCCATGATGAAGGCGCTGAGGTGGGATGAACAAAAGCTGTCCATTGGTACACATGGGTTCGCTTTCACTATGATTGTGAGGCACACATGTACAGTACTTGAGGGGCATGGCTCTTATGAGGAAGAAGGAGGGTTTTCTTTCCGCACTCCTGGTTTTCAGGGGTGTGGCTGGTATAAGGGTGTCGTAAGTTTCCTTTCTGGGTGAATGCAATCACTTCCGGGTGCGTGCACGTTGAGAACGGGATGCATGAGGACGCTCCAGTTTACCACTGGCGCCTCCAGTATATTGCCGGCTAGAAACTCAGGTATTGCAGAGGCCGCCCCCGAAGGGGGCCTCGAGGGCCGGCGCCATAACCAATGCCGAGCCCCCGGACAAAACCGCTCCACGGCGCCTAGCTGGCCCCAAAGCGGGAAAACTCCTGCACCCCCGGCCCCCCGGCCAATGGGGGCCCGAGCGCCGTACAAACCCCCCAATAGGGGAAGTCCAGGGACAAGGCGGGAAAGCGCTGGCGGGGGGATATAAGCGCTGCTCCCCCAGGTAAGCTCTGATCTGTCGGAGCGGGGGGAGCAGCAGCGGCGAGGACTTTTTTATGGGCGAAAACCTTTTTCGGCTCACCTGAGGAGGATCGTGCGGAGCCCCTTGTCCAGTCCGGAGCATTGCCGTGCTGCATCACGACGCGGCGGATTGAGAGACCGTGGGAGTTTCAGGCAGGAAGAGAAGCCCGGGTGCCCACCCCGGTCCCCGACTACGCGAGGATCACATCACCGCCCGCAGGACTTGGCCCAACAGAGCTAGCGGTAGCGGCGGCATCGAAGGCTCCAGTCTCGCCCCCCCGTGTATCTCCCGGGCAGCGAGAGGCGCGACCGGGTTTCCTGCAGCTTGGAAATCGCCGCCCGCAGGACCCGGCAACCGAGCTAACAGCTGTGACATCCACGGAGGCTGCGGCAGCAACCGGCTCTACTTTCATGCCAATTTCCAGTGGCGCCTACACCGACGACCGACAAACAACAGAGACCAAGGGCGGCGTGATGAGAGCCGCCTTCGGTGAGTCCCCCGCATCCCTTTTGTTCTCTCCCCGCGAGGCTCCTCGCCCTTGCAACGGCGCGGGCTCCAGGCTACAGCTGGTGGTACACGCTCGCTCCGACGTAGAAGGAGAGCGAGCACGAGGGGCGGCGACCGGCAATTAAAGGGGCCACGCTACCAATAAAGCCTGCCACAAGAAGACACACAGGCGAAGGGGCATATCGGCCGCCCGTTGACAAACGTTGGTGCATTAGTCGGCGGCAGCACCCCGCCAGGACAATTTAAAAAAAAAAAAAAAAACACGTATGTGTGCCTCAGTGTCCTAATGGATAAGGCACTGGCCTCCTAAGCAAGGGATTGCAGGTCGAGTCCCATCTGAGGTGCAAACTAGTATCCTCCCGCTTTCTGGCACAGATTGAATTCTGCTTTGCATGTCACAAAGGCTACTTGGAGTCAAATCAGATTGACTTTGCTTTTCAGTATAAAAAAAAAAAAAAAAAAACATTTTGGCCTCAGCAAGCGCGCCCGGACACAACCCTTCGCCTGGCAACAGCCAAATAAAAGGGGCACACGTCTTTTGTTGGTGCATATCGCGGCGGCAGCACCCCGCCTTGGGTCAATTGAGGGGCACCAGCAAGCTACCGGGCCAACCCAAGGAATGGCAAAGAAGGGGGGCAAAAGGCAGCAGGAGGATCTTAGCGACCTGCTGCGGAATATCCGGGCAGCATCAGAGGTCCACGGGAGCGACTGGCTGCAACCCCACTTGCTGGAGGATGCCAGGGAAGGGCCAAGCCAACAGCAGCAGGTGGTCCTCAACGCACCTGCAGCCAAAAGACCGAGGAAGGCACCAGCCAAGCTCGCAGACGCAGCGGCTCCCAGGAAGGCTCCCCAGAAAAAGGCCCAGCCACCTGTAGCCAGCACGGCGGCGGCGGAAACAAGCAGGGGGACCACGGACACAACGGCGAGTGGTGAGCATATCAGTGCAATTGTCCAAGAATGCTTCAAAACTATGGCGCCACTGTTACTAAAAGGTTTAGGCATACAGGCAGGGGCAACAGGAGCACAGACAGAAGGGCGGCAGGGAAGCGCGCAGGGAATTGAGGTGATGGGAGCCCAAGCGGAGGAGGAGACCTCGGGGTTACCATGGCACCTGATAGACCCAGGCCAGCGACGCTTAGGGGAACAGGTCGCGATGGGGGTTAGGGGTGAGGTAGGATCACCCACAGTAGCTTGGGGGAGCGCGACCCCAGCAACCATCCCTCCCAACACAACAGCGGCACCCGATTCATATACACGGCCCTCACCCGGCCCAGCGTCACTAACCACCAGGGCCACAGGGCTAGCCAGCCTCATACCACTGGCGGTCAAGGAAAGAATTTGGAGGAAGGAATTCATTGATATATTTTCACTACTGGAGATACAGTTAGAGGGGCTTGACTTGACCACCTGTGATAAGAAGGATGAGGATAAAAGGGAAATAAGGAAAGAGCGTAAGGAGAGGAATTTCAATAATTGGCTAGACGCATTCCGAATAATGGCGTGCATAATAGTGGAGAAATTCCCGCGCTGCGCAGCCGACCTATGGCTCTATGAAGCCAATATCCATAATTTGCAGCGACAATTCCCGGGCGACGCTTGGTTGGAATATGATAAAGGGTTCAGGCTAAAAATGCAAACACACCCGGAAATGGAGTGCAATGAGGAGGATGTTTCTGGGTTCATTCACAAAATGATGGTGGCTAGGGAGGCCAAATCATGGGCAGGAAGAAACGAGCAGTCCTTTCGGGGGTCCTTTCACAAGGGGAGAGGGAGGCCTTTTCAAAAACCCAAGCAATTCAGCTCGTGGAAGGCCCCCCACAGCAACGGGACACCGGCAATCTGCTGGAAATTCGAAACTAACCAATGTACTTACGGGGCATCTTGTAAATTCCAGCATACCTGCTCCTCTTGCGGAGGAGGCCACCCGGCAACGGAGTGCAAACGCAGGAAAGATCACAAAGGAGACAAGAAAGAGAAGAAGAAGCAGTGAGTCAGACACGGGTGACGTGGGGGGGACAACAGGGTTCCAAAGTTACAGGCTAGCACGGTCCCCCATCAACACGCACCTGTTGCGCAAGCTAGCCAACAGTTACCACAACAAGTTGGACGCTGAGACTCTAGTTCACGGTTTTGAAGAAGGTTTCCCCATCCCGTTTACAGGCCCCCTCCCGCCTGGCAGCGCCAGAAATCTAAAATCGGCAATGCAGCACCCAGTGGTAGTGACATCAAAAATAGAGAAGGAGAAGGTTTTGGGTAGAATAGAGGGCCCCCTCCCCACTCACATGAGCAAGGAACTGGTGATCTCTCTGCTAGGGGTAGTCCCCAAAAAAGAGCAAGGCCAATACCGGCTAATTCACCACCTGTCATTCCCAGACGGTACTTCAGTAAACGATGGGATCAGCACAGAGGTATGCTCGGTGAACTACGCCACAATAGACGATGCCATCGACCTAGTTAGAGCAACAGGCCGGGGGGCCCTCATGGCAAAGGCGGACATCGAGTCTGCTTTTCGCTTACTCCGAGTTCACCCCTCGAGCTTTCATCTATTAGGTTTCCAATGGGAGGGAGACCTCTATTTCGACAAAGCAATGCCAATGTGGTGCTCGGTATCATGTGCCTATTTTGAATTATTTAGCACCTTTATCGAATGGGCACTACATGTCAGGCATCCCCCGGGTGGGAAGCTCCACTACTTGGACGATTTCCTTTTTACTGGTCCCGCGGCATCAGCCGTGTGCAGCGACACTCTGGTTGCCTTTGTAGATTTGACAGGGGAGCTAGGGATCCCCCTTTCAGCAGAAAAGACAGTAGGCCCGGCGACAAAAAATCACATTCCTGGGAATAGCGCTAGACTCGGTCGCCGGTACGTCCAGGCTCCCTCCAGAGAAGGTAGAGGATTTCAGGGAAGAAATTAGGAGCCTCTGCGGGCGCGAGAAGGCAACACTGAGGGACCTCCAGAGACTCATAGGCAAGCTTAACTTTGCTGCCAGGGTAATCCCAGCAGGCAAGGCATTCGCCAGGCGTTTGACCCGATTAACAAGTGGGCTCACCCATAAGCACCACCACGTCAGGCTCGGGGCAGAAGTCAAGAAAGACCTAATGATGTGGGATACATTCTTGGCAGACTTTAATGGATTACTGATCTGGAGGGTAGGCTGGGTAACTAGCAAACAGATCGCGCTGTACACAGACGCGTCCGGCAGCACGGGTTTTGGGGCTATCCTGGGCAAGAAATGGTGTGCATGGCAGTGGCCTGGCAGCTGGCACAGGGCGGGCATAACCAGCAATATCACCTTTTTGGAGCTATTTCCCATCATAGTCGCACTAACAGTCTGGAAACAGCAACTGCAGAACATGAAGCCGACACTATGGTCCGATAACAAAGGGGTAGTACAGGCGATTAACAAAGGTACAGCCAGGTGCCCAGATACACTACGATTAATGCACCGATTGGTTAAATTGCAGCTGGAAAGCAACATAGACCTGAGAGCACGCCACGTACCAGGGGTGGACAACGAAGTTGCGGACGCCCTCTCCAGGGCACGGATGGAAAAGTTCAGGGAGCTGGTACATTGCGCAGAGCAGGGCATGACCCCTTTCCCGGGCCAGCTGTGGGACCTGGCGGGGTAGATTTATCTGAGCTGGTCAGCCAAGCCCTTACCCCGGAAGCCGCTAGGAGATACAAAACACATATCGGCACGATAATGCAGGTAGGGGGCATCCAGTCTCTGGGCAATATGGGGGCCACACGCAGAGCAGCAGAACAATTCATACATTGGGCATTTAACTCCCAGAAATCCAGGTCATGGACGCAAGCACACCTGGCCGCCGTAGCATACTATGCCAAGCTAGAGACCGGGATGGACCCCGTGGCCACGCACTACATCAAGGCGGCAATGAAGGGGTGGAAGCGCACAGAAGGCGCAAGGAGGGACAACAGGCACCCAATAGACTACACTAAGCTGGGCGCGTTGTTGGGAACACTACAGGGCATCACGAAGGACGACTTCGAGCACCTCCTGTTTAGGGCAGCATTTTCCACCGCTTTCTTCGGGGCTTTCCGCATTAGCGAGGTAGTAGGGCAGAGTTCAAGGGCAGGTCCAGCGACACGCTGCCTACAGGCAGGCGATGTCACACCTAAAACAGGGGAAGTGGAGATCCTACTGATGCGATCTAAGACAGATCAAACCGGCAGAGGGGCAGTAGTGAGGCTGCGGTGCATTGAGGACCAGAACTGCTGCGCGGTGTGCTGCTTGCTCGCCTTTATGACATTGCGACCAGCCGGTGACGGGCCCCTATTCAAGCACAGAGACGGCACACACCTTAGCAGATTCCAGTTCACCGCGATCATGCGCCTCTCACTCAGTAAAGCGGGGCTGCCACCGTCAGGTTTCGGGTCTCATTCATTCAGGATCGGGGCCGCCACGACGGCCGCACAACATGGGATGACCGAGGCCGGAATACAGGCCGTGGGTAGATGGCGGTCGCGGGCATACCGGACCTACGTAAGGCCCCAGTTGCTATAAACCACAGAGCCTGACGGGGGTGGGGGGGGTGCGTTTTTCCCTCAACCAAGCAGCAGAGTGACATGTTATCCTTACCCCGGCAGGACGGAGACCACGCTTGGTGTGGGTGGTGGGCCACTCGTTCATAACGTGGATACAATCCTGGTGGCAGCAGAAGGGACACAAGCAAGTAGGTCGGCCAGTGGACACCTGCATACGGTGGTTTGGCCAACCGGGAATGAAATGGGACCAGTTGCCGGCGACCCTCGCAAAACTACAGGCGGAGGCAGCATGGCACCCGGATATTTTAATTGTGCATTTGGGGGGGAACGACTTGGCCAGGCGAGGGAGGAAAGATCTTCTGTAGGATATACAGAGAGACCTATCGGAAGCAGGCAAGGTTTTTGGGGGCACCGCCATCATTTGGTCAGAGCTGATCAGCAGAAACGAATGGCGCGGGGCCCAATCACAGAAAGCGGTTGAGAACTCCCGGAAAAAGCTGAACCTCACTGTGAGCAAGTTCTGCAGAACCAACGGCTTTGAAACAGTTAGGCACGGGCTCATCCACACGGGTCGCCCCGAGTTTTATGCGAAAGATGGGGTGCACCTGTCTGAGGAGGGCATGGGAGTCTTCTGGAATAACCTGTGGGGCGCGATGGCTTTAGCAAGTTGTAGATAAAACGGCCTAGGACGGAAGGAAGGGGGAGCCGCAGGAAGACGTAAGCCTCCCTGACGGCGTGGCGAGAAACTACGGGGATAATGGTTGATACGGAGGCACACCGGAGGGCGGTGTGCCGGAATAGGACCACTCACCTTGGGATGCCTTACGGCTGGGTGAGTTGGCCTAAGGGCGGTGTGTAAGACCACTCACTTTGAGATGCCTTACGGCTGGGTGAGTTGGCCTACCACAAGGGGGTAGCAAACGGAGATGGCGCTCGCTGCCCAGCCCCCGCCGGATGGCAGGGCACAACAAGAGTCGGACAAGGTACCGGGTTGTGGCCTAACTCCGGGACAGAAGCTACAACCCCCGCGCAAAGAGAGAGAAAACCCAACCAAACGAAGCAACGACCCCGTGGGGGCCAAGAGACAATGCAAGCTGCAAATAGCCTATACAAATGAACTGTCAGGCTAACCTGCTATTGAGCAATGTACATGTGTTTTATGCAAATGCAGTGTATGATGAGATGCAAATAAGGCATGACGCAAACATGACAGTTCACCAATAATGATTTATGGCATGATACGCAAAGGTATACAATATAAATACGTGTATTCCTAATAAAACTGCGGCCAACAAATGACCACCACAAGACAAGAGTGTACGTTGGCTTATTTATGATAAGGAATACAATGTTGGGAAGTTGGGGAGTGGGGCAAAGTGCGGGGGTTATGGGTTCAGGTAATGCGAGGGTATGTTTTGGTGACAACTTTTCATTAGCAAATTGTGGCACCTCGAGTATAGTAAAATACCGGGCATAGTAGTTGTTTATACACACAGATTTATTTTTGGGGGCATATCACTAACAAGTTTAGGAGCATAATGACATGATCTGGTTGTTTACTCATGTTTTGATAAAACATCGGGTAGAGGCATTTATAAATGCACCCTGTTATTGAGCAGGTGACGGTTTACATGGGTGTCGAGTTTTTAGCGTTTACCATATTGCATGTAGTATAACAGCATGATGACAAGATCCTGGCTCTTTCATGTGGTTTAGATGAATGTTCAGCATGGAAATTTTCATGTTTCTTTTCATTTTATTTTATGATAAGAGCAATTCACGAATTGGTGATAACATGGCTCGCTTTTTGTTGGACGCACGGTTCACCACATTTGATAAAGCATGGATTCAACAGTGTGAGTTCCCTGGACAACAAGAAGTGCTATATATATTTTCTCTTTTGTCTGTAGTTGCTCCTGATGAAGGGTTTTCAACCCGAAATGCGTTGGGTCAGTTAAATCATCAGACTTAATCACTGGATTTCATTGACAATTATGAGTAATCATCTTCAGAATGATTGAGATGGCGTCTCAAGGATGATTAAGAATGTATTGCAAATCATTATATTAAGAAAATAATAAAAATTAAGGGGTCGATTCCGATCTCGGTCGGAGGCGCACCTAACACCATTCGGTCGGGAAAAAAGCCATGCGAATGCCTGTTTCCCGACCGATCCGCACATTAATCCGAACGAACAAGTACGATGCGCACAACAGCACAGATTCCGACCCAGTCGTACTCACCCAATCCAGGTCCTGTTCCCCGACCGAGCTGGATCCGTAAACGCAGAATCGAGTCGCCCGGAAGCCAAAATGCAGCCCCGTCCGGCCGGACAAGTACGATGCGCTTCCCGTACGCGCCGAACCCGTCGCTACGCACGGCACGTCAAAGCATCCGGGAGAGGCGCACATAAGCTCCGATTCGCGCCACAACACGATCCACGGCTACGAGACGAACACGCCAGCGACGAGGACGAGGCGAAGCAACGAGAAAGACGAACGAGACGAACCAACCATGAATCCCATCGTTCCGATCCTACCAATATTCTACATCTACTACCGGAACAGGCACGGACGCGTACGGCGCAGAAGGTAAGCCAGACACCAACCACAAAAACAAACTACACGTACCCGACATATCACACACACACAGAGGGATGCAGAAATTACTTACACCAGCAACAGCAGCACCATAGGGGCGGGATGCCCATCACCAATGCCACATATACACATAGGGGCCCGGATGCCTGTCACTACTACCACCCTTACCCAGGGGTGCCAGATGCCTACCACTACTACCATCTCTACCCATGGGGTGCCAGATGCCTACCGCTACTACCACCTCTACCCATGGGGGGCTGGATGCCTGTCACTACTGCCACCCTTACCCAGGGGGTGCCAGATGCCTACCACTACTACCATCTCTACCCAGGGGGTGCCAGATGCCTACCACTACTACCACCTCTACCCAGGGGGTGCCTGAGGCCTACCACCCTTACCCAGGGGGTGCCAGATGCCCACCACTACTACCACCCTTACCCAGGGGGTGCCAGATGCCTACCACTACTACCACCTCTACCCAGGGGGTGCCAGATGCCTACCACTACTACCATCTCTACCCAGGGGGTGCCAGATGCCTACCACTACTACCATCTCTACCCAGGGGGTGCCAGATGCCTACCACTACTACCACCTCTACCCAGGGGGTGCCAGATGCCTACCACTACTACCACCTCTACCCAGGGGGTGCCAGATGCCTACCACTACTACCACCCTTACCCAGGGGTGCCAGATGCCTACCACTACTACCACCTCCACCCATGGGGGCTGGATGCCTGTCACTACTACCACCCTTACCCATGGGGGCTGGATGCCTGTCACTACTACCACCTCTACCCAGGGGTGCCAGATGCCTACCACTACTACCACCTCTACCCATGGGGGCTGGATGCCTGTCACTACTACCACCCTTACCCAGGAGGTGCCAGATGCCTACCACTACTACCACCTCTACCCAGGGGGTGCCAGATGCCCACCACTACTACCACCCTTACCCAGGGTGTGCCAGATGCCTACCACTACTACCACCTCTACCCAGGGGGTGCCAGATGCCTACCACTACTACCACCCTTACCCAGGGGGTGCCAGATGCCTACCACTACTACCAACTCTACCCAGGGGTGCCAGATGCCTACCACTACTACCATCTCTACCCAGGGGTGCCAGATGCCTACCACTACTACCACCCTTACCCAGGGGGTGCCAGATGCCTACCACTACTACCACCTCCACCCATGGGGGCTGGATGCCTGTCACTACTACCACCCTTACCCATGGGGGGCTGGATGCCTGTCACTACTACCACCTCTACCCAGGGGGTGCCAGATGCCTACCACTACTACCACCTCCACCCATGGGGGGCTGGATGCCTGTCACTACTACCACCCTTACCCATGGGGGGCTGGATGCCTGTCACTACTACCACCTCTACCCAGGGGGTGCCAGATGCCTACCACTACTACCATCTCTACCCAGGGGGTGCCAGATGCCTACCACTACTACCACCTCTACCCAGGGGGTGCCAGATGCCTACCACTACTACCACCCTTACCCAGGGGGTGCCAGATGCCTACCACTACTACCACCTCCACCCATGGGGGCTGGATGCCTGTCACTACTACCACCCTTACCCATGGGGGGCTGGATGCCTGTCACTACTACCACCTCTACCCAGGGGGTGCCAGATGCCTACCACTACTACCACCCTTACCCAGGGGTGCCAGATGCCTACCACTACTACCACCTCCACCCATGGGGGGCTGGATGCCTGTCACTACTACCACCTCTACCCATGGGGGGCTGGATGCCTGTCACTACTGCCACCCTTACCCAGGGGGTGCCAGATGCCTACCACTACTACCATGTCTACCCAGGGGTGCCAGATGCCTACCACTACTACCACCTCTACCCAGGGGTGCCTGATGCCTACCACCCTTACCCAGGGGGTGCCAGATGCCCACCACTACTACCACCCTTACCCAGGGGTGCCAGATGCCTACCACTACTACCACCTCTACCCAGGGGGTGCCAGATGCCTACCACTACTACCATCTCTACCCAGGGGTGCCAGATGCCTACCACTACTACCATCTCTACCCAGGGGTGCCAGATGCCTACCACTACTACCATCTCTACCCAGGGGTGCCAGATGCCTACCACTACTACCACCCTTACCCAGGGGGTGCCAGATGCCTACCACTACTACCACCTCCACCCATGGGGGGGCTGGATGCCTGTCACTACTACCACCCTTACCCATGGGGGGCTGGATGCCTGTCACTACTACCACCTCTACCCAGGGGGTGCCAGATGCCTACCACTACTACCACCTCCACCCATGGGGGGCTGGATGCCTGTCACTACTACCACCCTTACCCATGGGGGGCTGGATGCCTGTCACTACTACCACCTCTACCCAGGGGTGCCAGATGCCTACCACTACTACCATCTCTACCCAGGGGGTGCCAGATGCCTACCACTACTACCACCTCTACCCAGGGGTGCCAGATGCCTACCACTACTACCACCCTTACCCAGGGGTGCCAGATGCCTACCACTACTACCACCTCCACCCATGGGGGCTGGATGCCTGTCACTACTACCACCCTTACCCATGGGGGCTGGATGCCTGTCACTACTACCACCTCTACCCAGGGGTGCCAGATGCCTACCACTACTACCACCCTTACCCAGGGGTGCCAGATGCCCTACCACTACTACCACCTCCACCCATGGGGGCTGGATGCCTGTCACTACTACCACCCTTACCCATGGGGGGCTGGATGCCTGTCACTACTACCACCTTTACCCATGGGGGGCTGGATGCCTGTCACTACTACCACCTCTACCCAGGGGGTGCCAGATGCCTACCACAACTACCACCTCTACCCAGGGGGTGCCAGATGCCTACCACTCCTACCATCTCTACCCAGGGGGTGCCAGATGCCTACCACTACTACCACCCTTACCCAGGGGGTGCCAGATGCCTACCACTACTACCACCTCCACCCATGGGGGGCTGGATGCCTGTCACTACTACCACCCTTACCCATGGGGGGCTGGATGCCTGTCACTACTACCACCTCTACCCAGGGGGTGCCAGATGCCTACCACTACTACCGCCTCCACCCATGGGGGGCTGGATGCCTGTCACTACTACCACCCTTACCCATGGGGGGCTGGATGCCTGTCACTACTACCACCTCTACCCAGGGGGTGCCAGATGCCTACCACTACTACCATCTCTACCCAGGGGGTGCCAGATGCCTACCACTACTACCACCTCTACCCAGGGGGTGCCAGATGCCTACCACTACTACCACCTCTACCCAGGGGGTGCCAGATGCCTACCACTACTACCACCCTTACCCAGGGGGTGCCAGATGCCTACCACTACTACCACCTCCACCCATGGGGGGCTGGATGCCTGTCACTACTACCACCCTTACCCATGGGGGGCTGGATGCCTGTCACTACTACCACCTCTACCCAGGGGGTGCCAGATGCCTACCACTACTACCACCCTTACCCAGGGGGTGCCAGATGCCTACCACTACTACCACCTCCACCCATGGGGGGCTGGATGCCTGTCACTACTACCACCCTTACCCATGGGGGGCTGGATGCCTGTCACTACTACCACCCTTACCCATGGGGGGCTGGATGCCTGTCACTACTACCACCTCTACCCAGGGGGTGCCAGATGCCTACCACTACTACCTCCTCTACCCAGGGGGTACCAGATGCCTACCACTACTACCATCTCTACCCAGGGGTGCCAGATGCCTACCACTACTACCATCTCTACCCAGGGGTGCCAGATGCCTACCACTACTACTACCTCTACCCAGGGGTGCCAGATGCCTACCACTACTACCATCTCTACCCAGGGGTGCCAGATGCCTACCACTACTACCACCTCTACCCAGGGGGTGCCAGATGCCTACCACTACTACCACCCTTACCCAGGGGGTGCCAGATGCCTACCACTACTACCACCTCCACCCATGGGGGGCTGGATGCCTGTCACTACTACCACCCTTACCCATGGGGGGCTGGATGCCTGTCACTACTACCACCCTTACCCATGGGGGGCTGGATGCCTGTCACTACTACCACCTCTACCCAGGGGGTGGCAGATGCCTACCACTACTACCACCCCTACCCATGGGGGGCTGGATGCCTGTCACTACTACCACCCCTACCCATGGGGGGCTGGATGCCTACCACCAACAACACCCCCACTCACAGGATGGCTAATACATGACACCACAAGCACACACCAACATAAAGAATGCAACATAAAGACATCCCCCCAACACCATGACAAGCGTGTGTAGACTGTGTCAAATGCCTACAACACTGAACATGACTTTGAACCTACAATGTGACCCCCTATCACATGTGCCACACATAAATGTGTGTGGCCCCCACAATGCAAGCAGGCCATGACCATTGTAGCAATGGGGTCCAAAACCCCATCATCACAGTGACCAAAATGTAAGTGTGGGGCCCATAGCTGAAGCACATCTTGAACATTGTTGCAATGGGGTCCAAACCCCCATCATCACAGTGACCAAAATGTAAGTGTGGGGTCCATAGCTGAAGCACATCTTGAACATTGTGGCAATGGGGTCCAAACCCCCATCATCACAGTGACCAAAATGTAAGTGTCGACAAAGAAAAAGCTGCAAGGGCCAAACTGCATGGATGATTCCTGGTCACAGAACAACAAACACATCAGTGGCAAAGTAGTGCTTGTGTCCCATAGCAACATAGATTGGGGGAGGCAAACAGTGCAGTGCAAATAAGACATACCTTTGGCCATGTGCAGACAAACATCACCCATGGGGGCTGACACTGTCAACATTCATCAATGACACAATGACAGAAGTGACCATCAGAATGCAGACCCACATATTTGCACCAATGGGCACACAAATGCAGATACCCTGTGGAGACTGTAGATGTGAGGTGAACAGATACCATACCATGGCAGTAATGGGACACACAAACAATGATCATTGTGCTGACTGATGACCTAGGAGTCCCAGGGACAGCAGGGGAAACACACCAAACAACATACAGACAATGGCACACTAAAGATATGCCAATGCAGTGGTACAGATGCACAAACACAAACAGGCAGACCCACACTGCACATCAAACACATCAGGTGAGGGGGGGGGGTACCAGTGTCCCCAGGCAACCACACAACACATGAGGAGGCCTGAATACCAATTACACAGATGTGCATAAAGTGCCACACAAAGGCAACTCATGGATCCAAATCCCCTATGTGGGCAATCAGGCATTGTCAGATGAGAGGGAGCACAAATCACACATGTCACACAAGCATGTAGGAACAGCAACTGACACAGCAAGACACAGACACACCACAGCACTACCCCCAGGGCCCCCACAATGTGGTGAGCCTGGGCTGCATTACAATCCCACTCTGATGACAAAGCTAGATGTCGTTCACACTGTGAACCACAGTCATGTGTCCTGAGCAACAAACTACCATCACACCTACACAAGCACAAATCAATCAGCACGGCCAGTAAGCCAAGGGCAACATGGAGGCAGGGGACTAGCCGGGCAACAACTCTCATCTGCACACACTCAACACCACACACCTCGACCTCCAACAATGTGCAACAGTGAAGCTCACATGCACTGGTGACATTGCACATGCACCCATGACAATCCCAGGGGGGGTGGTGGGAACCAAGGTGCAGAAACACATCACACATGGCCACTCAACAAGACTCCTGAATGTCTGACACACTGCACACTACGCTGTACATGGACATGACGGCAATACCACACAAACCAATGGGATCCCTGCCACAGTCACACACCAATGAAGAAGCCAAGGTCACCTACAAAGAACACACATAGACAACTACCAACATTGCAGCCCTGACCCTGAGGAGTGCCAGCAGTCACACACACAACGTGTCACAACCAATGACAGCTAACACAAACCGGAAATCACATGACAGGTGTAAACAACAAGTGCCAAGGGGAATCCTGACTGTGACCCATCAGCGTCTGCCCACAAACTCAGCCCTGACAGCAAACACACCTATGGGTGACACCCTTATGACCAGTAATGTGCCATGCACCCACATCACAGAGAACCCAGGGAGAAGACTTTGGGGGAACATAGGTCAACTCAGCAAGCATCACAAACAGGAACATCACTAGGGATCCCAGCATGCACAGCAACATGGAAGTGAACACACAGACATGCTCATACAACACACACCTTGGGCGCAGGCGATCTCACAGGAGTACACACTGCCATGAAGGGACTCCACTCCTGTGTGAGGAAAGCTGTGCCATATGTCGCATCAGTAGGGCTCCATCATGTCAGCAGAACACTTGGTCACACAGTCAACAATTAGCACCAAATGAAGGCTTCCGTCACATCAGCCTGGTCATGGGAGTGTCAACGAAATCATCAGCACAGATCCAACACACATGTATAGCAAGTTGCACTGACAACACAGATGAGTCCTTCCCCATTGATGCCCAAACCTGCATGTCCAGTGGAGATGACCACACGGTCAGGGAACTAGACTAATTGAACAATGGCAAGCACAACAGATGTGCAGGGGTGGAAGCCACAGATGTGACATTGCAAATGTAAGTAGGAAATCCCATTGCCAAATATTGAAAACATGACACCCTCAGATGCTGCTAAGGATGACATGGATACACCACAGGATAGGACACAGTCCCCCTGGACCACATGGG
The DNA here is from genome assembly GCA_963921515.1 of Calotriton arnoldi. Taxonomy (NCBI): domain Eukaryota; kingdom Metazoa; phylum Chordata; class Amphibia; order Caudata; family Salamandridae; genus Calotriton; species Calotriton arnoldi. Next base: position 442,449 of record CAWUFW010005816.1, read on the forward strand.
TTCCGGCACAGTAACACTTCATTTTCATGAGACCAAATATCACCATCACTGCAGCAAGGGCATGGTTAGCATCATCAACATCATGTACATCAGAAGCAAAAGCACTAGAGAACAGAAAGTTGCTTTATTCAGCATATGTGGGTTCGAAACTTGAAGTCATTTAAAAAAAAAACAAAGGCCAATGGCCAGTCCATCATGGAAGTCATAACAGGGTGACAGTGGCAAATGTCACCCTACGCATGCCTGTACTGATAAAAACCAGGGACAATCCCCTAGGAGGGGCATACGGGGGGGCAGGCCAGACACCGCAGGGACAGGATCAGGGCTCACCAGGAGGAGGCAGGGAAGGGGTGGTGGGTGCTGGAGAGCCACTGACAACTGCAGTGGAGGTGTCTGACATGGTGTGTGCCGGCACAACTGGGGGGCATGACTCAGATGGTGTGGGTGCCGGCACGACTGCAGTGGACCGTGCAGATGGAGTGGACAGGTTCGCCACTGCAGTGCCCAAGTCAGACAGGGTGGTAGTGGACTCCACTGCAGTGCCTACCTCCAGGGGAGGAGAATGGGGATCAGGTAAGGTGGGCAGGACAGAGGGGAGGACACCCTCACCACACCAGTGGCACAGACAAGCGCAGCGGGAGTTGTGGGGCCGGAAGAGCAAGTGGCAGGGGGAGAAGGCCTGATCCTTTTGGGGATGGTGTATCTGTGGGTGGGGGAACCTGGGGCAGGGTGTGGTGGGGGCACCTGTGGAGTGGGGGCCTGAGGGATGGAGGAAGGAGACTTGGTGCCTGAGCTGCAGGGCGGCGACGGGGTCTTGCTCTTCCGGGTCCGGGGGGACTTGCGGGTGGGGGCGTCAGTCGGTCTGCGCCTGGGGGAGGGTGTCCGTGGGCGAGGGGCACTCTGCTCCGTGTGGGTGGGCTTCCTCTTCCCCCTGAATGCTGTATCAGCTGGATCGGAGGGGAAGAGGCCGAGGTCACTGAGGAAGAGCCGCTGTGTCTTTGGGGTTGCAGGTGAGGCAAGGGAGGGGGCTTTGGAGGGAGAGGCAACTGAGGACTGCGCAGTGCTCGTGGATGCGTGTGTGTGTGCCTGGGCCCCATCCCCTGTGAGTGTGGTTTCAGTCCCCTGACTGTGCGTGCGTGTGCGTCTTGTTTGTGGCGTGTGTGTCTGTGTGCTGCACGTGTCTGTGCTGGTGTGTGTCTGTGCCGGTGTGCGTGTGCTTGGGACAGGTAAGGTGCTGGGGAGTGTGGATGGGGCAGAGGCAGGAGGGGTGAGGGACTGTCGGAGGAGGGACACTGCTGCCGTCAGGGAGGAGTCCATGGACCTATTGCCCCTCTGTAGGGCAGACATGCCCGATGAGATGCCCTCCATGAACGACACCAGCTGAGTCAACAGAGTGGTGTGTGCATGGAGGACAGTCAGCATCGCTGTCTGCCCTACATGGAGCTGGCGAAGGAGGTACACAGACTCCTCACTCAGGGCAGCAGGGGACACAGGGGCAGGGGGTGCAGTGCCTGGCCCGAAGGAGACACGCTCCCGAACATGGGAGCCTCCACGGACCTCGGGAATGGGAGCCGATGGGAGGGCGGTGGTGGCGGGGACAGCAACACTAGCTGGGGTGTGGTGGCTGCTGACACCCGCCTCCATAAGGGAGTCATCCTCCGAGCTGCTGCGGTCCTCAGCTGAGGTGGATGGTGCTGAGGACTCCTCGGTGTGGCTCCCTCGCCCTCCGTGCCACTGGGTCCCTCCGACCACTCCTCGGCTGCTGACCCAGTCTGGCTCTGCGTCTCCTCCTGGTCCGTGGAGCTGTCCCCTCCTGTGGCCGTGGATGTATCTGCAATCAATAGGGAAACAGACAGACATCAGTCACCTGCACCGAACGCACACACCACAGTAAGTACAGCACATTACAGAGCAAGCCCTGGCATCCTTAGTTGAACATTGCTAAAAGTGCCCAAACAGAACAGGAGAAGCCAATTGTCAGTCTGATGGTCAACCATGGCACTCACATCCCACCTGGCCTTGCACCCATCTGTCTGGTGTCTGTTGGATGGCAATACCCCAGTGTGGACACATGCACCACCTACACAGTAGTTGGACAGTGCAGAGAACACGGTGAAGCATGTGAACATGCACACATCACAACTCTTGCCACTGAGTCAGTACAGGTGTCCGGATGAAAGGGATGCCCAGAGTCAAATAGGAAATGCATGTGATGCATACCAGCGACAGACACCATGATGCACCCATGTCCTGATAGCCATTGCCACAATGGTGTGCATGTAGCACATGTCACTACCCTGCAGGATCACTAATAGGAAGTCACATGCCATGGCACAGGCATGCCTGCTAAGTCATACATCACTGTCTCCAGTCACATGGGCAGGGCAGCCAGACAACAACACTCTGCACTGTGTCACAATAGTAGGTCATGGGGAATGCAAGTCCTGGAGCTGAACAAGTGCACATGTACATCCCCCACACACCACATCATCTGAACACTTATCTGTCCAGGTCATACCGATTGGACATATGGGAGACCTGTAACACTACCCTCTGAACCTGAGCACCTCACAATCTGCTGTGAATGGGAAACAGCTGCCTGAACTTCACATTCGCATACCCCAGTCTGCACGGTCAGGTGATCAAACACCTATGTGTCACACAAGTATCGTCTCCTATGGTCACATCTCCGGTGGCATGCTGAGATCCAACCGAGAAACACCCCAGCAGACCTGACAACGAAGCCACAGCACACTGACACAGAGGCAGACACCTGAGGGGACAAATCACTGAGCACAACGTGTCAGCTGATACACGGCAGTGGGAGTACAGAGTGTATTGTATGGCCTGGAGTGGCATGACTCTCCTGCCCCACATGAATGAGGGATGAGCCCTGGACAGTAGGCAGCTGGCTAAGTATGTGTGACACACGTAATATACACACTCCTGGGGCCCAAAGATTGTTCCCACCCGCAGCATGGGTGTGTGCCAGATACCCCAGGCACATGTGGTGGATCAGCTCTGCAATTGGACCACATATCAAAGTAAAACGCAGATTACATGTCAGAACACAGCCATTGTGTAAGCAATGGACCCACCCATGATGCCCACCACAGAGTTAGGGAAACAGATGCTGTCCCCCACCTTGAGTCAAGCAAACTGCAAGGACACAGTACCCAAGTGACACAATTCCCTGACTGTAAGGGCCACACCAGGGTATCAGATGAGGAGTGGGCAGTGCACAATAGAGGGACATGGGTCCTGGACCACATGACTGATGTACTGTGGAAGTTTAACCAGGCCAGAGGAGGGCACATAGCATGGCAGACATAGTTCACAAAGCAGTCATGGACTCACCCCCTCCTTGCTGCTCTCTGGCCTTCAGCTGCCCATCCAGATCAGGGAAGACCACCGCCAGGATCCTGAGCATGTGGAGGGTCAGGGTCCGGTGTCCGCCCCTCCTGCGAGGAGGCGACAGCTTCAGCTGGTCCCGTGCGATCCTCCTGGTCCAGCCCCGAAGGTCCTGCCACCTCTTCTGGCAGTTGCGGATCCGGCGCTTGTAGACCCCCACGGATCTCACTGCCCGGACGATGGTCAGCCATATCTGCTGCTTCTGGTGCGTATCAACCTGTGAGGATGACAAAGTGAGAATGCCATTACTACACATGCAACATATCCGTGCATTACACAGTTGTATATACATGTCTCAATCACAGGGGCACATGATGTACACAGGCAGTGCAACGATGGCCATGGACAGTATGCCAGCAGTTAGTACATGGTATCATTGCCTGGGAAGTAAAACCTTGTTTAAATGCACTGTCACTGCACTATACCTGTCCAGTGCATGTAACTACACACTATGGGGGGTGACAACTACTCAGTGAGCCTGCTTGCCAGTGGCATGCAGACTGTTAGCCTTGCTAGTCAGACAACATGCACATTTAGAAAGGCAGTGGACAGAACACTCACCTGCTCCCCTGCTTTCCCATACAGCTTGCTGTACTGTGGAAGGAGGTTGTCCAGCAGGGCCTGGTTCTCCTCAGTGCTGAAGGCTGGGGCTCTCTCCACAGTACGTGCCATTGCAGGGTCCAGAGGGTGCAGATACAGCAGCAGTGTAGTGGCAGATGTCGTCCTGGAGCATGTAGTGCAGGCAAGTGAGCTCTCAGGGGAACAGCCAGCATTATATGTGTGCTGCAGAGGCAGATACTGTCCCATGTGTCCAAGCTGATAGGTCCAAGTCGTTTGCATCTTCTGAATCTGGCCAATCCATGGAATTGCACCACTTACACACGCCCCCAGCATCCTTCAAATGTTCAACTTCATGACACCCATGAATTTGCAACATTGTTGTGGGTGACCAACTGAATTTACAGCATCAGACTCGTTCAAATTTTGAAAACGCGTCCGTTGCCAGGCCAGGCCATAGCCAATGGGTGCGCACCGATCGGTCCATTGCTGTTCAACGCGTACCTAGGATACAACGTGTCCCCGCACACATTGAATGCAATGGGCCGGCCGGGCACACCGATCGGACCATTGCTGTTCAACGCGTACCTAGGATACAACGCGTACCCGACACATTGAATGCAATGGGCCGGCCGGGCAGACCGATCGGTCCATTGCTGTTCAACGCGTACCTAGGATACAACGCGTACCCGCACACATTGAATGCAATGGGCCGGCCGGGCACACCGATCGGACCATTGCTGTTCAACGCGTACCTAGGATACAACACGCACCCGCACACATTGAATGCAATGGGCCGGCCGGGCACACCGATCGGACCATTGCTGTTCAACGCGTACTTAGGATACAACGCGTACCCGCACACATTGAATGCAATGGGCCGGCCGGGCACACCGATCGGACCATTGCTGTTCAACGCGTACCTAGGATACAACGCGTACCCGCACACATTGAATGCAATGGGCCGGCCGGGCACACCGATCGGACCATTGCTGTTCAACGCGTACCTAGGATACAACGCGTACCCAAACACATTGAATGCAATGGGCCGGCCGGGCACACCGATCGGTCCATTGCTGTTCAACGCGTACCTAGGATACAACGCGTACCCGCACACATTGAATGCAATGGGCCGGCCGGGCACACCGATCGGACCATTGCTGTTCAACGCGTACCTAGGATACAACGCGTACCAGCACACATTGAATGCAATGGCCAATGTGTGCGCACTGATCGGTCCATTGCTGTCCAACGCGTATTGCGAATACAACGCAAACCAGCACACATTGAATGCAATGGCCAATGTGTGCGCACTGATCGGTCCATTGCTGTCCAACGCGTATTGCGAATACAACGCGAACCAGCACACATTGAATGCAATGGCCAATGTGTGCGCACTGATCGGTCCATTGCTGTCCAACGCGTCCCTGTACAAGTCACTGGCATATGTCACCATGCCTGTCACAGGTGAACATATGCCAGCCACATATACTTCCCAGGGAGTGAGGGGCACACCTACAACACCACAGCCTGTCCAAACTGTATCCTACGGCATGTAAGGCTGCATTACCTATTCCGTGTATGGGGGTGAACATGTTGTTCTGTGGGTGTCACTTGGGGGCAGCCACCCCCAGGCTGTGCACGTGTTCATGGGGACAGAATCCTTGGTGTTTCGTGTACATGACCACTGTGATGTGCAACTGTTCATATCTGAGCATGTGGCATGGTCACATTTCACGGTGGTGTATGTGTATGTCATGTCACATACCCCCTGAGTCCCATGTGGGACGGTATGTTTAACCCAGGGTGACCCATTGACACAATGGTGATGGTCCTCCACAGTCTGTGTGCATGTTGTGTTTACAATGTCTCTGATTTCATGTGCACAATGGGAGGCAGTCTCCACCACCACGTTGTTTGTGCATGGACTTTGATGTTGTGCGTGTGTGTGTCACAGACGTCCATGTCTGACCTGCCGAGGCAACAGGGACCACTACCTGTGGGGGTCATGTTTGTTTTGCTGTGGTGTATACATGATACACCATGTCATGCCAGTGTCCATGTGGCAATACAGGGTCCCTGGGAATGTACCTGTCGTTGAGCTGTGATGCCTGGGGCACATCTGTCCTCACATGTCACTGTGGGGTGTGTTTGTAATGTGGCAGCAGGAGATGGGAACTGTGACACGGCCTCATGATATCCAATGGCACGACCTGGGACTTATTGATGCCACTTGTTGAACTGTGATGTTAGATGTTGGCCATGTATGTGCCATACATAGCCTTACGGAACTGCACACATCATGTACTTGTGCCTCATAATGATGTATCATGTGATATTGAGTGTGTTCAATGCCACATATGTGGGGTGACTGACAATCTTGTTTTCTTCACCTATGCACTGCAGGGCACCAGCTGTCCTTAGACCATTCCCTGACCTGGCAACGATGGTGGAACGTGACAGCATCCGACGGTACCGCTTCACCAGGCAGCTGATTGAGGATTTGGCAGTGCGCTTGGCACCACATTTGCAACCTGGCCGGCCGTACCCTACAGCGCTGACCCCCAAGGTGAAGGTGATGGCAGCCCTACACTTCTTTGCCACCGGTACCTTTCAACACACTGTGGCGACTGCTGGTGGGATGTCACAGACCATGTTCAGCCGTGTGCTCCGGCATGTTTTGGAGGCTATGTTGATATACCTGAACCAGTACATCTATTTCCCTAGACTCCAACAACTCACTGGCGTGAAGAGTGACTTCTATGCCCTGGGGAGGATGCCGCATGTCATTGGCTCCATTGATGGGACACATGTGGCTTTGGTACCACCACAGGCCCAAGAGCAGGCATACAAGAACCGCAAACACTACCACTCGGTCAATGCACTGGTGGTCTGTCTTGCAGATATGAGCATCTCACACGTGTGTGCCCGTTTCCCTGGTTCTGCACACGATGCCTACGTGATGAGGAGTAGTCGCATCCCGAGGATGATGTCACAGATGCAGAACCAGCGTGCCTGGCTTGTTGGTGTGTACTGACTTTGTACCATTGTGTGTGTTCTGCAATGTAGTGTTCCACCCTCTTTTCCAACTCTGCTAATGTGCAATTGTCTGTATGTAGGTGACTCCGAATACCCCAACATGCTGTGGTTGCTGACGCCCCTCAGGAACCCTGTGACACCAGCCCAGATGCGCTACAATGAGGCACATGGTTGGACCAGGAGAGTGATTGAGCGGACATTTGGTCTCCTGAAGAGCCGCTTCCGCTGCCTCGACAAGACAGGAGGGTCCCTCCCATATGCCCCAGCAAAGGTGTGCAAGATTGTCATCGTCTGCTGCATGCTACACAACCTGGCAGTGCGGAAGGAGTTGCCTCTCATCCTGGATGACGATGACCAACGTCCGCCACCTGTGGAGGATCCTGGCCTGGACCACAATGCCAGTGATGATGATGATGATGATGGTGATGTCCGCACACAGCTCATCACCAACTTCTTCAGCTGAATGTGAGTATCCAGAGATGTCATGTCAATGATGTGAGTTTGCATGATATGTGTTGGTGGTGCTCTGGTGCTGTTTGAGTGTGTCCATGGGCTACATGACTGTATGCGTGTAGCGATGTGTCCTTACAGGTAGTCTGTACTCCCCAACAGTGTTGACATGCTAACTTGGTTCTGGGTGGGTATCTTGTGACATGTATTGGGCATGAGTATTGCAGTTCTGTCCTGTTCTTCAGTGCTTTTGGCTGTGTGTCATTTCTGTCCTTCACAGGGTACTTTCAGAGTCGTTTGGTCAACTGTGATCCCCGACACCGTGATTCGACTTCCAGGGTGGTAGCTGTCGTGTCCCTACAGGTGATGTGTACCACACCCATGGACTTCCTTCCTTCTACACTTGTTGACTGTGTGCCCGCTGCCAGGTGGGATTACCTTGCATCTGTGGTGGTTACAACATGTTGCAAATGTGTAATAAACCTGTGCTTCACTTTGTGATGTGCGTTGTCTGTGGTCACACATCTGACTGACATTTGCTTACTGCACCAGTGGGCTAGTTAACACAGACTGTGAATAGGTGTTGGGTCTGTGCAATGCAACGTATTTCCTGGCAACATCAGTGTAGGCGATGAGTCAGATGGCCATGGTGTGTATGTGTTGTGTAGCCCTGGTGGTGTGCCTCCCTCATATGTGTGACGTCGCCATGACTCACATGCCGGTGTTGTACTTGCTGTAGCAGTTAGCATGCACAGTGTCATTTCCCAGATCATCATCGCCACTTCAGAGACAACGTAGGAATCACAACAGAGGCAAGTATGGTGTATTAGTGAGTTTATTGACATACGTGTGAGTATAGTGCACAGGATGGTGGGTGCTGTACATTGTGATTATAAATTAGCAGAAGGTTATGACTGGGCTGAAGTTTATTCACAAAATCATTTACATACCCAGCATCTACTACTTTTCTTCTGAAGAGGCTTAGTCACGTAAGGCGATGTCCTGTCTGATTGACAACCCTTTGATGGATATTTGAAACAGATTGATAAACCATCCACAAGTGGATCAACCAAGAAACAGACCAAAATGACTTTTTTTCCCATAAGTCCAGCAGTCAACAACAGACCTGAACCAAGTTCAGAAAAACAAAAAGAAGTCAAAGAAAAGAAAAAGGCAAGAGGAATTTACGCACTAATTCGAAAACTTAGTGATCAACATCTCTTCAGTTACGTTGACCTCCTATCAAACAGTGGTTCTAAACAAGGGAACATTATTCGTACCGACTTACAGGACAAACATTGTTGAAAGCGAAATTGCTTTTTCAGATTTATGAGAAACATTCGTTCAGAATATTTTTTCAGTATCGCTGAAATCCAAGATAAACCAGTTGAGCCTCAGAGATACTAAGAGTTCAAACCAAAGAGTATGTGCATGGCACCTTCATCCCACAAAATTTTGGACTCTTTTGAAACATTGGCAAAAATTGATCTAAAGTCCATGAATTTCAATCAACAAAAGACAATAACTTGACCAACAAAGAGTGGGGTCTGCTTCAATCATTAGCCAAAAATAAGCAACTGGTATTTCAATTGGCAGATAAAGGTGCTGGACTTGTGGCAATAGATTTCACATATTATGAAAGTAAAGTAAGTGCTCATGTTGGAGACACAAATATATATTGTTGAACAATTCCTACTATTTCAGTAAGACTGTGCGTTTGGGCAACATAAGCATCAAAACTATGAGAGACTGAGCCCGTTCACACCATCACAATATGTTGACCTAAATCCTGGCTATCTCACAGTGCACCATCTGGACCTCTAACCTTACAAGGTACCGGATAGTATGTGCAACTTCAGAACGTGAAAACCCTGATTCCACAAGGAAATCGGTGTTAACTCAGGCATGCCCAAAGGGAGACACAAGAAGTACACAAATTGGCATTTCAAACATTTATTGAAGCAACTCGATTCTTGCAAAAAATACATACACTGCAATGATTAATAGAATGGATCAGAATAATGTTACCAGAGTTGCAAGAATGGTGAAGAGCATGAATAGTTCAACCATTGTACAATTGTGTTGATTATATGCATACATATAACAGCACTCCTACCTAACACTACATATCTTCTAAAGCATAGGGTGTGCGAGTCTACCAGAGTACCTTAGGGGCCGATTACGATGGCGGTCGGAAAACCATTCCGCCCGCCGTGGCAATGGGAAAAGACCGCCCGCATGGGTTGCGGCACCACCGCCAATCACATTACGATGCACCGCCGGAAAAATCAGACCGCCGCGGTCGGAACCCAAGAAACACCGGCGGCGCACGTGCAGAAAATGTGAAATACCATCCACGGCAGTCGGATCCACTGCGGAAAACTCACAACCCGCCGATACACAAGCGGAATTCCCACGAGTGCAATTATGATCTTACCGCGGTGCCAGCGGTACGACCGCTTGTTTCCGACCGCCGCGATTGACAGCTATGATGAATGGGAGAGCTGGAGGAATGACCATTGCAGTCCGACCGCGGCATCCGCGTGGAAACAGTAATGGCGGTCGGAAGCAACTACACCACAAAACCACCAAATCTGGCTGTGCATCTGGCTCAGCCAATGAAAACAGCCAAAACAGCCCATTGACACATGCCCCTGGCAAATAAGAACTACAAATCCCAGCACAACACAGACAACACACCTGACATGAACATCCAGTTGGGGCCCACCCACATAGCAGAGCATAAAACCAGCCCCTGCATGACCACAATTCTTTGCACAACTCCAGAACAGAAGGGCCCAACAACATCACACAAAGGATAGGCAACCCTCCACACATCACACCATCACAAACACACACACACCAATCAATCAATCAATCAATCATGTCACTTATAAAGCGCACTACATACCCGCAAGGGTCTCAAGGCGCTGGGGGAAGAGGGGGGGTGGTGCTGCTACTGATCGAAGAGCCAGGTCTTGAGGAGTCTTCTGAAGGCCAGTAGGTCTTGGGTCTGTCGGAGGTTGGTGGGGAGGGTGTTCCAGGTCTTGGCGGCGAGGTGGGAGAAGGATCTGCCGCCGGCGGTCGTTTTCCGCATGCGGGGGACTGTGGCGAGGGCGAGGCTGGTCGAGCGGAGCTGGCGGGTGGGGGTGTAGAAGCTGAGTCGTCTGTTGAGGTAGGCTGGTCCGGAGTTGTGGAGTGCTTTGTGTGCGTGGGTGAGGAGCTTGAAGGTTATCCTCTTGTTGACAGGGAGCCAGTGCAGGTCTCTCAGGTGGGGTGTGATGTGGCTGCGTCGGGGGATGTCGAGGATAAGACGTGCAGAGGCGTTCTGGATGCGTTGCAGCCGTCTCAGGAGCTTAGCCGTCGTTCCTGCGTAGAGGGCGTTTCCGTAGTCCAGCCTGCTGGTGACGAGGGCCTGGGTGACTGTTTTTCTTGTTTCGGTGGGGATCCACTTGAAGATCCTGCGGAGCATTCGGAGGATGTTGAAGCAGGATGAGGAAACGGCGTTGACCTGCTTAGTCATGGAGAGGGTGGGGTCGAGGATGACCCCTAGGTTGCGTACGTGGTCGGTGGGTGGCGGGGCTGTTCCCAGTGATGTTGGCCACCAGGAGTCGTCCCAGGCTGAAGGGTTGGAACCAAGGATGAGGACCTCCGTCTTGTCCGAGTTCAGCTTCAGGCGGCTGGTCCTCATCCATTCGGCGACGGCCTTCATTCCTTCGTGGAGGTGGGCTTTGGCGGTGTGAGGGTCTTTGGTGAGGGAGAGGATCAGCTGGGTGTCGTCGGCGTAGGAGATGATGTTGAGGTTGTGCTGTCGGGCGACGTGGGCGAGGGGTGCCATGTAGATGTTGAACAGCGTTGGGCTGAGGGAGGAGCCTTGGGGTACACCGCAGATGATCTTGGTGGCCTTGGATCGGAAGGGGCGAGGCGGACGCTTTGTGTTCTGCCGGAAAGGAAGGATGTGGTCCAGTCCAGGGCCTTCTCTTGGATCCCGGCGTCGTGAAGGCGTGTTCGTAGTGTGTGGTGGCAGACCGTGTCGAAGGCGGCTGATAGGTCCAGGAGGATGAGGGCTGCTGTTTCTCCGTTGTCTAGCAGGGTCCTGATGTCATCGGTGGCGGCGATGAGGGCGGTTTCGGTGCTGTGGTTGCTGCGGAAGCCGGACTGGGAAGGGTCCAGGATGTTGTTCTCCTCAAGGTAGCGGGTCAGTTGTTTGTTGACGATTTTCTCGGTGACCTTCGCGGGAACGGGAGCAGAGAGATGGGTCGGAAGTTCTTGAGGTCCTTGGGGTCTGCCTTGGGTTTCTTGAGTAAGGCGGTGATCTCGGCGTGCTTCCAGCTTTCCGGGAAGGTTGCTGTCTCGAAGGAGATGTTGATTATTTTCCGGAGATGGGGCGCGATGGCTGTACTGGCTTTGTTGAAGATGTGGTGAGGGCACGGGTCTAGCGGTGAACCGGAGTGGATGGTGTTCATGATCTCGCTGGTGTCCTCGTCGTTGATGTTGGTCCAGGAGAGCAGGCGGTTGGTGGTTGTGGGGGCAGTGGTCTCGGTGGTTGCCGGGGTGGTCGTGGTGTTGAAGCTGTCGTGGATGTCGGCGATTTTGCGGTGGAAGAAGGTGGCCAGTGAGTCGCACAGGTCTCGCGACCGCTGGATGTCGTTGGTGTTGGAGCTGGGGTTGGAGAGTTCCTTCACGATGTTGAAGAGCTCTTTGCTATTGTGTGCGTTGTTGTCTAGGCGGTCTTTGAGTGAGGCCCTTTTGGCGGATCTGATGAGGTGATGGTGACTGCGGGTGGCGCTCTTGTGGGCGGCGTAGCTGTCCGTTCGTGGAGCCAGATCTTCTCCAGTTTTTGGCATGTTCGTTTGGAGGCCTGGAGGTCTTCGGTGAACCAGGTGGCTTTCTTGCTGGTGTGGCTGTTGGGCGGATTCTTGAGCGGGGCGAGGGTGTTGGCGCAGTCGTCGATCCACTGTCTGAGGTTGCGGGCGGCGGTGTCGGGGTCGGAGGGTTCGGCAGGTGGGCTCAGGGCGAGGTTGTGGTTAGCTGGTCTTCCGTGACTCTGCTCCAGCAGCGGCGAGGCATTTGTTCGGTGCGGTGGTGCGTGGTGGGCTTCCTGTAGGTGAAGTGGATGCAGTGGTGGTCAGTCCAGTGGGGTTCGGAGGTGTGGTTGAAGGAGACGTGTGGGCTTGCGGAAAAGATGGAGTCGAGCGTGTGGCCGGCGGCGTGGGTGGGTGTAGTCACGAGCTGTCTGAGTCCGAGGGTGGCGAGGTTGTCGATCAGGGTGGTGGAGTTGGTGTCCTTGTTGTTCTCGAGGTGGAAGTTCAGGTCCCCGAGGAGGATGTAGTCCGTGGAGGCGATGGCGTGTGTGCTGGACGAAGTCAGCGATGGAATCGATGAACTGTGGTCGGGGTCCGGGGGTCTGTAGATGAGGGTTCCTCTGAGGGTGGTGTTGGGATCGGTGTGGATCTGGAAGTGCATGTGTTCGGCGGTGCTGAGGGTGTCGTCGGTGTTGGTTGAGACTCTGAGGGTGTTCCTGTGGACGATGGCGATGCCTCCTCCGACTCCGTTGGTGCGGTCCCTGCGGGTGATCTTGTATCCGTCCGGGATGGCAATGGCGATGTCGGGGGCTGAAGCGGGATTCAGCCAGGTCTCCGTCAGGAATGCGACGTCTGGGGAGGTTGAGTCGAGAAGGTCCCAGAGTTCGATGGCGTGTTTGCGGGCGGAGCGGGTGTTGAGGAGGATGCATCTGACGTAGTTGGGTTCTTTCCTGGGCGGTGGTTTGGCGGGGCGGGTGCTGGCGAAGCTGCAGTTCCGGCAGGTGAAGGGCCCTTGGGTGCGCTTCAGGGTGGCCTGGTAGCAGGTGTGATCTTTTCCAGGGTTGAGTGCGTGGAGGGTGCTGGCGTCGTATCGGCGTCTGTTGATGTGGCGGGCGCGGGGATGCCCGGACCAGGGGTCTGGCGCTGGGCGCGGTCACGGCGCGGACGGGCGCAGACGGGCTTGCGTTAGGCGCGCCTTCGGCGCGCCAGCCAGCGCGCGGCCGCGCAGCAGCCGCCATAAATGGGGAGGTGGGAGGGAGGAGCAGGGAATGGGGCAGCGAATGGGCAGTGAGGGGCGGGGCCGCAGGGGCGCAGCGGCGGAAACAGGCACAGAAGGGAAAACGAGCACAATCAGGGCATCAAGGAGGCACAGAAAGGAAAAAACTAGCACAATGAGGGGCAGCAAGGGGGCACAGAAAGGAAAAACGAGCACAATCAGGGGCAGCAAGGGGGCACAGAAAGGAAAAGCGAGGCACAATCAGGGGCAGCAAGGGGGGCACAGAAAGGAAAAACGAGCACAATCAGGGGCAGCAAGGGGGCACAGAAAGGAAAAACGAGCACAATCAGGGGCAGCAAGGGGGCACAGAAAGGAAAAAGCGAGCACAATCAGGGGCAGCAAGGGGGCACAGAAAGGAAAAACGAGCACAATCAGGGGCAGCAAGGGGGCACAGAAAGGAAAAAAAGCGAGCACAATCAAGGGCAGCAAGGGGGCACAGAAAGGAAAAAAGCGAGCACAATCAGGGGCAGCAAGGGGACACAGAAAGGAAAAAAACGAGCACAATCAGGGGCAGCAAGGGGGCACAGAAAGGAAAAAACTAGCACAATGAGGGGCAGCAAGGGGGCACAGAAAGGAAAAACGAGCACAATCAGGGGCAGCAAGGGGGCACAGAAAGGAAAAAGCGAGCACAATCAGGGGCAGCAAGGGGGCACAGAAAGGAAAAGCGAGCACAATCAGGGGCAGCAAGGGGGCACAGAAAGGAAAAACGAGCACAATCAGGGGCAGCAAGGGGGCACAGAAAGGAAAAACGAGCACAATCAGGGGCAGCAAGGGGGGCACAGAAAGGAAAAGCGAGCACAATCAGGGGCAGCAAGGGGGCACAGAAAGGAAAAAGCGAGCACAATCAGGGGCAGCAAGGGGGGCACAGAAAGGAAAAGCGAGCACAATCAGGGGCGGCAGCAGCAGGGCACACAGACGGAGCTGTGTGGTGGGGGAGCGACCTACCAGTCAAGGTCAGGGGTCGCTCACACCACACACACCACACACACCACCACCACACACACCACCACCACCACCTGCACACCTGCACTCTTAACCACTCAGCACATCACACACCATGGCACATAAGATGCCCAAATTCACTGATGGTGAGTTGTCAGTCATGGTGGATGAGATAATAAGAGTTGAGCCATATATTTTAGGAAGCAGGGTTCAAGAGACCCCATCAGCCAGGCAAAATCAAATGTGGCAAAGGATAGTTGACAGAGTTAATGCTGTAGGGCAAGTTCCACGCAACAGGAAGGAGATCAGGAAGAGGTGGACTGACCTCAAGAGCAAGGTCAAGGAGAAGAACAACAAGAACCGTGAGCTGGCAAACCGGACTGGCAGTGGCCCTCCCATTCCACCAAGAACATTCAACGCATGGGAGGAGAAGGTGCTTGGCATACTGCACCCAAAGAGTTGCACTGGAATTGAGGGGGGAATGGAGGCTGGTAAGTACCAAAAAAAGTCTGCCATAACACTGCTATGTATTAGCTTGCACAACTAAAAAGCAACACCTCCTAGGCCCAAATGTACTCATGTCCACCACACTACCCCCAAACAGGTCTCACAGATCCCACAAGAACTCCCTCTCATTCACCACAAGGGTACATAACAATATTTACATGGGGGCACATGTACAGGCAGCCAGCAGTACAACTCCCAACAGGCCCCCTTGTCCCACAGCTCAGCAGGATGGAGCATCCCTCACACCCCCAAGCATGGGGCAGCCATTTCCCTCCAATGTGTAACTTCACAGGTAGGTAGCCATCTCAACAGGGAGGGGTGTTTGTGGCTGTGAAGTCTGCACTACAACTCCCAACAGGCCCCCTTGTCCCACAGCTGAGCAAGATGGAGCACTCCCCACACCCACAACCATGTGGCAGCCATTTCATTCTCCCCATCAAACTAACAGGTACGTAGCCATCTTAACAGGGAGGGGTGTTTGTGTGTGGGAAGCTTGCACTACAACTCCCCCCCAGGCACCCTTGTTCCACAGCTCAGCAGGATGGAGCATTCCCCACACCCACAAGCATGGCCCAGCCATTTCATTCTTCCCATCAAACTAACAGGTAGGTAGCCATCTTAACAGGGAGGGGTGTTTGTGTGTGGGAAGCTTGCACTACAACTCCCCCCAGGCACCCTTGTTCCACAGCTCAGCAGGATGGAGCATTCCCCATACCCACAAGCATGGGGCAGCCATTTCATTCTTCCCATCAAACTAACAGGTAGGTAGCCAGCTTAACAGGGAGGGGTGTTTGTGTGTGGGAAGCTTGCACTACAACTCCCACCAGGTACCCTTGTCCCACAGCTCTGCAGGATGGAGCATATCCCCCCACCCAGAACCATGTGGCAGCCATTTCATTCTTCCCATCAAACTTACAGGTAGGTAGCCATCTCAACAGGGAGGGGTCTGTGTGGCTGTGAAGTCTGCACTACAACTCTCAACAGGCCCCCTTGTCCCACAGCGGAGCAAGATGGAGCACTCCCCACACCCACAACCATGTGGCAGCCATTTCATTCTCCCCATCAAACTAACAGGTAGGTAGCCATCTTAACAGGGAGGGGTGTTTGTGTGTGGGAAGCTTGCACTACAACTCCCCCCAGGCACCCTTGTTCCACAGCTCAGCAGGATGGAGCATTCCCCACACCCACAAGCATGGCCTAGCCATTTCATTCTTCCCATCAAACTAACAGGTAGGTAGCCATCTTAACAGGGAGGGGTGTTTGTGTGTGGGAAGCTTGCACTACAACTCCCCCCAGGCACCCTTGTTCCACAGCTCAGCAGGATGGAGCATGTCCCCCCCACCCAGAACCATGTGGCAGCCATTTCATTCTCCCCATCAAACTAACAGGTAGGTAGCCATCTTAACAGGGAGGGGTGTTTGTGTGTGGGAAGCTTGCACTACAACTCCCCCAGGCACCCTTGTTCCACAGCTCAGCAGGATGGAGCATTCCCCACACCCACAAGCATGGCCCAGCCATTTCATTCTTCCCATCAAACTAACAGGTAGGTAGCCATCTTAACAGGGAGGGGTATTTGTGTGTGGGAAGCTTGCACTACAACTCCCCCAGGCACCCTTGTTCCACAGCTCAGCAGGATGGAGCATTCCCCACACCCACAAGCATGGCCCAGCCATTTCATTCTTCCCATCAAACTAACAGGTAGGTAGCCATCTTAACAGGGAGGGGTGCTTGTGTGTGGGAAGCTTGCACTACAACTCCCCCCAGGCACCCTTGTTCCACAGCTCAGCAGGATGGAGCATTCCCCACACTCACAAGCATGGCCCAGCCATTTCATTCTTCCCATCAAACTAACAGGTAGGTAGCCATCTTAACAGGGAGGGGTGTTTGTGTGTGGGAAGCTTGCACTACAACTCCCACCAGGCACCCTTGTCCCACAGCTCTGCAGGATGGAGCATGTCCCCCCACCCAGAACCATGTGGCAGCCATTTCATTGCTCTCCTCAGACTTACAGGTAGGTAGCCTTCTCATGCTCTATTGTCCCACAGCTCAGCAGGATGGAGCATTCCCCACACCCCCAAGCATGGGGCAGCCATTTCCCTCCAATGTGTAACTTCACAGGTAGGTAGCCATCTCAACAGGGAGGGGTCTGTGTGGCTGTGAAGTCTGCACTACAACTCCCAACAGGCCCCCTTGTCCCACAGCTGAGCAAGATGGAGCACTCCCCACACCCATAACCATGTGGCAGCCATTTCATTGTTCTCATCAAACTTACAGGTAGGTAGTGACTGCATGTACCCCGCCATCCTCATCTAAATGCATGTAGCCACATAACAACTTCAGCACTAACATGTCAGCCAACTTTGCATACTTTTCAATGCCACATCCAGTGTGAAGACATCTAAGTGCACGTAACTGTCACATATTTTGAACTCATACTCACCAAGTCACAAGTGAAACAAATGCATCCCACAATTGTGCACAGCAGAGAATGCAATGTGGAAGTGCCATGGTATCTGAGCATGAACGCCCATCTCAACACCAAACATGCATGGTCTACATGGAAAAAAGGGAATTACATGTGATTACAAAGCTATGTATAACATGACAATGGTTCCTACTAGCTCTGTTGAAATCGATAACATGAACAGCTAAATGAAAAGACGCACAACAGAAAATTGATGTCACGCAATTAGGTAGATGAGGACATGTCCGTGTATTAACACTACCTGTACACTGCACCAAGTATCAATTCCCAACAAAAAGCATGGACTTAAAAGGTATGTACCTCAACGTCATGACATGGTGCACAGAATATAGCAGGCATACAAAGTCATTGCATTGTAAAGTGTGTGTTGGATCAAATGTCTCAAACAATTGTCTAACATCAAGCTTGTTGCGTGCAACTCAATCACCATATCACCTCTGTTCAACAGGAGATCAACAACTAACTGCAGAGGATGACACCAACATGCGGAGCCAGTCTCCCCCCTGGAACGTGGACTCTCGGATGCAGATTCCCCAACATTCTCCGACGAGGATTCTCAAGCTGGCCCCTCTGGTGTGGGAGGGACTAACATGTCTCAAGCCCTCATTGTCCCCACCACCACCACCACCACCACAGCAAGACCAACCGTGCTGCCCCCATCCACTACGACCTGTGTGGCCTCCACCACCACCACCACGGCAAGAACAACCGTGCTGCCCCCTGCCACTACAACCTGTGTGGGCTCCACCACCACCACCACGGCAACAACAACTGTGCTGCCCCCTGCCACTACGACCTGTGTGGCCTCCACCATCACCACTGCTGCCTGCAACACACGCCCTGCCACGGTGGTTACCAACACCACCACACAATCCCAGCATGACAGGGAGAGTGTGCCAGTGCATCGGGGGACTATGCCACAGGTCCGTGTCAGGAGGGCAGGTGGGAGTACAACTGGGGCAGAGACACAGGAGGACAATGACCCTGAATCCCTGGCCGCCATCGCAAGAGTCCTTGGTGCCTACCAAGAGAACCAGGGAGTAATGGGCCAGCTTGCAGAAGACATGCATGAGATCCGCCTGCTGCAGCAGTCCATGGACACACGGATGGGCCAACTTGTCGACCTTGTTGGCCAGCTAGTGGGTGTTCTGAGGGACAGACTCCCATCCTCAAGTGCCGCTCCACCCCCCTCCAGTGGATTGCCTGCTGTGCAGCCCAACATTCCAGCTGCAGCCACAGAGAGGGGTGTGCAGGAGGAGAGTGAGTACTCAGACACCACTGACCCTGCAGCAGATGCCCCCCCTCCCAAATGCACCAGAGGCCGTCCGAGAATCCACAGGGGAGGATTTGGTGGCAGGCCACCATACCAACGCCATTCACAGAGCCAGCCATGATGGTATCTTGTTGTTCCCCTTTGCATTGACTATGTTGACTATTCTTGCCCACATTGCCATGTTGATGGCCTGAGTCTGTTGGACTGTGTGACTCCTGCTTTGTGGTGACTACACTATTTGTCTCAACTACCATGAGTGACAACTCATTTATTCACTGTTCACATTTATGTACATATCCCCGTCACTTGCACAAAAACAAATTCCAAATAAACACTCTTCACATACCTATGTCTGTGTGAGCTACATGTTTATTCCAGTATGTACAATGACAAATCTGATTTCAATGTTCCAACAGCTGTGATGCAGAGGAGGCATTCAGAGGGTGAATGAACCTAGAAAGACACAAGAGAATGACATTTCCCATCAGGTGACGCCTTCACAGCAGAAATCAACACTAGGCATTAAGGCACAAAAACAAGCACCCCTAGCAATGGTCAACAACCTCAACATACACATGATGTACCTGGATACACATACCCTGTGCCACACACATCATCCCTCATCACACACACAACAACAACCAGCAGTTAGAGTTATCAAAGCCTTGATAGTAACATCCAAGCAAACGCACAATGTCACTTGTCTACAAAGTCACTTACATTCAAGGGAAGTAGTTGGCAATGAGCTGTTGACGCAGGTCAACACCTTCCTCTTCACCACTATCGTCTGCACTGGAAGTGTGTGGGTGTGCAGGAGGGGGCATCTGCTGCTCATCGTCATCCATGAGCAGCGGAACGGCTTTGCGCAAGGCAAGGTTGTGTAGCATGCAGCATGCTACAACTATCCGGCACACCTTTCGTGGGGAATACAACAGTGCACCTCCGCTCTTGTCCAGGCACCGGAATCGGGACTTCAGTAGGCCAAAGGTGCGCTCCACCACACGTCGTATCCTACCATGTGCCTCGTTGTAGCTGACTTCACCCGGGGTACTTGGATTCCGCAGTGGGCTCAGCAACCACGGCCTGTTGGGATATGCTGAGTCGCCTAGGTGTGACATACACAGAGAAATGTTGTGATACAAACAGTTGACGAGAACAGCATGTCACACACAGCACACTACTTGACTCAGTGTACTCACCTACAAGCCATGCACGCTCTGGATGTAGATTTTCCATCAGCCGGGGTACAATGCTGTTCCGCAGGATGTAGGAGTCATGGGCGAAGCCAGCAAATCGCGCACAAACATGGCTGATGATCATATCAGCTTGGCATACCACCTGCACATTTATGGAATGGTAGTGCTTCCTGTTCCTATACACCTGCTCACGTGCCTGTGGTGGGACAAGGGCAATGTGTGTGCCGTCAATGGAACCAACTACATGAGGAATGTGGCCAAGGGCATAAAAACCTGCCTTCACAGCAGGCAAATCTGCTGTATTCGGGAATCGTATGTATTGGTCCTTGTATAGCATCATTGCGGACACCACATCCCAGAGCACCACGCTGAATGTTGGTTGCGACATCCCACCGGCGGTGGCCACCGTGTATTGGAAAGAGCCCGTAGCGAAGAAATGCAGCGCTGCCATGATCTTCACGATTGGGGATAGGGCAGTTGGATATGTGCGTTGAGGACTCAGATGGGGCTCCAACTGAGCACACAGCTCTTGCAGTGTAACGCGATCCAGACGAAATTTCCTGATGATGTCCACATCCTCCATGTCCGCCAGGACTGTGAAAGGCCGGTGCACATTTGGTCGTCGCCTACATGAAATGGGAGAGGACTAATGTTATTCAAATTACACAATCAGATGTGTCCAACTTCTCACATCTTGACTCACGCAGCAGAAACAATGAACGTACTCCAACAATTGCTGAATCCACAACTCAGATGCAGAGAGCATTCACCACATGTGTGTTTACAAGGGGTCATGTTGTACATACTGACTACCAGACAAACATATTCAGAGGTTGTGAATGGTACACCAATACATCTGGTGGCCCCAGGCCTAGGATTAGGTGACACAGCACAGGTATGAGACAGCAACACTGCTGATTCATATGTAGCTGCTTCACCTGCCACACCTTCTTGCTTAAGTTGCACAGACCACTAGTTATCATCACAATGTGCACAGTGTGTGTAAGCTGAGCACATATCCTACTTAAACCAGCCATGGGCAGAGTAACATACCACCATTATGTGTTTTGGCAAACATTACTGTTGTTTGATTAGCCATCTCACACATTAAGTTGATTCCAAAGATGAGACAACATCATACAACCAATAGATGTACATCCACACACATATCATGGGTGACGTGCGTAAGTGCATGTGAATGTATTTCACAGTTTCCACAGACATGGCAAGTGTAGGCATCAGTGAGTTTAATGTCACACCAGCATTCATTGTACACAAGTGCACAAAGACACTATGGAGGCATAGTGTTCAATTGTTAAATTTGACCATTGCCATTGCTAGTGCATGATGTGCCCATAACCGCGGTAGGCGTGCACCGCTCATTGGCCACACTTGAAAGATGCAGTATAGCGGTAGCGACCGCCTGTCCCCCGCGGTGTGACACCACCAATGCCATTGCAGACAATGGGACCCGCGGTCGCGGTAGTGACATGCTACTGTGGAACCCGTGGTAGGCGTGCACCGCCACCGCGGGACCGCTCATTGGCCACACTTGAAAGATGCAGTATAGAGGGTAGCGACCGCCTGTCCCCCGCGGTGTGACACCACCAATGCCATTGCAGACAATGGGACCCGCGGTAGTGACATGCTACTGTGGAACCCGCGGTAGACGTGCACCGCCACCGCGGGGCCGCTCATTGGCCACACTTGAAAGATGCAGCATAGCGGTAGCGACCGCCTGTCCCCCGCGGTGTGACACCACCAATGCCATTGCAGACAATAGGACCCGCGGTCGCGGTAGTGACATGCTAGTGTGGAACCCGCGGTAGGCGTGCACCGCCACCGCGGGACCGCTCATTGGCCACACTTGAAAGATGCAGCATAGCGGTAGCGACCGCCTGTCCCCCGCGGTGTGACACCACCAATGCCATTGCAGCCAATGGGAACCGCGATCGCAGTAGTGAAATGCAACTTTGAAAACGGCGGTAGGCGTGCACCACCACCGCGGGGCCGCTCATTGGCCACACTTGAAAGATGCAGCATAGCGGTAGCAACCGCCCGTCCCCCGCGGTGTGACACCACCAATGCCATTGCAGCCAATGGGAACCGCGATCGCGGTAGTGCAATGCAACTTTGAAAACGGCGGTAGGCGTGCACTGCCACCGCTGTGCCGCTCATTGGCCACACATGAAAGATGCCAGCCAGGTGGACCAATTGCTGCAGCTGCCTGCCACTGATACCAACCCATGGACCTATAAATCTCTGTGGGAGAGCCACACATTTCACATGCATTCAGACACTGCAGACTGCAATTCCTCTACAACTGCATATTTTGCTGTATCCTGGCCCCAGTGATGGCGAGAACAGAGAATGTCAGGGCCCGTCCCTTCACTACAGAGGAGCTGGAGCTTCTGGTGGACGAGGTCCTTGCACAGTATGGGAGGCTTTTTGGTGCACCAGATGTACTGGTAAGTGTCCCTGATTCCAAGTGTGAGAGTGATCAAAATGATACCATGATGTTGCTGTGCAGTAGTATGTGGCTGTGAGTGCAAGTCGATGTACAGGCATCCTAATAGTTGACATGGCATGCTCCATACATGTTCTGTGGGACTTGACTTTGATTATGTGTAGTAAATGGACACTCCTACAGCCATTCTTGCACAAACTTAATGAACATGTTGGTCTGAGACTAGGTGATGTAAATGTGTGACACTGCCATACATGCTAACTTCATGTCAATGGTGTCTGTAGGCTTATTTCCACACCTACATCAGTTTATTGTAGGTAGGGGGAGACATGCATTGTTTAAACAGCCACACAGATACGATGGTGTTCTGAAACAGCACAAGTCGGGACTGATTTTTACTGTGCCATGTTATGTGACTGTCCACTCACTCATCACAACCTCATATGTGACTGTTGAAATGTATATTGGTATGGAGCACTAACTTATGTGTGTTGACTATTTCTTAAGTGCACTATGTTGATGTGAGCATCATGCACAATAGTCCAATGCATGAGTGGACCCACTTGATGTTAATGCAACAATGACACTTCACATCAATGTAAGTAGTAGATGTCATCCTTACATTGATTTGAACATGTGTTCAGTCTGGCATGTGTTGGCACTTTTCAGCCCCTCATGCTAAACATCCATGTGATTTATCTGAGGGACCATGTTGAGCCGCACTGTGAGTTCCTCTGGCCTGCACAGACACTGTCCAATGTTACTCTGAGCCATGCCTAACTGGACTGAGTCAAACATGTGTTTAGTCCACACACCTGATACTCACTGAGCCATCATAGTACTGAGAATTGCACAATCGAGGACTTAATAATGTGAGAAGTGCGTGATAAATCGGATTATGTCCCAATATGTTTCCTGGGAAATGCATTGAGCCATTCACAGGCCAAGGGCATCGTGGGGTGTGTAGTGGTGGACACAGTGAGTCTGCCACTACACTTCATTATTACTGTATTGCATGTCATGCTCACTCACATACTGCATCACAGATGAGGGCCTTCTGCACATGGCTGTCTGTGCTGCCATTGTGCATGTGTATGAGATGGCCATGTACTGTGTGCCTTGCCATACATGCATTCATTTCTGTGTAGTATTGTAATGAAGATGTACTATGTGTCATGCTGTATGGCCTCTGATGAAGATGTAGCGATTTGTGTGCCATGCATTTATGTTCTCCTGTGCTGACACACAGTGTGAATGACACAGGGTCTCTGATACTTCCTTTTCTTGTCTCCTATGCCTGCAGCTGAAGGTCCACCAGCGTAAGGCCGCATGGAAGAACATTGCACGGAAGGTGCGGACTCTGGGTGTATCCAACAGACGGCACACACACTGCCACAAGAGGTGGGACGACATCTCCCGTCTGAGCAGGACCGTGGCAGAGATGACGGTGGGGCTGGTCCCTCGCAGTGGCAGGTTGGCGCGCAGAACCATGACTCCACTAATGTCCCGCATCTTGTATGTGACACAGCCAGAGCTGTATGAACGTTTGAGGGACCATCAGCAGGGAGTAAGTGGTGAGTATCCTGCGTAGGCTGACTTTGGGTGTGAGTGACTGCATGAATGGCGACCGTGAGACATTGCTGATCTTGCTGCTGTGAACATTTTTAGGAACTACTTCTCAGTGGCCTATGTGTTCAGTGCAGGTGTCATGTATTTTCCCATAGATGGACTTGATCATGTGTTTCATACAATGGCCCTTGCCATTGCATGATGAGATGTGGCCTTATGACATCTTCTGCATTCTGGGTGTCATGGACATCACCAGGCAGTGTACAGCAGTGTGCATCATGTCAGTGTGCATTTAACGATGTGTGCACTACAGGACTTGTTAATGGTGTGAAGTACACATCTGACACCTACGTGCATCAGTTTGCAAGATGAATTGCTCACCTTGTCAGACATCAGTAGCTCATGGACATTATTAAGTAGAAATTTGAATCTGTATCTGTGTTGTCCCCTTACAGTGACTCCATATGTGACAGAGGCAACATGCTGAGATGTATGCCTCTCTCACATACAAAGCGATACCAAAGGGGATGTTGGACGGAGCGTTAGAGCAAATCAAACACTCACCCCCAGTCAACTGATCTGGGTTTAATCCATCATCATTCTTTAGCTCACTCCACCACCCCAGTTCAGACATGGCCATATGCAAATCAGTCTGACCCTGTGCCTCATGGAACAGTCCAGCCCAAACTGCCAAGCCATGTCTTCCCTGGACCGGAAACAAGCATCCTGGGACCGGTTTCGGGTTCAAAACCCTCATCAGCCAGGCTATCTTGAATCCAGTGGCAAAGTGAGCAAGTGACCCACGTCTGGGCATACCCTGCCAACTTAGGGCGAACAAAGCGATACCAAAGGGGATGATGGACGGAGCGTTAGAGCAAATCAAACACTCACCCCCAGTCAACTGATCTGGGTTTAATCCATCATCATTCTTTAGCTCACTCCACCACCCCAGTTCAGACATGGCCATATGCAAATCAGTCTGACCCTGTGCCTCATGGGAACAGTCCAGCCCGAACTGCCAAGCCATGTCTTCCCTGGACCGGAAACAAGCATCCTGGGACCGGTTTCGGGTTCAAAACCCTCATCAGCCAGGCTATCTTGAATCCAGTGGCAAAGTGAGCAAGGGACCCACGTCTGGGCATACCCTGCCAACTTAGGGCGAACAAAGCGATACCAAAGGGGATGATGGATGGAGCGTTAGAGCAAATCAAACACTCACCCCCAGTCAACTGATCTGGGTTTAATCCATCATCATTCTTTAGCTCACTCCACCACCCCAGTTCAGACATGGCCATATGCAAATCAGTCTGACCCTGTGCCTCATGGGAACAGTCCAGCCCAAACTGCCAAGCCATGTCTTCCCTGGACCAGAAACAAGCATCCTGGGACCGGTTTCGGGTTCAAAACCCTCATCAGCCAGGCTATCTTGAATCCAGTGGCAAAGTGAGCAAGGGAACCACGTCTGGGCATACCCTGCCAACTTAGGGCGAACAAAGCGATACCAAAGGGGATAATGGACGGAGCGTTAGAGCAAATCAAACACTCACCCCCAGTCAACTGATCTGGGTTTAATCCATCATCATTCTTTAGCTCACTCCACCACCCCAGTTCAGACATGGCCATATGCAAATCATTCTGACCCTGTGCCTCATGGGAACAGTCCAGCCCGAACTGCCAAGCCATGTCTTCCCTGGACCAGAAACAAGCATCCTGGGACCTGTTTCGGGTTCAAAACCCTCATCAGCCAGGCTATCTTGAATCCAGTGGCAAAGTGAGCAAGGGACCCACATCTGGGCATACCCTGCCAACTTAGGGCGAACAAAGCGATACCAAAGGGGATGATGGACGGAGCATTAGAGCAAATCAAACACTCACCCCCAGTCAACTGTTCTGGGTTTAATCCATCATCATTCTTTAGCTCACTCCACCACCCCAGTTCAGACATGGCCATATGCAAATCAGTCTGACCCTGTGCCTCATGGGAACAGTCCAGCCCGAACTGCCAAGCCATGTCTTCCCTGGACCGGAAACAAGCATCCTGGGACCGGTTTCGGGTTCAAAACCCTCATCAGCCAGGCTATCTTGAATCCAGTGGCAAAATGAGCAAGGGACCCACGTCTGGGCATACCCTGCCAACTTAGGGCGAACAAAGCGATACCAAAGGGGATGATGGACGGAGCGTTAGAGCAAATCAAACACTCACCCCCAGTCAACTGATCTGGGTTTAATCCATCATCATTCTTTAGCTCACTCCACCACCCCAGTTCAGACATGGCCATATGCAAATCAGTCTGACCCTGTCCCTCATGGGAACAGTCCAGCCCGAACTGCCAAGCCATGTCTTCCCTGGACCGGAAACAAGCATCCTGGGACCGGTTTCAGGTTCAAAAACCTCATCAGCCAGGATATCTTGAATCCAGTGGCAAAGTGAGCAAGGGACCCACGTCTGGGCATACCCTGCCAACTTAGGGCGAACAAAGCGATACCAAAGGGGTGGTGGAGTGAGCTAAAGAATGATGATGGATTAAACCCAGATCAGTTGACTGGGGGTGAGTGTTTGATTTGTTCTAACGCTCCGTCCATCATCCCCTTTGGTATCGCTTTGTTCGCCCTAAGTTGGCAGGGTATGCCCAGACGTGGGTCCCTTGCTCACTTTGCCACTGGATTCAAGATAGCCTGGCTGATGAGGGTTATGAACCGAAACCGGTCCCAGGATGCTTGTTTCCGGTCCAGGAAGACATGGCTTGGCAGTTCGGCTGGACTGTTCCCATGAGGCACAGGGTCAGACTGATTTGCATATGGCCATGTCTGAACTGGGGTGGTGGAGTGAGCTAAAGAATGATGATGGATTAAACACAGATCAGTTGACTGGGGTGAGTGTTTGATTTGTTCTAACGCTCCGTCCATCATCCCCTTTGGTATCGCTTGTTCGCCCTAAGTTGGCAGGGTATGCCCAGACGTGGGTCCCTTGCTCACTTTGCCACTGGATTCAAGATAGCCTGGCTGATGAGGGTTATGAACCCGAAGCCGGTCCCAGGATGCTTGTTTCCGGTCCAGGGAACACATGGCTTGGCAGTTCGGGCTGGACTGTTCCCATGAGGCACAGGGTCAGACTGATTTGCATATGGCCATGTCTGAACTGGGGTGGTGGAGTGGGCTAAAGAATGATGATGGATTAAACCCAGATCAGTTGACTGGGGGTGAGTGTTTGATTTGTTCTAACGCTCTGTCCATCATCCCCTTTGGTATCGCTTTGTTGGCCCTAAGTTGGCAGGGTATGCCCAGACGTGGGTCCCTTGCTCACTTTGCCACTGGATTCAAGATAGCCTGGCTGATGAGGGTTATGAACCCGAAACCGGTCCCAGGATGCTTGTTTCCGGTCCAGGGAAGACATGGCTTGGCAGTTCGGGCTGGACTGTTCCCATGAGGCACAGGGTCAGACTGATTTGCATATGGTCATGTCTGAACTGGGGTGGTGGAGTGAGCTAAAGAATGATGATGGATTAAACCCAGATCAGTTGACTGGGGGTGAGTGTTTGATTTGTTCTAACGCTCCGTCCATCATCCCCTTTGGTATCGCTTGTTCGCCCTAAGTTGGCAGGGTATGCCCAGACGTGGGTCCCTTGCTCACTTTGCCACTGGATTCAAGATAGCCTGGCTGATGAGGGTTATGAACCCGAAACCAGTCCCAGAATGCTTGTTTCCGGTCCAGGGAAGACATGGCTTGGCAGTTTGGGCTGGACTGTTCCCATGAGGCACAGGGTCAGACTGATTTGCATATGGCCATGTCTGAACTGGGGTGGTGGAGTGAGCTAAAGAATGATGGTGGATTAAACCCAGATCAGTTGACTGGGGGTGAGTGTTTGATTTGTTCTAACGCTCCGTCCATCATCCCCTTTGGTATCGGTTTGTTCGCCCTAAGTTGGCAGGGTATGCCCAGACGTGGGTCCCTTGCTCACTTTGCCACTGGATTCAAGATAGCCTGGCTGATGAGGGTTATGAATCCGAAACCGGTCCCAGGATGCTTGTTTCCGGTCCAGGGAAGACATGGCTTGGCAGTTTGGGCTGGACTGTTCCCATGAGGCACAGGGTCAGACTGATTTGCATATGGCCATGTCTGAACTGGGGTGGTGGAGTGAGCTAAAGAATGATGATGGATTAAACCCAGATCAGTTGACTGGGGGTGAGTGTTTGATTTGTTCTAACGCTCCGTCCATCATCCCCTTTGGTATCGCTTCGTTCGCCCTAAGTTGGCAGGGTATGCCCAGACGTGGGTCCCTTGCTCACTTTGCCACTGGATTCAAGATAGCCTGGCTGATGAGGGTTATGAACCCGAAACCGGTCCCAGGATGCTTGTTTCCGGTCCAGGGAAGACATGGCTTGGCAGTTCGGGCTGGACTGTTCCCATGAGGCACAGGGTCAGACTGATTTGCATATGGCCATGTCTGAACTGGGGTGGTGGAGTGGGCTAAAGAATGATGATGGATTAAACCCAGATCAGTTGACTGGGGGTGAGTGTTTGATTTGTTCTAACGCTCCGTCCATCATCCCCTTTGGTATCGCTTTGTTCGCCCTAAGTTGGCAGGGTATGCCCAGACGTGGGTCCCTTGCTCACTTTGCCACTGGATTCAAGATAGCCGGGCTGATGAGGGTTATGAACCCGAAACCGGTCCCAGGATGCTTGTTTCCGGTCCAGGGAAGACATGGCTTGGCAATTCGGGCTGGACTGTTCCCATGAGGCACAGGGTCAGACTGATTTGCATATGGCCATGTCAGAACTGGGGTGGTGGAGTGAGCTAAAGAATGATGATGGATTAAACCCAGATCAGTTGACTGGGGTGAGTGTTTGATTTGTTCTAACGCTCCGTCCATCATCCCCTTTGGTATCGCTTTGTTCGCCCTAAGTTGGCAGGGTATGCCCAGACGTGGGTCCCTTGCTCACTTTGCCACTGGATTCAAGATAGCCTGGCTGATGAGGGTTATGAACCCGAAACCGGTCCCAGGATGCTTGTTTCCGGTCCAGGGAAGACATGGCTTGGCAGTTCGGGCTGGACTGTTCCCATGAGGCACAGGGTCAGACTGATTTGCATATGGCCATGTCTGAACTGGGGTGGTGGAGTGAGCTAAAGAATGATGATGGATTAAACCCAGATCAGTTGACTGGGGGTGAGTGTTTGATTTGTTCTAACGCTCCGTCCATCATCCCCTTTGGTATTGCTTTGTTCGCCCTAAGTTGGCAGGGTATGCCCAGACGTGGGGCCCTTGCTCACTTTGCCACTGGATTCAAGATAGCCTGGCTGATGAGGGTTATGAACCCGAAACCGGTCCCAGGATGCTTGTTTCCGGTCCAGGGAAGACATGGCTTGGCAGTTCGGGCTGGGCTGTTCCCATGAGGCACAGGGTCAGACTGATTTGCATATGGCCATGTCTGAACTGGGGTGGTGGAGTGAGCTAAAGAATGATGATGGATTAAACCCAGATCAATTGACTGGGGGTGAGTGTTTGATTTGTTCTAACGCTCCGTCCAGCATCCCCTTTGGTATCACTTTGTTCGCCCTAAGTTGGCAGGGTATGCCCAGACGTGGGTCCCTTGCTCACTTTGCCACTGGATTCAAGATAGCCTGGCTGATGAGGGTTATGAACCCGAAACCGGTCCCAGGATGCTTGTTTCCGGTCCAGGGAAGACATGGCTTGGCAGTTCAGGCTGGACTGTTCCCATGAGGCACAGGGTCAGACTGATTTGCATATGGCCATGTCTGAACTGGGGTGGTGGAGTGAGCTAAAGAATGATGATGGATTAAACCCAGATCAGTTGACTGGGGGTGAGTGTTTGATTTGTTCTAACGCTCCGTCCATCATCCCTTTTGGTATTGCTTTGTTCGCCCTAAGTTGGCAGGGTATGCCCAGACGTGGGTCCCTTGCTCACTTTGCCACTGGATTCAAGATAGCCTGGCTGATGAGGGTTATGAACCCGAAACCGGTCCCAGGATGCTTGTTTCCGGTCCAGGGAAGACATGGCTTGGCAGTTCGGGCTGGACTGTTCCCATGAGGCACAGGGTCAGACTGATTTGCATATG
The DNA here is from genome assembly GCA_963921515.1 of Calotriton arnoldi. Classification (NCBI taxonomy): domain Eukaryota; kingdom Metazoa; phylum Chordata; class Amphibia; order Caudata; family Salamandridae; genus Calotriton; species Calotriton arnoldi. Next base: position 472,504 of record CAWUFW010005816.1, read on the forward strand.
GCCATGTCTGAACTGGGGTGGTGGAGTGAGCTAAAGAATGATGATGGATTAAACCCAGATCAGTTGACTGGGGGTGAGTGTTTGATTTGTTCTAACGCTCCGTCCATCATCCCCTTTGGTATCGCTTTGTTCGCCCTAAGTTGGCAGGGTATGCCCAGACGTGGGTCCCTTGCTCACTTTGCCACTGGATTCAAGATAGCCTGGCTGATGAGGGTTATGAACCCGAAACCGGTCCCAGGATGCTTGTTTCCGGTCCAGTGAAGACATTGCTTGGCAGTTCGGGCTGAACTGTTCCCATGAGGCACAGGGTCAGACTTATTTGCATATGGCCATGTCTGAACTGGGGTGGTGGAGTGGGCTAAAGAATGATGATGGATTAAACCCAGATCAGTTGACTGGGGGTGAGTGTTTGATTTGTTCTAACGCTCCGTCCATCATCCCCTTTGGTATCGCTTTGTTCGCCCTAAGTTGGCAGGATATGCCCAGACGTGGGTCCCTTGCTCACTTTGCCACTGGATTCAAGATAGCCTGGCTGATGAGGGTTATGAACCCGAAACCGGTCCCAGGATGCTTGTTTCCGGTCCAGGGAAGACATGGCTTGTCAGTTCGGGCTGGACTGTTCCCATGAGGCACAGGGTCAGACTGATTTGCATATGGCCATGTCTGAACTGGGGTGGTGGAGTGAGCTAAAGAATGATGATGGATTAATTCCAGATCAGTTGACTGGGGGTGAGTGTTTGATTTGTTCTAACGCTCCGTCCATCATCCCCTTTGGTATCGCTTTGTTCGCCCTAAGTTGGCAGGGTATGCCCAGGCGTGGGTCCCTTGCTCACTTTGCCACTGGATTCAAGATAGCCTGGCTGATGAGGGTTATGAACCCGAAACCGGTCCCAGGATGCTTGTTTCCGGTCCAGGGAAGACATGGCTTGGCAGATCGGGCTGGACTGTTCCCATGAGGCACAGGGTCAGACTGATTTGCATATGGCATGTCTGAACTGGGGTGGTGGAGTGAGCTAAAGAATGATGATGGATTAAACCCAGATCAGTTGACTGGGGGTGAGTGTTTGATTTGTTCTAACGCTCCGTCCATCATCCCCTTTGGTATCGCTCTCTCACATACAGGCACGTGGGTATGCTTGCAGAGATGTTTAGGTTACATTACAAGGAGGCAGGGACCTGCTATTTGCCGGTGTGAACCTCACATGGCTCATTGATGTAAACAATGCATATTTCCATGCATCTTCTCTGTTCAGCATGATTGTTGCACATGCAGACTGCACAGGGTGTTGTGCAACTTGGGGTTGTCATTTTCTAGTCTGGTTCTGTGCTTGCATTTGATGTTTGTGTGTATGGCACTGTACTGACCCTATGTCTATGTCCATTGCAGCATCTACCGGGTGCACGTAAGGCCATGATACGGACACCAGTGCTGAAGCATGTGGCACGCATGATAGCCATGAGATCACTGACACTGATGTGACCAGTGCCTCGGAGGGGGACAGGAGTGTCCTTGAGGACTCACGCGCAGAAAGCACAAGCTCAACATCATCGGACTCCAGTGGGGAGTCAGCGACAATGGTGTTCACAGGGAGTGACAATGCTGCCTCTTCCTCCACCTCACATCGGCCAGTGCCCACCATCCCGGCTACTACCACTAGTGCTGTCCGTGCCCGCAGGGCTGTTAAGGGTAGAGTCGCATTCACCCCAGGCACCGCTGCCCCTGCCCCTGTCTCCCCTGCTGCCCTCAGTGTTGAGGCGATTGAACTCTTGCGCCAGCTGTGTGTGGGTCAGACAGCTCTCCTAAATGCTTTCCAGGATCAGGACAAGAAGCTGGGACAGGTTCTGGCATTTATGGAGGGCATTCATTCGGACGTGGGTGGGCTACACAGGACTGTCCAGGGTTTGGCCTCCACCGTGACGGCAGCCATTCAGCTATCACAGCATCCAAGTCCAGCCCCAATGCCTTCACCAACCACCCTGCCAGTGGCAACCCCTGAGGGGAGTGTCCCCACAACTGAGCCCTCAGGCCCCGAGTCGTCGACACCCAGCACACAACAGCAGCGCTCCAAGCGTGCAAGACCACAGACACCATCCCCAAAAAGTGACACAGGCACACAGGGACGCAAAGAAAAAAGCCCTTCCCATGACACTCAGGGGCATCAGGCAAAGAAGCAGGCCTCTATCTCATGGTCCACAAGATTGCACCCATCACAAGAGACTCCCATCCACACAACTGCTCCAAGTGACAGACAAACAGTTGGCATGCCTGATGTGGTGCTGGTGCCGCTGAAGGGTAAGCCCACAAAGCAACCTAAGACTGCTTCACCCAGGACCTCTACTCCCACCCACACCCCTGTGAAGCGTGGTCAGGAGAGCAATGTGAGTCATTTACCAGGGCCACAGGGGAGGGAGGCCAAAAGGCAAGCAAAAAGCAAGGCGAAGTCCACATCCTGCAAAACCCCACAAGGAGGGCCACCTGCACCTGTCACACCTTTGGTGGCGAGGGACTCTGTTGTGCCAGCCACACTTCCCACTACTCCCAAGACACTTCTGCAATATCGTATACCCAAGAAGTGTAGAGGCAGCCCTCAACATTCACCCTCACCCACTGTGTCTCACGGCAGCGTCTCTCCGCCTCCACGTGCCACCATGCCACCCGGTCCGAGCAGCCCTACACCTGCCACAGCCACTACTGGCTCTGTGTCTCACGGCAGCATCTCTCCGCCTCCACGTGCCACAATGCTACCCGGTCCAAGCAGGCCTACACCTGCCACAGCCACTACTGGCTCTGTGTCTCACGGCAGCATCTCTCCGCCTCCACGTGCCACAATGCCACCCGGTACAAGCAGGCCTACACCTGCCACAGCCACTACTGGCTCTGTGTCTCACAGCAGCATCTCTCCGCCTCCACGTGCCACAATGCCACCCGGTCCAAGCAGGCCTACACCTGCCACAGCCACTACTGGCTCTGTGTCTCACGGCAGCATCTCTCCGCCTCCACGTGCCACAATGCCACCCAGTACAAGCAGGCCTACACCTGCCACAGCCACTACTGGCTCTGTGTCTCACTGCAGCATCTCTCCGCCTCCACGTGCCACCATGCCACCCAGTACAAGCAGGCCTACACCTGCCACAGCCACTACTGGCTCTGTGTCTCACTGCAGCATCTCTCCGCCTCCACGTGCCACCATGCCACCCGATCCAAGCAGCCCTACGCCTGCCACAGCCACAGCCACTGCTGACTCTGACTCTGACGAGCCTCTCTCGCCCAGGTCCAGTTCCGCCAGTGTCGACGACAATCAGCTACCTCCCAGTACAACTGACAGGCAAGTCTGAGGCACAGATCCCCTCCCATACCCATCTCTCCCACAGCGGTGCCTGGACTGCACTTTGATAGCCCCGGTGCTTTGTTCATTCACATGGCAGTGTACGGTGTTCCACATTCACTGTAAACATTTTCATGCACACATGTGCATTGTTTGGACTGTGGACTGGCCAATGGCCTTTTATTTGTTTGTCATTTTGTGCCTATCAGGTTATTTTGCAATAAACACTGTTACTCCTGTTGTATCGTTTGTTACTGCCCTTGCTTAATTAAACATTTTGATGTGTGGGTATGGATGAATGTGCCACATGCTCTGCATGGCACTTCCACATTGCCATTGACTTCATTCACTTTGTCATTGTTTGGCAAACGTAACACACACTTTTGGTCTGCTTTACTCTGAGGTTTGTGGTGCAATGATGTTTGTGGGTGTTGATGTACTCTTGCAATCATCATTTGCTGTTGATTTCAGTATGATAGTACACATGTCATGTTAGGGGGCTATACCACAACAGAGGTGAATTCTACACACAGTCTAACTTGCGTGGTGTCCAAGGTTGGTGATGTCTGTGTGATGTGTTTGGATGTGTGGACAGCAATGTGTGTGTGGTAATCTTGTGAAGGCCTGTCTTCGTACTCACATGGGTATATTTGGATGTGTGCAGTTGAGTGGTCACACAGTGTGCTTGGCCTGTCCTTGTCAGTGGTGTTGAGGTGTATGTGGCCCTGTACATGCCAACTACAGACATGTATGTTCCAGGTGGGGTTTGCCCCATAATACTCATCTTGGCAGTGGCAGGAAGGGGTTTCACAACACATGCACCTTTTTGGCATTACTTTGCAGGTGGGGTTTGCCCCTAATACTCATCTTGGCAGTGGCAGGAAGGGGTTTCACAACACATGCACCTTTTTGGCATTACTTTGCAGGTGGGGTTTGCCCCTAATACTCATCTTGGCAGTGGCATGAAGGGGGTTTCACATCACAGGCACCTATTTGGCATTAGCTTGCAGGTGTTGTTTGCCCCCTAATACTCTTCTTGGCAGTGGCAGTAAGGGGGTTTCACAACACATGCACCTTTTTTGGCATTACTTTGCAGGTGGGGTTTGCCCCTAATACTCATCTTGGCAGTGGCAGGAAGGGGTTTCACAACACATGCACCTTTTTGGCATTACTTTGCAGGTGGGGTTTGCCCCCTAATACTCATCTTGGCAGTGGCAGGAAGGGGGTTTCACAACACATGCACCTTTTGGCATTACTTTGCAGGTGGGGTTTGCCCCCTAATACTCATCTTGGCAGTGGCAGGAAGGGGGTTTCACAACACATGCACCTTTTTGGCATTACTTTGCAGGTGGGGTTTGCCCCTAATACTCATCTTGGTAGTGGCAGGAAGGGGTTTCACAACACATGCACCTTTTGGCATTACTTTGCAGGTGGGGTTTGCCCCCTAATACTCATCTTGGCAGTGGCATGAAGGGGGTTTCACATCACAGGCACCTATTTGGCATTAGCTTGCAGGTGGGGTTTGCCCCCTAATACTCATCTTGGCAGTGGCAGGAAGGGGGTTTCACATCACAGGCACCTATTTGGCATTAGCTTGCAGGTGTTGTTTTGCCACAATACACCTATGGACTTGTTCACATACATATAGGTAAGTAAAAATGTAAGTCCGTTTTTATATAGCGCAGCTACTCACCCTTACGGGTCTCAAGGCGCTGGGGGCCGGAGTGGAAATTAAGTGAGCTATTGCCCAGAGTCACATGGTGCTGAGCTGCCGCCGGAGCCGGGGATCGAACCGTGAACCCTGTGCTCCGAAGTCAGCTGCCCTGGCCGCTGCACCACACCTCTCCACATACATCACTATCCCTGAATGTCAGATGGGCACACATTGTGATGTTGAACAGGGTGGGATGGTAGGAGCTGTGATGGTATCAGGTAATGTCAGCTGCTACCAACTGAGGCACACAATGTACATTTGGGCCAGGGCCAACACAATCCTTACACATCCCTGTGACTGCCCATGCGTGCCGCTGGCCCTGCCTACTGGATTGTGCGGAACTTTTCCCGCGTCTTCACCGCTGCGGTGACATGACCGGGAGGATGCGGTGATGACGCTGTTGATGGATGGCCCCGATGCGGAGGTGTGGCATTGACGTACCTGCGGTGTTGTCGACGGCGGCGGCGTCTTTGTTGATGGAGGATCAGGAACAGCAGCGGTAGGGCTTGTAGAGCAGGATCCATTGCGGTTGCGAACGCGTGGAGTTGTGTGCTATTGCCGTTTTCCTCCGCAGTATTGTTTCCGCCGTGTTTGAATGGGTGGTTTCTCCGTTGCGGTCCGATTGCCTATTTGAGGCATTGTGATTCGGACGGGGGTCTACACGTCATTCCGCACGGTGGTCTCCCGCTATTGGCTACGTCCGCCGTCGTCGCGGAACCAAGGTGCTGGCGGTACTGAAAACTCTGCGGCGGTAGGGATTTGGCCAATGTCTGCCCATCGTAATATGGCGGGCGGGGATTCGCGACTGTGGTTGGTAAAACTGCACCCGCCAGGCCGGCGGAAGCCACCGCAGCCACGGCGGTGCCGATCCGCCCGCCATCATAATGACCCCCTAAGAGTGGTCTAACTCTCCATTTACTTGAGGATATGTGTCATCTGGGAGCCCATCTTGGTGGAGAATAGGCCTTCATCCCTCTCAGGATGGTGACTGGATTCAGCTGGGCTGGAATTCCAGCAATGGGGTGACCTTGGCAATCCCATTGAAATGCTCCTGTTCCTAAACAAAGGCTGGGCAGAGTTTTTATATTAAACTTAACCCATTCTCTCCATGCTGGAGTTCTGGTCTGGCTGCCATTGTTTATTCTACCCACCCAGAGCTGTCACTGAACAGACAACAACAAACGACATTTTGCACAGTGAACTTAGTCCTTGCACAGAATGTTCCAGGGCCTGATAATATGCCTGTGAAGAAGTGTAGGTGTAAGCAAACCAATATCTGAGAGCATTATCCCATAAGGGTGTGCAAGCAAATGTGTGTTGAAAGTTATTTTTTAAAATATGTCAACTTTAAACGTGAACATGAAAAATTGAGGTGTTCTGTGCCAGGGCCTTTGTAACCTCACAACAATACATGCCATTAGACACTGACCCTAGTGAGGCATTTCAAACTATCCTAAATCAAATCAAAGCGACAGACATGGAATGGATCAGCGACAAGACTAAACAGTTTCTCACTATTGAACATCCACACAGCCCCAGGATATACATGCTGCCAAAGATCCACAAAAAACCCACTGATCCACCATTTAGACCTATTGTCCTACATGTACCTGTTAAACAATACCTTGATACGCTTTTGCAACCAATAGCTCAGGATTGGAAATCATACATTCAAGATACTACAGCTTTTCTGAAAGAATTGTCCCAACTACCTCAAGAGTACACAGAAGATTGGTTGCTATGTACTATAGATGTTAACTCCATACATACCTCTATTCCTCCTAATGAGGGTATTGAAGCCGTGGCGTATGCTTTACTGCAGCAAGACGAGTTGAAGCTAACAAGATTCTACTCTTAGAATTGCTACACTTCGCCTTGCATCATAGTTACTTCCAATGGCAAGTGGAATTTTATCTCCAAAAAGAACGGAACATCAACGGGCTATTCAGGGGCATCCAGTTACACCAACATTTTTAAAGCTAAATTTGAGAACTAATTCGTTGTTGAGGATGAGAGTTGGCAGCAACATCTAATTCTTTATCTGCAATTTATAAATGACCTCTTTTTGATCTGCAATGGAACCCAAGAAGTGTTAGAAAATAACATAATCCGTATCAATTCTAAACAGTCTCACATCAAATTCACCCATCAGATCAAGCAAAGAGAGATTGCATTTTTAGATTTTCTAGTGAAATTGACAACCACTGGCATCCAAACTCATGCATATAAAAATCCACAGACAGAAACAATAGTTTGCATTTTCAGAGTTTACATCCTTTGACCTTGCAGCAACATTTACCATACTCTCAAATGGCTCTTGAAAGGAAGGTGGAGGGTTTTCTTTCCAAATGCCCAGTTTTCGGGGGTGTGGCTGGTATAAGGGAGTCGTATGTTTCCTTTCCGGGTGAACTTGATCACTTCTAGGTGCATGCCCGCTGAGAGCTGGGTGCATGAATACGCTACAGTTTTCCACTGGCGTCTCCAGTATATTGCCGGCTAGGAACTCAGGTAAGGGTTCACATAATGCGAGTGTATGTTTTGGTGACAACGTTTCAGGAGCAATTTGTGGCACATTGAGTACATTAACATACCGGGCACAGTAATTGCTTATAGACACGGAGTTGTATTTCATGGCATATTGCTAACAAGTTTAGGCGCATGATGGCATGATCTGGTTGTTTACTTGTGTTTTTGTAAAACATCAGTTAGAGGCATTTTCAAATACATTCTGTTATTGAGCAGGTGAGGGTTTACACGGGTGTTGACTTTTTAGCGTTTACCATATTGCATATGTAGTGTAGTTCCTATAAACCTATATAGGATCTGCGCGTTTAGACTACATAGACTGTGGGATTGGTGTCCAGACTGATTCCAGACACCCCCACCGGGTATGTTCGCCTGTATACCTAGCTAGCTCACAGTGCCACTGTAAACTCCTCTTACCAAGGAGAGAATAGTTCTTGGCAACTATCGAACATGATAACCCTGTCCCATCAGAGATCGTGGAAACAGTACAGTACTTTTCGCTCAGTCACTCGTGCTCACTTTGTCTCAGAGAGATACACAGAATAAATGGTGGGGACGTTTTCAATAAGCATTTATTGAACCAGCGTCATTCTAGTGTAAAATATGTGTGCTGAAACAACCGTAAGACAGAAACAGATATAAACGATTATAAGCACCAATAGAGTAAATGGATGGTATATTCCTACCATAGTGCTAAAACAATGAATACAGGCAGGCATAAAAATACATGACAGTAATAATGCGTACTCCTACGATGCAACCCTAACTATACCTAACATGTATGTAGGTGTAGAGCCAAGAATCCCCCTAGGCTGAAGCCAACCTCTTTACCTGAAGTGAGAGACTGTGGGACCCCGTCTTGGACTCGAGATGGACACCCAGCAAGGGATGTCAGACCACTGCGAGCTGGTGTGTCTGCATGCAGGAACCTCAGCATCTTGCGTCACTGTGTCAGCAAGGAAGTCTTTCTCCTCTACTTGCCTCAGCAAAGATATGGTGCATATATACCCAAAAGGTAACCTCAGGGACTCTACCTTGCTGTGTCATGTCGGCCTAGGATGAAGACAAGGATGACCCTTATACATAGTTATTATGCAGAAGATGGTAATCCTGCTCTGATTCTGAGAATCCTTATGCATAATTAATGAGGCTAGTTTTCAGGGAAAACCACAGGACATTTATGCAGCACTTAACTAGGTAAAAGGTCAATACCAAAAACCGTTATGTAGTACAATGGTACGGTAAATGTAGGTAAAGGGTCAGGAGACTACTCAAGCCTATATTGGGGTATCCTACAAAACATAACATATTGCCGGCTAGGAACTCAGGTGAGGGTTCACATAATGCGGGTGTATGTTTTGGTGACAACTTTTCAGGAGCAATTTGTGGCACATTGAGTACATTAACATACTGGGCACAGTAATTGCTTATAGACAAGGAGTTGGTTTTCATGGCATATTGCTAACAAGTTTAGGCGCATAATGGCATGATCTGGTTGTTTACTCGTGTTTTTGTATAGCATCAGTTAGAGGCATTTTCAAATACATTCTGTTATTGAGCAGCTGAGGGTTTACACGGGTGTTGACTTTTTAGCGTTTACCATATTGCATATAGTAAAACAACACGATGACATGATTGTAGCTCTTTCACATGGTTTAGATGAATGTTCAGCACAGAAATTCTCATGTTTATATTCATTTTATTTTATGTTAAGAGCAATTCACGGATTAGTGATAACATGACCCATTTTATGTTGGACACATGGTTCTCCAGATTTGACAAAGCATGGATTCAACTGTGTGAGTTCACCTGGACAAAAAGAAGTGCTATATATATTTTCTCTTTTGGTTGTAGTTACCTCTGATGAAGAGTTTTTAACCCCAAATGCATTGGGTCATTTAAATCATTAGATAGAATCACTGGATTTCATTGACAATTATAATTGGTCGTCTCAAGGATGATTAAGATGACGTCTCAAGGATGATTGAGATGGATATATTACAAACACATTTATATATTTTAGAAAATAATAAATATTAAGATAGCAACAGCAAGTTTCGTTTTTGTTTACCATTTCAAGAGTTTGGAAAAACTGTAATTGAACCCACGGGTCTAATTTGTCAGTTTGTCTAGGGACTGGTTAGTGGGGACACTGTCAGCAATTTTCACACTTCTGAAAAAGTTCACACATCCCTATCTTTGGAAAGAAGCTGACTCCTATTTTTTCATTAATATTTTACTATAAATTCTTGATAGAAGAAACTGCAACAAGTTGATGCTTTTGTCTACTCTGGAACACAATCATTTCTTTCTAGTGGTCAAGTTTAGAGTCCAGCCTGTCAGATGCTTGTTGATTGCTTTTAATCCGCCATTTATTAGGGACCAATCAAATTGGAGCGGGGGAGCACATCATCTTCTCTAAAGTGGTTATAATACTCTGAGCCCCAAAAGTATTGCCAGTCTTGAATGGTACCCTATGTGTTATAGGTAAAGCCATGGGTGTAGGATGACACATATATGACATTGATACTATATATAGGAAACTTAGTATAACAGTGTAGTGTTGGGGAACACGCTGACTACACCACTACTGACACCTTGAAATCGATTCAGGTGTGCAAATCATAAACTGTTGGTATCCAGACATATAAGCATCTTAAGTGTCTTCTGTCACCAACAAAGAAATAAACAGAAATTGTGCCCGTGCAGTCATAATGTCATATATTAGTGGTCATGTTGTTCACTATCACCCACAATACAAATGGTAATTCCCTCTGTCTTTTCAGGTGATAGCCCCACAATCTTGAAGTAGTGCAGCTCCCTAAAGCTGAGTGGAGAAATGGAGAGGCGCTATGCTGGCACTTGCACCAGTGCGGTTCACTGACAGAATATCGATGTAAACAATATAGATGTAAAAAATATCGATGAAAAAATGTAGAATGCAAAAATATCAACTCCCTATACTTAAACAGGTAAGTACAAAAATATCGGGAAAAAAATATTGATGTTAAAAATATAGTTGTACAAAATATCGATTTTTATATATAAATAAAATAATAAATAGTAAATATATTAATTAATAACATTCATTTAAAAAAAGTAGATTTAATATACATTTTAACAAATATAAGAAATAAACTTAATTAGAAAAAAGTTAAACACACATACATAATAATTTATATATATATACATTTTATACAAATTTACACACACACATATATATACATATTTATATATATATATATATATTTATATATACCAATAACATAAAATCTATTAAAAAAACATTATATTATAATTTTTAAAACATTACACTATTAAAAAATCTTTAAACTTACATTTACCACTCCAGTCAGTGCAACAGTAGGAAAGGTGTTGGATAGCGGAGGCACAGAAATTTACTATTCCCACTCCAGTCAGTGCAACAGTAGGGAACGTGTTAGATAGCGGGGGTAAAAATTACTATTCCCACTCCAGTGAGTGCAACAATAGGGAAAGTGTTGGATAGGGGAGGGGTAACATTTTTTATTCCCACTCCAGTCAGTGCAACAATAGGGAAATTGTTGGAACAAACTCCAGAAACCACCCTTCCTTCCAGCGACGACAGCCAGCCCACCATCGCTGCCTGGACCCCGGTCACCACCGAAGACACCACCACGACCATAAAGAGCACACACTCAGGAGCCCCCACAGACCCCTGCCCATCGCACATCTTTCACAGAGCCGCCGCCGCCATAGTACCCGAGCTACGATGCACCATCAACGTCACCTTCGAATCCGGCACTTTCCCCGACGACTGGCAACGCGCAGAAGTCAAGCCCCTCCTCAAGAAACCCTCTGCAGACCAGACGGACCTGAAAAACTCCCGACCCATCTCTCTCCTTCCCTTCGCAGCCAAGGTCACTGAGAAGATCGTCAATTCCCAGCTGACCAGCTTCATCGAAGAAAACGCCATCCTCGACTCTTACCAATCTGGATTCCGCAGTAACCACAGCACCGAGACCGCCCTCCCCGCCACCACAGACAACATCCGCACGCTCCTCAACCAAGGCCACACCGCGGGCCCTCATCCTGCTAGACCTCTCAGCAGCCTTCTACACTGTCTCCCACCGCACTCTCGCAGCCAGACTCCACGACGCCGGCATACAGGGAACCGCTGTCGACTGGCTCCGCTCCTTCCTCGCCGGCAGAACCCAAAGGATCAGACTCCCACCTTTTCTCTCCTAACCCACCGAGATCAACTGCGGAGTACCCCAAGGATCATCGCTCAGCCCCACGCTCTTCAACATCTACATGGCCCCCCTCGCCACCATCGCCAGACAGCATGGACTCAGCATAGTATCCTACGCCGACGACACCCAGCTCATTCTCTCCCTCACGAAGGACCCCTAAACCACCATACTCAGCTTCCAGGAGGGAATGAAAGACGTTGCAGCTTGGATGAGCAGCAGCAGCCTGAAGCTCAACTCGGAGAATACAGAAGTCCTCGTCCTTGGACCCACCCCCTCAGCTTGGGACAACACCTGGTGGCTCACCGCCCTTGGCAACCCCCCCATCCCCACTGGCCATGCCCGGAACCTCGGCATCATACTCGACTCCTCCCTCACCATGACTCGCCAGGTCAACGCCGTCACCTCCACCTGCTTCAACACCCTCCACATCCTCCGCAAGACCTTCAAGTGGATCCCCCCAAAGCCAGAAAGACCATCACCCACGCACTCATAACAAGCAGACTGGACTACGGAAATGCCCTCTATGCTGGAATCAACAAATCCCTGCTACGCAAACTTCAGATCATCCAGAACACCACGGCCAGACTCGTCCTTGGCATTCCACGACATGAGCACATCACCCAACACCTGCGAGACCTCCACTGGATGCCCGTTGAGAAGAGAGTAACCTTCAAGCTACACACCCACGCCTACAAATCCCTCCACAACACCGGACCCAAATACCTCAACGAAAGAGTCTCCTTCCACGTACCCAAAAGAAACCTCCGTTCCGCCGACCTCGCCCTAGCAGAAACCCTGCGCATCTGCAGAACTAGAGCGGGTGGAGGAGCCTTCCCCTACATCGCGGCCAAGGCCTGGAACGTGCTCCCAGTCAACATCAGACGCTCCCCTACTCTGCACACCTTCAGGAAGCGCCTCAAGACCTGGTTTTTCGGCTGACCCGGAGCTGGCCCCCAGCACCTTGAGACCCTCTCAGGTGAGTAGTGCGCTTTAAAATTCCCTGATTGATTGATTGATTGATTGATTGCGGAGGGATAAAATTTACTATTCCCACTCTAATAATTGTAACAGTAAGGAAAGTGTTGGATAGCGGAGGGGTAAAAAATTCTATTCCCACTCCAATGAGTGCAACAGTAGGAAAAGTGTTGGATAGCGCAGGGGTAAAAATTACTATTCCCACTGCAATCAGTTCAAAATTAAAAACAAACAATATATTAACAACAACAATATTTTAAAAACAAAATAAATAAAAAAATATATAAATATGTTAAAAATTTAAATACAAATATATTTAATATTAAAAATTAAAAATATACATATTATAATGTTAAATACATATACCTACAAATATATTAAATAAAATAAAAAATAATTTTCAAACATATAAATATTTTTAATTAGAAATTATTTAGAAACAAAAACATTAATTATTACATAAATTTACTTTTTTATATTTCCTACCCTATAACACCACACAATTCACACCCCACATATAAAGTTAAAAAATAAATATTTCCATAATTAACATAATTGATTACCAATTAAAAAATATTATAAATAAAAAAACAAATTAAAACTCATAAAAATTAATAAACATCCCACACTTTACCCCTATAATCCCCACAACCCACAGCTAAAATTAAAAAACTAATAGTATTTAACAACTAATTATAAAGTAAGTAAAATTAATTTACTCTCCAACCTTTGCCCCTATAAAAGTAAAACCCACACACAAAAAAATCCACACAACCCACACCTAAAATGAATTACACAATTTCCATATTTAATTTTCAATTAATTAAATAATATTAATTAACAACTAATTATTAATTATTTGAACATAAATTACTTCCCACCCTTTACCCCTAGAAATCACACAACCCCCACCTAAAATTAATTACACAATTTTCATGATTAATTTTCAATCAATTAATTCATATAAATTAACAACTAATTATTAATTAATCAAAAATAAATTACTTCCCACCCTTTACTCCTATAAACCCCACAACCCACACCTAAAATTAATTACACAATTTTCATGATTAATTTGAAAAATTATACAATTGCCATAATTAATTATCATATAATTAATTAATATTAATTAACAACCTATTAATAATTAATTACAAATAAATTACTTGCAACAATTAACACTATAAAATCTCAATTAAATAAATATTAATAAATAAAAAATAATCATTATTTATTATAATTAAATTACTTCCCACCCTATTCCCCTATAAACCCACACCTGCTACGGAACTAAAAAACAAATAAAATGTATAACATTCACAACGCCGACCACTCCACCACAGAGGTTTTTAAAGTAGTCCAAACTTTTCTTAAACCTAAGGCTATAGAGACGGGATTGATTCCGTCCCTGGCTTTGTGTGAAAAAATCGCTAGTCACTTTGACAATAAAAGTTTAAAGGTCTACGACTCCTTCTCGACCCCTGAGGCAACGGAGAAATCAGATCTTTCCCAGGGCTCGGGTGAGGTTCTTTTATTCACTAACTTCACACCAATCTCATCTCAGGATGCGCTAGATGTAATTCACAAATGCCGCTCGGGCGCTCCAAATGACCCCTGCCCTCTCAAATTGTGGAAAATGTTAGCGCTCTCCCTGATGGGCGGGCTGCTTCATATATGGAACACTTCCCTAGATACAGGCATCTTTCCTGACCAATGGAAACTCGCAACACTTCTTCCTCTGCAAAAGAAACCAAATGGTGACCCAGGCGACCTTGGCAACCTTAGACCCATCTCTCTGCTTCCCGCCCCTGGAAAGATGCTGGAGAAGTTGGTCCAGCGACAACTGACCACTTTTATTGAGCAGCATAGCGTACTGCATGACACACAATCTGGTTTTCGAGCGGGATTCAGTACGGAGACCGCTCTCCTTGAGGTGGCTGAGTCGGTGAGATGGTCATTGGATTCAGGGGCATCAGTATTACTGGTGCTCCTGGATCTATCCGCCGCGTTCAACACTGTTGATCACATCATATTGATCCAGAGACTACAAGGGGCGGGCTTTGGTGGGAAAGTCCTGGCCTGGCTGACATCCTATCTGTGTGGGCGCACGCAGAGAGTTGCTCTCCAACCGTTTGAAGCTGAACCTAAACAGCTCTGGTGCGGTGTCCCCCAGGGCTCAGCTCTGAGTCCCTTGCTTTTTAACTTATATCTGGCCCCACTGTTTGCCCTGATTGCCAACTGGGGAGTGAAGGCGATCTCCTACGCTGACGACACCCAATTAGTGTTTCCATTTAAGGAGAGGACGATAGATGCCTTTAAGAACTTTAAGGGCTGTCTTCGCGACATAGCCCTATGGATGAACTCGAATAAATTAAAGCTTAATGCGGAGAAGACAGAGGTTCTGTTCTTTGGGAAAGGCACAGTGCCAGACTCTGATTTATGGTGGCCGTCAGAAATGGGTCCTCCTCCTCACCCTGCCACACGTATTCGAAATTTAGGAGTGAGATGGGAGGCGGACCTCTCTTTCTCAACTCAAATACAGCAGGTCTCTGCTACCTGCTTCAGCAAACTAAAAAATCTCCGGAAAGTCTTACACTTTCTACCGGAAGACTGTCGTAAAACTGTAGTCCATGCCACAGTTACATCCAGGCTGGACTACGCTAATAGTCAATATCTAGGCCTCCCTAAGTATGCCATCCATCGACTTCAGATGATTCAGAATGCGGCTGCGAGGCTGGTCTGTCGGATACCGTTTCGACAGCATGTCTCTCCGCACCTACAAAAGCTCCACTGGCTTCCAGTCGAGAAACGAATTAAGTTTAAGGCTATGACGCTGGCCTAACGGGCCCTTAATGGCAAATGCCCTAGGTATTTGAAGGATAGACTGTGTCCTTATAAGCAAATTCGTACTTTGCGATCCAATTCTCACAATTTGCTGTGTACCCCACGTTCTGTGAAATCACGTTTAGGCGGCAGAGCTTTTACAGTCAGAACGGCGTCATTATGGAATGCTTTGCCAGGGCCCCTGCGACAGATCAATTCCGAAGCCTGTTTTAGAAGGGCCCTGAAGACATGGCTCTTTATGGCTGACTAGAGAGGGTTCGCTGGTACTGGTGCTCGCTCTGGGCGCATTTATCTGTTGTTTCAGCGCCGGGACACCCCTATCAGGGGTAGCTGTCGCGCTTTATAAGCATCAGTATTATTATTATTATTATAACTACTAAAAATTTAACTCATATATTTAAAAAACATAAACAATACTTATACAAAAAAACATACATCACATACATTTAAAATATAAGCTAAAATACATAACACTAATTTAAAAAATCGATATTTTAAACAACTACATTTTTGCAAACGATATTAATGACTTCTATATTTTTAAAAAGGATATTTCTTACCTTAAATTCGATATTCTTGACCACGATATTCTTGCTGTCGATATTTCTGTGTCACGATATTTCCAACTCGATATTTGTGTAAGTCGACATTTCAAACTCGATATTCTGTCTGAATACACACCAGTGCTTGGTTTGAGCAAGTGGTTGCTGGTGGGAGCCACTGGTACTAATTTTTGGGGACAGACTATTATTTTTTACTGATCGGACATTTACCAGAGCAAGAGAGGCAAAAACACACAAAGTGAAAAGACGGAAGAGAAAGAGGGAAAACCATCACAAAGGGAGAATTGAGGAACCTGCAGGAGTGAGATACAGGTGCAGGGATTCTCCGGGAGTGGATTAAAGGGGTCTCAGGTGGATTTAGGACTACCCAGCCTTGGTTTTTGGCATGAGGATATTTAATAGAATCGAAATGTGCTTGAGGCGCTGAGTAATGTATACTTGCCTGCAGTGGCGGCTGCTGTGGGTTTTAAGTGGTGAGGCAGTGTGGGGGAGGGCAGTCGAGGGGGGCAGCGTGGGGGCAAAGAATTAAAAAAATAATGCTTACCTGCATTCTGCAGGGTCGGTGCTCTTCTGGCCTCTGCTCCTCGACTCCCGGCATGCCACAGGGTCCCCTATGCCAATCCAGATGCTGCTCTCATGCTAGTATTACCCAGCATGAGAGCAGCGCCATGATTGGTTTGAGCGCCCTGATGAGGAACTCACTAAGGGACTACGACCCTCTGCTTGTTCTCCACCTGGCTGTAAAGCACAGCTCAGGTGGAGAGATCTAAGTGCGCATGATGGTTTGGCCGGCCTTAGACGGCCGGCCAAACCATCATGCACACATGAAGCAGTGCCACCACTCCTCCCCCTTCCTGCGGCTGTGTAGACGTGTCGGAATGGACGGCCCCGTCCTCGGCTCAGCTGCAGGAAGTAGGTGTGAAATAATAAAATGATAATAACCTTTGTTATTATCATTTTATTTTTCATTTTTCACTGCTCAAAAGCAGTGGGGCGACACTCCTCCGCATTAGTGGAGGAGCCGCAGCTGCTCGCCTGATAATTTCCAGTCAGGATTTTGCCCTGCAAATGATAGTGAATCAGTCTTGGTGAATAGAAGGAACAAGGTAAAAGTAGATACACATCCAAGGGTGGGACCTGTCATTATTTTATTGGACTTGTCTTCTGCCTTTCATAAGGTCAGCCACCTCATACTTGACCGAAGTGTCCCTATTTCAATTTAATGGTCACATATGTCCATTGGTAAGGGTGGTCTAAGAGATATAAGCTGTACTGGAGGCAGGCTGAGGACACAGACCTAATAGTGAAGTTTGAAAAGAAGACTACAAGGTTAAAATCATGGGTCTGTGACGTCTTTCAAGGATAAGAAAAATTAAATTGTCTCCAAAAGTACCGATGGCTGATGTGTTGCAATTGTGTGTGGCCACGTCTTGTCTTCATATATGCATAGTTCTAGATGAGTGGGAATGTCTGCATACATGTATACATGCGATACCAAAGGGGATGATGGACGAAGCGTTTGAGGTAATCAAACACTCACCCCCAGTCAACTGATCTGGGTTTAATCCATCATCATTCTTTAGCTCACTCCACCACCCCAGTTCAGACATGGCCATATGCAAATCAGTCTGACCCTGTGCCTCATGGGAACAGTCCAGCCCGAACTGCCAAGCCATGTCTTCCCTGGACCGGAAAGAAGCATCCTGGGACCGGTTTTTGGCCATTCAGCCGTCATCAGCCAGGCTAGCTTGAATCCAGTGGCAAAGTGAGCAAGGGACCCACATCTGGGCATACCCTGCCAACTTAGGGCGAACAAAGCGATACCAAAGGGGATGATGGACGGAGCGTTTGAGCTAATCAAACACTCACCCCCAGTCAACTGATCTGGGTTTAATCCATCATCATTCTTTAGCTCACTCCACCACCCCAGTTCAGACATGGCCATATGCAAATCAGTCTGACCCTGTGCCTCATGGGAACAGTCCAGCCCAAACTGCCAAGCCATGTCTTCCCTGGACCGGAAACAAGCATCCTGGGACCGGTTTCTGGCCATTCAGCCGTCATCAGCCAGGCTAGCTTGAATCCAGTGGCAAAGTGAGCAAGGGACCCACGTCTGGGCATACCCTGCCAACTTAGAGGCGAACAAAGCGATACCAAAGGGGATGATGGACGGAGCATTTGAGCTAATCAAACACTCACCCCCAGTCAACTGATCTGGGTTTAATCCATCATCATTCTTTAGCTCACTCCACCACCCCAGTTCAGACATGGCCATATGCAAATCAGTCTGACCCTGTGCCTCATGGGAACAGTCCAGCCCGAACTGCCAAGCCATGTCTTCCCTGGACCGGAAACAAGCATCCTGGGACCGGTTTCTGGCCATTCAGCCGTCATCAGCCAGGCTAGCTTGAATCCAGTGGCAAAGTGAGCAAGGGACCCACGTCTGGGCATACCCTGCCAACTTAGGGCGAACAAAGCGATACCAAAGGGGATGATGGACGGAGCGTTTGAGCTAATCAAACACTCACCCCCAGTCAATCAGTTGACTGGGGGTGAGTGTTTGATTAGCTCAAGTGCTCCGTCCATCATCCCCTTTGGTATCGCTTACATGTACACATGTACTTTATTTTAGAAAAATATATACAAGAATAACTGTATGTATTACGCATTACATATCTATGCTTATAGTAGTGCATAATGGATACATCTTATTTACATAACAT
This sequence comes from Calotriton arnoldi, assembly GCA_963921515.1. Taxonomy (NCBI): domain Eukaryota; kingdom Metazoa; phylum Chordata; class Amphibia; order Caudata; family Salamandridae; genus Calotriton; species Calotriton arnoldi. The sequence goes on from CAWUFW010005816.1 coordinate 491,407, forward strand.
ATAAGTGGATGAATGTGTGTATATGTTTTTATACTTCTTTCAATGAAACTACATGTATGTTACAGTGTAAATCTGATTATAGGGAAGGACCCCCGTAAGAGTATTACCACATAGATTTAGATTTAAAAAAAGACAAAATGCATATCAGAATATGGAGCTGATGGTTGTCGTTATACATGTGTCGCAGTACATGGAACTATGCTTCCATTTATAAAGGGTGAGGGAAACAAATCTTCACTTACCCACAACTACATGTGTATATTAGACTATGTAATTATTGATGCTTCTATGTACATATGGGTGCATTTATAGCATATATAGCAAGTTGTATGCTGGTGCTACAACTTTACTAAGTGTCATGTGTATATACGTATATGTATGCATGTATATTACTACTTATTTAGATGTGTGTGTATTTTTCTATACATGTATTTGTTAATTCCACTTGTTTGTTACAAAATCAATTTCCTACAGCCTTTGTCCCATCCTTCCTCACTCTGACTCATCCCAGAGCTTTCGACTACTACGAACTCGAAAAGCATCCTTTTCAAACTTCCTCCTCATTTTTATTCAATTCATCCAAGTAACAGGCACACATGTCCACTCATCCCAATTACAACTCACAGTTTCCTTTTCTAAACTACTTACATCATAGTATCCATACTCAAAATATTACTAAATGCATGAGAACTCGAGAGCACAGACTTTAACAAACATACAACAACAAATTCACATGGAAAAATTGAAGCACATCTTACTAATCTACTAACTATTTAACTCTAATCTTGGTTTCCAGGGTAGCGTGCTACTCTCCGCAAAGTGCTCCAATGCCTCGTCAGGGTAGTAAGCATTATAAAAATACAATTTACAATTACATTAGCGTAGAGCAGAGCCTTGGGCACCGGCATTAATCCTTTTACAAGTTAAGCACTGTAGCTTGCTGAGGGGCGGGAATGATACAAGAATAGCAGATAGCTCTGCCTGCAGAGAAATCACTTCGAGCCCTGCTCACTCTAAATTTTCAGGTTCAAATTCCAACAAAATTACAATTTAATCATTCCCAGGTCTTTACATCGAGTACCGTTAATTTGGATAATAACATTTTAGGCAAAGCTTTCAGACTTCATATATAGCACTATATATGCTCTTCTGCAAAATGGATGACAAGGTTGGACATTTCCTAATCAACATCAGAAGACATATCTACATCTTTGGTCCGAATGAGCCTTCTAAGTCTGCTTCAATGTCACAACTTCTAATGTAGGTAGGGCTTTTCATGAACCATTTACTAACTTGGGGGTCTATTATAATGGCGGGCGGACCGCCACCACCCGAATGGCGGTGGCGATCCGCCCGCCATTATTCTCCGCCCGCCTCTCATTTCCCCCCCGCCAAATTAGGATGGCGGGGGGACCCAGGCGGACGGAAAGACCGTCCGCCGGTCAAACAGGAGACCGGGCGGAAAAGGGGATTGATATGGTGGCGGTGTCTGCAAGACACCGCCATCCATATCAAGATGCAGGCGGTGATGTGCCTTTCCATGGCGGCCTTGCCGCCATGGAAAGTCATGCGGAGTCTGCATGTGGGGGCCCGTTGCGGGCCCCCAGGGTGTTGGGGGTGGGGGTGCACATGGGGGTACCTATGGTACCCCCTGCATTGCATGCACAACGTGGCAGGCACCGCGCGGTGCCTGCCACGTTGTGCATGCAAATGCACAAATGCCTTTACACATTGCGGCGGGTGCTGCTGAGAGCACCGCCCGCCGCAGACTTTAACAATGCGGGATGCGCCCGCCAGTGTGGTGGGCGCATCCTAATTGGATTTACGGGACCGCCGCATACATAGCGGGCGGTCCCATTTGCCGAAACGATGGCGGGCGGACTTTGTCCGCCCGCCATCATAATGATGCCCTTGGTGTCCATTGAGCCTGCAATGACATCAGAGGTGTCTTCACTGCTTGTGGCCTCCAGGTCTCACCTCGGCTGTGTGCCTGTTCCTGCTGAGAGCAGGCTCCCATGCCCCTATCTTGCTCCCTCTGCTGTGGCTGCAGCTCCCCGAGTTTAACACCAGTGTGTTACTAGTCATTCTGTTAAGATGAACCAGCAGGACAGTTGGGGTTTAAAATCCTATATTCCACCAACATACAGCACAGCCTTTATACAGGCCTTTCCTTAACCCTCAGTTTTTCCAACTCCCAACCTTCTACTCATAGCCATGGCACCCACAAAGTGAGTCTTAAGATAGAATGTGGTCACAGGCCCAATTAAAGTGCAGGCTACAACACATCTCCCTCCTTAAGGAGCTGAAGGCATGATCTTACACATAAACTCACCCACAAGGTGTGAAGGGAATCACATACACAGTACACTGATACCTACATTGAAATGATAAGGAATAAGTACAAGCAGCCCATAAGTGAGAGGAAATGCAGAACTCTTGCTGTAACATTTGAATGTTGAGCTATGCAAAACCAAACATGACCACTAGGCACCAGTGAAAATATACATGTCAAGGCAGCACACATATTCACAAAGAAGATCAAATTGTATAAATAATCTATATTGAGTAAAATCCTGCAATTTACAGATCACCCCACCAGATTAATGCAGTTCATATTCTTCTAGGTACATCGGTGCCTTCCTAGAATGAGAACTACTATGAACTACATCAAACCTGGTCTCTGCATCGTCTATATGCGATGCATTTTTTCCTGTAGGACCCAACAATGGCACATATGATGGTGAAGAAGATGGAAGATCTAAAGTGGCTTCATTCATATAAGAGCATTGTTATTGCCACACTTTTTCAACTTGGACATACTCCACACATCTCCATCACTCAGAACAACCACATTCTTCTTCACACAAATGATATGTTTTGGACTGTAGAATTTAGATTTACCCTTAGGTGCCCAAACTGGTTTCTTCACAAAAAACAAACCGCCCACATTCCACTTCTGTGCGCATCCACTGTGCTTTTTATCAAAACTTCTTTTTTTTTAAGTCCTCGTTTGTGACAAAACATAGAAGCTCAGGCGGGCAACTACTACAGGAATTTGTGATTCCCCCATTTCTGGTCCAGCACCTCATCCAACATTCTGTAGGAGTTTTGTATGACCCCGGTTGTTGATTGTTGGTTGTTGGTTTTTTAGATTGTGATCATTGAACACTAGAGTTACATCACTAAGGATACTCATATTTCCCTAGACAATCCCTTAAACCAGTACTCCAAAGGCTCCCACATCTCTGCTCTTTTACCAGACTAATAAATACTGCGAATTAACCTGTTAACTTGATGAGCCGAAATTACCCAGTCCATAAAGACCGGAGGTGCAGATGACACCCATTCCATGCAGATATCCTTCTGTGCAAGCAACATTTGTAGAAATAATAGTGATGATAGCATTTTCTGTAATTTTAGCAAGGACCCATCACTTTCTAGAATTCCAAAGATCACCAGTGCAAGGCTTACCTTCATTTCCCTTCTCATTATGTCTGATAGAGCCTTACCCACTTCTTGCCAGAATAACTGGATGACGGGACATTGCTAGAACATGTGGACGTCATCTTCCCTCTGCAAACTACACTTGAGGCAAAACTTTGTCTCTCGACCTCCTAGGCTTTATAGTTTCTTTGGTGTCCAATATGCCCTGTGTACTGTGAATAAATGATTTTTCCTGAGAGGTGCAGATTTAACTGAGGCCCAGAGAGCAGACATAGGTACTTGCCATAACTGTGTTAACTCCAGCATTGGCAGGCTTCTCTTCCAAGTCTCATGTGGCAAGGTAATCACTCCATCAGGACCTTGCACCTTGTAGTTTTTCTTCCCATTCTGTGTTTCCTTCACCATCATTTCCCAGTCCGTGTGCCTAACTGGCCAATTGCTAAAACTTAAATTTGGACAGCCAATTGTTCATGATTCGAGTTAGGGTTTTCCAGGGTACCAGGCGATTTCATTGAAAATCTGACTCTATTTATTTACACTAGCATCTATCAGAGGTCTTGCTAGATTATCCTGTAGACATTCCGGCGTTCCAGTACCCTTAGGTGGAGGCCGTTTATTAATTCTGATGGTGAAGTCTGACCTAAAAAATGTGAATGAATTATCAATGGGATTACTTTGACAAGTCTGTAGGCTTAACTGTGTGGATTTGGAAGATTTAATGTTATGTCAATAGGCCAAGTTAAGGACATTGTGGTTTTCCATGTTAGGGCCTGCAGGCACACAGTTTGTCAGATAACGTGCAGATAAGGTCAGCAAACTAGATTTATGGAGCTAGTTTACCTGTGTAATAAATCTCTAGGGTCAGTGATTTGTGCCATGGTTACATTTTTATTCCCACCAAGAACATGTGTACTATTTGATACGCAATATTTTCAGAGAGAGAGAGAGAGAGTGAGAGTGTGTGTGTGTGTGTGCGTGCGTGCGTGCGCGTGTGTGTGTACGTATATATACATACATGTGTATATATATATATATGTATATGTATATGTATATATATATATATATATATATATATACACACACACATACATAATATATATATGTGTGTGTATATATCTTGCACAATGTTAAGCTTTGTGTACATTGAAGAGCTTTTATTTTTAACAGCAAAAGCACTTCCTGGACATGATTTATTGGCTGATTTGTGCATGAGTTATGTGCAGACCTGAGAAGCTCCGGCCAGCGGCCTCCCCGCATCAGGTCAGGCGTGAATGGAAGGGCACGAGTAGTGGCCGTCCATGGGCATATTCTGGCTCGGATACTTCCTGAATATACTCGGCGCAGGCAGCCCGTCCTAGTTCTCATAACCTCATAAACAGCATGAGCCTCCCTCCCCTCCGCACCGCCCTGTGCCACTTCTGCAGGCCGCTCCGGAAGGAGCGCCGCGAGATGCCCCCGGGGGATGCTCCGGGGAGAGTAAAGCAGCCGCAGCCTGATACGACGATCCCAGGGTACCGAGCTGCTATTTAAATCCTGCGATAGGCAGCTCCCCCGGGGGGACCACGAGCGATTGTGTGCAAATGAGTGACAGGGGCTCGAGAAGGGGAGGGGGCGCGGACAATAAAGATGCGGGTTCCAGGACTCCGGGGGAAAAAAAGGGACGAGGAGCAGCCGGTATTCATATGGTTTGAAATAGAATAATAATTTTATTATTCAGCAACGCGATGGCTTCCTGCGCCAGGACAACGAGCGCGCACCAATTAAGGTGTTTCATGGGGGCAGTTGGATGTGTAACTGAGGCCAAGCGATGTGGATGAATGAATTAACGAATAACAGCTTTCCTGTAGTGCTCTCTACGGAGCAAAAACCTATATCGTCTGCATAAATTACTCCTTACTTCTTCCGAGCAATTGGCACTGCCTGATCACTGCATGTTACATGGAGTGTGGTTTGATTTGATGTTGCGTCACGTGCGTGTTCATCGCAGTGTTGTGGGGTTGTAATGAGGGCGGCGTTTATCTCCTTCCATCAGCATGTAATACAAGCGGTCACTGTTGAGCAATTACAGCCCTCAGACAGGAGGGGTTATGGGACTGGTATGTAGTCGGGCCCTCAGTGTGTATATAGCATCTATTTATATTTATTTAATCATTTATAGAGCGCTTGGTTACACCACACGGTGTGTCCCCGCGCTGAGACATCAGAGAATAAGAGGAGTTAACTTATTTGACAGATATTACAGGACGCGTGGACTCCAAGTCTGGATGTTATTCTATTTTGGCAAACATCCAGGTCTTTAGTTGTTTGCGGAATTTGCTTTCACATGGCTCTATTCTTAAGGCCATTGGAAGAGAATTCCATGTTTTTGCCGCAAGGTATCTGAAGGAGCGTGCTCCCATTCTTGCTCCGTATATCCTAGGTACCGCCACTAGTGCTTTCCCTGTGGATCTTAGGCTCCGTCCAGGGGTGTATTTGGTTAGCAGTGGATGTAGGTATTTGGGACCGTTCATGGTAAGAATGCGGTGGCATCTGATGAGTGATGTCCGTTCACAGTCTGTGGAGTGGGTTGTAGTTTTTCAGGATGTGGTATGGGCAGTACTGCTCACGGTCTCTGGTGTGCGCAGTAGTCGTTCGATAGTGTATGTTGACAGCCTATGGTGTGTTATATATGTTCAGCAGTGTCTGTTTGCAGCTTGTGGTGTGTGCTGCATTTGTTCAATGGTGCCTGTTCACAACATCTGGTGTGTGCAGTAGTTGATCAGCATTGTCTGTTCATAGCCTGTGGTGTCGAATGTAGTTTTCCAGCATTTTTGTGTGTGTGTGTGTTGGGCATTGCTGTTGACGGTCCCTGGTGTGTACAGTAGTTGTTCAGTCGTGCCTGTTTGTAGACAGTCTTGTGTGATATATTGGTTCAGTAGTGCCTGTTCATAGCCTGCTGCTTGTGCTATATTTGTACGACAGTGTCAGATCACAGACTGTGGTGTGTTTATTAGTTGTTAAATCCCAAAATGAAATGATGGACTGAGTGTTGAAACTTTTCAAACACTCACTCCCCAGTCACTCCCCAGTCACAGCCCTGGGTTTAATCCATCTTTATTATGCTCACCAAGTCATCCCAGTTTGGACATAGCCGTATGCAAATCAGTCTTGACCTTTCCATGGAAACAGTCCAGCCAGAACTGCCAAGCAAAGTACTCCCGGGAGCGTAAACAAGCATCCTTGGACCAGTTTTGTGGTACCACCCATTAGCCAGGTTAGCTTGAATCCTGTGGCGCGGCGAGCGAGGTTCCCACATCTGGGCATATGTAGCCACTTACAACACACATAGCCACATCACAAAATAAAACGATGGACGGAGTGTTGAAACTTTTCAAACACTCACACCCTGTCACAGATCTGGGTTTAATCCATCGTTATTTTGCTCGCTACATCACCCCAATTTGGACCCATCCATATGCAAATCAGTCTTGACCCTGCTCCCCATAGGAACAGTCCAGCCCGAACTGCCAAGCCAGACCTCCCTAGACCGGAAACAAGCATCCTGGGACCGGTTTCGAAGGTACCACTCCTCATCAGCCAGGCTAGCTTGAATCCAGTGGCGCAGCGAGCAAGGAGCCCACATCTGGGCATACCCTTAGCCACTTACAGCGCACATAGTCACATCACAAAATAAAATGATGGACGAAGTGTTGAAACTTTTCAAACACTCACCCGCAAGTCACTGATCTGGGTTTAATCCATCGTTATTTTACTCGCCACATCACCCCAGTTTGGACTCAGCCATGTGCAAATCAGTCTTTACCCAGTTCCCCATGGGAACAGTCCAGCCCGAACTGCCAAGCCAAGTCCTCCCTGGACCGGAAACAAGCATCCTTGGACCAGTTTCGGGGTACCACCCCATATCAGCCAGGCTAGCTTGAATCCAGTGGTGCAGCGAACAAGGGAGCCACGTCTGGTCATACCCTTAGCCACTTATGGCGCACATAGCCACATCACAAAATAAAATAATGGCCGGAGTGTTGAAACTTTTCAAACACTCACACCCAGTGACAGATTTGGGTTTAATCCATCGGCATCGTTATTTTGCTCGCCACGTCACCTCAGTTTGGACCCATCCATATGCAAATCAGTCTTGACCCTCCTCCCCATGGAACAGTCCAGCCCGTACTGCCAAGCTGCTCGCCTTACCACTGGATTCAAGCTAGCGTTGCTGATGAGGGGTGATACCCAGAAACCTGTCCTAGGATGCTTGTTTCTGGTTCAGTGAGGGCCTGGCAGTTCGGGCTGGACTGTTCCCATGAGGAGCAGGGTCAAGACTGAATTGCAATTCACCTCCTCTAATCCAGTCAACCCCACACTAATCCAATGCACCCAACTCCAAACCACCTTAATCCACCCCACCCCAAACCACCTTAATCCACCCCACTCCACACCAATCCAGTCCAATCCTCCCCAATCCAGTACAATCCACCCCACTGCAACCCACTCCAAAAAATCCACCCACTCCAATCCACGCCACTTCAATCCACCCCACCCCACACCAATCCACCCACCCAAACCAATCCTCAATCCAATCCACCCCAATCAAATCCACCCAATCCATCCCAATCCAACTCACCCAAACCAATCTACCCCAATCCAGTCCACCCCACTCCATTCCACCCCACTCAAATCCACTCCAGTCCAATCCACCCCACTCAATCCAATTCACCCCACTCCAATCCACCCCACCTCAATGCAATTCACCACACTGCAATCCACCCCAACTCACCTCACCCAATCCAAACCCAACCCACCCCAATCCAGCCTACCTCACCCCACCCCACCCCAATCCAATCCATACCACCACACTCCAGTCCAACCCACTCCAATCCACCCGCTTCTTTTAAATCCACCCCATTTCAATCCACCCCCTCCAATTCACCCCACCTCACCCAATGTAACCCATCCTCCCCAATCCAATCTACCACATCCCACCCCACCCCACTCCAATCCAACCCACTCAGTTCCACCCCACCCCTATCTAATCCACCCCATTTCAATCCAATCAACCTCATTTCAATCCACCCCACTCTAATCCACCCCACCTCACTTCAGCCCACTCCAATTCACCCACCCCACTTTACCCTAGTCCAGTCTATCCCACCCCAGTTCAGTCCACCCCACACCAGTACAGCCCACCTCACTCCTCTCCATCCAGCCCACCCACTCCAATCCACCTCATTGCAGTCCAATCCACCCCAATCCAGTCCAATCTAATCCACCCCATTCCACTCCACCTCACTCCAATTCACTCCACTCCAAACCACCCCACTCCAATCCACTCCATCCAGTCCACCCTAGTCCTATCTCTTCAATCCAATGCATTCATCTCAATCCAATCTAATCCACCCACTTCAATCCATCTCACCCCATTTCAACCCACCTCACTCCAATCCACCCCACTGCACTCCTTGCACCCCACTCTACTGCAATCCAATCCACCCCACTACCGCAATCCACTCCTACCCACCCCACCCCACAACACTCTACTGCATTGTATGACACTCTCTGCCACTGAACCATTGAACTCTACTCCCTTCTACTCAACTTTACAGTACTCTACTCCCCCTACTCCACTCTGTAACACTATACTTCAACAAATCCACTCTATGACACCCTAATCCCCCACTCCAATCCACCACTCCACTCTATGACACCCTACTCCTCCACTCTACAACACTCCATGCCACTGACTATTAGCCATGCTGAACAGAAGCCACACTGTAAATCCGTATTTTGTAAAGCGCGAACTACTCACCCTTACGGGTCTCAAGGCGCTGGGGGCCGTCGTGGAAATTAAGTGAGCTATTGCCCAGAGTCACATGGTGCTGAGCTGAGCTGCCGCCGGAACCGGGGATCGAACCGTGAGCCCCGTGCTCCGAAGTCAGCTGCCCTGGCCGCTGCACCACACCTCTCCACTGGTGTACAATATCACAAAAACACATTGCCAAAGCCAATAGCTCTTGTATAGGCGAGACCTATTGGCTTTGCCAATGCTTGTTAAACATGAACTTAAAAACATTAATGGCTCGCCCTCAATGACAATGCCATCAGTGAACTAAGAGGTGGTAGTAGTCATGCAAACCCTAAACATTGCCTAGATTCTTATTATAAATGGAGCAACATTATAGTCGATTAAATCAAACAATGATAGGTGCTTGTACAGTGCATATCCTGAGCTCAAGTATTTAACCTCTTAACTGCTGAGGCTTTTTCACTCCAGCGCTGAGCTCTTTTTGGCTATTTGGAATAGTTCATGCTTAGGCCTCGATGAGTTTTTTTCTGCCAAATTTGTGTCCATTTTCTTTCAACTTCCTGGAGATTCTAAAGGTACCCAGGGTTTGTGGATTGCCCCTGGAGGGGAACAGGAAAATAGCCACAATATAGCTAAATTTAGTTTTTCCTGGTGGAAAATGGGAAAAAAATGCTTCACAAAAAGTGTCTGGTTTCTTTCCTAAAAATGGCATCAACAAAAAGATTTGCTGTGCTAAAATCACCATCTACCCAGCTTTCTGGAACATTCAGAGCTGAATGAAAAAAAACAGGTGGGAAACCCATGGGTGAGACCAGAAAGCTATTCATTTCTGAAAAGTAGACACAATTCCAGTGGTGTACCAAGGGGGGCGGGCAGCACGAGTTTTGGGGGCGGCGGCCTCTCCCTGCTCTTATTTGCAGCCTTTGCGGGGAAATAGCCAGCACCTCCCCCCGCAATTAAGTTCGGCCATCGCTGGCGGCAAACGCAGGGGCTGCCACGGGCGGCTAAAGGCCTAGCTACGCCACTGCACAATGCTTAATTCAGTATGGTGTTATTTGTGTAGATCAAGATTATCAAGGTTATCCAGAAGAAAGTATGTGTTGGAATAAAAAGATGTGAATAATGGGTAGGAAATAGGAAAATATTTTCATCTGTAACTCCGTGTCAAGATTGCTGATTTACAAAAGCAATACACCAGTATGTCAGCTAGTATCTTGCAGTCGCAAAGAAATACAAGGTTTGTAAGTTTTCCAAGAACACAAGGTACTAAGAGCCAATAACAGAGCTGCATCTTACAATGTTTTTTATTGTGTACAGAGTATAGAGCACTTCATATGGTAAAATATAAAGAGTGAAAAATGGGTATGAAGGAAACCTTTGTATTTCTGAAATGTACACATGATGCTGAGTTGGAAAAGTGGTTCTTTGTACATCTCTAAATTTGTGGCTACTCATACTAGCATGTGATTTAGAGGAAATTTTTCTAAATGTCTCCTTTCTTACACACTGGCTTTCATTTGGAAGACACATATCCAAAGAAATCCCATTAGTAATAACAAATGTTCTACTATCCTGTAGTGCCCCACGTCTACCAATAAAAATGGTATCCCATTTGTGTAGCTGGGCCTAGCACTTGCAACACAATACACCCCAAAACATGACACAGAGGCATCATATTTTACCCCACAGATACCATGTTTTTTTTACAATGTGGGTGGCTGCGAAATTTGTTCTGTAGCTCAGCTGTCACCTAGGTAAACCTGCCAAACACAGACATTTGTGAAAACTAGACACCGGGAGTAGTCAGGGTGGCATGACTTGCGTAGCTCTCACCAGTTTTTTTTACCCAGAAGCCCTTGCAAACCTCAAACTTTGGCTAAACCATCATGTTTTCCTCACATTTCTATGATGTAAATTCTAAAATCTGCAGGGAGGCACAAATTTCCTACCACTCAGTGTTTTCCCAGGTCTCCCGATAAAAAATGGTACTTCACTTTTGTGGGTGGGGCTAGCCACCATGAAAGGAAAGGGCCCAAAACGAAACATGAACAGTTTTTACACTGAAAACCAACCCTTTTTCTGCAATTTGGGTAGGTGTGGATTTTAGGCGCTGGCATAGCTGGCTCCCAGGGAAACCTACCAAAGCTACAACTCTCTGAAAATAAGACACCCTAGAGTCTAGGGAGGCATGACATGCGTGACTCTCACCTGTTTTTTTACCCAAAAGCCCTTGCAAACCTCAAAGTTTGGCTAAAAACACACATTTTCCTCACATTTCTGTAATGTAAACTTCTGGAATCTGCACGGAAACACAAATGTCCTACCACCCAGTGGTCAACCAAGTCTCTCGATAAAAACAATGCCTCACTTTTGTGTGTGGGTCTAGCCCCGTGACAGAAAAGGGCCCAAAACACAACATGGACACATCAGATTTTCCCACTGAAAACCAAACCTTTTTTTAAAAATCATTTTGTGGCTTAGCTCAGCAGGCACCTAAGGAAGCCTACCAAAGCTGCACATTTCTGAAATCTAGACACCCTGGGGAGTTCAGGTTGGCATGGCTTGCATGGCTCTCACCAGATTTTTCTACCCACATGCCCTTGTAAACCTTAAACTTTGGCTACAAATACACATTTTTCTCATATTTCTGTGATAGAAAGTTCTGGAATCTGTGGAGAGTAACAGATTTCCTGCAACTCTACATTCCCCCAATCCTCCCGATAAAATGGTACCTCTCTTTTGTGTGGGGGCCTAGCCGCATCGATAGGAAAGAGCCCAAAATGCAACATGGACACATAACATTTCTCCACTAAAAACCAACCTTTTTTTGCAATTTGTTTAGCTGTGGATTTCAGGCCCTAGCTCAGCAGGCACTTAGGGAAAGCTACCAAAGCGGCACATTTCGAAGAACTAGACACCCTGGGGTGTCCAGGGCGGCGTAACTTGAGTAGCTCTCAACAGGTTTCCCCCCCCCCCCCCAGAAATCCTTACACACCTCGGACTTTAGCTACAAACACACATTTTCCTCTCATTTCTGTGATGGGAAGCTCTGGAATCTGTAGGGAGCCACCAATTTCCCACCACCCAGCACTCCCTTAAGTCTTCCAATAAAAAGGGTACCTCATTTTTTTGGGTGGGCCTAGTGCCCGTGACAGGAAAGGGCCTGAAGGCAACATGGACACATCAACTTTTTTCCACAAAAAACCAACCCTCTTTTTGCAATATGGGTAGCTGTGGATTTTAGGCCCTCGCTCAGGAGGCACTTGGGAAACCTACCAAACCAGCACATCTCTGAAAAGTAGACAACCAGGGTAATCTAGGGTGGTGTGACTGATGTGGATGTCACAAGGTTTTCTACCCAGAAGCCCTTGCACACCTCAAAGTTTGGGTAAAAACACATATTTTTCTCACATTTTTGTGCTGACAGTTCCAGAGGTATTCAGACAATTTATCGAAACAAAAATATCGTGTCCAAAATATCGTGATATGGAAATATCGTCTTTTAGAATATCATTGTCAAGAATATTAGGCCTAACGACTAGGGCGGTCGGCCTCGAATCTGGGGAACCGGGTTCGAGTCTCGGCAATGACGCTGAACATCCTGTGATTCTGGGCAAATCACTTAATCTCCCTGTGCCTAACAAAATTCATGAATGTGTCCTCATGTAACGCAACTGGTGCTATGTAAAGCGCTCTGATACCCGATACCAGGTCAAGGTCGCGCTATATAAAACTCCGTTAAAAAAAAAATATCAATTTGCGGTAAGTAATATCGATTTTGAAAATATCTAAGTCATTAATATCGTTTACAAAAATATAGTTGTTAATAATATCATTTTTTAATTATTGTTATGCATTTTAGTATATAATTTAAATGTATATGTTGTAAATTTTGTGTGTGATTGTTTATCTTTTTTAATATAGTTGTTACATTTTTAGTAGTTATTCAATTAAATGTAATACATTGTCGTGATTTTTTGCTCCGTAATGGGTTGTGGGTTTATAGAGGTATAGGGTGGGAAGTAATTTAATTATAATTAATTAATAATTTGTTTTTAGTTTATATTAATTATTTAATTTATAAATAATCATGTTAATTATGTAATTTTTTTTTTTAAGTTACATTTTGGTTGCAGGTTGTGGAGTTTATAGGTGTTCAGGGTGGGAAGTAAATTCATACCAGGAATATGATAAAAGATCTCAAATGCCCGACCTCTGGAAAAATCATCACAGAGGATACTGGGATTGAGGAGGCCTTTGCCCAATTTTTCCAAGATCTTTACTCTGAGGATCCAGCACTGAGTGAAGAACTTGTGGAAGCCTTTTTCGCAGACCTAAAACTTCCTACACTTTCGGACTCCGAAAAAAATAAGTTGAGTAACCCTATTACTTTGGAAGAAATTCTTTATATTATCACCACCTTAAAGAAAGGGAAAGCCGCGGGCCCCGATGCCATTCCAAATGAAATATATAACATCTTAAAAGAAGAGTTAGCTCCAATTTTGCTCCAACTGTTTAATTGCGCTTTTATAACAGCCCAAGACCTCCCTGTATCCTGAAACGATGCCACTATTACTATCATCTTGAAACCGAATAAGAATCCTAGAGCCTGTGAGTCGTACAGGCCTATTTCCCTCCTGAATAGTGACCATAAAATATATACCCAGATCTTAACCAAACGTTTAGACACAGTAGCAGGGTCAATAATACATCTTGATCAGAAGGGATTTATGAAGGGGAGGCAACTTCACGAATTAACTTATGACTTAATTGGAGCTATTGATATGGCAAAAGAATACAAGATCCCGCTAGAAGTCATGACCTTTGATGCTGCAAAAGCTTTCGATAGGGTGAGCTGGCCCTTCTTACATAAAGCGATCCAGCGTTTTAATCTAGGAGAAACTTTTATAACAGCGGTGAGGGCCCTTTATAAAAACCCCTCTGCCAGGGTTCTTGTTAATGGAAACTTAACAAAACAAATAAAAATTGGTAGGGGAACCAGACAGGGCTGCCCTCTCTCGCCCCTTCTGTTTAACATGTATATCGAATCATTAGCTAAGTAAACTAAGAGCTTGTCAGGGTATTTGCTCCTTTAGCTGTAATGGGTGGGAAAAGAAAATAGGGTTGTACGCGGACGATCTTATGATTTTGACAGGGAATTTAGAGTATTCACTCCCCGAGATATGGGAGCAGTTGAAGAATTTTGGGAAAGCATCTGGATATTCAATAAATCAGCAAAAAAGTGAATTAATGACATGGAACACACTTTACAAGAGTGTCCTTATAAAACATGAAATAAGATATCTTGGGGTTCAAATAGTTGAAAATATAGAAAGGATAGCGCAGGTGAACTTTGACAAAGTAACAGCGAGTGTGAGATCACAGTTACAAGCATGGGAGACTCTTCCACTTACCATCCTGGGTAGATCAAACCTCTTAAAAATGTCAATTTTACCCAAGTTTACCTTTCTGTTTGACACTATTCCTCTAGAATTCTCGAAGATCTGGTTTAGGAAAGTTCAGGGGCTTTTCTCCAGCTTCATCTGGGGGAAAAAAAAAAACAAGAATATCTCAGAAGAAGCTTAGGAGAAAGAAAGTTCATGGCGGCATAGCCACCCCGGACCTTTATTTATACTACTGCGCTTTCCACCTAAAGAACTCTCGTCAACTATTAAAGGAAAGCTCGACGTTTTCCCCACTCTTTAAGGCTCTCGGGATGAGTATCATGAATCAAGTAGATTTTTTTCTTTTAAAATTCGGTCACCCCAAATTCTTTAAGAAGGTTAGGCTGAAAGTTCTTTTAGCTGCCGCTAAAGTATGGTCTCAGGTGAGGTTAATGCTACAAATACCCTACTATAACAACGAAGCACCCATCTGGGACTCCCCAGGCACCACAGCCTGCTTAGTGGATGCATTCGCAATTCCCCTCCGAACATCTGGGATACTAAAGTGGGGGCAACTTATCGTGGAAAATGAGCTGATCTCATGGCAGTGCCTTTCGGTGGTCTCAGAGAACTCGTATCAAAGTTTAAATATTACCAGATTTCGAGCTGGATAAAATCAATAGGGAAGGAGATTGAAGGGAATAGGGATCTGGTGAATAAGATCTGCTCAAGGTCTACTGTACGGAAAGAAGTAGCAGACTGGTATTGGCTGCTAATTCAAACTGTGGAGGCCACACAGAATTCATTTACAGAGATCTGGAAGAAGGACCTGCCAGGCGAAGACCTCGAAACCTTAGGGCAAGTATCTATGTCTCTTTTGTGGTCATATGTGAAAGCTGCGCCTCTAAAGAGAAACCACCTTTTTACTGTCCATAAGGCATACTGGACACCACGGAAATTGTCGAAGATGGGGAATGGAGTGACAAAGAAGTGTCCGAAATGTGACGAGAACAACGTGAACGAGGTCCATATGTTTTGGCAGTGTCCCTTAATCCAGTCTTTTTGGCAAAATGTGGGTAAGATCATTTCAGTTATTATGGGTCAAGAGATTAGACTGACCGGGTCTTCTGTTATCTTCGGTGTGATTCCAGGTGGGGTGGATAATCGAAGCTTCTTTAAAATCCAGAAGGCTCTATTTTTTGTTCTGATTCTCTTGGCACGAAGGGAGTTGTGTGTTAAATGGATTCTCCCTTCGCCCCCACTGATATTGAATGGATCTGCTCTATACAGAGAATTTCACACCTTGATCGTGTAAATAAGCGGGTTAAGAAAACAAAATTTTGGGATCTTTGGGACACTTGGTTTAAAAGCTATGTCGCTAGCATTTCTTAGAGAATATAGCATTCACAATATTCTCATTGATATATTTTTTTTTTTTTGGTGGGTTTCTCCTTGGTTTACTTTACATTTGTAATTGTTCTTTCTATCATGCTAGCGGGAAGCATTTTTATTTAAGTAAGAAACCAAACTTTGTGTTCTATGGCCCAATGATTACCAACATGCTGTACAGGCGGCTATAATGGCGGTTCAGTATATCTTAACGCACTCGCCTGTAGAAGAATTGGTGCCATGGTTTAATCCAGGAGGCTTATTGCTACGACTGACTCCGGGGTAATAACTTACCCATACTCCCGTGCGGAGTGACCGGGTCTCCCTTTCGCCTCTTACTGGTTTGTCTAGGCCCTACCTTCTTGAATTCAGAGCATCTTTCGTTGAATGAGGACTTAAAAAAAAAAAATATATATATTATCTACTGGCGGTCGCCAGTAGATAGTTATAGTTACAACCTATTATCCATAGGAAATCTGCGACATTCTATTTGAAATAACGTTGGCGCCGGTTGACGAATCTTCGTGAAAGTTTCCAACTTGTTGGGGCGCTCCGCTCCGCTCCTACCCTGAAAGTCTCGGGGTGATACGTGAAGCGGGGGCCGAGAAAAAGGGGGTCCCAAAACGCGTTTTCCCCATTCATTTTTCCATAGGAACCTTTAGTCGCAGCTACAGCCCGAACTGCTGAACGGAATTACACCAAATTTGGCAAAGAGGTAGTCCTTGGTTCAGACTGGTGCCTTTTGCTTAAATGGTGTAAATCCGTTCAGTAGTTCCTGAGAAAATCAAAAGTAAAAGTACATATATATCTATGGGCGCGTCGGATACGCGTACCCTCAGCGCACCCTGCGCGCACCGTCCCGATCACGAGCTGCATGCTAATTGGCTGTCAGCTGGCTGTCAACATTCCGATTCAGGAAGTGTTGGCAGCCATTTTGTCCTCGGTAGAACCGAGGGACAGAAACAAGTGCGCAAAGCGCAAAAGGGGGCAGGGTAGAAACACCCTGACCCCTAGGTCTGCTCAGGGGGTCCCACAAGGACCCCTGGGCAGAAAAGATTTTTTTTTTTTTAAATCGGCGGGATGCGCTTAGGGTGCGCGTATCCCGCCGAGAAAAAAAAAAACAAGTGTGCAAAACGCACAAAGGGGGCAGGGTAGAAACACCCTAACCCCTAGGCCTGCTCAGGGGTCCCACAAGGACCCCTGGGCAAAAAAGCATTTAAAAAAAAAATCGGCAGGATGCGCTCAGGGTGCGCGAATCCTGCCGAAAAGAAAATCGAAGCGCGGTCTCCCGCGCTTCGATTGTATTTGCCCCCGGGTGGCCCAAGTCCCGGGGGCATGCTGGGGGTGGTTTATTTTATGTATGGGGGCCTCAAAGGGCTCCCAAGCCCCGGGGACCGCCACCCCCGGGGCTTTCTTTTAAAAATGGTGCGGGAGGGCTCTGAGCCCTCCCGCAGCCCCGGGACCACCACCTCCCGGGGCTTTTTAAAAAAATTAAACAACCTGTGTGGGGGCTCCAGCCCCCACACGCCCGGGACCGCCACCTCCCGGGGCACTAACAAATTAAAATGGGGGTCCGTTTTGGACCCCGAAGCCCGGGGACCACCACCTCCCCGGGGCTGTGCTGATGTAGGGAGGGGGCCGCGCGGCCCCTCCTGGAGCCCTTGATGGCCCTGGGGACCACCACCCCCAGGGCCGGCTCCTGCAGTGTCCCGGGGTGCCTACCCCGGGACACTGTAGTTTGCTATGGCAGGACGGGAGCCTCGCGGCTCCCGTCCTGCCATAGCAAACTGCTTTGGATATTGGAAGAGAGAGCAGGAAACCTGCTCTCTCTTCCAATATCCAAAGCGATTGCTTTCCACATGGGGAGCAGCATGTCAGCTGCTCCCCATGTGGAACTAGCAATGCCGGCTCCCAAGGGACGTGGGGAGCCGGCGGGACTGTGGGGGATTGGGGACCCCCACAGTCCCCAACGGAAGGGCCAGCCCCGGGGGATGGGGTCCCCGGGGCAAGTAGTGGCCCGGGAGGGGGCCACGCGGCCCCCTCCCCAAAAAGAGCCCAAAATTTTTTTTTAAAAGGAAAGGCCGGCCCCGGGGTCCCCGGGGCCTTAAAATGGCCAGAGGAGGGGGCCACGCTGCCCCCTCAAAAAAAAAAATATAGAGGCCATGCCCCGGGGATGGGGTCCCCGGGGCCAATACAGGCCAAGGGAAGGGGGCCACGCGGCCCCCTTCCCGTTTTTTTTTAAAGGTAATTTTAAAAAGGGGTAAGGCCCTGGGGGATGGGGTCCCCAGGGCCCAAAAAGAAAAAAGGAAGGGGGCCACACAGCCCCCCTTCAGGGAGAAAAAAAAATAAAAAATTTAAAACGATCGGGCCCGCAGGCCCCGCCCCTTCCTTCACCACTCTGCAAACGCGCCCCTGGCGCGTTTGCAGAGGGGGAACGATTCCCCTTGAATACTGGGGGTCCCTGAGGGCCAACTAGCCCACCAGGTACCTCCAGTATGCGCCAGGGGCTGCCTTGCAGAGAGGTGTACAGAGGCCACGCCCCTTTTACACCTCTCTGCAACGCAGCTCTGTGGCGCTTTTGGAGGTATATGGTGGGCTAGTTGGACTCCGGGGACCCTCAGGATTCAAGGGGACTTAATCCCCCAACTTAAAACGCGCCACGGGGCGCGTTTGCACAGTGGTGAAGGGAGGGGCGGGGCTTCAGGTGACATGTGTGCAAACAGGCCCCGTGGCGCGTTTTAAGATGGGGAATTAAATCCCCTTCAATCCTGAGGGTCCCTGAGGGCCAACTAGCCCAACAGGTACATCCAGAAAGCGCCACAGAGCTGCGTTGCAGAGAGGTGTAAAAGGGGTGTGGCCTCTCTACACGTCTCTGCAACGCAGCCCCTGGCGCATATTGGAGGTTCCTGGTGGGCTAGTTGGCCCCTAGGGACCCTCAGGATTCAAGGGGACTTAATCCCCCAACTTAAAACGCGCAACGGGGCGCGTTTGCACAGATGTCACCTGAGGCCCCGCCCCTCCCTTCACCATTGTGCAAATATTCCTCTAAAATCAGCCGAAATACGAATTCCGATTTACTCACCTGTTATCAGGAGAGACCTCAGTGCTGCATCTTTCAGCCCAGTACTGGTTCTGAAAAGTAATTTTAACCGTACTTACCGGTAACTTGAATTTCCTTCATAGGCTAACATTGACTGGTTTCACTTGGAAATTCTTCTAAGTGTGGAGTTTTGGAACTTTAAAATATTCCTCTAAAATCAGCCGAAATACGAATTCCGATTTACTCACCTGTTATCAGGAGAGACCTCAGTGCTGCATCTTTCAGCCCAGTACTGGTCCTGAAAAGTAATTTTAACCGTACTTACCAGTAACTTGAATTTCCTTCCATAGGCTAACATTGACTGGTTTCACTTTGAAATTCTTCTGTGTGTGGAGTTTTGGAACTTTAAAATATTCCTCTAAAATCAGCCGAAATACGAATTCCGATTTACTCACCTGTTATCAGGAGAGACCTCAGTGCTGCATCTTTCAGCCCAGTACTGGTCCTGAAAAGTAATTTTAACCGTACTTACCGGTAACTTGAATTTCCTTCATAGGCTAACATTGACTGGTTTCACTTTGAAATTCTTCTAAGTGTGGAGTTTTGGAACTTTAAAATATTCCTCTAAAATCAGCCGAAATACGAATTCCGATTTACTCACCTGTTATCAGGAGAGACCTCAGTGCTGCATCTTTCAGCCCAGTACTAATCCTCAAAAGTAATTTTAGCCGTACTTACCAGTAACTTGAATTTCCTTGCATAGGATATCATTGCCTGCTTTTTGCTGAAAAAGTTTCTAAGTGTTGATTTTTGGAACTTTAAAATATTCCTCTAAAATCAGCCGAAATCCGAATTCTGATTTACTCACCTGTTATCAGGAGAGACCTCAGTGCTGCATCTTTCAGCCAAGTACTGATCCTCAAAATTAATTTTAACCGTACTTACCGGTAACTTGAATTTCCTTCATAGGCTAACATTGACTGGTTTCACTTGGAAATTCTTCTAAGTGTGGAGTTTTGGAACTTTATAATATTCCTCTAAAATCAACCAAAGTACGAATTCCAATTTACTCACCTGTTATCAGGAGAGAACCCAGTGCTGCATCTTTTAGCCCAGCACTGACCCTGAAAAGTAATTTTAACCGTACTTACCAGTAACTTATATTTTCTAACATAGGAATCCATTGTCTGGTTTTCAGCAGAAAACTTTCAGTGTCGATTTTCACAAACTACAAATATTCCTTAAAAATCGCCTGTATGACTTAAACGCATTCATTCAACTGTTTACAGGAGATGCACCAGTGCTGGATCCAGGATCCAACACTGAGTAAGAAAAAGTAACGATAACAGTTTTTACCTGCTAAGTGAATTTCCTTCCATAGGATAACATTGGTGATTCTATGAGAAAAAGTTTCTAAGTGTCAACTTTTAAAGTACAATAATATTCCTTAAAAATCACGACTGTAACCAAAACGCTTTTACTCAACTGTTTACAGGAGATGTGCCAGGACTGAATCTAGGATCCAGTCCTGTGGTTAGAAAAGTAATCCATAAAGTAACTAATTGCATTTAACTAGAAATTCACATTGAGCTGAATGTTGCATTGTGTTTGAAAATGTGTTGCACATTGCAACAACTGTAACTACTGTACTTAAAAGTCTATTGCCTATGTGCAAAGTATTTAAACTAAAGTAATTCATTCTGAGAAAGTATTTTTTGTAATGTAATGTATAATGTAATTACAATGTAATTTAAATAATAAAATATGTAAAAAAATTGTTTCTAAAAATGTAGTAAATCAGTATTTTAAAAATTTATATAACAATTAATACATTTAAAAATTGTCATTTACAAAACCTTTGAAATTCACTGAAAAAACCGTAGGTTTCAGACATGTTATAGTTACAAATTAGCATTTAAAAAACCTTTGAAATTCACTGAAAAAACCATAGGTTTCAGGGACGTTATAGTTACAAATTAGCATTTAAAAAACCTTTGAAATTCACTGAAAAAACCATAGGTTTTAGGGACAGTTATAGTTAGTTGGACATTGCACTCGTACAAAACCCGTGAAATTCCCCGTTATAGTTAGTCCAGCTAACTATAACTCACGCCCCGCAATGCACTGCTGATGACGTCACATATTACATCACTCATGACATGGTCAGTGACATCACTGATGACATCACTGATGACATCTCAAATGACATCACTGATGACATCACTGATGACATCATCCATGTGATAATTTCATGCATCTTCTCACACCCTAATATAACCTTTGATACACCCACTCTAAAGTACAGACTGCCATTCGCAAAACCATAGACACTCCAACACCAATAACTACATACCCACTCACTGATTCTTAGGTCTACACACACACATCCACTCACTCACCCGAACAGTCACTCATATTTACGGTCACTCAGTACAGGACTATCATATGCACTCATACTCCTATATAGACACTCAAACACCGCCACTCATCCATAGAGGTACTCACACACCTAGTCAGTCATGCAAATAATTAAACACACTACCATTTACTCACCTATACAGTTATACACACACCAGCTCACTTACTCATACAAATACTAGCACATTCTTACGCTCTTATACAATCACTGATACAAGCACACACTCATCCATACAGCCACTATCACAATCAGTCACTCTTGCTTATAGCTATTTATATACTCCAACACACATATATACTGCCTTTCACATATGTAGTTACTCACACATGTACCACTGGGACATACATTCACTCACTAACACACTCTTACACACACTTACTCACCCATACAGTCTATCACAGATGCACTCTTGAAACCATCCACCCAGTGAATCACCCACTCACACATCTATGCACAGAGTCGCACACACCCCTCCCACACAAACACTCAGGCACCCATACAGATACTCACACAAGCATTCAATAACTCATATAGACACTCATGTAGCTATTCTCAAACACATGCAGCCACTTACAAAGCAACAGACAGACGGATACAGACATTCACCCAGTTTAGTCACTAACCCATGCATTCAGTAAGATACGTTAAATCACTCACTTATACAGTCAGTCACGCACCTACTAAATCATCCATACAGACACTTACACACCCACTCATTCTTCAATACGTCTTTTCCTATATATATTAAAAATATTTAAACTTTACAGAAACACACAGTCACTGGATGATGTCATCAGTGATGTCATTTGAGATGTCATCAGTGATGTCATCAGTGATGTCACTGACCATGTCATGAGTGATGTAATATGTGACGTCATCAGCAGTGCATTGCGGGCGTGAGTTATAGTTAGCTGGACTAACTATAACGGGGGAATTTCACGGGTTTTGTACGAGTGCAATGTCCAACTAACTATAACTGTCCCTAAAACCTATGGTTTTTTCAGTGAATTTCAAAGGTTTTTAAATGCTAATTTGTAACTATAACGTCCCTGAAACCTATGGTTTTTTCAGTGAATATATATATATATATTATTATTTGACTGACAATTATGTTAATTGTGCAATTCACTTTTTTGTAAGTTACATTTTATGATTTAACTCTTTTTTATTGTAGGTTGCCAATGATAAAAACATTACAGTAAGGCCACTCCGGGCCGGATTGTATTGAGGGCAACAGTATAATGATTCAATAGAAACAATAAACAAGAACCAACCCCCTATGCCCCCCGAAAATGAAAAAGGGAATAAGAAAATGAAAACTACCCGCCCCCTCCCACCCCTGGTCCAGGCTGATGGCAAAGTGATAAGGCAGACGACTCAGTAGAGCTAGTGATCGCTCTGCGTCGTGGAAGACTCCGGTGCAGTGAGACGTAAGAGGCGTAGATAGCGCGGACAGGTCAGCTCACGGAAGTCCTGTGTAAGAAGAGCAATGAAGGGTTGCCATAGCTCACTGAATGAAGCGCCCTTCCCAGCTTGGGTTAAAGAGATCTTCTCCATCCTCAGGACATGCCATAGGCGGTGGTACCATCCGGTGTGTGTAGGGATATCAGGGGACCTCCAGTGGATTAGAATGTTCTGCACTGCCGAGCCTAGAGCTATGGCCATTTGTTTCCCTCTCCTAGCCTTGAGGGGGTATGTGAGCGCGTTGGGCACCCCAAGGAGAACATATGCAGGGAATCTGGGGATCTCGGTGTCCAGGTGAGTATCTATTTCGTCCAGGACATGGGCCCAGTATGTTTTGAGATGTGTGCAATCCCACAATAAGTGGACAATAGTGCCCCTCTCCCCACACCCCCGCCAACAATCTGGGCTGTGTCCCGTGTCAACCCGATGAAGCCTCTCCGGGGTATAGTACCAGTGGTAGACCAGTTTAGTGAGGGTTTCTGTTAGTCCTATATGTGTCGCTGTGTGACGAGCCCTGTAGCAGGCGCCCTCCCACTCCTCAGAGGTAATTGTAAAACATTTGTAGAGCGCCTGGTTACCAAAGGCATCCCAGCGCTAGAGGCCGAAATTCATAATCTACATCTCAGTCATGGAAACAAGAAGGTTTTTATGCGTTTCCGGAAGGCCAGATGATTAGTTTCACACCGAATGGCAAGGGGGAGGGAGTTCCAAAGCCTAGCAGCATTATATGAAAAGAGGCGACCCCCTGTGCGAGCTTTCCTAATTCTAGAAACAACTGCCAACTGTTTATTGCTTGATCGCAGGGTTCTCTCAGGATGATAAAAGGACATGAGAGAACGTGTGATAGGTGGGCCAGAACCTAACAAAACCTTGTGTGTAATACAGAGAGCCTTAAACTGCACTCTCTGCTGAATAGGCAGCCAGTGAAGGGCGGCCAGCGCAGCCCCTGCTGACTGTCGGCTGGGGATATTCAAGAGTTGTCGTGCCGCACAGTTTTGAACAATTTGTAGTTTCTTAATCGTGGAGCAAGGTGTTCCTAAGTATAAGGCGTTGGCATAGTCGAGCCTAGAAAGAATAAGGGACTGGACCACCACTTTCCTTGCAGAAATAGGGAGGAGGGGAATGATTTTCCATATCATCCTCATCAGCCCAAAGCAGCTACCAGCAACCTTCCTTGCTTGTTCCCCAAAATCAAGGTTACGGTCTAACCAGACTCCCAAACTCTTGATATAATCTTTGGGGGAAGGGGGAGGGCCGAAACAACTCGGCCAAGAGGATATTATGTTGGGTATAGAAGATTTACCCAGGAACATAAGCTCCGTTTTAGATCCGTTGAGCTTCAGGAATGAACCCTCCATCCATACTGCGATCTCTCGAAGACCCATTGCCCAGTCCGGGGCGATGGTGTTGAGCTGATTAAAAGAAACAATCAGCTGCGTATCGTCGGCATATGTGATAATTTGAATGCCGAAAGGCTCCACAACACCTGCCAAGGGGCTCATATATACGTTAAAAAGAGTGGGGGACAGGGAGGATCCCTGAGGGACCCCACATCGAAGGGGCAGAGGGTCAGAGATACAGTCTTTATGGAACACTTGAAAAGACCGGTCGTCCAGAAAGGAAGAAATCCATTTAAGGGCCAGATCAGTCACTCCTATATCTCTAAGCCTCCGAATGAGCAACTGGTGATTAACCGTATCGAAGGCTGCGCTCAGATCTAAAAGCACAATGGCAGCGCAGCCCCCATTGTCTAGGATTTTCCTAGTACCCTCAACCACCGCTAACAGAGCGGTTTCTGTGCCCTGTTGGGGCCTAAAACCAGTTTGAGATGGATGAAGGCAGTTATTGCTTTCCAAGAACACGGACAGAGCGATATTCACCTGTTTTTCAGCAATTTTGCTGATCCCTGGCAACAATGAAATGGGACGATAGTTCCCTAACATTTCAGGGTCCAAGTTTGGTTTTTTCAGCAAGGCTTTAACCATTGCTTGTTTCCAAGGGAAGGGGACTATGCCTGTCCGGAATGTAGCATTAATCAAATCTAGGATAGTTGTGGACACTGTATCAAAGATCCGATTTAAAATGAGGGGGGACTGTATCCTTGGGAGAACCTGACTTCAACTGGCCAAGAATACCTTGCAGGGCAGAATGATCCAGGAGAGGAATTTCAGCTAAAATGCAATTATCAGTGCCTCCTTTGTTGATGATTGGGGAAACATTAATTGAAACAGTGGTCTGATGAAAAGAGGTATAAATATCTTGAATTTTATTAAAGAAAAAAAGTAGCTAAAAGATTGCAGCAAGATGACATATCATCGCAAGAAATAGGCGGGGGGGGGAAGTTTAATAATAGATTTCACTATGCGAAATATTTCGCGAGAAGAGTTGGGGTCCCGTCCAAGTTCCCGTTCCCATCGTGCCCGCCCAGCGTGGTAACTATGTGTGTATTTAGATTGGAGCATTTTATATAAGTCTGATATCAATTTTCTATCTGATGTCCGAGTCGCCAGCCAGCGCTCATAGTGTGTCAGTCGCCGAGCCGCGTGCGTGCGGACATCAGAGGGCAAAGCCCAGTGCCGTACCTGGAAGTAGTGCAGACGTTCCGTCTCTGGGAGGCCAAAATCCTCCCGAAGCGTGGGGAAGGTCACAAAATCGCCCCTAACAAACAGGGGGCCTAGTGCCCAGCAGCCGGACTCCCGCCACTGGCGGAAAGAATGCGGGTCCAGTCCTGGAGTAAAGGCCGGGTTATCCAAAATGGAAGTGAACGGTGAGGGGAAGGACGTCAACTCGTGGCTCAGGTTCGTCTGATCCCAAACTTTAAGTAGTGAACGAGTCACTTGGGAGGCATACAAGTTAGGAGGACGATGGATCCTCTGAAGGAAGGGGACCTTCCGCAAAGATGTACCCGCCACCGCCCGATCCTGAAAGAGCCAGTTATTTTCCGATTCGGCCCGGCTCCACTCCACCAAATAGCGTAGCTGCGTTGCCTTATAATATAGGGCGAGATCAGGGATCCCCAGGCCCCCCTCATGCGGTGGGAGAAAGCTGATCTTGCGTTTCAACCAAGGTTTACGACCCTGCCAAATAAAGGATGAGAGATCGGATTGCACCTTCTTAAGCCACCCTGTTGGGGGCGGTAGGGGCAATGTTTGAAAAAGGTAAAGGATCTGGGGAAGGACAGTCATCTTTATAGCGGCAACCCGCCCCAGCCAAGATATCTGGTGGTGTTTCCATCGCTGTAATTCGGCCTGAATCCTGAGTCGCAAGCGGGAAAAATTGGTAAGCCTCATGCCCTGCAGTGTGGGCATCAAATAGATGCCTAGATATGGGACGGGGTCCTCGGACCACAGCAGCGGTGAGCGGGCCTGTAGATCCGCCATCTCTTGGGCTGACAGCGAAAGGTTCATCGCGGTGGATTTGGACAGGTTTACCTTGAACCCGGACGCTCCAGCAAAAACCTCCAACTCCTCTATGAAAGCTCCCAAGGCACTACTAGGGTTTTCTAAGGTCACCAACACATCGTCTGCGTAGAGACTAATAGTGTGGGTGTCCCCCCCAAAGCGAATGCCAGTGATTTGCGTATGGTTCTGGACCCTCTGTGCCAGAGGCTCCATGTAAAGAGCAAAAAGCAACGGCGACAGAGGGCAGCCCTGCCTGGTCCCCCTGTGTACCAGGAGAGGGGTGGTGGTCTGTCCATTAACTCTGACCGTCGCTGTGGGTGAGCGATAACAATTAAAGATGAGCGTCCGCATTTTATCCCGGAGGCCTATGTGTTGCAACACCCGCTCAAGATATGGCCAATGGACCCGGTCAAAGGCCTTCTCCGCATCCACCGTCAACAACATGTATTTCCCTGGGATACGGGAGGCCTTCTCAATAAGGTGTAGAACCCGTTTGGTATTGTCGCTGGTCTGACGCTGTGGAATAAACCCAGCCTGATCGGGGTCCACCAACCCCTGCATGTAGGGGGCGAGGCGGGACGCCAGAATAGATGTGTAAAGCTTCAGGTCTAAATTCAACAGTGATATGGGCCGGTATGACCCACAAACAGATTTATCTTTCCCTGGCTTGGGGAGGACTACTATCGCCGCTTCCAACATGGACGAGGGAATGTACCCTTCCTCCGCAAAAGAGTTAAAAAGCCTAGTTAGTAGGGGGACCAGCACAACGCCAAACTGCTTGTAAAAGGCCGCCGTATACCCATCGGGGCCCGGGGATTTGCCCAGCTTCAGGCGGGCGATGGCAGCTAGAACCTCCTCCGGCCGGATCTCTCTCTCAATATGCTCTGCTTGGTCTAGCGTCAAAGTCGGGAGATTAGCCTCCGAGAGGTAGGCAGTGATGTCCGCCTCCGCTAGGGGCTGCACATCGTACAAGCGTTCGTAATACCTGCGAAAGGTTTCGGCAATGGCCACATCCTCAGTGAGTGTGTGGCCCTCATTGTCCCTAATGGCTTGGACCCCGTCACGGAGTCGGGCCTCGCGTAGTTTATGCGCTAGGAGACGCCCGCCTTTGTCCCCTCCTACATAAAAAGAGTGTCGGAGCCGCACAGCAGCATATTCTGACTTGTCCAGATCCAGTGCTGACAATTGCTTCCGTGCAAGAGACTATTGCCGCCATATGCGGGGAGCCCCGGTGCGTTGGTGCATCTGCTCCAGCTCGTGAACTTTTTGCGTCAGTTCCTCCCTCTTCGCTTTCCGAGCCGCATTCTCTGCTGCCGCAATGGCAATGGCTTCCCCCCTGATAACTGCCTTTAGGGCCTCCCACCTGGTTGAGTGCGAAGTGTCGGGGTTGTCATTGTTTATGAGGTAGTCCCGTATGGCACTCTGTAGTTGGGCTACCGTATCTGGGCGGTGCAACAATGTGTCCCGAAAGCGCCACCGCGGGGTAGCGCGACCCGTCCGCTGTAAATTTAATAAGATTTCCACCGGGTTATGGTCAGAGAGAGAGGCAGCCAAAATATCAACAGAGTGTGTAGCCGCCTGGATGGTCTTAGTGCCAAGAAAGTAGTCCAGCCACACATAAGTTTTATGCACGTTTGAATAATAAGAAAAGGACCGTGATTGTGGGTGGCGTTGTCTCCAGATATCAGTAAGGTCGAGTTCGCTCAGCCATAGGGCCCCTGTCGGAGACAAGGTACCCACCTGGGTAGTGCGCTGCGCGGACCTGTCCAGTTCAGTATTAAACACTATATTGAGATCTCCCCCATTAAGATGTTGCGTTCATGTGTTGCGGTAGCCGCCATAAGGGCCTCTCGTAAGAAGCGTTCCTGGCCTTCATTAGGGGCGTAAACCGAACCCACCACTATTGCGTGTCCCCCCACCAAAAAGTGATAGGTGAGGAGCCTGCCCTTTATCTCGACCCCCTTTTGTATCATCTTCCCCGGGAATGCCCTGGAGACCAGAATTGCTACCCCCGCTGTTTTAGTGGACATAGAAGAGAAGAATTGGGTCGGGAAGGCTTGCGACCTTAGGCGATGGCAATCTCGTGAGAGGAGATGTGTCTCCTGTAGGAGGCATATGTCCGCGCGTGTGCTTTCCAAATAGGAAAGCAGGGCCCTGCGCTTGTTAGGGCTATTGAGCCCCTTACGTTGAAGGTAAGGACCTTAATCGGAGATGTAGACATTACCCCTCATCTGTGTCTGCGGGCCCAGCGTGTGTCCTATCGCCGTCAATGGCGCACAGTGTTGCATAAAAGGAAAGCCCCCCTCGTGCCCTGGACCAGGCCCCCCATTGAGACAAAGAACAGTCATAGAAAAAAGACATAGAAGAAGAGAAAAAAAAGACCGCGGGGAAAGGCAAAAAGAAAAAACATTCAAGGCGTAACAAATGCCAAATCGAATAATAAAGATAATAACGCATAGTCGAGAACAACATAGTCCTTCATCCCCGGATGAAAGGGAAAAAGTCATTACGGGTTCCAATCAGTGGCCAAGATGTACCCTCCCCGCCTCCCGCCTCAGCAATGGTAACAGAGAGCCAAAGTCAGGATTTCGCCAGTGTTCCAGGAAGGGACTCGAGGGCGGCCCTCTGCCCGGATGCTATCTCCGCTGGGTCTGGTCGCCTGGGACGGCGGCGGCGGCGCTGAAGCCGCCAACCCGATGAGGTCACTCCCGTGGCTGGCCCCGAATCTTGGGGATCCGCCTCTTCTTCAGGCAGGACAATGTCCAATATCTTGCAGGCCTCCACCAGCGAACAAAGCTGGTACTGCCGCCCCTTGAGACGGAAGATCAGGCGGAACGGGTGTCCCCAGGTATATTGAATGTTTCGCTGGCGGAGGTGGGCCGTGACGGGTCTAAAGCGCCTCCGTTTGTGCAGGGTGATAGCTGCTAAGTCCTGGTATAGTGTGGGGGACTGCCCCTGATAGGAGATCGGGTGCATCGCTCTAGCCTTACGGAGGATTTCCTCTTTGGTGCGAAAGTCCTGCACGCAGGTAAGGATGTCGGCTGGAACGGCCGCATTCGCTCTAGGGGGACCCACGCGGTGTGCCCTGTCCAGGACGAGATCAAAGTCCGGGGCGTTTCCCAGGATGTGATTGAACAGCCCCTTAACAAAGGCAAAGATGTCGCCTGTCTCGGCATTAGAACACACCCCTCGAATCCGGATGTTATGGCGTCGGGAACGATTCTCGAGGTCCTCAAGATGGGTTTGAAGGTCGACCTGTTGCTCATGGAGCCTCAGAACCTCCTGCTGTAGCGACGAGATTTCTTCGTCCCTGGTGTCGCCCTTCTCCTCTAAAGCCGCCACTCGTTCCCCGACACCATCCACATCCCTGCGGATGTCCTTCATCTCCGCTGTGAGGTCCTTTTTCACCGTCTGCAGGTCCTCCCGTAGCGACGCAAAAAGCGACTCGAGGTATGAGCGCGTGATGGGCGCCTCCGCCGTATCGTCCGGCGGCATCCCCGCAGCTGCTCCGGAACTGGAGAGGGCCATGGTTGGGGCGCCCCGCGGAATCGATGCGCGGGCGAAAAGGTCCTTCAATGTCCCCTCTTGTTTGGTGGTCCGCAAGCTCTTGTCCCTTTTGGCCCTGGTGGAGGTCATAGCCTGAGTAGTCGCCAGGAAGGATGCCAGGGGGGGAACAACCCCCGTGATCCCACAGTGGGCCCTCTAGACCCCGCCGGGTCAGTGCACAGCTCCTCGGGAGGGCCCCCGTTCCGGGAGGGCCAAATCGGTCCAATCAATCCCGGACGCAGCAAGTGCCGTAGCGCCACCCAAACGGTCACTCCGGTAGACGCTCACTCCTCCCTCGCCGCTATCACTGCGGTGCCGTGCAGGCCGTGTCTCACCGCAGGCCTCCTCCCTCCAGCACCCTAGAGGCCTGCACTGCTAGGGAAAGGCCACCTCCGCCTTCAACTGGGACACCTCCGCAGGCACCACCACGGCCGGAGCGGTGGCTCTCGATCCGCCGCACACTCGTCGCGTCGGCAGGCCCCACCAACTGGTCCCTACGCCCAGCCGTTGAGTGCAGCCCGGGTCCAGGCGAAGGCTCTCGCTCCAAATCTGCGCGGCTCCTCACGGGCCCAGCTCCTCCTGCCCTCGCGACAGCGTCGCCCCCCAGGCACTCCCGCAGCCTCTATGTGGGGACCGACGGCGGCAGCGTTCACCCAGCAATCGCCCAGGGGCCGTGTCTCCCGCCTGTAGTGCACTCACCCTCCTCCTGCAGTGTAGAAGGCGGTGCTGTCCGACGGGCACGAAGAATGCCGCCACTCGGGGCCTCAGGCCGCACCTCCTCCGATGTTTTACCCCGCGCGCCCGACCGCGGCCGCGGCCAGGCCTCAGTGCGCCTCAGCGGATCGTCAGGCGATGCAGGGGGTCCGGAGGCTAATGCCCCCCACGTCGCTGTCACAGGGGGCCCAACCGGACAATGCTGGGAGCTAATGGGCAGCGGCAGGGCAGCGAAGCACGCCCCGCCCCCCCGCTATCTTCTCTGTGACACTACCGCCTGGGCTCCCGGGTCACTTTTCGCCGCCGCCGCTTATCCTTCAGCGACGGCGGAATCTGCTCAGTGTGTGTTTCGGGGTCGGAGTCCTCCACCTCCAAGCGTCCCGCAAATGGGCCGAGCCAGCCGGCTCGACCAGCGCCGCAGCCCAGGAATGTAGGCCGCGTCGCCCGCGGCATTGCTCTCCGCCGTGCGCGCCCAGCCGCTGTCTCTGTGGGGCCGCCGCCCGCCCCCACGGGCCACCGGGAGTCCCAGGGGACCCAGAGGTAAGTTGCCTCTACTGCAGCGCTGCGTGGGGCCGGTAGGCCGGTGCTTAATGTCGGCGGTCGGCGGAGAGGTAGCGAGACACGTCCTACCTCGCCGCCATCTTAGCCACGCCCCCCCGTAAGTTACATTTTAGCTTGGGGTAGTGGGTTTTGTAGGCGTAGAGGGTGGGAAGTAAATACATTTTATTCAAACTCCCACATATTCGCTACCTGCCACCTTGCCTTACCCTTTAAATACAATTTGATCTTATAATTCAATTGGGCCTCTTCTAGTCTTCTTGCCAACCCCTCCCTTTCTTCCCTCTCACTTACAGATTGTAAGGCTGCCTCAAGGTTACCCACTTCTTTTTCCATACCTACTAATTCAGCCCTCTCTTCTCTCCCTTTAGCACATCCAAGATTTTTTAAAATCCCCCGTGTATATGTTTCAAAAGCATCCCACACTATTCCAGGGGAGGCGGTGTCCTTATTGATCGAAAAGTATTCTGATGTGGCCTTTTTAAGGCGAGCACCACCTCCTCATCTAAGAGAAGAGCGCGTTTTAGTGTCCACCTACTATTGGGCTGTATTCCTGGGGCCTGTAGTGTCATAATAACTGCTGAGTGATCCGAGATGTGAGCTGGATAGTGTATAATCTTTTTAATATTGGGCGCTAAGCATCTTTCGACTAAAAAATAGTCCAATTTAGAATAGTGGCAATATTTTTTGCTGTGGTAGGTATAGCCTCTCGACTTCCCTCTCAGATGCCTCCAAGCGTCCACTAACCCTAGATCCTGCATCAAGCTTCTCAAGGCATGTCTCGTTCTAGGCACCGGGGCGCTATCCCTTCGTGTGGATCGATCCAGTACGGGATCTAACAGAGTATTAAAATCCCCCCCCACGATCACTGGGGCTAATATGTCAACTAATCTTAGCTCCAACTCTACAATGTGCTGTGGATCGTCCTCATTGGGGCCATAGAAGCCGACACAAATAAATTCACAATCTGCCCATTTCATACCTGCTAAGACCCATCTACCGGAGCTGTCCGTGCTTGAGAACTTAAGCTCAATCTCTCTGCCCCTTCTAAGCGTGTGCAGAATGCAGCTGCCAGAGCCCTCTTAGGGCTCCCACGTCACTGTTCCGCCACTGACGCCGTTCGGCGGCTTCACTGGCTTCCGGTGGCCAAACGGATCCAATTCAAGGCACTTTGCCTATCCTTTAAGATCTTGAAACTAGCCTCACCCAGCCTCCTTGCCAATATGTTAACCCCCTACGAATCCACGCGCGAGCTGCGATCCTCGGGGCAGTACTTAGTCACTGTCCCCCGGGTGAAGCGTGTCCGGGCCGGTGGTCGATCTTTCCATTACATGGCCGCTAAGCTATGGAATTCTCTGCCCTCTCAGATTCGCTGTTTAAATCACTTGTTGGCTTTCAGGAAAGCAATTAAAACCTTCCTCTTTCCGCCAGCTTAGGCCGCCTGCTCTTTTTTCCTGTTGCTTACCAGTTTCTCCTTTACCCTGCTACTCTCTGTGGCTGGCAGCGCCGGGACGCCTTTTCGTGGGGCAGCTGCGCGCTATATAAATCTGGTTAACAATAACAATAACAATTAAAATTGCGACACCCTTGCAGCATTGTGCCTGGTCGGAGACTAAAACATTCTGAACCCAGCCATACCTGCTAAATAATTCCCTACTCTCGCCTGCCAACAGATGTGTCTCCTGTAACACCATAATTTGCGCCTGGCTTTTTACCAGATATCTCAGCACTACCCTCTGGCTAGATCTTGACCTAAGGCCATTCACATTCCTTGTGAGTACATCAATGTTGGCCATCATACTTCCTCTCTAATTCCCACCTCCTGCTTCATCTCTGGCTCAAACAAACTCTCCTGACTGAGTGATATTGAGGACTTTTTTTTTAACCCACTGCTCCCCACCCATGCACCTTCCCCCGCCACCACCACCCCACCCCGCCCCACTAATCCTACCCTAGGGAACCCTCCCTTTCTTTTTAGGCATAAAAATGCCTAATGGGCAAACCATTTGGGGGAAAGACAATTAGCACTAAAATAAGGAGAGAGCATACTGTTGCGCTTAACACGCACCAAATTACATTAATCAGTTGCTTGTCACTTAGTCACATCTTGCTTCTTTTTTATTGTATCGATTAATGTCTCTACATCGCCTACTGAGCGATAATTGTGCATTTGGATGTCCCACATTATGCGTAGCATTGCGGGGAATTTTAGTTGGACCTTGGCCCCAAGCTTCCGTAGCTCCTCCATCTTGTTTCCTAGCTCCCATTGCCTCTGTTCCGTAGATTTACAAATATGTGACCTGATTACTATCGAGTAGCCATTGACTGAATACGGTCCATTTTTTAGGGCCCCGCTGAGGATTTCCTCTTTGATAGTATAAGAAAGGAAATTCACCAGAATCTTCCTGGGTTTGACTCTTTGGGGGTTGCAGCGGAAGGGCTCTCTATGTGCTCTTTGAATTTCCTGCTCAAAATTTATGTCTTCCTTATCCTTCAAGATCGTGTTTCGAAGTAACTTAATTATGAAGGCCTCCATATCCGCTCCCTCCTCAGCTTCTGGGATATTCAAAAATCTTAAATTATTCCTTCGGGAATGATTTTCCAGTCTCTCGAGATCTTCCCTTAAGCTTTGATTTTGTTTGGCTAGCTTAGTAATCTCAGAGGCATTTTTGTCACGTCTTGTTTTACTGCTTCCACGTCTTCTTCCAGCATCTTAGTACGGAGGGTGACCTCATCTAGTTTTTGTGTTAGCTCCGAACAGGAGGTTTGTATGCCTACCTGATTAGCTTCCGAAACTTCGAATCGACTCTTGATTTTGTTTTTCAGCCCTACTAGAATACTTGCCAGTGAATCCTCTGCATGTCCCTTCACCTCTTTCGGCGTTCTTGTTCCACCGACTATGGCTATTTTTGAACTCTACAGACTCTCCTGGTGTATCCATCATTGCCAGCGCTTCAAACCTGTTGCTAGTGGGAATTGTAACTGCTTCTTCTTGAGCTATTACAAAATTTGAATCGAGTTTGTTTTTGTTGTGGGGGTCAACTTGAGCTACTTGTGCTACTTTCATCACCACTAGGTCCCATGCTGAGTGCCTCTGCTCCTAAGTTTTTAGGAGCTGTTCCCCCCGAGCTACCCTTCTGCATACTTGGTAAAACGCAAAAGAAAGATTTAAGCGAGGGTGTGATTTTTATGGGTTTACTAGTTGCCTTTTTATTTTTATTCCACCTATTTTTTTTATGGAGATTTGCCTGCTCTTCTACTTTGAAAGCCCCCTCCACATTGCTGACCTCGCCTTCCCTTAGCAGTATTTTTTACTTCCTGCACTGTGCCTGAAAGGGGGTCTGACCCTGAAGAAACAGGTAAAAGCCTGCCTTACCTCCCCCGATGTTTCTGGTTCTCAAGGTGTACCTGGAGGGTTTATCTCCGACCTCACCTTCCTTAGCGATGCCTTTCTCCATATGCGGGGGGTTGGAGCCTCCTAACCTCACCTCCTTAGAGTAGCTCACTCTCTCGCCTGGCTCTCTCTGCTTCAGAGCTCCCACTGAGGCTGCCCGGTCTCCATCAGTTGCCTCGAGGTACTGCGGGCAGTCTCGACTTGTGTTGAATCTGACCCCAGCCCAGGCGGCGGCTTCCCTGCAGCGTCGTAGCCCCGCAGCCGCCTCCTTCCACCGAGACCCCGAGGTCCTGCAATGCAGCCGCCAGCTTTCAGCCGTCCCCCCGCCTGCCGCCGATGGAGAGGCCCGCACCTCTAGCATTCTCCGGTGCATATTTTCGCGGCTGTTCTAGTGCATTTTCGAACGCTTTCCCCCGAATGGCGCCCGCGGCCGTCTAGCACACGGCCGCCATGTTCCCCGCTCTGCCCAATTCAATTTGACTGACAATTATGTTAATTGTGCAATTCACTTTTTGTAAGTTACATTTTAGCTGTGGGTTGTGGGTTTTGTAGGCGTAGAGGGTGGGAAGTAAATACATTTGAATTAAGTAATAATTAATTTTTAATTGATGTTAATTATGTAATTGGTAATTAATTGTTAATTGTGCAATAGTTTTTTTCAAGTTAAACTTTAGCTGTGGGGTGTGGGTTTTGTAGGGGTATAGGGTGGTAAGTAAATACATTTTAATTAAGTGACAATTAATTTTTAATTGATATTAATTATGTAATTGACAAATAATTATGTTAATTTTGTAAATAGTTTTTGTTACCTTAAATTTTAGGAGTATGTTGTGGGTTTTGTAGAGGTATAGGGTGGGACGTAACTAAATAAGAATTATTTTACAATTCATTTTTGTTATTAATTAATTTTTAAATAATATTCATTCTTTAAATGAAAAATAATTATGTAAATTGTGTAATATATTAAATGTTTTTATTTGGGTGTGCGTTGTTTTTGTATGTGTAAAGGGTGTGTAGAAAATTAATTATGCTAAATAATAAATAAAGTTAATTTATACAAATTATAGAAATGATGAATAATTATGCAAAATATGTAATGAAATTATTTTTTATATTATATATTTGGTGTCAGTTGTTGAATTTGTAGGAGTAAATGGTGGGAAGTTAATTAAGTATTAATAATTTAAAATTACCTAATTATTAATAATAAATATTTAATTGAGATTTAATTATAAAAATGATGGAAATAATAATGTTTACATTTATATATTTGGTCTGTGTTGATTTATTTGTATGGATAAAGGGTGGTAATTAACAACGAGAATTGTAGGAATAAATAATAATTGATAATATTTAATTATTTAACATTTGTACATAATATTATTTTAATCAAGACTTTAGATATGTGTTGTGTACTTTGTTGAAGTATAGGGTAGAAAGTTAAATAATACATTTAAAAATAGTTAATTAAAAAAAAAATTTATGTTATTTATTATTGTATGTGTTAATTGTGTTGTGGTTTTTTAATGTAAATTATATTGTATTTATTAGTTATTATTTTGAGAATATAAAGCCTGATTACGATGGTGGTGGGACCGCCACCGCCGGGCCATCGGTGGCGGTCCCACCGCCATCGGCCCCTGCAGGTCCGTCCTCCGCATTACGATGTGGCAGGCGGAGGCATCCGATGGGCTCAAGGAGCCTGTCGGCCCGTCGGAGGGACAGTAATCCCTACAATAGGGATTATAATGTCCCTTTCCGCCTGCCCTTTCATGGCGGTCCGCCGGCCATAAAAAGGCAGGCGGAAAGTAACTTTGAGGGCCCATAGCGGGCCCCCCTTGCCCCCTGGCCCTCCCCAGTGGGGTCTGGGGGGCAACATCCCTGCACCGGGTGGCAGGCAGCGCATGGTGCCTGTCACAAGGTGCAGGGATGTTTCAAAATATGCCTCTTAGCAGCGACGCCTGCACTTTTAAAGTTAAAAATGCTCTTATATGTAATGATAAGGAAAAAGGAATCTATGTGAAAAAAAAAAGTTTGCCTAGGATCACACAAATTGGGCAAGCAGGGAAGTCAGTATTGGTTCCTGATTATCTACTTTCACATTTTAAAATTCAACCAGCAGATGTATATTTCCATCTCTCTCTCTCTCTCTCTCTCTC
Organism: Calotriton arnoldi; assembly: GCA_963921515.1. NCBI lineage: Eukaryota > Metazoa > Chordata > Amphibia > Caudata > Salamandridae > Calotriton > Calotriton arnoldi. The sequence goes on from CAWUFW010005816.1 coordinate 528,116, forward strand.
TCTCCCCCTCCCCATCTCTCTTGCCTCCTCCCCTCTCTATCTCCCCTCCCCCTTTCCCTCTTCCTCTTCCTCTCCCTCTCCCGTTTTACATCAAAGTTCAGTGTTTAGTATTTTATTCTTGGTGCACGATGAGAAAACCTGACACAGACCCGGCAAACCAGGCTCAGCATTTCCCAGACCAACTACCAAGCAAAGAATGCAGTTATTATGAGGGTGTTACACCCCAAACATCCCCTTTTAAGCTATGCTTCTGAGCATATGGTGAGTGCTGCGTCAGCATCAATCCTCCAAAATGAGTGTCAGGGATAGCCGATATGTCAGGCAACCACACTCTTTGATCCCCGCTGACGTCACTTGGGGGAATCATGTGTCCTAAACTTAGTCATCTCTACTACTTCTGATTTTACACAACCATGGCTCAGAGAAAGGTTAAAAAGTAGGCGCTAAAGAATACAAACAAGGCTCTTACAACCCTCTTTGCTCTCTGTTTTTTTCCACTGCCTTTTTAACAGCTAAGACGAGCAGTTTCAAGGGACGGTGGTAGGCTACCAAAGGGAATGCAGTAGCTCGCGGTTGATACCCTGACTCTCATTGCATTGCTGTACATGGGGTGAAAGTGTTCGTTTACACTGTCCTGCAAGTTGCAGTTGAGAACAGCAGTTTCTGTTCACAGCTTGTGGTGTGTGGTGTAGTTGGGGACAGTAAAGTTTTTCACAGGCTGTGGTGGATACTGTAGTTGAGGACAATAGTCTCTGTTCACACTGTGGTGTAGGCAAGAGCTGAGACAGAAGTGTCTATTCATTCATAGGCAATGGCGTGGGGTATAGTTCATAGATAGGAGTCTCTTTTCATACCCTTTGGGATGTGCTCTGATTGGGGGCCACAATGTTCACAGCCTGTGCTGTGTGGTTTTGCTGAAGGTAGCGGTGGCTGCTCACAGCCTTTGACAAGAGCTGTTGTTGTTCAGCAGTGTCTGTTCACAGCACTGTGAACAGGTAGGACAGCAGCGTCTGTTCAAAGCATATAGAATAGGACAGTGGTTCTTAACCTGTGGTCCAAGGACCCCTGGAGGTCTGTGAGGCCTACTCAGGGGGTCCAAAACTGTGTTACAAAATTAAATAATAACAAACTTGATACATTGCAATTAATAAAGAATAAAGAAATAAAGAAGCAAAATTGAAAATGTGAAAACCTTTTTTATATTTAATTGTGAATTAAACAAAATATTTTAAAATTCGAGCAGTTGCTTGGTGTATACTTGTTTTGTATTTTTGTGTATTGTTTTGATGTTCAAATCATATAAATTGCTTAAGCCAGTGGTCCCCTGCTTCAAATAATGACTCAGTGGGGGTCCCCGGATTCCACTAATGGTTCAGTGGGGGTCCACAGAAGTCAAAAGGTTAAGAACCACTGGGATAGCTCAGTGTAGCAGGGTTTGTTTACAGCCTGTGTTGTGGGCCGTATTTGGGGGAGCAATGCCTGTTCAAATCCTGTAGTGTGGATTGTAGTTCAGGGTATTAGAGTCGGTTCATAATCTTCAGTCCTCGCTGTAGATGAGAACAGCACTGTATGTTCACAGCATGTAGTGTGGGGATGTAGTTATGTGAGCTGTTGGGGGTGACTGTTCACAGCCTGTGGTGTGAGCTGTAGTCGGGGCATGGGCATCTGTTCAGACGTGTGGTGTGTGCTTTTATTGAGGGTAGCAGTGTCTATTCACAGTCTGTGGTGTGTGATTTAGTTGAGGATAGTAGGTTTTATTCACAGCCTACGGTGTGGGTATAGCTACATTGCAGTTTCTGTTAACAGGTTGTCGCGTGAGCTGTTGTTCCGTTCAGTAGTGTCTGAGTACAGCCTGTGGTGTGTCCTATAGTTAAGAGAAGCAGCGTCTGTTCACAGCCTGTGCTGTGTCCTGTAGTTAAGGGCAGCAGTGTCTGTTCACAGCTGTGGTGTGCCCTGTGTCTGAGGGCAGCATTGTCTGTTCCCAGTCTTTGCTGTGTCTTGTAGTTAAGGGCAGCAGTGTCTGTTCACAGCTGTGGTGTGCCCTGTGTCTGAGGGCAGCATTGTCTGTTCCCAGCCTTTGCTGTGTCTTGTAGTTAAGGGCAGCAGTGTCTGTTCACAGCTGTGGTGTGCCCTGTGTCTGAGGGCAGCATTGTCTGTTTCCAGCCTGTGCTGTGTCCTGTACTTAAGGGCAGCAGTGTCTGTTCACAGCTGTGGTGTGCCCTGTGTCTGAGGGCAGCATTGTCTGTTCCCAGCCTTTGCTGTGTCTTGTAGTTAAGGGCAGCAGTGTCTGTTCACAGCTGTGGTGTGCCCTATGTCTGAGGGCAGCATTGTCTGTTTCCAGCCTGTGCTGTGTCCTGTAGTTAAGGGCAGCAGTGTCTGTTCACAGCTGTGGTGTGCCCTGTGTCTGAGGGCAGCATTGTCTGTTCCCAGCCTTTGCTGTGTCTTGTAGTTAAGGGCAACAGTGTCTGTTCACAGCTGTGGTGTGCCCTGTGTCTGAGGGCAGCATTGTCTGTTTCCAGCCTTTGCTGTGTCTTGTAGTTAAGGGCAGCATTGTCTGTTCACAGCTGTGGTGTGCCCTGTGTCTGAGGGCAGCATTGTCTGTTCCCAGCCTTTGCTGTATCTTGTAGTTCAGGGCAGCAGTGTCTGTTCACAGTTTGTGATGTATGCTGTAGTTAAGGGCAGCAGTGTTAGTTCGCCTCCTGTGATGTGGGCCTCAGGTGCTGTTGAAAAGTTTTATTTCACAGCCTCTGATGGGGGCTCCAGGTGTCAAGCAGTGCCAGATCACAGCCTGTTGAGTGGGAAGCAGAGCACATCTTGCAGGACACAAGCCAAGGGTACACGCGGGTAGAAGGCGTCTACCCGCTCTTTTCACAGAGTGGGCGCTGTCTACCCTGCTAAGAGGTTGGGCCCCACAGAAAAATGCAAAACTTGTCCCGGTGTAATTTTCAGACACGGAGACACATTCAGCAGTGCCTGTCAGCCAGATGAACTCCTCAGGATCAAGGCAATGCTCAAGTGGTCCACCTCCCGATCTTTCTAACTGCTGCTTGCCATTAAAGCACAGACAGTTGGAAGGATCAAGCGAGGGAAGGAAAGGAAGAGGACAGCTGGGAGGGAGATCTGGAAGACACAGCAAAGTCACTGTATTAATTACTTCAATTACCATATAAGTACTTCGCTAGTATCCAGACTTGTGATCAATACCACCTTAACTGAAAAGAAAATGAGTTCAGCTGAACCTGTTCTAGGAGCCTTTAATGGGATGGATTCTCCCCTTGACTCTTAGTCACTGAAAGGGCACAGGAAACGTCTTTTCCTCTCCCTTTTCCTGTTTAGCAACAAAAGGCAGGTGATCTGACAAGTATTATTCTTCATTCCTGCATGCTAATAATGGAGTTCTCTCCCTCCGTATTACTGTTATTTGCACAGTCTACAGGACTGTTCAATCTTTGATTAAAACAAAGTTTCCTCACTCCGCCCTAATCCTTTGTTTATTGAAACAAAAATATCTAAGCAAGTCTTTAGCGGAGTCCACCTGCTCTTTAGCCAACAAAATTAGTACAAAAGCGAAGCCCACCCATGTTCCAAACTGACCCGCACTTGCCTTTTGTTTGTTGTGCCAGCGTGGGTTGTCGCTATTAGAACTGCCACCAATTGTGCAGGCTCAACCGGGTGACTTCCTATGAGCCATCAATTACTGAGGCAATCACAGTGTAACTTCCTAAGAGTCATCAATCACTGAGGCATCACAGTGTAACTTACTGTGAGTCATCAATCCCTGTGGCAATCACGGTGTAACTTCCTATGAGTCATCAATAATAATCGCTGGAAACTGTTCGGGCTATGAGTCAGTGACCTAAAACTGTGCGCCCTGTGAGGAAGTACAGCCTTCTGGGCAATGTAGTCTCTCTAAAGCTCAACTGAAAAATACAACATAGAAAGTAAAACAGAAGAACACATGCCCCTTTAGAATAGCCCCTGAGCCCAAAACGACTCTGTGTTGTGTTTAGCAATAATCAACACAATATCTTTAAAAAAAAAATATATATATATATATATTCACTGAAAAAACCATAGGTTTCAGGGACGTTATAGTTACAAATTAGCATTTAAAAAACCTTTGAAATTCACTGAAAAAACCATAGGTTTTAGGGACAGTTATAGTTAGTTGGACATTGCACTCGTACAAAACCCGTGAAATTCCCCCGTTATAGTTAGTCCAGCTAACTATAACTCACGCCCGCAATGCACTGCTGATGACGTCACATATTACATCACTCATGACATGGTCAGTGACATCACTGATGACATCACTGATGACATCTCAAATGACATCACTGATGACATCACTGATGACATCATCCAGTGACTGTGTGTTTCTGTAAAGTTTAAATATTTTTAATATATATAGGAAAAGACGTATTGAAGAATGAGTGGGTGTGTAAGTGTCTGTATGGATGATTTAGTAGGTGCGTGACTGACTGTATAAGTGAGTGATTTAACGTATCTTACTGAATGCATGGGTTAGTGACTAAACTGGGTGAATGTCTGTATCCGTCTGTCTGTTGCTTTGTAAGTGGCTGCATGTGTTTGAGAATAGCTACATGAGTGTCTATATGAGTTATTGAATGCTTGTGTGAGTATCTGTATGGGTGCCTGAGTGTTTGTGTGGGAGGGGTGTGTGCGACTCTGTGCATAGATGTGTGAGTGGGTGATTCACTGGGTGGATGGTTTCAAGAGTGCATCTGTGATAGACTGTATGGGTGGGTAAGTGTGTGTAAGAGTGTGTTAGTGAGTGAATGTATGTCCCAGTGGTACATGTGTGAGTAACTACATATGTGAAAGGCAGTATATATGTGTGTTGGAGTATATAAATAGCTATAAGCAAGAGTGACTGATTGTGATAGTGGCTGTATGGATGAGTGTGTGCTTGTATCAGTGATTGTATAAGAGCGTAAGAATGTGCTAGTATTTGTATGAGTAAGTGAGCTGGTGTGTGTATAACTGTATAGGTGAGTAAATGGTAGTGTGTTTAATTATTTGCATGACTGACTAGGTGTGTGAGTACCTCTATGGATGAGTGGCGGTGTTTGAGTGTCTATATAGGAGTATGAGTGCATATGATAGTCCTGTACTGAGTGACCGTAAATATGAGTGACTGTTCGGGTGAGTGAGTGGATGTGTGTGTGTAGACCTAAGAATCAGTGAGTGGGTATGTAGTTATTGGTGTTGGAGTGTCTATGGTTTTGCGAATGGCAGTCTGTACTTTAGAGTGGGTGTATCAAAGGTTATATTAGGGTGTGAGAAGATGCATGAAATTATCACATGGATGATGTCATCAGTGATGTCATCAGTGATGTCATTTGAGATGTCATCAGTGATGTCATCAGTGATGTCACTGACCATGTCATGAGTGATGTAATATGTGACGTCATCAGCAGTGCATTGCGGGCGTGAGTTATAGTTAGCTGGACTAACTATAACGGGGGAATTTCACGGGTTTTGTACGAGTGCAATGTCCAACTAACTATAACTGTCCCTAAAACCTATGGTTTTTTCAGTGAATTTCAAAGGTTTTTTAAATGCTAATTTGTAACTATAACGTCCCTGAAACCTATGGTTTTTTCAGTGAATTTCAAAGGTTTTTAAATGCTAATTTGTAACTATAACATGTCTGAAACCTACGGTTTTTTCAGTGAATTTCAAAGGTTTTGTAAATGACAATTTTTAAATGTATTAATTGTTATATAAATTTTTAAAATACTGATTTACTACATTTTTAGAAACAATTTTTTTTACATATTTTATTATTTAAATTACATTGTAATTACATTATACATTACATTACAAAAAATACTTTCTCAGAATGAATTACTTTAGTTTAAATACTTAGCACATAGGCAATAGACTTTTAAGTACAGTAGTTACAGTTGTTGCAATGTGCAACACATTTTCAAACACAATGCAACATTCAGCTCAATGTGAATTTCTAGTTAAATGCAATTAGTTACTTTATGGATTACTTTTCTAACCACAGGACTGGATCCTAGATTCAGTCCTGGCACATCTCCTGTAAACAGTTGAGTAAAAGCGTTTTGGTTACAGTCGTGATTTTTAAGGAATATTATTGTACTTTAAAAGTTGACACTTAGAAACTTTTTCTCATAGAATCACCAATGTTATCCTATGGAAGGAAATTCACTTAGCAGGTAAAAACTGTTATCGTTACTTTTTCTTACTCAGTGTTGGATCCTGGATCCAGCACTGGTGCATCTCCTGTAAACAGTTGAATGAATGCGTTTAAGTCATACAGGCGATTTTTAAGGAATATTTGTAGTTTGTGAAAATCGACACTTTGAAAGTTTTCTGCTGAAAACCAGACAATGGATTCCTATGTTAGAAAATATAAGTTACTGGTAAGTACGGTTAAAATTACTTTTCAGGGTCAGTGCTGGGCTAAAAGATGCAGCACTGGGTTCTCTCCTGATAACAGGTGAGTAAATTGGAATTCGTACTTTGGTTGATTTTAGAGGAATATTATAAAGTTCCAAAACTCCACACTTAGAAGAATTTCCAAGTGAAACCAGTCAATGTTAGCCTATGAAGGAAATTCAAGTTACCGGTAAGTACGGTTAAAATTAATTTTGAGGATCAGTACTTGGCTGAAAGATGCAGCACTGAGGTCTCTCCTGATAACAGGTGAGTAAATCAGAATTCGGATTTCGGCTGATTTTAGAGGAATATTTTAAAGTTCCAAAAATCAACACTTAGAAACTTTTTCAGCAAAAAGCAGGCAATGATATCCTATGCAAGGAAATTCAAGTTACTGGTAAGTACGGCTAAAATTACTTTTGAGGATTAGTACTGGGCTGAAAGATGCAGCACTGAGGTCTCTCCTGATAACAGGTGAGTAAATCGGAATTCGTATTTCGGCTGATTTTAGAGGAATATTTTAAAGTTCCAAAACTCCACACTTAGAAGAATTTCAAAGTGAAACCAGTCAATGTTAGCCTATGAAGGAAATTCAAGTTACCGGTAAGTACGGTTAAAATTACTTTTCAGGACCAGTACTGGGCTGAAAGATGCAGCACTGAGGTCTCTCCTGATAACAGGTGAGTAAATCGGAATTCGTATTTCGGCTGATTTTAGAGGAATATTTGCACAATGGTGAAGGGCGGGGGCGGGGCCTCAGGTGACATCTGTGCAAACGCGCCCCGTTGCGCGCTTTAAGTTGGGGGATTAAGTCCCCTTGAATCCTGAGGGTCCCTAGGGGCCAACTAGCCCACCAGGAACCTCCAATATGCGCCAGGGGCTGCGTTGCAGAGACGTGTAGAGAGGCCACACCCTTTTACACCTCTCTGCAACGCAGCTCTGTGGCGCTTTCTGGATGTACCTGTTGGGCTAGTTGGCCCCCAGGGACCCTCAGGATTGAAGGGGATTTAATTCCCCATCTTAAAACGCGCCACGGGGCCTGTTTGCACACATGTCACCTGAAGCCCCGCCCCTCCCTTCACCACTGTGCAAACGCGCCCGTGGCGCGTTTTAAGTTGAGGGATTAAGTCCCCTTGAATCCTGAGGGTCCCCGGAGTCCAACTAGCCCACCATATACCTCCAAAAGCGCCACAGAGCTGCGTTGCAGAGAGGTGTAAAAGGGGCGTGGCCTCTGTACACCTCTCTGCAAGGCAGCCCCTGGCGCATACTGGAGGTACCTGGTGGGCTAGTTGGCCCCCAGGGACCCCCAGTATTCAAGGGAATTCGTTCCTCCTCTGCAAACGCGCCAGGGGCGCGTTTGCAGAGTGGTGAAGGAAGGGGGCGGGGCCTGCGGGCCCGATCGTTTAAAAAAAAAAAAATTGTTTTTCTTCCCTGAAGGGGGGCTGTGTGGCCCCCCTTCCTTTTTTCTTTTTTTGGGCCCTGGGGACCCCATCCCCCAGGGCCTTACCCCTTTTAAAATTACCTTTAAAAAAAACGGGAAGGGGGCCGCGTGGCCCCCTTCCCTTGGCCTGTATTGGCCCCGGGGACCCCATCCCCGGGGCATGGCCTCTATATTTTTTTTTTTTGAGGGGGGCAGCGTGGCCCCCTCCTCTGGCCATTTTAAGGCCCCGGGGACCCCATCCCCCGGGGCCGGCCTTTCCTTTTTAAAAAAAATTTTGGGCTCTTTTTGGGGAGGGGGTGGCCCCCTCCCGGGCCACTACTTGCCCCGGGGACCCCATCCCCGGGGCTGGCCCTCTCCGTTGGGGACTGTGGGGGGTCCCCAATCCCCCACAGTCCCGCCGGCTCCCCACGTCCCTTGGGAGCCGGCATTGCTGTTCCACATGGGGAGCAGCTGACATGCTGCTCCCCATGTGGAAAAGCTATCGCTTTGGATATTGGAAGAGAGAGCAGGTTTCCTGCTCTCTCTTCCAATATCCAAAGCAGTTTGCTATGGCAGGACGGGAGCCGCGAGGCTCCGTCCTGCCATAGCAAACTACAGTGTCCCGGGGTAGGCACCCCGGGACACTGCAGGAGCCGGCCCTGGGGGTGGTGGTCCCCAGGGCCATCAAGGGCTCCAGGAGGGGGCCGCGCGGCCCCCTCCCTACATCAGCACAGCCCCGGGGAGGTGGTGGTCCCGGGGCTTCGGGGGTCCAAAACGGACCCCCATTTTAATTTGTTAGTGCCCCGGGAGGTGGCGGTCCCGGGGCGTGTGGGGGCTGGAGCCCCCACACAGGTTGTTTAATTTTTTTAAAAAGCCCCGGGAGGTGGTGGTCCCGGGGCTGCGGGAGGGCTCAGAGCCCTCCCGCACCATTTTTAAAGAAAGCCCCGGGGGTGGCGGTCCCCGGCGCTTGGGGGCCCTTTGAGGCCCCCATACATAAAATAAACCACCCCCAGCATGCCCCCGGGACTTGGGCCACCCGGGGCAAATACTACTCGAAGCGCGGGAGACCGCGCTTCGATTTTTTTCGGCAGGATTCGCGCACCCTGAGCGCATCCTGACGATTTTTTTTTTTAAATGCTTTTTTTTGCCCAGGGGTCCTTGTGGGACCCCCTGAGCAGGCCTAGGGGTTAGGGTGTTTCTACCCTGCCCCCTTTGTGCGTTTTGCACACTTGTTTTTTTTTTCTCGGCGGGATACGCGCACCCTAAGCGCATCCCGCCGATTTAAAAAAAAAAATCTTTTTCTGCCCAGGGGTCCTTGTGGGACCCCTGAGCAGACCTAGGGGTCAGGGTGTTTCTACCCTGCCCCCTTTTGCGCTTTGCGCACTTGTTTCTGTCCCTCGGTTCTACCGAGGGACAAAATGGCTGCCAACACTTCCTGAATCGGAATGTTGACAGCCAGCTGACAGCCAATTAGCATGCAGCTCGTGATCGGGACGGTGCGCGCAGGGTGCGCTGAGGGTACGCGTATCCGACGCGCCCATAGATATATATGTACTTTTACTTTTGATTTTCTCAGGAACTACTGAACGGATTTACACCATTTAAGCAAAAGGCACCAGTCTGAACCAAGGACTACCTCTTTGCCAAATTTGGTGTAATTCCGTTCAGCAGTTCGGGCTGTAGCTGCGACTAAAGGTTCCTATGGAAAAATGAATGGGGAAAACGCGTTTTGGGACCCCCTTTTTCTCGGCCCCGCTTCACGTATCACCCCGAGACTTTCAGGGTAGGAGCGGAGCGGAGCGCCCCAACAAGTTGGAAACTTTCACGAAGATTCGTCAACCGGCGCCAACGTTATTTCAAATAGAATGTCGTGGATTTCCTATGGATAATAGGTTGTAACTATAACTATCTACTGGCGACCGCCAGTAGATAATGTATATATATATATATATATATATATATATATATATATATATATATATATATATATATATATATATATATATATATGTATATATATATATGTATATATATATATATATATATATATATATATATACATATATATATATATATGTGTGTAATGCCTTATTAGGGGAATGGTAGCGGAGATGCCTGCAGCGTTCATATATCTTGAAGGAGATTTGTGGGTCATGACCGTGCCTGCACGTTGTCTGCTTTTGCTCCAGGCAGCAATGTGCAGGCGGGGAGGGGGATTATCAGATTCCAGGTGTGCCCATAACAAAGGCCGAAGTTAAGGGCCATCAGGCCTCCTTTTGTTGGTGTATCCTGGCTGGGGGCTATCGGGATCCTCACACCTAAATGCAATGAAGGGGAAACAAAGGCACACAGCTTATCATTATCAGAGGTATTTAAGAGAGCACGCTTTTGACCTTGTTCAGTCCCTGTATATGAGAGATATGCATGCACTGCAGGAATGTCAGATGTGTAGATCTGTCCCAGTATTTACACATATAACAATTTGAATACCAGTATTTTGTTTTATTTCTGTAATAGCGCTATAGTGCTACTCATCCCAATGAAGGGTGTCAAAGCGCTTTACTTCACACGTACACATTATACATTGACAATAAATCACATGTGTGTAAATCAATGTGTAGGATGTGTTACATAAGCCAGCTTTGCCTTTCTTGGTGTCCTCCTGCTGCCTGGTGACACTGCCATATCACAACAAAAAAGAATATGCTGTTCCTAAAAGATCCTACAGATCACGGTTATACAAAAGGCAAGTGGGTGCTAGTAGAAATCGGAGAAATGATTATCTCCTTTCAGAAAAAGACCCTCACACCCAGCCAGCTAGGTGTCTTGCTTCATCACTGGGTCTGCTCCTTATCGGGTCGGCGCTGCAATACCCGATCGGCACCCGTGGTGGGGCCTTCTTGGCGGAGATCTTTTTCTTAGCCGTAGGGTGTAGTGCGTGTAAGGGCCCTAGTGAGTGTAGATGTGAATTGTGTGAAATCTAAAACAGGGATAGTGAACCACCCAAAACTATTTTAATGACTGTGGTCACTAACCTGATTAAAAATAGAAAAGGCGCACACGCCTGACCAAGGATTGCAGGGTTGTGTGCTAAAGCTCAGGCCAACATGTTTCATGCCTAATGTTAATTTAACGGCAATTCTTCAGGACCTACTATCGACATTCTACACTTTATGGTTGGTGGTCTAAAGATACAGTTCAGTGACCACTCATACCGCACCCTATAAAGTGGTACCTGTCGATCAATAACACTGCCCAAACTAGGGTCAGCTCAAAACCCCCAAGATGTCACGGCAGGTAGAAACACTGCAAGATTCAGTGTCGTTGTCAGTTCCGTCTGTACACGGGCGACCTACCCCACACTCTGCCGGACTCGGATGGATGTCTCTACGCACACGAGTGCGAGTGATATTCCCCGGTTGGACAGAGATGTAGTGTAGAATGTCGATAGTAGGTCCTGAAGAATTGCCGTTAAATTAACATTAGGCATGAAACATGTTGGCCTGAGCTTTAGCACACAACCCTGCAATCCTTGGTCAGGCGTGTGCGCCTTTTCTATTTTTAATCAGGTTAGTGACCACAGTCATTAAAATAGTTTTGGGTGGTTCACTATCCCTGTTTTAGATTTCACACAATTCACATCTACACTCACTAGGGCCCTTACACGCACTACACCCTACGGCTAAGAAAAAGATCTCCGCTAAGAAGGCCCCACCACGTGGTGCCGATCGGGTATTGCAGCGCCGACCCGATAAGGAGCAGACCCAGTGATGAAGCAAGACACCTAGCTGGCTGGGTGTGTGAGGGTCTTTTCTGAAAGGAGATAATCATTTCTCCGATTTCTACTAGCACCCACTTGCCTTTTGTATAACCGTGATCTGTAGGATCTTTTAGGAACAGCATATTCTTTTTTGTTGTGCTTACGTGGGCCTGTATGCTGGACCTTTTCTATTGGCCCTTAGTCCCTCCTTGTTGTCTTGACACTGCCATATCGCCACAAACCCTGGTGGGACCGGAGTCCCAGGGTCTTCACTCGCCAGCATTGCTACAACATCCTTCACCCTGGTAGAGGTCTACCAGTCCCAGGGTGCAACGCTCCTTGCACAGGTGCCGCTAGTGAGGGGGAGGCACCAGAATCAACATCGCGCATAAAGCGCTACCCCTCCCCCCGCGGTGCGAGACGCGCACGGGGCGAGCCCGGGCAAAGCCCGGGCCAAGGGCGGGCCCGTCCTTGCCCATCATTGACAGGAAGAGGCAGGGCAGGGCCACCTCCCTTTCATCTGGCATTCTGACTTTGAACTGTTCCATGGACTAGCATCGGTTGCTGAGGTATTTATTAATTCTGTTCTCACTTCGTTATATCCCCATGCGGAGTTTCCGCGTTGAATTTTGAAGTGATCTATACTGTCTTTTATCCATTGTGTGCCTATGTGCCAAACGCTATCCAACTTCCATTCGGTTATAGCTTAGACCTGTGAGCACCTGAGGACAAGCTGGTAGGTTTGGCTTGTTTCTCTAGAACTAAGAAGCATGGGGAAAAGAAAATACATGGAGGGAAGTGGGGGTGGAGGTGGTGGTGGTGGTACTGGTGGTACTGGTCGGGCCAACAAAGGGAAAAAGGCTAGGAAGTTACAGAAACACGCAGGCAATAACTGTGTCCTAGACCGCATAGACACCCTTATTAGCGAGTGTGAGGACATTTTAGAGGTAGAGCCAACCGAGCAATCCGGCACTGACAAGTCCCCCCTCAGATCCACTCAATTTACCAGTCGAAGCCCAAGCCGCTACCCCACTATCCCAGCCATGTTCCTCAAACCATGTAAACAAGGGTCCATTACATCAAATACAGAGGGAAAGAGAGACACTATGAGGGCAGGTCAGTCTCTTACCAGCTCTCCTGGCGCAAACTGTCAACAACCAGATCCTGCGATAACCTGTACAAACAGGTTTTCTCCCCTGTCGGAACTGACTATTACTGATAGGGAAGAGAGGCCCCAGCCATCCCAATCACCTCTGACTAATAGCACAGGGATAGTCTCAAGGCCTAATATAGATTCCCAGGACAAGATTCAACTTGTTAACACGCTTCGGCTTGAAATAGGGACTATGAAATCAATGATCGAGGACCTAACCTCCATGGTTAAGCAATTTTCGCAAAGGGACTCTTCCCGTACAGAGAGTGCAAACCTCACAATAGGACACCCTCCCCAACTTTCTCAGGTTAATCACACCGGTAGAGAAATAGCCACCCTTGCCAAGGGCACTAATCACAATGGTCATACGATGTCCCCCCTTGCTGCCAAGACCCAAAAGACAGCGCCATTACCACCCATGGCTAAGCATTTACCTAATTTCAACGTAAGCAATTTCAATGACTACCGTAGCGCAGCAGCAACACGGGACCATCTAACGCAGGGTAGACATACTTTTTCTTCTCAGATTCAACATCCTCCGCGTTGTACACAACCCCGGCTGGCTGAACTGAACACTCCTAACGTGTCCCAAACCCCTAGAATTTACATGGTGAATGTTCCTAAGTAAGACACCAGTATAGGTACAGAAAATGCGGATTCCCTGACTAACAAAGCCATTCATTGGATACAGCATGTCAGGGGATGCCGCTCAGTTATAAAGGATGACATCATCAGGGCTCGTAGGCTTACCTCTTCAGCCCAACAGTCAGATTGTATTGAGCTTACTCTGAATGGGGCGGATCTTGCTGAAAATCTTCTTGCTCTGGAGTTTCGAACCAGTTCTCCGGAATCGTCATCTATTCAGTTTAGACAATCCCTACCGAGTAGCCAGTGTAGTCAACCTGCTAGGCAGACACGCACCCTTTTGACAGGAAGTTCCTCTCTGGAGACTAATGACTGACTTGAGAGTGAGCCCCATTTGCATCAAGAATCCCATAGAGTCCCTACAAATAGTAGGGTCTGCTCTCCTAGCACTAAGCTCCCATGTAACGGCCCCGGCCTGACTCCTAGAACCACAACCACATCACCATCGTTGCCAGAGGGCTTGCGGGTTGCTAGAGGCACATCTTCCAATAGGCCAAATGGGCTACCGCCATCTTGTCATACCCCCCCAAGGGAAACTGTGATATCATGGAACATCGCAGGGTTGAGTTCGAAGGTCACCTCACCCGAATGGCATGCCTTTATTGAGTGTTATGACATCTGCCTTTTCCAGGAAACTTGGTTGGTGGACCCCCTCCACTGCACAGTTTACCTAAACTATTATATTCCAGCTACAAGAGGTGCCAAAGGTCACCCATCAGGAGGACTGACAATTTGGGTCCGACAAGAAACAGGCTATAACATACAGGTACTCCCGACCCAGAGCAATGACATTCTGGCCTTAAGGCTAAAGATGGGTTCACAAGGGTATGTTGATATTTATAATGTCTATGTGAGAGGAACTAGGGGGAAGAAGTCAGTAGTTTTAGCGGCTCTAGACGATCTTCTTGACCTATATTCCAGGGATTCCCAAGTTTTAATAGCGGGGGACTTTAACTCGTCTTTCGAGCCCCTTGTCAATGAGGAGTGTGACCTCATAAAGAGGAAGATGCCCAGTGGGGCATCCCAAAATTGGAACTTCCACCCATAAATAAATGGACGGATGTGGCAATTCAAATTAATTCCATTTGTCTGGAGAAAGGCTTACGGGCGGCAAATGAAAGATCCCCATCAGATAGAAATGGGGCAAATACATTTAATAACGATCTTAGTGCTAGTCGCATAGATTATTTATTAATTAGCTTGAAGCTATGGCACACTTTCGGAGATATGATTGTGAGGGACCGGAAAGAGAGCGATCATAATCCCTTATGTGCGACCCTGGAGTTATTACCACAGAGGGCACCTACTCAGATAGGTAGCGAACTGCTCTCTATTGATGTTGTCCCCACAAATGATATGAGACGCTTAAAATGGGTGAAGATATTAGAGAAGCCCGAACTCATAGATAACATCACTAAGAACATTGACCACGCCATAGCCAAGCTAGAGGCTAGCACGGCCAATACTAAGGTTCCCGAGTTTATAATTCACACCCATAACAAATTCTTTGCACTTCTACGCACTTACTTTATGAAGCAGTGCAAGTTCAAGAGCATTGAATATAAGAAAGTCTGTCATTGGTTCAACAAGGAATGTAGAGTGACACGGGAATCCCTAGGGCATGCTATCAAAGCCGGAGATCCTGCTAAAGTACGAGCTACTAGGCAAATATATAGGAGTACCCAGAAAAAGGCCAAGAAAGCCTGGGATGAAGACAGATGGCAGGATCATAAGCAGGCTTGCGCCATGAATAATAGCAAGCACTTCTGGAACATAATAAAATGGGACAGGGGAGGGCAGCCACAACAGCCACAAAACCATGTAGCCCAGGAAGAATGGGTTAATCATTTTAAACCCCAATATGCCCGTAGTTCATCTGAGACAGACTTGGTCGAGCCCACCTACTCGTTCTATCAAGATGAGGCTTTTTGCAGGGCTGACGTCGACGCTGCCCTTAGATCAGTAACGGGTGGTAGAGCACCCGGCCCAGACGGCATTCCGGCAGATATATTACTTCATGACAAAGCCAGATGGTGTCGGTACATTCTTATGTTGGCTAATGCAGTTGCCTCCGGAGCACCAGTCCCCGACTCCTGGAAAGGGGCTGAAATTATCCCCGTTTTCAAAAAAGGGGATAAATCCCATCCAGGTAACTACAGGCCCATTAGCCTAATAGACTCCTTGCAAAAGATAATGGGGCGGCTAGTTCCTAATAAGGTTCAAGATTGGATAGACAAAAATGGTATTTTATCCCCATTGCAGGCTGGCATTCAGGCGCATACCAGTACCATCGACAGGGTGTTCCGATTTATTTTATTATACTGCAAGACGGTGGTTCTGGGCAAGGGCAGCTTGTATGCTGCCTTCGTTGACCTAAAGTCAGCATTTGATCTCGTCCCCCGTAGTAAACTATGGGTGGTGCTGCAAGAAATGGGGATGTCTTCCGAACTATTAACCCTCATTACTAGACTACACGAGGATAATTATGCCCAAATTCGATGGGGCTCACAGGGTAATGTTACCAATCCCTTTCCCATTGAGAGAGGTGTACGCCAGGGCTGCGTCATGGCACCCACACTATTCTCTTTGTTTATCAATGGGATAGTGAATTGCATGGAGTCTACCGCTACTGACGCCCCAATTTTAGCAGGTGTAAAAATCCCTATTTTATTGTTCGCAGATGACACTAATTATCTCAAAGACCCCGAGTCGCCTCCAGCGAGCCCTGTTAATCTTTGAGGAGTTTTGCTTCTCGCGGGGCTTGGAAATTAATGTGTCAAAAACGAAATTCATGTCTTTTAATCCACATAGAGCATCAAAGGTGGCATCCTTATGAATAACCATCCCCTAGAACAAGTTAGTGCCTTTACATACCTGGGGGTTACTATACAGAATGACTTGAAATGGAAGCGACAGCTTGATTTAGCAATACGGAAGCATCAGCAACTATCGGGAGCTCTACAACTCGAGTTTAACACCTCACTTACAAAACCAGTTAGTCCGGTGCTGCAAATATATAACCTGAAAGTGGTTAGCTCAGCCCTTTATGGGGCAGAGCTTTGGGGTTGCGAGAATCTGTCCAAGCTTACTGTAGCAGAAAATAGGTTCCTACTCAAGATCACCAACCTTCCACAAAGCACTCCAGTGCGCCCCCTACTTTATGACCTTGGTAGAAAAGTACTGGTTGATATAGCGAGATTACGCCCCTTACTATACTGGCGTAGAATTTGGTGTACACCTGAATTGGCAACCTATGCTGCGGGCTTCAAAGGTCTAATAAAGGCAGATAGCTTCCATAGAATTAAATGGTTACAGGAGGTTAGAGCCACTCTAGTAAGCATTGGCATGACCACATTGTGGGATGATCCGGCAAGCTCCCTGTTCCCTTCGAAAAAGATTCTAAAAGAGAAATACTGGGACATGGTGATGCATAACATACAGAGAAATAGTGACACATCCTCACTAACGGGAGGCTTTTTGGAAATCAAACCAACCCCTAGCTTAGAGCAGTACTGGGACACCATAACAAAACAACATGATCGGAAGTTATACTTCCAATTCAGGGTGGGTTCACTGCCAATAAGATCTTTTACAGCTAGATGGGCCAATTCAGGTGACAATACGTGTCCCGCATGCCAGGCCAATCTGGAGTCGCTGGCCCACTTACTGTTTGCCTGCCCAGCATATGCTGCCCCGCGTCGTGCATGGCTGACGCCAATTTGTAAGTCACTAGGCACTAGAAGGAGTGGTGAAGCATTAAGAATATTGTGCACCGACACGTCAACTCCTATTGTCATTGCACTAGCAACATTTTTGGGTTGGTCTTGGGCTATAAGATCACAAACTCTCCCTGCAAATTGAAGGCCGTGTCGGTTATTGCTCATTTGCACATGCACTAGTGGAGCCGCAAGCCATATACTATGTATTGTAGAGACGTTAAGCACCCAAGTGTCTGGATCAATTACCTGTGGCCAAACCATTGTACCCCTTTATTGATGAATTTCAGAAAATGCTGTTGTTTTATAAGTTCGAGTATATATAGTACTTTTAAATGGTTTTATTGACATTTTTTACTTATGATGGCAGATTCAATTTCCTCAAACAGGCTTCAACCATATTTTATACTGTGTTTTATGAAAATATTTATGTATTGTGCTTTTATGACTAAACTGTTGAATAAAGCTTGTTTGGATTGGATTGGCAATACAATCCCAACATCCATACCGAACGAACGTTACAGTGTTACATAAGACTGTGAGGGTTACAAGGTGTAGGAGTCACATGTCTTTCATTGCTCATTGTGCTATATTAGAAGAATTACAATTAGGGCTCCCGGTTTTATGGTATTTTTTTTTTATGTTTCCGTCTGTCTTTTATTTGCCACCTTATTGGTATTTATCCATATTTATTCTGTGTTTTGAGAATAAATAGAGTCGTAAAATGGTATATTTCCACATTTATTTTACTGATAAATATGCACTTATACTTTTCTGCCTGTCGTGTTTTAGAAAATTGAACAGCCAAATATAGCGAAACGCTACACTCACAGGTAAATATCAGCATTATTATACAAATATATGTTAACATATGCCTGTATTTAGGGAAATCTCAACCTGTTTTTTAACTTCCCAGACTGTCTATCTGATCAGGTGTTGTCCTGGAAATTACGAAGATAGTATGGAGAATCACCCACATGAATCACAATTTTCCGCATGTTCCCACTTTTAAAAATAAATGCAGACTGAAAACACTATGGGGCTGATTACGATCTTGGTCAGAAAGGCTCCGACCTTAGGTCGGAGGCTTTCCAACTGAGATTGTCGGTTTCTATTCTGACCGGCTGATTACAATACAGCAGGTCGGAATTACAATCGGACGGTCATTCCGGCTGGATTCCGACGGGCTCTGTCGGTCCTGTCGGGAGCTGGCCCATAATCCATATGGATGGTGTTTTAAACTGTCCGGATTACAATGCACGGTTTCTGACAGGCTTTCCATGCGGGCTTTCCGACATGGAAAGCCTGTCGGAAAGCGTGTTTGGGGGCGCCTAGCAGGGCCCCCTTCTGTTTGTGGCCTCCGGCTGGGGGCTGAGCGGGCACCTATGGTGCCCCCGTGTTGATTCCTTCACCTTGTGGTGCCTGCTACGGGGTGCAGGGATTAACACAATTTCCCATATCTCTATGGGAGCTTGTGTTACGGACGGTTTACGGCCATAACACAAGCTCCCATAGAGAAATGGGAGCATGCAACCGCACCATGTGCAGTCGCATCGTAATTTGGTGGTTGGGATCGCCGACCAGAGGTCGGATGGTCCTGTTTCCGTGACCGCCCGACATCGTAATAAGCCCCATTGTTTTCTGCCTGTATTTACCTGCAAAAATTTGTAAAAACGAAAAACTGGAAGCCTTAATTACAATTTATGAACTGCAAGTAACAAAAGGATCTCTGTGTTAAAAACAGTAACCCACTTATCAAATTTACATAAAATAAAAATTCGTCATCTGCATGTTACATAATGTGCGATGCAGGAGGCACATTAACCCTCTATGCTACTTTTATTCAAAACTGGGACTAGACAAAACACAGATCTCTCCAACAAATACGTTAACCTCCAGAGTTATCTTACCATTATTATTTTTCCCTGAGATTTTGTTGGCACCCAAAGATCTCTACAGCAGGTGCCTTAACCCAGTGACGGCTGGTGACATTTGAAAGTGGTGAAGCATAAAGGTGATTGCCAACTGTCTTGCCTCTTAATCCACTCATGGTTTATCATTATGTTTACGTTTAAAAACTGTGACTTTTAATAAATATTTCTCAGTGCAGTGGAATAATGTGACATATTAATGTCAAAGCTTCCTCCTGTTAAAGGAATACACTTTTTTGACTTTTGAAGAGACTTTATAATATTTTACATGATGTTTGCTGTCTGATTTACGTAGCAAACATTTTCAGGGCTTGATTCGTGGACGGGCTCTAAGAGTCGGGCCAAACCTTTGGCTCGACCCTGGCTTGACTCTCCCTGTTAATGTGTTGGCTTGCCCACTTTTATTATACTCCAGGAAACCTTAGTCACCAGGTTGGATTCAATATTAGAAAAATATAGCTTGTCAGGACCTCTCAGGCGCTTCATGGACTCAGGCCGCGAGAGGAGCTTTGAATTCGAGCTCTGATCCAACAGAGCCAGGCCTCTCAATGATTCCCGGGCAGTGCAGGCTGAGATGTATCTGCGGTGGGAAATAACACGAGAGAGGTGCACGGCGTACAATCCAGAGGACACCAGAACAAGTGCCTGTAGCAATATTACAGGACATTTTATGTCTGGACCTTTAGAAAACATTAACATTCGCAATACTTGTACATGGGCAACATCTAGTGAACAACTGGAATCAACATTACACATTTTTATTGTGGAACGATCTCGGCGCTGAAGAGAGAATATAAATATACAGCGTAGCCAAATAGAACATTTTCATCCCCAAATTCTCTTCATACACCTTCATTCTGGTATTAAATTACCCAGTAGAGAGCGAGCAGTATATGGAATAGTGGGATGAGGAGTTCTATATGCCCCAGGAAGAAGAAAGATTTTCCTGGTGCAAAGTAAGGTTACACTCGTTTTTCTGCCATTTAACGTTACTTGCTAAATGCTGTCACTAACCGCTCCAGATGTCATAAAGTACTTACTGCTACGCTTCGCATATATGTCCGCATATATGTGGGACAGGACGTGAAGGGGAGAAATAAGAATAAAGTAAACTCTCAGCCAGGCCTCGCCCTTATAAGAGTCTTTTCCAGTCTCTCGCCTCATGCGCTATGCGCTGGGCCTGAAAAGGGAACAGAAGAGACTAGCATTGGACAGAAAATAGCCAGTCATTGCATGGCTTTATATTAAAGCCAAATAGTGATTGGCCTGTGCTGTCTCACTACTAGACCTGGCCTACTAGTGTCTATAGTGCCAATTGAGATGCTGCTCCCTTGCTTAAACAGCATGAAAGCACCGCCAGGTTTGGCTGGAGCAGGCACAACCAGTGCTCCCTAAGAGACCGGGGAAATGCGGCTGTGATTCTCAGGTCACTAGTGTTGCACAGGTAGGGAAGGCCTCAAGTGCGCATGTCGGGTGAGACAAGGAAAGACACCCGTTCAACCTGACATGCGCACTTCAATTAAGTGCAGATCCAGCTAGCCTGTTGCCAATAATTAAGCTCCACCCCCAGTCATGATAGAATAAAGGCACTCACATGCAGTATGATCTGTGCATTAGACCCAACGGCTGAATAAAAGCACCGCGACTGGGCCAGAAATTCTTTTTTTTTTCTTATTTATTATTATTTTACATTTTATAACACGGGGGCCAGCGGGGCAACAAATATAGGAGGGTCAACTTCCCCAAGCCACAGTAGAGAAAGCGCCCCTGCCTTAACCCCATAAGATATTTTAAAATGCAGATTTTGCAGGCAATTAAGCAGAACAGATTTACTGCGTTACGTTTCTGGTTTCTGCCAATTTCTTTGTGGCAGGATTTTAAAAAATCAAAGTATAAGTTGACGCCCAGATTTTGCGTTGGGTTGCATCACTTTTTTGGCACAACCGACACAAAATCTCTTTTGTTAAATATTATAATGCACTCAAATGTACTCATAATAGATTTGCTAAACATATGTGTGAGGTTTTAAGATCTAATGTCACTCGTTATATCATTTCGTGTGAGGTCATGAGCTGTGATGCCACATGCAATGTCATCTGCCGTGATGTCACTCACTGTGATGTCATGCGCCATGACGTCACTTACATACTGCCTAAATTGGTTAGTCCCCCCACTTCTTTTTTAAGACTTGTGCCCTGGCAGCATGTGACGTGTCCTGCGGTCATGTCTGCTGCCTGTTCAATGCATCTTATGTGGGGTACACTTGGCAGGCGCAAGTGTTCATTTGGAGGTACAGAAGTTTACTGGCTGAATGCCAGCAGTCACCTCACAGAAAGACATCTGTGTGTGAAAAAAACAGTGCACGCAGCAAACAGAAATGATCAGAGCAGACACTAGAAATGTAGAAATCCAATCAAAAAATAGAGTAGAGGAAATGAAGAGCGATTCATTCCAGAGTGGATTGGACAGGGATGTACGGAACACCGCCGCAAAGCAAAAGATGAATCTTATCTGGAACTCAGAGGGGGAGGGAGGGATTAAAAGCAGAAATAACCCTGAAAAGTGACATTGAGAACGTAGAGATGGAAGAAGCAAACAGGCAAAGAAATGAAGAAAGCACCTCGCGACAAAGTCACTGTGAGTCATTCCGCCCTCCAGGGCTTTAGCCTGCTCTTAGATGCCATGCGTGGAGACTACGCGCGACTAGGGGGGCATTTTCCTCTTTTATCCTTTGGCTAACAATGTATCTTTTTATCACATGAAACACCCGCTGACCATTGTTAACCCCTTTGGTATCTACAGGTAGCAGCAGGGAATGGAAGAACAAGAAAAATAGTAGTGTTAAAATGACTATTCCATGCTTCTGTTCGCCTTTCTCATTCTAGGATGTACTTTCTAAATCAATCCTCTCATTGGAGGATGAAAGGTTCCTTTCTTCCCTTCTGAAAGCCTCAATATTTCAATGTTTCTGCCCCAAATGCTGTTCTTTGGATTTTGCATATTTCAAACTAATACACGACAATTTGAAGCTAGGAAATGGGCATGCAATAGTCTAAATAGAGTTCAGAGAACGTATCCCTAGAGGTCCCATATATTATGTACCCACCTGCTTCATTATGGTTCCCAATCTGTTTTAAGATGGCACACTTGCTACTAATTGTCCTAAGCTGAATACTATTGCTTTTATTAGTTTGAAATATACCATATCTACCCTGAAATATCTTAGAATGTACATACCAGGTTCACATTTTCCTTCATTAGATCTATTGAGCTAAATTTGCATTGAATGAATTCATGTAAAACAGACTAGCTATAAAAGATTACAATTACTTCCAAAACTATAGCGTGAAAGAGTGACTCTCCAACCAATATCCTTCTTATTGTAAACATGACAATTACCACGAAGCTGCAAACAGGCCCAATAAATCTGATTCAATAGGAATGCTAAATTAGTTTAAAATAGAAAAACATTCTGTTTCTGAAATCCCCTTCATAGCTAGTAATCTCTGCATTAGGCACACATTTGGATGTGCCTTGTAAAAACAGTTACCATTTTCTTCTCAGCAATAGCTGAAAGATTTTGTTGGTCTGAGCAGATCTGACCTTTTCTAAAAAAGACCCCATGATTTAATTGTGAGAAGGTAAACTCCCTCATCTTCTTCTGGGGTGATGGCTTGGATTCTGATGTTCTAAAGCATATTTGGGGGTACATTGTTCTCTGTACAGCAGGGGACTTCTACAACTCCCTGTCTAAAAGCCATGTTATCTCCTCTTACAAAGGATTGTCCCTTCCCAGGGTGTTTAGTAAGAGGCCTGAAAAAAAACTCTCTTAGATCCCACCTTGAAAAAAATATGCATGTTAGTTTTTACTAGTACACTAGCCTGTGGACGCAATGCCCTTCCCCAGTTACCTCAGGCTGCCCTGATGTTCTTTTAGCAGTGATTTTTCAGACTTTTTCTTTGGTGGCCTGAAATAGACATTTCTTCTTCCCATGCCTGTCCCTCATCTACAATTTACCTGACAGACAGCATACAAAAATACTGTTTTTACTGATCAGCTAGGACATTTGAAAATCAAACGATGGTCTTGTTCTATTGGGCACTTGACCAGTGCCCAGCTATATCGAATTACATATGAAGTGAACATGACCAGCTTTGAAGAGCAATACCTTGATGACCCGGCTGGTGTCTACATGTGCCTTTTTGTATGTGGAGCTTCACACGGCCCTTCGCTTCATTTAGGTCTGATCCAGCGGCTTACTAGCAACAGATACTCTACTACCATATACTCACCTGGGCCCATACAACTCGCTTCCGCTAGCGCTAAGTAAACCACTGGAACTTTAGTTTTTTTATAATTTTCATACCTCAAGATCTAGTTATTACTTCCTTAACTAAAACTTTGCTGATCAAACAGTCCTTTCCTCTGGTCAATGGACCAGTTAGGTGGAACTAGTTGATGGCGATAATTAACATAACTTATTATACATTACTTAATAAAATGAATAAAATAATGACAGACTCGGTAAGCTTTTAAATCTTTATCTAAATTAAGGGGTTTTGAACCATCTCAATGCGTTTCAGTACAAACACCCTCATTCATGAGTGTGCCAAATCAATTATTTCAATAAACGTTTAAACAATTCAGATCCACACAATAATTATGCTCAGAAAGAATCAGATAGAGAGAGAAGAGCATTTATCAAATGATGAATTTCATAGTTACCAAAGTATGGTGTGAAGACAAACCCCCTGGCCAAAGGGCTGGTAAAGGGTCCCCAGGACAGATCAGGAGACAAAGACTTCAGGACAGGAATCAGGACAGGATATTCACCTCTCTAGTTACCGACGACTACATCGCACCCCTCTCTGACACTCTCTTCCTCCTCGTGGTTCTTCCACGATCTTCTTTCTAACCCACCCAAATTAAGTAGATAGTTCTGCATTCGAATTCTTCTTCAGAGTCTCACTGCATCAGCACCACCCCCAGCATCGACAGCATCCCGAGCTCTGTATCATCCGCATACCCCGGAACTCCAACAGACGACAACAGCTTCTCACTTAACTAACTAAACTACCTCAATTATACTTTTTCCATAACCATGTACCACCCATTAATGTTTCAATTTTACAAAATACTAACTTCTGATTGGACAGGCAAGGGGGGATGATCATCACACCATGCTTATACTTCATTTATTTCTTTAAACCATTGTTTCCAAACTCCTCCCCTCAAACCTTTATTCCGCCCTTCCTTTCCCATACATCTTTAAACTTTATTAATACAAATGTAACAGTTTTTCTCGAATAAGTTCCTTCATATGAACTCTTCACCCTCATGTTCCCAGGACACATCTCTGCCGACCTTGGACGCGTGACAAGTCCTTAGTCATCCTTTCAAGCATCCACACCAGGGCGCATGCGTTGCACCACGTCAGTCTGCTCGGCTCAGACAACTTTAGCAGGCCCAAATACGCATTAATAATAAAGTCAAAAAGGAGAAATGTTATTCTCAAAAATAAATGATTTCACTGTATACCACCAACCTCTACTCTAGCCCATACCATTTATTATTTTTCTTTCTGCATTTGCATTAATGTAAACCCAATTTCTAAATTTGAGCAAGCAGATGCCATGCATGTGAGCTTCAAGCGGCCATTTTAGAGCTATTTGCGCAAGCGCCAGAAATTTCCCTCCAAGCATTAATATATCATACTACGTAGATGTAGTAGATGCATGCGCAATAAAGATTCCGTGTTAGAATGCATTTTAGTCCTGCGTCCATGTTATTACCGTTAGAAAACACATAGGCAAGCTTCGTTCTTTTCCCGCGTATGATGGAAATGCGTATTATTAATGACAAAACACGTTGTTAGTAATTCGCTAATAAGTTAAAACGAGAGGATTGCTTCCGAGCAAGTCTCATGTCCGAAACCTTGCTCCATCAGGTCCACGCTAGGACACACTTCTGCCTCTCAACCATAATTTGCAGTGCAAGCTGCTTCAAGAATGCTTTTATATGGCCCAGAAACACCCTACAGCAAAATCAGAGCATCATCACCCCAAGTCATGTCTGATAGCCCTGACTTAGCACAACTATTGCCAGACCTTGTCTGATCAACCTAAAAAAAGTGTTAAGCAGTGTTTCAAAGAGGTGCTTTGGCCCTGCCCACATGATGGTGGGCAGAAGTACGTTTTGATTGGGCAGAAGTTGTGTGTTTCCATAGAAAAAGTGCTTCCCCTCTGCTCATCTGTGATTAGTTTGTTTGTTTATCCAGCTGCCTGAACCAGCAGCAGCATGGCTGCCTAGAGGAGGCATAATGTATCAAGCTCAAAATGGAATGGAGCCTGACCTTTCAGGAAACACACAGCACTATAATGCCGTTAAAGTTATTAGATAAGTAGATAATTTACAATGTTTGTTTTTATATGGCGGATGTACAGATAAGAGTAGGGCAGTCATGAGAATGTATTGCTGTTTTCCAGTCTCCGCACCCTGCCATTCCAATTTCATCTTAACTTTAAACTTCAGAGTGCAATGTGTTTTTAGAGCAGTATGGAATGCCCAGGGCTACTCTAATCTACATGATTTGTAGGCCTGGGTTGGGAGTGCAGCTGTCTCCAGGTCTTATGTGATCAACAAAAGAAGAGCGTTCAGAGTACTCCTGAGCGAGTGGATAATGCTGCACCCATATGTTGCCCCCCCTAAGTACAGGATGTGATTGTGCCAAAGTTGTGTGCTTCCACTGAAAAGAATGCATGTATTGCACTTTTTGGCTTATAGCAAAGTTTATACTCAATGCATCACAACTGAGTTAGTTATGGTGGGAAGCTGATAATTATGGTTAGGGTAGGCCTGATGAATTTATCTTGAAATGTTATAATAAAGGCAGTAGGCCAGGCGTATATGTTGAGAGAAGCTTACAGGTAAATAAACCCATGAAGGGTGGATTGTTATTATGCAGAATGAAAGCCGGATTTTGTTGCATGGAATCTCACTGATTACTGTAGTACGCAAGGGTTTTTGATGTTGGTTATCCCCCTGTGACAAACCGTGGATATAGAAGATTGGCTCTGATAGAATACTTAATAGTCCCTGTTAGGAGTGATAGCATTTAGTTAAGACAACTGTACTTTTGTATACTCTTGTATTTTTATGACTGTGCCTAATGGTTTCCTTGAGGGAAACCTTACACTCAGAACAGTAGGCCTGAGCTGGTTGTGATGACAACGCCTAATTGGTGCACTCGGAAACGTTATGTCGAACGCATCTCATGGTTTACCGTAGCAGGCAAGGGTTTTGGTTACCCACTCTGACAGCCCGTGGGTATAGACGTTTTGCACTGTGAGAACGCTTCTTAGCCCTCTTAAGATAAACAAAACGTTGCTTTGCCCCGTTTGATTTTGTATATTTTTGAAATTTTATGACTGTATACCTAACACTTTGTAGGGATGCTTACGTTCAATACAGTAGGCCTTACTTGGTTATGGTGACAAGCTAATGATGAATACACAAAAGTGGGCTGCCCCTTGAATCAATTCCTATGTTTATCTACAGAGTTCTATAGAGATGCACTACCAGTGGGGGCATCTCATAAAAAGTTACGGACTGGCCTCACACACCGCCTGGTGTCATGCTTCATCATCGGCTGTCCTCGCCCTCTAAAAACATGGTTTGATAGAGGGCGGGCATACACCTGGAGACAGGGATGCACTTCTAAATCTAAGTGATGGCCGTGGGGGAGTGGTAAGTGATTTAAAAACCATTACATTAGTCCATGTGCTATGCTTTATTCAAATGGTAAATGTATGGTGGTTAAAAACTAAGTGAACGGTGGTATGGAATATTATTCTCCCTTCACCGTATGAAATTCGGTCGACATGTTTCTGCTGAGGTGTCCCCGAAGGGTACGTAGCATTCTTCAGGACCTAAAAAGTGGGGGGAAGGGGGTTATATACCCTATGTGTTCACTTCCTTTTAACTAGTGAAAAATGGAAGGAAAATCCTGTCGCTAGATCAGGGGAGGGGTTAAAAAAACACTATGTAGGTGGATACTTCCCTCTTGGTATAGTACCACTGAGAGTAACTCTGTAGAGAAAGGAAAAACAAAAACAAAACATACAAACCAAACCATGTGAGTATGTAAACAAATAGTTTATAAACATCATCCATAGGCCTGGTCTATTTAGTATGGAATGTTCGACAAAGGCAATAGGCCTGACTTATTTATCATGTAACACATTTTGAAGCTAATGGTCCTTTAAGGATGGCTGCAGTCCGGTATTTTGATGCATGAAATCTCACAAATTACGTTCGTAGGGAAGGATTTTGGTGTTGGTTATCCCCTATGATAGACCCTATGGGTAGAAGATTTGCACTGTAATTATTCTTGCTAGAATCTCTTCGGAAGGCCTGAGAGGTTGAGCAGTCTCCTAGGATCTTCTAATAAAAAATATTAAATAATACATGCATCAATTGATATAAATACAAATCTATATAGGTACGGAGAGTGATTTTGGGTCAGCCCTCCTCTGCTGTTGATCCCTCTGAGTGTTATTTGCACTCTACTTTCATGACAGCATACTGCATGGCATGGGGTAATAGTTCAGTCCACATCAGTCAGTGGCTCTCTTGCCCAACGAATGGCAGCAGTTTTTAATGACGTGTCGTGTGCATTCAACTCACAATGAGTGTGCCTCAGTTTGAGGACTGGTTGGCCACTCCTGACCACAGTCCAACAGTCTCTCTTCAGCTTCAAAGTCTTCCACTACACAAGTTTGTAGGACAGATGGCCTTTAATCCCTGGTCAGAGACCAGCTACGCTTGGTCCTTGGGAGCTTCACAAGTTTGAGTACAGGTGGCTAACCCGCCACACACACAGCACCCACTGCAGGGGGCCAGTGCCCCAGTCTTGTTTATGACATGCAACAGAAGAATGCTTGTTTCAAATCCAACACTTCCCTCTGAAACACCATCCGAAGTAGAATTTAGCAGAGGTGGGGGGAACTCCCTTATTCTAATTCCCCAACCAACATTTTCTGACAATCTCTGACCTACGGTTGAAAGTCTGCTAAGTGAGTGGTCAGTTTGAAGCTTTCAAAAGGTTATACTAGTAACGTTCAAAAACTGGGCTGCCCTTACTTTGCCCAGTTACATTGATTTGCACCCATTGAGTATCAAGGCTTGTCTCACCTAAACTGGGTTGGTGACCTCTGACCTTAATAACTTCAATGAAGAACAGGATAAAAACATATTCTCCTTACACCCTATCTATTTGTAGTAATTATACTCAATTTATCAACCACTCCCTTTGGTTCCTCCCCCATTTAATTCTAAGTTAGTAAATTTACATGTTTGAGGATCTTCCCATATAAAAGATAGGACAGATGTAGATAGAGATTTACACTCTTAGGCTTGTGAATGGCATTTTGTAGTACATTAGAAGTATTATTTTAGTACTACTAAACGTGCTACAAACTGCAGTTTATGAATAGGTGCCATAAATTGGTACTGGGTTTGCATTCTTCTGCCATTCGTCTGTTTGAGTTTCATCCACATTCTGCTTAAGCCCATGACAGCATGCAACATGGGGCAATGGGTCAGACCACTTCAGTAATTAACTCTAATGCCCCTGTGAGTGATGGAATTTTGTTTGATCACATGTTCACATCTGCCTGAGTGTGCTTCAGTTTCAGGGTTGGTGAGCTAGCCCCTTAGTTTTCCATTTTCTCAATTTATAGGTCTCCTTGAATTTCTTTCCCTTTCCTATATTTTATTTTGTTTGTTTTTAGAGTGACTTGCAGCTTCCCAAACAGTGCTACTGGGCCATTTGCTTGCTGCTTATTTCATCTGCAATGTTGGGCATCTCGCAATGCCACTGCTTCTAAAAACAAGTGCCCCTTTTAGAATCATATTGTCTATTGTATACCATTGTTTTACCCTTACAAGATGGCATTAACATTTAGAAGCATTATATTGGCCACCATAGATCAATACACCAATTGCACAACATTTCTGCACAATACAATTCCAAGATGGATACCAAATAAAAATTTTATTGAGCAGACATCTTGAAATGGTTTTGTGGATAGTGTACCAATAATTTGCTGCTCCAATTTGACCACCAATGGTTTTAAAGGTGGCAGCCATGTTGGAATTTTAAAAAATGACACACTAAGTACAACATCTTTGCAAGAGAGTCTGTGCTTTTAGGTGGATGCATGTTTTATTTTATTCTTTTAATTCATCTTTCATAGTCTTTTTGAGTTTGAATGTATCTTTTGTTGTGATGGTACGTTTGTGATTATAAGGATGAGTCAGTGGGTAAAGTAATGGATACACAAGTGCAAGGATGAGTGACAGATTGCATGTATGATGACTTACTGAGTAGCTAAACTCACCAGTAACTGAGGAGGTACTCTCAGTTAAAAGCCTGATCATTGCATTGCTAATGCTTGTTTCCTAATGACTGAAGCCTGATTTACTAGTGTTCATATGGTATTTATTTTGTGTGTCTGTGTGTGTGCCGGGGGCCAATGGAATTGTGCAGCAAAGGAGGAACAAATTATGTAACATGGTTGACTAATTAAGTGGCAAGTAAAGGCAAATTATATGGCATAATGCAGTACAATATGTGGCAGTACTGTTTTGCTAATTTTCAATTACACATATTATTATGGTTTGGGGAAAGTCTTCCTCCTCTTTAGTACAAACAGAATGCAGCAGCTAGAAAATGAAAAGTGACCAGTTAACTTTTAGAAAGGGTTTGCCACTTTATGGAATATTGTGTCTCACTTTTTATGGTACATTTTCAGGTAGATTTGTTTTTGTTAAACTCTGTAAATTAAGCAGCAGATTTTAATTATGATTTGAATTATGTGGCAAGTGCAAATCATTGATAATTATGAGGAAAATCCAGTTGCTGCAGACTAACCCTATTCTGTATGAGCAGGGAAAGTTTGTATGGCTGCTGCCCATATTGCACCTGTTTGGTGTTTGTGGGAGATTTAGCTATTGCTGCTTTTCAGTATGTGCAAAGGAAACATTTTCTACATGCACCTGTCTCCTTTGGAAGTTATCCTAGCACTAGCCCATGCACCTTGCACCCCCCATTGTATCCTCTACTCCCCGTTGTAATCTACAAACTCCCCTTTGCACCCTGACCCAGACTGGCTATTCTACAACTCTGGCAATTTCCCAGTGGGCTGCAGGCTATGAGGCTGCTTTCAGAGCAGGATGTATTGCCATGACCTATAATGCCCATGTAATCCCATTCTAGTCACGGCCTAATGCGATGTGAGGCTGGTTCAAAGATTTTGGTTTCCACCTCAGGCCTGTTACATTCAACCCTGCATTCTTCCTTGAACTAGGTGCTCTCCATTGCACCATATTCTGCCCCTTATATTTAGTGATCCATTGGCATTTTGACCTCCTCTCTTGAACTCTGAGCTCTCCCTTAAACTGGTGCCCGCATTACAATTGTGGCTCCACACTTGTATATGCACAGCTCCTGTGCATTTAGCACTCTCACTTACAGCCTTCACTCCGCTTTCATTTGACACCCTTCTCCTGCACCTTGACTTTTCCTTGTAATCTGTACTCACTACACCTTGACCTCCACCACTCCTTGCACCATGCGCTTTCCCCCTTTAGGTTTGGCTTATGTATATTTAAAAGGCTGCTACGGGGCAGCAGTGGTGGGGTTAAAAAAAAGAAAGAAAATTAAGCTTACCTTACCCGTGGCCGCCACTCCTCTGTTCTTCTTGCCATGAAGCAGGAAGCAGGAAACAGGAAACAGGATTGCGCTCAGACAGGGACTGGGGGCCTGTGCATGTTCTCTACCCAGGTTGTGCATTACAGCCGGGGGAGAACAAGTCAAGTGAGCATGACTGTTTGGCTGGCCCAAGACAGCCGGCCAAACTGTCATGCACACTTGGAGAGTGCCGACCACTCCTCCCTGCTCTGTGGGCAACCCACCCCCGCACCTACAGAGCCACTAGGGAAAAATAAAATGATAATAGCATGATGTTATTATCATTTTATTTTTCTTGTGGGGCAACACTCTTCCGCCTTAGCGGAGGAGCCAACACTGCATACACAGTAGTTACAACATGCTCTGCAGCAGTGTAACATTCTCAGTGTGTGGGAAATGTGCATCCACTACTGCTCCCAATGTGTTACCTCTTCTGTTTAATACTCAAGTTTGGAAACACATTTTCAACATGCAAGAGCCAAAACGATTGCTACTGTCAATGCTTGTGCTTTCTCATATTTCCATATGTTCTGAGGAGTCTGTTTTCTACTGTGATTGGTAGGATGCACAAACTGGGACTGACTCTTTCATTTATTTTTTATTAAGTGCTTTTCGGCTGTAAGCATTGATTTCTTGCCAACAGGAGTCTGGTTCTGGAGGCTGCATCTTCTATGGTGACATATGCAATTGTAGTCTTCTTCATGGAAAACAGGGGTTCCCTATGAGCGCTCTCTTAATTCTGATTGGTCCGGCACCAGGAGTTACCAGCCCTATCCGATTTACAATTCCGGTGGTACCACCACTAGTCCCCTGCATTTCACTTTGACCCCGTGAAGATGAGGATCGGACCAGAATTAGATATCCCCTCCCCTAGTAAATCTGCCTTTCGCCGGGAGCTCTCCCTTTGAGTTACTTTAACCCTTCTCTAACATAGAGAGTGGTTGGTGTAATTGATGATGAAGAATGTATTTGTAAGCACAACAGCTGCCCAAAAAGAGTGTCTTGGTGCTGAAAGCTGTCAAGTCATGTACCTGGGGATCAGTGGAATAACCTTGGGCCTGATTTTGCTCTCGGCGTATGGGTTATTCTGTCACAACGGTGATGGATATCCCGTCCACCCAAATATGAATCCCATTCTATTCTTTGCCATTTATATTTTGGTGGACGGGATATCTGTAGCATGTCATAGATCTAAATCAGGCCCCAAGTCTTCAACCCTTTCAAAATCTGAGATACAGATGACTAGATAACACTTTCCAGTGTTTAGGGTCCAACCAAGAAAAGCCCTGCCTGCCTGATGAACACACAGAGTATCAGGAACTGCTGCCAAAGAAGCTGCAAAAGAGTGGAACTTATGCCTGTGAATAGACCTGGAATTCTATAGTGGATGAAAACGAGGCCCCCGACCTTGGATGACTCTGTGACAAATGGGCATGGCCTTAAAATCGTGCTTGTTTCCACAGGGAGCCAGTGGAGTGATCTAAGATGGCGACCTCTAAGAGGAGACTTGCTACAGGACTTTGAATAAGATCTCTGCGCTGTTTGAGCCATTTCAGAAGATCAATGTAAAGAGAATTACCGGCTACATTACCAGGGCTCACATAATGAGAGCCTTACGCACAGAGACATAATTTAGATGTGGTTTACAAATATGTGTTATTTTCAGTGATCCCCGTCACATCTGCCTGGTAAGGAATAGGCATCATATGACCTTATGCCGCTGGTGTGTGACATCCACTTGCTCTTGCAAGTTCTTCAGATTGGGCCTTTACGGATGGCTGTTGCTGGACCTCTCCACGGTCACTATATCAGTAGCGTAGCAAGGATGCCATGGGCCCTGGTGCAGTCAAGGAAAATGGCCCCTTTGACTGCTGTTGGGGTAGTAAAATATGGCAATTATCAGGATACAATGGGCCTCTCAGGACTCTGGGCCCCGGTACCACTGCACCTACTGCACAAATTGTAGCTACTCCCCTGCTCCACGTGTGATTGCGAAGCTTGAAACCATGCAGCTGGATCCATCATAGGCTGTTTTTCTTGGCACACAAGTATTTTGGCACTGCAATTAGAGGCTGGTGGAAACTGATTTATTCTCTTCATGTATAATACATGTAATTTTTGTGAATAATATGGGTTTTTTAGCGTATTACCTGAGGGAGGGTGTTTGAGTATAGATCGTGACTAGTGCGCTACTTCTTTCTCACATGATCCTTATGTTCATCAAGTGCCCTTGAGTAAAAATTGCCCCACACTCAGCATTCCTTCGTCACTGTCGCAATGTAAATTTACACAACGTACGCGCTCACCTATGGAAAGGCTTGTGAGTAGGGTTGCCACCTGCAGGGCCGGACTGGCTACCGGGCGTTTTGGAATGCTGCCGAGCTGGGGGCTGATGTCACTGCGGTGGGGGCTAATTTCGTTGATGGAGACCTGCGTGTGCTTCGAAATAAACAAAGCAAATCGAATTTCGTTCAGCACACGCAGGTCCCCATCAACGAAATTAGCCCCCAGCTCGGCAGCATGCCAAAACGCCCGGTAGCCAGTCCGGCCCTGGCCACCTGACCGGTTTTCTACCGGCACTTCAGTATTTTAGTGTCTTGGCTGGTACAAAAACAAGCAAAATCACATAAAGCTGGTATTTTTAGCCCTTATCTGTACATGCTTCAAACAGAAAATATGAATAGAAAGCACTTTTAAATGTTTTCTCACGAGACATTAACGATCCTTGACCAATACTTAAAGTAAACAAAGACAGAAAAGTAATGTTACAAATGAATACATACAATTTTGTTTAAACTCCTATTTAGTATCATGTTGAGGCCGTTGCAGACTCTTAAAACAACAACAGCGTGGCCGGTATTTTTGTCTTGGAAACGTGGCAACCCTACTTGTGAGACAAAGAAGGGACCTGTGTCGGCGAAAAGAGGACATGCACCAAAGCAAACAAGCATTTGCAATGCAATAGGTCTCGCATTTGCGAGAGTTTAAGCTATTGGCATTGTAAATGACAATGCCTTTTATTTATCTGTTTTGCTAATTAAAACATAAATAAAAGCCATTGCCATTTACAATGCCAATAGCTCAAACTCTTGTAAATGCGAGACCTATTCAAAGAAGCAGCCGCCGTTGTCCCGGCTGCTCGGAAAATTAAAGCATGCATGGCGAGCTGAATGTTGCAGGAAAGGAACGTCGTACCTGCAGTAGGAGAAAGTCATTAAAGAAAATAGTGCTTACAGACTAAAAAAGACGAACCATGTAACAACCGAAGTAAAATGGCCAGTCCTCATGGGAGGTTGGCTACAAATGAAGACAAGGCAGTACTAAAGAGGGACTAACGAGCCTATTAATGAATCAGAAGCCAGCATTTACAAAGGACAATGACACAAGCCAATAACAAATATGGGCGGGGAGCCATGTCCAAAATACATGGCGGGGAGCCATGTCGAAAAAACATACTGACACCAGCAAAAAGTGGGGGTAACCATGAAAGCAGATCCTACAAGACTTAACTGTGGTGAAGCCTTGCCTTTATATACATGCAGCTGATGGATGGTGGAAGCTCGGGAAAATCCGTGGGATGCCACAAGTCACCAGAACCATAAAGGGGAGCAGTACACCAGGTCTTTTTGTCGATAATGGAATTTAGTAGCTCGGAGATAAAAGTGAGAAGCTGAAAATGTTGCCAATGCCAGCTGTAGGAGATCAGCGGCAAGACCAGAATTACCCAAAACTTGCTTAGGAGTTGCAAACGTAACACAAGAATTAGAATTACTTGTTGTGGCGCTTGACTTTGATAGTTTTGTGTGTGCATTTTTATCAGGGAGAAGCGGGAATATCCTAAAGGGGTTTCAATACTGCAAGCAGCAATTATAGATGAACACACAACATGGAGCGTAGGCAATTTTGACAAAGTATGGTGTTTCGATTGGGTGTACATCAATTACATTAGACAATTTTAGCAACAGTCGAGGAAGAATGTCTTGATTTGTACAGTCACATAACTAATTATTTTGTTTTCGCAAAATTTTATTCACAGCTTGTGTGAACCTCTGGGGTGGCACTGTTACACTAAAGATGTTCCTTTGACACCCCAGATGGCTGCAGGGTGGTCTGAAAGAGCTGTTGTGAAAGCTACGGGCCAGAACCTCTGAATGGTTTTATGACGCATGGCTGTGATATCACAAAAGGCGTAAAGGCGTGAAGCCACCGCGTTGCACGGACCTGCAACCCTGCCACACCGCAGAGAGGTACAAAGCGTGGGGGACGTGGACTGAGAAATTGGGCTTACAGCGAATTCGAACTTTAAAAATAAATTGAATTTTAACTCACCGCATCTCAAAGAAAGGCAGCTTCGATGCAACCTGCATGTACACGCGCATCGCCAGTCCCAGTGTTCTCAGTGGTGAACGTTGATTTGAGTGGTCTGCTGTTTGTGAACCATGGCTGAAAATATCATGTTTCCCTTTGCGCCAAAGAGGTCTTAAATGATTGAGGGCCTGTGATTTCCAGACTCTCTTATGAGACTACGTTAGTTTCCTGTGAGGAGACTCTGCTTATCACACGAGCGGGCAACGGGCAGGCTGGAGAAGTAGCTGTGTTTGCTTAGTGCAGGGAGAGGGAAACACTGCTCTCTCATGGCATTGTATGCAGCATCATAGCAACCAGGAGGCCTGCCTGGAAGCGCAGCACGCAGGGAGGGAGGCAGGGGCAGGCAGGTCGTGCTCAGACTGCAAGTTACGCCAGTCGAACTCCCTTCTCTTGCACAAATGAAGGGTGTGCTGCTGAACGACCCCAGCGCCCCACAACCGCGAGATCTGTAGCTTGCTCGAACGTTCCGAGTCCTCATCTGTGTCAGGTTTCCAAATCGTTATCTTTAAGTAAAAGAGGCACACAAAAAACCCTGATAAAAGATGTACAAAGCGAAGCCTCCTTTATAGAACTTTTTGGAAGTTAATTAATGTACCTTGCCCTGCCTATGGCAAACAGGAACTTTGTGCTTGTTTATAAGAATTTGCTTGGCTGTAACTGGATGTTTTATGCGTGACGTAGCTTAGAATTTAGTTACAAACGAATAGAAAAAAAATAGAAAGTGAGAGCTGTATGGCTTTTCCTTTGGAGTGGAAGAGCACTCATCTAATACATTCGATTTAAAATTTCTAAAGTAGGACATTGAGAAATTCCAGGCATCCAGAAACCAAAGTATCTCTTCGGGCAGCTGAAAAACTGACTGCATGCATTAATAAGCCGCGAAGGAATGAGCCCTTACCTGCCGCTTAGTCTCGTAGGCCATGTCTGTGTCCAGGGGAAAGCGAAAGCACACCATGCGCGCGTTGAGGGAGCCGAGCCGTACGCGTGCACACCTCCTGTCCTCCGTTCGCGCACATCGGCTGTCCCTTGTGCTAACGCTGCCAGCCGTGCGCGTGCACATGTCCTGTCCCCCTTCTGACGAAAAACCGACAACAATAGATCTCGCCAAGGCGAGCAGCGCATGCGCTGCGTCGCTAGGCGAGACCTAAAAAGGAATACTCTATCCCTGTGGCAACACTCCTGGGACTGCCTGATCTAGACTCATCCTAGGCAATCTCTTGGTTCCCCCAGAGGGACCCCTGTGGAAGCCTGAAGCATGCTCAGACTCCCCTGGACTAGTGGCACTAGTCCCTGCAAACTGCAGGAAAAACAAAGCTCCGGATCTGAAGAATCGCTGGCCATCAGGCCCTCTGAGGGATCGCCCAAATCTAGATGGTCTAGTGCATTGTGGGAACTGTAGACCTGCCTTCCACAAAGTTGCAGGCAGCTACCGCATTCCCTGGGACCACTGGACGTCAAAGAAACTTTCTGCTCCACTTACTGCTGCCAAGGCTTGTTGGTCACCATTCCGGCAACCGACACCTGCATTCGATGCTGCACTTAGAGGAATCTCCATCTGACATTCATCCAACATCAGCAGCGGCCCCATTGTTGTGTTTTTGCATCTTTTCCTCACACAGCATTGTTCCAGCAGTGAAAGCAACTTTCCCGTGGCTCCTGTTCAGCACCATGAACAGCCAGGACCACTCTGCACCCGGGCTCCACATCCCAGGTAAAATTGAACTGACTGTTGTGGCTTGGTCCTGGACCCGCATCACCTTTACCTTGGACGGGCTCCACTCAACTCGACCTGCAAGTGACCGATTCTCACTAGTGGTTTTTCCCATTGACCGCAATGATAAAGTTTCACTGTAATATTTTTCACTGATTATATATTGCTTCAAAAATATATACCTCTGGTTATATGAATGGTATTCCATTCATTTTGGTGTTTGAATTAAGATAAAAATCTGCTTTATTTTTATAAATTGGTGTCAGATTTGTTCGAGTCGTATCAATTACTTATCGCCCATGTTGGTACTCTGAAATACTTAACACGTGCTCCTCTAGTAAAGCCTGACTGATCTTTGCCACACTACCAGGACTGAGCTAAGGATTTATTAGTGTGAATCCAAGGACCATCTTCTTAGTATTGTGACAGTATTACATGGTGAAGCCTAACCAGACCCGCCACATAATACTCGACCTTCCCACATTGGTGATACAGCAGTGGGGATTCTGAACCTGTGTTTCACAGTACCACTTGGTCATAAGTGATTTTGTTTGCTCGAGAAATCCACCAAATTGACTTTAGACTTTCAAAATTATTTTTTCAGAATTTTTTCGCATTTTTTAACATTGGAATTCTAGGGCCCTGTGTAGACCACTATTCCAGTGGTATATTTAAAAGGCTTAGGTGTGTTAGGAAAGGGTTTAAAGCTTTCCTAAATGTTTGAGAAGGTCCCAACTTCCAAGTAAAAATGAATGCACAATGGAGGCTGGAAAGATTCTCAACTTGTCAGTCATCCCAGCCCTGAGGATCAGTGATCTGAGGGTTTTGTGTAAAGCAAGAATCATTAGCTATAGAGTTACAACTACAAAGGAGGAACCTGAAAAGCCCCCAGCTCCTATGAGAAAGAAAGATTAGAGGGAGAGAGAGGGACATTCCTCAGAAGAGGACCCTGAAGAAGGTGAGGATGATGTCTTAGCCCAAAGTGATAATGATGGGGAAGAAGGTGAACACCAAAACTCTCCACCCTTTTCCATACCCCCTTCACCAGTGGGAAGTGACAGGAGTCACTCTAGTTGACCTCCCAATGGTAAGGTGGTAGGAACCCTAGAGGAAGAGCGTGGCCTACTATCCCTGGAGAGGAAAAAACTTAAACTCGAGAAAAAGAGACTAGTCCTTGAGGAAAGAAGGGTTAAGATGGGCTTGAAGCCCAAAGATGGTGGCAGCACTACAAACAGGGAGAAAGAGGAATCTTTTGACCCTCAGATCCCCAAAGGGATTGTCCCCAAGTATAATGATGGTGAAGACATTAATAAGTGGTTTACAGCATTTGAGAGGTCCTGCAAAATGAGGAGGATAGGTCGTCAACACTGGGGCTCTCTACTTTGGGAGTTATTCCCAGTAGGGGTCAGAGATGAACTGCTGACCCTTAATGAGGATATGGCTGAGGTCCTATCAGCATATGAAGGAAACTCTCATGGAAGGGTTTGGACTTGTCACAGAAGAGTATAGACTGAAGTTTAGGGACACCCATAAAGGTCAAAACCAGACATGGGCGGACTTTGTGGACTTTTCAGTCAAAGCACTAGAAGGCTGGACAAAAGGCAATGAGGTGGACACTTATTATTTGCTTTACAATTTAATTATGAAAGAGCACATTTGAATTAATTGTACCACAGAGAAACGGCATCACCATTTGGTGGATTGCAAGTTGTCTTTTCCCAGAGAGCTGGGGATGATAGCTGACAAATGTGTCAGAACCAGGGTGCCTAGAAAGACCCAAGGTGGGAGTGACCACAAAAGGGTGCTCAGACTTCCCATCAGGGGAAGGAGCTGAGCAACAAACAAGATAAAAAGAAGGAGTTCCCTAAAGGCCCCCAACGTTCTTCTCAGGAGGTTGGGCTTGAGAATTCTCTCAGACCAAAAGCAAAGGGTATCAGGGTAAAAACTGGGATCCAGCAAAGGCTTCTGGGTTGTGTCATGAATGTCATCAGGCAGGTCATAAGAAAGGAGATGCAGCATGCTCCAAAATGTCTGCGGGTGGTGGACAATCCAAGGGATTGGCTAACATACAGAGTGGGGTCAGAAGTGTGCTCTGGAGAGGCCAGAGGATACACTGAGACTACTTTAGTTTCTCTGGGTTGGATGATATTGAAGCCCTGGCTCTCTTGCCTCCAAGCCTGGAGAAACAAAGGCCTAACAACAATAGGACTGAGCTAGAGCCTCTGAGGAATACAGGTGCCAGTGTCACCATGGTGGCACCTAGACTGGTGTTAGTCACCAGGTAACCAATGCTGACAATGAGACTAAACTCTGTCCAATGGCCTTGGTAAGCTTAGAGTGGGGAGGGCTTACTAGTCCAAAGAAGGTGGGTGTGTCTCCTGCCATCCCAGTGGAGTGTCTGTTGGGAAATTATCTGGAAACTTCTGCATGGGCAAAAGTGGAAAGGAAGGCTCATGCAATAATGCTGGGTCTCCCTGGTGGGTGTGGGTGTTACCACACGAGCACACACAGCACGTCAGGGAAGCTTGGATCCTGAAATAGTGGACCAAGCCTCCAAAGACAAGAGAAAGGGCAAGAAGTCTGCTAAGGCAGCTTCTAAGAGGTCACAGGACCAGGGGGAGAGTTCTCTTGTAGGGATTCCTTGGTTCCTGAGGAATTGACTGCAGCTGATGGAGTCTGGCCTGACCTGGCAGAACTCTTAAGTGCAGGGGGACCCTCCAAAGAGGACCTATGACAAGGCAAAAGCAGTGCCCTACTCTTGAATGCCTTAGACAGTAAGCTGCAAGGCAAGGGAGGGTGATGTCACTGGTATCCACAGGGTCTACTGCAAAGATGTGCTTCTGTACACTGAAGCCAGGGACCCCAAGCCAGGCGCAGCCAGGAGAGTGGTGGTCCTCCAAATGTACAGAGAGTTTATTCTGTCCTTGGCCCATGACATCCCCTTAACTGGACATCTGGTACAAACAAAACCTGGAATAGGTTGGTTGCCAAATTGTATTTGCCCCAGATGTCTGAAAAAGTGAAGGAGTTTTGTTGCTCCTGTGTAACCTGTCAAGTCAGTGGCAAGACAGGCTCACTATCAAAGGCTCCCTTAATTCCACTTCCAGTGGTTGAGACTCCCCTTTAGAGGGCAGGGATTGACTTTGTCGGTCCCCTTGACCCTTAAACTGCATCTGGGAATAGGTTTGATCTAGTGGTAGTGGACAGTGCCACTAGGTACCTAGAGGCAATTCCCCTTGACTGTCACTGCCCCTGCAGAGGGGAAAAAGGCCCTCCTTGGCATCTTCACCAGGGTTGAGTTCCCTATAGAATTGGTCTCTGATAGAGGGGAACATTTCATGTCTGCATATCTTAAGGCTATGTGGGATGAATGTAGACTGATGTACACGTTCATAACCCCCTATCACCCATAGACAAATGGTATGGTTGAAACATTCAACAGAACCATTAAGGGCATAATAATTGGCCTCCCTGAAAAACTCACAAGGAGATGGTATTTCCTGTTACCTAGCCTGCTGTTTGCCTACAGAGAGATGCCACAAAAGGGAGTTGGATTCAGTACTTTTGAACTTTTGTTTGACCATCCTGTAAGAGGTCCTCTGAATCTAGTGAGGGAAGGATGGGAGAAACCTCTCAAAAAGCCCCAGCAAGACATAGGGGCCGATTACGATCTCGCTAGGAAGGCCTCCACATTGGTTCCGGAACGAGCAAATCCTATTCAGAGCCCATGTTTCTGACCGAATCGTCCCCCGTTCCGAACGACCAAGTACGATGCGAAGATCTCGTCCGTGTCGGCCGATTCGTTTCTGAATCCGATCCGGTCAGTCCGACTCGTTCGCAGCCGAATCGTGCTGCGCAATGGAGCCAGCTTCTGAACGAGCGAGTACGATGCACGATTCGGACAGCCGTATTGACTCGGTTTTGCTGAGACAAAACGGCTGTGGGAATCGGACTTAGAGGGCTGTAACAGGCCCCCCTTCCCCCAGGGCCCTCCGAATCGGTCCCGTGGGGGTACCCATGGGTCCCCCCTTTCCATGCATGCACAGTGTGGTGGGCACCATGGGATGCCTGCCACAGGGTGTATGCTTTTCCCCACCCACCCCTTTTAGCTAAGGGAGCCTGTGTACACGTTCGTTATACAGGGTCCCATACAGTTCAATGGGAGTCCGAGCGAACCGAGTCCGTCACCATACGGGTGCATCGGAATCGGTCAACTCGGACATGCAGAGTGCAATTCCCTAGGAAAGCCCTCTGGATCCGAGTCGTACAGAGGGCTGTCCTAGCGAGATCGTAATCGGCCCCATAGTGGACTATGTACCGGGTCTGCATTCACGCCTGGCTGAGTATATGATAAAGGCAAATAACAAAATACAGGCCAGCAAGGAGCTTATCAAGCACTAGTATGACCAGAAGACAGCACTGACTGAGTAGAGTACCCACCAGGTCAGCTGATGTGGGTGTTTGAGCCTGTGGCTTCCAGGGCTCTCTAGGACTCTCCATCCAATCTTGGAAGAGAAAGGAGAAGTCACCTTTGTGGTAGACTTAGCCCCACCCTAGAAGTCCTCCTAAAAACCCCACCAGGACATAGCTGCCATGACCATGCTGGTGGTCACTGATGGATGCCAGGAGGAGGAAAGTGAACCCCTCCCTGACTTACTGTGAAATAACCCACAGGATGGGTCATTTGAGGGTGTTGTTTTGTCTGACACTCTTACTGCACAACAGCAATCCCACTGCAGGCAGGTCGTAGGTTAGTTTGCTGAGCTATTTTCTTTGACCCCATGTCAGACAACATGGTGTACCTATGATGTGTACACTGGTGACAGCTTCCATGTCAAGAACAAGATATACAGACTGTCAGACCAAGTCAAAGCTTGCATTAAGAATGAGGTCAGCAAGCTCCTAGAGGTAGGGTGATTCAACGCTCTGACAGTCCCTGGGCCAGCCCAGTGGTACTGGTCCCCAAGCCTCATTCCAAAGGGAAACCTGAAATGAGGTTCTGTGTGGATTACAGAAGTTTAAATGCAGTCGCTAAAACTGATACACACCCCATTCCCAGAGCAGATGAATGGATTGACAAGCTGGATGCAGCCAAATTCTTAAGTACCTTTGATTTGACATCTGAGTACTGGTGGATTGGACTCACCCAGGGAGCAAAGGAGAGGTCAGCATTTTCAACCCCAGAACGCTACTTCCAATTCAAAATGATGCCCTTTAGAACAATGCACCTGGCACTTACCAATGGTTGGTGAATCGAGTTCTCTCAGGCCTGGACAACTTTAGTGCAGCATATCTAGATGATATAGCTGTCTTTAGTTCCACCTGGTAGGACCACCTGGTCCACCTGAAGGAGGTTTTACAGGCCCTGCATCAGGCAGGATTAACTATAAAGACCAGTGAATGACAGATAGGGCAGAGTTCTGTTGTGTACTTGGGCCACCTTGTAGGTGGAGGCCAAGTGCAACCTCTCCAGCCCAAGATCCAGACTATTCTGGAGTGGGAGGCTCCTAAAACCCAGACTCAAGTCAGGGCCTTCCTTGGCTTGACTGGTTACTACAGGAGGTTTGTGAAGGGTCATGGGACCATTGTGACCCCACTCCCTGAACTTACCTCTAAAAAGCAGCCTAAGAAGGTCATCTGGACCACCTGATTCCAAAAGGCCTTTGACACCCTGAAAGAGGCTATGTACTCAGCACCTTTCCTGAAGGCACCTGACTATGGAAAAGGGTTTATTGTCCAAAAAAGACACTTCTGAATGTGGGATTGGGGCAGTGTTGTCACAAACAAATGATGAGGGCCAGGATCAACCAGTTGCCTATTTCAGCAGGCGACTCCTCTCTAGAGAGCAGCATTGGAGTGCCATAAAAAGGGAAGCTTTTGTTGTGGTTTGTCCCTGAAGAAGCCGAGACCCTACTTGTTTAGGACTCATTTCAAGGTTCAGATCGACCACAGGCCTCTCAGATGGCTGATGTAGATGAGAGTAGAAAACCCCAAACTGTTGAAGTGGTCCGTTTCCCTACAGGGGATGGACTTTATAACAGAACACCGATCAGGGACTGACCATGCAAATGCAGATGGCATTTGCAGGTTTCTCCACTTAGACAATGAGAATTACCAGGGGATAGGTTAGTTGCCCATCACTTTTCATCTGGGGGGGAGGTGGTCATGTAGGAAAGTGCCCTTTTTGGATGGTAACCCCCCTCACACACACACACACGTTTTGCTCCAGTGCTGATGGTTATGACTCTGACAGTGCACTGGAGCCTGCTGACCCGGTCCCAGTGCCAGTGCTCTCTCCCTAAAACGGTTTTGTGTAAATTGGCAATCCCAATTGACAGAGACTTTACCCTCTTATAAGTACCTATTATATGGTACCAGTGGTACCCAGGGCATGGATGGTAAAGGGGTCCTAAGGGTATCCAGCACTGTTTGTGCCACCCTGAGTGACCCAAATAAACTACTGACAGCAGGCCTGCCATTGCAGACTGCAGGAGCAGTGCAAACTGCTCGAACACGACTTTGCTCT
This sequence comes from Calotriton arnoldi, assembly GCA_963921515.1. Lineage (NCBI taxonomy): Eukaryota > Metazoa > Chordata > Amphibia > Caudata > Salamandridae > Calotriton > Calotriton arnoldi. The sequence continues at coordinate 571,531 of CAWUFW010005816.1, forward strand.
GATCATGTGAAGCAAAGTCAATACACCATCTTTAATATGTACCAGTCAACCCTAAGGAAGGCCTTCTAAAGCCCGGGCGACAGTGTGCATTATATTAAAGGTGTAGACATGCAAGTGCAAGCTTATATGACCCTATAGTGCCCTTTACCATTAAAGGACACTATAAGTGATAGACGGTCCATAGAATAACATTGGGCTGGTACCCGGACAGGATGGCAGCTGCATTAGGGTACCACCTAAATATGTCATGTTTGGTATCAAACACTGTGCCTTCTCACCCCTGACACGAATCCTGTGACAGGAGCGATGTGGCATTCACCCAGGTGACTACCTTAGAGACTGCCCACTTGGTTGGTGCAGCTTTCCTGTGCTCTGGCTGGCAGCCCTCACTTGCTGCTGCCAAGACAGGATTCTGACCTTCTGGCAGGAGTCAGGAACAAAGGCTTGGGCAGGAAAGAGGTCTCACCTCCCCTCCCTGAGGCTGGCTAGTGCAGTGGCACATCAAGGAGGTGAGCTTCGAAGGTTGCACCGCCTCTGAAATGCATCCAGGTTGCCTCCCCATGGAAGGAACAGCCATTCCCCTCCCCCCAGGCACATCTGCACCCGGGCAGGAGGGAACATTTGATAGTCGGAAGGCGTACACCCCAAGAAGGCCAGCCACACATCTAGGGTGGGCTGCCTGGTCTGTACGGCATAGGAAGACTTATGCCATTTTTACAATTGGTAGAAATAGTCAGTTCTGGGTAAAAAAGTTGACCTACACCCCTGGATGTGGTCACCTCAGTGGCAGATTAGCTGCAGGGATTATCAGCCCATTAGCAACTTGCTCCCACACTCCTAACTCCCCTAAATCTAGGATTTAAGGGATACCCCTGACACCAGAACGTCAGTTCTGAAAACCCCGCATTGAACAGGACAAAGAAGGGACCCATGTCAGTGATAACAGGACTTGCACCAAAGCAAAAGAGGGATACTCTGACCCTGTGGCAATACTTCTGGAACTGCCTGATCGAGACTCGTCCTAGGCCATCTATAGATTACCCCTGACAGGGGGACCCCAGTGAAAGCCTTTTACAGACTCCCCTGGACTAGTGGCACTAGTCCCCTGCAAACTGCAGGTAAAACAATGCTCTGGATCTGAAGTATCGCTGGCAAACGGGCCCTCCAAGGGATCACCCAAATCTAGATGGTCTAGTGCATTGTGGGAATTGTAATCCTGCCATCCATGAAGTTTCAGACAGCTACCGCATTCCCCGGGACCACGGGATGTTGAAGAAACTTTCTGCTTCACTTACCGCTGCCAAGGGTTGTTGGTCGTCAGTCCGGCAACTGACCCCTGCATTCGATGATGCACCTAGAAGGAACTCCATCCGATTTGATCTAACATGAGTAGCTGCCCCATTATAGTGTTTTTGCATCTTTTTCCCCCACAGAACCGTTTCATCAGTAAAAGCAGCTTTCCCGTGGCTCCCTTTCAGCATCAGGGACAGCTAGAATAATTCTGCACCCGGGCTACACGGGTCAGGTAAAATTGAACTAACTGTTGTGGCTTTGTCCTGGGGCCTGCATCACCTTTACCCTGCAAGGCTTCCACGCAACTCGACCTACAAGCAACAGATTGTCACTCTTGGTTTTTCCCATTGACTGCCATGAGAAAGTTTCACCGTATTATTGTGCAATGATTTTATATTGCTTCAAAAACCCATGACTCCAATTATATGTATGCTATTTTGTACATTTTGGTGTTTAAATTAAGATTAAAATCTGCTTTATTTTTTATAAATTGATGTTAGATTTCTTTCAAGTCGTGCCAAATACGTATCGTCCATGTTGGTACTATGAAATGCTTAAAACATGTTCCTCTAGTAAAGCCTGACTGCTCTTTGTCACACTACCAGCACTGTTCTAAGGATGTATTAGTGTGAATCCAAGGACCATCTTTGGGTTTTGTGACTGTACTACATGGTGAAGCCTAACCAGCTCAGCACATAATACTCCACCTTCCTACAGGGATGAAGAGCAGGGATGATGGATGAGAAGTAGGGATGATGGATGAGAAGTAGGCATGACAGATGAGCAGTAGGGATGATGGATGAGAAGTAGGGATGATGGAAGAGAAGTAGGGATGAGAAGTAGGGATGATGGAAGAGAAGTAGGGAGGAGACGCAGGGATGAGAGATGAGAAGTAGGGATGGTGGAAGAGAAATAGAAGTGATAAATGAGAAGGATGATATGGATGATAAGAAGGTATGAGAAGCAGGGATGATGAATGAGAAGTAGGGATGATGGATGAGAAGTAGGGATGAGAAGCAGGGATGACGCATGAGTAGAGATGATGGATGAGAAGAAGGAATGATGGATGAGATGTAAGGATGAGAAGCAGGTATGATGGATGAGAAGTTAGGATGATGGATGAGAAGTTGGAATGATGGATGAGAAGTAGGGATGATGTAAGAGAAGTAGGGTTGATGGACAAGAAGGAGGGATGAGTAGTAGAGATAATGGATGAGAAGTAGGGATGAGAAGCAGGGATGATGGATGAGAAGCAGGGATGAGGGATCAGAAGTAGAGATGATGGATGATAGGTAAGGAAGAAGTAGGGATGAGAAGCAGGTATGATGTAAGAGAAGTAAGGATGATGGACGAGAAGGAGGGATGAGAAGTTGAGATGATGGATGAGAAGTAGTGATGATGCATGAAATATAGGAATGAGAAACAGGGATGATAGATGAGAAGTAGGGATGCGAAGCAGGGATGATGGTTGAGAAGTAAGGATGATGGATGAGACTACCAGGACTGAGCTAAGGATTTATTAGTGTGAATCCAAGGACCATCTTTGGGGTTTATGACAGTATTACATGGTGAATCCTACCAACCTCACCCCATAATACTCACCTTCCTATAGGGAAGAGAAGCAGGTATGATGGATGATAAGTAAGGATGAGAAGCAGGGATGATGGAAGAAAAGTAGAGGTGATGGAAGAGAAGCAGGGATGAGAAGTAGGGATGATGGATGAGAAGTAGGTATGAGAAGCAGGGATGAGGAATGATAAGTATGGATGCTTGAAGAGAAGTAGGGATGATGCATGAGAATTAGGGATGAGAAGTGAGGAATGAGGATGTCCTACGATGGATGTTGTATCTCTGGACACAAAGAAGAAAAGACAAAACTCCTTACCCATCATCCATCCTCCCAGTGATGTAAGAAACTTGAGGGTCCCCCTTGCAAAGTACGTGGAGGGGGGCCCCCACACTCCGGACCCAGTCAGGAGCTCTCAGGCAGGCGCCTGCCACTCGTGCACAGTGCCGGAGGGGGTTGCGGGGCTATTGTTACACCACTGCATCCTCCCCGTCCCATTCATACATGCATGAGGTGCCATGGAGCCAGCCTCCTACAGTCCTCTACTAAAGTATACCCCAAAAAAAGACACCAGTCCTATTTTTATGTTTACTGGCACTCACAACAGTACCTTTCCTTGCTCTCCCAACTCCTGTTTTTTTTGCCTGTCAACCAGAGGTACGCAGGACGCAGCAATCAGCGAAGTAAATCATATGTCTTACTATTTTAACTTTATAATGTGTTTATTGCCTTAATTGTGTTTGGGCATGCAGCAGGGGTCTTGTGCGGCACATCCGAGGCTCCGCTCCTTTGGTGCTCTCTCTACCCATGTGCAGAGCTGGGGCCGGGCGGAATTGGTTACAGGGAGCTGGTTTTGCGAGACCGTCTTCTGATGGTGCTCCCCCTCCTGTTGCGTGGGCTGCCTTGTGTAGTGACCCAAGGTTCGATGGCCTCCTTTTAGTCTAGCTTCTCTCCTCTCTTGCATGATGACAGTTGGTGGATAGGCAATAATATCAATATAGGAAGTGTTCTTTGCAGGTCAGCATGTGTGGCTGGCTATTGCGGTTCACTATGGATTGTTCTGTACAGTCTTTTACACTTTCTGCAGCACAGTGCTCTGGTACAATGGAGCATGCTGAAGATGCTAGCAAAAGGTACAATCTTGAGCCTCTTGGAGATGAGGAGTGTTGGACCTGAAACTCGTCAGGTAGCAGTTTCCTCAACTTTTTTTGCTTTTTCCTCCTGGGTTTTGCTGAATCTCTTATGTGGGCTCCGGGTTCTAGGCACTTTCCCACTGTAAATATGCTGTGAAAGTGATCGCGCCCTTCCTACCCGTGTTGGGAAGTAGTGCTGATTCGATATTCTGAAACATGGGCCAGTCTGCCATTGCAGACCGGTGTGTGCGCACTAGCATGTATCGTGATTAAACTCATGAGCAGTCTGCTAATTCAGACCACTGTGTGTGCACACCTGCACCTATAGTGCCTGTGATTGCGTGTGCTGCCTGCCATTGCAGGCTTGTGCGTGCACACTGACACACGTATTAGTTAAACCCGTGTCCAGCCTGCGGTGCAGACTCAGGCGGATGCACTTGCACCCCTGGTGCTGGAAACTATCAGGGGCGGCTCCTCCATTAGGGCGGAGGAGCGTTGCCCCACTGCTTTCTCGCAGTGCAAGAAGCAGAAACATAAAATGGTATTTTAAATACCATTTTATGTTTCTGCTTCTCGCGCTGTGAGAAAGCAGAACGGTATGCCTGGTTGGGGGCGGGCGGGTGGGCGGATAGGGGAGGAGTGGCTTGCCCAATGCTGTGGGCCCTGACTGCTTGGTAGGCCCTCTGGGGCCGACCAAACCAGTCAAGCGCACTCTGCATTTTCTCTATCTAGGCTGCATGCAGCCTACATGGAGAAAATGGCCTACCTACAGGCGCCCGGCAGGGTGCCGTCCGCACCAATCACAACGATGCCATTGCAGCGTTGTGATTGGCTTAGGGGAGGGGAGGGAGGATGGCTGCTTACTGACGTGGGACCCGGCCAGGAGCAGAGGTGGCGCGGGAACCGGTAAGTTACGTTTTTTATTTAATTTTAAATCCCCCCGCACGAACACCCACGTGAACCCCCACGCGACCCCCACCCAACCCCCACCCACAAGTCATGTGAGCCGCGACTGGAAACTATGTGTCCATCCTGCTATCGCAGGTCTGTGTGTGCACTAGCGCACCTGCGCCCAGGTAGTGAGGAATACCTGTGTGTGTTTTCACTACCTGTGAGGCCTGCTCTTTCCATAGGTTAACATGGGGAAGTGGTTGACATTACTTCAGGCTGCAATAGCGGATTGCAGCGGAGCAGCCTCATAATGTTTCCTATCAATGGATTCGCCTTGCCAAATCTGTTCCATTGGTAACTGGGGTTTTGGCATAATTCGCTTAAGAATGCCACTTATAGAATATGGACATTTCTATGCTCCAAGAGTCTTTTGTGCTGTGGTGCCTGGCTACAGTGGGCACCAGGGGTCAGAGGAGCACATCTGTGCATTCCCCAAGCGACAACCATAAACCACGGGCATACTACTACAAGGACAGACATCTGCCATTTGAGGTCTGAATGGGATAGATTGGAGATAGAGGTTTTGACACTTAGCCTCTAGGGGCCGGATCATGGCTCCACTAAAGATTAAGATCTGCATTCCACGGCCCCATGGTAGGCAGGCCTACAGTATAGGGGAGACATCTGTGTTTCAAATGGAAATCCCCTAAACCACCCCTAACTTCAAAGACACACAACAGTATAACTACGAGTGACATCCTTCAGCAAAGGGTGAGATACGCTTGTGGGTACATGGGACTGGAGAACCTGGACTGCATGGTGAACATTGCCAGAGGACTCTGTTATGCACATGAAGGATAGCTGCCCGAATAGTGGCTGGCCTGGGCCCGAGGGCTTGCTAAAGTGTGGCGCCCTAAAGTGTGTTCTCCAAGGGCCCGACCGCGGGCCTCCTGTTCTCTCAGAGATCTCAGGGACATCAAAGATCTCCTGTGAGGGACCTACACCATCTACCTGTGACATCTGGAGCGCGGTGCCCTCTCAAGTGCCCACATCGGCTACTGAATTCCAACTGGTAGTGTGGTGTGAGCGTGGAACTAAGACGTGTTTGGAGACCGGATTGTCTAGTGCGGAGCTCTAGAAATCTTGTCTGCATCTAAGATGTGTGGTTCCTGTACTGCAGGGACCCAGACACTCATAAGCATCTAGTTGGTGGTGAGCGGATCCAACAGTTGTGGGACCTCGCATGGCCCATTTTGTCGATTGTGCGGCATCTCTCTCGTGCAACACGCCGACTGCATGCTCATTGCGTGCACTGTCCGATTCACTAGGTGCGACCCTCGGAGGTGGGGGTGCACCCGTAGTAGTACCTCATTCTACCTCACGTGGCTCTGCTGAACTTGCGCCTGTGTGTGTGTGACCGGACTGGTCTGGTGCAACCTGTAGCCTCGTGCATTGGATGCTGTGCTTCATTTCCAGTGGGGTATGGAATTGCAACTCTTGGATGTCTGTGACCGGAATTGCCTGGTGCAACCCATTTCAACATGCACCGGCGGTCATTGACCCTTATTTCCAGGGAAGCGCGGAATTTGCAACTCATCCTGTTTGAACTCTGAAGTGTCTGGTATGACTCATACCAGCGTGCACCAGACGCTGTGCCTGGATTGCCTGGGCATGACCCAGATCATTGTGTACTGATCGAGGCACCTTCTCCTATTGAGAGACTCCCCTGTGTTACTCCCCATTCATTGGTTGTTCCCTCTTTGATCCTCATCACGGTGGACCAACTGCCCTCTCCACACCTGGCCCCTCCCGAAGACATCTTTGCACCAGGTAGTAGTGAGAGAGATTGACTGGGATGAAGGAACGCTTCCGAAACAGTTCGGAAGCAGGTCAAGAGACTGCGTGACTTCGTTGTGCTTTGAGACCTGTGGGTGAACTTCCCAAGTGGCTGCAAAACTCCGCTTGTTTACGTCTACTACCTAATTAAAACTTCTACATATTCCCACCTGCTTCCCGAGGACCCAGACTAACTGTGACTTCAGCCACGTGTGACCCAGTGTCCGGGAGGCGGGGCTGGTTATCTTCCATCCGGGGGTATAGAACAATCGGGGCGAACAGGAGGGTGGAGGGAGGCTGGAGCCACGGAGTCTGCAGGGTGAGATCCATTGACCTTCTGGGTACCAGTGGCACTGCATTAAGGTGCTGAGTGCATATATGTTTAAGGGTGTGCCGTACGGACTGGAGGATACCTGTCTAACCACATAGTGGTGTGGAGTGAGTGTGTGTGAGTGATCATGTGCGGACCACCTGTGATTCACAACGCTGGCCGGCTGTGCCGCTTTATATGTTGCTTTCATGCTAAAAGCACAATACATTTGACATTGGGTTTACCTGCATGGCTCTGGCCCGTGGTGCTGCTAAAAAGTGTTTTATTTTCATGTATGTACATATTTTTGATATCGGGCACTGCATAAAGGTGCTCTCTCTCAATTGGGGGGTTAGATTAGGAGTTGTCCACAGTGTGCATACTATTGATATCATAACAATACGAGTGGGCCTAGTATTGCTAGTAATATTTCCAAATGTGTTTTATGCCCACAAGTATATGATGTTCATGTTTTTATGATTGAATATGTGTGTTGAATATAAATGTTTTTGTATGCATCCTGTGTGAAGTCTCTTTTGTGATGCTAACTGTATTTATCATGAGTGACTGCTGTGCCTTTGCCTTACACATTGCCTCCATTTGAAGAACAGTTTCCTCATCTTTCTAAGGTCAACAATATTCTTTCCTCTACTGCTTCTTGGTCCTCTTTGGCTACAGAGGATGCTGTACTATCAGATGTGTTGGAAAATAAGGTAGAAAGTTCCTTAAATGGATTTACGCTACATCAAATTTCATTTTAAAGATGGACTCCTATGTGGCTTATGCAACTCAGGTTCTCCTAAAGGACTTTCAGACTCTACATGATGCCTTACAGGACGGCTCAGATCATGTTTCAATTTTAGCCAATATGGAGCTATTTGGATGTTTTTTGTTGGACATGTTGTTTGGCAGCTTATGGTCCTCAGGGTCCTCGGCTGGTCCAGCAGTTCAAGGAAGGAGATTCTGTAGATGCGTCTATGGAAGCTGAATGTGTCACAGAGTTCTCCAATCCAAAAGCTACCTTTCATCGTCTGGAGTTGTACGCAGATGAATTGAATGTGATATTGCAAAAGTCTGCAGATGCGAAAAAGATATTGAAGCCCTTCAAATGTGTCCCAGGAAATAAATTGTTCATTCAGAAATTAATGTTGTAGAGTCAGAAGGACCAACGTCCCTTTCGGGGCAGGGGTCAGGGACGGGAGGCAGTGGTTACAAACAGATCCAGACAATACCCTTCTCACTCTACACATCAGTCCAAATTACTACATGAAGATGGGCCTTCGATTAAAGCTATATTATCATCGTTGGATGGAATCGATTTGAGACAAAAGAGTCCTCTCGATCATAAGAACTGGTTATCAACTGCATTTCAGTGACGATCCTCTGAGGAACCTATGCAGATGTACACCATTGCCAGGGGATCAGACGAAAGAGATTTTAAGCTGCAAGGCATTCAGGCTCTTCTAGGGAAAGGAGCAATTGTACAAGTTCCCACGAGTCAGTGTTTTTAAGGCTTCTACTCTCGACTGTTCCTGGTTCGGAAACAGGACAGTTCTTATCATCAAGTACTAAATCTGAAGGAACTCAACAAGTTTATTCTCCTCGAAATATTCAGAATGGCGTCACTGCAGAACATTATCCTGTTACTATCCACCGGAGACTTTCCAGCAACCCTAACCTTTGAGGATGTATTCTTCCATGTACTGATTCATCCTTCCAGTCAGAAATATCTAAGATTTGCAATCAGGAACAATCATTATCAGTTTCAGGCTCTTCCTTTTGGACTGTGAACACCTCTGAGGGTATTCACAAAGGTACTAGCTCCAATAGGAGCTGCATTACAATTGAAGGGAAGTGGTATATTTCCTATCTTGATGACTGGCTTCTATATGCTCCTTCCTTCTTTAAGACTCAGTAAAGCACGGAGATGGTCTGCTCCGTGCTTCAAAATTTAGGCTGGCTAACCAGCCGCAAGTAGTCTTGACTGGTTCCATCACTGGCGTTGATCTTTATAGGAACACTCTTCAACACCCAACAAGGGACTGCCTCCCTGCTGCCAAAGAGGGTCATTGCTCTCCAATCTCATCTCTGTTTGTTAAGAATGACACAAGTATCGGCCCAAACTTGGATGAAAGTTCAGTGTTACATGGCAGTGACCACAGAGGTGGTTCTGTGGGCTCGATTTCTTTTTGACGCCTCTTCTAAATCATCTCCTGGATCACTGGACTCAGACGTCTCAGAATTTCAAGAGCCTGGTTCCAGTGACTCCGGACATGGTGAAAGAACTTCACTGGTGGCTGCTAGAGACCAATCTAGTGAAGGGAGGTCCATTTTGTCTACCACCACCACAGGTGTTTATACAAGTCTTTTATGTTGGTGGGCTGTGTTTCTTGATCAGGAGGTCAGCAGACACTGGTCGGAAGCAGAGAAGGGTTTCTCTTCCAACTGGAGGGAGTTGTCAGTAAATTGGTGAGCCTTTCAAGCCCTTAAATCCCATCTGAAGGTGGTAAATTTGGTACTCAGAACAGACAATCAGAGAATCAGGAGTTACCTGAATCATCAAGGGGGCACGAGGAACTAGGATCTCAAAGATCTGGCCACCAACATATTTTCATGGGCAGAGGAACATCTGTTGGTAGTGAGGCTGATTTCATTCAGGAAAAGGCAAATTTTCAGGTGGACGCCTTGAGTCACAATCTGCCTCCTTCTGTCACATTCCCTCTCTTTCTCTCTCTCTCTCATTTTCAACAGATCGGCCTTTGGTTTGATACCCCAAAGATAGACATGTTTTTATCACAGACGAATGTGATGCTCCCCCTCTTTTGTTCAGAAACTTTGTGTCATCAATTCCATGGCTGCAGCATATGTTGAATGTGTTTCCTCCAACGTCCCTCCTCCCAAAGGTGCTGCAGACGATTTGGGAGGAGAAACTTCAGGTGATATTGGTAGCTCCATTTTGGCCGCAACACCCTTAGATATGCTTAATCTTGGAGATGGAAGTGGAGGATCAATTTCTTCTTTTTCTTATGCCCTCTCCCTTTAAGTATCCTGTCCTTGAGTTTCTGGCCCCCAAGAGGTTAAGCTTGTTGGCCTGGAAATTGAAATCTTAGGTTTGGACCAGCTGGGGTGTTTTTGGCAAGTGGCAAAAGACATGCAAGGTTCTAGGAAGGCCTCTACTCTGAAGTCTTAAAAGAAACATTGGGGTCCCTTTCAGTGTTGTTACTCTAAGAAATCAGCAGCTCCGGACTCCATTACCCCTTTTCAGATTCTAGATTATTCAAGAGAAGTCTTTGTTCGCTCACTCCTCCTTTCACCCCAACAGGCACCATTCTGCACCATGGGCTCTTTGGCGTCTGGCTGGCACCTCTCAGCCCCATGGTAGGTCCATGGACGTCATTTAGGGGTCGCCAGGGGTACCAGCTGCGACCCCAGGCTTGCCCCTTGCTACCACCGGCACCGCTTTTGTGACCTCTGGCGTCAGAGGTGGCAAAATCAGTGCCTGGAACACAGGGGCAGCTCTTTTTAAAGGATGCTGCTTGGAGCACCACTTGCCTGGTTTCTGTCAATTTTTTATTTTACAAACTGTGAATAATATTCAGTATTAGTGTAATAAAAAGCAGAGTACATTAGCTGGAATATGAACCTATCTGGAAGTTAAGGTAAGTAAAAAAATGCTGTTAAATGTATGTTGTATGCATGCTTGTGTTTATGTAGGCGAGAGGGTGTGAATGTGTTAGTATGTGTAAGCATGTGTGTGTGAGCCAAAGTTAAGGTCAAATGGTGTGCGATGTGACTTCCGCTACCCCAGGCATTTTGTTAAATTAACGTCCATGGGTAGGTCCACTCTCTACGTCATGACTGATGCCTCTTTGCCCCATGGGCTCCCCACCACATGCCTCCACCCGGGCCATTCTCTACCCCGTGGTACCTCCACCCTATACCTGGCTGGCAACTCTATGCCAGTGGACCCTCTACCTCATGACCAGTGCTCTAAATGGAAATACAGAAGTGCAGGTACTCAGTATTTAAAGTCCCTGTTGTCTCCTGAGAAGTGCTGGTACTCTCCCATTAAGTGCATTGCAGCAGTGCTGAGAAGTGCAGGTACTCTCCCATTTTAATTAAAGAGGTGCAGGTACTCAATACCTGCCAGAGCTTAATTTGTAAAATGATAAATGCCAGGACTCTGACCAGGAGACCACTGCAGCTTGCACCACCCATCGCCCCATCATCTCTGCCAAAACAACTACTGACCATCTCTCTCGCCTGCAAGTGGGACAGTTCACAATATTCCAGGTCCCCAAAGCTGAAGGAATAGCTGGGGGAGGCAGGTATTAGTCATTTTTCATGTATATTGTAATCATAAACAACTATTGTTCTGCTCATCTCTAAGTTAGATGAGCCCCGCCACCATGTGGCATCTGTCCTAAATAGTATTGCCACTTAAATGCCGGTGCCGAGCACCGGGAACTAACTAAATGCTGGTGCTGAGCACCTGAAACCATCGGCTTAGCACTTGTTACCGGTCCATTTAAAGCACTGCTCATGACTGGCCTGTGTGCCCACCACCATTTGCCTCCACCTGGCACCTCTCTGCCCATAGTCCGTGCGCCTCAGCTGGCTCCGGTTCCATGGCACAAACCTCTACCCGCAGGAGCGGACCCCGGTCCGGCTATCCCCTGTCTGCCCCCTGCGCCCTTCCCCTGCACGGTGCCGCATGCTCGCGGATCGCTGCACACACAGGCGGCTGCTCCCACACTGCCCGGCTCCTGCCCTTTCCTCCGGGTTCTCGGAAGCTGAACATTGTGATGGAAACCTATTGACACGTTACTGATTGTATCTCGTTCTGAATGTCACAGATTAGAAATCTGTGTTCAGCCTGAGGGAACTCATTCTCTACACACAATGCTTCGCCTCCCTCTAGTGCTCAGCACTTCCTTCTTTCTTCAATCCACCATTCCTCGCGTGTTTGCTTCTCTCCCTTCCCCCGCACTTTCCTCATTTCTCTCTCACCTTTCTGCCTTTCCTTCTCCTTTCACTCGGACGTTCCAATTTCTCCACAGCTTGCTTTTTCCTTCACTCTCTTATGTCTTCTCTTTTTCCCCCTAATTTTCTTGTTTCTTTCTCTCCCGAGCTTCCTCTCCTAATTTTTGCCATTTTCTGGGTCACCTTCTGTCTTTTGGTGTCTTCTTTTCCCTCATGTCGAGCGTGTCATTTTTTCTCTCTTTTCCTTTCGCCCCCTCGTCTTTCCCTCTCGTTCTACCTGCTTGCCCATAGCCATGCCGCTCCATTATATTTCCTTCCCTCTTCACATGTCCCTCATCTTTCTTCCCCCGTCCCTCCCCATCACTCCACTCTCTCTTCCCTTTCTTCCAGAGATTGCACCTTCCTCCCCTTCGAGTTTACACCACCATTCCACCTTCCGCCCTCTCACCCTCCCCTCCCTCCCCGCTGGCCTCTGATTAAATCGGGATTTGCCCAACATGCAAGGCAGGGAACCTGCCTTGTAAAAAATGTAAGCAGCATTTGTCTTTCCCTTTGTTCTGTGTGAAAGACTCCGGCGGAATGTTAACCATCCGAGGTGGGGCATGGGCCCTGCACAGGCCTGCCCGCACGACTCTTCAGCTTAAAAGACTGTACTAGGTTATTAGTAATTAGTAAAATTACATTCTACTCATACTAGGCGTACCAAATGAAAAGGAGTAAAATAGACAGCAATTAGTGCCTGAATGTCTTTTCGGAGGGGGTGTAGCGCTGGGAACCCCACGCCTCTCTATGGGAGCGCACTCCAGTATGTGTGATGGAGTCTGAAACGTGAGTGTGTGTAGTGTAAAGTAAGCTAATTGCCCCCGTGGGTGGGTTTCATGTCTTCTTAACTAGCATTTGTATAATAGCTTGCACCTGCCACTAGCTTCACATAACAGCATTGAAACTGTTCAGATGTGTTACAGGAGCCCCTCTATGATTGGTTGTAAGAGCTGTGTGGTTTTAGTATGCCTTATGTGGGGAGAGTTGGGGGCACTGCTTAAGTTGTTGTAAAAAAGGAAATAAAATAAAATGAAAAAGTGGAGAGGCCCCCTATTTTTTTGTTCTTAGCAATCTTACGCTCACAGTGTTGCCAAATGCTAGGGTTGCTGAATACCAGGGCTGCCTGGTCTTGATTCCATCGCATGCCTCTTTTTTCCACCACCCTACACGCTCTGTCTCTTTATTTCGCACTTGTAGTTTATTTCTCACCAGTGTTCTCCCTTTGACACAGTTTCCCATCTTTCTCTGTCCCTTATTTTTGCCCTTCTGCCTTTATCTCTCTCAAACTCTGATGATGGAAAATAGGCCCAGGCCCCCAAATAAAATGCCGGTGGCCACCACCTTTTTGGGTGTGACGTGTGAGGTCCAAACGTGATCTTTTCACCGCCAGTATGTGTGCAGGGTTTTAAATTCTAATTAAGGTCACTTATTTTCACACACACAGCAACAATCTGAGGAGTGAGGTTTCCAGGTGAAGTTTGAAAAGCACTAGATGTAGGCACTGGGTCCTACAAAACCAGTGTATTATTGTACAACCTAACAGGCGACCAAGAGTGAGTGTACATTCATTGATTAAACACACACACACCAACATGCTAGTTGCACCTTATTTTTCACAGTAATTAACATATATATAAAATATATGTGTGTGAAAATATGGATGAATGGTAAATATTGTGCGAAAAAACACAGGGCTAAACTCAGATGGAGATATAAAAAAAGATAAACCTGGGATCCATAATTATAACTGAATAATCAAACCTTTCAGGATTGTTGTACAGAGCATGTAATTAATAAACAGGATCTGAATCCCCTCCCACCATTCCTTGGCCCTCCTCAGCCCCTCCCCGCCGCTCATCCGTGCTTCCGCACGTCTTGAACAGGACCATCTGCTCGTGCGTCGGAATGCTGGCATGGTCGCCCAGCCCCCCTCGCAGTTGTCTTCACTCTCACTGGCACGCGGCGTCCCCGTCCAGCCGCCTTCTGCCACTCTGTCAACACTGCCGACTGCCTGTTTGCCTGACGCAGCTGTCTGCTGCTGCGTGCCTATGTGCCAGTCAGGCCTGTCTGTCCGTCAGACCAGGCTGTGGGACCCGTCTCGTTACTCCGTCACCGCAGCAACTGGCGTGCCAGCGGGCATCGCTGCGTTTGATTGATGTATAAAACACATCTAAGCTGTTGCAGTGCCCTCGAGCCCTGAAACTTTCAGGACGCAACCGGACATTCTTAGCTAAAGAACTTTACTGTCTTGGCGACGAGGCTGGGTACTTACCATATCTGGGACTCCGTCAGTGATTTATAACTGTGTTTATTACTCTTTCAATTCATCTGCCTTCATCAGGTCAATGATATTCCAGTCTTTGTTTTTCCACCAACAAATGTTTTCATAACATTTCCAAATGACCGCGCACACCAACGCCTGTGGTTGCAATAACCGAAATATGGGGCTCATTACGATGGCGGAAGGACCGCCACCGCCAGCCGTGCAGTGGCGATCCGTCCGCCATCAAACGTGGATTGACCGCCTGCCAGATTAGGATGGCGGGCGGATCCACACTGCGACCGTGGCGGATGCAAAGACCGTCCGCCACAGGCAATCGGACCCATTGCCTGGCGGACGGTCCAGATTGGGTAAAATGGTGGCGGTGCCTAGCAGGCACCGTCCACCATATTAGGATACGGGCGTCAGCCAGCCTTTCCATGGAACCGCCATGGAAAGGCTGACGGGGATTGGGTTTGGGGGCCCATTGCGGGGCGCTCTTGTGTTGGGGGGAGGTGTTGTTGTACTGGGGGGGTACCCATGGTACCCCCCCCTGCATTTCCCTGCACTGAGTGGCAGGCACCGCGTGGTGCCTGTCACGCAGTGCAGGGAAATGGAAAACATGCATTTTTACTATTGCGGCAGGTGCTGCAGCCAGCAGCACCCGCCGCAATGGTAAACATGCACGATGCGACTGCCACGGTGGCGGTCGCATCGTAATTGCACGTGCGGGACCGCCGCCATACAGGCGGACGGTCCCACTACTGCAACGATGGCGGTCGGACGAAAGTCCGACCGCCATCGTAATCGACCCCTATGTTTGTCCCAGAAATCTAATTTTATAGCCTTTCCCTATTTTCTAACATTGGTGGTGTTTTTTGAGGCTCCAGCTAAAATCTTATGAGTTCTTAGAAGTATTCGGTACATTTCTGTATTCACCAAATGCAATCTTTTGACTAACACATATATTTTATTAATTCAAGCTATTTCTCCTAGACAATTGTGTGGCAAAATATTAAAACCCACCCAATATAACAGCACAGTAAATCTCAGAATCTGTATATATTATTAGTCTTTTTTCAGTGTCAATGATTATGTCTTCAACCAATGTCACTCTGCTGTATTTTGTAATATGCACGACGCATCCAATGTTCTCTGAATATACCGTTCATCAATATTTCAATGAAGGAGCCTACTACAAAGCCATGTGTCAACTCTGATTGTGACTTGTCTATTAACATAAGCGGAGTTCATAATTATTTCTTCAATATAAAATATCAAGTATATACACAATAATTTTATTAATTACTCGTGAAACCTAGAAATTAGAATTTTCTCTTGCATTATTCTACTTTGGAGAAAAGATATGTCCATTCCTCGATAACCAGCACATTCTACGAGCCCTTGTTAGGTGAGGTTACACAGCATTGCTATATTGGCCACACTCTCTAATTACTTAGCTTCTTTGAGTAGTTGGAAAATTAGGTGTGCAGTCAGTTATGGGCAGATTGTGGTAAGGTGGGGGACTTGGGCGTTACGACCTTTCTCCTTAACCATGTGTTCAGGAGGTCATTTGCTTTTGGCACGCTGTTGTTTGTGTGAGTTGGTGGTGTTGACTCGTCTAATGTGTTCTGGTGAATTGGTGGCTTTCTAGTAAACATTCATCTTCATGTTGGTGCATGTATAGCAGTCAATGCAACCCTAGCCTACATCAAAGCTCTGCTGAAAGCCCAACAGAGGACCAGAGGCATCAATCAGGATTTATAAAGCACGGCTAATCACCCGATAGTGTATCCAGGTGCTTGCAGGCCTCAGAAGCTTATTCGAACAGCCAGGTCTTGAGGGCCATTCGGAATTCCCAAAGTGAGTTGATGGTGCGGAGGTGCGTGGGGAGGCTGTTCCAGGTCTTTACTGCTATGTGGGAGAAGAAGCATCCTCCACTTCTGCTTCAGTAGATGCGGGGAGTATGGGCAAGTGAAAAGGAGGCAGAGCATAGTCTTCTTGATGGTTGGTGGAAGTTCAGGTGGTGGTTAATGTAGGCGGGTCCTTGCTTGTGTAGAGCCTTGTGTGCATGTGTCGACAGCTTGAATTGGCATCTCTTCTGTATGGGGAGGCAGTGGAGTTTCCTGAGGTGGGGTGTGAAGTGGGTTTGTCTGGGCAGGCCGAGGATGAGTCTGGCTGCGGTGTTCTACATGGTCTGAAGTCTCTGTAGAAGGTGTGCAGCGATTCCTACTTAGAGGGCATTACCATAGTCCAGTCAGCTGGTGATGAGGGCTTGTGTCACAGTGCTTCTCGGGTGTAGGGGTAGCCATTTGAAGATCTTACGTAGTATGTGCAGTGTGAGGAAGCATGCAGAGGAGATGGCGTTGATCTGTGATAAGAGGGTGTTAGAAATGGGGGTCTCTAGCTGGCAGAGGTAGGTACCTTTGTCCAAATAGGGACCCTTGCTTCTAGTCAGGGTAAGAGGGATACACTCCTAAAATAACCCCTGCTCACCCCCTTGGTAGCTTGGCACGAGCAGACAGGCTTTTCTCAGAGTCAGTGTGTAAAGCATTTGTGAACACATACAGTAACACAGTGAAAACACTACAAATGGACACCACACCAGTTTAGAAAAATAAGTAATCTTTATCTAAACCAAAACAAGACCAAATGACAAAAATCCTCAATACAGTATCAAAAATAAGGCTTTCAAATGGTAGAAATAGTTCAGTTAAATGCAAGTTGTAAATCCGACACTTTTCTCATAAAGTACCTTAGATGCGCCACGCAAAACAAACAAAATGGCCGCAGGGAAGGTGATGCGTCGGTTCCTTACACGCAGGGAAGGTGATGCGTCGGTTCCTTACTACAGCGCAGGGGAGGCGATGCGTCGGTTCCTTACCGGAGAGGAGGTGATGCATCGGTTTCTTACTGCATGGGGAGGTGATGCATCGGTTTCTTACTGTGTCCCCCAACGATGCAACAGTCTTGGCGCCTCGATGCGATGCGTCGATCCGGTACGATGCGTGGTTTCATGCAGCCGCACAGCAGGCTTGCGTCGGGATCTGTGCGGTGATCTCGGACTTCGGAGATTGTTGCACCCGATGCGTCGTGCAGCGATTTCTAAAGCCGGGGCAGGTGCTGCGACGGTTTCTTCAGCGATGCGTCGGAAACAGGTGCGGATGCGACACACTTCTTCAATGTTGCATCGATTTTCCAGCTCCCAGCGACAAACAGTCTCTAGAGGTCCTAAACAGCAGCAGGCACCTCTTTGCAGGTTGGAATTCCCAGCAAGGAAATTCAGGGGAGCTGGTGGTGAAATCTTTGTGTTCCTGAGACTTCAGAACAGGAGGCAAGCTCAGTTTCAAGCCCTTGGAGATCTTCTTTCAAGCAGGTGACAAAGCAAACAGCAAAGTCCTTTTCTCCTTTCCTTGGCAGCAAGCAGCCACTGCAGGCCAACCCCAGACAGCAAACAGCACAGGGGCAGTATTCCTCCTCAGCTTCTCCAGCTCTTCTCCTTGGCAAAGGTTCCTCTTGATTCCCAGAAGTGATCTAAAAGTCTGGGGTCTGGGCCCCTCTTTTTATACACACAAATCCTTTGCTCTCTGAAGGCAGAGAGTGTCTATACCCAGCCAAAACCAGTTCTGTCCTCACTGGTGCAGCTTCCCGGCAGGAGGTAGAGACAGCATTGTTGAAGGCAGACCAGGCCCATTCAGGTGAAAAGAAATCTCCTCCCCCTACTCTAAATGCAGCCCAGGTCTATTCAGCCCAGCCCTGACTCATCAGACTTCTGGAGCCGCTGCCCCTCTCCAGCCCCTGTCATCCAAAAGCCAGACATGCAATACACAAACCTAGCAGAGGCACACTACATGGTTAGGAAAGAAAATACCTACTTTTGTAAAAGTGGTATTTTCAAACACAGAATGTAAAACTCACCCTCACTAAAAGATGCATTTTAACATTCTGAGTTCAGGCATACTAAACTTTATTTTTCTACTTTGTTCCCAGGGCCAGTTATGTTTATAAGATGTTATAAACAAACTCCCCATTCTGTCCTATGGGAACAGGTAGCCTTGCAATAGTGAAAAACGGAATTGGCAGTATTTCACTATCAGAACATGCCTCACACATCAGGGCATGTCCTACCTTTCACATACAATGCACCCTGCCCACAGGGGTACCTTAGGCCTACCTTAGGGGTGACTAATATGTAGAAAAGGGAAGGTTTAGGGACTGGCAAGTGTGTGCACTTGCCAAGTCGACATGGCAGTCCCAGACTGCACACAGGCTCTGCAATGGCAGGCCAGAGTTACATTTTACAGGCTGCTTCTGTGGGTGGCACAATCAGTGCTGCAGCCCACTAGCAGCGTTTGATTTACAGGCCCTGGGCACACACAGTGCACTATACTAGGGTCTGACAAGTAAATCAAATATGCCAATCATGGAATCACTAATCCATAACAACAATTTACAAAGGGAGCACTTGCACTTTGGCACTGAACAGCAGGGGCAAAGTGCCCAAAGCATCTAGGCCAGCAAAACAGAGTCCAACACAGCAAAAAACAGGAGGCAAAGCCAAAAATGAAGTGGAGACCCACGCCAATGGTGCCAGGTCTAACAGAGGGCATAAGAGGAGAGAATTGATTCAGTAAAAAGAGGGAGTGTGTGTTGTGCTTTAGCTTCCACATCTGGGAAACTGAGATCACTTAACAATATGCAAACCATCAAAATTAAGTATTATATATACACTGGGCATTTAAATATGTGCTTCATTAGGAGCCCTCGTCCTCCTCCACTTCAGATCGGACTTGAGCTACTGACTTATCTTGTGAACGCTCAGGTGCCACAGACAGGTAGGCTGGACCCACCCCAATGAGGGGCGGGCCTCGGCCTGTGGACCTTCTGAATGCAGAGCCCTGGGCCGAGCTAATATTTTCTCTGGATGTTCCGGTGTCCTAATTGGGATGTCTTTTTTGCTGTAGAGTGTTTGATTCCATTGGGAATAATGCATAAATTACTTACCGGTAATTTAATTACTATGAGTTCAATCTTCCCTGTTACAATTATTACAATATGAGGGATTCATGCCTCCCGAGATACGTATCAAACTCACACACCTTAGAAATCTCAGTAAAACATGCTTCTCCCACACCATCAGAATAAATGCTCTAAGCTTACCCCTCTTCTGCTTGTAATGAACGAAGCTATTATAAACCAACAGACCTTACAGAATATATAATCATTTAAAACCATGTTAGGGGAGGGGTGGGTGTGGAGTGATGAAATAATTGGAATAGGGAAGATTAAAATCAAAGTAATGGAATTACCGGTAAGTAATTTATCCATTACGTCTTCGTCCACTTCCCTGTTTCTATCATTACAATATGAGGAATGCTGAAGGTATCCCCTTAAATGATTATAAAAAGGTGTGAACACCATACACTGAAATGAATCAAGAGAAAAACAGCAAGTCTCTATTTATTTCAACTATTACTTAATGGAAGACTAAACTTTGATACCAAACACATCCTGTTGATTGCTGACATTATCAATCTTATAGTGTCTGACAAAAGTGTAGGGATTTCACCATGTGGCGGCTGTACGAATTTCTTTCAGAGATGCTCCCTGAAACTCTGCACATGAAACCACCAAACTCTTGGTTGATCTACCCTCAAAAGCCGCTGGAGAAGGAACCACGCGTAATTTAGTTTTGCAGATGGCACCTAAGGAGAAAAATCTGCACTTAATCTCAAAACAATGTCATCCAATGTCAAATATTGATGCCTGACAAAAAACGACCACATCACTTCTATTCTCTTTGTCATGTTAATAGCTACCAGAAAGAAAACTTTCCAGATTAAGAATTTCAGCTGAATCTAGTGGTTCAAAGGGAGGTTCTATAAAAACATCCAAAACCAAATTAAAATCCTATGAAAGCAAAGGATTCTTAATGCTAGGTCTGATATTCGAGAACCCTTTAAAGAGTTTAGAAGCCAAAACCTCCTATTCTGACACATATACCCAGTTTTCTCTGGAAGCCTTGATGGCTGTCCATTGAAGCCATAAAGTAGAATTCTTCAAATTCATATCAAAACCGTTTTGCAAAACAGAGACATTGGAGCAAGACAAAGGATCCAATTGCTTTCTTTCCCACCATCTCCTAAATGATGACCAATGTCGATTATATGCTCTGTGTGTGGGACCTTTGCTGGAAGGCTAAATTGTTTCTGCTACCTCCTCCGGAAGACCCAACCACCTTAAGCCTATCTTTTCAATTTCCAAGCTGTTAGCTGGAGATGATGGAGTGCTGTTAGAATTGGGGGTCTCTAGTTGGCACAGGTAGGTACTTGTGACAAATAGGGACCCTCGCCTCTAGTCAGGGTAAAGGGGTACACTCCTAAAATAACCCCTGCTCACCCCCTTGGTAGCTTGGCACGAGCAGACAGGCTTATCTCAGAGGCAGTGTGTAAAGCATTTGTGAACACATACAGTAATCTAGTGACACACTACAGATGGACACCACACAAGGTTTTATATCAAAAATAAGTATTCTTTATATATTTTTAACACAAGACCATAAACGACAAAAATCCACAATACTGTACTTACAATGGTAGTTTTAGCTTAGTTCAGTTCAGTTCTTAAGATGCGACACTTTAAGTCAATGTACCTTACGATGCGGGACGCTTCCACAACAAGCAATGTTGCAGCGATGGAAATGCGACGAAGTTCTGGTGCAAAGAAATAAAGACGTCAAGTTCTTCCTGATGTGGCACGCTTCTCCGAGGTTGCGAGAAGTCTCGATTCGATGCGTCCACTGCAGCGGCGACACCCTTGTTCAGCGATGCGACGGCAACAGCTTCGGCTACGACACTCTTCTCCAACGTTGCGAGACGCTTCCGCTCGATGCGACAACTGCAGCGGCGACACCCTTGTTTCGTGATGCGACGGCAGCAGCTCCGACGGCGGCACGCTTCTCCGTGGATGCGAGGCGCTTCTCTTGATGCGGTGCAATGCGACAGCTACAGCGGCGACACCCTCCTTCGGAGTTGCGACGGCAGCGGCTGCGACGGCGACACGCTTCTTCCTCGATGCGAGACTCTTCTCTTGATGCGGTGCAATGCGACAGCTACAGCGGCGACACCCTCCTTCGGAGTTGCGACGGCAGCAGCAGCGACGGCGACACGCTTCCTCTTCGTTGCGGGACGCTTCTCTCGATGCGGTGCAATACGACAGCTACAGCGGCGACACCCTCCTTCGGAGTTGCGACGGCAGCAGCAGCGACGGCGACACGCTTCTTCCTCTTGAGTCGCGCTTCCAGCTCCTTGCGACACGCAGTCCCTTCAGAAGGCCCAAAACAGCAGCAGGCACTTCCAAAGGATTCTTGGGGAGCTGGTGGTTGAAGTCTGTTGTCCCTGAGACTTCAGCAGGAGGCAAGCTCTTTTCTCAAGCCCTTGGAGATCCTTCACAAGTTGAATAAAAGTGCACACAAAGTCCTTTCTCCTTCCTTTGGCAGTCAGGCAACCACTGCAGGCAGATCCCTCTAGCTTAGGGATAGTCTTCTCCTCAGTTCCTTCTTGGTTCCGCTCCTCAGCAAAGGTTTCTTCTTGTTTTCCCAAAGTGATCTAATTTCCTAGGGGTCTGGGTCCCCTTTTTATACACAGTTTTCCTTTGTTCTCTGAAGGCAGAGAGGCCTCTGCCTAGTCAAAACCAGTTCTGGTCAGTCCTGGAGCACTTTGTTTTTCTGACTCCTTCTTTCCTTTCAGAATGTGGGGCAGGGTGCTCAGCCGCCCGGCAGGAGGTGGAGCCAGCATTGTGGAAGGCAGGCACAGCCCTATTCAGACCCAGGTGCAACTCCTCCCTCCACTCTGGATGCAGATCTTTCTATTCAGCCCTGTGCTGACTCACCCTGTCTCCTGTAGCCACCCCCAGCCCCTGTCACTCAATCTCCAGACAAGGAATACACAACCTAGCAGAGGCAGGCTTGGAAGTTTAGGCAAGAAAATACCCACTTTCTAAAAGTGGTATTTTCAAACACAGAATGTTAAAACCAACTTCACTAAAAGATGTATTTTATCATTCTGAGTTCAGGCATACTAAATTCGTTTTTCTACCATGTTCCCTGGGTCAGTTCTGACTATAAGGTGTAATAGTCAGTCTGCCCATTCTGGCCTATGGGGAGCAGGTAGCCTTGCAATAGTGAAAAACGAAAATGGCTGTAATTCACTATTAGGACATGCCACACACACCAGGGCATGTCCTACCTTATACTTACAATGCACCCTGCCCTAGGGCCTACTTTAGGGGTGACCAACATGCAGTAAAGGGAAGGTTTAGGGACTGGTAAGTGGGTGCACTCACCAAGTCGACATGGCAGCCCTAGGCTGCACACAGGCTCTGCGATGGCAGGCCTGAGACACATTTTACAAGCCGCTTCTGTGGGTGGCACAACCAGTGCTGCAAGCCCACCAGCGGCATTGGATTTACAAGCCCTGGGCACACTCAGTGCACTGTACTAGGGACTGACAAGTAAACCAATCATCCAATCGTGGAGTCACTAATCCATAACACAATTTACAATGGGGCGAGCATATGCACTTTAGCACTGATCAGCAGTGGTAAAGTGCCCAGAGTCATAAAACAGCCAACAACAGGTCAGAAAAAATATAGGAGGAAGGCAAAAAGTTTAGGGATGACCCTGCAAAAAGGGCCAAGTCCAACACAACCCCTTCCAGCCAAAACGCAGGGTAGACCAATCACTACCTTGATGGGCTTCCCTGCTTTGGGCGATAGAACCTGGACCCTGGCCCACAACAGCAGGGGCATACTCCAGTTCTACGCCAATCTGAACCTATTTGGATCCCTCTGTCCATACTCTCAGGGCCCACCAAGCTAATCCATGGAGAACCCTTCTCCTCACCTGTGGACACCACCTGTGCAGCACCTAACCTTAACTTGCTCACAGGTGTGTCCCAACAGACAGCCAGCAAGCCACAGTGGCCACTGACAGTGGTCAGGGATGAGACCCAGGCCTTATGCCTCTCAGGGCTCTCAAACCTCTGTGGCGTCAGAGAGCGGGGGCAGTAGCCCCAGGTGCTTGGCACCCTTTGTCCACTCTCCCTCCTGTCAGGTCAGGTATGACATCCTGGCGCTGACCCACCAGCCCCGGGCCTATACCCGGCGGCTGGACTGGAGACTGGGGTGGGCTTTCCCACACCTGGTCCTCCTCCTTGGGGCTCTGTACCCTCCCACCTGGAGCGGTACCCCCTTCCAGAATTGTCAGGGCACCTGCGGCAGGTGTCCTGCACAATTCGCCCACCAGTTCAGGGGTTCTATCCTGCAACTGGGCGTCCAGGTCAGGGGGACACCCTGAACCTGGTCCTCCAATCTAGGGTCTAAACCCTCCAGTTGAACCGGGGTCAGAGGCGAGGACTCCCTCCCTCTGCACCCCCTTCCAGTGTACTGCCCCCTCCCATCAGGAGCGGTACCCCCTACCAGAATTGTCAGGGCACCTGTGGCAGGTGTCCTGCACACCCGCCCACCAGTTCAGGGGTTCTATCCTGCAACTGGGATCCCAGCATAGGGTCTGTACCCTTATACTGGGCAGAGGCCAGGGGTGAGGCTGTCCTCTCCCCACCCCCTTATTGGGGTCCTGCACCCTCCCACCTGGAGCGCTGCCCCCAGAAGACAAACTGGTAGGGGCACTGTTAGCAGCTGCCCCTTCCTCCAGGTCAGGGGGACACCCTGAACCTGGCCCTCCAACCCAGGGTCTGTACCCTTAGGCTGGACCTGTGCCTGGCAACCCAGGACTTCCGGGAGGGTACACCAACCCCCCAAAGGAAACACACTCCTCTAGAGTTGTGTAAGAACCTGCCTGGCGCACCAGGACTTCCTGGGGCGCACGCATGCCCCCCCAGAGGGTAACACATCTCTCAGGTGTTGTGTGACAGTCTGCCTGGCGCAGATCTCCCAACCCCTGTCCGTCTGACAGTGTGTGAAGATCCCCCAGGACAGAAGTGGTGTCACCATGGTCATTCACTGGTGACTCAGCCCTTCTGGCTGGTCCCTGACCCACTGGTTCTTCCACTGGGGACTCTCTCCCCCTCTCACCCCTCACTCTGGACTTCTGCACCCTCCCAAGTGGAGCGGCACTGCCAGACACCAGAAACACGGGAGCTCCATTTACAGACGCTCCAGGTTCTCTAGACACTAGGAGATCCTCCTCAACAGGCGGCCCATCAGGGCAGCCTAGGCTCCCTACCTGGTGTTCCCTTAAAGAACCATCCAGGCTCTGAGACTGGGTTTCGGGCACCTCGGGACACGCAGCCCCACATTCACTCCTTCTCCACTGAGACAGGACGTGAGTCCCTACACCCCTCCCATTACCACGGGACCTAGCTGGGCTACACTGAACCTCTCCCACCACTATGGGTTGGAAGACACCTGAGCCACTCCTCTTAGGGTCACTCCCCAATGCCTCTTCAGACCCTCTGGAATCCACCAAAAGGTCCGCCTCCAATGTGAGCTCCCTGAGGTCAGAGAAGTCACACTCCAACAGGTGTTGGCATAGCTCTGGAAAACAGGGACTTACAATATGCTCTCCCACAATTGGATCACACAGTCCCCCACAGGGGTTAACCAAACTATCCTTCACCTCACCATCCAGTGCCTCGCACACGTACCCCACACCACTCTTCTGAGATTGGCAAGACAGTATCTGACTGTCTCTGTCACTCAACCCACACTCTTCTGGGCGGTCTTCACACTCACATACCAGGACTTCAACCATGGGGGAACCCCTCTCCCTGCACCTCTCATCTAGAGTCAGTAGAGTGTCCCTCCCACCACTAGGACCATGAATCCCTGCGTCAGTTTCCCTATTCCTCTCAGGGACACTGCGCACTACTGGAGCTACCTCATGTCCTTGAACCTCCTGGTGTATGTTAACCCCCTCCTTCAAGTCAGGCGCCACATCTCTGGGTGTGTGCACTACTCTCTCAGCACTGAATAACTTAATTTTGCTGCCACCATCTGAGCTGGACTCCACCTCCAACTCAGCAAAGCTCACTTCCTGAGCTGCCCAAATTTCTTTTTCTTGGGCTAAGGCCCTCTGAGCCTCATCAATCTCTCTCAGCTCTTCGTCAATTTCTCTCAGCTTCTGCTCATAAGCCAGAAGCCAGCTATCTGTTTCTGTTTCTCCCTCACTTCTAGGGAATTCCTCCTCCTCAGACTCAACTGGTAGTGTTGCCTTCCAGCGGGGTAACTCATACTGAAATAGGGATGCCTCTAGATCCTCCCTGGACCTTCTCTTCACAGGCAGCCCTCTTTCCTTGCAAAACACACGTAGCTCCTTCATTGTGTAGATAAACATGTGCCAGAAGTTGAGTTCCATTTTGCAACAACTAACCAGAGTCATGGTATCAAAAATACCTCCAGGAGGACACCATAAAACAGAAAAACAGTATGTGGTCGCGTTTGGTCTGCACTCAATAGTAGTGTTCACCAATCACTGTACATGAATCACAAATGCAAGTCCAGAATCCTCACCGCTGACCACCAATGTTAGAATTGGGGGTCTCTAGTTGGCACAGGTAGGTACTTGTGACAAATAGGGACCCTCGCCTCTAGTCAGGGTAAAGGGGTACACTCCTAAAATAACCCCTGCTCACCCCCTTGGTAGCTTGGCACGAGCAGACAGGCTTATCTCAGAGGCAGTGTGTAAAGCATTTGTGAACACATACAGTAATCTAGTGACACACTACAGATGGACACCACACAAGGTTTTATATCAAAAATAAGTATTCTTTATATATTTTTAACACAAGACCATAAACGACAAAAATCCACAATACTGTACTTACAATGGTAGTTTTAGCTTAGTTCAGTTCAGTTCTTAAGATGCGACACTTTAAGTCAATGTACCTTACGATGCGGGACGCTTCCACAACAAGCAATGTTGCAGCGATGGAAATGCGACGAAGTTCTGGTGCAAAGAAATAAAGACGTCAAGTTCTTCCTGATGTGGCACGCTTCTCCGAGGTTGCGAGAAGTCTCGATTCGATGCGTCCACTGCAGCGGCGACACCCTTGTTCAGCGATGCGACGGCAACAGCTTCGGCTACGACACTCTTCTCCAACGTTGCGAGACGCTTCCGCTCGATGCGACAACTGCAGCGGCGACACCCTTGTTTCGTGATGCGACGGCAGCAGCTCCGACGGCGGCACGCTTCTCCGTGGATGCGAGGCGCTTCTCTTGATGCGGTGCAATGCGACAGCTACAGCGGCGACACCCTCCTTCGGAGTTGCGACGGCAGCGGCTGCGACGGCGACACGCTTCTTCCTCGATGCGAGACTCTTCTCTTGATGCGGTGCAATGCGACAGCTACAGCGGCGACACCCTCCTTCGGAGTTGCGACGGCAGCAGCAGCGACGGCGACACGCTTCCTCTTCGTTGCGGGACGCTTCTCTCGATGCGGTGCAATACGACAGCTACAGCGGCGACACCCTCCTTCGGAGTTGCGACGGCAGCAGCAGCGACGGCGACACGCTTCTTCCTCTTGAGTCGCGCTTCCAGCTCCTTGCGACACGCAGTCCCTTCAGAAGGCCCAAAACAGCAGCAGGCACTTCCAAAGGATTCTTGGGGAGCTGGTGGTTGAAGTCTGTTGTCCCTGAGACTTCAGCAGGAGGCAAGCTCTTTTCTCAAGCCCTTGGAGATCCTTCACAAGTTGAATAAAAGTGCACACAAAGTCCTTTCTCCTTCCTTTGGCAGTCAGGCAACCACTGCAGGCAGATCCCTCTAGCTTAGGGATAGTCTTCTCCTCAGTTCCTTCTTGGTTCCGCTCCTCAGCAAAGGTTTCTTCTTGTTTTCCCAAAGTGATCTAATTTCCTAGGGGTCTGGGTCCCCTTTTTATACACAGTTTTCCTTTGTTCTCTGAAGGCAGAGAGGCCTCTGCCTAGTCAAAACCAGTTCTGGTCAGTCCTGGAGCACTTTGTTTTTCTGACTCCTTCTTTCCTTTCAGAATGTGGGGCAGGGTGCTCAGCCGCCCGGCAGGAGGTGGAGCCAGCATTGTGGAAGGCAGGCACAGCCCTATTCAGACCCAGGTGCAACTCCTCCCTCCACTCTGGATGCAGATCTTTCTATTCAGCCCTGTGCTGACTCACCCTGTCTCCTGTAGCCACCCCCAGCCCCTGTCACTCAATCTCCAGACAAGGAATACACAACCTAGCAGAGGCAGGCTTGGAAGTTTAGGCAAGAAAATACCCACTTTCTAAAAGTGGTATTTTCAAACACAGAATGTTAAAACCAACTTCACTAAAAGATGTATTTTATCATTCTGAGTTCAGGCATACTAAATTCGTTTTTCTACCATGTTCCCTGGGTCAGTTCTGACTATAAGGTGTAATAGTCAGTCTGCCCATTCTGGCCTATGGGGAGCAGGTAGCCTTGCAATAGTGAAAAACGAAAATGGCTGTAATTCACTATTAGGACATGCCACACACACCAGGGCATGTCCTACCTTATACTTACAATGCACCCTGCCCTAGGGCCTACTTTAGGGTGACCAACATGCAGTAAAGGGAAGGTTTAGGGACTGGTAAGTGGGTGCACTCACCAAGTCGACATGGCAGCCCTAGGCTGCACACAGGCTCTGCGATGGCAGGCCTGAGACACATTTTACAAGCCGCTTCTGTGGGTGGCACAACCAGTGCTGCAAGCCCACCAGCGGCATTGGATTTACAAGCCCTGGGCACACTCAGTGCACTGTACTAGGGACTGACAAGTAAACCAATCATCCAATCGTGGAGTCACTAATCCATAACACAATTTACAATGGGCGAGCATATGCACTTTAGCACTGATCAGCAGTGGTAAAGTGCCCAGAGTCATAAAACAGCCAACAACAGGTCAGAAAAAATATAGGAGGAAGGCAAAAAGTTTAGGGATGACCCTGCAAAAAGGGCCAAGTCCAACAAGTGCCATTTTAGAAATTTGAGGATGAAGCAGAAGAGAAGGATAAATTGTGAGGAACCATTCCTGATCTATTTTCATTTCCACTATTCGAGGAAACCATGATGAGCAGGTCCAAGCTGAGGCATCAGAATTAATGATGCTTTCTTTATCTTCACTCTGATTAAGAAATTTGCTATTGGGGAACGGGGGAAAGGCTTACAATATTCCATGGGGCTGTGGCCAGGAAAGAACATCTATATTCCAAGCTCCAAGCTCCAACCTCCTTGCTCCTGGCACAGAACTGGGGAAGCAATTGCAAAGTAAAGGGGCCCCTGATATTAGTGAAAAGTACACCTAGACAGGGAAAATGCATTAATGTAAATACTCTAGGGCTACTTCAGACCATTGAATCCCTCAAACCATTATGAGGAGAAGAAACAAACTATAGTGACACTAGAAAATTCGAAATATATAAAAAAGTTTATTTATAAATTATCTTTATCTTTTTTAAGTAAATATAAAAACATATATTAGACATAAAAAACTTCATACAGAGACTAGCACTTGTACAACATTCTGACCACATTCATTCACAACCACAAACATACTACATACATATAATCAAATTGATATACATGATTTTTCGTCAAACATGATAGGATTTGTAAAGGATGTAGCAAACAAACAACAACAGCACTTTGATGAAAAATTTGCTTTTTAGGTGGTTTTCAAACTGACTCTACGTGCGTTTCGACAGAAACACTGTCTTCATCAGGAGTTCCACCTCAGAATGTTGTGCTCAAGTCTATCCAGCATCTGTATGTAGACTAATGAGCTGTTTGAATAATTCAGGTCAAAATAAGATATTGTATCTTCAAGAATTTAAACTTGTCACCCAGGATGCATCTGTGGAGTTCTTGTATAGTTAATGACCCTTCTCAAAGGAGAAATGTTTTAGTGTGATAGCCGACTCCTCAAAAAAGAGTCCCTGCTTGAAAAAATGTATCCAACAGGGAAGACGAGCTGCTAGTCCTTCACATGGTTAAAAATGGATACGATATTGACGATCCAAAACAAATGAACAGCTCTGATCTCTGTTTGACAGCCAGCCGAAGGGGCTGAAAGACGGGTCATTAACTATACAAGAACTCCACAGATGCATCCTGGGTGACAAGTTTAAATTCTTGAAGATACAATATCTTATTTTGACCTGAATTATTCAAACAGCTCATTAGTCTACATACAGATGCTGGATAGACTTGAGCACAACATTCTGAGGTGGAACTCCTGATGAAGACAGTGTTTCTGTCGAAACGCGCGTAGAGTCAGTTTGAAAACCACCTAAAAAGCAAATTTTTCATCAAAGTGCTGTTGTTGTTTGTTCGCTACATCCTTTACAAATCCTATCATGTTTGACGAAAAATCATGTATATCAATTTGATTATATGTATGTAGTATGTTTGTGGTTGTGAATGAATGTGGTCAGAATGTTGTACAAGTGCTAGTCTCTGTATGAAGTTTTTTATGTCTACTATATGTTTTTATATTTACTTAAAAAAAGATAAAGATAATTTATAAATAAACTTTTTATATATTTCTAATTTTCTAGTGTCACTATAGTTTGTTTCTTCTCCTCATAATGGTTTGAGGGATTCAATGGTCTGAAGTAGCCCTAGAGTATTTACATTAACAGAACTGGGGAAGAAAACAATTAGACAGAGAGGCAGAAAGATCAAGTACTGGGATCTCCCAGCCCCTGTATATCTCTACAAAGATTAGCAGATCCAATTGATAGTCTTGGGAAGATGATAAAATCCAGCTCAACTGATCCGCTCCCTGATTCAGGACTCTCTGTATGTGGATTGCAGATAACCTAAGGAGATGCGTTTCTGCCCATTGGAAAATGTGACCAACAGAATTCATTAATGATTTCAACCTCGTTCCCTCCTGCTTGTTTAAATAGGCTTTGTAGACATATTATCCGTTCTCATTTGAACCAATTTGTCCTTTATTAGTGGAGAGAATTGAAGGAGGGTTTGATGAGCCACCTCCATCTCCCTCCAACTGGAAGATTATGTGTCTCCAGTGAAGGCCATTCCGTTTGCACCAAATGACTGTCCATCCTGGCTCCCCACCTATTCTCGCTGGCATCTGTTGTTATTATTGTACAGTTGGGAGGGGCCAATTGAAAACCCATGGACAGATTCTCCAGCTCCAACCATCATCTTAGATCCTTTGATATTTGATCTGAAAGAGGAACTTTCATTTCCAGGCAATTATGGGATGGAGACCATAAGCCCAGGTACTGGTTGACAAACAGATTCAAATGATACCTCGCCCAAGGAATCAGAAAAATAGAGGCTGACATGTTTCCGTGAATCTTCGGTCATTCTCTCACTGTTGGATCTTTGTAAATCATGACATGGGAGAGATTTTTTAGGTCATCCTCTGTGGTATTCTTAGCAGAAGATTCACCAGACCTATGTATGTCTGCAATCCTGCCCCGATGAGCTCTATATCTTAGGAAGGATTTAATCGAGACTTCTCCCAGTTTATCAAAAAAACGTTATTTTGAAGAACCTACAAAACTCTCTCGCTTTGTCTGACAAGTTGATTCTCTGAAATTGGATCAGCCTGTTGTCCAGGAATGGAAGTAACATGATACATTCTTCGTGAAGGTTACCCACTAAAGGCACCAGGACCTTTGTGAAAACTCCAGAGGCTGATTGATTCCGAACGGGAGGACCGCAAACTCGAAGTGATGATCTTGTATAATAAATCTTAGTACTTTTGATGTCAAGGGAAAATCAAAATATGAAGATATGTATCCTTAAGTTCTATGGCGTCCATGTATTCCTGAGAGAAAGCGATAGGAATTATCTTCTGCAAACTGTCCATTTTGAAATGGGTTGTCTATATTCACTTGTTGACCATCTTTAAATCCAGCACTCATCTGAAAGCTTCAGATACCTTTTGTACCAAGAAGAGAATTACATAAAAGCCTTGACTCTCCTCATGTGCAGGAACCAGGACAATAGCTCCTTTTCATAGTGAAGTCGGAACGCCTTCTCATAAAGCCTTTGCCTTCAGCTCGTTCTTTGGACTAGCCATAGGAAAGCTTCCCAAGCTTGGAGGCCTGAATTTGAATTCTGTGAAATAACCTCTGTGCACGATATTCAAAACCCACTGATCGAAAACATCTGCTCTCCAGTTTGAAGGAAGAACATAAAACCTCCTCCCACAGGAAGCATCTCTTTCCGCAGATAGTCAGGATTTATGCTGATTCTGGCCTGGTTTTAAATAGGAAGAATCATGTTTCTTATCCTCTCATTCTGGTTGAAACTCTCTTCTCCTGCATGATCTGTTGTCATAATAATTATTTTTCTCACCCTCATCTGATTTAGAGCATCTGCTTTTCCCTTTGTAGGGTAGGGCATGCTTCCTATGTTTGAACGCTTTTGTCACCTTTTGTTCAAGCAGATCTCCGAACGGTTTCTTGCCTTGGAACGGAATCCTCAGTATTACAGACTTCTGCGTTGTTTCTGTTTTCCATTCCCTTAAATACATCTGTCTTCTGGCTTATACTGAAGCTCCTGTTTCCATTGGTGCAGCCTTTATTGAATCACATCAGGTATCTGATAAGAATCTTTCTTGCTATTCCATATGTACCAGTAACTCAGATCAATCCCCCTCTTTTTGCCTGGTAGTTGCTAAATTCTCAAAATCTTTAACCAGTGGCATAAGTACCTGGTCTTTGAGACATATTGCTAGCCTCATATGATCTTTTCATTCCTTTTCAATAATTTTATCTCCTTGATCTTTCGGGGTACAGTCTTAAGACTCACAGAAGTATACCCAGCAAAGATCGCCAGCATAGCATCAATCTTAATACTGTGAGGCAGATTTTCTTCTGCATCTTCCAATACACACATCCTTGGCAGGAATCCGAGGAGGCCGATGAGTTCCATGTCTTTCTACTCATGATGAATGAAGTTCTTTATCTTGTCACACAAGGGCATACCGAGTGTTGAAGGCTTTGAACACTGAGGAAACAGCTCATCATACTCTAAAACCTGCCGGGAATCCCCAAAAACACTTCCGGGAACCACAAATTACTCCTTCTGTGCTCCAACACCTGGAACACCTCTTCTCAATGGATCTATTTTCCACCAATCGCTCCAATAGTGCCAGGCTCGGAACCTGATGGAGGATCCTCATCTGTTGCTTCTTTTCTCATTTTTGCTCTTTCCTCTTTGAGGGCTGCAGCCACAGCCTTCTTAATTAGAATCTGGACATCAAATGGAGATAAATATTTCTCCTGGTGGCTTCTCTTGCCTTTATGGTGGCTGGAAAGGCTTCAGGATGGACAACCCTCTGCTGCCTCTAAAGAAGAATCTGAGGAACAGGGCCTTGTTTTGGAAGTAGGTTTCCCCTCCATGTTGCCAACAATACTGACCAGAGGAGACCGCCACAGGGTATATATACATCACCAGCACGGAAAACAGCCATTACAACACAGCTATTTCCACACAGGGCCCTTATCACGCAGGCATCGCCACGCATACACTGTTACCACGCA
The DNA here is from genome assembly GCA_963921515.1 of Calotriton arnoldi. Taxonomy (NCBI): domain Eukaryota; kingdom Metazoa; phylum Chordata; class Amphibia; order Caudata; family Salamandridae; genus Calotriton; species Calotriton arnoldi. Next base: position 604,357 of record CAWUFW010005816.1, read on the forward strand.
TAGCCTTCACCACCCAATTTTGAGCAACGTATGTGGTAAGGGCATTTGCTGGTAATGGCGCCTGTGTGGCAAAGGCTATTGGCGTCCTTAGAGGAGCGAAAAGATCCTTCTGCTTCCTCTTGATGACTTGTGTGCAGTGCCTCGTCCTGAAAAGGTAAGAGGGATTGTTGACTTTATTTTAAAGGATCTGGGGGCCAGGGGACAGATTTATGGTTCAGGGCGGGGGCAGGGTATGTTTTAAAAGGGCTGGAGGCTAGGACGGGGTTGCGCTGGGTTCTAGATTTAGGGCTTAGGGAACCGGCTTAAGGACTAAGGCCAGGAGTTAGGGAAAACTTTTAACACACATAGGCCTTTACCATACATGCTTTACAACAAAATACGTTGTAAAAGCATGCATGATAAAGGATATACGTGGTAAAGGCATCCGCGTTGTAACGCATGAGTGGTAAAGGCATCCGTTACAATGGAATGTGTTGTTCCATCATACAATCCACCAGCACCAATGAGACGGGGTGATAGAAAAACAGACATACAACAACAAATCGCAGCACATGTCTAAATATACAGACTGAGATTTCTAAGGTGTATGAGCTTGAATAAGTGTCTGTGGAGGCACTGATGCCTCATATTGTAATGACCAGAACAGGAAAGTGGACGAATAGGTAATGGACATAGCTCGACTCGTTCCACTCTGTCTTTCTAAGGTACAGTTGGCCATTTTGCTAAAACAGAGAGGCAAGTTACATGCCCAGTGCACACAGTGGCATTAAGGCAGTTTACTGACAAACAACCTCTTACAAGGGTGGTTTAGGAGAGAGCAGATCAAGGGAGGGAGGAGGGATCTCCTGAGTATTCAGTGGGGTGGAGATAAGGGTGATTTAGTAAGTGAACTTTCTTCCTGGGACACAAAAGGTTACCAAAGCACTTTGTATGCCTAGATGATGACCAATCATTTTGTGGGGCTGAGTTGCCATTGGCATCTGTGGAATGACATACTTTAACACAACTCCAAGAGAACACATTAGACATAATTTCTGGCACAATCATGCACATGGCACGGCTCCAAACCATCTCTTTTTTTCTAAGTGATCGGCACCTCAACAGTGCACCCATTAACAAGTGTTTACACTCACATACTTGTAAAATGGCTTCCAAGCCAACACGTAATGGGGAAAGATGGCTCGAAACATAAGAACCACTAGAAGCCAAGAGACCACGTTGGTTCCAGCCAATGAGAATTCCAGAACCGTAAAGGTCAACCAGATTGTTAAACATCTTTGACACCAGATATTCTATGGGAATGCACTATACAAGTGCTCTTAACATAATATAAAATAACATAACTTTTCTTTTGTTCCTAAGCAGACACCAAGGGGCCGATTCCGATTCAGGCCGGAAATCTCCCCGACCGAGCCGGACCCGGAGAGATTTCCGACCGAATCGGACCCTAGCAGTCCGACCGAACGAGTACGATGCGTTCGCATGCAATCGGACTCGATTCGGTCGGACTCCCATTGAAGTCAATGGGAGCCGGTCGTACAACGCGTACGCGGGCTCCCATTGACTCAATGGGTGCGAGGCGAATAAGGGCGCCCCCTACAGCGGGTACGCGTCGAAGTGACTCGCGCCATACAAGCACAGGTAGGGGGCCCCATGGGTCCCCCTGTGTGTGACTCGCGCGGCTACGGCGTACAGGGGTCCGACACGGACCCCCAAAGTGCGGCTCCGACTGCTCTTTGGAGCCGGACTACGCGAGTCGGTCGGACTGCTCGAGGCGCTCATCGTACTTACCCGGCCGGGGAACGTCTCCATTGTGCGGTGCGAGTCGGTCGGTGCGGTTGGGTCCCGCGAACGAGTCGGTTGGCGATTTCGCGAGCGCTCGCATCGTACTCGCTCGCCCGGACGCACGTCCGAATCGGTCGGGAAAGAGGGCTCCGAATCGGATCCGGTTAAGCCGAATCCGATTCGGAGCCCTACCGGCCGAGATCGGAATCGGCCCCTTGGAATTGGAGTCCCAGATGGCGGGTGGCAGGTATTTCACTCTGATTCAGTTGACCTGTAGGAGGTACACAGTAATATTGATGGTGAGATTTCATGCACTCCTAGGGTCCTGGACCCTAGGTGCTCTTATGTGCTCATGTCATCCAAGACTTTCTTGGTTTTCTTGACTCCCTAGGGTAGCTATGGTTGAGCAGACAAGGACAACTGCAGGAGAATGGTTGGGATTTGAGCTCAGACGCAATAGAACACAAACTTACAAACCTTATTACACACAATAAAGGCCTACGTCCAACCAGAAATACTTCTTTAAAAAGGGAAATAGCTTTAACATTAGACTAGAAAAAAAGACCAAATTAAACAGAATATGCTGATGAAATCTTAAAGAAGGTGCTAAGATATGGCCCCTAAGACCATCCGGTTTTGTACTGTGGGAACAAAACCCAAAGCCATAGAACTCATCATCGCTGGCATTTTATACGCTTTGCAAAGTACTCGTGTTTTGGGATTGCTACTGTGTTCACATTTTAGGTTCACAGTCAATGGGAGGTGACCAATAGCCCATGGTGCTATCCAACTCTATCTCACCAAGCTCAGTTTATCTGAGGCCCAAGGTCGGCCAGCCGGTTTGGCTGCTACTTCGGAAGATGGGCAAAAGGACAAGCTAGGCCTACCAACTTGGAAATCAAAGTCGTAGTGTGCTGCTTGAATTTTTAGGCAAATCCATGCACTCAATTATTTTGTTGTCTCTCACAGTGCCCCAACTTCCCTCTAGCCTTGTTCTTTATAATGGCCAATAGCTGTGGCTACTGGGCAAACTAAGGGCCTCATTTACAAACTTTTGACGCACAGCAGCTCAGCAAGCCTTCCTGCTGTGCTGCCGTGAGTCAAAAGAAAAGGGCAGGAATGTGCCGTATCTACAAGATTTGGCACATTCCTGTCTTTTTCCCCTGCGGTCAGGGCCGGCGCTAGGCATGGGCAGTGTGGGCAGCTGCCCAGGGCCCCGCGGCTGTCTAACTAGGATGGGGCCCCCCACGAGTCCATCATGCTTTTGAAATGGTGCCATTGTACAAGTTACAGGTGGGCAGCACCCTCCCTTTGGGTTCGCAGGCATGGTGAACCGTGAAAGACCCAAGGCGGGGCCCCCCTCTCCTGGGCCCGGCTGCCATGGGCTGAAAGGGCAATATGACACCGCATCCCTTTCAGCTGCTGCAGACTGGGCAGGGCAATGTTTGTGGCTGTGATTAGCTTTCCCTGCAACTCTTTCTCTTAGCCTAATCACTGCATCTGCATGATAACAGCGGTTAGGCAGATGCTTGAACTGGCCTGAGGTGTGAAGTGAGCCTTGCCCCTGTATGAAGGAAAAGCAGAGAGCGTCCTGCAGGGCTCACAACAAAAACAACATAGTGACCTCACATCACGATGGGCGCTGCTCACTTCAAATGAAGGGAAAGGGAGAAGAGCGGAAAACGGAGAGAGAGGTTATTAGTCTTTTTTTTTTTTTTTTACAATTCTGTTTTATTGTTTTATTTTCCAAACAAGCATGTGCATCCAAAAGTAACATAAAAACAGTCAAACATAAATAGTAACTGCAGTCGAGTATAATCGCTTACTGTTTTTTACTTTCATGTAATTTACATGAAACGAAGGAATAATGAACAATTGAGTGTGTAAAAGAATAGTAGAGATGATAACATTGAGTTGGTAGGAGGGAAGGAGGGGTGACCCCACATCCATCCTTACCACCCCGAGGTGAGTGCAAAGAACCGTCTAAGATACACCCAAGTTATTTAACCTGTCAAACCACACACCATTCCTTGTTTTGCACATCTGAAAAGGTAGCACTACTCCCCGGCATCATGTTTGATCATATCTGAAAACCCGAATTCCTGTGTTCCTGGCTGCATCTAAGGAGGTCTGGTGTTCTCTTTAGCTTTTAATAGAAGTATCGAGGAAGAGGCGCATCTAAAAGGGGTTAGGCAAACAAAAGAAGGTAAGAGGTGGGGGAGATGACAGAGTACAGCAGAGAGGTGAGAGCTGAACATAAGGGGAAAAACAGCTATATAGGACAAGACGCTTAAGGAAACCGAGATGGGGAAGGAGTGATGTGTATGTAATGGCAGAATCAATGAAAGAAGAGAAGAATATTGGTTAGGCAAAAGGAATAGCATGCAAAAGAAGAGATATGTAACAGGCTTGAGGAGAGAATGTTATAAGTTACATAAGAGCAGTGGTGTCACACAAAATGATGGGGTCCCTCTCTGCAGAATGTGATAATGGGCCCCTGAGTCTCCCACATCTCACAGATATTCATTGGCTCTGGGCTGAATGGGAGACCCCTGATGGGCTGGGGGCACTCTGAAGTGTTGTGGGCCCATCTGTGCTTCAGGGGCCTGTATTGCGTCCTGCCACAAGAGGTGAAGTAAGGTAAGAGGCCGGGGAGAAGAGTGGTGAATAGCAGCGCATGTAAGGGGAAGCGGAAGCTACAGGGGCAGAAACAGTGAATGGAGGTAAGAGGTGAGAGAGAGAGATAAAACATAAAGAGTTGAGCATGGAGGGGAGAGGTGGACATGAAGGGGGCAGAACCAGTGAATAAAGTTGAGGCTGGAGAGAAAGATGAAAGGTGAAAGGCAGTGCTTGGATAGGAGAGGTAGATATAAGAGAAGCGGAACCATCAGGAGAACTTGAGTGTCATAGAGAGGGAATGGTGAGTGTTAAATGTAAGAGGGCAAGACAACCAAGAGCAGGTACGAGGCTGGGAGAGAGAGGTAGGGGAGAGGTAGATTTCAGAGAGGTAGAACCAGTGAGAGAAGGTTAGAGGCTGCAGAGAGATGAGAGGTGAAGGGTTCAGCAGGTAGGTAAGAGGTGGGTGAAATAGAGGCAGAATTAGTGAGAAAGATAAGAGACCATAGTAGAGATAAAGTGAAGTGTAGAGCATGGAAGGGAGACGTGGATATAAGAGGGAGAAACAGTGAGACAAGGTAAGCGGCAGGGGGCTCAAAGAGGAGAGGTGGATGTAAAGGGGACAGACTAGCAAAAAAATGTTAGGAGGCTGGAGGAAGAAATGAGAGGTGAAGGGCAGTACATGCATGGGGTATATAGATGTAAGAGTGGCAGAACAATCAAGAAACCTTACACAGAGAAGAGAGACGGAATGGTGAGAGGTGGATGTAGAAGGCCAGAATCAGTGAGAAAAGTATTAGACAGGGGGAGAGATGAGGCATACAGCATGGAGGAGAAAGGTGGATATAAGAGGGACATAACGAGAAAGAGAAGCGACGAAGCTGGGGATAGCAGAGCGATTGATGTAAAAGGGGTGTTGTGAGAGACTGGCTTAGTATATGGTGCTCACTTATGTAAGTGTAGCACCCTGAACTAATCCAGACAACCCTTATGGTGATTTTAGTGGTCTTAGACAACCTTAGAAAGCTCTCTAAGTGGTAGCTTTGGAGAGCTGCCTTCAGGCTTAGTCCAGAAGGAGTGTAAAGCAGCTTGTTTTACCAGTACTTAATCTTATAGTATAGGTTAAGTGAAAAAGAATCATACAGTGTAGTTATAAAAATAGGTATTTTATAACAAACACTCATTAACACAATGTATTATCTCCTACCTAGAGATATAAACACAATACACACAATACTTAGGAAATAGAGCACGTAGGTAGCACAAATACACAGTGGTCCCCAGGGGGAGACCAAACCATATACTAAAATAGTAGCATGCGAACCACACCCTAAGTCGAGAATAGACCCAGAAGACGTAGAAGAGCCTGGGACCCAAGGAACCACCCTAGGTGAGTTTCTAGGAGCCCCACAGAGGTCGTGTGCTGAGTGGGAACACAACAGCGTGCTCAATGTTAGTCAATAGGTAAGACGCAGTTGCAATTTTTTTAAGAAGGACCCTTCCCAGTGGACCCTGAAGAAACCCCGTGGAAGATGGAAGGTTGGAGAGTCAACCCACCCGTGGATACCCCAGGAACCAGGATACCCACATCAGGGGAGCCGGGTGCATAGGTGTCAAGTGACATCGGAGACCGCTGTAGACCACTATGGAGGACTTCAAGAAAGGTGCCACTGGAGAAGAAGACGAAGGAGTCTGGTGAAACCTAAAGGTGGATTCAAGATGAGATCTTGGCTGCACGAGTTGCTTGAGGTTGGAGCTTCTTGGAGCCCAAAGATCTCTGGAGGAGAGAGCCAACAAGCCTTGGCAACGGCAAGTCGATGCGGTGCACAGGGGTTCTGTTCCAGCGGTTCCGACGAGGGATACTGTCCTCAAACTTGGTATAAAGACAGTTCAGGCCTCGAGGGAGTTGCAGAACCACCACCTGTGTTGCTGAGCCTTTCGGAGTCAGTGGGAGCCCTGGATCAGCAGACTGGTAAGCTGTGTTGCGGTGCCTGCAGATGCAGGGGAGTGACTCTTTCACTCCAAGGGAGATTCCTTCGGGTGTCTTGGATGTTCAAAGGCCTGGTGAAGAACCTGTATGGAGCACGGGCACAGACGTTGCAGAAGACCAGCAGGATGACGAGACCAGGAGCAGCAGGAATCTTCCCCGTTGCAGTCTCGGTTCCCAAAGCAAAGTCCAGAGTGCCCAGATGGTCGAAGTTGAAGTGATGTATGATTTGATTCTTGTTATCAATAAGGAACACTCTTGTCTGACCTACGGTTCTTTACTAGATGGCCTCCATTAGGCTCATATTGAAAGCAGGTATATCATAAACCACTCGAGCAAAATACTTATTTAAAAAAATAAGTATCTGTTCTTTATTTTCATAAATATTCAAAATATATATTTTTTTGAAGATAGTTTTCATATATGTGAAAAACTTATTTTTAAGAGTATAAATTCATATGATTACCATTTTGACAAACATAGTACAAAAATTATTTGTGTTAATACATCAGAAACAATATATCAAAATTGACATACAAACAATAACATAATGACGATTACACTCCAATGAATATCATCATAAAATACATTGCCATTGACCCCATTAGCAAACATCCATCATTCATACTGACCAGCCATAACCGTCTCATCCATGCCACACAATCATACACAAAACATGATATGTTTAACCAGGGAACTCCTAATATTTCAGTTGACAAGTGCTCAGTCATTAGTTCAGTGGTAAGATTTAATCAGAAAGATATCCACCGATGTGTTGTCATATGTAGGGTTCCCTTGTAGTCGGTCAACGTACGTTTCGGTGGGTTTGAATTGTTACCACCTTCATCAGGACCTTGTAATTTTGTAAACAAATCTCAAAGGTGAACGGGGGTTCTTTGTACACACTAGTACAGTATAAATATATCTTCCTTCTACGTGTATCGTCCCAACTGAGACCATTCAGACTTATGCCTGGGGAAAGGTTCCAATCTACTGTTGCTCCACCTGATGTGTAGACTAGAGCATACTCTCAGATTGTTTATGTCTGTACGTTTTCAGGGGGGCATTCTTTAGTTTCTGTACGCAGTTCTTTCTGGGGAATTTCTAACTTTGTCCGGGGTGTTCCGCAGCGACCCGGTCCTACAGGCTTAGGGCTTAAAAATAAGTTTTTCACATATATGAAAACTATCTTAAAAAATATATATATTTTGAATATCTATGAAAATAAAGAACAGATACTTCTTTTTTTAAATAAGTATTTTGCTCGAGTGGTTTATGATATACCTGCTTTCAATATGAGCCTAATGGAGGCCATCTAGTAAAGAACCGTATGTTAGACAAGAGTGTTCCTTAATGATAATTGTTATTTCCCCCTGTACTCTTGGACCTTATACTTAACCTAGGGGGTACCTTTTTCTCATATTGATTTGATTCTTGTCCCACGACAAATCTAGGGACCCACCCACAGGTAAGTCCTTAAGTACCCTTAGGAAAGGGTTGGAACGATTCAGAGGTCCCTCCCAGAGGAGAGGCTGGGCAGTGGGGAGGGTACTCCCATGGCCTTTGTCCAGTTTCGCGCCAGAGCGGGAGCCAACGGCTCCCTGAGCTGGTTTGATTTGGAGTATGCAAGGAGAGCACCAAATGTGCCCTTCAAGCAGTCTCAGTGGCGCTGGCAAGCGCCCCACCCTGTCCCAACACCCTAAACCCTTTCTGGGAGGTGTTCACACCTCCCTGTGACAGGATTTCTTTTGTTCTGCCTTCCCCTGCTCGAGCTTGGCTCAGCAGCAGGAGGGCAGAATTGTGTCTCTGGTCGGCAGCAGCCCTAGCTTTCTGTCCGGTTCTGGAAGACTGGTACCGGGAGCACTGAGGGCCTCCCGAGGGAGCTTTACAGTGCATGTAACCATACCTTCCACACCGTTTACAGTGTTGGGGTATGATTCCAACATGTTTGATATCAAACATGACAGGGTTCGTTACAGCCAGTTCAGCGATGGTCATCGCGTAATGACGCATGGCCAGTCTATATGTTATAATGGCTGATGCACTTACAACCGGGGAGAATGGACTCCGAAGGTTGTACGGGTGCCCCGCTCATGCAGGGGCACCCTCACACTTAGGACCCAGCACCTTGCCTTCAGGATTGAAAGGCCTGCCTTAGGGTTGACTTATAGGTTTTAAGTGCAGTGACCTCAGATATAGGGAAACCTATATCTGTCGTAAGTGGTACTAGCACCAGCTTACACAGGCTGTAATGACAGGCCTGTAGTCACAATTTGAGTGGTCTCTCATGGGTGGCATAATACATGCTTCAGTCCATGGGGGCGCTCTGGTGTACCTATGTCCTGGGTACCTTAGTACCATATACTAGGTACTTATAAGGGTACCACAGTAGCCAATCTGGAGTGTACCTAAGTACTCACCATGTCCAGTTTAGGGAAGAAGCACAGAAACTGGAGTCCTGATTAGCAGGATCCCAGTCAGACTAGTCTGAAAAACATAATGACACCAGCAAAAAGTGGGGGTGACCATGAAAGCAGATCCTACTTTTCTGCACGCGTATCCACAAAATAAGGTTTGAGGAAGAGACGAGAATAAGAGTAGAGCATTAACAGAAATAGGTGGTGTAAGAGGCAAAATCAGTGAGAAAAGATTAGAATGTTCAGGAGGATGAAAATGGAGAGAAGATGTAAATGGGGCAGATCCAGTGAAAAAAGTTATAAGGCTGGGGGACAGATGAGCAATGAAGGTAGTGTATGGATAAACTTCATGGCTATAAGAGAGACAGAACCAGCACGAGCACATAAGCAGAGTGGCGAGAGAGAAGTGGATGGAAGAGAGAAGACCCACCAAGAGATAGTAAGAGGTTGGATGAAGAGCGAGAGAGGAGGGGAAGGTAGATGTTCGATGTGCAGAACCAGCAAGAGAAAGTTAAAGGCTTGGTGAGAGATTAGACATGAAGAGTAGATCAGGGAGGAAGAGTTTGACGTAAAAAGGGCAAAATCAAGAGGAGAGAGGGAAGGAGAAAGGGAAGAGGTGTATGTAACGGGTCAGGAGCAGCAAGAGAAGTTAAAAGGAAAGGGGAGAAGGAAAAGGCATAGCTGTATTTAGGATGGCAGAACCAGCAGAGAAGATAAAGACTGGGTGGAGAGTTGAGAGGTGAAGAGTAGGGCAGGGAAGAGAGATGTGGATTTAAGAGGGGCAGGATCAGCAAGCGAATTTGAGAGCCAAAGTGGAAAGATGAGAGGTTACGAGTAGAGCATAGAGGTATGAGGATCAAGATGGATGTAAGAGTGGCAGAGCCAGAGAGAAAAGGTAAGAGGCTTGGGGATTGGGAAAAGATGAGACGTTAAGAGGAGAGCATGCAGAGGGAGGTGGATGTAAGAGGGGCTGAACCAGCAAGAGAAGAAAAGAGGCTGAGCAAGAGGTGAGGTAAAAAGTAAAGCACAGAGGAGAGAGCTGGATGTAAGTGGGCAGAATCAGCAAAAAAAAGTAGAAGGCTGGAGGAGAGGTAAAAGTGACTTTGAACTGGCATGTGCTGCTAAGTACATTAAGCCTTCTGCCAAAGTTTGCAATTATCTGTCTCTTTATTTTCCAAGTAAAAAATTGGCTTAGATTTGCGATGTGAATCATCCTTCACAAAGGTTTGTGATCTTGAACCATCCTAAACATGTCTGCGGAATTACAGCCTGCTCTCTGTGTACTCTTAGGTGCACAGACAGAATATCGAGTTGTGAATATCGAAGTGCCAGAATATCGAGTTGTGAATATCGAAGTGGCATAATATCGACTGCAAGAATATCGTGGACCAGAATATCGACTTGAAGGTAAGAAATATCGTTTTCTGTATTATCGAAGTCAGTTATATCGTTTGTAAAAATATCGTTGTTAATAATATCGATATTTATATTAGTGTTCTGTATTTTAGTATGTATGTTAAAAGTATGTGATCTAATTTTTTTGTATAAGTATAGCTGTTTTTTTTAATGTATGTGTGAAATTTTTAGAAGTGATTAATTTTATGTTAATTAAATTTTGCGTATTTTAGTTCTGTAGCGGGTTGTGGGTTTATAGGGAATAGGGTGGGAAGTAATTTAATTATAATAAAGTAATTAATAATTTTTATTTATTAGTATTTATAATTAATTTTTTATTAATTAATTTTTAATTGGTTATCAAATTTTATTAATTAATTGATAATTTTGTTAATTGTGTTATTTGTTTTAGGAGCAGTTGTGGGTTTATAGGGGAATAGGGTGGGAAGTAATTTAATTATAATAAAGTAATTAATACTTTTTATTTATAAATAATGTTTTATTAATTAATTATTAATTGGTTATCAAATTTTATTAATTAATTAATTGATAATTGTGTTACTTTTTTTAGGAGCGGGTTGTGGGTTTATAGGGGAATAGGGTGGGAAGTAATTTAATTTTAATAAACTAATTAATAATTTTTATTTATTAGTATTTATTTTATATTTCGATTTTATAGTGTTGTTTGTGGTAATTCATTTATTATTAATTAATTATTAATTGTTTGTTAATTCTAATTAATTAATTGGAAATTATGTTACTTGTGTCAATTATGTAGGAGTTGTTTGTGTGTTTATAGGGGAATATGGTGTGAAGTAATTTATTTAAAAATCATTAATAATTAATTTGTTGATTATAATTAATTTATATTAAATATAGTTATTTGTTTGTAAAATGTTTTTTTTAATTTTTATAAATTAATGTTTGTAGTTAATTTTTAGTACTTTTTAACATTAAAATATCTTTCTATCTTTTGTAATTTTTTATATTTTTATATATTTTTTATTTTTGTGTTATTAACAATTGTTGTATTGTAGTTGGTATTTTTTTATTTTTATTTTAATTTTTGGGAAATATTAATTTTAACCCTCTGCTATCCAACACTTACCCTAGTGTTGCACTCTCTGGAGTGGGAATAGTAATATTTACACCTACGCTATCCAACACTTTCCCTACTGTTGCACTCATTGGAGTGGGAATAGTAATTTTTACCCCTACGCTATCCAACACTTACCCTACTGTTGCACTCTCTGGAGTGGGAATAGTAATTTTTACACCTACGCTGTCCAACACTTTCCCTACTGTTGCACTCACTGGAGTGGGAATAGTAATTTTTAGCCTTCGCTATCCAACACTTTCTCTACTGTTGCACTCTCTGGAGTGGGAATAGTAATGTTTACCCTTCGCTATCCAACACTTTCCCTACTGTTGCACTCTCTGGAGTGGGAATAGTAATTTCAAGTCCTCCGCTATCCAACACTTTCTCTACTGTTGCACTCTCTGAAGTGGGAATAGTAATTTTTCCCCTCCGCTATCCAACACTTTCCCTACTGTTGCACTGACTGGAGAGGGAATAGTAATTTTTACACCTACGCTATCCAACACTTTCCCTACTGTTGCACTCACTGGAGTGGGAATAGTAATTTTTACCCCTATGCTATCCAACACTTTCCCTACTGTTGCACTCTCTGGAGTGGGAATAGTAATTTTTACACCTATGCTATCCAACACTTTCCCTACTGTTGCACTCTCTGGAGTGGGAATAGTTATTTTTTCCCCTACGCTGTCCAACACTTTCCCTACTGTTGCACTCACTGGAGTGGGAATGGTAATTTTTACCCCTACGCTATCCAACACTTTCCCTACTGTTGCACTCACTGGAATGGGAATAGTAATTTTTACCCTTCGCTATTCAACACTTTCCCTACTGTTGCACTCTCTGGAGTGGGAATAGTTATTTTTTCCCCTACGCTGTCCAACACTTTCCCTACTGTTGCACTCACTGGAGTGGGAATGGAAATTTTTACCCCTACGCTATCCAAAACTTTCCCTACTGTTGCACTCACTGGAATGGGAATAGTAATTTTTATCCCTACGCTATCCAACACTTTCCCTACTGTTGCACTTAATGGAGTGCAAAATGTAAGTTTAAAAATGTATAAATATTTCAGTATTTTATTTTATAATATAATGTTTTTATTATTATATTTTATGTTATAGGTGTATGTATATATATATATATATTTTATAGTTAATTTTTATATATTTTTAATATTTTAAAGTAAATTAAAGTTATTAGTTTATTAATTATTTTAAAGTAAATATACATTTATATATTAAATTGTATATATGTACATTTAAATGCTTTTAAATTAAATTTGTTTATTATATTTTTTTAAATGTATATTATATCTAAGGGGCCCATTAGGATGGCGGGCGGAAGCACCACCGCCATGCTGGCGGATGCAAAAAACAACAGTTACCGTCCGCCCGCCGCAGCCCACACGCCCGCCCAATTAGGATGTGAAAAGACAGCCAAACACCGCCCGTAAGCCAGCGACGCCGTCCGCCATCAAAGTGCGCCCGTTCACGTAGCGGCGCCGCCCAATGGAGACACACCGCCCGACGAAACACGTACCGCCCGGCGCACAAATTACGATGCCACAACCAAACAGCTCCCCGGCTAAGAGACACCGCACGTGAAGGCAAGGCGGAAACCCGAGCGCACAGTACGGATACCAAAGAGGCGGACCCCCCGAGCATGAATCCAGCACTGCAGGCCCTCCCCATGCTCTACCTGATGCAGAACCTAGGAGTCAACGCACCGCAGAGACGCAGGTAGGCAGACACACAACAAGGGCACGCAAACACCGCACACAGTGCAAGTGCGGTAAAACTGTACATGGCCCCCCCGACACCCCTGCGTGGATGCGACACATCCACCACTGCACCCACAATTGTCACACCGGGCAAATTGTAACAACTCGCAACAACCGGGGACACACCACCTGGGACCAGGAACTAACGTCCCCGTCACGGCCCCGCAGCGCAGCGGCGACGACGCAGCCACACATGCGCACAACGCATAGGCCAACGGCAGCGCCAAGTATGCGCCACACACAAACAACACAGGGTCACAACCAAACACCACACACACCAGCCCCACCCAGAACGCACATGTCACGTGACAGTCCTGCCACAGTCATGTCGCCAACCGGCAATTCACTGTTGCCAACCTGACATCACACAACTGACCCGAACATGTCAGTGATGTCACGCCAAATTAGGACACACCCCTGTGTGCAAAACATGGCGAAGCACACAGCGGCGGCAACATCACCCAGCAGAATATGGACCCCGTCGGCAAAAGGTACGCCAGTACCACACAGAAACACCGATACCACCCTGCACCCAATACCAAGACATGCAATACGTAACATCAAAGATCCCGGGGACCGACAACAGGTGGCTCCAATTACAACACCCACACACAAGGCCCAACGTATAGCGGAAACGCAGCGTGCCGCCCACACACGGGAGAGGAGATAGCACTGAATGGCCTACCATACCCACACCGAAACCACAGCTCAACTATTCAAGCAGGACAACACAGTCATTATTCCAAAAAAAGCCCAACACAGGCATGCAGAGGGAACCGTCCACTGGGCTGATAGCGCATAACACGAAAGAACATTCCGAAGGGAAAAAAGAAATGATACCACCAGTTATCGGGAAGGAGTCAGACACCACTGACCTTGACCATTCACAGAAGCATGTGGGATGAGGGCCCGTGTCCTTCGCACAAGCTACTATAACCCAAGCCCTGCCTCCCTACGACCATAACAAAATTCCCAGCAACGTCGGAGGTTGCACTCTGCAGACTGCACAGACAGCCGGAGCATGCCATCACATCGCCCATCAGCAAAATGGCACTTGCACCACACCTACCCAACTACGCCGGACAGATGAAGCTGTACAAACATTACCTGATACAGATATTGGGATGTGAAAATCTGGCCTTGCTGAACGTAAGTTACCGACTAACTTACCGCATCGCATTGTTCAGCTGCGTCATCCCCGTCTTCTACTGTCGGAGGTGTCCTTTCCACTATCCTGTGGATTTATGTCTCTCCAACCCTGCATGTCCAATGGCGGACCTGGTACAACTGTTCAACCCCCTGGACGTCCACGACAGGGTCTGTTCAGCCTATGGGGGCATGGCGTATGTGGCTGCAATCGGACCCACACTGCAATGGGACCACTGTGCCTCCACACGACGGATTCTGGATCACAGTTTCATCGAATGTCATCCAACATGTCCCATCATGCTCCTACAAGGGACAACTTACGACCAACACCTTGACAGCCACCATCCGCTACATTGGATGGCATCCATGTTTACCACCAATGCCATGGAAGCCCTGCTGGAAGGTATCGCATTCCTGACAACCTGTCAATTCGTTGGGCCCCGACGCAACACCCCCAATTGAACAATGATGTCCACACCGTACCCATGCCTGGCATCCGCACGGACTGAGCAGTTACCAGTACAACAACTATACCACACAACCTGCAACTAACACCACAGCATCAACTACACTGCCATGACATCGGATATTTTCGGGACATGCACTCTGTACCTCATCACATCCAGTAACTCTGCATGAACAGGGGGAGGCAGAGGCATGGGATTTGTGCATGGCAACCACATGGACATAACTGCACGTACAACTATGCCATAATATGTATCCTGCGCCCATGAACATATGCACCGGTCAGTGGACAGTAATCGGTCTGCTGTAGTATGTGAGAGCTGTCACCTCACCTCCCTCTGAACTTCCGTGCCTGGACTTTTGCATGGACAACAAGTGCATCCCCCAACAACATTACCCCAGTGACTGTGTCATGTCCAGTAGCCACCACATTGCAACAACAAGTGGGACGCCGTTGCATGCACGTAAGCCCATGCCCTGATGTCACCTCCACGCACGTGTGTATGAGTAACCATAGCAGCAAACCTGTAACATGGAACTGAGATGTACTGTGCCCATGATGTCAAGCGGTCTGGTAGGCGAAATGTATACTGTCTGTGTCAAAGTTAGCAGCTCCACAGTAATTAGCAAATGTACATTAGCACAGCAACGGCTAAGCAGTCTGAAGCACACATCCCACAGTCAACAACTAATGACATGTACCCCTACACCCTATGCTATGTGTAATCATGCTGAGTACATCCTCCACATGCATTTCGCTGCCAGTAGTGTCCACTATACTGCATCACAGAGGACATAAGTCCCAATACATGGCTTGAAGCAAAAATGTGTCTCTGCTGATTCATTTCACAAGTACGAATGAGAGAGGATGAGACTGTGTGAAGTACACGGCAGTCGTGAGATGACCATGTAGTCCACTGTCATTGGATGACAACGCAAATGAGTAGCCGCAACAGTGGCCACAGGGAAATACCACAGCACGTGGAGCAGGACTTGTCACACTCTGAAGTCGCCCGAAAGATCATCACATCAACACTGACGGCCTGCTCACTACAAAGCACAGTCCTACACATGTTTACAATGACCCACACAGTCTGACCACACACTCAGCAACAAAAAGTGGGAGCCACGCTAAAGCATGCCACAGCAATGCCTGACAAAACACACACACAACATCAGAGTGGGTGGGCAGCACTGCACAGTGAGCAAGAACTGCTGAAATGCTGACATGCACAATTGGACTAGACACAATCTTGACAGTCACACACCCTGCACACACACAACGTCTGACCCATAACAAGTAGGAGTCAGCCTGAACTGCAAGGACACACCCACACACCGCATACTGTGCAACATACAACACACCCATCACATCATATTCAAAGACCTCAGCACGGTAACAAACATCCACCATGTCCCGGGGTGACATATGTGTGCAGTCGACATGGACACGACACACACATACACACCAACGCTACCACAATCACACACCACACACCACCACCTCCCAAATGCACACATTGAAAGTAAGCCATGTGCCCAGTCACAATATCCATCACAGCCACCACTGTCTCAGAAGGAGATGTGTTAGTGTGCCTACCAATCTAACAGGATGCCAGTATGAATCGGTGCTGTGTGTGTGCTACGGGACAGTTGCAGGTCCGGCCCTGAGAGAGTAGCACAACTGTGGATGACACACATGTGTCATGTAAAGCGGGAGTTACGCTTGGCTCAGGTGGGTGGGTGTGACGGGTAGGTGCGCACATGCAATGTTGAAACACGCTGTGTTGGGAGGATTCCAGAACAGTACATAGCTGCTCTCCTGGGAATTTGTAAAGACCACCTGTCTGGGGATGTATGTGAACTCGTGTGTGCACAACAGGCGGGTACACGATCAATGCTGCATCAGGTGTAGACGTCAGCCCACCCTCCGTGGACATGCTGGATACTGCTGTGCGTCCGCCAGGCCCTTGCCAAGGCACTCACATCCCCTGTCGACCAGGTGTATCCCCAACATTGTCCACCTGCACAGGCAATCCAGGGCACGGGATGGCAGTGGAGCATGGTGGGTGAGATGTCATGGCGCGCTCCTCCTGGACACATCCGCAGGCAACACATCCTCAATTAGTAGTATGGCACAAGTCTAATGGAAGTAGTGGGGGACGCACACATCATGAGCAGGAGTGACGTCACGGAAGGTGGCTCGCACCATCTCACTCATTGCCTATATCCCCACACACGTTACATGCCATTGCAACAGAGATGCCAGCGCGTGCATAAGCAGCTCCAAGCTCGCACCAGAGAGGCCAAAGAGTGAATGTGTGGGTCCATGAGCTCCAGTTGGACGCGGCCTGGGCCGCTAGGGCAGCTACAGCCTCTGTGTGTTGCAGGTGGTGTATCCGGACTGCGGAGCCTGTCATGCATTGTCAATGTTGCCCGGGTCTCGAGTCGGGGCACCACGCAGGTGGACGGCGTCCCGCCACTTATTATGCCGCGAGACAGACCACTTGTTCAACTGGACCCACACATACACTCCTTGGCCTCTCTGGGGCGAGCTTGGAGCTGCTTGTGCATGCGCTGGCTTCTCAGGTGCAAACGCATATTTTGGTGAGCGAGGGGAGGCCATGAGGACAGGGTAAAATATGACTGTTTGACTTCCAGTCAGTTCAAGGGATGACCCTGATGTGGTCATGAAAAGACGTGTCTCGTGTGTATTGCAACTAGTAGATGAGCCGATGAACTTCCCATGTCTTGCATGTAGCCCCGCACCTAGTCCCGCCCACTCTACACATTAAAATGAGTACCAGCACCACATCCTTCCCATTCGAAGCACTGACTGGGGGTGATAACCATTGGACAGTCTTGTGTAGTCCACCCACGCGTACATGTGGGCCCTCCATGATCCATGTCACCTGCGGCAAAGTGATGTCATGGGCAATGACGGAAGTGAGGAGAGCTGTCTGCCCCACGCACAGATGGCGCATCAGCTCAACAGACCCAGCACTGAGGGCAGCAGGGGTCACATGTGCAGGGGCAGCTGTGCCTGGTGTGAAGGCACATGCATATAGACAGCACATCGACCAATGTGTAGTCTGCCCACATCTACTGTCCATTGTCAGGCGGACCTAGCAAAAGATCACAAGGCAACACATCTGTGTTGGTGTACCCACTGTGACCAACACTGCGCAACAACCAACGTACTCGGCCTGCGCATGGCCCACCCCGCAACGGTGGTCACATTCAGTGGCACTATCTCACACACACATCCCTTTCACGAGGCATGGTGTGACCAATGTACAGGGCTGAGTTTGCGCTCATCCGGAGAGTGCTGAACAGGTGACACATGTAACCCACTAGTCATTCTGTGTTGTCACCTACTGGCATTGTGCAGTCAATGTGCAGGCCAGGCCTGCTGGGACTGAGAAGGGCAGCATGGCCCCAGCCTGACATTCACACGAGCAACAAGTGCACTGAGACCTGCATTGCCAATTGTCTGTGTCACTGGATGTCTGACATGAAGTTGCCATGTACCACCACTCGGGAGGGACAGACATGTCAAAGCGCCCGAGAGCTCACATACCACTGCCACCTGCAGTCAGCATGGTGAGCAGTGCATGTTTGAACACCACAGGCTCTGACTCATAGTGCTGCGGATCAACGACATGTGTGTCCCCCACATGCACTCCCACACACACTGCAGTTGTCTCTCACACACAACTTTCGCAAGGAATAGCCATGTGCAGTGTGCGTGGAGCTCGGAATCCAGGATCTCCAGCTCCTCGCTGGTGAGTGGACCTGGACATATCCTCAGCGTCATCCACGTGTAGGTGGAGAGGTGGCAGCAGCAGGTGTTGTTGAGGGGTGCCAGGCTGCAGTCCCAGGTAGCTGTGGTAATGCCGGTCTCACTCACACACTCACATAGCCCCCTGGGGCAGTTTCAGTGGGTCCAAGCTGCTGCAATTTGTGTACCATGTCTGCCAGCTTCAATTGCAGACGATGGCCTGCTCCCAGCTGGCCCGGGACGCTTACCTCCATAGTGGAACACGCAGGGTGCAACCGCGAGGGTCATTGGAGTTGGCCGTAAGGGCCTGGCCCATGGCGGGTACAGTCCGCTGATGCCATGTGCACCACACAGTTTAATGTGCGCAATGCATCTGCAGGTGTGGCCATGATTTGTGTGTGGGTGCAGGTCCACAATGGTCGGGGCCACAACATGCTGTGTGCATAGGCAGGGACGGCCAGTGGCCAGCCTCCACATGTCTGTTGGCATATCATCATGTACACATTGGCATGGGACATGCATATGCACACACATGCCATCTTTCACTATGTACATCTGCCACTTGGCACGTGCAACGTTACGTGTCACTTGTGATGTGTATTTGCAATCACACAGCCGTGTTGTCATGGAGCTGTCAATGTGTACACCTGTCAATGTTTCTGGAGGTGTGATCCGTACAGTGCTGTACATAGGGTGCAGTAGGGACATCAATGACTGTCTCATATCCCCTCGTGCCACAGGTCCCACTTGTTTTGGCCGCTCAGCCTGTGTCCATAGCGTTGTTGGTGTGTGCCCTACACACCCAGCCTCGGAAGCAGTGTGATGCACAGCAGCTAGTCATGTTGCTGTGGTGTTGCAGCATACCGAATATGCAGTCTGTTTCGATCAGCATGCCTTACAAGTTGTTAAGGCCTAACTCCCCATGTGCATGCTCATAGCAATGGTGTGTGTCACTGCCCATTGCTATTGGTAGGGGACCTGTGTAAGTGTATTGTGGCTGTGCTGTCCCTACTTGTCAGCTGTTCTGTGATTCAATTGCTTGGTCAGTCATTTTTGTCATGTGTATGTGAAAATGCCATGTGGCGTGTTGCTTTGACATGTGTCCACTTCCATCTTTCCTAGGCGGAGACCAAACATACATCGCCCCTACCAATTGCTGTCAGACATGGAGGATGTGGAGGTCATCCGTAAATATCGTCTGGACCGACCCACCCTGGATCGCCTATGTGCCTTGTTGGAACCCCACCTCCGTCCTCGCAGGGTGTATCCAACAGCATTCACCCCACGGCTAAGGTGATGGCTGCACTGCATTTCTTCGCCACTGGGTCATTCCAACACACAGTGGGCAGTGGAGGTGGGATGTCCCAGCCCATGTTCAGCATGGTGCTGAGGGATGTACTGTCAGCTATGATGCTGTACAGGAACAGGTACATCAGATTCCCCAGGGCTCGTGAATTGGCGGCAGTGAAGGGTGATTTCTATGCCCTTGGACGGATCCCCCACGTCGTTGGTGCAATAGATTGCACCCATGTTGGCCTTGTTGCACCACAGGCCACTGAGCACCTCTACCGCAACAGGAAGCACACACACTCCCTGAATGTGCAAGTGGTGTGCCTTGCGGACATGGTAATATCACACGTGTGTGCGACGTTTCCAGGATCGGCACATGACGCGCACATCATGCGCAACAGCATCCTACCACGACTGATGACCAATCTGCAACATGACCGTGGCTGGATTGTTGGTGAGTATGTGGAGTAGTGTAGCGTGCTGGCTGTGCGATGCTGTCTTGTGTCCAGTTGGAATAGCAATGAATCTCTGTGTCCCTCACACCCAGGTGACTCTGCTTACCCGAATGGGCCCTGGCTGCTCAGCCCATTACGACATCCTCTGAGCCCAGCTGATGTCCATTACAATGAGGCACATGGGAGGACCAGACGTGTGGTTGAGCGGACCTTTGGCCTCCTCAAGTCCAGGTTCAGATGCCTGGACCGCACCGGGGGCGCACTGGCGTACTCCCCACAGAAGGTGTGCCAGATAGTAGTGGCTTGCTGCATGCTGCACAATCTGGCTATTCGCAAGCAGATCCCCTAATTGTGGATGACGGAGATCAACCAGGGCCCCAACCTGCAGACCAGGACGGGTCAAGTGAAGAGGACAGTGGAGAGGAGGAAGCTGTGAATGTGCATCAGCAGCTCATCGCCCGCTACTTCACTTGACGGTGAGTGTCCATGTACGACGGCTGATGTAGCTGTAGTTGTGCAGGTGTATGTGTGCTCTGTCACGGGGGCCTTTTGTTCACTGAGTGCTGTGTGTCAATGGTCCATGTCCAGGTTGGTATGCCACTGACAGTGGCTGTAGCATTGTGCCCTGTTGCTCTGTGAGATGTGTGTACATTGCTTGTAGTTGGTGACAAGTACTGTGTGATGAGTGTGTGACACACTCATTGAATGTACTCTTGTTCTGTTTTTCACCCCTAGGTCCCTACAGCCTCTCCTGTCCCATCGACATACCACACAGCAGATGCATTTCTGCTCCTGGTGGCGATTGCACATCGTTGAATAAACCCAGGACACATAAAGCAGATTGTGATCAAGGTGTATTTATTTACAGCGGTGACATGTGATTGTGTGCAAGGTGATGACAAATGTGGTGCATGCTGTGACAATGAGTAGACGGTCATGGCTGCGTGATGGTCAAGGTGTACCCATGAAGTTCTATGTCCACAGTCCAACAGACACATGCCATTCACATGGCAGTGTGGGGTAGGATCGTATTACAAGTCAATGCAGTAGATGGTCAAGGTGGCTGGCTGACTCACTGGCGTTTGGTGCGTGCGAAGTCCTCTCTGGACACCTGTTTCCTCTTCGGACGGCCCCTTCCACGTTTGGGAGGGGGTGTGTTGGTGGGCTGCTGGTGGTGGCTGAGGAGTGCTCACTCGCTGTGGACACAGGGGAACGCGATGCTGCACGACCCAGCGCCACAGCAGGTGGTGGCGGAGGTGGTGTTGCTGGCCTTGCTTGTGCCCTCACCACCACCACCAGCTGGCCCATGAGGTCCACGAGTTGGACCATACAGGTCACAAATTGGCCCATATGGGCGTCCATGGACCTCAACACCCCAAGGACCTCCCGCGTGTCGGTAGCCGACCTGGCCCATTCTCCTTGGGCCCCTTCATAGGCCCCAAGGACTCTGTCGATTTGCGGCAGGGCTTGGCTCTCAGGCACAGATGGCGTTGGCCTGACCCTGCTCCTCCTACCAGTGCTGCTGCCACCGACCTGCCCACTAGCCACATTGCTCACCACGGTCCTCGCTCTGGCTCCCAGGGTGGACCCAGACGGCCGGGCGACCCCTTGCGCTGGTTGAGTGGTCAGGGATGGCGTGGTGGTGGTGGTGGTGGCCGCAACGACCGTGGCCGCAACGACCGTGGCAGTGGGCGCAACGACCGTGGCAGTGGCTGCAACGGCCGTGGCAGCAGGGGTCTGTGACTGGTCAGCATCCCTGGATGATGGGTTGGTGGGTAGGAGGGGCCCTGGGGAGCGGGTGTGCCCTGCCACTCCAGATGAGCCTGCTGGGTGGTCCGTGTCCGAAGAGGTGTCCAGCTCCTCTACATCCGTGAGTCCGGGTCGGGGGCTTGCGGACTGGCTGTGCTGGCTGCTGTCTCCCTCTCCAGCATCCAGCAGTTCGGCACCTGTGGGGAGAATGAGATGGGTCATTGTGTTGCACCTAGCAAAGTATGTATTGGTTGTCTGACATTCACAGTTCGTGCACTGTCGTGCACAGGTTTCCCAGAGGCGTGTGTGGATGTACGATGTGTGTATGCGTGGGCTAGGCAATGGAACTGTGTGATGTGGACATGTGGCATGGGACGGATTAGCAATGCCGATGGGTGTGTGTTGCTATGCTCCTACATTTTGTGGCTCGGGTGTATGCGGGCTCCAGAACCATCGACGATGTTGGGTTGAACTATGGTTTTGGGGTACAGATGGAACGCTTAGAAACGCAGATGGCAAAGGGGGTACAGCCCCTGGACGCTTTTGGCTTGGAATATGCTTTTGGGGTACGTACTGTGGTTGATGGGTGCAGAACGTGACATGTGTTCTGGCAACATGACAGTGCATAGACTAAGGTGTGTGTCTGTCTAACATGCCCGGCATATCTGCTGACTGTTATCATTCATGGACATTACATTGGTAGCATTGTTGTGAGATCGTGCTTGTTGTGTGCCACACGACGTATTGCAGATGGGCCAAATCCTTGGTGTGCGTGCTGCCCTAGTACATGTGCATCAATGCAGTGCTCTTGGGGTGTTGACTATATTATGTGTGTTGTTACTCGCAGTGTGACGTGCGCTTCAGTCACTGCAGGCACATGATTTGTCATGGGCAGGTATCTTTGCATGACTACTGTATGAGGGACAGCTGTTCGGATGACATACCTTTCATGACACTGGGGCTGACAGATGCGATGGATGATATGTTGAATGTGCATTGTGTGCCTGTGTGTTTCATGGGTCCAGTTGTTTTTGTGTGCAATATTGTGGTTCCACGCTGTTACTGCTAGTAAGGTTTGTCTTACATGGTGTGTGAAGTTGGCCATGGCATATGCTGTCCACTAATTTTAGTGGGCACCTTGCACCAGTCCAAACAAACCCTTATTGGAGATAGGTTAAAGACAACCTTTATTGAAAGCTATCCTAGTGGTAGCTATGGAGAGCAGCCTTCAGGCTAAGTCTTGAAGGAATGTAAAGCAGCTTGTTTTACCAGTCTATAATCTCTTGAGTGACCAAATGAAAGAGCACCACACCAGGTATATATTCAAAATATATGTATTTATTACTAAACACACCCCTCTAGTCTCTTTATGAGGCTAGAGTTCGAAGTACATAAGTTATAAGTTATTTAAACACAGTAATAGCACAAATACACGTTTGGGCCCTAGGGGCGTACCAAACCATATACCAATAAAGTGGTATAAGAACCACGACTGAGCTAGACACTAGGCCTAGAGCCTCTAGAAGTGCTTGGACCACAAGGAACCACCCAAGGTAGTGACACAGGGGACCCACGGGGGACGCGTGCAGTGTAGTAACACAGCCGCGAATCGCCGTTAACTTCTATGGAGAAAGTCGCGGTTGGGAATTTAAAGAAAAGGGACACTTAGAAAAGGACTTGGAGCAAACCCTTCGAGAACTAGGTCGTTCTAGAGTCTCCACCCACGGGAGCACCGGAGTACTCTTGTTACCTCACCCAGGGGAGCCGGGTGCATAGGTGCCTTTCGGGGTCGGGTTTCGTCGTCGATTTGAATGGCGATCTGCTGCAAAGTGCTGCTGGCGACCAAGTGAAAAGTGTCCGGGTGGATCCAAGGCTGGATCGGAGATCTGAAGAACCTGAAAGCAGAGGGGACAGAGTCTGGGTCACTAGCCAGTGACCAGGAAGGCGATGAGCAGATGCCCACCGATGTCGAGTGCTTCAGGTAGGTTGACGGTCGTCTTGACTCTTCAGCCACGAGGTCCTGGAGGTGTTGTCGGTGACCAGGAGCAGGATTCGGGCTGATACACGATGTCTGTCGAGTGCTGAGGTGTCGGCGACCGGATTGGACCCAACAAGCCTTGGCAACGGCAAGTCTCGATGAAGATGAAGATTGACGATGGTGCAGACCAGCAAGGTCTGAGGAACTCACCCAGCAAGGGTAAGTGAGGGCAAGCCTGGAGCAACCAGGGAGCCCAAGTAGGAAAAGATTGGCCTTCGTGAAGGGCTACTAGCCAACAGGCTAGCGACCGCGAAGGAGCCTCGAGATGGTGCACGTGGAGCTGGCTCACAGGACACTCGTGGAGTGGAGGCCAGGGATCTTCGGTGCAGTTGGTGCTGGAGGCTAGGGCTACTTGGAGCCCAAAGCACGACTTCGTGGGAGACCCAGAAGAGGATGCACTTGCAAATGCGTGCGGTGTCCAGGGGTCACGGTTCCACATTACCCACGACAGCTACGGGCCTCAGCTTTGCTGGGGACTCAGGGCAGCCTCGGGGAAGTCTGGAAATCCACCTCTGGTGATGCAAAGACTTCGGCGTCCGACGGGAGCTTAGGCGATGCAGACCAGACAATTGCTTCTTTGGTGCCTGCCAAGCAGGGGAGTCACTCCTTGACCCCAAGGGAGATTCTTCTGTCCTCTAGTCTTTAGTAGAGCGTCGAAGGTCCAGGATTCTGTGTCAGAGTTTCGTCCAGGGATAATCTAAAGTCCTAGGGACTGGGTGCCTATACTTATACTAAGTTTAGGGGTTGGACTTACTCTGTGGTTCCACCTATGGGTGGGTCAGGGCAGAGGGGTGGCTACACCCCTTTCCCTTTGTCCAGTTCGCGCCAAAGCAGGGGCTGCAAGCCCCTGATCCGGTTTGAACTGGGGTATGCACAGGGACACCAAATGTGCCCCCAGTGCAGGACTTCAAAGCACCCGAAAGTGCTCCCGCCCAGCCCCAATACACACTATCCTGTCTGGGGAGGTGGTCACACCTCCCTGGGACAGGAAACCTATTGTCCAGGCCTCCCCTGCCGGAGTTTCGGTCAGCAGCAGGAGGCCAGACTGGTGTTTGTGGCAGCAGCATCCATTTTGTGATGCCACGGCTTTGGAAAGAAGTTACCGGCCAGGCCAGGGTTAACATGTCTCTCCCTCTAGAAGGGTGGAATGCTACCCCGCCACCAGAATTGGCGGGGGGGTAGTATTCCAAGATGTTTGACACCAAACACGACATGTTTCGGTGCAGCCATCCCAAAGTTAGCATTTAACGCGAGGTTATAATGCGCTTAAGAGTATATGGTCAGGCTGCACTACAAACAGCATCAGAGAAGGGTCTCTGAATGCTGCAGAGGGGCCCTGCTCATGCAGGGGCACACTCTCACATAGGAACCACGCACTCTGCCTTCAGGATTGATAAGGCCTGCCATAGGAGTGACTTATAGGTTTATATGTGTGTATGTATATAGTGATATAGGTAGCCTATATCACAGTAAGGGGTGCATGCACCACCTTACCCAGGCTGCAGTAGCCGACCTGTGATGTCAGTTTGGATGGCCTTCCAGGGGTGGCATAATACATGCTGCAGCCCCTGGTAGGCCTCTGAGGTACCTATGCCCTGGGTACATAGTATACCATATACTAGGGACTTATAAGGGCACTCCAGATTCCAATCAGAGATGTGCCTAAGGCACATGGAAACCTTTTACAGAGAAAGCAGATAGACTGGGGCCCTGAATAGCAGGATCCCAGTCCAACTAAGTCATAAACCAGCAAAACACCATAAAAAAGTGGGGGCAACCATATAGTCAGATTCCACCTTCCTACATAACCCCCCCAAACGAAAGGAGATAAGGCTAACCTTGGCCAGTTGAGCCTTTATTGACTAAGTGGCCATATAAGGAAGCACCTGCACTAGCATGGTTGCCCCCTGTCTTATGGTCCACTAAGCAATCCCTCACCCTAAGGGTATGAGAGGGTCTCCACCATGGGGAATCACTACCTGTGGTGTGCTTAGGTAAAGTACAAGGCTGGTGAGGTGTCTGAGTAGGGAAGTGAGGCCCTAGGAATGTTGGCCTCAGCTTCCTCAGATCACTGGTCACCATGTATGCCTGTCTTTCCATGACTGAGTTGCACTTTGCTCTAAGGGTCAACCTTTGGCTGCCTACAGCTGGGGGTTGGGTCCCTTTGGATGGACTTCTGGAGGGACATGGCAGGTTTGGAACCTTCTGGTCCCAGGTTTGCCCTTGCCTACCAGAGTCCTTCTGGGGGAGGTCCCTACATAAAGGTATGGGGGATCCCTCAGTGTGTAGAGGAATTTTCACCTGGCTAGGGCTACTAGACTGGGTGCCCCTAATCTGCTGATGGGGGGGTTCCTCTGGACAGGGGGCCCTGGGGGGTCCACTGACCTCCCTGACCTCTGCAGCCCTGGGCTGACTGAGGCAGGGTAGAGAGGGGCAGGTTACCTGCTCCAGACTGGGTACCACCTTGGAAGGGTCCTCTGCCATTAGGGGTGTGGCCAGGCCCGGCCTGACTACCTCTGGGGCAGTTCCTTCACTGAGGAGGCTGACCCTTACCTACTGTCTGGAGGGAAGAAAACTTTTCTTCACCCCTTGTGCTCTCTTTTGGGGGAGAGTGGGCCATTCTTCCAGGCTCCATCTCTCCAAAATCTTGGGCTGGGGCTGTGGCCATCACAGCCCCACTAACCTTTACAGGGACGCCCAGCATCCTTAGATGGGTTTGGTGTTCAACTTCAGCCCAGGCTGAAATTTCCAGATCATTGCCCATCAGGCAATCTACAGGTAAGGTTGGGGACACAGCCACTCTTTTTGGGCCTGTGACCCCCTCCCAGCTGAGATTGACTATGGCCATGGGGTGATCTGTTCTGACACCATCAATGTTGGTCACCTGGTATTTAAACTCAGGTAAAAGCTGGTGAGGGGGGACTAGTTTCCCTGCCACCATGGTGACACTAGCCCCTGTGTCCCTAAATGCCACAGCTTTCTGACCATTAATTATTGGCTCCAGTCTGTACCTGCCCAATGCTGTGGGACCCATGGTAAAGGTGGCAAATCCTATACCACCATCAGAGTCAGAGGAGTCTGTTGAGGGGGTCCTGTCTAAACTAGGGCCCACCTCTGTTCCTCTTGCAAAAGCACCTAACTTTTTGGGTGCACTACTCCCAACTGGAGGATTACTACTGGTAGTACCAGGAGGGGTGGTAGTAGTTGTTGGAGGAACATTTTCTTTATTGCCAATCCTGGGGCAACTGGGATCAGTTTTCCAGTGCCCAGGCTTTTTACAGACATGGCAATATGGTTTCTTTTTGAGGAGAAGAAGGAGTTTGGGACCCACCCCCAGAAGAGGAATTTTGGGGCCCTGTAGGGGACTTATCCTTAGATTTATCCCCACCTTTCTCTTGGGACTTAGTAGAATCTTTCTTCTGGTCACCACCCTGATTTTTAGTTTTTATTCTGGTTCTGACCCATTTGTCTGCCTTCTTTCCCAATTCTTGGGGAGAGGTCAGATCAGAGTCCACCAGATACTGGTGCAAAAGCTGGTTTTGACAATTATTAAGGATCTGCTCCCTCATAATCAAATTGTACAATCCTAAAAAGTCATGCACTTTGTTGCCATGTATCCAACCTTCCAGAGCCTTAGTAGCACAATCTACAAAATCAACCCAGTCTTGAGTCTGAGCTTTTTGGGTGTCTCTGAACTTCAACCTATACTGTTCAGTGGTTAGGCCAAACCCATCTATCAGAGCACTCTTCAAGACTTTGTAATTGTCAGCATCCTCTTCTCTTACAGTGAGGAGCTTGTCTCTACCTTTGTCTGCAAAGGAGAGCCACAAGATTGCTGCCCACTGCTTCTGGGGGACCTTCTGAACTTTACAGGCCCTCTCCAGTGCAGTTATCCATTTGTGGATGTCATCCCCACTCTGGTAGGGAGGGACAATCTTGCTTAGGTTTCTATGATCATAAGACCTTTCCCTATCTGTAGGGATATTGCTGCCACCATGGGACTCTAGTCCCAACTTTTTTCTCTCTCTGTAGAGATCTAGGGACTCCCTGTCTATAGCCAACTGCTGTTTTCTGAGTTCAAGCTGGGCTTGCTCATACTGAATCAGTCTTTTTCTCCTCTCATGAGAGGATTCCCTCCTATGAGAGGAGACAGAGGTCCCTACTGAGGTGCTAGAGTGGTTAGACTCGTGAGAAGGAGATCTAGACCTTCTAGGCACACTCACAATCCTTCCTGGGGGGACAAAGTGGAGGTCATCCTGAGCCTCCTCCTCATCCACAGGAGGAATTGGGTTTTCCAGGTCAGGGTCATTGTCACCCTCCTGGTCAGTTCCAGAGGGGGTTGGGGGTGTTGCTACCCCTGGCCCCATCCTCATCTTCTGCCCCACCCTCTGCACCTACCCCTTCAGTCCCTAAGGGCCTGTTGAGATCATCAGCCATTAACATCTCTCTCAGATGTTGGGTGGTGGGACTTTGGCCTGTCTTCAGTTTCCTCACTTTGCATATTGCTCTCAATTCCAAGAATGGGAGTGTATCATACTTGGAGGGAAGAAGCCCATTGGCTTCTGGCAAGGACTCACTGGGTCCTGGCTTTGAAGACATCACTAGTGAGGTGTGGTGTATGCACTACCTACTCTAGTGTGGCCTACTAAACTCTCTTGAGTTGTAGAAAGGGTGTGCTATCCCTTGACACACAACTCTAAGTTCAGTAGAACTTACTGTATACTAAGCTTAATTTATATGTACCTTAGGTACCTTTAGTGGTTTTCAGTTGATCAATTCAATTGAGATTATCTGGTAAAACAATAGCAAGCTGGAATCCCACACGCTGCACACCAATGTGAGAAGTTGGCCTGGCATATGCTGTCCACTAATTATAGTGGGCACCTTGCACCAATCCAAACAACCCCTTATTGGAGATAGGTTAAAGACAACCTTTATTGAAAGCTATCCTAGTGGTAGCTATGGAGAGCAGCCTTCAGGCTAATTCTTGAAGGAATGTAAAGCAGCTTGTTTTACCAGTCTATAATCTCTTGAGTGACCAAATGAAAGAGCACCACACCAGGTATATATTCAAAATATATGTATTTATTACTAAACACACCCCTCTAGTCTCTTTATGAGGCTAGAGTTCGAAGTACATAAGTTATAAGTTATTTAAACACAGTAATAGCACAAATACACGTTTGGGCCCTAGGGGCGTACCAAACCATATACCAATAAAGTGGTATAAGAACCACGACTGAGCTAGACACTAGGCCTAGAGCCTCTAGAAGTGTTTGGACCACAAGGAACCACCCAAGGTAGTGACACAGGGGACCCACGGGGGACGCGTGCAGTGTAGTAACACAGCCGCAAATCGCCGTTAACTTCTATGGAGAAAGTCGCGGTTGGGAATTTAAAGAAAAGGGACACTTAGAAAAGGACTTGGAGCAAACCCTTCGAGAACTAGGTCGTTCTAGAGTCTCTACCCACGGGAGCACCGGAGTACTCTTGTTACCTCACCCAGGGGAGCCGGGTGCATAGGTGCCTTTCGGGGTCGGGTTTCGTCGCCGATTTGAATGGCGATCTGCTGCCAAGTGCTGCTGGCGACCAAGTGAAAAGTGTCCGGGTGGATCCAAGGCTGGTTCGGAGATCTGAAGAACCTGAAAGCAGAGGGGACAGAGTCTGGGTCACTAGCCAGTGACCAGGAAGGCGATGAACAGATGCCCACCGATGTCGAGTGCTTCAGGTAGGTTGACGGTCGTCTTGACTCTTCAGCCACGAGGTCCCGGAGGCATTGTCGGTGACCAGGAGCAGGATTCGGGCTGGTACACGATGTCTGTCGAGTGCTGAGGTGTCGGCGACCGGATTGGACCCAACAAGCCTTGGCAACGGCAAGTCTCGATGAAGATGAAGATTGACGATGGTGCAGACCAGCAAGGTCTGAGGAACTCACCCAGCAAGGGTAAGTGAGGGAAAGCCTGGAGTAACTAGGGAGCCCAAGTAGGAAAAGATTGGCCTTCATGAAGGGCTACTAGCCAATGGGCTAGCGACCGCGAAGGAGCCTCGAGACGGTGCACGTGGAGCTGGCTCACAGGACCCTCGTGGAGTGGAGGCCAGTGATCTTCGGTGCAGTTGGTGCTGGAGGCTAGGGCTACTCGGAGCCCAAAGCACGACGTCGTGGGAGACCCAGAAGAGGATGCACTTGCAAATGCGTGCGGTGTCCAGGGGTCACAGTTCCACGTTACCCACGACAGCTACGGGCCTCAGCTTTGCTGGGGACTCAGGGCAGCCTCGGGGAAGTCTGGAAATCCACCTCTAGTGATGCAAAGACTTCGGTATCCGACGGGAGCTTAGGCGATGCAGACCGGACAATTGCTTCTTTGGTGCCTGCCAAGCAGGGGAGTCACTCCTTGACCCCAAGGGAGATTCTTCTGTCCTCTAGTCTTTAGCAGAGCGTCGAAGGTCCAGGATTCTGTGTCAGAGTTTCGTCCAGGGATAATCTAATGTCCTAGGGACTGGGTGCCTATACTTATACTAAGTTTAGGGGTTGGACTTACTCTGTGGTTCCACCTATGGGTGGGTCAGGGCAGAGGGGTGGCTACACCCCTTTCCCTTTGTCCAGTTCGCGCTAAAGCAGGGGCTGCAAGCCCCTGATCCGGTTTGAACTGGGGTATGCACAGGGACACCAAATGTGCCCCCAGTGCAGGACTTCAAAGCACCCGAAAGTGCTCCCGCCCAGCCCCAATACACACTATCCTGTCTGGGGAGGTGGTCACACCTCCCTGGGACAGGAAACCTATTGTCCAGGCCTCCCCTGCCGGAGTTTCGGTCAGCAGCAGGAGGCCAGACTGGTGTCTGTGGCAGCAGCATCCATTTTGTGATGCCAGGGCTTTGGAAAGAAGTTACCGGCCAGGCCAGGGTTAACATGTCTCTCCCTCTAGAAGGGTGGAATGCTACCCCCGCCGCCAGAATTGGCAGGGGGGTAGTATTCCAAGATGTTTGACACCAAACACGACATGTTTCGGTGCAGCCATCCCAAAGTTAGCATTTAACGCGAGGTTATAATGCGCTTAAGAGTATATGGTCAGGATGCACTACAAACAGCATCAGAGAAGGGTCTCCGAATGCTGCAGAGGGGCCCTGCTCATGCAGGGGCACCCTCTCACATAGGAACCACGCACTCTGCCTTCAGGATTGATAAGGCATGCAATAGGAGTGACTTATAGGTTTATATGTGTGTATGTATATAGTGATATAGGTAGCCTATATCAGAGTAAGGGGTGCATGCACCACCTTACCCAGGCTGCAGTAGCAGACCTGTGGTGTCAGTTTGGATGGCCTTCCAGGGGTGGCATAATACATGCTGCAGCCCCTGGTAGGCCTCTGAGGTACCTATGCCCTTGGTACATAGTATACCATATACTAGGGACTTATAAGGGCACTCCAGATTCCAATCAGAGATGTGCCTAAGGCACATGGAAACCTTTTTACAGAGAAAGCAGATAGACTGGGGCCCTGAATAGCAGGATCCCAGTCCAACTAAGTCATAAACCAGTAAAACACCATAAAAAAAGTGGGGGCAACCATATAGTCAGATTCCACCTTCCTACACATGGGCGTTGTTGTACGATGTGTGAGTGATAGGCAGTAAGGACTACATGGACAAGACTTAGATGGTGTTGCTGATGTGTGTGATGGGTGGCACAGTGCCTGCCGTGTGGGTCTGTACTCCAGTGGGACTTGTGCATGCAGACGTGGCTCCTTAGGTGTTGCTGTATCTGTGATGGGTAATGTGGGGTATGACTCTGTAATACATGTCCGTGTGCACATTGGTCACATGATTGTGACAGGGAGCAGTGCTGCGTGTTCCTCTGCTACGTGACATGTCCCATGTGTCAGTCGTAGTACAGTCCTCATGCCTACAGACACCCCGCCCTATACAGTTTCCCACCTACAGGTTGTTTTTGAGTGCGCAATGCAATGGATGCCACATGGTTATGGGCGGGAGGGGTGTTCCATGTTGCTGGTCTGTGGGAGTGGGGGCGGTGTTGTGAGTTGTGGTGATGGCTTGACACCCACAGACACCCCTGCATGTGGGGTGAGATGTCTACCTGTCGGCTGCAGGTGTGCACTGCAGTGGCTGTCACATGGGTGTGGGGGTGCTCCACCTTGCTGCGCTGTGGGACTGGGGGCCTGGTGGGTGTTGTACTTCAGCTGTCCCCCCACCGACCC
Organism: Calotriton arnoldi; assembly: GCA_963921515.1. NCBI lineage: Eukaryota > Metazoa > Chordata > Amphibia > Caudata > Salamandridae > Calotriton > Calotriton arnoldi. Next base: position 636,577 of record CAWUFW010005816.1, read on the forward strand.
ACTGCCTTTGTGTTGCAGCTACTTACCTGTTACTTGTCGGTTAGTGCAGCTATGGCTGACACATGGGTGTGGGGAGTGCTCCTTCTGGCGCTTCTGGAGTACAAGGGGACCTGGTGGGAGTTGCGGTGCTGGCTAACTGTACACATGCCCCCAGGGTTTTGTTAGTTGGTAGGTTTGGGCTGAGTGTGTGGTAGTGTCTGTTGCATGTGTGAGTGTTGTCTTGTGTATTGTGTACTGGACATGGGGGTGTTTGTCCCTAGGAGCTATGGCATTGTGGTAGTGCATGTGAGTACATGGCGGTGTGCTGGTATACGTTTGTTTGTACTTACCAGCCTCCACTCCCCTGGTAATCCGGTGAGGATCTCCGGATGTATGATGACTCGCACCTTCTCCTCCCACGCCTTGAAGGTCTTGAATAGCGCGGGATTACCTCCGCCAGTCCTGGCAGCCAGCTCACGATTCTTAGTCTCCTTCTTCTTGACCACGCTTTTCAGGTCGTTCCACCTTTTGTTGATTTCGCCTCTGTTGCGTGGCACGTTCCCGACTGCATTGACCTGGTCTACGATCCTGATCCACAACCGGGTTCTGGTGGCTGGTGGTGTCTGTTGGACCTGGTTGCCATAGATTTGTGGGTGCACCTTGACGATCTCGTCGACCATGACCGTCAGCTCGGTGGAAGTGAACTTGGGCATTCTGTGTGGTGCCATGGTGTGTGTTTTGGTGTTTGTGGTGCTGGTGCGGTGTGTGGTGTGTGATGTGCAGGGGGTTTGTGTGGCCGGTGTTTGGTGGTGGTGGTGGTGATGGGTGTGATAGGTGCGTGTCTGTGGTGTGCTGCTGTTCTTTCTGTCTCGCTGTGTTGTGTGCTCTCGTCCTCAGTTTGTAATGTTGCAAGGGGTTGTGGTCTGTGAAGGGGCTGGTTTTGTACTTACCTATGTGGGTGTGTCATGGTGGTCTGTTCTTTTCAGGTGTGTTGTGGCTGGTGTTCTGGGATTTGTAGTTGATTTGTTTGTCCAGGGGGTGTTTCCGGGATGTGTACTGTGTTTGGGTATTTGTGCGTGGGTTGCTGTGTGGACTTGTTGGCCATGTTGTGTGTGTTTGTTTTTGTCCGCGGATGATTTCTGTGCAGGGCCGTGGCCACCAGAGCTTCCGCCGTGTACATTTTCGTCACTGTTGTTTACGCTGGCGGGCGGTGTTTTTGTGTATTTTCCGCGCTCATGTCTGTGCGATCCTAATCTCACGGCCGGTGTCTCGGTCGTCAGGGCGGGCGGTTTTGGGTTGTCGTGCGTCTTTCCGTCCGTGGAGGGCAGATGGACTTAGACTCAGACATGGGCGGGCGCTATTTTTTGTTTATTTTCCGCCGCCGGCGGTTTTCGGCTCGCGGCATCGTGATTGCTCGGTCGGTATTCAGACGGTGTAGGCGGGCGGATTTTTACCGCTATGGTAGATGGAGGATTTTTTACCGCCCGCCATCGTAATGACCCCCTAAGTAATTTTTTTTTAGTTAATTTTATAATATAATTGTTTTAACATTATTTCATTATTTTTTATATATAAAAAAACGATATTTTGGACATTGATATTTTTTACATCTATATATTTTTTTCGATATTTTTGTTATTTACATTTTAAATATAGGATGTCGATATTTTGACAATCGATATTTTTACATCGATATTTGTGTATGTAGATAGTTTTGTCTTCAATATTATGTCAGTGATTCGTACTCTTACTCCTCTTGACCTTTTTATTAAATCTAGCTCCCAGTTGGGACCCTTTCCTCCCCATTTCATGAATGGACATCTAAAGATCATAGCCCCTGCCCTGACCTCCATTTGCAATATCGCCCTTGCCTCGTCATCTGTCCCTACCAATGTAGAAAAAAAACCTAAAAAGCTGCATTTGTTCCTCTGGTCAAAAATCCTTCAGCAGGTTCAAAGTTTCTCAGCATCTTCTAACATCTCTTTGCTGCCTTTTTCTGAAAAATCCTTGAAAAATAAGTCAACTGACAAATCTCTTTCATAGAAACTAATTTACTTATTGATCGCTTGCCAGTTGGATTCTGACCTCTCCATGAGTTGGAAGTAGCATTTCTTGCTGTGTCAGAGAGTTTGTGCCTGATTCTTGATCAGGAAGGCAGAGCAGCCTTGATATTACTAAATTATAGTGTCACATTTATCAGTTTCCCATCCCCTGGCGTGGCTTTAGCTCTATCCTTTCTGAGAGGCCTGGTCTCTAACCAAGAAAATATTTTGGACTTGCATGCAATTAATCAGTTGCTTTTTGGATAAAGACAAATTAATTAATACTATATAGCGAAACATCAGGAATCCACATCTTTAAGGGGCCTGGTACCATATACACTGCTCTTTGGTGGCTTATGGAGCTGGGCCAATCAACCACCATGGTTGCATCAACAAAAAAATCTTGGCTTGATTTTCCAACGTCTTCTCTCCTTGTCTGGACAAACAGTGTGTTATCTACTTCTACTACATCCATATGCAACACAAAATCCTGCATTTTCACCCGTCACTGCCGCAAGACTGTTGTACAGTCAATTATCTTCTCACAACCAGATTATGCAAGTGCTCCCTGTCTTGAACTTCGCACCTTTTGAATTTTGGACCCTGCAGATCATCAAGAACACTGATAGGATTCTAATCTGAGGCTGCCCTAGATGCTGTAACATTTCTATTCATCTTTCTGCTTTCTGCTGATTCCCGCTACCAAACGATCTATCCATTTGCCATTGTGCACTGCATAAAAGGGCCCGCTCATTCTTCAGCACTATATTATTCCTTCCGTTTATTCCAGAATCCTACGCTCTGTAACAGCCATGCTCCTGTGCCATCCCAAAATTAAGAGGAAACATATTGGAGGTAGATCCTTCTCCTTTCTAGCTGCACATGACTGGAAATGTCTCAGTCTTGAGCTATGGTGCATCTTAAATATCCTGGGGAAAAAACGTAAAACTGGCCTTTCCATACATTAGTATAGCCTGTACCTTTTCCTTGTAAATCCCTTAGCATCAGGATACCCTCTTGGTGTGGTAATTTCATTCATCTCTTTCGATAGAACAATAACTAAAGAAATTTGCATTGTCTACACAACTTGGTGTAATTTAACAAAACACCCTGAGGAAAGGGGAAGGTAAAGAAGTCCAAATATCTTGTAAAAATAATTTGAAGGCCTATTAGGTATCTGATCCAGCATGTTTTAAAGTTTATCATTTGTCACTAACTGTCCAAGAAACTAGAGCCATATATACTACACACTAGTTATCCTGTCCAAAAGAGTATTAAAATACATTTACCAGGCTGCTGCACAGGGTCTGTCTGGTCATGCTCCCAAAGATAGCCGGATCACTGTCAAGTGCAGAATGACAATGGCCCGGCCTGGGCAAGCACAAGATGATGTGCGCCTCTTCCCACAACAAATGATTCCAAACCTCAAGGAGTGATGTGAGGCCTGGGGAAATTGCTGCTTTTCAGCAGTACAGTTTGAATTAGCCTTACTTTGGAGGTGAGAAGAAGGGGCAGTGTACAGGAAAAGGAGGCTGCAGAAGGAAGCTGACTGAGGAGTAAGTGCCTCATTCCATAGAGTACATCTTCACACATGGAGTGATTAGCCAGTCACTTGGCCTAGGTGAGTGGGTGGCCAGTAGTTTTAGGAAGGCAAATCTTGTATTGGCAATTGGAAGGACCAAAAGTGTTTGATTAGGTAGTAATTTATGGATGATGGACATGGTCTTTCAAGGGTCTTGCATTCAGTTATCTCTTTAACCAAGGTCCAGTGAATTTACCTGAGGGTATGTGCAATTTGGGTGTTACTTCTTAGGCTAAATTTGAGTCAAGCGACGTGTCTGAACCCTTCGCAATTTGGCCAGTGTCTTCTCAGCTATAAGGATATGTGACTTCAAATGTGTCTTAAAATCTTCAAAAATGCAAATCTAAGGCATTCTCAGGGATTACGGGAGATTTATTTTGAAAGTCAAACACCACCTCCCCAACCTATTTCACATTGCTAGATTTAATTTCCTTGTAAGGGACAACTGCACTGAGTCTGCTATAATAAATACCTCTTGTTTTGTTGCTTTAATTTACTACTTGTCTGCTGAGTGACTGGCTCCTATTGTAGCTTTTGACAGTTTTTTCCCTTTCTACACATTCTTGTCCCTATTTAGCCATCTCATCTTTATATCTTTAAGTTAGTTCAGCTCTTTTCATCTCTTAAAAATGAAGTTTGAGAGTAGTTGCTGGGTTTAGACATTCAGTTTGAGGGAATGGTTCAGCTTTTGGTGCTCCTGCCACCCAACCTGTGGATGTTATCTGTGTCATCTCATCCCCTTATTTTCTTTAATAAGTGCTTTCTGTTATATACTGGAGCATTTGCATGTCACTCATCCAAACCAGCATGGATCCCTTTGTGTTGATGCCCTTGCCTGCTAAAACCAAATGCCTTAACCTTGAACTTCACTGGTGCAACGGGAGTATCGGGGAGTCACCTGAAGATCCACTGTATAGCTATGGGACAGTCTGTCTTAGAATTTTAATCATGCACTTATCTGGAAACATTGGTTTTGGGGAGATATAGGCCTAGCTTTTCAACCCAGTTTGACGTGTTGTATTTCCACATAATAGAGCTTTAAAAAAGTTGCACTTATTTTATTAGGGCTATTATTTGTATTTGTAGCCATCTCCGTGATATCCACATTAGAGAAGTAGCTTCTTGCAAAGCTACTTCAACAGTGCCAGAAAATGATTGGCCAGTTGACACTTCCTATGATGTCACTTGCTGTGATACTACATCTTATGCAAATTAGAGGGGCCTCGCATGTTCCTATCCTGCTCGGGGCCCCACAAATCCTAGGACCGGCCCTGCCTGCGGTGGCGTGCATCAGCGCAGGTATCCTTGCGTCATGTTGCAAGGGTGCCTGCGCTGAGGGGATGATTGTTTTTGTGCCGGAAGGGACTCCTCCCTGCACAAAAACAATAATTAAAGACATTTTCCTCTTTCTATGCATACTGCAGAATGCAGCACGCATGGAAAGAGGAAAAAGCAAGGAGAAATAAAAGTATTTCTCCTCGTTGCGCCTCCTTACGCCTCCCCTGGGGAGGCGTAGGATTCTGACGCATTACCAGGTTTACAAAATGCTGTAAATCTGGGAATGCCTCAAGTTCCATGGATGTTGCGTGGGAACAGCCACAGCAACACCCATGGAACAGCCAGAGTTCTGCGTGAAAGGGAAACATATTTCCAAGGCCATGAAAATTGACGCAGGGTGACATTAAGTGGCCTAGTAAATATGGGAAAGCCCATTGTGCTGCCGGTGCATCAATAAAAGTGACGCTTCGGCGGTGCAATGGGTTTGTAAATGGGTCAGTATCTTGAAGTGGCCGTCCCTGTAAAGTTTTTTTAATTTGCTTTCAGTATGTTCATGGGCTTGTCTCGAAGAGGGCTGGCTGAGGTTGAAATAGTTTGGTACCCAAGAGATGTAGAGGTCCTAAGAGACCAAATGCTGACAACAGGACCTATGAGGGTATTCCTAAAGCTTTGCAAGCTTAGAACCTGTAGTTGTAATCAAATATAGTGCTCACTAGTGTGCCTCCTTAGGTCTGGCACATTCTTCTGTATATATCTTAGGGACACCAGGGAAGGAGCTCTCAGAGTAGTCAAAGATGGCTAGCATGGCCTCTATACAGGGCACAGTGGGAGGGCCTCTACCACTTGACCATTGTATATAGGTAAGAGGACAGTAGAGAGTCTTACATGTCTCAGGACGCCTTCATGCCAATCAGGAGAAAAATAGAAATGTTTTAATTAAGGAGTCAGTGGGAGAAACGGCAAGGCTTTCTTCTCTAAATAAAGCCTTGCCGTTTCTCCCATTGACAGCCAGAAAGACCTTGGTACAGGCACTGGTGGTAAGTCGGTTGGACTACAGTAACGCGTTATTGGCTTCTGTTAACCAGTCTTTAATAGCCAAATTACAGGTTGTGCAAAACACAGGCACACAACTGTTCTGCAATCAGCCCCTCCAGAACACCCTCGGCTCCTCTTCTACAATCTTTGCACTGGTTGCCAGTAAAGAAAAGAATTGCTGCTTAACCTGTAAAACACTCCAGGGAAAAGGATCCCAATATCTCTCTCAGAAACTCAAGCGCTATCTTCCCACTATGACTCTGCGTTCCAGTGATAAAAAGCTGCTTGTGATTCCACACATTCAACGCGCCAGATATGGCGGTAGAGCCTTCTCTTATGTGGCTCCCTCCATATGGAACAGTCTACCTTTTTCTCTTCGAACCTATCCTAACTACTCCAATTTCAGGAAATCATTAAAAACAGTACTGTTTTAGATTGCATACACAGGCTCGAATTTGACCACTCGCCGAGATACTCCTGCTGGGGTGTATCGTGCGCTATATCAAATTGTGTTAGTAATAATAATAATAAGGAGTGACACCTAGCCAGATGGAAAGATGAAGAACTATGCGGTCAGGATGGACGGCCACCTGCAGGTGGAATAAGGGTCTCTAATTAGTGTAGTTATCTAATCTGTAGCTGCTAATCTGCACCATAGTTGGTTGTCGTTGAAGGTTTACTTGTGACAACTGAAAGTATCCTTTCTACTGTAGTTGCTTGCTCCTCACTCAAGCAAAGTCCAGGGTGTTGAGGGTCAGCGCTGTTAGTCAATCCTTGACCCTTCAAATGCTCCACGTTGTGTATGTTGCCCTCTCAATTTAGGCAGCATCCCAGCAAGCAGGGAGATAAGCAGACAAGCAGGGTTCATGGGACAGAACTTCAACCATGCCCAGAGGTCCAGTATCTATCCATTCCTTTAGAGGAGCTAGGCAGGATTCCAGGTTGAATCAAGTGTTGTGCTTCAAAGACTGTGTGGCAAGTCTCCAGAGGTAAAGCTGCTTCACAGGCTTTTTCCAGAGCAAAATGTTTGTCCCCAGCATAGGTTAAACCCATAGGAGTTACCTTCTGCAGTTTTTCTGTATTTGGTCGGCTCTAGGTGTTTGACGTTAAGGGTGCTCCTCAGCGCAAACTGCGACAGAGTACTACCGATATATAATTCAGTGCTTAGTGTTGCAAGAGGGCAAATATACTCCTGCAACCCTTATCCAAAAGAACAATGTGCTTAACTGCAGCAGGAAATGTATGAACAGACTTGGGCTGCACAACATGGGCCATTTGGCCCTCTAAGGCCTCCTTACATTTTTGTGTTAAAAACCCCCTTCCGGTCCAAAGGCCGAATACATAGATCTGTAGGGTACTGAATGAGTGAAAGAAGCGCAACCTAAATCTAACATGTACAACTGAACAGTCTTTAATCTTATTCTACATAGTTTTAGGCCAGGGATGGAACAAACAGCAAAAGGTAGTGTCTTACCTCAGCTTATTGGTCCTTTCCCAAACTGCTTTACCATGCCATCTGCAGGACCTTCGAGCCAGAGGAGTGCGGTTGATACCCTAAGTGGACGACATGATCTTTAGGAGGCAGGACAACAGAAGAGACAACAGGAACTTCTCACACAAGTGTCTCCAACCATCAACCCTTCACGGGATATCAGAGTTCAATAAAATCCACAGGTGACACCAACATAGCAAACTGAGTTTCTGAGTTTATAGTCAGCATCAAGAAGGGATGTCATGGGTGACACAAAACAACATATCTCTGATTTGCAAGAACATGTGGAAAACCCTGGGCAGATGGTGAGTGTCTGTGATAAAAACAGTCAGGGAATATTTGGTTTCAAACTCCAGGCATGTTATCTTCCCAAGCACCTCAAAGTACAGTTTAATATAGAGGCTTAAAGCTCGACATTTATGGAAGGGAATTATGTATTACAAGTTTCTACTCCTGCAGAATAAATCAATCAATCAGGTTTCTTATAAAGCGAGACTACTCACCCGTAAGGGTCTCAAGGTGCTGGGGGTGGATCTGCAGTTCAGTCGAAGAGCCAGGTCTTGAGGTTCTTCCTGAATTGCGGCAGCAATGGTGATTGCCTGAGGTGCAGAGGCAGGGAGGTCCATGTCTTCTCAGCAACATAAATGACAAAAGACCCATATTGGCAGAGCCAGATGTACCCCTGGAGCGATCATTTAATTTCTGAATGCCACATATCTACTGATAGAGTCTATTGTGAGTCTGAAACATTTAAGAGTCGGAAGAGGCAAATTTTGGCAAGAGTGAAATGGTTATTGGAGCTCTTGGTGGGCTTCTTCGCGATGAAGAGTCAACACCGGCAGAGCTTGCTCTTGCATCTTCTGAAGAGGGATAGTATATCTCAAGTAACATATATCAAACACCTGGTGGGACAAAATCTAATACCTCTAGCGAAAAACATTTGGCATTACTGCCAGATCAGCATTTTTAGATTTAGTTCGATGTCTTGACTGGTCTTTCGTTCATATGAATTTAGGAATGGAGACATCTGCTGGTTTGCAGCAAGTGATCTTTGAGGTAGAGGGCGTTTCAGCTCTTGTTGAACAAATTGATTAAATGCCCCAATGGCTTTTTGTCATCATGTGTGAACACGTTTGAATTTTTTTTTTTAAATTGGTCTTTTTTTTAATTTTCCAGATACATGAAGACAGTGTCATGGGTCATTTAACATAGACAATTTTGTGCGCTAATGTTCATGTCATACAGAAGAATAAAAATAAACATTTATAGTAAGTGTGGATATGCAGGAGCCACCTTGAGTGTTTCAAGGGTGTTTGAGGGGATCCCCATCGGGGCGTCTAGCTGGCGTGTGAAGGTTTAAAAATGTTGCGTGACATGTTTCACTTCAGAGTGGCCTAAGGTCAGGGTCGGCCTCCAGCGCGAAAAGTAGCATGTCCCATCCTGTGATCTGGTTGTTTTGCCCGGCCTGCGGTGGAGCCATTGTAACACATCGTCCTTAGGCCTCTTCGACCGCCGAATGTCAGTTCTCCACACCACCATAGGTACAGACCTGCCAACTCACACGGTGACACCATGTGACATAATATCGGCTCCCATCACACGGTCACCCAGTGAGGAGGCATATCACACTGCGGCAGGAAAATGAGCTGAAAACCACTGTAAATAGTGGATTTCCATGTTGTTTTCTGAGGATTTAACTGCTGACGTCCATTAAGGAGTGTGACAACACTCCAGGACATCGGCACCAGCATCAGCAAGCTTTTTTTGGGGGGGAAGGAGGGAGCTTGGGGGCAAAAGTGCCTCTGAGGTACTTCTCAGCACGAGCCCCCGCCCCCTTCAAGCCCCCCCCTCCTCACATGGTGAGATTCACGATCCACTAAGATGTTATGGTCCACCGTGTCGAAGTCCGGTGAAAGATCGAGGAGCACCAGTGCCTGGGTGCCGCTGTTGTCGCTTTGTACCCGCATATCATCCATCGCAGAGAGGACGACTGTGTCTGTAAAGTGGGCTGGGCGGAAGCCGGCCTGACCTGAGTCTAGAAATTTGGACTCCTCTATGAAGGTGCAGAGGTTATGTGCTACAGGCGTCTCTAGTACTTTTGCTAGATAGGGCAGGACGGATATTGGGCGGTAATTCTTCAAGGTAAGAGGGTCTTCACCTTATTTGTTCTGGAGGGGGACTAATATTGCTTCTTTGAACATTCCAGGTACTTTCCCTCAGTTGAGTGAGAGATTAAGGAGGTATGGGACTGGGACCGGGATGGTGGAAAGAACCGTTCTTAGGATTTTTGGGGGGCAACGATCGTTAGGCAAGCCTAATATTACTTTCATCAGTTGGTCCTTAAGGCAGTCTTTAGTGATTTCTGGAAATGAACATAAGGTGGTCGGATTCATGCCATCACCAGGGTTGTTTTTGTTTGATAGGAAACTGGTAGAGATGCTCATTTTTATAGTCTTGATTTTGTCAATAAAATAGGCATTGAGGGAGTCACATAAAGGCTGGGAAGGGATGATGGCTAGTGTAACTCTGTCGGGGTCGGAAAGTTCTGAGATTGTACTGAATATCTCCTTTGATTTGTTAGTTGACATAAGTATTTTAATTTTTGAAGAAGGTAGGTTTGGCTTGTTCAATGTGGTTTTTGTATTGCTTGAGATATTGTAGGTATGATATCTTGGCCTCTGAATCATTGTTCTTCCACCATTTACGTTTGTGGCGGCAAAGATCTAACTTGGCGAGTTTTAGGTAATCGGTAAACCATTTGGAGGCTTCATGGCATCTGGTCGTTTTTTATTTTGTGTAGTGATGCGTGGGTGTCGCTGGCTTTTGTGAGCCAGATGGATATCACCTTTCTGTATAGGTCAATATTGTTTCCAGGGTCGTGTGTAGTTAATGCTTGTGAATTACAGAAGAAGTTTTGGTCAACCGGTGTCCAGCTTCTGGAAAGGAGTTCAGTGTGGGGTTTAGATTTTTGGGGAGTACAAATTTAATTAGATGGTGGTCAGACCAGGTGCATGGTGATGCTGTAAGGTTGACAGTGACAGGTGTGTGGACCAGACTTGATCTAACATATGGCCTTTAATGTGCGTCGGGGCAGACACATGTTGCTCAAGATTTAAATTTCTTAGCTAATCGGAGAACTCAGAGGAAAGATGTCCTCCTTTGTAGTTGTTTGCCCAGTAATTAAAGTCACCTAGCAGCAGAATTTTAGCCTGGTCGACGAAATGGGGGAGATAGATTCAAAGAAAAACTGTGGGGATTGCTGCATATAGTCTGGTGGGATCGATAGGTAAGGGAGCAGATAAAGGGTGAAAGGTGAGATTCCAATTTGATAGTAAGATTAAGATTGTCTACTGCTGGAATGTTTAACAAAGTGAGTTTGAAGAATTCATGGTGATTTTTAATTACTGCGGCTATGCCACCACCAGCCTTTTCAGGAAGGCAGTTTGTTTGAAGGATGTAATAATTGGCAGGTGTAGGAGAGTAGGATCTGCCTCTTATGTTGCCCCCACTTTTTTTCTGATGTTTACACTGGTTTCTGGCTATAGTCTGGCTGGGACCCTGCCAATCAGGGCCCCAGCCTCTCTGTTCTCTCTAAACGACTTGGAGTGCACTCTAGGTGCACTAATGATTGGATACTGTGGTACCTTATGAGTCCCTAGTATATGGTACCTTAGGTACCAAGGGCATAGGTACTTCACAGGCATACCAGGGGCTGAAGCATGTATTATGCCACCCCTGGGAAGCAGACTAAATCTGACACCACAGGCCTGCTACTGCAGCCTGAGTGAGGAAGTGCTAGCACTCCTCACTGAGATATAGGTTCCCTATATCTCTCCTGCACACACATTTAAACCTATCAGTCACCCCTAAGGCAGGCCCTATCAATCCTAAGGGCAGGGTGCGTAGTTTCTATGTGAGGGGGTGCCTCTGCCTGAGCAGGGCCCCTCTGCAGCTCTCAGAGTCTATTCTCTGGGGCTGTTTGTGAATGCGGTCAAACCATATACTCTTAAGTGCATTATATCCTCGCGGTAAATGCTAACTTTGGAATGGCTGCATCAAAACATGTCGTGTTTGGTGTCAAACACTTTGGAATCATACCCCCACACCAGTAACTGGTGTGGGAGTATGATCCCACCCTTCTAGAGGGATAGACATGTACCTACTGTGGAAACGCGGTAGAATCCTGAAGAGCCCTGGCATCACAAAATGGATGCCACCAGTCACAGACACTGGGCTGCCCTCCTGCTGATGACCGACACTCGCAGTGGAGGAGGCCCAACAATAGGTATCCTGTCCCAAGGGGGTGTGACCACCTCCCAGACAGGGTTTAGTGTATTGGGGCTGGGTGGGTGCACTCCTAGAGTGCTTTGAAGTCCTGCACTGGGGGAGCAGGAGGCTCCTCTGTGCATACACCAGTTCAAACCGGCTCAGGGGCTACCTGCCCCTGCTCTGGCGCGAAACTGGACAAAGGGAAGTGGGTGTAGCCACCCACTCCCCTGACCCTCCCATAGGTGGGGTCATAGAGCTAGTCCCTCCCTTCTTTTTAGTATAAGATGGGGAACCTGTGCATTGCAACCTAGATATCCCTGGACGACGCTCTGAAGAAGAATCCTGGACCTTCGATGTTCCACTACCTCTGGCAGGCACCAAAAACTGCAACGACGGTCGCAGACTACGCCGCTCCCGCCGGAGCCCGAAGTCCCTGCAGCCCAGGAAGAGGATTTCCTGACTTCTCCAAGGCCATCGTGAGTCCCCAGCGAAGCTGAGGCAAGTGGACCCCACGAGTGACAAGGAACCGCAGACCCTGGGTACCGTGCACTATTTTCGAGTGCAACCCCTTCACGACGTTCTACGAACTTGTGCTTTGGACCACGTGTGGTCCCAGCCTCTAGCAGAGATTCCTCCCAAGATCAGAGGCCTACCCCATCCCAAATGACCGTGGGCCCCTGTTGAGTGAATCCTCCTGAGGTGTCTTCACGATCCCTTGCCAGCCGGCTTGTGGGTTCCCTGAAGACTTTTCTACAAAACCAAAGAACTCCCCTGGTTGCTCCAGGCCTGCCTTGACCTACCCTCACTGGGTAAGACCCCCAGACCTTGCTGGTCTGCACCGTTGACTTTTTGTCTTCTCCACAAGACTTGCTGTTACCAAGGCTTGTTGGCTCCAATCGGGTCGCCGACACCGCAGTAAGCTGCAGACTTCGTGGGACACGCCGAATCCAGCTCCTGGTCATCGTCGATGCCTCCTGGACCTCGTGGTCGAAGAGTCAAGACACCCGTGAATGACCTGAACCTGACGACGACGGTGGGCATCCATCTTCCTTGCCCCGGGTCACTGCCAAGTGACTTTGAACACTGTCCCCTCTGCTTTCAGGTTCTTCAGATCTTCGATCCACCTTTGGATCCACCCGAACACTTTCGACTTGGCCGCCAGCAGCACTTTGCAGCAGATCGCCATTGAAAACGACGACGAAACCCGACCCCGAAAGACACCTATGCACCCGGCTCCCCTGGGTGAGGTAACTCGAGTACTCCGGTGCTCCCGTGGGTATTGACACTAGAACAGCCTAGTTCTAAAAGGGTTTGCTCCAAATCCTCCTTTAAGTGTCCTTAATCTTCTAATTTTCAATTGCGACTATCGCATTGACTCATATGCGGGTCGCGTCGGTGTTAGACACACCGCGTCCTTCACCCTTGCTAACCTACCCATAACCGCGTCCTTCGACTCGTACTGGGTTCGTGTCGGTGCTCTCGCCTCGTACACACAAGGGTCCTTTAACTTTGATATCTCAATCGCGTCCTTTCGCATAGACTCGTACAGGACTCGCATCGGTGTCTGAACACCGCGTCCGTCCCCTGTGGGTCTCCTACAACTACCTTGGGTGGTTCCTTGGGGTCCCTCGATTCTACATGCTCTAGGCCCAGTGTCTAGTCAAGCTAGGGTTGTGATACTTGATTGTGCTAACTTATTGTGAAACGTTGATTTGTGCATATGTTCCTGACTTCTAATCTCATAAAGAGATTAGTAGAGAGTTGTTTAGTAATAAATACATATATATTTGATATATATACCTGTGTGGTGTCTTTTCATTTGGTGATTCAGGAGATTGTGTGGTAAAACAAGCTGCTTTACATTCCTCCAAGACTTAGCCTGAAGGCTGCTCTCCACAGCTACCACTAGGATAGCTTTCTAAAAAGGTTGTCTTAAACCTACCTACCATAAGAGTCGAATTGTACTGGTGCAAGGTGTCCACTTTAACTAGTGGACAGCATATACCAGGCCAACTTCTCACATTGGTGGCAGCGTGTGGGATTCCAGCTTGCTATTGTTTTACCAGAAAATCTCTATTTGAATTACTAACTGAAAACCACTATAGGTACTCAAGGTACATATAAAGTCAAGCTTAGTATCAATAAGTTCTACTGAACTTAGAGCTGTGTGCCAAGGGATAGCACACCCTTTCTACAGCTCAAGCTAGTATCAGTAGGCCACAAACTAGTGTAGGTAGTACAACACTGCACAACACTAGAATGTCCTTAAGGGTTGGACCCAGTGGATCCACTCAGCTTCAGTATAAGGACATGACTTTCTTTGACTTGAAAGCCATGTGTGCTGAAAGGCCCCTGAAGATAGGACAGAGTCCCTCCACACTACACCTGATAGATCTGCTGACAGCAGATGATCTTAGATTAGCTCTAGGAGCTAATGGGTCTGAATCAGTGGGTGGGTCAATTACAGTGTCTGGGTCAGATGATGAACATCAGGTTGACCAAGACTCTGTGGTTGAAGGGCCAGGCCCCAAGGGGTCTGAACAGGACAGAGGAATTCTCCCTAAGAGACCTGACAGAGTGGGAGAGAGGCCTAGGTCCCTTTCTAGGGACTCTGACCACTCCTATCACTCTGGCAGAGAAACTGTCCACCAGAGAGACTCCTACTTCCTAAGAAGAGAGAGTTCCTCTGACAGAATGTACAAACTGCTGCAGTATGAGGAAGCAAGATTTGCCCTCAAAACCAAGCAGTTGGCATTAGATAAAGAAGCCTTTGAGCTCCAGAGAGCTTCTAGAAGAGAGGGGTTAGAACCCCCTGGTGGCAGCAACAGTGTCCCTAGAGGCAGAGAATATATTCCAGACCATAGGAACCTGAGCAAGGTTGTTCCTCCCTACCAGAGTGGGGATGATATCCATAAGTGGATAACTGCTATGGAAAGGGCCTGTAGAGTACAACAGGTCCCCCAAAAGCAGTGGGCAGCAATCTTGTGGCTCTCCTTTTCAGATAAAGGTAGAGACAAGCTCCTCACTGTTAGAGAAGAGGATGCTGATGACTATGAAGTCCTGAAGAGTGCACTGATAGATGGGTTTGGCTTAACCACTGAGCAGTACAGGTTGAAGTTCAGAGACACCCAGAAGGCACAGACTCAGGACTGGACTGACTTTGTAGATTGTGCAACCAAGGCTCTGGAGGGTTGGCTGGTTGGCAGTAGGGTTACTGATTTCAAGGGATTGTATAATCTAATGATGAGAGAACAGATCCTTAATAATTGCCAGAACCAGTTGTTGCATCAATACCTGGTGGACTCAGATCTGACCTCTCCCCAAGAATTGGGAAAGAAGGCAGACAAGTGGGCCAGAACCAGGGTGAGGCAGAAAACCCAGAACCAAGGGGGTGACCCAAAGAAGCAGGATTATACGGGCTCTGAGAAAAGTGGGGATAAGTCAAAAGACCAGAAGTCTTCACAAGGGCCCCAAAAATCTGCATATGGTGGGGAGTCACACTCCAACAAGGGAAAAGGCCAAAAGAAGCCCTGGTGCAAATTCTGTAAACAGAAAGGGCACTGGACTTCTGATTGTACCAAGTCCAAAGACCAAACCACCACCACTCCTGCCCCTAAGGCAACTGTTCCCCCTAGTTCAGCTACTGGTGGAGGTGGTACTCAGAATAAGGGTGTAGTAGGGTTGACCCTGGGTTCTGAAGTGGACTCTGGCCTAGTCAGAGTACCCACTCAGGCAATGCTGATTTGTGATGGAGACATTGACATGTCCTTCCTGGTGAGCCCCAGTAATCTGGGCAAATACAAACAGCAGCCTGTAATAAATGGCAAACAGGCTTTGGCATTTAGGGACACAGGTGCTAGTGTCACCATGGTGGCAGAGGATCTTGTGGACCCTGGACAGATCATCCTGGGCGAAATGTACCAGGTGACCAATGCAAGCAATGCCAGGACCAACCATAGTCTGGCAGTTGTGAATTTCTCCTGGGGAGGGGTATCTGGCCTCAAGAAGGTTGTAGTCAGTGCAGACCTCCCTGTAGAATGTCTATTGGGCAATGATCTAGAGACTTCAGCCTAGTCTGAAGTAGAGTTATGGACTCATGCTGAGATGTTGGGCATCCCTGCAGAGGTATTTGCTGTGACCAGGTCACAGGCCAATATGCATGACACTGAACCAGCTCTGAATCCTGAAACTATGGACCAGATGCTTCCCAAGAAGAGGAGCAATAGGGTTAAGGCAGTGCCTTCCCCCCTGTCTCAGATCACAGATTCCCCTCCCAAGGGAGGAGGAGCAGATCCTGAAGAAGGAACTGCCCCAGAGGGACTTGAGCCTGATCAGGTTGAGTTCTTGGGGGCAGAGGGCCCTTCTAGGGAAGATCTGAGTAAGGAGCAACAGTGCTGCCCCTCTCTTGAACCCCTCAGATAGCAGGCTGCTGCTGAGGCTGCTGGGAGTGCTAGTGGGTCCCATAAAGTTTATTGGGATGAGGGACTCCTATATTCTGAGGGTAGAGATCCAGCCCCTGGAGCCACCAGGAGGTTGGTAATACCTCAGAAGTTTAGGGGTTCCTCTTGACCATAGCACATGATATCCCTTTGGCAGGTCACTTGGGCCAAAACAAGACCTGGGACAGGCTTGTTCCACATTTTCATTGGCCACATATGTCAGAAGACACAAAGGAGTTTTGTCGCTCCTGTGTCACATGCCAAGCCAGTGGCAAGGCAGGTGGCACAACAAAGGCCCCCCTGATACCACTACCTGTGGTGGGGGTACCCTTTGAAAGGGTAGGGATTGACATTGTTGGTCCCCTTGACCTTCAAACTGCATCTGGGCACAGATTTATCCTGGTGGTAGTGGATCATGCCACCAGGTACCCAGAGGCAATTCCCCTGAGGACCACCACAGCCCCTGTGGTGGCAAGAGCCCTCATTGGAGTTTTCTCCAGAGTGGGTTTCCCAAAGGAGGTAATCTCTGACAGAGGCACCAACTTCATGTCAGGATATTTCAAAGCAATGTGGAAAGAGTGTGGTGTAACTTATAAGTTCACCACCCCCTATCACCCACAATGCAATGGGTTGGTTGAGCGCTTCAACAAAACCCTGAAGGGAATGATTAAAGGACTCCCAGAGAAGCTTAGGCGGAAATGGGACCTTCTTCTTCCCTGCCTGTTGTTTGCATACAGAGAAGTTCCACAGAAGGGGTTGGTTACAGCCCATTTGAGCTTCTGTTTGGGCATCCTGTAAGAGGTCCATTATGTTTGGTAAAAGAGGGCTGGGAGTTACCTCTCAAACCCCCAAACAAGATGTGATGGACTATGTACTTGGTCTCCGCTCCAGGATGGCTGAATACATGAAAAAGGCAACCAAAAATCTGGAGGCCAGCCAAGAATTACAAAAAGCTTGGCATGACCAAAAGGCTGTGCTGACTGTATACCAGCCAGGACAGAAAGTGTGGGTGTTGGAGCCTGTGGCCCCAGCAGCCCTCCAAGACAAATGGAGTGGCCCCCATACAATAGTTGAGCAAAGGGAGAAGTCACCTATCTGGTGAATCTTGGAACTCCCAGGAGCCCCCTGAGGGTGCTCCATGTCAACAGATTGAAACCATATGTTGACAGGGCTGACATGGGCTTGCTCATGGCAACTGATGAGGAACAGGAGGAGGAGAGTGACCCTCTCCCTGACCTGCTCTCACAGAACCCTGATGATGGGTCAGTAGATGGTGTTGCTTTGGCAAGCAGCCTCACTGACCATCAGCAAACTGAGTGCAGACAAGTTCTGCAGCTGTACAGACATATGTTTAGCCTGACCCCTAGTCAGACTTCCTGGTGCACCCATGAGGTGGACACTGGAGACAGTCTGCCTGTCAAGAGTAAAATCTACAGGCAACCTGACCATGTCAGGGACTGTATCAGGACTGAAGTCCAGAAGATGTTGGAGTTAGGTGTGATTGAGCCTTCAGATAGCCCATGGGCTAGCCCAGTAGTCCTGGTACCCAAGCCTCATACCCAGGGTGGTAAGAAAGAAATGAGGTTTTGTGTAGACTACAGAGGCCTCAATGCAGTCACCAGGACTGATGCTTATCCCATACCAAGGGCAGATGAGCTGATTGATACTTTGGCCTCAGCCAAGTATCTGAGTACATTTGACCTAACAGCTGGCTACTGGCAGATCAGGTTAGCTGATGATGCAAAAGCCAAAACAGCATTTTCAACCCCTGGTGGGCACTACCACTTTGTGGTGATGCCCTTTGGATTGAAAAATGCACCTGCCACTTTTCAGAGGTTGGTGAACAAAGTTCTGGCAGGGATGGAAACTTATTGCTCAGCTTATCTAGATGATATTGCTGTCTTTAGTTCCTCCTGGCAGGATCACCTGGTCCACCTCAGAAATGTTTTGGAGGCTCTGCAAAAGCAGGGCTCACTATCAAGGCCACTAAGTGCCAGATAGGGCAGAGTCAGGTTGTGTACCTGGGCCACCTTGTGGGTGGAGGCCAGGTTCAGCCTTTACAGAGCAAAATCCAAACCATAATGGAATGGGTTGCTCCAACCACCCAGACACAGGTGAGAGCCTTCTTAGGCCTGACTGGGTACTATAGGAGGTTTGTGAAGGGATATGGATCTATAGTGACCCCCTTGAATGATCTGACCTCAAAGAAAATGCCAAAAAAGGTTCAGTGGACAGCTAGCTGTCAGAAGGCATTTGAAGACCTAAAGCAGGCCATGTGCACTGCCCCCATCTTACAGAGTCCAGACTACACCAAAAAGTTCATTGTCCAAACAGATGCTTCTGAGCTGGGTGTGGGAGCTGTACTGTCTCAACTGAATGATGAAGGTCAAGACCAGCCAGTAGCTTTCATTAGCAGAAGGCTGACCCCTAGAGAGAAACTTTGGTCAGCTATGGAGAGGAGGCCTTTGCTGTGGTGTGGGCCCTGAAGAAGCTGAGGCCATACTTGTTTGGCACTCACTTCATAGTTCAGACTGACCACAAGCCCCTCCTATGGCTTAAACAGATGAAAGGAGAAAACCCAAAACTTTTGAGGTGGTCCATTTCCCTACAGGGGATGGACTATACAGTGGAACATAGACCTGGGACCCAACATGCCAATGCAGATGGACTCTCAAGGTATTTCCACTTAGAACACAAAGACTCGACTTGTCAAGGTTAGTTTAGTGTCCCTGAGTTTGGGGGGTTGTGTAGGAGAGTAGGATCTGCCTCTTATGTTGCCCCCACTTTTTTTCTGATGTTTACACTGGTTTCTGGCTATAGTCTGGCTGGGACCCTGCCAATCAGGGCCCCAGCCTCTCTGTTCTCTCTAAACGACTTGGAGTGCACTCTAGGTGCACTAGTGATTGGATACTGTGGTACCTTATGAGTCCCTAGTATATGGTACCTTAGGTACCAAGGGCATAGGTACTTCACAGGCCTACCAGGGGCTGAAGCATGTATTATGCCACCCCTGGGAAGCAGACTAAATCTGACACCACAGGCCTGCTACTGCAGCCTGAGTGAGGAAGTGCTAGCACTCCTCACTGAGATATAGGTTCCCTATATCTCTCCTGCACACACATTTAAACCTATCAGTCACCCCTAAGGCAGGCCCTATCAATCCTAAGGGCAGGGTGCTTAGTTTCTATGTGAGGGGGTGCCTCTGCCTGAGCAGGGCCCCTCTGCAGCTCTTAGAGTCTATTCTCTGGGGCTGTTTGTGAATGCAGTCAAACCATATACTCTTAAGTGCATTATATCCTCGCAGTAAATGCTAACTTTGGAATGGCTGCATCAAAACATGTCGTGTTTGGTGTCAAACACTTTGGAATCATACCCCCACACCAGTAACTGGTGTGGGAGTATGATCCCACCCTTCTAGAGGGATAGACATGTACCTACTGTGGAAACGCGGTAGA
Organism: Calotriton arnoldi; assembly: GCA_963921515.1. NCBI lineage: Eukaryota > Metazoa > Chordata > Amphibia > Caudata > Salamandridae > Calotriton > Calotriton arnoldi. Next base: position 656,148 of record CAWUFW010005816.1, read on the forward strand.
ATCCTGAAGAGCCCTGGCATCACAAAATGGATGCCACCAGTCACAGACACTGGGCTGCCCTCCTGCTGATGACCGACACTCGCAGTGGAGGAGGCCCAACAATAGGTATCCTGTCCCAAGGGGGTGTGACCACCTCCCAGACAGGGTTTAGTGTATTGGGGCTGGGTGGATGCACTCCTAGAGTGCTTTGAAGTCCTGCACTGGGGGAGCAGGAGGCTCCTCTGTGCATACACCAGTTCAAACCGGCTCAGGGGCTACCTGCCCCTGCTCTGGCGCGAAACTGGACAAAGGGAAGTGGGTGTAGCCACCCACTCCCCTGACCCTCCCATAGGTGGGGTCATAGAGCTAGTCCCTCCCTTCTTTTTAGTATAAGATGGGGAACCTGTGCATTGCAACCTAGATATCCCTGGACGACGCTCTGAAGAAGAATCCTGGACCTTCGACGTTCCACTACCTCTGGAAGACTGAAGAATCTCCCTTGGAGTCAAGGAGTGACTCCCCTGCTTGGCAGGCACCAAAAACTGCAACGACGGTCGCAGACTACGCCGCTCCCGCCGGAGCCCGAAATCCCTGCAGCCCAGGAAGAGGATTTCCTGACTTCTCCAAGGCCATCGTGAGTCCCCAGCGAAGCTGAGGCAAGTGGACCCCACGAGTGACGAGGAACCGCAGACCCTGGGTACCGTGCACTATTTTCGAGTGCAACCCCTTCACGACGTTCTACAAACTTGTGCTTTGGACCACGTGTGGTCCCAGCCTCTAGCAGAGATTCCTCCCAAGATCAGTGGTCTACCCCGTCCCGAGTGACCGTGGGCCCCTGTTGAGTGAATCCTCCTGAGGCGTCTTCACGATCCCTTGCCAGCCGGCTTGTGGGTCCCCTGAAGACTTTTCTACAAAACCAAAGGGCTCCCCTGGTTGCTCCAGGCCTTCCCTGACATACCCTCACTGGGTAAGTCCCCCAGACCTTGCTGGTCTGCACCGTTGACTTTTTGTCTTCTCCACAAGACTTGCTGTTACCAAGGCTTGTTGGCTCCAATCGGGTCGCCGACACCGCAGTAAGCTGCAGACTTCGTGGGACACACCGAATCCAGCTCCTGGTCATCGTCGACGCCTCCTGGACCTCGTGGTCGAAGAGTCAAGACACCTGTGAACGACCTGAACCTGACGACGACGGTGGGCATCCATCTTCCTTGCCCCGGGTCACTGCCAAGTGACTTTGAGCACTGTCCCCTCTGCTTTCAGGTTCTTCAGATCTTCGATCCACCTTTGGATCCACCCGAACACTTTCGACTTGGCCGCCAGCAGCACTTTGCAGCAGATCGCCATTGAAAACGACGACGAAACCCGACCCCGAAAGACACCTATGCACCCGGCTCCCCTGGGTGAGGTAACTCGAGTACTCCGGTGCTCCCGTGGGTATTGACACTAGAACAGCCTAGTTCTAAAAGGGTTTGCTCCAAATCCTCCTTTAAGTGTCCTTAATCTCCTAATTTCCAATTGCGACTATCGCATTGACTCATATGCGGGTCGCGTCGGTGTTAGACACACCGCGTCCTTCACCCTTGCTAATCTACCCGTAACCGCGTCCTTCGACTCGTACTGGGTTCGTGTCGGTGCTCTCGCCTCGTACACACAAGGGTCCTTTAACTTTGATATCTCAATCGTGTCCTTTCGCATAGACTCGTACAGGACTCGCATCGGTGTCTGAACACCGCCTCCGTCCCCTGTGGGTCTCCTACAACTACCTTGGGTGGTTCTTTGGGGTCCCTCGATTCTACATGCTCTAGGCCCAGTGTCTAGTCAAGCTAGGGTTGTGATACTTGATTGTGCTAACTTATTGTGAAACGTTGATTTGTGCATATGTTCCTGACTTCTAATCTCATAAAGAGATTAGTAGAGAGTTGTTTAGTAATAAATACATATATATTTGATATATATACCTGTGTGGTGTCTTTTCATTTGGTGATTCAGGAGATTGTGTGGTAAAACAAGCTGCTTTACATTCCTCCAAGACTTAGCCTGAAGGCTGCTCTCCACAGCTACCACTAGGATAGCTTTCTAAAAAGGTTGTCTTAAACCTACCTACCATAAGAGTCGAATTGTACTGGTGCAAGGTGTCCACTTTAACTAGTGGACAGCATATACCAGGCCAACTTCTCACAGCAGGCAAAGCAGCGAGTATGTCAGGGGAAGACTCTTCAGTGAGCCATGTTTCGGTCAACAGCAGAATGTCTAGAGACCCAGAATCTAAAAGGTAGAAGATCACGTATTGGTGTTTTACCATAGATTATGTATTTAAGTAATAGATTATTATTTGGTTGGGGTCGGTGCTGTGGTCAGTGTTCGTAGGACAGGGTTGTGTGTTGGGTGATGGGGCATCTATACCTGCAGGGATTATCAAGGAGTTGGTGGAGTTGAGGATGCCTAGTTCGATAAAGTCTGTTGGACAATGGTTGTAAAATGGATGTTTTTGATGTCTTGTGAGTAGTTATAAGTTTGGGCATAGTGGCTGGCCCCTAGCCCTGTTCGGATGCGGACGGGTACAGATGGGCTTGCCTTTCGTGCACCGGCGGAGCGTTCGCTGCGCGTCCATGCTGGCATGGACTTTTAAATTTCCTGGAGCTCGTAGCTCCTTCCGCAACTGAGTGAGGCTTTGGCACTGATAGGTTCCCCCCAATCTCCAGCCTGATTGGTTCCCCCTGCTGCAATGCCATGACCAGCGTTAGAAGTGGCAGATTTAAGATTTACAATTTGAATTTTTAACACTACTACTCGACAACACAGGTGAGTTTTAAAAAAGGCGAAGTGAACAGCAATTTCAACATACAGTGACTCTGAAACAATTCTGCGCTATACCAGTATTACCCTGGTTTGTTCCTTCTCCATCTGCCACCTAGAATTCCTGACTTCACACCTTGTTTTTGAGCAGTCCAGATTTTAAAGTTATGTTTGACGACACCAAACACTATATCCGCAAAAGAAGACATCGAAGAATTGGAAAATTGTGCTGTATTCTGGTTTTATGCTGGGTGTGGCTCCTGAATATTTAAACCAGGATATCGTGTGACACTAATATCACAGACAAAATATCGAAAGATAAATATCAAATGCTAAGTATGTGTAGATTTTCTATACCAAGCACCGCATCTATGTAGCTTGAGGATATATGTATCATCAAGGTACGTAGATGTGGAGTTAGGAATAGTAAATCTATACTTCCCTCTCTTCACTTACCTTTCGATACTTTGTCCCTCTACATTTTTTCCACGATATTAGTGTGCCACAATATTCTTGTACTCGACATTCAGGAGTGCAATTGATCTGCTGCTTAAATTTCAGCCAATCAGAGGCATTACTAGGTCTGGGGTACCTTTCTCTTGGATGTAATGAAGGTTGAGTGCACCTGCAAAGAATCATTTGTTTCAAAGATGCTCTAAAGCACGATGGGCAGCAAGGAAGCCAAGTTGCAAATGGTGTCTGCGTGTTGCTGGGGCATTGGGGAGTTCGGGGTGTCAGTATTGTGGGCTTCCCCTGTGAATGGCACTGTACCCAAACACCAGTGTATTTCTCACACAGTGGATGCACTGGTGTAGCTGGGAGATGGTCCACCCCAGGCGGCATTCTTTTTGGGGGCGGCGGCTATCCCACCCCGAGACCAAGTCCTCTTGTGACCGCCACCCTCCCTCCCGCGTCGTTTGTGGATGCCCCCTTCCCGGGAATAGGTCGTCTGTCGTTGGCCACAGTCCCCCCCCCCCCCCGAACGGGTCATCTGTCGACTGCTACCCCCTATCCCCGCTCTTACCTGCACCGGGTAGCAAACTCAGGGACAGCCCAGGCTGCCAATAGGTTTAGCTACGCCACTGAGTGGATGGGTGCTGCTCTTCCTCCCCCGTCCCTTCTCTTAGGCAGAGAAGCCTGAGGCCCTCAAACACATGCAAACACTGCACCTTTTGGGTACCCAGGTATTTACACACACACACCATCGCCCCTTCACAGGCAGACAGCGTTGTAGTGGGGCCGTGCTGCATTCTGTTGTGATAAGCTTCAGAGGTTAAGACTTCACTTTAATTAGAAAGAAATATTGTAAATTACTTATCACGTAATAACCCACAGCAATAAAAATGTGAATGGGAACAGGAAACAGAGACGGGATCTGACACAAAATAGAAGCACGCCCCTCCCTGTGATCGCCCACCCATGTGTAAAGATCAATTTTAGGGTTAGAACTTGCACCCAAAAAAGTTTTGAGGGAATAATCAGGCATACTTCGGTGAAGGTGACACAAGTTGCAACTTCAGAGAGTTGCAAAGTCTGCCCCTTTTGCCAAATGTCAGTTTGCTAAATCATAATTTTGCAAACACCGCCTAGATTTCAACAAGATTGTTACATAAATAAATCTTTGGTTTTTTAAAACTTTCACGGTCAGTGAAATATAGTAGGGGTGTGCAAAATTAGCTTAATTTGCTTTCATGAAATTATGTGAAATTTTGGCAAAATTCCACCAAATATTCTTAATTACACAAAGTACAAACCCATCATTAAGCACTATAGTTGAGCTCAAAATGTGTCCCTGCTTCAATTTTTGATGCAAGGTCGCATTTCATGTTAAAATAATAGTGTAAAAAACAAAAGCAACTTTAAAATACTTTGTTGTTCCTGTGCGTTATCTGTACATTTTTACAGGGGATGGTGCATTTGTGGCAATTTTTTTTACCACAAATGCATGTAATTACGCAAAGGGGCACAATGGCGGAATTTTGTGTAACAAACGTAACACAAAATTCCCCAAACTATGCAAATGATACCAGCGTTATTTAATTTTCTCCCTGGCCTAGTAAATACTTGCTGTGAGCAGTATAATACACAGTGACGAAGGAGACTTTCAAACACAAAGATGTCAATTCACACATGAGTACATCTTCACTGTACCCCAGTGTCCGCCCCACCCTCACCTATCACAGAAAAAGGAATCATTCCACCGAAATTTGAGTTAAACTAGGGATGTGTGAAATCATAAAAAAATGTTTGTGAAATTTCACTGAAAATTCTGGGCACCCTTATAAAATTCACTTGCAGGCGTCTCACTTGAAAATAAAACATTTGTTCATATTTTGAATTAATTCAAAAATCATTCATGGTACTGGCAGGAGATCCGTTTGAGGGGAAAATGTCTCTACGGAAACATTTTCTACTTGAACTAGTCTCCTGCGGGGAAACATTATGCGAAATTTAGTGCTCATAAACTCTTTGGGTATTTTCAGGTATCATAAAAATATTGCACGGGCCTACTTTAAATACATTTAGAGGAGGTCAAGACGTCCTAGAGGAAATGAGGTCAGTTGAGGTGACTCCTTCACTTTCTTCCATAAAATAGCTGCTTCCTGTCAGGACATAGATTGATAGGATGTCCACGTGACTGCAGGACAAGGGGAGGCTCAAATGCTGGCCAGCTAACAGTAAAGCCTCTCTGAGAGAAACGTCCGCCTCATCTCTGGACCGGCTTTTACATAGTGTTGATCTTTCTTACAATAAGTCAACTAACCCTTTGCTCAGGTTAATACCCCTTAGACATTTATGCATTTCTCAGGTAGCCTTCCACTTACCCCTCCTGACAAAAAGATATATTGCAGTTACTAACAATAAAGTTTTGTTTTTCAGAAGTGATATTGAGAGGTGTGCCTCACTGTGAAAATTCTACAATGTGCAACCCCAAAAGTGAAGCACAGACATTTTTACGGCTTCCACCAATTGGAGGTAGACTTCACATATTTAGAAAGGCGACTCTCAGATGAGAGGATATGCAATATATATCTACAGCCTTTAGAACTTCACAGAAACAATGACATTAGACATACTAGCTCTGTTTTCAGAAGCTACGTTCAGTTGACACCTGCCAGATAAGGATGGAAGCTTCATAACGCCTAGAACATTCCAGAACATTCCGCCTCACAGTCACACAGGCTGTCGGAGCTGACCCCAGGATCACCCGAAGGAGCCAGTCTTTACCACGGAGATGAGGAAGCCTGGGTTTTGATGGACCTCCACCACAGGAGAGAAGGGGAAGAGAGGGCCGTGCTAGCGAAAGATGAGAGAGAAGAACCGGGAGGGAAGTGTAGAAGGAGTGCTGCATAGGAGAAGAGGCAATATGAAACACAACAATCTAGGTGTGCCAAGCTGTACAGACGAGGACGAGGGAGGGTGGCTTGGGTGGGTGGAGAAGGCAAAGGTGCCTATCTGGGGCAGGGAGGGTCTGGCTGGAGAGAGTGAGCGGAAAGAGAGGCAACACCGAGGAGGAATGATGTCAAAAAGAGAGACAGACTGCGATGTCTGGACAGAAAGAGGTACTGGGCAGGTCAGGAGAGGCCTATTGAGGTGTACAGAGGGAGGGAGAGAGGTGTCTTCAGTGCTGCTGAGAAGAGAGGAGAACAAAGAGCCTTCTGACGAGAAAGAGCAGATTGAAAGGCTGCTTGGGGTGAGAAGAGCTGGCCTGCTGCGGAGAAGAGAGGGGGAGGAAGGACTGTGGAGGGAGATGAAGAGAGCGACAGAGAGACCTGACAGCAGAGACAGACGGGAGGAGAGGAACCTTTCTGTAGACTGCGAAGATAAAACACTCAGCGAGAATAAATCATTCTTTAAGCACTTTTGTTGTGAATAAATGGAAATCCATCTTTGCATCGTAATAATCCCCAGCATGGGGCCTTCTGATATGATGCATGGAGACGCAAGTGTCCTAAATCTTGTTTAAGCCGCGGACGGGAGGACGGGGGTAGTGTTTGCAGACTCCATGGTACAGCACACACCACGAAAAGGACTGGGGCGGTCCTGTGTCTGGCCAGGGAGGAGTCTGCATCGCGCCACACACCCCTGGAATCAAGCATCATGTTATAGTCAGCACGAGAAGGGAACCTACGCCCTTCACATACAGTGACCCAGGGGCGCAACTAGACCTGAACTTCGGGGGCGGGGGGGGGGCTAGAACTAAACAGTGTTGGTGGGGCTGCCATTTTGCACACTGGGAACCAAGGCAGAATTAGATTACACGTTTGGAAGGCCAATAGGTTCAGATTTAATGCGCTAACGCATGGAAAAGACATATGTCAATTCCTGTTCTTTCCTGCAGTAGCACATTAAAGCCAGATCTTTTGTCTTCGCCAATGCATTCCCCTGAGATACCGAGCACTGCTGGAGCTCAGAGAGTGTCCACGAGACCTGCGAGCATCGAATGTCTGCAAGATGGTATTGTAGCAGAAGCGCTGTAAAATTGTTATCATTGTGCGCTTACTCTGTTTACTACTCCAACCGTACTGGGCCCTTTACGATCAGAGAAAATACAGCATTTCGGTTTACCACAGAGGCAATGATCCTCTGGCGAATCTTTCTCCGCTGATAGGAGAGGTAGAATTTAGGGTGGCCAAACACCTTGTCAGCTGTCCAATGAGGACCATAAATTGGCAGCCAACTCGCAATTTTGAAACTAGACCACTCTGAAAACCATACTGTAGAAATAAAGAATGGGAACGGGAAGACCCAACCTCCTGAAGAAGTTAAGTCGAGTTGGAATTATGCAGACCAAAAGCTCTGCAAAAGCAACACAAAACAAAAGAAGTAACACCTGAAGTTAAGTAACACCTGAAGTTCTGACAGAGCTCACCGTTTCTCTCTACAGCACATTAAGTCATTAATTAACTGCACAGTTTAAATAAAATAACAACAGGACTCAATAATAGACTACGGCAGGTATTAGATTTATCTGGTTATTGTAATACAGATTCAGAACTCATTGCAATAAGCAGTTGTTTGAGAATTTCAGTTAAAACTATCACAGCTGGTATAATAGTGCCAAACATTGAGGCCGGCTGTATTGAATGGCTATTATCAGAATCAGTATCACAGAGTTACAGACTCCCACTACCATTTAGGCAGAAGGGATAGTTCGTTGTCTAATAGCTCAAATCCTATGAAGAAGGAAATGGATTAAAATTTAAAGTCCATTAAGGCGCAGTCCATTAGCATAGAACAAAGGAAAAATAATGAAAATGGAAAAATGGAAATGGTTCATCAAAAGAAGGTCTGAGTCCATCACCTTTCGACTGTAGCATCAGCAAGGCAGTCCAAAAGTGAGAGAAAGTTCTCAAAAATCGATCACATAGCATCCTCTTGCACAGGGAAAAGAAAAAGTATGGCATAGCCTCTCCTTTAGGGTTTCTTCTTTTATAAAGTCTCTAGCAATTTCCAGTGACCATCGTATGTTCAGATTCACGTAATGTCACCTAGGACACTTGCAACAATGAGATGCTTTCCCATGCTGGTCAATGGGAAACAAGATATTTGGTAGTCCACATAGGCCTAACATCAGGAGTTACAAAGTAACCATCTATAGCAAATAGCTGAAGTCCTGTTCCCACAGGAATATTTCACTGCGAACATTGGAGAAACATTCAGGAATACTCATGTACAGAACAAATAAAGCAACATTTCAATTGTAGAAAATGACCCATTGTATTAAGTCTGGGGAAAGGTCAGCACTAGAGAAAAAGCATTTTTGAAAGAGCCTTTAAGTTAGTGTTACATGTTTAAATGAAAGGATCTCTAAATCAATTTCAATTATAATGTAATTAAATCAATTCAATTACAGAGAATATATAGAACTTTCACCAAACATTATTACATGAAAATAACTAACGTTAGAAATACCCTACTACCACAATTTTTCTCAACATTCATATAAGTGTAACATTTTCTAGATTCACAACACAAAATTTGTTTTATACTTTTTATAAACTTTCGAATCTCTAGTACTATTATACAAAGTTTCAAGCCTGTACTTCATTCTACACATTTTTGCACTGACTTTCCTAATTGTTGCACGCTGACAGTTAGCATCAAAAACACTAGGCCACTTCATTTGACATCACAATTTCATCAATATACGTTAATAAGCAACATGTGTATAAGAAATGTATTAGTGCAACTTTGTTTATATGCATTAGTATTACTTTATATATGTGTATGTTTTCAGCTTCACGTTTTAAAGCACGCTTTTACGGTGCTTCTACTACACTTGTCTCAGATTCAGTTGACACTGTCTCTAACGTGTGCAACGTGCACTTTCAACATTTCGTCTCTTCAATCAATGAATGTCTCGTGTAATATAATTTCTAAAATCGTGCAGCATCAATGGTTGGTACCAAGTGAGTCCTGTGCATGTCAGAAATGATAGCATTGAAGGCTTACTGGAAAAGTGTATGTCCTGATTAGAAGTATCATGAATTGCATAATGATAACATACTTCCAGAGAACAAGAAGATTTCCAGAGAATAAGAAGATATGTGTAGGCGAATTTCCCAATGTGCTCATTAAGGTGCTCCCACAGACATTGAGAAGTAGACTTGAGGTGGGAAGAATCAACAGGGATGAAGAAAATCATGGGAAGTTCTTTCTAGCTGTCACAAAATGAGGTGGGCTCACCAACAGCTCAAAAGGAAGGGGTATCCACAGAGAATAATGAGCTGGGTACCTGTTCACAATGTAAAAGCGTGCACTTGTCGGTATTTCTGTAGCATGGACCTAACTGGAGAACAACAGAGCATTGCCCGCAATGGCAGGTGATGGAAAATGATGCAAGATTGTATTAATCAAGTTGTGATTTATATCTTTTTGTTACACAAACACTTACACTAGTATCTCACATATTTGAATTTTGGGCACGTTGTGATTGAGTGATTTCCGAGAAGTGCACAATTCTCTGTCAATGCCAAGCTAGATTCAAATCAAGGTCCTCAGATCAACAACTTATCCAGTAGAACACATGTCCTTCCTTAGTTGATATCTAGAACTTTCAAAAAAGTTTAAAACATTCAATTTCACCACTCCTTGTAAACAGTCATGTCCTGTTGATGTTTTAACATAGCCATTAGGCCACATTCCTTATGCTGTCTAGTGAGTGGACCGAATTCAAATTATTTTGGTATTTATGTTTTATGCAGGGGTAGCATCAAAATGATTTTTCTCTTGTTTAAGGTTGAGGTTTATCTATTTGCATATACACAATGATTTAAAGTTAAGTACATACAGAGCATGCATAATGGGTTACTGTGCAATCTGCTCGAATATTACCATTGAGGGGTTCTGGTGATAACGTTGGCCTTTTAGTTTGTAAATGTCACCAGAAGTCTCAGATGGCAATGACAAAGTACTCTTTATATATTTTTTATATTACACGCTGTTTTATACAAAGTGCAGCTAACCATGAGCATTCACTGGGATTAAAATTTTGAGGCTTTGTTTACTTGTCACAAACACATTTTTGCTAAAACAATAGGCAATGGTGAAGTCAGAGGATTTATGTGATTCTGTGGCTGCGGGGTTTACAGCATAATTATGGATTTACTGAATTTGCCACATCATTTCTAAAATATGTAGATTTCATCAAAATTGTTTTTTCCACCTCAAACATGTGAAAATAATACTACCAGATAAGGTGCCTCATAATTTACATTTTTTTTGCATAATTTCAGTAACCTTGGTCCTCCAAGCTGCAAAATCCTAGTAGCCTTAATGTAAAACCTTTGCACAGTGGCGACAAAATCTGAATTTCAAACATAACCGTGAAGTATTTTCCATACTTCACGGTTCCTTAAAATATGTGGGTTTAACACCACTGCATTTTGCGCAATAAAAGCACTAAAACGTGTAATACATGCATTTTTACTCGAAGATGTAATGACTTCTCAATAATCTCCATTGTACCCATCAGAGTGGAGCAGAGAAAGTGGTGGGGATGAGAATCTTTTTCTAATGTGGTATTTTCTGTCATCTTGGGTAGTGTTCAAATGGTTGATGAATCATTTTTCAGTTTGTGGCCCTGCAATACTTCTTTAAAATGGCTAAACACTGCTGTGAGAGGCTACATTGTAAATTACAACTATACAGCCAGTTCCCAATTTGTTAGCTCTAATTTAATTCACTAAAATCTACACTTACACCACAGCCAAACCTGCACTCAGTCACTGTTTCTTTCTCTCCAAATAAAAGAAGATTAGACAAAGATGCACAGACATATATGTGTGTATTCTGCAACAGAAATTCATCATGGGAAGTAGTGCTGGCAGCCATATTAGTGAAGGAACTGAATCCATGTAAAATTACATTCATTCTTGTTATGGTGAGCATCAACAGCATAAAACACTTCTGCAAGATTACATTGAGATAGCCAGAAGGAGACCTGGGAGTAGCCCCGTGTGTGTGGGGAAGTGTGTACATGCCCATAACCCTGCTGCACCACTCTCATGGGGTTCCTGTAGCTCCAGCCAGGGCACAACATCTGCCCCCCTCAGTCAGTGTGGAACTCATGTTCCTTCACCTGAACAGATGCCTGGCACTTTCTTGTAGGAAAATGGAAGGTACAGCTAGCAGTATAGGGGAGTATGCAGAGCTTTTGTCCACTGAGGGGACCATGATTTGTGGGCACAACAATTGGAGTCCTTCCCTTTGTTTGTGGTGCCACCAAACCATATATTAATGGTTAGCGCACATGCCCTAACAGAGGCTTCTGCAACAAATCCCTCTTATTGCACCCTTGAAGTTCACCTGCGCTTACAAGCTTTATGCCTTACTCCGCCATCCACTCACTTAGGAGTTTGCCTGCTTCAACCATGCCAGGGAAGTGAATATATAAAACGCCAAACTCCTCCAGTATGTGAAGGGTTTACGTCTGATGTTCCACGTGAAACACAATTTAAAAATTGACTAGACCACCTTTTACAATTTTAAAAGATAGCTGCCAAGTGAATCTGTCACATGTGCAACAACTTCACTCCAACCCAGTGCTTATTTGGCTAAAAAGAAATGTATGCTGGTGACCAAAATGTTTCTTGGGAGATTGGTATTGGCACCATCAACAAACAGCACTGCCCCGTTACACAGTGAAAGACAGACTTCTTATGAAGAGAGCAAAAGGAATGGGAGAAATATGCTGTAATGTTTGCTTTAGTCAATGTAGTCACCGTCTCTTCCTTCCACACCCTCAAAATGCTCAATGTAATCTTTAAATGGCTCCCAGTTAGCACATGCAGCATCGTCACCCCAGCCCTCAGCACCAGCAAGCTAGATTTTGGCAACACACTCTGTCAGAATAACTATCTAACTGCTAAAAGACAAAAAAAACAACAGCCAAACTCACACTCACTTAGGCTTTCCCCCATGTTCACATTGCCCCGCACCGACAAAGACCTCCACTGTCTCCATATTTCACTAATCCACACGCAACACACTCGCCAGACACTTCTGCTCAGGTAGAATCCTGCTTGCACACATACTCCACATACAAAGAACCAGCTGTCCCCAACCCTGCCAAGTACCATGAATCAGGCGTGAGGCTAACGCATTTCAGTGTGGTGGTCCGCACCACCGAACTGAAATGCAAAGTCACGCATAATAGCGCCTCCTCAGTTGTCAAGCTGTAGCGCTAGTATTCACGCACCATACTAAGACTGAAACTAAGCTGGAGTGGCAGGGCACCGTGCGTGCTGCTCCCAGCATGCTTTGGGGCTGCTCTAGCTGGTACTCTGACACAATCTAATAATATTCACCTGACACTGCACCGTGCATCTTTGTTACATCCGTGAGGACGTGACTCACACTTATAGCCAAGGTAGGTCCTCCTGCTGCTGCTGCCCATTGCGCAGCTGCAGTTCAGGAGAATAAAGTTACAGGATGCAGTTGCAATGGCAGTGCTGCTCGCACCATGTGTGCCACGGGAAATTATCTAACAATGGAGATCCCGCAAACGGGTCACATGATGACCGCCACTGGCGGCTTAGTGAACCGCATAGACTGCAGAGAGAGTTAGAGGTCTGTCCTCCTGCTCAGCAGCCGCCTGTGGTGCAAGCGGGCGGCATAAGTTTCAGCCGCGCTTTGAAGTTTGGGGATTAAGAAGTCACTTAGTGCCACAGCAGCTCCTCCGACCTCGCTGCTCGCACTGCAGTGGGGAGCCGGATTGATCTCGTTGTCTGATGCAGGTGACCTGCAATGCTGGGCGCCAGGACAAGGCAGAGCCAGCAGCTGCTCACCGCCGCCACAGCCGGTAACACATTGATGATAATTAATGTGGGAATATGGGATCCCGCTCACGCAACATGAACCCAGGCTCACCTATGCTGGCTGAGAGTGACTCAGTATGAGGCTGGCCATTGCCACTACAGTCAGTAGGTGGAGTTAGTGTAGTAAATATAGGTAGCATGGGAATGTAACTGCACATTCGAGTGGGAGGCACCCGACCTGACCCACTGGGCCGTGGGGCCACCTCAGCAGCTGCCGTGATGAGGTGTCTGCATTCTGCATGATAAGTGCCTGAGAGAGTAAGTGCAGGTACAGGGTATTTATCCTAATTAAACTAAGTAAACATTATTTGTGCTGCAAATTATGTGTTAATTGCTCATAAGACTAGTAGCCTGTGCAACTTAGGGGCCGATTCCGATTCGGGCCGGAAAACGTACCGACCGACTCGGAGCCGGAATTAATACCGACCGACACGTACAGGTGCAGGCCGACCCGCAAAGTACGATGAGAAGCATGCAAAATCCGACCGACTCGTACGGAACACAAGCCGAACGACCGAGCCGCGCGGAAAACAGCCATCCGGCCGGAAAACCACGCGAATCGAACCGACCGACACGCACCAGGAATGAACCCGAACGAAACGTACCCGCAAAGTCCGACCCGCGCAGTACGATGCAACGCGCGGAAAACACGACCGAGTCGCACGGAGCCCAAGCCGTACGACCGACACGCATACAAAACTGCGAGCAGAAGCAACCCAATACACTGCGACCGACGCGTACGCAGCATAGAAAACAGCACAAACACAGCGTGAACGACTCGGAGAAGCTCGTACGAGACAACTGCAGGGTCCGACTCGGTCACAAGAACGTCTCCTACATGCACAAAAAGTACAAAGGGAAAAACACACAAAAAAGGCCAAACAAGCAATTACAAAGGCAATAAATACTGGGGGGGACAGGGAACAAAGACACACCCACAACTCCACCCATATAAAGGACACAAATCCCTACCATGATCCTTTGCAAATTCAAATTACCAGCCAGCACTGAACAGACAGCAACCACACACCCACCCACAGCTCATCCATCACACAAGCCACACACCATCAGCACCTCAACAAATAGCACCCTCACATACACCCAGCTAAACACACACTCACACACCCTCACCTGCACACCAACACACACATCACTCACCATCACCACCCATCACCATGCCCCCAAAGAAGAATCATAAGTTCCTAGATAGTGAATTGGAAGTCCTGGTAGATGAGATCCTCAGGGTAGAGCCACAGCTGTTTGGTACACTGGTCCAACAGACACCCATGTCGCAGAAAACCAAGATGTGGGAGAGGATCGTCGACAGGGTGAACGCACAATCACCATGTTTGCGGACAAAGGTAGACATCCAGAACAGGTGGTATGACGTGCGCAGGAGGGTCAGGGAGCTGTTGAAGAAGGACTACCTCTTGAGCCAACACACCGGCAGTGGCCCTCCTGCCAAACCAGTATACCTCAGGCCCTGGGAGGAGAAGGTGCGGGCCATCCTACCACCAGTGAGCGTCTATGGACTAGAAAACATCCCAGAGCCTGGTGAGTACACAACAAATGTACACAATATTGTGCGACAATACACACACATCACTGTCAAGGGGAGAGTCAAACCATGCACCCTAAGCAAATACACACCAACCAGAACAGAATCATCCCAAAATGTGTATGTCAGTCAGATAAACACAACACATGCCATCTCATAGTGATATGTAACTGTGTCATCACATGTACAAACACAACTACAACTACAGCTAGGCAGTGGCACAAATATAACTAACAAATACATCCAGACATGTAGCCACCACTACAACACCACCTCACAGTGAAGCCCACTGAAAGGAAGGAATCTTGTGTATGCTGGGCAAGTCAGTGTAGCCAATAGCATCATGGGAGTCGTAGTCACAGATATTGCCCACCCTCACAATGCGCACATCAACACCACCATGAACCATGCTCACATCACAGGGAGTGGAAAACAACTGACAAGATGGCTGACACTGGCTACTGCTGTGGGGAGCACAAGGACCTGCTGGCAACTGTGCACCAACCAACAGCAGGACACCACTGACTGACATCCTGAAAGACAACTTGCACTCCCTGCAACGGAAGCACGTTCCATGGTGGAGAATCTGGCTGGGTGGGAAGGAGGACTGACAGCACTGACCATAGTTACCAGCAGCTCCACTCACACACACCCCTAACACAAACTCCACACAACTCACCTGGGAGAATGCATTGCCTCACACTCTAATCAAATATCCCACAAAGAACCACAACCCTGGGTCATGCAGTGTGAAGCACAGGGACACACATGGGACTTGTAGCAAAACTAACCCCAGGATAACACTGTCAGCCATCTTGTCAGCACAGGCACACAACCCCACAGGGAAGCAGAGTCAAAAGGAAGGAAGCATGGGCATGCTGGGAAGTGGGGTGGAGGCAATAGCATGATGGGAGTGGTAGTCACAGATATTGGTCACCCCCACAACTGTCCCATCAACACCACCCTGAACCATGCGCACATCACAGGGAGTGGACAAGAACTGACAAGATGGCTGACACTGGGTACTGCTGTGGGGAGCACAAGGCCCTGCTGGCAACTGTGCACCAACCAACAGCAGGACACCACTGACTGACATCCTGAAAGACAACTTGCACTCCCTGCAATGGAAGCACGTTCCATGGTGGGATATCTGGCTGGGTGGGAAGGAGGACTGACAGCACTGACCATAGTAACCAGCAGCTCCACTCACACACACCCCTAACTCAAACTCCACACAACTCACCTGGGAGAATGCATTGCCTCACACTCTAATCAAATATCCCACAAAGAACCACAACCCTGGGTCATGCAGTGTGAAGCACAGGGACACACATGGGACTTGTAGCAAAACTAACCCCAGGATAACACTGTCAGCCATCTTGTCAGCACAGGCACACAACCCCACAGGGAAGCAGAGTCAAAAAGAAGGAAGCATGGGCATGCTGGGAAGTGGGGTGGAGGCAATAGCATGATGGGAGTGGTAGTCACAGATATTGGTCACCCCCACAACTGTCCCATCAACACCACCCTGAGCCATGCGCACATCACAGGGAGTGGAAAAGAACTGACAAGATGGCTGACACTGGGTACTGCTGTGGGGAGCACATGGCCCTGCTGGGAACTGGGCACCAACCAACAGCAGGACACCACTGTCAGCCATCTTGCCACTGCTCTCACACTCACACACAGTGAAGTACACCCAAAAGTAATTAAGTATGGGCATGCTGGGAAGTGGGGAGGAGGCAATAGCATGATGGGAGTGGTAGTCACAGCCCAACATCCCCCACCCACATGGCCCAGCAAGCTCACACCCAAGCATGCACACCTCACAGGGAGTCAAAAGCCACTTCAAATATGGCTGACACTGGTGCTCAGTTGTGGGGAGCACATGGCCCTGCTGGGAACTGGGCACCAACCAACAGCATGACACCACTGTCAGCCATCTTGCCATTGCTCTCACACTCACACACAGTGAAGTCCACCCAAAAGCAAGTAAGTATGGGCATGCTGGGAAGTGGGGTGGAGGCAATAGCATGATGGGAGTGGTAGTCACAGCCCAACATCCCCCACCCACATGGCCCAGCAAGCTCACACCCAAGCATGCACACCTCACAGGGAGTCAAAAGCCACTTCAAAGATGGCTGACACTGGTGCTCAGTTGTGGGGAGCACATGGCCCTGCTGGGAACTGGGCACCAACCAACAGCAGGACACCACTGTCAGCCATCTTGCCATTGCTCTCACACTCACACACAGTGAAGTACACCCAAAAGCAAGTAAGTATGGGCATGCTGGGAAGTGGGGTGGAGGCAATAGCATGATGGGAGTGGTAGTCACAGCCCAACATCCCCACCCACATGGCCCAGCAAGCTCACACCCAAGCATGCATACCTCACAGGGAGTCAAAAGCCACTTCTAAGATGGCTGACACTGGTGCTCAGTTGTGGGGAGCACATGGCCCTGCTGGGAACTGGGCACCAACCAACAGCAGGACACCACTGTCAGCCATCTTGCCATTGCTCTCACACTCACACACAGTGAAGTACACCCAAAAGCAAGTAAGTATGGGCATGCTGGGAAGTGGGGTGGAGGCAATAGCATGATGGGAGTGGTAGTCACAGATATTGGTCACCCCCACAACTGTCCCATCAACACCACCCTGAACCATGCGCACATCACAGGGAGTGGACAAGAACTGACAAGATGGCTGACACTGGTGCTCATGGCCCTGCTGGGAACTGGGCACCAACCAACAGCAGGACACCACTGTCAGCCATCTTGCCATTGCTCTCACACTCACACACAGTGAAGTCCACCCAAAAGCAAGTACGTATGGGCATGCTGGGAAGTGGGGTGGAGGCAATAGCATGATGGGAGTGGTAGTCACAGCCCAACATCCCCCACCCACATGGCCCAGCAAGCTCACACCCAAGCATGCACACCTCACAGGGAGTCAAAAGCCACTTCAAAGATGGCTGACACTGGTGCTCAGTTGTGGGGAGCACATGGCCCTGCTGGGAACTGGGCACCAACTAACAGCAGGACACCACTGTCAGCCATCTTGCCATTGCTCTCACACTCACACACAGTGAAGTCCACCCAAAAGCAAGTAAGTATGGGCATGCTGGGAAGTGGGGTGGAGGCAATAGCATGATGGGAGTGGTAGTCACAGCCCAACATCCCCCACCCACATGGCCCAGCAAGCTCACACCCAAGCATGCACACCTCACAGGGAGTCAAATGCCACTTCAAAGATGGCTGACACTGGTGCTCAGTTGTGGGGAGCACATGGCCCTGCTGGGAACTGGGCACCAACCAACAGCAGGACACCACTGTCAGCCATCTTGCCATTGCTCTCACACTCACACACAGTGAAGTACACCCAAAAGCAAGTAAGTATGGGCATGCTGGGAAGCGGGGTGGAGGCAATAGCATGATGGGAGTGGTAGTCACAGCCCAACATCCCCCACCCACATGGCCCAGCAAGCTCACACCCAAGCATGCACACCTCACAGGGAGTCAAAAGCCACTTCAAAGATGGCTGACACTGGTGCTCAGTTGTGGGGAGCACATGGCCCTGCTGGGAACTGGGCACCAACTAACAGCAGGACACCACTGTCAGCCATCTTGCCATTGCTCTCACACTCACACACAGTGAAGTCCACCCAAAAGCAAGTAAGTATGGGCATGCTGGGAAGTGGGGTGGAGGCAATAGCATGATGGGAGTGGTAGTCACAGCCCAACATCCCCCACCCACATGGCCCAGCAAGCTCACACCCAAGCATGCACACCTCACAGGGAGTCAAAAGCCACTTCAAAGATGGCTGACACTGGTGCTCAGTTGTGGGGAGCACATGGCCCTGCTGGGAACTGGGCACCAACCAATAGCAGGACACCACTGTCAGCCATCTTGCCATTGCTCTCACACTCACACACAGTGAAGTCCACCCAAAAGCAAGTAAGAATGGGCATGCTGGGAAGTGGGGTGGAGGCAATAGCATGATGGGAGTGGTAGTCACAGATATTGGTCACCCCCACAACTGTCCCATCAACACCACCCTGAACCATGCGCACATCACAGGGAGTGGACAAGAACTGACAAGATGGCTGACACTGGGTACTGCTGTGGGGAGCACAAGGCCCTGCTGGCAACTGTGCACCAACCAACAGCAGGACACCACTGACTGACATCCTGAAAGACAACTTGCACTCCCTGCAATGGAAGCACGTTCCATGGTGGGATATCTGGCTGGGTGGGAAGGAGGGCCGGATGTCAACCAAATACAACCAATGCAGACCATGTACACACCCCAACATTCATATAGAAATGCCCAAAGTATGCAGGACAATGTGCTACACCAATATCAACCTCTGACTGTGACAACTTAGGGCAATGTACAGGCCCGCATCCAGAGGTACAGTCACAACTGTCATGTGTGTCAACCATTCATGCCTGCAGAAACATAACATACATTGTGTGTGTCTCCCAAAAACAGGTGATGATGGGGACACAGCAGCAGACGCTGAGGAGTCCCTGTCCCAGGCTCAAGGGGAAACGGAGCTCACTGGTATGGAACAGCCTCTGCCCTCCTCGGATGACGAAGACCTACCTGGCACCTCCGGAGCAAGTCATCATGCAGCACCAGCAGGACCACCAGCTGCACCCACCCCTCCAACGACTGTCAACACACATACCACCCCTGCTGACACGGACAGACCAAGGAGCACCACCACCACCACCAGCACAGGGACCCTGGACCAACGTGGGGCTATGGACACCAACACCACCAACAACCCCCAAGGGGGCCCAGGGTCACCTGTGCGTGCCACCTCAGGTACTGCACGTGTCGCCAGGGGTGGTGGGAGGGGTGGGAGACATAGGTCACTGATCGCAGAGGGGTCTGGACTGCATGATGACCCACAACTGGTACGCATAGCCGATGCGTACCAGTCCAGCACCGGAGAGCTCAGCCAGGTAGTGGGTCTCCTCAGGGACATTAAACAGCAGCAGGCTGCCCATCATGCCCCCTTGGACTCGCACATGTCCCGCGTGGAGTCCAAGTGTGAAACACTGCAAGAGATGACGGCAGTGCATAGGGACATATTACAATGCCTCTGCCAGATGAGCAGCAACCAGTCAACACCTCCCTGTGTGCCCTCAACATCTGGTGCTGAAACAACTGCAACTGCGACAGGGAGGGAGGATGACTCTGGCGGAGAGTCCCCTGCACCACAGCAGCCTGCACTTGAGGGTCCCCCCCCCAAAGAAAAGGGGTCGTCCGAGGAGGGGCAAGTGAGAGGCCGATGGCCATGTGCAACCCCAGGAAGCCAAAACCTGTACTGGATAATCACCTTTGTGCGCAAACTGTTCACCCTGTTGACTGCAACACAACTCCCCCACATGACATGGGGAGTACAAGTTGGACCAATGTATCAGATGACTGTGGACTTTATTCTGGACATATCTGCTACCAGGACTTCCAATTCATCTAGGAACTTAGGATTGAAATCAAAATGTACAGCACCCACCATCCTGTGCACTATACACACACATGTATGACAATAAACACACTAATACACCATACCTGCCTCTGTTGTGATTCCAACGTGGTTCCTGTCATGGAGATGATGACCTGCGAAATTACACTGTGCATGCTAACTGCTACAGCAAGTACAACACAGGCATGTGAGTCATGGCAACGTGACACATATGAGGGAGACACACCACCAGGGCTACACAACATATACACACCTAGCCCATCTGACTCATCGCCTACACTGATGTTGCCAGGAAATACGGTGCAATGCACAGACACAACACCTATTCACAGTCTCTGTCAACTAGCCCACTGGTGCAGTAAGCAAATGTCAGTCAGATGTGTGACCACAGACAACGCACATCACAAAGTGAAGCACAGGTTTATTACACATTTGCAACATGTTGTAACCACTACAGATGCAAGGCAATCCCACCTGGCAGCGGGCACACAGTCAACAAGTGTAGAAGGAAGGAAGTCCATGGGTGTGGCGCACATCACCTGTAGGGACACGACAGCTACCACCCTGGAAGTCGAATCACGGTGTTGGGGATCACAGTTGACCAAACCACTCTGAAAGTACCCTGTGAAGGACAGAAATGAAACACAATCAAAAGCACTGAAGAACAGGACAGAACTGCAATACTCATGCCCAATACATGTCACAAGATACCCACCCAGAACCAAGTTAGCATGTCAACACTGTTGGGGAGTACAGACTACCTGTAAGGACACATCGCTACACGCATACAGTCATGTAGCACATGGACACACTCAAACAGCACCAGAGCACCACCAACACATATCATGCATACTCACATCATTGACATGACATCTCTGGATACTCACATTCAGCTGAAGAAGTTGGTGATGAGCTGTGTGCGGACATCACCATCATCATCATCATCATCATCATCATCATCACTGGCATCGTGGTCCAGGCCAGGATCCTCCACAGGTGGCGGATGTTGGTCATCGTCATCCAGGATGAGAGGCAACTCCTTCCGCACTGCCAGGTTGTGTAGCATGCAGCAGACGATGACAATCTTGCACACCTTTGCTGGGGCATATGGGAGGGCCCCTCCTGTCTTGTCCAGGCAGCGGAAGCGGCTCTTCAGGAGACCAAAGGTCCGCTCAATCACTCTCCTGGTCCGACCATGTGCCTCATTGTAGCACATCTGGCCTGGTGTCACAGGGTTCCTGAGGGGCGTCAGCAACCACGGCATGTTGGGGTATCCGGAGTCACCTACATACAGACAATTGCACATTAGCTGAGTTGGAAAAGAGGGTGGAACACTACATTGCAGAACACACACAATGGCACTAAGTCAGTACACACCAACAAGCCAGGCACGCTGGTTCCGCATCTGTGACATCATCCTCGGGATGCGACTACTCCTCATCACGTAGGCATCGTGTGCAGAACCGCACCCCCTGCCCCTGTGTCCCCTGCTGCCCTGAGTGAGGAGTCTGTGTGCCTCCTTCGCCAGCTCCATGTAGGGCAGACAGCGATGCTGAGTGTCCTCCATGCACACACCACTCTGTTGACTCAGCTGGTGTCGTTCATGGAGGGCATCTCATCGGGCATGTCTGCCCTACAGAGGGGCAATAGGTCCATGGACTCCTCCCTGACGGCAGCAGTGTCCCTCCTCCAACAGTCCCTCACCCCTCCTGCCTCTGCCCCATCCACACTCCCCAGCAACTTACCTGTCCCAAGCACACACACACCGGCACAGGCACACACCAGCACAGACACGAGCAGCACACAGACACACACACCACAAACAAGGCGCACACGCACGCACAGTCAGGGGACTGAAACCACACACACACGCATCCACGAGCACTGCGCAGTCCTCAGTTGCCTCTCCCTCCAAAGCCCCCTCCCTTGCCTCACCTGCAACCCCAAAGACACAGCGGCTCTTCCTCAGTGACCTCAGCCTCTTCCCCTCCGATCCAGCTGATCCAGCATTCAGGGGGAAGAGGAAGCCCACCCACATGGAGCGGAGTGCCCCTCGCCCCCGGACACCCTCCCCCAGGAGCAGACCGACTGACGCCCCCATCCGCAAGTCCCCCCGGACCTGGAAGAGCATGTCGCGATTCTGGATTGGAGAAGGGTGACCAGGAACTACAAGGCTCAGAATGCCATGGGGCAGAGACACGCACATCGCAGCAGGAACCGCCTGCTCATTAGCCGGCTATAAAGCCCCACCTCTTGATACAAACGGGGCTTGACAAACTTCCAGATTCCCCAGTGTATCAGCGCTCAGCGGATGGTGATCCCCGCCGGATTCAGAGCGCCGAAGATCTACCGAAGCTACAAAGCCGCTTCTTGCTGTTTCCTGACCACTGCGTCACTCGACCGTGGTGTTTCGTTTTCAGAGTCTTCACGGGCGCAGGAGCCCTTTCAGGTATTTAGGTTCACGGGGGTTAGCGGTAGAAGTTTCCCGCTCCCCCGCATTTTGCTTATTTGCTTTCACTCACCTTCAACCTTCTCTCACGGACTAGGAGGAGATTTCTCGTATGAGGATTTCCTGGGTTTTTCTTTATTGCAGTGACGTAACTGTGTGAAGGAATACCGGACTATTATTCCCGGAACTATTATCGGAGTCCTGGATTATTCCTTTTACTTCCGGACTCTACTGCGATTGGTGATAGTAAGGAGGATTCTTTTGGGGCAAACCGTATATGGTGGGTGTTGTACTGTTCTTCCTCCTCACCTGCATACCTTGTTGTTTCTTTCCTCTACAGCTCACTCTTGAAGGGTCTTGAGGGGTCTAAACTAGTGAGGAACTACTCCACCATACGATAGAATCGAAAGCGCAGTAATTATTGTTTTCTCCACTCCCCTTTTTTCCCCGAGGTGCTTCCTTACACTGAGGTATTTTATGTTCCTCTGGGTGGGGTTGTTCCTTAGGGAGGAAGGGGGCTTTTCTTCACGTCATCGTCTCTGCTGGTCGACTTCTGAGGTTAGTGGCCTTACAGATTTTATGCCACTGACGGCCTGACAGATTGTCAAGCCCACGTTAGTTCTCCAGCCCGGACGATGGATATCAATGTCATGTTGACTTCATTGCTGGAGAGCGTTGCGGCTCTGCAGCAGGAAGTACATACCTCGCGCGTGGAGAATCAAGAGTTGAAAAAAGAGATGGGTACCTTACGTAGGGAGGTAGCAGGTATTACTCGAAAAGGCACAGGAAAAGGGTCATACATAAGGGAGGGGACACTCCCCCCTCCGGTTTCTACCACTACACCCATCACAGGGGGAGGTACACCAGGTCCCGGGTTCTTTTCAATGCCAGCGGCCACTAACTCTTCTGATGGGTCTATCCCCACAGTTCACGTCATACAGAACCAAGGGATACCCCTGGCACCACCCGAACGCTTTTACGGGGATCCCAAGAAATTTGAGACATTCCTCAACCAATGCAGGCTCCACTTCCTCTGTAAACCTACAGTATTTCAGGATGACGCAGCAAAAACCTCGTTCATGATGTCCTACATGGGAGGGAACGCAGCCAGCTGGACCATTACCTTGATGGAACGAAACGATCCGGTGCTGCACAACTTTCACGACTTTTGTCTAGAGATGAGGAAACTGTTTGATAGGAAGTCACATATGCTATCTTTGGACCGAGAACTCATAACTTTACGACAGGGGTCACAGGACTTATTGACCTACATCACCACCTTCAACCGCCTCCTGGTGGAAACAGACTGGCCACAAGAGAAACGGACTTCATTGTTCTATCAGGGATTGAGAGGAGAACTAAAAGACGTACTGGCACAGGTAGTTCAATTACCCCGTACCTGTGAGGAATTAATTGACCTTACTGTCCAGTTAGATCATCGCTTACAGGAAAGGAAGGGAGATCGAATTAGAAGCGACACTCGTTTTCTCCTCCCCCGACTGAAGCCAGCGGTTGAAGAACATCAGAAGCCGTCTGAAGGGCCAGAGCCAATGCAGATTGGAGGACTAAGGGGCCCTCTCACTGCCGAGGAGAGAGAGAAAAGACGACAGCAAAAGCTGTGCTTATACTGTGGAAGAAGTGGCCACTTTATCAGAGACTGCCGAGCACGAGTCAAACTACCTGATAAACCGACCCCTTTCAGAATGCAAGCTGCTACTCTTCCACAAACGACGGAAAACTAACGAACCCGAGCCAGGAGGGGATCTCTGTCTTGGGTTCAGAATCTACCATGGTCCCTTTAACTCTGGCTAACACCATTCAGCCTTCGGTGGCTCATATGAATGTGTGTGTAACCCTCTGGGTGTCCAAAACGTTTTCCATCAACATCTCAGCCCTTTTGGATTCAGGAGCCACTGGAAATTTCATAGACCAACAGTACACCTGGAGCATCGGGGTACAATACGAAAACAAGAAAACACCTGAACTAGTGAAGGCAGTAGACGGAAAGGCCTTGACATCCGGACCGGTGAGGTACCATACTTGCCCCTTTACGATGCGGATAGGAGAGAATCACTTTGAAACGATTCAGTTTGACTTAATAGACGCACCACACTTCCGTCTTATTCTGGGCATGCCATGGCTGACTCTTCATGACCCTGTTATCCGGTGGGCGGATCGCACTGTGTCCTTAACCTCTGAATATTGCACGGACCATTGCAACAAACGACCAGCACACCTGGACGTTTTTACGGGTACGCAGATAAGCTACCTAACAAAGGGATGTGAAGACCAAAGATATTGCTGTTCAGTCATGCTTCCTGATGTCTAAAAGGACTATAAGCTTATCTTCGACAAGCAGGAAGCGACACGTTTACCACCTCATAGGTCTTATGACTGCCGAATCGACCTCGTACCTGGAGCGGACATTCCCTGTAGCAGGGTGTATGCCCTGACGGAGCCCGAGACCCGCTATCTGAAGAGTTACCTGGAAGAGAATCTAGCCTCTGGCTTCATCAGACATTCCTCGTCACCAGCCTCCTCTCCTCTCTTCTTTATAACTAAGAAAGATTGTGACGAGTTGAGGGCGATCAACAAGGTAACCATCAAGAACAGATACCCACTGCCCTTAATACCTGTACTGTTGGATCAGATCAAAGGAGCCCGAATATTTACGAAACTGGATCTCAGAGGAGCGTATCACTTGGTCAGAGTCAAATCCGGTGATGAATGGAAGACCGCCTTTAGGACCAAATTCGGGCTCTATGAGTATCAGGTGATGCCCTTCGGGCTATGCAACGCCCAGCAGCGTTTCAATTTTTTATGGATGAGGTGCTTCGGGGCTTGTTGGACACCTGTTGCATCGTATATATCGATGATATCCTCATCTATTCGTCAAACCCCGAGAACACATCACTCATGTGAAGGCGGTCTTTAACAGACTTCAACAACATTCGCTATACGCCAAACTTGAAAAATGCCTGTTCCATGTAACAGAGGTCGCTTTTCTGGGGTATGTCATTAATGCTCAAGGCTTCCAGATGGATATGGGCAAGGTAGAAGCAATCACGCAATGGAAGGCACCTCAGCACGTCAAGGCGGTACAGAGCTTCTTAGGGTTTGCCAATTACTACCGGCGTTTCATTAAAGACTTCTCCAAAATAATACACCCTATATCCCGACTGCTTCGAAAGAATACCACATTTTCTTGGGATCAAGAAGCAGATCGTGCCTTTCGAGAGCTGAAAAATCGATTCACCCAGGCTCCTATCTTACGACATCCTAACCCGAGCCTGCCATTCGTAGTGGAAACGGATGCGTCACACTACGCCATAGGAGGTGTACTATCGCAGAGACACCCAGACACAGGACAACTCCATCCGGTGGCGTACTACTCCAAGAAGATCTCCCCTAGCGAGGTCAATTATTCCATCACGGATAAGGAGCTATTGGCGATTAAACGAGCTTGTGAAGAATGGAGGCACTACCTTCTAGGAGCTTTGCATACAATCGAAATCTTCACAGACCACCGGAATTTATCGTTCCTGAAATCCGCTAGAGCCCTCACTCCACGCCAACTACGATGGTCTCTATTCTTCTCCGATTTTGATTTTATCATTAAATACAGACCAGGACCCCAAAACGGAAAGGCAGACGCGCTGTCTCGATTGGACGAACCTACGGACAGCGAACTAGACATACACCAAGAATCTCCTTTCATCCTGCCTGAGAACGCTTTCCAGGATAAAACTATAGCATTGATCACATCACATGATTTCCTGGAAGACCTGAAAACGTCCTTAGTCAGCGTGGATGGCCATGCCTGGATACAGGAAGACCCCGAACATAGAACCCTAAAAGACAATCTATTATACCAAGACCATACCTTGTATGTTCCTCATAAGGCTCAACAACTACAAGTGTTAACTTGGGCTCATGACTCAACATTCGGAGGACATCTAGGGGAAAACAAAACCATCACCAACATTGAAAGGTCCTTTTGGTGGTCTTCACTAAGAAACGATACAAAGAATTATATCAAAGACTGCGCTATCTGTGCCCAAAGCAAGGCCAGCCATTCCAAACCCGTGGGATTATTACGCCCCATACCCGTGCCTCCTTTCCCGTGGCACACGGTGTCGATGGACTTCATCGTCGAGATGCCCTCCTGCGAAGGTTATACCACTATCTTAGTGGTGGTCGATCATTTAACAAAAATGGGACATTTTATCCCCTGAAACAGCTGCCTACCTCGGCAGAACTGGCTGTTGTCTTCCTCCAGCATGTGGTAAGGGCCCACGGACTACCCAGGGTACTTATCACAGACAGAGGTGCCCAGTTCACTTCCCGATTTTGGAGAGCGTTATGTGAAACTATGAAAGTGGAGGTTCGATTGTCCACCAGCTATCACCCTCAAACAGACGGAAAGACGGAAAGGCTCAACCAAACTCTCGAGCAATACTTGAGGTGCTTCACCCTCCAAAACACCTCAGACTGGTACCCCTTGATTTGGATGGCAGAGTTCGTTTATAACAATACAGACCATTCCACATTAGGGTGTTCTCCCTTTTTCTGTCTCTATGGGTTTCATCCGAACATGCTCCCTTTCGAATGGCCTGTGTTGTCACGACACCCCACCATACAGGAACATCACGCCCATCTCAGGGCAGTGCTCATTAAAGCAAAGGGTCAGCTAGAAACATCACAAAGGGCCCACAAGCATCATGCTGATAAAAAAAGAACCCCAGAGCCTACTTATCAGGTGGGAGATAAGGTATGGTTAGCGACAAAGAATCTGCACCTAAAAGGGGTGGGTAAACTAGCTCCTAGGTATGTAGGGCCCTATGGTATCGAGCAAATTATTAACCCTGTTGCTGTAAGACTGTCTTTACCCCAGTCATGGAAAATACACCCCGTATTCCACGTGTCACTACTTAAGCCCTGTTCAGTCAGCATGAGGTTACCAGCTACACCGTTGCCTGTAGAAATTGAGGGGCAGGAAGAATACGAGGTTCAAGAACTGTTGGATTCTAGACTAGTGAGGGGTCAAGTGCAGTACCTAGTAGACTGGAAGGGTTATGGTGTGGAGGACAGAACTTGGGAACCGGTAACCCACCTGCACTGCCCAAGGTTATTGGAACGATTCCATACCAAGTACCCAGGTAAACCAGGGCAACCGCCGAGGCGTCGGTCCTCGAGAGGGGGTTCTGTCGCGATTCTGGATTGGAGAAGGGTGACCAGGAACTACAAGGCAGAACTGGCTGTTGTCTTCCTCCAGCATGTGGTAAGGGCCCACGGACTACCCAGGGTACTTATCACAGACAGAGGTGCCCAGTTCACTTCCCGATTTTGGAGAGCGTTATGTGAAACTATGAAAGTGGAGGTTCGATTGTCCACCAGCTATCACCCTCAAACAGACGGAAAGACGGAAAGGCTCAACCAAACTCTCGAGCAATACTTGAGGTGCTTCACCCTCCAAAACACCTCAGACTGGTACCCCTTGATTTGGATGGCAGAGTTCGTTTATAACAATACAGACCATTCCACATTAGGGTGTTCTCCTTTTTCTGTCTCTATGGGTTTCATCCGAACATGCTCCCTTTCGAATGGCCTGTGTTGTCACGACACCCCACCATACAGGAACATCACGCCCATCTCAGGGCAGTGCTCATTAAAGCAAAGGGTCAGCTAGAAACATCACAAAGGGCCCACAAGCATCATGCTGATAAAAAAGAACCCCGGAGCCTACTTATCAGGTGGGAGATAAGGTATGGTTAGCGACAAAGAATCTGCACCTAAAAGGGGTGGGTAAACTAGCTCCTAGGTATGTAGGGCCCTATGGTATCGAGCAAATTATTAACCCTGTTGCTGTAAGACTGTCTTTACCCCAGTCATGGAAAATACACCCCGTATTCCACGTGTCACTACTTAAGCCCTGTTCAGTCAGCATGAGGTTACCAGCTACACCGTTGCCTGTAGAAATTGAGGGGCAGGAAGAATACGAGGTTCAAGAACTGTTGGATTCTAGACTAGTGAGGGGTCAAGTGCAGTACCTAGTAGACTGGAAGGGTTATGGTGTGGAGGACAGAACTTGGGAACCGGTAACCCACCTGCACTGCCCAAGGTTATTGGAACGATTCCATACCAAGTACCCAGGTAAACCAGGGCAACCGCCGAGGCGTCGGTCCTCGAGAGGGGTTCTGTCGCGATTCTGGATTGGAGAAGGGTGACCAGGAACTACAAGGCCCAGAATGCCATGGGGCAGAGACACGCACATCGCAGCAGGAACCGCCTGCTCATTAGCCGGCTATAAAGCCCCACCTCTTGATACAAACGGGGCTTGACAAACTTCCAGATTCCCCAGTGTATCAGCGCTCAGCGGATGGTGATCCCCGCCGGATTCAGAGAGCCGAAGATCTACCGAAGCTACAAAGCCGCTTCTTGCTGTTTCCTGACCACTGCGTCACTCGACCGTGGTGTTTCGTTTTCAGAGTCTTCACGGGCGCAGGAGCCCTTTCAGGTATTTAGGTTCACGGGGGGTTAGCGGTAGAAGTTTCCCGCTCCCCCGCATTTTGCTTATTTGCTTTCACTCACCTTCAACCTTCTCTCACGGACTAGGAGGAGATTTCTCGTATGAGGATTTCCTGGGTTTTTCTTTATTGCAGTGACGTAACTGTGTGAAGGAATACCGGACTATTATTCCCGGAACTATTATCGGAGTCCTGGATTATTCCTTTTTACTTCCGGACTCTACTGCGATTGGTGATAGTAAGGAGGATTCTTTTGGGGCAAACCGTATATGGTGGGTGTTGTACTGTTCTTCCTCCTCACCTGCATACCTTGTTGTTTCTTTCCTCTACAGCTCACTCTTGAAGGGTCTTGAGGGGTCTAAACTAGTGAGGAACTACTCCACCATACGATAGAATCGAAAGCGCAGTAATTGTTGTTTTCTCCACTCCCCTTTTTCCCCCGAGGTGCTTCCTTACACTGAGGTATTTTATGTTCCTCTGGATGGGGTTGTTCCTTAGGGAGGAAGGGGGCTTTTCTTCACGTCATCGTCTCTGCTGGTCGACTTCTGAGGTTAGTGGCCTTACAGATTTTATGCCACTGACGGCCTGACAGAGCAAGACCCCGCCGCCGCCCTGCAGCTCAGGCACCAAGTCTCCTTCCTCCATCCCTCAGGCCCCCACTCCACAGGTGCCACCACCACACCCTGCCCCAGGTTCCCCCACCCACAGATACACCATCCCCAAAAGATCCGGCCTTCTCCCCTGCCACTTGCTCTTCCGGCCCCACACCCCCCGCTGCGCTTGTCTGTGCCACTGGTGTGGAGACGGTGTCCTCCCCCTCTGTCCTGCCCACCTTACCTGATCCCCATTCTTCTCCCCTGGAGGTAGGCACTGCAGTGGAGTCCACTACCACCCTGTCTGACTTGGGCACTGCAGTGGGGGACCTGTCCACTCCATCTGCACGGTCCACTGCAGTCGTGCCGGCACCCACACCATCAGTGTCATGCCCCCAGTTGTGCCGGCACACACCATGTCAGACACCTCCACTGCAGTTGTCAGTGGCTCTTCAGCACCCACCACCCCTTCCCTGCCTCCTTCTGGTGAGCCCTGATCCTGTCCCTGCGGTGCCTGGCCTGCCCCCCGTACACCCCTCCGAGGGGATTGTCCCTGGTTTTTATCAGTGCAGGCATGCGTAGGGTGACATCTGCCACTGTCACCCTGTTTAGACTTTCAGGATGGACTGGCCATTGGCCTTTGTTTCTTTTACTGGACTTCAACTTTTGAACCCACATATGCTGAATAAAGCGACTTTCTGTTCTCTAGTGCTTTTGCTTCTGATGTACATGATGTTGATGATGCTAACCATGCCCTTGCTGCAGTGATGGTGATATTTGGTCTCATGAAAATGAAGTGTTACTGTTCAGGAACCCATGGGGTCCAGGGGGAATGTGTCCTATCCTGTGGTGTATCCATGTCATCCTTAGCAGCATCTGAGGGTGTCATGTTTTCAATATTTGGCAATGGGATTTCCTACTTACATTAGCAATGTCACATCTGTGGTTTCCACCCCTGCACATCTGTTGTGCTTGCCATTGTTCAATTATTCTACTTCCCTGACCGTGTGGCCATCTCCACTGGACATGCAGGTTTGGGCATCAATGGGGAAGGACTCATCTGTGTTGTCAGTGCAACTTGCTATACATGTGTGTTGGATCTGTGCTGATGATTTCGTTGACACTCCCATGACCATGCTGATGTGACGGGAGCCTTCATTTGGTGCAAATTGTTGACTGTGTGACCAAGTGTTCTGCTGACATGATGGAGCCCTACTGTGGCAACATATGGCACAGCTTTCCTCACACAGGAGTGGAGTCCCCTCATGGCAGTGTGTACTCCTGTGACATCGCCTGCGCCCAAGGTGTGTGTTGTATGAGCATGTCTGTGTGTTCACTTCCATTTTGGTGTGCATGCTGGGATCCCTAGTGGTGTTCCTGTTTGTGATGCTTGCTGAGTTGACCTATGTTCCCCCAAAGTCTTCTCCCTGGGTTCTCTGTGATGTGGGTGCATGGCACATTACTGGTCATCAGGGTGTCACCCATAGGTGTGTTGGCTGTGAGGGCTGAGTTTGTGGGCAGACGCAGATGGGTCACAGTCAGGATTCCCCTTGGCACTTGTTGTTTACACCTGTCATGTGATTTCCAGTTTGTGTTAGCTTTCAGTGATTGTGACACGTTGTGTGAGTGACTGCTGGCACTCCTCTGGTCAGGGCTGCAATGTTGGTAGTTGTCTATGTGTGTTCTTTGTGGGTGACCTTGGCTTCTTCATTGGTGTGGGACTGTGGCTGGGGTCCCATTGGTTGGTGTGGTATTGCCGTCATGTCCATGTACAGCGTAGTGTGCAGTGTGTCAGACATTCAAGGGTCTTGTTGAGTGGCCATGTGTGATGTATTTCTGCACCTTGGTTCTCACCACCACCCATGGGATTGTCATGGGTGCATGTGCCATGTCACCAGTGCATGTGTGCTTCACTGCTGCACATTGTTGGAGGTCGAGGTGTGTGGTGTTGAGTGTGTGCAGATGAGAGTTGTTGCACGGCTAGACCCCTGCCTCCATGTTGGCCTTGGCTTACTGGCCGTGCTGATTGATTTGTGCTTGTGTAGGTGTGATGGTAGTTTGTTGCTCAGGACACATGACTGTGGTTCACAGTGTGAACGACATCTAGCTTTGGCATCACAGTGGGATTGTAATGCAGCCCAGGGTCACCACATTGTGGGGACCCTGGGGGTAGTGCTGTGGTTTCTCTGTGTCTTGCTGTGTCAGTTGCTGTTCCTACATGCTTGTGTGACATGTGTGATTAGTGCTCCCTCTCATCTAACAATGCCTGATTGCCCACATAGGGGATTTGGATCCATGAGTTACCTTTGTGTGGCACTGTATGCACATCTGTGTAATTGGTATTCAGGCCTCATCATGTGTTGTGTGGTTGCCTGGGGACACTGGCACCCCGCCCCCCTCACCTGTTGTGTTTGGTGTGCAGTGTGGGTCTGCCTGTTTGTGTTTGTGCATCTGCACCACTGCATTGGCATGTCTTTAGTGTGCCATTGGCTGTATGTTGTTTGGTGGGTTTCCCCTGCTGTCCCTGGGACTCCTAGGTCATCAGTCAGCACAATGATCATTGTTTGTGTGTCCCATTGCTGCCATGGTATGGTATCTGTTCACCTCACATCTACAGTCTCCACAGGGTATCTGCATTTGTGTGCCCATTGGTGCAAATATGTGGGTCTGCATTGTCATGGTCACTTCTGTCATTGTGTCATTGATGAATGTTGACAGTGTCAGCCCCCATGGGTGATGTTTGTCTGCACATGGCCAAAGGTATGTCTTATTTGCACTGCAGTGTTTGCCTCCCCAATCTATGTTGCTATGGGACACAAGCACTACTTTGCCACTGATGTGTTTGTTGTTCTGTGACCAGGAATCATCCATGCAGTTTGGCAGTTGCAGCTTTTTCAATGTCAACACTTACATTTTGGTCACTGTGATGATGGGGGTTTGAACCCCATTGCCACAATGTTCAAGATGTGCTTCAGCTATGGGCCCCACACTTACATTTTGGTCACTGTGATGATGGGGGTTGGACCCCATTGCCACAGTGGTCATGGTCTGCTTGCATTGTGGGGGCCACACACATTTATGTGTGGCACATGTGATAGGGGTCACATTGTATGTTCAAAGTCATGTTCAGTGTTGTAGCCATTTGACACAGTCTACACACGCTTGTCATGGTGTTGGGGGATGTCTTTATGTTGCATTGTTTATGTTGGTGTGTGCTTGTTGTGTCATGTATTAGCCATCCTGTGAGTGGGGGTGGTAGTAGTTGTAGGCATCTGGCACCCCCTGGGTAGAGGTGGTAGTAGTGGTAGGCATCTGGCACCCCCTGGGTAAGGGTGGTAGTAGTGGTAGGCATCTGGCACCCCTGGGGAGGGGTGGTAGTAGTGGTAGGCATCTGGCACACCCTGGGTAGAGGTGGTAGTAGTGGTAGGCATCTGGCACCCCCTGGGGAGGGGTGGTAGTAGTGGTAGGCATCTGGCACCCCTGGGTAGAGGTGGGAGTAGTGACAGGCCTCCAGCCCCCATGGGTAGAGGTGGTAGTAGTGGTAGGCATCTGGCACCCCCTGGGTAGGGGTGGTAGTAGTGGTAGGCATCTTGCACCCCTGGGTAGGGGTGGTAGTAGTGGTAGGCATCTGGCACCCCTGGGGAGGGGTGGTAGTAGTGGTAGGCATCTGGCACACCCTGGGTAGAGGTGGTAGTAGTGGTAGGCATCTGGCACCCCTGGGGAGGGGTGGTAGTAGTGGTAGGCATCTGGCACCCCTGGGTAGAGGTGGGAGTAGTGACAGGCATCCAGCCCCCCATGGGTAGAGTTGGTAGTAGTGGTAGGCATCTGGCACCCCCTGGGTAGGGGTGGTAGTAGTGGTAGGCATCTGGCACCCCTGGGTAAGGGTGGTAGTAGTGACAGGCATCCAGCCCCCATGGGTAGAGGTGGTAGTAGTGGTAGGCATCCGGCACCCCTGGGTAGGGGTGGTAGTAGTGGTAGGCATCTGGCACCCCCTGGGGAGGGGTGGTAGTAGTGGTAGGCATCTGGCACCCCTGGGTAGAGGTGGGAGTAGTGACAGGCATCCAGCCCCCATGGGTAGAGGTGGTAGTAGTGGTAGGCATCAGGCACCCCTGGGTAGAGGTGGTAGTAGTGGTAGGCATCTGGCACCCCTGGGGAGGAGTGGTAGTAGTGGTAGGCATCTGGCACCCCTGGGGAGGGGTGGTAGTAGTGGTAGGCATCTGGCACCCCCTGGGTAGAGGTGGGAGTAGTGACAGGCATCCAGCCCCCCTTGGGTAGATGTGGTAGTGGTGGTGGGCATCCAGGCCCCTATGTGTATATGTGGCATTGGTGATGGCCATCCCGCCCCTATGGTGCTGCTGTTGCTGGTGTAAGTAATTTCTGCATCCCTCTGTGTGTGTGTGATATGTCGGGTACGTGTAGTTTGTTTTTGTGCTTGGTGTCTGACTTACCTTCTGCGCCGTACGCGTCCGTGCCTGTTCCGGTAGTAGATGTAGAGTATTGGTAGGATCGGCACGATGGGATTCATAGTTGGTTCGTCTCGTTCGTCTTTCTCTTTGCTTCGCCTCGTCCTCGTCGCTGGCGTGTTCGTCTCGTAGCCGTGGATCGTGTTGTGGCGCGAATCGGAGCTTATGTGCGCCTCTCCCGGATGCTTTGACGTGCCGTGCGTAGCGACGGGTTCGGCGCGTACGGAAAGCGCAACGTACTTGTCCGGCCGGACGGGGCTGCATTTTGGCTTCCGTGCGACTCGATTCTGCGTTTACGGATCCGGCTCGGTCGGTGAACAGGACCTGGATTCGGTGAGTACGACTGGGTCGGAATCTATGCAGTTGTGCGCATCGTACTTGCTCGTTCGGAAGAATGTGCGAATCGGTCGGGAAACAGGCATTCGCCTGGCTTTTTTCCCGGCCGAATAGTGTTGGGTGCGCCTCCGACCGAGATCGGAATCGGCCCCTTAGTCTTTTATTATACTACTCAGTGTGTGTTTTAATAAATTACTGCATGCGGCCAGGCTGTGACCCCTAGGTTGTGAGTGTGCCTCTCTCAGCCTCTCCTGCCCTTCCATTTCTGGTACTTTGCAGCAGTTCTAAGATCTTCTTAGTGTTTCTTCTTGATCAAATGGGTGTAACTTCTGATATTTATGCGTTTCCCTCCTCTTCATTGCTTAATTTTGCTTGTGAGAAAGTGTCGCTCATAGTTGTTGAAATGTCACTCATAATTACACTGAAATTATGAAAAAGTCACACATAGCAATCTGAAACCTTGGCAGCTATGCGTCCCCTACCTTGTGTTCAAAGCCTGGAACAACCTACCCCTACCCATTTGAGCCACCTCCTCAGTACTTGAGCTCTGCAAGAAACTGAAAACATGGCTCTTCACCTGGACAAGTCTCAGTCACAGCTTTCATAACCCCTGCTTACCGACACCCGGTAACTCCAGGGTGAACTGTGCACTTCACAAATACACTTCACATTATTGTTGTGGTGGTGTTTATACATCTCTCACTCTGGTATCTCCTATTTCACACTCCATCTCTGTTCCTTTCCATCTCAGTCACACTCTCCTCATTTCTTACATTTCTGTCCATATTCACACATGTACCTAATTCTCTTTCACTACTATCTACCTTGTCTTTCTCTCTCTCTCTCTCTCTTCAATCACTTCTCTCACTCACTTTTCTCTCACTGTCATCTTCCCTCCCACCTTCTCCTCCTCACTCCCTATCAGGAAGATTAACCTGGGGTGAGAGACGTGTGATACTCCCACAGAATATTAGCTGGTCCTGGTGTCTCATTTCCCCTCTGGGTTTACATTATAGGAATGAACGCTGAAAGAGCTCAACTCTGGCTGTGAACTGGCTCATCCTGATCTATGTCTGCATAGTGGAGCTCAGCTGCATACTTGGAAGAGCTCAGCTCTGTTTGCCCAGGTTCACAATGCTATGTATGCAGGAACTCAGCTCCAGCTCAATGAACGAAATTACCTATGGGTATACGGTCTCTCCTCTACATGTGCATGGGTTTAGCACTATGTATGCAGGGACTTGGCTGCATCTGTGCTGGAGCTCAGCTCTATCTGCAGAGGAGTGAGTTCAGCTCTACAAGATGACAAGGTCTTTTAGTGTCAGAGTTCCACTCTCTGTGTGCACAAGATCCTACTATTCTCTGCGGAGCTTATGTCTTCTTAGTGTTCATCCTATTCCAAGAAGAACAACCAATTACCTCTCCTTAATAAAATAGGCACTGAAATGAGCTTCTTGATACTGAGCAGACTTCACCCCTTTGAATGGTGATTTTTGTATTGACCTTGCACTGCAAGAGCTTGGAGACATGGTGCTAATCTCTATTTACCTTGTCTTCTTATCCCCGCTCAATGTCACACCCTCTTCGTTCCCAGAGTGCGATTTGTTGTGTACATCTTTGTTGGAACCGGGGTTACCGAGTCCGACACGGTAGCATGGCGTGAAGCGGGAAAGGCACGCGAAGGCAATGTGTAAGGCAGTTGTGCAGCACACTCTCACTTTGACTCACAAATGCGAACGCAATAACATGACACCACACCAGGCTTTTGTATTTAAAATCAAGATCTTTTATAAATAAATTAAGTTGGCATCAGATAAGGCAGGTTAATTCAGATCTACATTCAAAGTCATTATATTACTCAACTGGTGCACATTTTAAATAAAGCTGCATAGCTCATCAACATTGTAGGC
This sequence comes from Calotriton arnoldi, assembly GCA_963921515.1. Taxonomy (NCBI): domain Eukaryota; kingdom Metazoa; phylum Chordata; class Amphibia; order Caudata; family Salamandridae; genus Calotriton; species Calotriton arnoldi. The sequence continues at coordinate 692,579 of CAWUFW010005816.1, forward strand.
CACTAAGAGGCCGCAGGAATTATCTCCTACACGTAGCACTTAATAATGATCTTAAAGTACGTTAATAAAACATAGGCCTAAACTTACAGTTCACTTTAGCATCTTCAATTATCTAAAAGAAGGCTTGTCACGTTACATTTCAATAGGCCTGCATTAATTTAGGCGCACCCACATTCAGTACAGTGGGCGTCGCAACTCCAGTACACCTGTAACAGAAAATACTTCAACTCTTGGCGGTGTACACTTCAGCTCAACTCCATTAAACACTTTCCCCTTGTGGTAATGACTTAACAGTTAAAACCATGGCCTAGGCAGTAATTATAATAGGCATTGGCATAAATCATTAAATACTGTGGGCATCATCAATACATGAATGAACTATGTGGGGAATCCCTCAACATGTCCTGTATTCTGGGGCTTCTAGGTCCCTTAGGGGTTAATTCAGGCCAGGCCCACTGCTCTCTGGGGCCTCGCCTCGTAGGACTACAATAGTAAGGGTTAATAGTGGCCCCCGGCCCCCAGTGGCGTCTTATGGGCCCTAGGGGCCTCCAGGGCTCACCTGCGGTGTGGTCGTTGGTCGCGCTTCAGGGCGACTGGCGATCATCCGGGCCGGCCCGGGTTCTGTTGGGCGGGGCCCGGTCGGGGGTGCCTCGGCCTTCTGGCCGGTGTTGCGGGTCGTTGCGGGGGCCGTTATGCCTTACTCCGGCCCCCGGGATCAGGGAATATGCATGCCGCTCGTTGCAGGGGCCGGGATCACCCTCCTCCGGCCCCGTGCTCAGGGTAAGTGCAGGTGGGCTCAGGGCTGCTGGGGGAAGGGAGCGGGAGCCGTCAGTCCTCTCCGGCCGGCTCCCCGTCTCCCTCTGCACTGCCGGGGCTCTTCCCGGGCTTCCTTCGGCGCTGGGCGGGACCGGGAGCCGGTGCCCAATCGGTGCGCGGCCTTCCCGGGTCACGCCGAGCGACCCCTGGTTGCTCGGCAACGGCGTCTGCGGGGCCGGGAGGCCTTGCTGAAGATCGCGTTAGCGATTTCTTGGGCCGCTTCGGCGGCGGTGGCAATTTCTTGGGCCGCTTCGGCGGCGGCGACGATTCTTCGGCCGCTTCTGCGGCGGGGGCAATTCTTTGGCCGCGACGGCGGCAGGAACAATTCTTGGGCCGCTACGGCAGCGGGGGCAATTCTTTGGCCGCTACGGCGGCAGGCACGACTCCTTGGCCGCGACGGCGGCGATGAGGGCCCCGGGCCCCTGGAGGCTTCGGTGAGGGCGCGGACGGCGCTCCTCACCTCACACACCTGAGGGGCTTCCTCCACCTCAGCGCTTCCTCTGATGAGGGCGCGACGGCGCACCTCACCACGCGGTGTCTCCTCTCAGCGGCGGCGGCGGCGGTGATCTTCATCATAAGGTCAGTGACCTGAGGGACAATAGCACACATGGTGCACCAGCAGCCTGTGGGCAGGGCTGACTGGCAAAGTACTTGGGGGCAGCCCAGCAACAGGCAAAGGTGAATAGGGGGTGAAGGTTTAGCGCTTCAGGGTACGGCGCTTTACCTGGTGATCCCCAGTTGGGCAGTTTTAGGCTTTAGGCCTTGCTGGACGGTCAGGCCTCCTCAAGTTAAGGGGTCTTGCGACTGCTTCAGCTTGGTTGCTTCTTAGGCGCTTCTAGTTGTAAGTTTCTTGTCAGATGTTCCTTGTTATATGTTTCCTTGTCAAAGTTTCCTGTCAGAAGTTTCTTCTTATGAGGGGGGATGAGTTGGTGGTTCTGGGAGTGCTTGATGTTCCTCCCGGCACGCTGAAGATGGTTCCCTGGGTCCCCTCACACTGGGCAAGGTCAGTGGGTGGTGGGCGTTCCTCAGCTATCTTACTACAGCAGGACCTCAGCCCTGTCAGCAGCAGTAGTGTAGGTCTCCCCCTAGGCCCTAAAGCCTATACTCCGGCGGAGGTTCTCCCAGGTTCAGTGGTGCCTCATCAACTGACTAGAAAGTTTTCCCTCCAAGCCTTTTATACTCCCAGGTCAGGTGACTCTCCCAAAGGCGGCAAAACATAACTCCTCCCACAGCCCGGAAGGTTCTGGAACCTTCTACATGCCTGGCTATGTGGCCCAGAGGCGGGGATGGAATGGATACTGTATCCCTATACCCCAGCCTGACCCTGGCTACTAGTGTGTATGCGTGTCAGGCCCCTCTGCAGTAGCAGGGGCCTGTGGCAGCCATCTTGAGTGAGAGAGAGCACCTGCACCTCAGCACTGGCTAGCAGTGGCAAGGTGCCCAGAGACCTAGGTCCAGTAAAAATATGGTGGCAAAAAGGAGGCGAAAAAGGAAAAAAAATAGGGAAAGACCACCCTAGGGCTGACAGGTCTAACACGCGTCCCCCCCAGCCGAAAGAGGGGAGAGCTTCCCAACCTCTAGGGAGTTCTCTTCGCTAAGGCGGAAAAACAGGGAGAGACCGTCAGCGTTGGCGTGGTCTACACCGGGTCGATGTTCCACCCGACGGGCGGACCCATGCACCGGAGCCTTAGGCTCACTGTAGAGGAGACCATCCTCCCAGTAGACATGGTAGTTACCAGTCTCTGTTCCAGCTGCTTGGGCTTCGGCCTGTTGCCGCATGCCTTCAAGCGTAGGGCACTCTTTCTGCGCCCGGCAAAATTCCTCCCGGGTAGGCCCTCCTTCCACCTGCCACTCTGCAGGGGTCGGCAGGTCCCCCACGGGAACACCAACCACCTCAGCGGACTCCGGGGTCACCTCCACGGGCTCCCCACCCATCTCACCGGGTGTCTTCTCCTGGACATCTCCTCGTCCAGCAGTGGGCTGGGCCATTATTTCAGGCTCCAACCCGAGCTGAGTTCCTTGTCGGGCAGCCATGGATCGCGTGACAACACAAGTCCATCCTGGTAATCCCAACATCTCAGCATGGGCATTGAACTCTACCTCCCTCCAGGCAGTATGTTCCAAGTCGTTGCCCAACAGACAGTCAACTGGCATGGCAGGGCTCACCACAACGTTCAACAGACCTGATACTCCTCCCCACTCAAAGGGAACTTGGGCCACGGGGTAATGACCCAGGCTATTATCAGCCATAACAACCGGGTGGAATTCCTCAGGAATCACCTGCTCTGGGGACACCAGCTGACGTCTCACCATCATCATGCTGGCACCTGTGTCCCTCAGAGCCTCCACTTCCTCCCCGTTCACCAGGACCCTCTGCCGATACTTGGCAGTGTTCGCTGGGTACCTGAACCCGTGGGATGATCTCTCTATCCCCCAGGGAAACTAAGGTCAAGCCTGTCCACTCACCTCCCTCCCTACCTAGGGACAACTCCTCCCCAAGTGCTACACTGGCCACCCCAGGGCTCTTACCTCCTGTGGGGGTTGGGGTTCTCTTGCGACACTTGGGATCCCCCTTATAATGTCCAACCTCCCCGCACTCGTAGCACCGGACAGTTCTGGGCTGCTGACTCCTGTCAGGATAAGTGGGTTTCTGGAATCCAGATTGGGATGGGGAACCTACCCCTCTCCCAGGCGGTTTATTTTGGGGACCTTTAAAGAACTCCCTCTTTTTATCTCCCCCTCTTTCTTCTGGGGGAGCCCCTGTCCACCTTTCGGGGGTCTGCCCCGGCTCCCTTGTGGGACACCCGAGTGCTGACCCACGTGTCTGCCTCCTCCGCAAGCTCCCTAGGATTGGTCAGCTTGCGGTCCACCAAGTACTGGCGCAGCTCCGGAAAACATTTCTCTAGGAGGTGCTCTCTCAAGAATAGGTCATACAGCCCTGTGTAATTGTCAACGTTGCTGCCACGCACCCAACCCTCCAATGCCTTCCGGGCATAGTCAAAAAAATCTACCCAGTTTTGTGTGTGAAGCTTGTGGCTGTTGCGGAACTTTTGGCGGTACTTCTCTGGGGTGAGGCCAAACTTCTTGAGCAGGGCCTCCTTCATGATAGGGTAGTTAGTCTGCTCCCCCTTATCTAAAGTTAAGAGTGTGTCCCTTACTAGTGGAGGTATGTACCTATAAAGACCTCCTCCCCAGTAGCTCTCAGGAACTCTATGGGCCACCAGAGCCACCTCGTATGCCGCCAACCACTTGTCGATGTCATCACCTACACTAAAACTGGCTATCACCTCTCTGGGTAAATAGAATTTGGGCTCCTGTGGAACCCCAGCAGGTACGCTGCCACCATTCATTCTGCCCTGCATCTCCATCTGCAAGGTCCGGAGCTCTAGCTCCTTCAGGCTAAGCTCATGTACAAGCTTCCTTTCCTCCATGGCTAGCCTTGCCTGTTCTCGCTCCTCTTTCCATCCTAGCAAGTTCTAATGTTAATTGCCTTTGCTCCCTTCTGTCCTCTAATTCCTCTGGCTGACAAACTCCCCCTGACGCACTACTGCCTGCCCTGGAACGTCTTCCTGGCAACATATTCTCGCTAACATCCATGCTGCAGTAGGTCCAGTCCTTCTGGGTTGTCTGTCTCCCCCTGCTCCTCGTCCCCTCTTCCCTCCGGGTGGGCCATTACCCATGCCCTCAAAGCTTTCTGAAGCACCTCCTTCCTGGCGCCTCGCTTGACGGCCACCCCCTCTCTAGGCAGAACTCCTTGAGCTGTGTCACCGTATACCTTTCTAGGTTGGCTAACTCCAACTCCATCCTCCTAGGTGGGGTCCCAGACAATTCAAGGAAGGGGTTCTAAACTGTAGGTAACAGGTCCAACGTAGGAATGTACACAGTCGGCAATCACCAAAGAATTCCTAGCACTTGCATTACAATAGGTGTCTAATTGCGGCGCACATTGAGTCACTGTAGGGTGCTGCACAAGCACCAGTCCTTATCCAACCGCTGACCACCAAATGTTGGAACCGGGGTTACCGAGTCCGACACGGTAGCATGGCGTGAAGCGGGAAAGGCATGCGAAGGCAATGTGTAAGGCAGTTGTGCAGCACACTCTCACTTTGACTCACAAATGCGAACGCAATAACATGACACCACACCAGGCTTTTGTATTTAAAATCAAGATCTTTTATAAATGAATTAAGTTGGCATCAGATAAGGTAGGTTAATTCAGATCTACATTCAAAGTCATTATATTACTCAACTGGTGCACATTTTAAATAAAGCTGCATAGCTCATCAACATTGTAGGCCACTAAGAGGCCGCAGGAATTATCTCCTACACGTAGCACTTAATAATGATCTTAAAGTACGTTAATAAAACATAGGCCTAAACTTACAGTTCACTTTAGCATCTTCAATTATCTAAAATAAGGCTTGTCACGTAACATTTCAATAGGCCTGCATTAATCTAGGCGCACCCACATTCAGTACAGTGGGCGTCGCAACTCCAGTACACCTGTAACAGAAAATACTTCAACTCTTGGCGGTGTACACTTCAGCTCAACTCCAATAAACACTTTCCCCTTGTGGTAATGACTTAACAGCTAAAACCATGGCCTAGGCAGTAATTATAATAGGCATTGGCATAAATCATTACATACTGTGGGCATCATCAATACATGAATGAACTATGTGGGGAATCCCTCAACATGTCCTGTATTCTGGGGCTTCTAGGTCCCTTAGGGGTTAATTCAGGCCGGGCCCACTGCTCTCTGGGGCCTCGACTCGTAGGACTACAATAGTAAGGGTTAATAGTGGCCCCCGGCCCCCAGTGGCGTCTTATGGGCCCTAGGGGCCTCCAGGGCTCACCTGTGGTGTGGTCGTTGGTCGCGCTTCAGGGCGACTGGCGATCATCCGGGCCGGCCCGTGTTCTGTTGGGCGGGGCCCGGTCGGGGGTGCCTCGGCCTTCTGGCCGGTGTTGCGGGTCGTTGCGGGGGCCGGTATGCCTTACTCCGGCCCCCGGGATCAGGGAATATGCATGCCGCTCGTTGCGGGGGCCGGGATCACCCTCCTCCGGCCCCCGTGCTCAGGGTAAGTGCAGGTGGGCTCAGGGCTGCTGGGGGAAGGGAGCGGGAGCCGGCAGTCCTCTCCGGCCGTCTCCCCGTCTCCCTCTGCACTGCCGGGGCTCTTCCCGGGCTTCCTTCGGCGCTGGGCGGGACCGGGAGCCGGCGCCCAATCGGTGCGCGGCCTTCCCGGGTCACGCCGAGCGACCCCTGGTTGCTCGGCAACGGCATCTGCGGGGCCGGGAGGCCTCGCTGAAGATCGCGTTAGCGATTTCTTGGGCCGCTTCGGCGGCGGTGGCAATTTCTTGGGCCGCTTCGGCGGTGGCGACGATTCTTCGGCCGCTTCGGCGGCGGGGGCAATTCTTTGGCCGCGACGGCGGCAGGAACAATTCTTGGGCCGCTACGGCGGCGGGGGCAATTCTTTGGCCGCGACGGCGGCAGGCACGACTCCTTGGCCGCGACGGCGGCGATGAGGGCCCCGGGCCCCTGGAGGCTTCGGTGAGGGCGCGGACGGCGCTCCTCACCTCACACACCTGAGGGGCTTCCTCCACCTCAGCGCTTCCTCTGATGAGGGCGCGACGGCGCACCTCACCACACGGTGTCTCCTCTCAGGCGGCGGCGGCGCGGCGGTGATCTTCATCATAAGGTCAGTGACCTGAGGGACAATAGCACACATGGTGCACCAGCAGCCTGTGGGCAGGGCTGACTGGCAAAGTACTTGGGGGCAGCCCAGCAACAGGCAAAGGTGAATAAGGGGTGAAGGTTTAGCGCTTCAGGGTACGGCGCTTTACCTGGTGATCCCCAGTTGGGCAGTTTTAGGCTTTAGGCCTTGCTGGACGGACAGGCCTCCTCAAGTTAAGGGTCTTGCGACTGCTTCAGCTTGGTTGCTTCTTAGGCGCTTCTAGTTGTAAGTTTCTTGTCAGAAGTTCCTTGTTATTAGTTTCCTTGTCAAAGTTTCCTGTCAGAAGTTTCTTCTTATGAGGGGGGATGAGTTGGTGGTTCTGGGAGTGCTTGATGTTCCTCCCGGCACGCTGAAGATGGTTCCCTGGGTCCCCTCACACTGGGCAAGGTCAGTGGGTGGTGGGCGTTCCTCAGCTATCTTACTACAGCAGGACCTCAGCCCTGTCAGCAGCAGTAGTGTAGGTCTCCCCCTAGGCCCTAAAGCCTATACTCCGGCGGAGGTTCTCCCAGGTTCAGTGGTGCCTCATCAACTGACTAGAAAGTTTTCCCTCCAAGCCTTTTATACTCCTAGGTCAGGTGACTCTCCCAAAGGCGGCAAAACATAACTCCTCCCACAGCCCGGAAGGTTCTGGAACCTTCCACATGCCTGGCTATGTGGCCCAGAGGCGGGGATGGAATGGATACTGTATCCCTATACCCCAGCCTGACCCTGGCTACTAGTGTGTATGCGTGTCAGGCCCCTCTGCAGTAGCAGGGGCCTGTGGCAGCCATCTTGAGTGAGAGAGAGCACCTGCACCTCAGCACTGGCTAGCAGTGGCAAGGTGCCCAGAGACCTAGGTCCAGTAAAAATATGGTGGCAAAAAGGAGGCGAAAAAGGAAAAAAAATAGGGAAAGACCACCCTAGGGCTGACAGGTCTAACAATCTTCTTGATGTTCATTGCTTTTATGTCATTTTGGTATGTCCTTTTGATCTACATTTGTAGTGAGGAAATTTAGAAATAACAGGGAAGATCAGGATGCGACAAGGAGACAATATTAATTATTGAACGAGATAAAGGTGAAATGTTTGGGGTGGAAATGGGCAGGTTGGGAAAAATGAAACAGGAGGATGACAGGGAACGGGAGAGAAGGCAGCGAGATGTGGAGAGAGGGACAAGAGGGACATAGGGCAGGATGAACAGTGCTGAGGTCCAGGTGACTACCTATGGGCAATGAAATAGAAGGTAAACTGCACTGTAGTACATAGGAAGGAAAGAGTGGGATTGGGCAGAAAAGCAAAGTTAAAGCAAAAACATAAAGTTTTGAACTCTTGTCTCTGAGTACCAAGTTTGAGGTTTAAAACAGGTGGACCCTGAAAAGAGGAGAGTCAGGTGGACCATGTCTTTGAAGTAGGTGGGTTAACCCACGGGACTACACTTACGGGTTGGATCCTTTGAGATGTGAATGTGTCTTGGATTTGGAGCTGGCACTGTTCTCCCTTTGGCGTAAGGTTTACCAACCACTAACTGCCACTTGCAGAGATGGTAAGGATGATCAAGAGGTAGAACATACGAGGGCAGAGCAACCTGGGGAAAACCATGCTGCTGTGGCAGAAAGCTTTTGTGTTCAAAGTGTCAAGTACTGTGTATCCACAGTATCATTCTGATCTGCCTCTTCAGTCTATTATATGTTTGGCCACCAAACAAAAAAGAGCAAGAGGCACACAAGGACCTTCTGAGAGGTAGACTGTGAGATATATGAGGGGCGTAGTTCAACTATGATCCCCTAATACAGGAAAAATACATTTTATAGAGCAGACATACTGCACATGCCTCAGGCAGCACAGTATATCTGCTAAAATGGGACTGTAAGCCAATGAAAAACCATAAAGTGCAGCAGGGCCAGGATCCCCAGTTATATCACAGCTTCTTATCGGCCTGTGCTTCCAGATATATCAACCGGGCCACTGGAAATATGCGATTGTCCGGCTGCTGCTTTATTTTCATAATTATGGTTTTGCTGTATTTGCCACATAATCCATCATCTGCTGCATAATCTCCAGATTTTAACAAAAAAAGATTTTGTTTCAAGCTCAAATGGTTCAAAAATTACTAAAAACCCAGAGACTTGTTGCTGCGTAGCAGAAGTCCCTTTGCAAAAGTTGACTGGTCACCTTTCTGCTGCTTATTGCTATATTTAGGTATTAAAGTGGTACCACAGAGGTGCAACCTATGCCCAGAAAGGGTTAACAAGGGTAAAAATGACAAAATTATTAAATATACTATCATAAAAATGTGCTGCACTACGATACAAAATTAGCATTTTCTTGCCACATAATTTAGTCAACCCTGCCACATAATCTGACCCTCCCCTGACACATAATTCTAGTGGCCCTGCCTATCAAGAAGAGAGGTATTGAGGTGGGTCTTCCCTTTCTCAATCCTGCCTTTGCTGCTCCATCTGGCTCCTTGTTGGGAATCATGGCTGTTTGTTCCAATGCCCAGCACCAGATTTCTGCTTTGCTGCTGCCATGGAGCCTCCAAGTAGCCAGCTAAGTAAGTCAGTGTTAGAAATGGGATTTCTGGTTGGCTAGGGCATACGCCTAAGCCAGGCAGAAACCACCACTCTAGTCAGGGCAAGGGAGTTACACGCTGAAGATAACCCCTGCTCACCCCCTTGGTAGCTTGGTACGAGCAGTCAGGCTTATCCCAGAGGCAATGTGTAAAGCGTTTGCGCAACACACACAACAGCAGCGACACACTAGGCACACCACAAAAGAAACTCCACACAAGGTTATATCAAAAATAGCCTTTGTATTATCCATAAACACATTAGAATCATAATCACAAATGTATACTGTGTAAAAAGGGGGTCACAGACGTGGCACACTCTTTAGGTGCCACGTCACAGCGGCAGTAAACTGCGCGCACAGGCCCTGCAATGGCAGAGGCCTGAGACAGGTTTGAAAGGCTACTTTGGTGGGTGGCGCAAGCAGCGCTGCAAGCCCACCAGTAGCATTTAATTTACTGGCCCTGGGTATCTGAGATACCACTTTACAAGGAACTGACAGGTAAATTAAATACGCCAAACAGGTGTAGACCAATGTTTCCCACAGAGAGCACACGCACTTTACACTGGACAGCAGTGCTAAAGTGCCCAGAGTCCTAAAACCACCAACACCAGGTCAGAAAAAAGACTAGGAGGAAGGCAAAAAGTTCAGGGATGACCCTGCAAAAAGGGCAATGTCCAACACAACCCCCTTTCTAGCCAAAAGCCAGGGTAGACCAATCATTACCTTGATGGGCTTTCCTGCTTGGGGCAATAGAACACGGACGCGGGCCCGCAACTGCAGGGGCACACTCCAGTTCTACGCCAATCTGAACCATGTGGTTCCCTCTGTCAAAGCTCCCAGGACCAACTAAGCTACCCCACTGGTACTCCCTAGCTGTCCGTGGCCAGGACCAGGCCCTAGGCCATCCAGATGTCCCTGGTCCTTGCCATCTCACAGAGTAGGGGGCAGTAACCCCTGGCACATAGTAACCATTTTCCACTCTTCCTATCATCAGTGCAGTTCTGAACTGCCACTGATCCTCCAACCTAGGGTTCGCACACTCAGGCTGACCAGAGGTCATGGGCGAGGCTCTCCTCCCCCTACCTCTCCTTCTGGGGTTCCGCACTCTCCTCCTTGGAGAGGCACCCTCAGAACACAACTCTCCCACCAGTTCAGGACCTCTCTCCAGCAACTGGTCTCCCAACCTAGGGTCTAAACGCTCAGGTTGCACCGGGGTCAGAGGTGAGGAATCCCTCCCTCGGCACCCCCTTCTAGAGTTCTGCACCCCCCCACCTGGAGTGGTACCCCTAGAAGACAAACCGGTCAGGACACTGCTTACAGATGTCCTTCCCTCCAGGTCAGGCAGAACCTGAACCTGGCCACCCAACTCAGTGACTAAACCATGCGGCTGAGCACCCACCTGGCACACCAGGACTTCCTGGGGAGCACGCATGCCCCCTCCTCGGGTAACACATACCTCATGTGTTGCGTGACAGTCTGCCTGGCGCTGATCTCCCGACCCCTGTCCATCTGACAGTGCGCGGAGATCCCCCAAAACAGAAGTGGTGTCACCATAGTCACTCCTAGGAGGCTCAGCCCTTATGGCTGGCCCCTGACCCACTGGTTCTTCCACTGGGGACTCTCTCCCCCTCTCACCCCTCCCTCTGGACTTCTGCACCCTCCACTTAGCAGTGGCTCCGCCAGACACCAGAACTGATGGAGCTCTGGTTACAGACGCTCCAAGTTCTCCTGACACCAGGAGATCCCCCTCAACGGATGGCCTACCAGTACAGCCTAGGCTCCCCACCTGGTGTTCCCTTAGGGAACCCTGCAGGGACTGAGACTGGGTTTCGGACACCTTGGGACACATCAAATTCTCACTCCTTCTCCGCTGAGACAGGACGTGAGTCCCTACACCCCTCCCACTACACCAGGACCTATCTGGGCTACCAAGAACCTTTCCCATCACCCTGGGCTGGGAAATACCTGAGCCATTCCTCTTAGGGTCACTCCCTAATGCCTCCTCAGACCTCTGGGACTCACCCAGAGGTCTGCCTCCCGTGCAAGCTCCCTGGGATCAGAGAACTCACACTCCAACAGGTGTTCGCGTAACCCTGGAAAACAATAACTGAACATGTGCTCTCTGACAATCAGATTGAACAGCCCTTCAAAATTGTTCGCCGTGCTACCCGTCACCCAACCTTCCAGTGCATCACAACATTCATCCACAAACTCCCCCCAAGACTGGTGAGAAAGTTTCCTACTGCCCCTGAACCTCAAACTATACCCTTCAGGTGTGACACCCTCTTCCTGGGAACTAGGTACCATACTCTGGGCTCTGGGAGTGGAATTTCCTGCACTGGACTTCATATTGCTGCCACCACTGGACCCCACCCTCACTGGTGAATCCAGACCACTAAAACTACACTCAGGGGACATATCCTCAAGAGCTGGCTTTTCCCTGGTGAAGGCCCTCTCTCCCTCCGCCATCCGCTCCTGCGCTAAGACTCTCTCAGTCTCTAGCTTTTTCTCCTCAAGGGACAGCTCCCTGAGACTCAACTCCTGAGCCAACAATGCCTTTTTCTCCTCTAAGGCTCTCTGGGCCTCCCTGTGCCCCGCATCCAGCTGTGCTAGCCCCATGGCATGCTCCAATTTGAGCTTCTCTACAGCCAGCTGATGTTCCCTCTCCTTCTGCCTGTCCACCAACTCCTCTGGGGACCTTGAAAGGGATTGGGCACTACCCCTGGCACTAGACCCAGCAAGGGACTCCCTCTCTACGGCGTCCTCACTATCTACTGGCGTCTCTTCCTTGTCATTTTCTTCCTCCTCTTCAGCCTCTTCAGGGTTACCCTCAGACCCACCACCCTCTTGGCGTGCGGACAGGGAACACCTCCTCTCATGGTCCTCCCATGCCCATTCGTTATCTTGCCACTGGAGTAGAGTTTCCTGAAGTTCTAGCTGGGTCTCTGACCCACTTACTTCTATGCATCTCTCCTCACAGAACCCCCTCAACTCCAACATACCGTATTTTAACACGTCTGAAATAATAAAGGCAGATTCCATTCTTGCACTGCACCAAGACACAGGTGCAACATGGGGAACCTAGGTGTCTGAGCTGAAGCAGGAGTACACAATCCAAAAATGACACTTTTAGGAGAAAAATAAAATCAGGAGAAATCCCCAAACATGTGATTATCTAAATGCAGAGTTTGTAGTGCAACCAGTTGTCGCTGTGGTACTGCGCAAACGCAAGTCCTATCCTCACTGCTGACAACAAATGTTAGAAATGGGATTTCTGGTTGGCTAGGGCATACGCCTAAGACAGGCAGAAACCACCACTCTAGTCAGGGCAAGGGAGTTACACACCGAAGATAACCCCTGCTCACCCCCTTGGTAGCTTGGCACGAGCAGTCAGGCTTATCCCAGAGGCAATGTGTGAAGTGTTTGCGCAACACACACAACAGCCGTGACACACTAGGCACACCACAAAAGAAACTCCACACAAGGTTATATCAAAAATAGCCTTTGTATTATCCATAAACACATTAGAATCATAATCACAAATGTACACTGTGCCACCTGGCACTAGGCAATACTTCACAGGGGATTATATACATGACAGGGCCAATCGGGCCACTGTCAGAATCATCAGCACATTCAAGCAATAAAAATCACAACCAGTAACTAATGGTAAAGGTACCTAGCATAAATACCTTAGGCATGAACACCCTAACATCACCTAATACACTATATTAGGTAAAACATAATCAGCAGTAGGGCCGTGCATCACTATCCCTGCACACCTGGGTACTCAGCCTAGCACATTATGCCTTAGCATCAGAAACAGTGTAACCAAAGTAAATACATGCAAAGTACACGCGTTCATAAAGTCCCCATCACTGTACCAGCTGTCCCATAGGGGTACTCAGGGCCGCGACCTGGGCTTGCCCCCAAATGCCCCTTCCAACACGAGGCCTTCAACTGGCCCCTTAGCTGCCGGTGCAGCAGAGACAATGCCCATAATGCGAAGGGGGCGGGGTGCAAGTCTCCTTCCTTGGAGACTGTCCCCGTCGTTGTAGCTGCCCGCGAGCCTGCGTGGCGCAACTGTGACCGTGTCAATACTCCCAGAAATGCTGGCAATCCAAATGCCCCCAAAATCCAGGAAGCTGCAGCTGCCCATGACCCTGCGGCGCAGCAGCACCAGAGCAGCACCTGGCAGCCCTTCACCACCGCAGCCCGGGTTGGAAGGAATACCTGGGCACTCCGGCTGAGATAGGGAGGGCACAGCGACCTCTCCGGTTCCCCTTCTGGCAGGCGACAGAGGTTGCTGCGGTAGGACCCGGAGCAAAGTCTCAGTCGAGTCCGCTCTGCTCTGCGCAGCCTCTCTGGTCTCCTCTGGGCTCGGGAGGCCCTCCTCTCACCACCAGCAGTCGCCCCTCTGTGCAACTGGACCTCCTTCCACCGGGGTGCACCCGATGGCTCCTTTTTCCACCGGTCTCGCTCCCCACCGTCTCGGCCGTACGCGGGGCTCTCCTCAAGCACGGGAGCCCCGCCTACCACCAGGCTGCACCTCCGCCTGGCTTCCTCTGCCCGGCCACCCCCCAAGTCAGGCTCTCCTCACCTGTCTTCCGGTCCTGCGGTGATTCAAGGGATCCCGGCACAGCCGCTCCCGGTCACCATTTACGGAGCGAAGTCTCCGCAACGGATCGCCCAGATGAGCAGCTTTCCACACGCTGCTCAGGGCCCTTGGTCCAATACAAGGCAGTGCGCTCAACTTGCGCTTTCGTTTCAGCCACCAGAAGGCTCTGCAAACCTTTCCCCCAAATAAAAAAGAGACGGTCAGCAGGGTGAAGAGCAGGGTGAATTTCCAACGCTCACCACGCGCTGGACCCAAACAGTGCACAGCGCTGGGCACATGTAGGCCAGCACACCGGGTCCCTCAGCGGAGGGGAAGTCCTTGAAGTTCCCCCTCCCAGCTGGCAGCAGGTCAATCCCCAGTGGTGGTTCCTCCTGGTGGTCCAGCAGCCTGCCGGCCACCAGTCCTAAGTCAGCACCAAGCAGTACCCAGACATGGGGTCACAGCCCCAATATTTATATCAGCTGTCTCTTTGTTCTGCCCTGGCACAGGGCTTGGGGAACCGATCCCAACTGGTTCTGGGGGGTACTAAAGCATTTTCCATACAGTGCTCACACCCTCCTTTGTCAGGTTAGGCTCTGGCCCCAGACACACCACAGGGGGGCGGAGCCAGCATTGAACAAGGCAGGCACAGACCTATTCAGGGTCAGGGGCTACTCCTCCCACTACTCCAAATGCAGATCTGCCTATTCAGCCTAGGGCTGACTCACTCTGCCCCTCTGGAGCCACACACCTTACCAGCCCCTGTCACTCCAGAGCCAGACATGCAATACACACCAGGCAGGCACAAAGACACAAAGCACACAGAAATGCCAACTTCTAAAAGTGGCATTTCTAAAATAGTGATAATAAATCTGCGCACACCATCACGCAGCATTTATTATTACTATTCCAAACATACCAAACTTGACCACGCTGCTCCTCTCATATCAGGAATTTCCACTGAAACACTTATCAGGGAATCCCCAATGCATTCCTATGATAGGACAGTCTCACAGCAGTGAGAAACCAAAATGGCTGTTTGTCACTACCAGGACATGTAACACATTTAAGGTACATGTCCTACCTTTTACCTACAATGCACCCTGCCCATAGGGCTAGCTAGGGCCTACCTTAGGGGTGACTGACATGTAGTAAAAGGGGGTCACAGACGTGGCACACACTTTAGGTGCCACGTCACAGCGGCAGTAAACTGCGCGCACAGGCCCTGCAATGGCAGAGGCCTGAGACAGGTTCGAAAGGCTACTTTGGTGGGTGGCGCAAGCAGCGCTGCAAGCCCACCAGTAGCATTTAATTTACTGGCCCTGGGTATCGGAGATACCACTTTACAAGGGACTGACAGGTAAATTAAATACGCCAAACAGGTGTAGACCAATCTTACCATGTTTACCACAGAGAGCACATGCACTTTACACTGGACAGCAGTGCTAAAGTTGCCCAGAGTCCTAAAACCACCAACACCAGGTCAGAAAAAAGACTAGGAGGAAGGCAAAAAGTTCCGGGATGACCCTGCAAAAAGGGCCAAGTCCAACAGTCAGGTAAAACAAAAATGTTATTTCTCTATGCATTTGTGTATGTGTTTGTGAGTGATTTAGAGTGAATGGGATTGAGTGAAAGTGTGTGTGTTTGAGAGTGCCAATGAGAGTGAAAGTGAGAATCAGAGTTTGGGAGTGTTCATGAATAAGTGAAAGTGAGTACGAGGGAGTGAGTGAAAAAGTATGACTGTGTTACAACGTGTTATTGATTGGAGGTTGTCAGAGGGAGTGGAAGTGAATCTTAGTTATAGCTATCAATGGTGCAGCGGGTACGTTGCCCAGGGCCCAGTTAGTGAGTGTGTGTAAGTGTGTTATTAATTGAGAATGAGAGTCACTGAATATGAGTATGTTTGTGTGTGAGTAATAGTGAGTGCGAGTGAGTGTGAGTGAGAATGAGCAAGTGAGAGGATGTGAGTTTAATTGAGTGAGGGAAAAGAGACTAAGGCGCAGATTATCAAAACTTTTACACAACGCAGCACAGCACCCAAAGTTGCTGCGTTGCATGAGAGGGAGCGAGCAGGAAAGCACCATTACTGCAAAGATATGGCACCATCCTGCTCTTTCCCTCGCGCTGGCACACAATTAGGCTACTGAGCGCTTCACACACCTTTGCGCCATAGTGCAAAGGTCTCTAGCATAGGTTTTGTACTGGAAGGGTGCACTTCCAGTACAAAATACTATGCTCTGACTAACTTTAAAAAAATGTGTACCTCGGATTTGTACTGTACAGTCCAGTACACATGCAAAGAGGGAAAGGGTAGGAGAAATAAAAGCATTTCTCCTTTTTAGGTCGAGCCTAGAGTCAGCGCGCAAGCGCTGCTCTAGAGAAGATCTGTCGTAGTTCAGTACGTGAGGGAAACCCCGCCCACTCCCCCGCCCCTATTTTTCATTGGCTTGTGTCTTTGTCCTCCGTAAATGCTGCCTTCCTATTTGTTTATAAGCTTGTTACTCCCTCCTTATTACAGCCATGTCGTCATTTGTTACCTCCCATGGCTACTGGCCCCTTTACTTCGAGTGTTACATGGAAGGTGTTATTTAGACTATGAGCACTATTTTCTTTAATCTCGTACTGCCTTTTCTACTCCCCCTCCCTCCCGTTGTCCGTGCCGCCCCTGCCCGCACTCCCGTTGTCCGTGCCCCCGCCCCTCGCTCCCATTGTCCGTGATGACTACCTCTTGCAATGCAATAGGTCTCGCGTAAATGCGAGTCCTATTGCATTGCAAATGCTTGTTTCTTCAAAAGTGGGTCCCCGCCTAATTCGGAACAGTTCAATCAAGCAAATAACATGCTGTCTCCTCGAAGCACGGCTCATGCTGCACACTAACAGCTAAGCCCTTAAATCTGTTACAGGATCCCAGTGTTTAAATATTTTCAGGTTTGCCTAGGCTGCTATGCCTAGTTTTCCTCTTCAAAGACTTCTGCTTTTAAAACGCAATCCGTCTCTTCTGCCATAAAAATATACATAGCCCAACTTTATCATCTTCTCCCACAGTTTGACACAAACTTTAAACGCCACAAAGCGGTCTGTTTACGGAAGTGACGTCACACCCCGCCCCACCGCGACAGAGAAACTTCAGTCCCTTGTCCAACGACAGCCACCCACCTCTGTCTTCGCCCCTAAGACGTTCTTAGCAGTGCCTGCAATAGGCTAGACGAAGCCTTTTCAAAGCAGAAGTGTACTGCGTAAGGGAGGTTCATCGCTGCTGCCGATATGGTGTACATTTCTAATGGTAAGAACGCACTGACAACCTTCTTTTTAGGTCGAGCCTAGCGCATGTGCTGCTCTAGAAAATGACCTCTTGGAATCACTTCAGCTTTTCAGCAAACTTGTGCGTGTGGCTTTTTGCTGAAAAGCTGAAGTGATTGGCCATTGCGTGTGGCTTTCAAAAATGAAAGCACGCAATTGGCCAAAGGCGGGTGCATGTCCCACCTTTCCCAGTAAATGTTTCCTCCCACGGCCTCCACCTTGCGGGAGCGAGCAGCGGCGCGCAGGGTGCCATCTGTTGTGGATCATGTTACTTTTATGTCGCTTTCGCGGCCCCGCGGCCGCGCTTGTTTATCACTGCACGTATCCTGAATCATCTGTCTGATCTGCCTACATATGGAGCCATTCTCCTGTTTACCATTACACAGTACTGTTTGGTGGATGTAAAATGCAGCTAGGCCCCTGTTTATTCTGCACATGTATTGTACGGTGTGCGGTTCTGAGTTGTGTAATATCAATACCCATAAGTAATCGCTACCACACCAGGGCATTGTGTGATTTGTGTCATATGCAGTCATGTTTATCACTTCGGAGGTATTTCAGTGTGTGTGTAAAACACAGGCATGTCCCGGTTCATCCCTGCACATGTATGTTCGGTATGACCTGTACAATATACAGCCATGCTCTTGTTTATCAATCATGCTTTCAGCTCACTCGGTGCCACCTGACACTCAGACAGGGGTTGGTGACATTTAAACAGCAGACGCTTTGCTTTTGCTGAAGTTCGTGCTTCAATGAAATAATTGAATGAACTTTTTAAATACCACACGCACTTGGGAGGCAGAACCACTAGAAGGAAGTGAGACGGCAGCCGGATATATATTGTGTGGCACGGGAACTTCAAACGTTTGAATTCTGTTTGTGCCAAACACGCAACAACGCAACTTGGCGCTGTAATGTCTTCAGTATGGCGAGGGGCTGGAGGGGGCTTCTCTGCACGTTTTATGCATACCTTCTCAGGCATAACGAGTTGTAAAAGTGCCCCCTGTTGCTGCAGGCCAAAGGGGACATATGCAAACACTTAAACACACACAACTCCTGCTAGGATGAAATATATGGCTCTTTGTAGAGTGGGCCCTTGTGAACTTGGTCTTGCTAAAATGCGTCATTAATGTAAAGCACAAACTTCTAGAACATTCCTTGGTTTTTTAGAAAGATTAGAAATGTCTGGCGCTTTTCCCCGTCGCACATAGAAGGGCAATTACTTTGGATGGCGCGGAATGCCAATGCGAGTGTCCTGTGTTGTTTTGTCAACATGAAGAGGCCAGCCTGCTTACATTCCAGTCTGACGCCATGTGATTGAAACAGGAAGAAGGCGTTCTTACACACACGGAGCACCCTAAGTGGACACGTGGAAAAACATGGGAACTGTGTCTGTCACTGCCTTTTTCAAAGGTCGGTCCCTCTCTCCACAAGCCTCAGTCTCTGCCTCTCTCTGTTTTCCAGGGCGTCTTTCTATCTTTACCTGTTTGTCCTTTCTGCTGCCTGTCTCTATCTTTTCCTCTGACTCTGCATCTCTAGCTTTTCCACAACTTGCCTCGGCCTCTCTCTGTGCCCCAGTTTCTCTGACTTTTACACTATGCCTGTCTCTGCCTCTTGTCTGCTTTTCCTCTCTCTCTCTCTTCCACTGACCGTCCCTGCCTCTCTCTCAAGCGCCAGTCTCTGCCTCTCCCTTTATCTTTCATATATGGCCATGGCACAGCACGCCAGAACCAAAAACAAACTGCAGAAATATTTCCGAGCAGTTGAACAGCACTCCCATGCAACAACTTCAAGTCGCACAAACAAAAAGCATTGGCATAGCCAATAGGTCTCGCTTTTGGGACCTTATAAGTATTTAGTTATGCAGCACAATATCCTTGGTGCAACAACATCAACTGTTGCATGGCTAAACACTTATAAGCTCCCAAAGGCGAGAGCTATTGGCTATGCCAATGCTTGTTTTACTTGGGAAAGGGAGATTGTTTTTGAGCGAGGCGGTGATTCCCTTTCTTTCAAAGATCTCTGGCAAGCCCCTTGAGAGCGTCGTGCAAACAGGTCCACAGATAGGTGTATAAAGCAAGGAACGTTCCCCCTAGAGTTTTGGACCGCTTCCCAATGGACCGCTCACGTACCCACACTTACCTACTTCATGTTTTTTTGGCTAGTCTTTCACTTACGCGTTCTCTCGTCATATGTTAATGGAACATGGCTCTGCCTCACTGATTCAAATTGTGATCACCTCTTTGTTTACTTGAAGCTGATGTTTTGTTTCAATCACTAATTGCCTCAGTTCTAAACAAGGACACATTTGATAGTATTTTAACGTAGCCTACACCCTAATGCAATTTACCTAGAGTCCCTGTCAGTTGGCATATCTGGTTTATTTCAGGATATATCTAGGAATGAGAAGTTGAGCATCTGTTTTACTCGTCCTGGATTGTACTTGGTAAGATGCACTTCGAGGAAAACATTATCGTTGTTGAACAAATACATTTGACGCCTACCTCTGTTATTTATCCGTTAATATGTTCGCACACCGGACAAGTATTACCCCTGAATTCCAGACTGATCTTGGTCCTGCTCCGGGGCGAGATTTTGCCGCTCATAAAAAAATTATAATCACAAGGTGCATGCGAGCTGCTCCACTCACAACTGGGGAATGTAAGAATTTGAAAGAGATCCGTAATTATTTGCAGTACTTGTATTTTTAACTAGTCGTTGTCATTATCACATGTTACATTCAAGTACAATGTGGTCTAGTAGTTAGGGATGCCGACTTTGAAATACGGAGTCAGGGTACCAACTCGAGTCCCGACCTCGGCTCATCATCCTGTGATTCTGGGCAAATCGCTTAATCTCCTTGTGCCGTAAATGTGTAATATAGTTTGTTTATTTTGTAAATCGCTCTAATGCCCTTGGGCTAGCTTCTCACTATTAAAGAAAAAAAAATTCTATTCACCGCGATGCTTTCAGGGCTTGAGTACAACTTAAACATTTTCTTGGGCACAACCTCTCACGAGGTAGCACCACAGAAAATGAGGATTTAGACAAAAGATAGTTGACCTTAGCTGCGTAGTACTGGATAGTACAGAATGAACAGGATTGTGCTGTCTGGAATTTAGTATGTATTGAGATCCATGGTTTATAGTGATTATTGCTCTGTATGGGAAAGAACATACAAGGTGATACATGTAAATGCTGCCAGTGAGGTTCCATTGCCCTCCATTTGTTTACCATCTGTCACTATCTCCCTGTCAGTTTGTCATTTCTATCACAATCGCTGTGTCTCCTTCCTCTGTCACTCACTCTTCCTTTCACTTCATTCCCTTTCTATCTCCCTTACATTTTCTATTTCTCCATTATTATTAGGGCTCCCGGTTTTATGGTATTTATTTTTTTGCCATTTCCGTCTGTATTTATCCATATTTATTTATTGCTAATTTTATCTGTATTTATCCATATTTCTTTTGGGTTTTGAGGAAAGATTAGGCTGAAATTAGTATATTTCCACATTTATTTAACCGAAAAATTTGCCATCATGCTTGAATGTCTGCCAGGTTTCAATGATGTGACCACCCGCAGAAGATAAATCAGTGCACTTATATGTAAATTTGCAAATTTCAATATCAACCTCGCGCATATCTAATGCTGTTAAAGCCTCTTTACTAAAATGCCTTTCTTTATTAACCCCCTTATCTATCAATCCACACAACTATTGGCCTAGCAGTCATGGCAAACAGTATTTAGAATTACTCAAAAAGCAACCCAATTTCCGTTTTTATCCACATCTAAAAATAAATACGGACAAGAAAATGAATGTTTTCTGTCTGTATTTATCTGTAAAAATCAGTAAAAACGGAAAACAGAGAGCCTTAATTATTATCCACTATCCTTTCTTCCTCCTAGTCACATGTTGTTCCTTTCCACTTTTTTCTTCCTCTTTCTGTCTTTCCAGTCACTTTCTCTCTAAGACGATCAACCCATCACTCTTGCCTTTTATCTATCACTCCTTCCTGTTAGCGTAATTTTATATTGTAGAGCAGGGTCTATGAGATTTAAGGCCATAGCAGACTGGGACATATCTTGAAACAGGCCTGTGTACTCTAGAATTGCATGGCGTGTAAGTGAATGACAAGTGGTCTGATTTAACTTACTGAATTGCTGTTGTTGGTATGGGATCCTGCATCCTGTAGGGGTGTGTTTCCCTGCCCAGAGTGCTTATCTGCACGTGAATCAGGTATTGTGGCTTTTATTTTGGCCCTGATAGCAGGCTAATCAATTTAGCGTGTGGGTAGCACTTTCCTGTCATCTGGAGGGGCATACCAAGTGTGCCCTCGCAGTGTTCAGAGGACTACAGTCTTTGTATTCAAACAGCACTTAGCCTTATTTAGGTCCTTGAACTGATGGTTTTGCCTAATCTGTGATCCATTCCTGCCAGAGGCGCAACTAGAGCCAAATTTCCGGGGGGGCTAAGAATTTTTTTTCGGTGGGGGGCTAATTGTTCCCTCAATAGGCAGAGTGGAGATGCATGGGCTCCTAGAAGGGGTGAAAAAACAACAAAGCCTCATTAACAAGCAAATGGTCTTGTAAAGACCTGTGAAGTACTCGGGTGCGGCTGTGTGTGTGCCCGGGAAGCTGTCTCAGCCCGGGCTGACCCACACGACGGCGGGGGGGCTGAAGCCCTTTTTAGCCCAATGGGCGTTGCGCGCCTGATTCCTGCCATCATGGCCTATGATAGCAGGGGCTGCTAAATCTGTGTCAGGAGCAAACAAGCATTGGCAAATCATAATGCTGCCCCCCCCAACAAGGATAATGTGCTGCATGGCTAAACACTTATAAGGTCCTAAAGGCGAGACCTATTGGCTATGCCAATGTTTGTTAATGCCTGCTTTCAAGTGGCATTTATTTTCTGATGCATAGCACTGTCTGCTACTGTTAGTAGATAAAGTTTCACATCAAAAACCATGGGTGGTTGCATGGGAACACCCAGGTACGACCCATGGAATGCCCCCTGACGCAGAGTGACACAAAGCAGCGATTTGCACTGCTGTGTTACTTTCAGGCAACCTCCAAGTGTAAAACAGGATTTGCACTGGAAAGTAAATTTAAAAAAACATTTTGCACAGGTTTGCGTCACCCTTTGTGATGCAAACCCAACGCAAATGTATTATTACTCTGGGTCTAAATGTGAGCATGAATGAGTATGAGTGAGGCCAATTTTTTTTAAAAATGGGATAACTCATGGGCGAAATTACTCTCACCACTTTAAAAAATCACCAGCCGCCACTGACAATACTAACTGACAAGATTTGGCCTAATGGCTTGAGCTGCCAACTTTGCATCTGGGCAAGGAGGTTTGAATCCCAGTGTCAGCTCAACTTCCTGTGATCTTGGGCAAATCACTTAATGTCCCCATGCCTAAGAAACACAAATCTGATTTAGTGTAATGTAAAGTGGTGATCATGTAAAGCACCCTGATGCCTTTGGTCTGGGTTTGCTGTATATAAAACTGCACAAATAAAAAATGACAGGTAGCCAGTAACAGTTTACCCAGAGGATTTGTACTGCTATCCACGGGCCCTCTTTGCTATCCATCCACATCACCCCTATTTTGCCAAATCATTTTGCATGTTTTTTTATGTTTTAGTCCATATGTGGCACTTTTAGAATCAAAACTACAAATTCCCCTCATCCCCCATGCTATTGACTGATTGCCAGAAAGTATGGACTGCTGGACGGTCATTGCATATAAAAAATAAAAAAAACTCTTTCTTCACTTTTTTGCATATTTCTAGCGCTTATTACCCCTCACAGGAGTAGTAAGCACTATATAAATGCAATTACAAATCAAGAAAATTTGGGATTTCTGTCTTGTTTGCTTGGAAGCACAGGAAGATGGCAGAGATTGCCTTTAAAGTGCAGATGCAGTCTCACATACCAGCATTAATGGGCAAGCATTCCCTCTCTTTAAAACAAAGGGTGACCAGTAAAGCACACTGCTTTGCACAATTAAAACCCCCACTGTGGGGTTTTTGTTCTAGATGTTGTAAATCACATGTGACCCGCATAACCTCTTTTGAGCACACTGCATGCAGCAAGATAAGCTGTCCGTCTGTTTAATCCGAGGCACTCTTCTCCAGCCGTATATCGCCCAGGTTTTCCCTAGGACAGACACCCACACAGCTTCAGCCCGGGCTACGGAACACAATGGGAGGGCTGAAGATCTTTCAGTCTAGTGGGCATTGTGCGCTTGCAGTGACCTACACACCACTACAGACCCAAGAAAAACCCGATGAGTTACAAAAACAAGGGGACACATTGCTTCACATGCACCAGGGAAGCTGCACTCGGTGCCTTTCAGACTCCAAACAACGACCTGCACTCCAAAGCAGAAGCCAAACAGGGGCCCCCGCTCCACAACAAAGATCAGGGAGCATAGCCTAGGCACTGGAAGTAGGGGTGTTGCAGCACCCCCACCCACCCCCCCCAAAAAAACATGTTGGAATTCACAAGAGAAATGAGCAATAAAAGTGCCTTTTGATTTTGTGTTGACCTTGTCACATTCGCTGTGTGTTTAAAGACAGAGGTCAACTGTCAGGCTATGTCTTCAGACAAATTGCTGCTTATTTGGAAACTGTTGTTTACTTTTATTTATCTGACTGTAAAGTGACAGAATTTTGTGAAAGTGACCTAGGTGACAATCTTGCTGGGGTACTGCAAGTGAAAGGAAAGTCTGCAAGATGTCAGTTTTTTTTCTAACACACAACAATATTTAAATTCCTGTAAATGAACACAAATATACGTATTTTAAAATATATCAGCTTTAGGAGGGAACAAATGAAGCACATTTTTTTTATAATCCTGAAGTGTGGAAACAAAGATTTGTATATGATCAAAATAAAATCAAGACACTTTGGGGCATATTCCCAAGGACTTATCGCCGATTTATCGGCACTTTAGCGCCGCAAAAGTGGCGATAGATTTTTCGCCCTATTCTCAAGCTGGTGCAAACTGCCAATATCGCCAGTTTTCCAGTGATAGCTGCCGCAAAAAACATAGCCACGGATGAGAGCGACAACTAACGCTAATGATCTGCAGAGTAGGCGTTCCCGTGCAAAAACACACAAAAACACCACTTTGCGATATTCTCAACGACCAGCCAGATCGGCGAAGCGATCCAAAAACAGGCGATAAGGCGCGTTAGCAGCAGGGATTTAACACCTGCCTATTACTGGTGCTAAGCAGGACGACAACCTGCAGTAGAAAGGGAGCTCAGCCCAGAGCCACATTTGAAGACCAACAGATGCCATGGAGCCAATGATCATGCAGCTTGGAGACCCAAGAGGACCACAACACCCACCGCCACCACTCCCAGGACCCCCCCCCCCCCCGGGACCACCCCCCTTGGACTACCACCTAGGCAGCGCAGAAGAAGACAGCGGACGTTCCTAAAACGCACCAGCCTCAGACACTCAACGCCAGAGAATGCCATTGCCCACTACAGGCTCAAAAGGACAACCATCCTCCGCATCCTGACCCACATTGCCCACAGGCTGACGGTACCAACACAGCGGAGAACCAACATCCCTCCGCAGACAAAGCTGCTGGCTGTGCTGCACCTGTTGGCCTCTGGTACCTTCCAACCAACAACTGCCAGAATCGGAGGAGTCTCACAGCCAGCCCTATCAAAGTTCCTCACACCTGTCTTGGATGCATGTCCACAAAAGCAACGGCGGGCCCCTGTATCCGCACCACACGCTAGTTCCAATTTGTAGTGTTCCTGTGCAACCAACCCCAACACCAGCTGTTGCTTGATGCCTCTGTGCTCCAGATCCAAGATTGTAGTTACTGAAATGGAGGTGCGTCAGGTCATGAAGTCCAGTAGTCAACAGTAGTGTAAAAACAGTTCTTCATTACAAATACATAAATCAACAATACGAAAAGCTCGGCCAACGCGTTACATTCCCAACGGGGAACTTCATCAGGGCAACGTGTGGATTCAATTAACTGCATATGCTGCGGGAACTCCCCAATACAATTCCATATTCCGAAAGTCAGTATTCAGAAACCTGTTGGATAAATGGTGACAATGGTCAAGCGTCCGTATAGTCACAAACGTAATCTGGCACAGTGTATTGCACTTGGACAAACCGGAATGCTAACAGGTATGATAAATCCTGCATAAAAAGACCGTAACAGAAGTTCATGTGGTCGTAACCTTCGTAGGAAAGAAAAGGAAAGTTACGACCACACGAACTTCTGTTACGGTCTTATTATGCAGGATTTATCATACCTGTAAGCATCACGGTTTGTATCAGCTTGATACCCCTGCACCTTCACTTCCCCCACACTGCGCAGGAACAGCTGGAGACCAAGAAAGGGAACTACGCCATAGCTGGCTTCCCGCACGTGTTGGGGGCAATTGACTGCACACATGTACTACTTGTGCCCCCTGCCGACACTGCACACAATAACCGCAACAGAAACCACACGCATTCCATCAATGTGCAGGCAAAAGTGGACCACCGGGGCCTGTTCACGAATGTCTTCCCAAACTTCCCAGGCAGTGTGGAAGACCTTGGACATGTAGCTTTGTCGTCCCCCACTGTAAGCGTGAGCGGAGTGGCCTTGGCCGGCGTATGTCGTGAATAAATAGCCTGGGGCTCTGGGCGTGGTTCAGTTCCGGGATGGCCACCAAAGTAACTACTGCGTGTGTCTCTGTGTCCACCATATCCTGTCTATAGGCCTACACACACGTGGCCGACCACCTTCAACGGCCAGATTTACACTGGAGACGAGGTGGCTACGTCCCAAGCCAACCTGCGCACATCTCGTCATTGCATGCAGGGTCGTGTCTGCCAGGGCGGTGCCCCCCACCCAGCCACGAGGCCGCCGCCGTGACCGGTGGTGCCTGCGCGATCCTGTGCGCCTGCTGCACCCTAGCCCTGGTCCCCAGACCGGTCCGCCGCCCAGCGATGACTGGCCGCCCCTGCGCACCTAGGCCTCAATGCTCACCTGCCGCCACGGGCGTGTCTCCAAGAGGGCCCACCACGTGCCAGTGCAACCTCCTCAGCCGATTGCTGGATTCCGCGCCACAGGCCCCCAGCGCACCCTGCGGCACCGCACCGCGGAGTCATGTGTGTGCTGAATGCTGCCTTTGGCGTACACTGCGGTCCAGCAGGGCTCTCAATTCAAATCGAATCTTGATTGGCAGGACGACGTATCGAGGTCTACGCATCATCGCAGGCTGCACACCCGCTCAGCTCTTCAGGTGCCCCTACCTCAGTGCACCGCAAGTCACCGTCCCGTGGCGGTAGGCCTGTGCCGGCCGCGGTGCATCGGGTGCCACCAACTCTGTGCACCGCAAGTCATCGTCCCGTGGCGGTAGGCCCGTGCCGGCTGCAGTGCATCGGGTGCCACCAACTCTGTGCACCGCAAGTCACCGTCCCGTGGCGGTAAGCCCGTGCCGGCCGTAGTGCATCGGGTGCCACTAACCCAGTGCGCCACAAGTCATGGACCCTTTATGATTGAGTCTCGTGGTGCGGACGCCATCATGGCACCTCCGGCAGTGGAGAATGTGATGTGGTAGGACCCTTTTATTGGCAGGCTCACATGTCCTGTGACGCCTGTGCTGGATGGGTGTGGTGTGGGTGTAAACCAGCCCTCAGGGAGTGGCGGTGGCATGCTGACAACTAGACCAGTGATCAGCAGATCACTACAGGGAAGACCTGGGACATGTAGCTTTGTCGTCCCCCCCCCTGTAAGCGTAAGCGGAGTGGGCTGGGCTGGCGTATGCCAGTCCAGCGTAGGGGTGTGAACAATGAGCCCGGGGCTCTGGGCGTGGTTCAGTTCTGGGCTGGACAAGAAAGTAACTAATGCGTGTGTCTCTGTTGAAGTGTCAGCGCCACCCGGACCGCAATCGGCAATGTTGCACCCTGTGACTCAAGTCCCACAACATGAGCAACATGGACGTAAGGGGGAATCACTGACCCTACATTCATCCATACTTTCATACTTGAATGATCATAGACATGACACATCTGTGTGAATTTGAATGTTTTATTCACATTCAGTGGAGTGTTGAAGCTGGAGCAGTACAGGGCCATGCAAACCCCACTTTACATTGTTGCCCCGTGGAGGGCCAGCCAGAGTCCTTTAGGGAATGACAAGTTCATCGGAAGAGGAAGAGTTCAGTCCGCAGTCTGATTGCTGTGTCCTTGGTAACCAAACAGAATATGGCAGTCCATGTCGAGGTCCAATGTGAGTGTCGCAGAGTGTATCGGGGGACAGTGGAAAGTGATGATGCAGAGGGCAGAACCAAGCAGAAACAGGCCAAATGGCGGAGATGAATGCTACCGCTTCCTTCTTACCACTAAGGCAGAATCATCCGCATCTTCATCCTCTGATGTTTCATGTGCCTCACATGTGGGTGGTGTTGTTTTGTCTGCATCACCGTGTGGCAGTGACACATCAGTGGCCGGAGGTGGATTGTCTGCAGCACTGTGTGTCACTGACATATCAGGGGGCGGAGATGTGGATGTAGAAGCAGCAGCAGCATTCATCGGCACCAGGCCTTGTGGCAGCAATGCCATGATGAGGGTCTGCAGGGCAGGGAAGATCCCAGCTGCATCTCGCTGGTGTGCAGCCGTGGCAGCCATTCTTTCCGCCTGCATCCGCTCCCTGTTCTCCATGATCCTCCGCATGTGTCCCAACTCCCGGCTGACATCGCTGGAGCCACTCTGACTAGACAGTTGTCCTTGTCTCAGAGTCAGGACTCCAGCGATGTCAGCCATGGATCGTTGGAGAGCATGGAGCAGACTGTGGGTGTCCGTTAGGGACTGTAAGTGGTCCCTGATGGGACTTAGACACCCACGTATGGCATCTAGTTTGGCTGCCATGAGGTCGAACCCCACCCGCACCTGATCAGCCATCTTCTCCTGGCACCCTAACACACGGCGTTGGAAGGCCATGTGTTGTTCGTGGGGGTCCTGGGAGACAGCCAGGGTGGTGGGTGCTTCCTGCTGTGTGGTCTGTGCAGGGGGTGAGGTCTCCTCGATGCAGCTGGGCTGCCCTGCTCCTGGAGGTGAGGTGCCGAAGCTGTCCATGAGCTCTTGGAGGGCATCGGTGTCGATGTTGGGGAGGTCCTCTTCGTCATCAGTGACGAGATGTTCGGTCTGCTCTGCAGGAGGTGTTGATTCTCCCTCTGCAATGTGAAGGGGAGATGCAGTTTAACATTGTGTTCACATGTATGTTGACGCATTGTACAAGTTTACATACAGACTGCATGACAATGTACATTGTGACTGTTTGGGAGGAGCTGCCTATTTGATGCGGGACAGTGGACATTTTGACAACATCACGGATGTGTGTTTGTACTTGTACATTATCATCTCACATTTCCCTGCTATGCCAAATGTGATTGGCCAGTTTCTACACACAAGCGGCACCAGTTGTGTCCTCTGTTCTGTTGTGAACGTGTTGCAGCTTGTACCACATTGTTGTCAAAGTTGATGTGCTCTGAATGTTATGTGTGTGTTGTGCATTTTGGGAGAGTCGCCCCTGCAGCTCTGATTTTGCTGCCCCTTATCCCTTTCAGGCGGTGTGCCTTTGACTTCTGTGCTTATACAGTGCTGAGATGTTGCATACTTGGGTAAATTGGGCTCTTGGTGGGAGTTGGGACTCTGGGGCATAGTTTGTCCGCAGATGTGTTGTTGACGTCAGGGGTTGTTTGTGCACGTGGATGTGTCAGAGTGTGACCTGCTCCTTTACGGATGTGGTCCACACTCAGCCACCTCAGTGTCGTGGCGTGCAACATGTCATGATATATTGACTGCAGCCATGCTATTCGTCATGCAGTGTCACTTGCATTGTCAGTGTGGCTCACAGACACGCCGCTTTGCTGGGTTTGGCACATGTGCATGGGTTGGTTATGAGATTGGTGATGTGTAGGAAGGGCCCCCTCTGGGCACATAATCGACGGGGGCCTACTTGCTGTTTCTAGGTGTGCTGCAGTGTGCCAAGGGGATCAGGGACATGATCCAGAGTCCTTGTGGGTGTGCACTGTGCTATACTTAATTGTGCATGTGTGACATTGTGCCCATCTCCCCCGTCCCCCAGTCCCTGGTCGTTACTCACCCTGTTGCTGTTGTGTCAGGTCATGTTGAGCAGTGTCCGGTCCCCCAACTCCTGCCACCGTCTCCACATTGATGACTGTGGACACCATTTCCTCCATCTCATCCAGCTCCTCCTGTGGTGCTGGACTCCCACCTCCAGTCTGCATTGCTGCCTTGTGGTTGTTGCCGAGTTTCTGCTTGGTTTTGCGCTTCACATCATTCCAGCGCCTCTTGAGCTCTTCCATTGTCCTCCTCAGCACTCCGACTGCATTCACCTTGTCCACGATGGACTGCCATATTCCATTTTTTGTTGCCAATGACACAGTGGAGGTGACGAACAGTTGTTGATGGTGTTCTTTCACCTCCGTTATCAGGATTCTGTTTTCCTGCGGACTGAACCGCATCTTCCTCTTCTTCTTCTCCTTGCCCTTCCCTGACCCCGAGGTCCCAGGCTGGTCCCCCGTGGGGCTTGTGGGGTTCTGGTTGTCCTCTGTACTTGCTCCGGCTACCTCCATTGTGCTTCGCAGTTGTTTTGGTTTTGTTTGTGGGTTTTTTTCTGCTTTTATAGTGATTTTTCCCGCCTGACATGTGTGAATTGCAGGCCTGGCGCAGCTTATGGCTGATTTTTTTATCGCAGTTGGGCCCATCGCCACTTTTTTCACGTTCGGCTTTAGATTTTTATCGCCGCCCCGGTAATTTTATCGCGGACATTTGACGCGTTATCGGGAAACTATCGCATGTTACCGCCGTGTTGACAATAGGACGTTAACACAGCGTTATTTTCCCGCGATAGACGGCGATATGAAAAATTGCGTTAACCTATTTTGGCAATGATTATCGCACGTTCTTGAGAATATACCCCTTTGCTTGGTGATGCTCAAATTTGAAATATTCTCTGAAACTCGATTTCCACTTTGTGTGCTTTTTAGTTTTACCAGCAAAACTGTATGGCTATGCAAATTTAGTGGCCATTTCAATGGAAAATGTGCTGTCTGTAAATGACAGTGCAATACCACACCAGTGCTCCCAAGTGCACCACCTGCTACATACCACATCCTTACCACTCTCCTGCTGCATCAGTGTGATACATTTGCTACACTTGTTTTTTGTGTGACAGTTGAATTTTTCACAATCGCTATGAGTTTAGTGATGTACCATTAATGGCAGCACCCCCACTCTGTAAACTGTTCCAGCAGTACTGTTAGGGAGGTGCCAATCTCCAAAACAGGCACCCACGAGGGACTGCATCCAAACACAATCCAAGGGAAATTCTGAGCGACGTCTCAGATTATTTATCCACAACATTTCATGAAATATTGAGAAAAATATGCAAAAATATGTAAAACGCACCAACTGGTATCTTGGATTAAATTTGAACATAAAAGAACACTTTGGGGCATATGTACAAGCCCCTATCGCCACCACAACGTCACCTATAGTGACGTTGTGGTGGCGATAGGGGCTGCGCCTTATGTACAAGGCAGTGTGTGAGAAGTTGGCCTGGTATATGCTGTTCACTAATTAAAGTGGACACCTTGCACCAGGGCAAATCGACTCTTATGGTAGATAGGTTTAAGACAACCTTTTAAAGAAAGCTATCCTAGTGGTAGCTGTGGAGAGCAGCCTTCAGGCTAAGTCTCGGAGGAATGTAAAGCAGCTTGTTTTACCATATAATCTCTTGAATCACCAAATGAAAAGACACCACACAGGTATATATATCAAATATATATGTATTTATTTCTAAATAACTCTCTACTAATCTCTTTATGAGATTAGAAGACAAACATATGCACAAATCAACGTTTCACAATAAGTTAAGCACAAAATATGTCTGGGGCCCTAGGGGCGTACTCAGACCTTATACTAAGTAAGAGACTTAGGGACAACGACTTGCAGGGAGACAAGGCCTAGGGCCTTCAGAAGTGCAGGGGCCTCACGAAACCACCCAAGGCAGGTAAGTAAAGGACCCACGGGGGACGCGTGCAGTGTGGATACACAGGCGCGGATCGCCGTTGACTTCAATGGGGCAAGTCGCGGTTGGAAATAAAGAGTTTTAGGATACTTCGGGAGAACCTACAAGCAAGTCACTTACAGGGTAAGTAGTTCTAGGGCCCACACCCACAGGAGCACCGTAGTGCTGGAGTTACCTCACCCAGGGAAGCCGGGTGCACAGGTGTCCTTTGGTGTCGGGTCGCGGCGTCGTTTTCAATGGCGAACAAAGAAGACTTGCTGCTTGCGGGAGCTGAAGAAGTGTCCGGTGGAATCCAAGCCTGGATTCTGAAGAAGGATGACCTGAAAGCAGAGGGGCCAGTGTTCAAAGTCACTTGGCAGTGACCCGGGGCAAGGAAGATGGATGCCCACCGTCGTCGGTCGCTTCAGGTCGGTTGCGGGTGCCTTGACTCTTCAGCCACGTGGTCCAGGAGGCGTCGACGACGACCAGGAGCTGGATTCGGTGTGTCCCTCGACGTCTGCAGCTGACTGCGGTGTCGGCAACTCGATCGGAGCCAACAAGCCTTGGCAGCCGCAAGTCTTGGGGAGATGGAGAAAAGTCGATGGCGCAGATCAGCAAGGTCTGTGGAACTCACCCAGCAAGGGTAAGTCAGGGCAGGCCTGGAGCAACCAGGGGAGCCCTTTGGTTTTTTTAAGAAGTCTTCTGGGGACCCACAAGCCAGCGGGCAAGGGATCGCAAAGACACCTCGGGCGGAATCACTCAACAGGGGCCCACGGTCACTCGGGACGGTGTAGGCCTCTGATCTTCGGAGGGATTCCTGCTGGAGGTCGGGACCACACGTGGTCCAAAGCACAGGTTCGTAGAACGTTGTGAAGGGGTTGCACTCGACAATAGTGCACGGTACCCAGGGGTCGCGGTTCCTCGTTACTCGTGGGGCCCACTTGCCTCAGCTTCACTGGGGACTCACGATGGCCTGGGAGAGGTCAGGAAATCCACTTCCTGGGCTGCAGGGACTTCGGACTCCGGCGGGAGCGGCGTAGTTTGCGACCGTCGTTGTCGTTTTTGGTGCCTGCCAAGCAGGGGAGTCACTCCTTGACTCCAAGGAGATTCTTCTGTCTTCCAAAGGTAGTGGAACGTCGAAGGGCCAGGATTCTTCTGTAGAGCGTCGTCCAGGGGTTATCTGCTTTGCAATGGCAAGGTTCCCCCTCTTATACTAAAAAGAGGGGATGGACTATCTCTATGACCCCACCTATGGGAGGGTCAAGGGAGGGGGTGGCTACACCCACTTCCCTTTGTCCAGTTTCGCGCCAGAGCAGGGGCAGGTAGCCCCTGAGCTGGTTTGAACTGGCATATGCACAGAGGAGCCTTCTGCTCCCCCAGTGCAGGACTTCAAAGCACTGTAAGAGTGCACCCACCCAGCCCCAATACACTAAACCCTGTCTGGAAGGTGGTTACACCTCCCTGCGACAGGATGCCTATTGTTGGGCTTCCTCCACTGCGAGTTTCGGTCATCAGCAGGAGGGCAGCCCAGTGTCTGTTACTGGTGGCATCCATTTTGTGATGCCAGGGCTCTTTAGGATTCTACCGCGTTTCCACAGCAGGTACATGTCTTATCCTCTAGAAGGGTGGAATGCTACCCCCGCCGCCAAGATTGGCGGGGGATAGTATTCCAAGATGTTTGACACCAAACACGACATGTTTTGATGCAGCCATTCCAAAGTTAGCATTTACCGCGAGGATATAATGCACTTAAGAGTATATGGTTTAACCGCATCCACAAACAGCACCAGAGAATGGACTCTGAGAACTGCAGAGGGGCCCTGCTCATGCAGAGGCACCCCCTCACATAGAAGCCAAGCACCCTGCCCTCAGGATTGATAGGGCCTGCCTTAGGGGTGACTGATAGGTTTATATGTGTGTGCAAGAGAGATATAGGAAACCTATATCTCAGTGAGGGTGCTAGCACCACCTCACCCAGGCTGCAGTAGCAGGCCTGTGGTGTCAGATTTAGACTGCTTCCCAGGGGTGGCATAACATATGCTGCAGCCCCTGGGAGGCCTGTGAAGTACCTATGCCCTTGGTACCTAAGGTACCATATACTAGGGACTCATAAGGCACCACAGTATCCAATCACTAGTGCACCTAGAGTGCACTCCATGTCGTTTAGAGAGAACAGAGAGGCTGGGGCCCTGATTGGCAGGGACCCAGCCAGACTATAGCCAGAAACCAGTGCTAACATCAGAAAAAAGTGGGGGCAACATAAGAGGCAGATCCTACTCTCCTACACAACCCCCCAAACGTAGGGACACTAAACTAACCTTGACCAGTTGAGTCTTCGTGTTCAAAGTGGAAATACCTTGAGAGTCCATCTGCATTGGCATGTTGGGTCCCAGGCCTATGTTCCACTGTATAGTCCATCCCCTGTAGGGAAATGGACCACCTCAAA
This sequence comes from Calotriton arnoldi, assembly GCA_963921515.1. Lineage (NCBI taxonomy): Eukaryota > Metazoa > Chordata > Amphibia > Caudata > Salamandridae > Calotriton > Calotriton arnoldi. The sequence goes on from CAWUFW010005816.1 coordinate 726,084, forward strand.
AGTTTTGGGTTTTCACCTTTCATCTGCTTTAGCCATAGGAGGGGCTTGTGGTCAGTCTGAACTATGAAGTGAGTACCAAACAAGTATGGCCTCAGCTTCTTCAGGGCCCATACCACAGCAAAGGCCTCCCTCTCTATAGCTGACCAACGTTTCTCTCTAGGGGTCAGCCTTCTGCTAATAAAAGCTACTGGCTGGTCTTGACCTTCATCATTCAGTTGAGACAGTACAGCTCCCACACCCAGCTCAGAAGCATCTGTTTGGACAATGAACTTTTGGTGTAGTCTGGACTCTGTAAGATGGGGGCAGTGCACATGGCCTGCTTTAGGTCTTCAAATGCCTTTTGACAGCTAGCTGTCCACTGAACCTTTTTGGCATTTTCTTAGAGGTAAGATCATTCAAGGGGGTCACTATAGATCCATATCCCTTGACAAACCTCCTATAGTACCCAGTCAGGCCTAAGAAGGCTCTCACCTGTGTCTGGGTGGTAGGAGCAACCCATTCCATTATGGTTTGGATTTTGCTCTGTAAAGGCTGAACCTGGCCTCCACCTACAAGGTGGCCCAGGTACACAACCTGACTCTGCCCTATCTGGCACTTGGTGGCCTTGATAGTGAGGCCTGCTTTCTGCAGGGCCTCCAAAACATTTCTGAGGTGGACCAGGTGATCCTGCCAGGAGGAACTAAAGACAGCAATATCATCTAGATAAGCTGAGCAATAAGTTTCCATCCCTGCCAGAACTTTATTCACCAACCTCTGAAAAGTGGCAGGTGCATTTTTCAATCCAAAGGGCATCACCACAAAGTGGTAGTGCCCACCAGGGGTCGAAAATGCTGTTTTGGCTTTTGCATCATCAGCTAATCTGATTTGCCAGTAGCCAGCTGTTAGGTCAAATGTGCTTAGATACTTGGCTGAGGCCAAAGTATCAATCAGCTCATCTGCCCTTGGTATGGGATAGGCATCAGTCCTAGTGACTGCATTGAGGCCTCTGTAGTCTACACAAAACCTCATTTCTTTCTTACCACCCTGGGTATGAGGCTTGGGTACCAGGTCTACTGGGCTAGCCCAAGGGCTATCTGAAGGCTCAATCACGCCTAACTCCAACATTTTCTGGACTTCAGTCCTGATACAGTCCCTGACGTGGTCAGGTTGCCTGTAGATTTTATTCTTGACAGGCAGACTGTCCCCAGTGTCCACCTCATGGGTGCACCAGGTAGTCTGACTAGGGGTCAGGCTAAACATATGTCTAAACTGTTGCAGAACTTGTCTGCACTCAGTTTGCTGATGGTCAGTGAGGCTGCTTGCCAAAGCAACACCATCTACTGACCCATCATCAGGGTTCTGAGAGAGCAGGTCAGGGAGAGGGTCACTCTCCTCCTCCTGGTCCTCATCAGTTGCCATGAGCAAGCCCATGTCAGCCCTGTCAACATATGGCTTTAATCTGTTGACATGAAGCACCCTTAGGGGCTCCTGGGAGTTCCAAGATTCACCAGATAGGTGACTTCTCCCTTCTGTTCAACTATTGTATGGGGGCCACTCCATTTGTCCTGGAGGGCTGCTGGGGCCACAGGCTCCAACACCCACACTTTCTGTCCTGGCTGGTATACAGTCAGCACAGCCTTTGGTCATGCCAAGCTTTTTGCAATTCTTGGCTGGCCTCCAGGTTTTTGGTTGCCTTTTTCATGTACTCTGCCATCCGGGAGCGGAGACCAAGTACATAGTCCATCACATCTTGTTTGGGGGCTTGAGAGGTAACTCCCAGCCCTCTTTACCAAACATAGTGGACCTCTCACAGGATGCCCAAACAGAAGCTCAAATGGGCTGTAACCAACCCCCTTCTGTGGAACCTCTCTGTATGCAAACAAAAGGCAAGGAAGAAGAAGGTCCCATTTCCGCCTAAGCTTCTCTGGGAGTCCCTTAATCATTCCTTTCAAGGTTTTGTTGAAGCGTTCAACTAAACCATTGCATTGTGGGTGATAGGGGTGGTGAACTTATAAGTTACACCACACTCCTTCCACATTGCTTTCAGATATCCTGACATGAAGTTGGTACCTCTGTCAGAAATGACCTCCTTTGGGAAACCCACTCTGGAGAAAACTCCAATGAGGGCTCTTGCCACCACAGGTGCTGTGGTGGTCCTCAGGGGAATTGCCTCTGGGTACCTGGTGGCATGATCCACTACCACCAATCTGTGCCCAGATGCAGTCTGAGGGTCAAGGGGACCAACAATGTCAATCCCTACCCTTTCAAAGGGTACCCCCACCACAGGTAGTGGTATCAGGGGGCCTTTGTTGTGCCACCTGCCTTACCACTGGCTTGGCAAGTGACACAGGAGCGACAAAACTCCTTTGTGTCCTCTGACATATGTGGCCAATGAAAATGTGGAACAAGCCTGTCCCAGGTCTTGTTTTGGCCCAAGTGACCTGCTAAAGGGATATCATGTGCTAAGGTCAAGAGGAACCCCTAAACTTCTGAGGTATTACCAACCTCCTGGTGGCTCCAGGGGCTGGGTCTCTACCCTCAGAATATAGGAGTCCCTCATCCCAATAAACTTTATGGGACCCACTAGCACTCCCAGCAGCCTCAGCAGCAGCCTGCTGTCTGAGGGGTTCAAGAGAGGGGCAGCACTGTTGCTCCTTACTCAGATCTTCCCTAGAAGGGCCCCTGCCCCCAAGAACTCAACCTGGTCAGGTTCAAGTCCCTCTGGGGCAGTTCCTTCTTCAGGTTCTGCTTCACCTCCCTCTGGAAGTGAATCCTTGATCTGAGACAGAGGGGAAGGCACTGCCTTTACCCTACTGCTCCTCCTCTTGGTAAGCATCTGGTCCATTGTTCCAGGATCCAGAGCTGGTTCAGTGTCATGCATTCTTGCTTGTGACCTGGTCACCGCAAATACCTCTGCAGGGATGCCCAACATCTCAGCATGAGTCCATAACTCTACTTCAGACCAGGCTGAAGTCTCTAGATCATTGCCCAATAGACATTCTACAGGGAGGTCTGCACTGACTACAACCTTCTTGAGGCCAGTTACCCCTCCCCAGGAGAAATTCACAACTGCCAGACTATGGTTGGTCTGGACATTGCTTGCATTGGTCACCTGGTACATTTCACCCAGGATGATCTGTCCAGGGTCCACTAGGTCCTCTGCCACCATGGTGACACTAGCACCTGTGTCCCTAAATGCCAAAGCCTGTTTGCCATTTATCAAAGGCTGCTGTTTGTACTTGCCCAGATTACTGGGGCTTACTAGGAAGGACATATCAATGTTTCCCTCACAAATCAGCATTGCCTGAGTGGTCACTCTGACTAGGTCAGAATCCACTTCAGAACCCAGGGTCAACCCTACTACACCCTTATTCTGCATACCACCTCCACCAGTAGCTGAGCTAGGGGGCACAATTGCCTTAGGGGCAGGAGTGGTGGTGGTTTGGTCTTTGGACTTGGTACAATCAGAAGTCCAGTGCCCTTTCTGTTTACAGAATTTGCACCAGGGCTTCTTTTGGCCTTTTCCCTTGTTGGACTGTGACTCCCCACCAGATGCAGATTTTTGGGGCCCTTGTGAAGACTTCTGGTCTTTTGACTTATCCCCACCTTTCTCAGGGCCTTTAGGATCTTGCTTCTTAGTGTCACCCCCTTGGTTCTGGGTTTTCTGCCTCACCCTGGTTCTGACCCATTTGTCTGCCTTCTTTCCCAATTCTTGGGGAGAGGTCAGATCAGAGTCCACCAGGTACTGATGCAACAACTGGTTCTGGCAATTATTTAGGATCTGTTCTCTCATCATCAGATTATACAATCCCTTGAAATCAGTAACCCTACTGCCAACCAGCCAACCCTCTAGAGCGTTGGTTGCACAATCAACAAAGTCAGTCCAGTCCTGAGTCTGTGCCTTCTGGGTATCTCTGAACTTCAACCTGTACTGCTCAGTGGTTAAGCCAAACCCATCTATCAGTGCACTCTTTAGGACCTCATAATCATCAGCATCCTCCTCTCTAACAGTGAGGAGCTTGTCTCTTCCTTTATCTGAAAAGGAGAGCCACAAGATTGCTGCCCACTGCTTTTGGGGGACCTGCTGTACTCTACAGGCCCTCTCCATATCAGTTATCCACTTGTGGATATCATCCCCACTCTGGTAGGGAGGAACAACCTTGCTCAGGTTCCTATGATCAGGAATATATTCTCTGCCTCTAGGGACACTGTTGCTGCCACCAGGGGTTCTAACCCCTCTTTTCTAGAAGCTCTCTGGATCTCCAGGGCTTCCCTATCCAGTGCCAACTGCTTGGTTCTGAGGGCCACTCTGGCTTCCTCATACTGGAGCAGTTTGCACCTTCTCTCAGAGGAGGTCTCTCTTAAGGAAAAGTATGAGCTCCTCTGCTGGACAAATTCTCTGCCAGAGTGATAAGAGTGGTCAGATTCCCTGGAAGGGGATCTGTGCCTCTCCTCCTCTCTGTCAGTTCTCTTAGGGAGAATTCCTCTGTCCTTTTCAGGCCCCTTGGAGCCTGGCCCTTCAATCACAGAGTCTTGGTCATTCTGATTTTCATCATCTGACCCAGATACTATGACTGACCCACCCACTGATTCAAACCCTTTAGCTCCTAGAGCCAATCTAAGGTCATCTGCTGTCAGCAGATCTATCAGGTGTAGTGTTGAGGGACTCTGTCCTAGTCTCAGGTGTCTGTCAACACACATGGCTCTCAAGTCAGAGAAAGCCATGTCCTTATACTGAGGCTGAGTGGATCCACTGGGTCCACCCCTTAAGGACATTCTAGTGTTGTGCAGTGTTGTACTACCTACACTAGTTTGTGGCCTACTGATCCTAGCTTGAGCTGTGGAAAGGGTGTGCTATCCCTTGGCACACAGCTCTAAGTTCAGTAGAACTTATTGATACTAAGCTTGACTTTATATGTACCTTGAGTACCTATAATGGTTTTCAGTTAGTAATTCAAATAGAGATTTTCTGGTAAAACAATGGCAAGCTGGAATCCCACACGCTGCCCACCAATGTGAGAAGTTGGCCTGGTATATGCTGTTCACTAATTAAAGTGGACACCTTGCACCAGGGCAAATCGACTCTTATGGTAGATAGGTTTAAGACAACCTTTTAAAGAAAGCTATCCTAGTGGTAGCTGTGGAGAGCAGCCTTCAGGCTAAGTCTCGGAGGAATGTAAAGCAGCTTGTTTTACCATATAATCTCTTGAATCACCAAATGAAAAGACACCACACAGGTATATATATCAAATATATATGTATTTATTTCTAAATAACTCTCTACTAATCTCTTTATGAGATTAGAAGACAAACATATGCACAAATCAACGTTTCACAATAAGTTAAGCACAAAATATGGCTGGGGCCCTAGGGGCGTACCAGACCATATACTAAGTAAGAGACTTAGGGACAACGACTTGCAGAGAGACAAGGCCTAGGGCCTTCAGAAGTGCAGGGGCCTCACGAAACCACCCAAGGCAGGTAAGTAAAGGACCCACGGGGGACGCGTGCAGTGTGGATACACAGGCGCGGATCGCCGTTGACTTCAATGGGGCAAGTCGCGGTTGGAAATAAAGAGTTTTAGGATACTTCGGGAGAACCTACAAGCAAGTCACTTACAGGGTAAGTAGTTCTAGGGCCCACACCCACAGGAGCACCGTAGTGCTGGAGTTACCTCACCCAGGGAAGCCGGGTGCACAGGTGTCCTTTGGTGTCGGGTCGCGGCGTCGTTTTCAATGGCGAACAAAGAAGACTTGCTGCTTGCGGGAGCTGAAGAAGTGTCCGGTGGAATCCAAGCCTGGATTCTGAAGAAGGATGACCTGAAAGCAGAGGGGACAGTGTTCAAAGTCACTTGGCAGTGACCCGGGGCAAGGAAGATGGATGCCCACCGTCGTCGGTCGCTTCAGGTCGGTTGCGGGTGCCTTGACTCTTCAGCCACGTGGTCCAGGAGGCGTCGACGACGACCAGGAGCTGGATTCGGTGTGTCCCTCGACGTCTGCAGCTGACTGCGGTGTCGGCAACTCGATCGGAGCCAACAAGCCTTGGCAGCCGTAAGTCTCGGGGAGATGGAGAAAAGTTGATGGCGCAGACCAGCAAGGTCTGTGGAACTCACCCAGCGAGGGTAAGTCAGGGCAGGCCTGGAGCAACCAGGGGAGCCCTTTGGTTTCTTTAAGAAGTCTTCTGGGGACCCACAAGCCAGCGTGCAAGGGATCGCGAAGACACCTCGGGCGGAATCACTCAACAGGGGCCCACGGTCACTCGGGACGGTGTAGGCCTCTGATCTTCGGAGGGATTCCTGCTGGAGGTCGGGACCACACGTGGTCCAAAGCACAGGTTCGTAGAACGTTGTGAAGGGGTTGCACTCGACAATAGTGCACGGTACCCAGGGGTCGCGGTTCCTCGTTACTCGTGGGGCCCACTTGCCTCAGCTTCGCTGGGGACTCACGATGGCCTGGGAGAGGTCAGGAAATCCACTTCCTGGGCTGCAGGGACTTCGGACTCCGGCGGGAGCGGCGTAGTTTGCGACCGTCGTTGTCGTTTTTGGTGCCTGCCAAGCAGGGGAGTCACTCCTTGACTCCAAGGGAGATTCTTCTGTCTTCCAAAGGTAGTGGAACGTCGAAGGGCCAGGATTCTTCTGTAGAGCGTCGTCCAGGGGTTATCTGCTTTGCAATGGCAAGGTTCCCCCTCTTATACTAAAAAGAGGGATGGACTAGCTCTATGACCCCACCTATGGGAGGGTCAAGGGAGGGGGTGGCTACACCCACTTCCCTTTGTCCAGTTTCACGCCAGAGCAGGGGCAGGTAGCCCCTGAGCTGGTTTGAACTGGCATATGCACAGAGGAGCCTTCTGCTCCCCCAGTGCAGGACTTCAAAGCACTCTAAGAGTGCACCCACCCAGCCCCAATACACTAAACCCTGTCTGGAAGGTGGTTACACCTCCCTGCGACAGGATGCCTATTGTTGGGCTTCCTCCACTGCGAGTTTCGGTCATCAGCAGGAGGGCAGCCCAGTGTCTGTGACTGGTGGCATCCATTTTGTGATGCCAGGGCTCTTTAGGATTCTACTGCGTTTCCACAGCAGGTACATGTCTTATCCCTCTAGAAGGGTGGAATGCTACCCCCGCCGCCAAGATTGGCGGGGGGTAGTATTCCAAGATGTTTGACACCAAACACGACATGTTTTGATGCAGCCATTCCAAAGTTAGCATTTACCGCGAGGATATAATGCACTTAAGAGTATATGGTTTAACCGCATCCACAAACAGCACCAGAGAATGGACTCTGAGAACTGCAGAGGGGCCCTGCTCATGCAGAGGCACCCCCTCACATAGAAGCCAAGCACCCTGCCCTCAGGATTGATAGGGCCTGCCTTAGGGGTGACTGATAGGTTTATATGTGTGTGCAAGAGAGATATAGGAAACCTATATCTCAGTGAGGGGTGCTAGCACCACCTCACCCAGGCTGCAGTAGCAGGCCTGTGGTGTCAGATTTAGACTGCTTCCCAGGGGTGGCATAACATATGCTGCAGCCCCTGGGAGGCCTGTGAAGTACCTATGCCCTTGGTACCTAAGGTACCATATACTAGGGACTCATAAGGCACCACAGTATCCAATCACTAGTGCACCTAGAGTGCACTCCATGTCGTTTAGAGAGAACAGAGAGGCTGGGGCCCTGATTGGCAGGGACCCAGCCAGACTATAGCCAGAAACCAGTGCTAACATCAGAAAAAAAGTGGGGGCAACATAAGAGGCAGATCCTACTCTCCTACACAGTGTTAAGTCACTTAACGTGGCATAACTCTGCCTTGTACATAAGGCCCCCTTTCACGCTATGGTTAGCGTGAAAGGGGTGGGCAGTGGGTGTTGCTTTGGGCGTTCCACTGCAACACCCATTAATTTTGACGCTGCCCCCTATGTACAAGGGTGGCGTACACAGGAGCCAGCGCCAAAATTAAGACCACGTAAAAACTGGTCTTAAGGTGGGGAAACACATTATTTCTCCTCGTTTTTGCTTTTTCCATGTGTGCTGCCTTGTGCAGCACACATGGAAAAATCAAAATGCCATAGTTTGTTTATGTACAGGAAGGTGTCCCTTCCTGTACATAAACAAACTTTTTTTTTTAAATGCCATTTTGTCACTTTCATGTCACTTTCATGTGTGCTGCATTATTTAGCGCCATCGCAGGGGGAAACGCAAGGCTGCACCATATCGTTGTAAATATGGTGCAGCCTTGCGTTTCAGAAGTGGAGGAGAGAGACGTTAAGCCAGGAAGACTAACGCCTCTCTCCTCCACTTCCTTGTACATATTCACCCTTGAGTTCATATGTAATGCAAGGTACCATCAAAAGACTGGTTAAAGGAGAAAATATCTCACTGCCGTGATTTCACAGCTCCTATCATACATTTTCTGCTCAAAGATACGGCCTGAGAAAGAAAATTACTTATTAATGTTTACACCTGTATAATCTTTGAAAGTTTTATGAAAAGATCATAGCACAAAATACGTGATATCACACATTTTCAACCAGATTGTTGCTAGGGCTAGTCCTGTGCCCTCTATTTCACATAGAGTGAAGGGCCTGCATTTCATATATCAAAGACGCAAGGTAATAGGAATAAGTGTGGATTTGAGGGGGAGAAGAACAGAGCGGGAGTGCGAAGGGCGCCAAGGTGCAGCCTGTGACAAACCTGTCAAAATCAGACTCCTCGAGCTATGGTCCTATGAGCTCTTGTGTGATTCTGGGGATAGGTGAACAAACGTGACTCTTCATAGAGAAAACCTCTTCATTTACCCATCTCGCCATAGTGACCACCCCAGATCGAGCCCCAGACTTGTCCTATGAAAAGTCTTTTTTCTGCCCTTTTCTTGACCTGGTCAGTCAGTGACTGATCCTGCGTAGTGCACAATCACCCACAGATCCCCTGCATGCATTTATTTTCCTCGGTCGATATGTTTTTTATAGGTAGAGCGAATCTTGAACCGACCCCAGGCTTGCTTTTCTCTAATGTTTGTTATTTCAAATATTTTATTATCCGTTTATTGATTTTCACAGACTTGAAATTGTTATTTTTGCCTCGTGCGGCAGTTTAGCCAATGTAGTTGTTACCCTCCACCACTTTAACGGAGAAGATGAATCTCAGTCTTTTACCAAATTACCAAGAAGCGTACTCATATGATTTGGTAGGTGTTTAGAGTGGACCATAGCCCTGACCAGTTTCTAAATTCTTCATCATCCCTTTTATTTATTTATTTTATTTTGAAGGTTTTTTATAGCACGAACAAGACCCTGGCGGGTATCAGAGCGCTTCACACATGTTAAAGAACAGAGACATATACAATCACTATACTTAAGGTGGTTCTGCCATTACCCCTCCCAGTGGTTCTCGGGTTTCTACACCATACCCTTCTTGTAGTGCAGACATTTAGAGCCCTGTCCTGGATTGCTCTCAGCAACACAAACACACACAGAGTATGCAATGTGCTTCGTTTCTCCGTATCCTCACTCCTTCTCTGCATCTGAGTACTGCAGCTGCGTGCCCTGCCGTGTCCTCCACAGGAAGTAAACAAAGTGAGCACCACAAAAGCTCCTTGATGACCATACAAACATGGATTGACAGCCAACATGTAATGAGCTTGACCCAAACCAGAACCAGCATCTACAGCCAATCTCAGGCTGTCTTGGGGTTGGGGCAGGAGATAGAGTCACTTTCTTTCCCTGAAAGACGCAGCTCTACTGCCAGCCCCCCTCTGATTGAACATTGTTAGTCAGGAACGAGCGATTGGCAAGAGCCGTCTTTGGCATTACCAAGCGCCGCAGCACCTGGGCACTGTGTATCCGATTATCGGTGGGCCTGGATGTTGCTATTTATTTCTTTAGCATGTTTCTATAGCTCTGCTTTGCTGAGATGCATTCGCGTTTAACATGTATCATTAGAGGTTACAGTTATCGTAACATATGGAAAATTGCTCTAGAGACCTTCACATACTATATAGATTTGACAAATTTAAAAAAAATAGAATTCGAAGAGACTGTCCTTCTACTTACTATACATTGTCAGCAGTTTCCAGCAGGACAAGAGCTTTGGGTGGGTTCTGATTGGGTGGGGGGGGGTAAGGTGTTCCAAGGTTGACTGCAGTGGGGGTGATTCAGTGCAGTAAACATTTCAATTTTGGGGATGTTAGAAGTAGGCTGTCTTTGGTACATGGGTGCCTTATCTCCCTGCAGGTGGCCCCAGCTTCTGTTATATTTCACAACTTGTCCAACTAAACCCTACTGTCATCTATCACTTTGATGGCTAGAAGGGTCCACGGGGAAAAGGGGAAGGGAAAGAATCACTCCAACCAGTAATACAGCAATCCTGGTGAACCGTCATCGACCTGTTTGAACAATAGACAAATAAAGGACATTTTAAATACATTTACTAATCTGAATAATGACAATACCATAGTCTCGATTGTACACCTCTAGTAAACTGAAGTATTTTTCATGACTGTGTATCTCTACAAACATGTTTCCCGTCAAAGAATAGCAAGAGACTAGCTTATTTTTCCTGAATATCCTAATACAAATGGGATAAAGTAACCCCTGCCATATATTATAAGGATATTGCTAGTCACTGAGGAGTTCCTTTAGAAAGTTATGGAACTATGAGGTGACATGCAATATCCTTATAGTGTACGCCTGGGGGTATTTTATTACTTGTAATAAAAATCTTTGGTGTCTTGCTATTTCACAATCATTGCAGACAACAAGAACATAAGCAGTATCTCTACTGTGAAATTAAACATACCAAAAAGCAATTCATTTTTTTTGCAAAATAGACATGAAAATCAGTGCAATGTAAGTTACGTTAAAACATGCTATGGCTCAGACTGCGTAAAAAGAAGCAGAGATTCTATTTTTTGTACAATGACCTATAGTGTGGAAAAAATAAACATGTTGCCAGAAATCTAATTTCTGCTTTCGAGAGAAAGATGTCAGAAGAAAGAAAAGCCAGTTCCTGGTGTACCTGTTAAACTGCGCTGTAATTATGACCTGCCTATGAGCCTGTTGGCTCCCAGCAGGCGTTGTGACGTCAGAACTCAGCTGTGATAAGTTATTACTGTTGAGCAGCTATGTGATTTCTTTAATACAGGCAACTGGAAATGTCGCAAGTGGCCTGTAGAAAGAAATTATAGACAGGCTTTCTTAAAGTGATTTAAGGCTCCCATGTATTACACAAACAAACAAATAGACTGAATTAACTCCCTACCTTGTGGAATATTCAGACTAATTGATTAATGTATGTTACAGGGTCTTTTGATTATCCCAGTAAGATCAAAAAGCATCCAGATTACCTCATCAAAATGTATGCAGGTTATGCCAACCACATTTGAGTGTTAGTTCAAATATTTCCTACCGGATCATGAACTGAAAGCAAGGTAAATGAGTAACGGTATCCAACTGATCTCCCAAAATAGAAAGCATAAAATAATGTACGGTTTATGGAAAGGATATATTTCACCATGTAGAATCCAAGCACTGGTTCTACACTGGACAGGGCAAACACAAGGAGATGATGGACGGAGTGCTGAAACTTTTCAAACACTCACCCCCAGTCACAGATCTGGGTTGAATCCATCATCATTCTTTAGCTCACTTTGCCACCCCCGTTCAGACACAGCTATATGCAAATCAGTCTCGACCCTGTGCCTCATGGGAACAGTCGGGACCGAACTGCCAAGCCATGTCTTCCCTGGACCGGAATCAAGCATCCTGGGACCGGTTTCGGGCTAACAGCCCTCATCAGCCAGGCTAGCTTGAATCCAGTGGCAAAGTGAGCAAGGGACCTACGTCTGGGCATACCCTGCCAACTTAGGGCGAACAAAGCAAAAACAAGGAGATGATGGACGGAGTGCTGAAACTTTTCAAACACTCACCCCCAGTCACAGATCTGGATTGAATCCATCATCATTCTTTAGCTCACTTTGTCACCCCAGTTCATGTGGGAATCAGTGTGCCTATAATGGAGCCACCACCACGGTGGTTGTACTGAAGACAATGAAGATTTGACCACCTTGTCCTATAATTTCTGTAATTTCTAGGCAAAGTTTTTTGTTTTTCAATAGCCAACGCTCTAATCTGAAGCTTGTTAGTTAAAAATTAACCCACAGCCCTGTTGCATTGGTTTTTTTTCCCAGTGCCTGGGGGTCATTTCTTTTATTTCCTGTTTGGGACCACCATGTTTTCCCTGGCAGTCTTGAATAGGAAAAATGTGTGAAGGATCAATTGCCTTCTATGGGGAGGATGATCCGATGCACAATGACTGATACAGGGGCAGCTCCTCCGTTATGGCGGAGGAGCGTCGCCCCTCTGCTCAGAGCCAGGAGTTAAAAAAATAAAATATAATAAAACTATTTATTACCATTTTATTTTTCCCTGGCTAAGCCGAGTGCCCCGAGTCTAGGGTGGGATGGGGCCACACTCTAGGATAGGAGCAGGGAGGAGGAGAGTTGTGCACTATACGTTTGCATGTCGTTTTGGCCGTCCGTCTTAGGCTGGCCAAACCGACATGCGCACTTACATTTCCCCAACCAGCTGTCTTGTACAGCTGGGCAGATAAAAGGCACAGATCGCAGTGCCTGAGCGAGTGTTAGTTCAGCCCGCTCAGGCCAATCCCGGCGCTGCTCTCATGCAGCATGAAAGCAGAGTCTGGATTGGGTGGGGAGTCTGGGAGCCAGTGCAGTGCAACGCGATGCTGGAAGAAGCTGGCCTACAGTGGCGGCAGCAGCATGTGAGTCATTTTTTTAATATATGTCTCCTCCCCGCACCGCACTGCGCGCTGCCCCACCACTTTGTTTTTTTTTAGCAGCCACCACTGGACTAATAGCCATGCGGCAGACGGGCTGGCTGTTGCCCAAAGGTTTCTTCTAGAAGAACATAGAGGAAATTTGCTGCTTTTTGGCAGATGCCCCACATCTACCAAACTCTAAATTAACCCCAAAAGGCTTCTCCAACCCTTGTAGTCCAATGATCTAGAATCCTCTAGCAGTAGGCATAACAAACCAGAGAACCCCGAGAAAAATTCTGTCACTCCGTATGTTTCTGTGTATATATTTACATATGTATTTTTGCATGTGAAAACACTGTACAGATAATGGTTGGGTATATGTGTGTGTTTCAGTATGGGTACAGACATATTGGTTTATAAGTACAGGAGTACTGTCGTGTGCATAAATGCATAAACGGTTGCTGTAGACACATTCAATTTTCTTTTCTTTAGATCCCCGCTCCCCCTATTGATTTTCCCTCCCTGTGCGCCTCTGTTGCCTCACCTCCTGTCAGGCGCCCTCGTCACTCTCCTGCAACGCAAGCAAATTAATTAGCTTTTGATTAGACCTTTGTAGAACAAACTGAAAGCGCTGATAAAGAGCATCTGAGGGCAGCCTTCCCCGTGTTCTGGCGATTTCTATCAACCCCGGCACCTCCTGCCTTGTGTGTGCCTGTGTCCCCCTGACACACCAGTACCTGGCATGGAATGTGTGCGGTTCCTGTTCACATACAAGCCCTTCTTTAAACTGAGGCAGATTTACAGCTTTCTGTAATCCACAAACAGTGGTAGTTGTAGGCCTACAAAGCTAGTTTACTGGCGTACTGTGCCTGTAAAGTTGCATCAGCCACGGGTTTCTTGGCACACTACTTGCAGTGCCTTGTGCATTTTTACACATTGCTATTTCCGGCTGCTGAATTGGACCATTCCACGCTCTGGAAAGGCAGTCGCCTGTCCAATTGCAGTTTCTATCGGAAAAACATTCTAGTAAAGCATTCTTCCCTAAGGGCTGGACGGGCCTTTTATTCCACCTGGCATTGGAGAGAGAGAGAGAGGAGAGAGAGAGAGACGAGAGAGAGCGCAAGGGAGAGAGAAGGAAAAAAGAGAGAGAAAGAATGGATGCATGGATGGAAAGTGACAGGTTACACGAGGAGCACGGGCGTCAATTCACCAAAATGCCAGGGGAAGTGGAAGGGACATCACACACCTTTTGCATTTACTTTGACTCACACACACATGCTTAAACATACACACACATTCACGCGTTCCCTCTCAGATAAACACACTCACTTGCAAGCATGCATACAACATACATTTAAAAGCATTTTTTACTTACTTTAGCTGTCAGATAGTGTCATATTCCAGCTCATTATACTTCCTTTTTTATTACTCTAATAGTGAATATTATTATTCACTATTTGTGGAATGAAAAATTTGACAGAAAAGCAGGAAAATGGAGCTTCAAAGGACATCCATTAGGATGAGTTGCCCCTGCGTTCCAGGCACTGATTTTGCCACCTCTGAGGCCAGGGGTCGCTAAGGCAGTGCCAGGGGTTGCAAGGGGCACGCCAGGGGTCGCACCCTTTCAATGACGTCCGTGGCGAGGAGCCGAACAGAGCAAGGCTGGATTGAGCATTTTTGCCAGGGATACTTTTGGTTCCACAAAGAATAGGTACCGAAGCAAACACAAGAAGTACGTATAGTTAAGATAAATCAAAACAGGTACTCGGAAGTGAAAAAAACTTGTAAGGTCCGAAGCGTTCTTCTTTCCTCACGGATGATTTTATTGTTCTAAGTTTTCAATATCTTGGAAAGTAAAGAGACAGAAGCAGCTTACTTTTGGTTCCCCCATTCCAGTCTTCCCTACGGAGAAATCCCTTCCCCAACTTCTTCTAGATGTTTCCATTCCTATTCCCACCCTGAAAGTGATTTACTCCATTCCTTTTCAAAACAAATCTCGGACCTTTACTAAGGTGGTAAATGTCAGAGAGGAGGTTGTGAATGTCCACAAACTCATGAGATTGTTCACAAGCTCACAAAGCTAACCACACACTGGAATGCTTACTTCCCCTCATGTGGGATGCACACCTCTGTAACTGTATGCAGCTGTGATGTACAATTCCGTGGGTGTAAATGGATTTACAGCTCGCAAGCACCATTTTGTGGATACTCAACAGGTTTACAGCCACACATTTTCTTTTATGGCCAAAATGGCTTTGTGAATTTGTCCCACATATTGAGCACTGACAGAATGTGAGATGATGTGTGTGTTTGCACACTTAGGCGTGCACCTGTGCCTGTAGGATGTGACACTGGTTGCCTGTGAATGTGTGTTCAGTCAAGGGTGCTTCTGCCACAACAGACTCTGACGTGAACTGTGTGTTTATTACCACGTATGCTTCAGCACCGTCAAAGTGTGAAACAATTCATGCTTCTGTGTATATACTATCAGCCGTGTACCTACCTCCATAGTCTCAGACACGGTATATCTGTAGGAGTGTTTGGTGGTTTTGCCTCAAGTAGTAAAAATGTCGGTAGTGTTTATTGCCACAGGATAAACACATTCATGTCAATATCAACATGAGATCGTTTTCAAATTTCTTGTCTTCTCAATTATTTTTCAACATTTTCTCATGAAGTAATAAAAGATCACTACATCTCTAAATCACATTAAAACATGCCCTGCTGCATATTGTTTTTCACTTAAAGCTATAAAGAATAGACAAACAAATGCCTAATTCGGAGACTGCTGGTGGAAAAGGTTTGGACTAGTCGGTGGCTCTTTGCTTACTTTCGGTTCCTAAGACCAGGATTTATTCCTGGTTCGGTAGTAGATCAGACATCAGGTGAGACCCCTCTAGCCCTATTTGTTTTTTTTATCAAGGCTCTTTAGTACTGTGCAAATGACATGTTACCACCCCATCGCAACTCCTGGATTCAGACAACTTCGCACAAACACAAGGAGGTTCAATGTACAGAACCTAATGTACAGAACATGCTTCAGGTACGATACATGTGTCCTCCAGGCGTCATTTGCGTGATGCACAAACATTTATTGTACAGTATATCCTGCCCTGTTTATGGTGCTTGCTATCATTTTTCACAGTGATCCTTTTCAAAGCCTGTACATCAATTTGCACCGATTGCGTCTCCTCTTGACGTATGTTTCTGTTATTTCTGTAGTGTTAAATATATGCACTAGTGCCTCGCCTGGAATGAGTTGGTTGGATTATTAAAAGGCTGTTTTTGAGATATTTTGATGAGTTTTCCTCTTTTTGCCTTTTTTTGATTTGCAAATCTTGTTAGGGATTTTTAGATGATTTTAATTGTTACTTATGTTCAGGGCTCCCGGTTTTATGGTATTTATTTTTTTAACACTTCCATCTGTATTTATCCATATTTATTTTTGGGCCATTTTATCTGTATTTATTTATCCATACTTATTTTGTGTTTGCAGATAAATAAAGTTGTAAAACGACACATTTCCATATTTATTTAACTGATAGACGCACAGTTATACTTAGATGTCTGTTGAGTTTTACTATTTAAGCTGCCAAATATTACATAACAATACATCCACTGGTAAATATTAGCATCATACCAAAATATATGTTGACATATGTGAATTTTTAAAGAAATTTCATCCTGTTTTTTAACTTCCCCTGCTGTCCATCTGCTCAGCTGTTGGGCTATAATTCATGAAAGACAGTATGGCGAGTCACTTAAAAGAAGCCCAGTTTTCTGTATTTTATCCACTTTTGAAAATACATGCAGACAGAAAACACATTGTTTTCTGTCTGTATTTATCTGTAAAAATCTGTAAAAACGGAAAACTGGGAGCCTTATTTATGTTTTGATCAACGGTTGAGATTCCTTTTACCCTCCCCACTCCCCCGTCCCCCTTTTGCCTGTGATATTCTGCTTTTTCATCCATCTCTCAACATGCATTTACTTATCTCTTCTCTGCACTGCATTAGGCTATTAATCCTTGCATGCACCCGGACCTTTAGTGGAGGCTGCGCTTGGGCCCACACTATTTAAAGGGAGAGGTGAGGGTATTTCAAGAGCCCCTTATGCCTGCCTGCGTCTTTGAACTACTGTTATTTTCCTTCACACGTGCTCTGGTACTTCACGGTCGGGCATGCCCCTGTGAGTGGAAAGTGTGGCATGATGGGTTTCCGAGCTCACCCAAGCTCTGTGCTCTCTCTTTTTTTTTAAATCTGTTTATTGCTTTTTGGTTCAGTTTCTTTTACACACTTACAAGCTTTGGGACGTCAATGAAATTTTTCATCATACTATGACAATGCAAACTTACTTCAGGATTGGATGTTATAACAAGAGCAGGAGTATCAGGACTGGCTGTGGCGGTCGGGTGCTCTCTTCTACCCTCTGTGGTATCGGGGTGCATATCCGTATGGATTCTGTAGTTGGCAGATGTATTCTATCTGTCTATGTGATACGAGGTGCCTGCTTAGGTGTTGCATTGTTTCCCTGTGAGATGTCGGGGTGCCAGGCCCTCCTCTCCCCTCGACTCCTGATCCTACTCCTTCTCATTGCCTGTATGTGCTGGTGGATGTAATTAGATTTCTGCTCGGCTGAGTGGATTAAATCTGCAAAGGATCTCACAGCTGCTGCTGTTCTAGTGAAGACACAATTTCAGTACTTGCTCGCCTGGAGCTCTTTTCAGATTTTCCTGTGGGTACCTTTCAAAGCAATAGACTGCTTTGGTTCTGGGGTTGTTACGTGTGATTGCTCAAGGCAGGAATTTCTAGGGTTATGATGTGTATCGCTGTTAATGTATTACTTTCTCCGGATGCGGTGCTGTGTGTGGCTGTCTTATAAAACAAGGTCGGGTTAAAGAGTTGGGTGTGACTATCCATACATGGCCAACTGGGGTTGTGTTGACTGCCCATGTTATCATTTGCTGCAACTATGAGGCTGGCCAAGGCTGAAAAAAGTATGATTTCCTGGTTGTCAAGAGGCTGGGAGTCCCTATCTGATGTTGCCTGCAAGGAGTATGGCGAGATACGGGCTTGTGTATTGTTACTCCTGCGTATGGCCAGAGAGAATGCCACAACTGTCTTCAATCCTTATAGTGTGGATGCCAGTATTCACGAAAAAAGCGTCGGAATGTGAAAATTCTGGGAGCAACTCTGGCCAGTAGGTCAGTGGTGCATGGCTGTTCAACAAGGGTGTGTGGTTGCTTGCTAGTACCAATTTCAGCCATATTGAAACAGAGTGGATGCTTTACCACCTTATGGTGTATCTGCTGAGTAATTATGATAGTCTTGAAATGGAAGCCACCTTTTCACCCTTGATTTGAATCTGTAGATGAGTAAAGCACTTGTGAGGAGCTTGAGAAGAACACCGGTGAGCTCCTTTGAATCGATGTATATAGGAACACTGATTTTATGACATACTTCCTGTCTCAGACGTACAAAAGGAGACACTACTCGCAGTCTCCTAACATTACAATGTGAAAACATTGTTCAGCCAAGCAAGTCACGTTCTCCCATCAGAGCAATGCTGAGCTGCCTCTATTGCTGCAGTTCCCTTGTGTTGGAAAGAATGGAGAATGGTGAACGCTACTGTCAAAGGTTACAAACGGTCAGTTGCTTGTTTCAATGTTTGCTGCTGATCAGCCTGCTTTCTCAATAAGGACACCTAAGTCGATGACAACTCTCTAATCATCTATGGTTACATTTCTATATCCATGATCATCATGTGTCATTTAAGTTTGGTTCTTCTGGTTTTGCTAGTAAAAGTGTGAGTTAACCTTTACATAAACCTCAGATTAACTTAGTGGTTGTATGGTTAACCTTTACATGAAGTGCCATTGAGAGGATCAGGGTCCCAACACCCCAGAAAGATATGGGTATTCTTCCCTATTGTCTAGTTATAGGTCCTGCTTGACTCTAAGGGAGGGTCATCAGCTTTTGTGTGATCATATCCCTGAGAGTAGTGTTGTGAAGATGCATGTGATTGTCCAATGCATGACATATTGGGTTGTGTTCCGGTACATGAATGTCTAAGATACGGCGAGCTGGGTTTGTTGAGCCATGTGTGACTGTCTAAGGGATGAATAGCGGTACGTTAAATTGAAATTCAATCAAAGTTTTGTGAAGGGTTCAAAATTTACAGATTCAGGTTGTGAAGGTTGTCACCTCTGCACATCATTCCTTGTGTTTAAAATTTACATCACAAAAAAACTTTTGTGGGGAATTTTTCAAGCAGAATTCTGTTGCAAAAAGTAGACTCTGGATTGGGGGTGATTCCATTATCAAGGGTTTGCTAGGTAACACACTTTAAACTTTATAAAGATGTAAGGATTGTCACTTTAGCAAAAACTTTTCTGATTTTAATTTGCAGCACAAAGCGATACCAAAGGGGATGATGGACGGAGCGTTCGAGCAAATCAAACACTCACCCCCAGTCAACTGATCTGGGTTTAATCCATCATCATTCTTTAGCTCACTCCACCACCCCAGTTCAGACATGGCCATATGCAAATCAGTCTGACCCTGTGCCTCATGGGAACAGTCCAGCCCGAACTGCCAAGCCATGTCTTCCCTGGGCCGGAAACAAGCAACCTGGGACCGGTTTCTGGCTAATCAGCCGTCATCAGCCAGGCTAGCTTGAATCCAGTAGCAGAGTGAGCAAGGGACCCACGTCTGGGCATACCCTGCCAACTTAGGGCGAACAAAGCGATACCAAAGGGGATGATGGACGGAGCGTTCGAGCAAATCAAACACTCACCCCCAGTCAACTGATCTGGGTTTAATCCATCATCATTCTTTAGCTCACTCCACCACCCCAGTTCAGACATGGCCATATGCAAATCAGTCTGACCCTGTGCCTCATGGGAACAGTCCAGCCCGAACTGCCAAGCCATGTCTTCCCTGGACCGGAAACAAGCATCCTGGGACCGGTTTCTGGCTAATCAGCCGTCATCAGCCAGGCTAGCTTGAATCCAGTGGCAGAGTGAGCAAGGGACCCACGTCTGGGCATACCCTGCCAACTTAGGGCGAACAAAGCGATACCAAAGGGGATGATGGACGGAGCGTTCAAGCAAAACAAACAATCACCCCCAGTCAACTGATCTGGGTTTAATCCATCATCATTCTTTAGCGCGCTGCATCGCCATTTGGCGATGCAGCGCGCAATGTAATTCGTTTTATTTATTTATTTATTTATCTACTTAACTCCGTTCGGCCGTATGCCGGAGTTTACTAACCCCCACCCTGCCCCTCCCCCGCCCCGCCTCACCGCCGCACATCACTCCCTCGAGGAGCCGCCACTGCAGAGGATTGTCATTTAACATCAGTTTTTCGACAAGTGTTGCTTTATTTGTTCGCTTTAATTTCCATGATACCCTCTACCTTGCCACCTCCTGCAGAGTTTAAGTCTTGAGCTCCAGATGAGCCAAGCGTGCTGTAGGAAACTGCGCCTTATGACTGTCCACCAGGAGCCCTTCCTTTGGAGCTGTGTCAAAACAATAAGGCCCTGATTAGGAGTGGATTGGTGTTTTCCGCCCCTGCATAGAATTAAGAGCTGAATGTTATTTATCCAACTCTTGGTTACATTTTGATAGGTCAAACCTGCTGGAATTTAACAGAGGAAAAGTACATGGCATTTACCGTACCATGGGGGGATATTCACAAGAACGTGTGCTAAATATCACCAGAAAATGTTAACGCAACTTTACACATTGCAGCCTATCACAGGAAAATAACCCCGTGTTAACCTGGAATTCACAACACGGCGGTACCATGCGATAGTCTCCCGAAACCGCGGCCAATGTCCGTGATACAACCACCTCGACGGAGATAAAAACACAAACCCCAACACCAAAAAACATGCAGTGAGCCCATTCGCGAGGAGGAAAGCAGCGATAAGCTGCGCAAGGCCCGCAACACATATACGGCATGCGGGAATAAGCACAACAAAAGCAGGAAAAAGAAAGACAAACCAAACAGAAAACAGCGAAGCACAATGGAGGCAGTCGGAGCCAGCACACAACCCCACAAGCACCATTGGCAACAAAACATTAGACATGGCAGGCCATCGTGGACAAGGTGAATGCAGCCCGAGAGCGGAGGAGGACAATGGCAGAAAACCAGAACAGCTGGAATGATGCGAAACGCACAAACAAGCACAAACACGCCAACAACCACAAGGCAGCAATGCACACCGGAGGTGGGAGTCCAGCGCCACACCAGGAGCTGGATGACATGGAGGAAATGGTGTCCACCACATCAGTCTGGAGTTGGTGGCAGGACTCGGGGCCCGGAAACTGCTTAAAATCACAACAGCAACAGGGAGAGGAACCACCAGGGACTGGGGGTACGGGGGGAGATGGCCAAATGGCACACATGCACAATTAAGCACAGCACAACTGCAGACAAATCATGCCCAAGAGGAACAACACCAACCAAGAGCACAAGTCACACAAGTCGGCAATATCACACCACTGAACAAGCACAGAAGTGAAAACCACACTGCCTGAAAGGGAGAAGGGTGAGCCAAATCTGAGCTGAAGGGACATCTCACACACAATGCAGCACACACACATAGGAAGCAGAGCACCCCAACATCGAACACAATGTGGAACAAACACCAACATCTGCACAACCGAACACAGGAGACAAGTGCACCCGCTTGTGGCCGGTAAATGGCCATACGCATCTGGCAAACCACGAAACAGGGACATGATAATGCACAAGTACCAACCCACAGCCCTGATGGGGCAGCAATGCATGTAAGGCAGTGTTAGAAATGGGATCTCTAGTTGGCAAGGGCTTGCACCTTTGTCCAAGTAGGGACCCTTCTTCCTAGTCAGGGTAAGGGTTGTTACACTCGTGAAGTAACCCCTGCTCACCCTCGTGGTAGCTTGGCACGAGCAGTCAGGCTTAATTCAGAGGCAGTGTGTAAAGCATTTGCACATAACCAACAGTAATACAGTGTAAGCACTACAAACGGACACCACACCAGTTTAGAAAAATAACCAATATTTTATATACTCAAGACAAGACCAATTACGACAAAAATCCACAATACTATACTTTACGAATGAATACTTGATACGTTAACTTCTTCTTTGCAGGAATAGCACAAAAGCAAAGTTCGTACGAGTCGGTAGCTCCGTCCGAGCCTACCGTGATGCTGAAAACCACAGAGTCTAACAGTTCCAGCCAACCGCGTCGATACGGGCCAGCAGAGTCGTGAGCAGACTCGGTCACAGTACCTTTTCTCGTTGTGGCTGGTACGGAGTGTACGAGCCGGTCGGCGTTCGTCGCGGTTGCGGTGCAAGACGGAGCGATGCAAGGTGCGGTGTCCCTCGATGCGGTGCAGGCAGCGGCTCGATGAGCGTCGTGCAGACGGAGTCGGTGAGTCCAAGGCGTGCGATGCAGGGCGAGACGATGCTCGATGCGGTGCTGACAGGTTGCGATGCAGGCGACCAAGCCGGAGTGCGGGAGCTGGCGTCGGACAGCGGTGCGAGTCGGAGCGGTGCGTCGCAGACGTGCGAGCGGTGCCCCAAATGCGGTGCGGTCTCGACTCTTGAGCCAGTTGCAGCGACAGTGTCGGTCTGGTCCGGCTGGCCCAGTGAAGCGATGCGATGCGAACTGCGGTGCCCACAGGTCACGGTGCAAGCAGCGGCTCGATGTTGGCGGCGTTGGACGTCGCCCACGGTGAGACCAGGGTTGCGATGCGAAGCGGGGCGATGCGGTCTGCGGTGCAACCAGGTCACCGGCCAGGGATGGATTCGGTTGACGGAGTCGGTTGCGGTTCCCTTCCTCTGTGGCGACTGAAACAGCGTTCCAGAAGCGGTACCCAGAGGCTTGTGAAGTCTTTGCAGTCCCTGAGACTTCTTAACAGGAGGCCAGCTCGGTTTCTGGCCCTTGGAGATACTCAGCACAAGTTTGGAGAAAGTTCAGTCCAGTCCTTTCACTGCCCAAGACAGAAGCAGCAACTGCAGGCCAACCCAACAAAGCAACAACACAGCAAAGGGGCAGTACTCCTCCTGGCAGCTCTTCCAGCTCTTCGTCTTGGCAGGTTCCTTGATTCCAGCGAGATCTAAATTCATGGGGTCAGGGCCCCAATATTTATATCCCAAATTCCTTTGTTCTCTGAAGGCAGAGAGGCCTTCGCCTAGTCCAAACCAGTTCTGGAGCACTTTGTTGACAAGTCTCCGTCCCTTCTTTCAGTGAGTAGGCCAGGGACATCAGACGCACCACAGGAGGTGGAGCCAGCATTGTGGAGGGAAGGCACTGTCCTATTCAGGGCCCAGGTGCGACCCCTCCCACCCATCTACAGGCCGATCTGGCTATTCAGCCCTGCGCTGACTCACCCTGTCTCCTGGCATCCCCCAGCCCCGGTCACTCACATTCCAGACACGGAATACACAACCTCGCAGAGGCAGGCTTGGATGGTTAGGCAAGAAAATACCCACTTTCTAAAAGTGGTATTTTCAAACCCAGAATGGTAAAACCAACCTTACTAAAAGCTGCATTTTATCATTCTGAGTCCAGGCATACTAAACTCGAATTTCTACCATGTTCCCGGGGTCAGTTAGGATTATATACTGTAATAATCAAAACCGCCCGTTCCGGCCTAGGGGGAACAGGTAGCCTTGCAATAGTGAAAAACGAACTAGGCTGTAATTCACTATCAGGACATGCCGCACACACCCGGGCATGTCCTACCTTTCGCGTACAACGCACCCTGCCCACAGGGGTACCTTGGGCCTACCTTAGGGGTGACTAACATGTAGCAAAGGGAAGGTTTAGGGACTTGCAAGTGTGTGCACTTGCCAAGTCGACATGGCAGCCCCAGGCTGCGCACAGGCTCTGCGATGGCAGGCCCGAGTTACACTTTACGGGCTGTTTGCGTGGGTGGCACAATCCAGTGCTGCAGCCCACCAACAGCATTTGGTCCATAGGCCCTGGCACTCGCAGTGCACTTTACAAGGGACTGACAGATAAACCAAATAGGCCAATCATGGAACCACCAATCCATAACACATTTTATACAGGAGCACTTGCACTTTCCCACTGGACCGCAGTGAGGAAAGTGCGCAGAATCATCACACCAGCAAAAACAGAGTCAAAACCGGGAGGTCAGAAAGCAAAAAGTCAGGGGAAACACGCCAAAAGATGCCAAGTCTAACACATGTCCCCTCCAGCTGAAAGTAGGGAGAACTACCCAACCCCATTGGAGTTCTCTTCACTAAGGCGGAAGAACCTGGACAGACCATCTGCGTTGGCGTGTTCTGTACCAGGACGGTGCTCCACCGTAAAGTCCATTCCCTGTAGGGAGATGGACCACCTCAGCAGTTTTGGATTCTCACCCTCATTTGCATCAACCATCTGAGGGGCCTGTGGTCTGTCTGAACCCGGAAGTGAGTCCCAAACAGGTATGGTCTCAACTTCTTCAGTGCCCAGACCACAGCAAAAGCTTCCCTTTCTATGGCACTCCACCTCTGTTCCCTGGGAAGTAGTCTCCTACTAAGGAAGACTACAGGCTGATCCAGGCCCTCTTCGTTCAGTTGTGAGAGCACCGCTCCCACACCATGCTCTGAAGCGTCAGTCTGCACGACAAATTCTTTGGAGAAGTCAGGTGCCTTGAGCACGGGCGCTGTGCACATGGCTGCCTTCAGGGCATCAAAAGCTTTCTGGCAGGACTCCGTCCAGATCACTTTCCTGGGCTGCCTCTTAGAGGTCAGCTCTGTTAAGGGGGCAACGATGGTGCCATAGCCCTTAACAAATCTCCTATAATAACCGGTGAGACCTAAGAAGGCTCTCACCTCTGTCTGGGTCTTGGGGGCTCCCAAGCCAGAATGGTGTCAATCTTGGGTTGTAGGGGCGCCACCTGGCCGCTTCCTACCTGGTGTCCCAAGTATACCACCGAACCCTGCCCGATCTGGCACTTACTGGCCTTGATCGTGAGGCCTGCACCTTGCAGAGCCCTCAACACTTTCTCAAGGTGCTGTAAATGTTCTTCCCAGCTGGAACTGAACACAGCAATGTCATCCAGGTAGGCGGCACTGAAATCCTCCAGCCCAGCCAACACCTGATTGACCAACCTCTGAAAGGTGGCAGGGGCATTCTTCAACCCAAAGGGCATCACCCGGAATTGGTAATGACCTTCTGGGGTTGAGAATGCTGATCTCTCCTTGGCCCCATCGGTTAAGGCAATCTGCCAGTACCCAGACGTTAAATCAAACGTGCTGAGGAACCGGGCAGCTCCCAACCGATCAATGAGCTCATCAGCTCTGGGGATGGGGTGCGCGTCAGTCCTGGTGACGGCATTGAGCCCACGGTAGTCCACACAAAACCGGAGTTCTGGAGTGGCACCGGGCGCCGCAGCCTTTGGGACCAAGACCACTGGGCTGGCCCAAGGACTGTGGGAGGGCTCAATCACCCCTAACGCCAACATCTTAGAGACCTCCTCCTTGATGCTGGCTCTGACCCGGTCAGTCAACCTGTAAATCTTGTGCTTCACAGGATGGCTGTCACCGGTGTCCACGTCATGGGTACACCAGTGAGTAACACCGGGAGTCAGAGAGAACAGTGGGGCGAACTGTCCCAACAACTGGCGACAGTCCCCCTGCTGCTCCTGAGTCAGAGTAGGGGAGAGGATCACACCCTCTACTGACCCATCATGCTCCTTGGTAGACAGGAGGTCAGGGAGAGGCTCGCTCTCCTCTTCCACCCCATCATCTGTCGCCAAGAGCATACTCACTTCGGACCTCTCGAAGTGGGGCTTGAGGCGGTTCACGTGAAGGACCCTCAACGGGTTCCTTGGAGCCTGCAAATCCACCAGGTAGGTGACGTCACTTTTGCGCTCCTTTACCTCATATGGCCCAGTCCACTTGTCCTGCAAGGCACAAGGTGCCACTGGGGCCATTACCCACACTTTCTGCCCAGGTTGAAATTCGACCAGAGTGGCATTCTGGTCATACCATCTCTTCATTTCTTCCTGGCTTGCTTCTAGGTTCGCCTGAGCGAGTTTCCTGAAGTGGGCAGTTTGGTTTCTAAAGGCCAGCATGTAGCTAAATACATCCTGGGGAGTTTTCCTGGGAGCTGCCTCCCAGCCTTCCTTTACCAAACTCAGAGGTCCTCTGACAGGGTGGCCATACAGGAGCTCAAAGGGGCTGTACCCAAGAGACTTCTGAGGCACCTCCCTGTATGCAAAGAGTAGGCATGGCAAGAGGACGTCCCACTTACGCCTCATGGGTTCTGTTAGACCCTTGATCATGCCTTTCAAGGTCTGGTTGAATCTCTCCACCAGACCGTTTCCTTGTGGGTGGTAAGGAGTGGTGAACTTGTAGGTTACCCCACACTCCTTCCACAGGGATGTCATATACTTCGATATGAAATTGGTCCCCCTATCGGAAACCACCTCTCTGGGGAATCCCACACGGGAAAAGATCCCCATTAACGCCCGGCCCACCACTGGCGCCGTCGTTGTCCTGAGAGGGATTGCCTCCGGGTACCGGGTGGCATGGTCCACCAAGACCAGGATGTACCTGTTGCCCATGGCTGTCTTGGGATCCAGTGGCCCCACTATATCCATCCCTACCCTTTCAAAGGGTGTTCCAACAACCGGAAAAGGTTGGAGAGGAGCTTTGACCTTCCTCCCACTCTTACCACTTGCCTGGCAAGTTTGGCAAGACCTACAGTGTGCATCTGACTGCCTTCGCATTTGGGGCCAAAAGAAGTGGGTGACAAGCCTGTCAAAGGTCTTGTCCTGCCCCAAATGTCCTGCCAAAGGCACGTCATGAGCCAGACCCAGTAGGAAGGTCCTGAAGCGCTGGGGTACCACCAGCACACGGGCTGACCCAGGCTCAGCAACCTTAGGCTCACTGTATAGGAGACCGCTCTCCCAGTAGATCAGATGTGACCCGGACTGATTACCAGCTGCCTGGTCTGCAGCCTGCCGCCGCAGACCCTCCAGAGTAGGGCACTCGTTCTGCTCCCTGCAGAACTCCTCCCTGGTGGGACCCCCTTCTTGCTGCCAATGGGTCAGCTCAGAGATGTCTCCCAGTTCGGCTACCTGCTCCCCTGTAGGCACCGGGCGTCCCCCTCGAGGTCCGCCTCCTCCCGGTCCGTGGGAACTTCGGGGGCCGGTTTCCCGCGCCCCTGCCCTTTCTCTTGGCAGGGACTTGGGCCACTGTTTCAGGCTCCAAGTCCTCTTGATCACCCTTTCTGGCCGCCATTGACCGAGTAGACACGCATGCCCACTCTGGCAACCCAAGCATCTCCAAGTGAGACCTGAGCTCAACCTCCTTCCATGAGGACTGCTCCAGGTCGTTTCCTAGCAGACAATCTACAGGCATGGTAGGGCTCACAACCACCCTCAAGGGACCTGAGACCCCCCCATTCAAAGGGAACCTGCGCCACCATACACTGGCGCTCAGAGTTGTCGACAGCAACTACTTGGTGGAATGCTCCTGGGACTACTTGCTTCTCAGACACCAGGTGACACCGGACTGAGGTCACACTGGCTCCAGTATCTCTGAGAGCCTCTACCCTGTTCCCATTAATGGTCACCCAGGTGCTATATTTCTATGTGTTAGGGGGCACCTGGTTTCCTGGGACCATCTCACTGTCCCCGAGTGAGACAAGGGTCATTTCTGCGGGATCCCCACCCTCCTGTGGGCACCCCTCCTCCCCAAGCGCTACACTAGCCAACACTTTGGATTGTCCACCGGTGGGTGGCTGTGTCCCCTTCGGGCACTTGGGGTCCCCCTTAAAGTGACCTACCTGGTCACATGCATAACACTTGCGGGGGCCGGTCTCAACAGGCTTCCCTGTAGAGACCCCTTTCTTCTTATCACCGGGGGCTGGGAACCTTTACCCTGGGTACTAGTTTGGGGCCCTTTAGAGAACTCCTGTGCTTTACCCTTGTCCCCCCACCTTTCTGCTGGGGACCCTGCACACCTTTGGCTGAGTCTCCCCCAAACGCTTTCTTGTGGACCCTGGTACTCACCCAGCGGTCCGCTTCCATAGCAAGCTTCCTGGGGTCAGTTAGCTTACTATCAACTAGGTGCTGGCGCAGATCTGCAAAACATAGACTAGACAAGTGCTCCCATGCAATCAAGTTGTAGAGCCCCTGAAAATCTGTTACACTACTGCCCTTCACCCAACCATCCAGAGACCTGCAGAACACATCCACACATTCCAACCAAGTGTTGACATCAGACTTCTTACTGGACCTGAACTGATCCCTGTACTTTTCAGGAGTAAGACCATACTTCGTGAGAAGGGCATCCTTCATGTCAGCATAGGTGAGGTGATACCCCTTACCCAAAGCTATCAGAGCATCCCTTGCTTCTTCCGGGAAAAGTGGCCACAATCCTGCTCCCCAATTCTCCTCAGGGACCCCATTCATGTGTATGGCTGCCTCATAACCCTGGAACCACCTTTGTATGTCATCCCCCTTCTTGAACTCCTTGCCTACGTTCTTGGGAATGTGCACAATCCTGTCTGCCTTTCTGGACGAATTGCTGCCACCATCTGAGCCTGACTTACTCCTAAGTTCTAGCTCCTTCAGTTCTCTCTCATGCTCTAAGAGCATCTTCCTCTCCTCTATGGCCAATCTCTTCTCCTCCCGCTCACTCTCCAGCCTGAGCTTCTGCAGCTCGAACTGCCTTGCCTCCCGCCTGTCCTCCAGCTCCTCTGGGGACAGACTGCTGCTGCCTGACCTGGCGGGTTCCCCCTACCCAAAAGCACATCCACCCTGGAAATAGGCTCCTCCGCCTCCTCACTGAGACCACCAGGCTGCCCATTGGCATGTCTGGCTGCTACCCAGGCCCTCAGCGCCTTCTGTAGCTCCTCCTTCCTTGTGAGGCCTTTAATTTGGACTTTCAGATTTTTACAAATCGCTCGTAATTCCTTTACGGCGTAGGATTCCAACCTGTCCTCCTCAAAGATAACTTCCAGAGATGCAACGGATGATGCAATTGATTCAGGCATGACAAAAGTCGTGAGTTGAAAACTGGCAAGATCAAAAATAGGCCAAAAGAAAAAGAACCAGTATGTGGTACGTAATGGTCTGCGATATGGTAGTAGTGTACACCAATCACTGTAAGTCAAGTGCAAACACAAGTCCTATCCTCACCGCTGACAACCAATGTTAGAAATGGGATCTCTAGTTGGCAAGGGCTTGCACCTTTGTCCAAGTAGGGACCCTTCTTCCTAGTCAGGGTAAGGGTTGTTACACTCGTGAAGTAACCCCTGCTCACCCTCGTGGTAGCTTGGCACGAGCAGTCAGGCTTAATTCAGAGGCAGTGTGTAAAGCATTTGCACATAACCAACAGTAATACAGTGTAAGCACTACAAACGGACACCACACCAGTTTAGAAAAATAACCAATATTTTATATACTCAAGACAAGACCAATTACGACAAAAATCCACAATACTATACTTTACGAATGAATACTTGATACGTTAACTTCTTCTTTGCAGGAATAGCACAAAAGCAAAGTTCGTACGAGTCGGTAGCTCCGTCCGAGCCTACCGTGATGCTGAAAACCACAGAGTCTAACAGTTCCAGCCGACCGCGTCGATACGGGCCAGCAGAGTCGTGAGCAGACTCGGTCACAGTACCTTTTCTCGTTGTGGCTGGTACGGAGTGTACGAGCCGGTCGGCGTTCGTCGCGGTTGCGGTGCAAGACGGAGCGATGCAAGGTGCGGTGTCCCTCGATGCGGTGCAGGCAGCGGCTCGATGAGCGTCGTGCAGACGGAGTCGGTGAGTCCAAGGCGTGCGATGCAGGGCGAGACGATGCTCGATGCGGTGCTGACAGGTTGCGATGCAGGCGACCAAGCCGGAGTGCGGGAGCTGGCGTCGGACAGCGGTGCGAGTCGGAGCGGTGCGTCGCAGGCGTGCGAGCGGTGCCCCAAATGCGGTGCGGTCTCGACTCTTGAGCCAGTTGCAGCGACAGTGTCGGTCTGGTCCGGCTGGCCCAGTGAAGCGATGCGATGCGAACTGCGGTGCCCACAGGTCACGGTGCAAGCAGCGGCTCGATGTTGGCGGCGTCGGACGTCGCCCACGGTGAGACCAGGGTTGCGATGCGAAGCGGGGTGATGCGGTCTGCGGTGCAACCAGGTCACCGGCCAGGGATGGATTCGGTTGACGGAGTCGGTTGCGGTTCCCTTCCTCTGTGGCGACTGAAACAGCGTTCCAGAAGCGGTACCCAGAGGCTTGTGAAGTCTTTGCAGTCCCTGAGACTTCTTAACAGGAGGCCAGCTCGGTTTCTGGCCCTTGGAGATACTCAGCACAAGTTTGGAGAAAGTTCAGTCCAGTCCTTTCACTGCCCAAGACAGAAGCAGCAACTGCAGGCCAACCCAACAAAGCAACAACACAGCAAAGGGGCAGTACTCCTCCTGGCAGCTCTTCCAGCTCTTCGTCTTGGCAGGTTCCTTGATTCCAGCGAGATCTAAATTCATGGGGTCAGGGCCCCAATATTTATATCCCAAATTCCTTTGTTCTCTGAAGGCAGAGAGGCCTTCGCCTAGTCCAAACCAGTTCTGGAGCACTTTGTTGACAAGTCTCCGTCCCTTCTTTCAGTGAGTAGGCCAGGGACATCAGACGCACCACAGGAGGTGGAGCCAGCATTGTGGAGGGAAGGCACTGTCCTATTCAGGGCCCAGGTGCGACCCCTCCCACCCATCTACAGGTCGATCTGGCTATTCAGCCCTGCGCTGACTCACCCTGTCTCCTGGCATCCCCCAGCCCCGGTCACTCACATTCCAGACACGGAATACACAACCTCGCAGAGGCAGGCTTGGATGGTTAGGCAAGAAAATACCCACTTTCTAAAAGTGGTATTTTCAAACCCAGAATGGTAAAACCAACCTTACTAAAAGCTGCATTTTATCATTCTGAGTCCAGGCATACTAAACTCGAATTTCTACCATGTTCCCGGGGTCAGTTAGGATTATATACTGTAATAATCAAAACCGCCCGTTCCGGCCTAGGGGAACAGGTAGCCTTGCAATAGTGAAAAACGAACTAGGCTGTAATTCACTATCAGGACATGCCGCACACACCCGGGCATGTCCTACCTTTCGCGTACAACGCACCCTGCCCACAGGGGTACCTTGGGCCTACCTTAGGGGTGACTAACATGTAGCAAAGGGAAGGTTTAGGGACTTGCAAGTGTGTGCACTTGCCAAGTCGACATGGCAGCCCCAGGCTGCGCACAGGCTCTGCGATGGCAGGCCCGAGTTACACTTTACGGGCTGTTTGCGTGGGTGGCACAATCCAGTGCTGCAGCCCACCAACAGCATTTGGTCCATAGGCCCTGGCACTCGCAGTGCACTTTACAAGGGACTGACAGATAAACCAAATAGGCCAATCATGGAACCACCAATCCATAACACATTTTATACAGGAGCACTTGCACTTTCCCACTGGACCGCAGTGAGGAAAGTGCGCAGAATCATCACACCAGCAAAAACAGAGTCAAAACCGGGAGGTCAGAAAGCAAAAAGTCAGGGGAAACACGCCAAAAGATGCCAAGTCTAACAGGCAGTGACCCAGATAGGCCGTGACACACACATTGGCATACAAATAAACACTCAACACAGTTGTAGACAAATGAACGTGCGGAAACTTTATCAACAATTGCGTGTCAGTACGGCCAAGGGAAGTGCCACAACATGCAGACCAATGCAGCAGCATGTCTGAATGAGGAACGTTGGAAAGCGACAATGTCCACCCGGGGGAGTCCATCACCAACACAAGTCATTGCCAACCCGCGTATGTTGTCCGCGCATGGATCAGGAGTCCAGGCTAATGCAACCAAGTCCACTGTCTCCCAGGGACATGTGACCAGATCCCCAACATGCAACCAGGCGTCGGGACACGTGCAATGGGTCATATGCAGTCCTGGCTGCAGATACCTGGTCACTCGTCCATGAAGGCGAGTGCAGCAGCGTAGGCCAACATTTCCAATGCGAGATCGTTGTCCACCACATCTGACATGTCCGAGACGTAACCCATCAGCTGTCCCGGACAGATGTGCTCACTCCAACCCCTGGCCCCAATATGCACGAAAGCCCAATCAGGGAGCGGCTCAATGTGGTCACTGCACACAACGACTCCTGCAATCTCCCAGGTCCAGTTCCCAACATGCATGCCAAACTTCCAGGCATGCCATAAACGGGCATCACGGTGACACTCCTGGTCGTGGGCCAACAGGGGGCGCACACACACGTCAAAATCCAGGTCAGCTACCGCTACGTTGGAGAGGCAGACATCCATGGACCACTCGAATATGCACGAGCGACAGTGCAACACAGGCTGAACACAGGTGACGTTGGCAATGCGGAAGCTCAGCCTGTAACTGATCCGCAGCACTGCCAATGGCAGTGCCCCCAGTACATGCAGCAGACGTGCACGGTACAGGTCCACGTGACTGGAGTAGAGCATGTGTCCGGGATGGTCTGCCATTGCGTCAGTGGCTCTGCTTGAAGCGGCACTGTGAGGACCTGCGCCAGTCCTGTGGATGAAACGCCACATCTCGGAGCAATGAACAGTGTCTGTGTGCAACGGGTGCAGGCCTGGGGTGTGGTGGGAGTACGAGTGAAAGCCATGTCACGCACGCAAACTACGACCAAGGACTTCTGCATGTGGGATGTGTACACGTTGGCCTCACGTCTGGCAGTGCGCAGTGTGGGAGTCGCCTGGAAATGCTATCCTATCTGTCAGGGGGTGCTGGGCACATGCAAGTCACATCTAGGAGCTGCAGATATGCTACCGCCAGATAGTGCGGACAAAGGACCATTCATCCCTACAGTAACTGCACCATCTGCATGCATTCAGGAGACGTACAGAGGCCTGCAGTGGGTGTGGTGGGATGTCTGCGACCCTGGGAATCATGGATGATATGCCCAGCACGTGGCACATTTGCGGCCTCACTGTGTGTTACGTTGCCTCACAGCTGCTCCACCCTCCCATGAGCCCCCACACTTGTGTGCCCTGCGCGGTTGTATCACGTGCACTCCTAAGGCACACTATTGTAATGCCTGTCCGCGCATGTCCAGTGGCATGCCACCAATACCGTGACGCTGGCCTTTGAAGGTGTGCGGCCAAGTGAGTGTAGGCCAATGCTCCGGACAGGGCGGACACAAGTGTACAGTCCATGGCTGGCTGTGATCACGCTGCGAATGAGGCTAGCCAACTGACTCATGCAGCCGCAGGACTGATACACATAACACTTGGCATACATGTGCCAAGACCCCGAGCGGTCTTGCGCTCCTACATTTCCCCATCCGTGCGGGCCCGCCCTCCTGGTGCATGCTACATTGCAACATCGACTACTGTGGCCCTGGTGGCGACAACACCCCAACACAGAGACACACTTACCGCACTTCCTGCCCAAGGCCAGGTCCGAGCCATGCCCTGCTCCCCCTGCCGAATCAGCACACCCCTGCGCTGACCTGACGTACGCCGGACCAGAACACGCCGCTTGTGCATGCAGGGGGGGGGCAGGCGAAGCTACATGTCCAAAGTCACTGCCAACGCTGAGGTGACATGGTATCATCCGCTGAAGACAGCACACTGTGATGTTGCAGGGCCCGTGCCCATCATGCTGACACAATGACCACACGGACACACTTGCTCAGATGGTGTGAATGGCTACGGGCACGTGCGCCCGGCCACATTTATTAGCAGGCACTCATATCGAGTGACACCTGTGTTGGATGTGTGTGGGGTGTGTGCACACCAGCCAGCAAGGGTTGCCTGGTGCAGTCAGAAATTGACAACAGTGTACATCGTAAAGGACACAACCATTCAACCGTAAAGGACCCATGACCTGAGCTGCACAGAGTTAGTGGCCCTGGATGCACAGCGTCCTGCATGGGCCTACCGCCACGGGCCGCTGACTTGCGGTGCACTGGGGCAGGGTCACGAGAGCAGAGCAGGTTCCCGCAGATGACTAGGGGGGTTGTCGCGGAGTGTCTCGGTGGACAGTGGAAGGTGTACCCCCAGGGCATGATGCCGAGGGCAGAACCACGCTGAAACAGTCACCATGGTGGAGATGAGTGGAGCAAACACATGTCGAACACCAAGTCCGTCCCAGCCAGATGATGATGCAGACAACCCCCAGGCCATGGACTCAGACGCCACCAAAGTTCAACCAGAGAGTGCCCATGAGTCATTGCGCACAGAGTTAGTGGCACCAGTGCTGATAGGGGATGCCGCCTGCGATGAGGCGTGTCCAATGGCGTGGACTCCTCCATATCTTACCCAGGACACAGTTCCACATGTGTGGCCTACTGGACCGCAGTGTAGGCCTGAGGCAGCGACCAGCAGGGGCCATTCACGAGTGTCGCCGGCTTAGGTTGGATGGTCCCACCGGCCTGCGTAGTTCAGGTTCAGTGGCACCACGGGACGCGGACTTGCCTTGCACAGGGTTAGTGGCACCAGGTCAGTTGTTGCTAGTGTTCGGTCACCTCCGTAACGAGGATCTGGCTTTCATCCGGACTGAACCGCATCTTCCTCTTACTCCTCTCCGTGCGTTCACTGGTATGGACTCTGCCATCCATGAATCACGACTGGGTGCTGGATGTGGGGCCTATTGGACCGCAGTGTAGGCCGGGGGCAGCGGTCAGCACGGGCCCACAGACACGTGTCGTGTGCTTGTGATGCATTCGTTTGCTCCACTGATAGCAGGGAGTTTAGTGATATCACCCCTGCAGTAGACATCTGGTCACTGCCATTCATGACTCAGGACACAGTTCCACATGTGGGATCCACTGGGATGCTGTGTAGGCCTGTGTCCTCATCCACGTGTCACCGGCTTACGTTGAGCAGGGTTAGTGGCACCACGTGTCGCCGGCTTGCATTGAACAGGGTTAGTGGCACCACGTGTCGCCGGCTTGCGTTGAACAGGGTTAGTGGCACCACGTGTCGCCGGCTTGCGTTGAACAGGGTTAGTGGCACCACGTGTCGCCGGCTTGCGATATGGAATTATGCCTCATTGATCGAAGAGAGTCTGGTGCTGTGGCCGCTGCCACGGATTTGGGGTCACTGCCATTCATGACTCAGGACACAGTTCCACATGTGGGACCCACTGGGCCAAGGAGGACGCAGGTGGAGTATGTAAATGTAAAAGGAGTAATGTGGGCCTGCGCCGTGGAGGCCAGCGATGGTCTGCGGAGGCTGCAAAGGTCGCGGGCCTGGGGCCTGGAGCTTGCACCGGCACGTGGTGGGCCCTCTTTGGCACACGCCGGTGTCGGCAGGTGAGCGGAGCCTCGTTGGTGCGCTGGGGCAGGCACGACGGGTCTGGGGCCCAGCGGCCTGGGGTGCAGCAGGCACACAGGGACGCAGGCCCCGCTGCGCTCGGCGCCGGACTCGTGGCGGGCTGAGAGGCGCCGCCCTGGCAGACGCGTTGTCCATTCCGAATGAGAACCACGCCCAGTGCGACGGGCTTTTTGTTCACACCCCTACGCAGGCCTGGCGTACGCAGGTCTAACCCACTCTGCCCACGCATGCAGGGGGGGACGAAATGTGCGACATTTCCGCGTTCTGCCCCACAGCCTGTGGGGACATGGTAGCGTCCACTGGCCACTACACTCCATGCACAAGCAGTTGATCTCCACATGGCCATTTCCGTGATTTGCACGCTGTGGTCTGTCCGGCATCTCCACGCCACATCTGGCATTGGGTAGGTTCACATTCCTTAGTCACTTGCCGCTCTCGCACATGCCTGCTCCATGCCTCTCCTCACATCCTGCTATTGTGTGTCTGTGGTGCCATGCCGTGGCTGGGTTGTGGGCATGGCAAGGCCAAGTTCCTGATGGAGTCGTGTTGTCGTGTCTGGTCGGTTGGCATGTTGTGTGTCATGTTGAATGTAGTTGTGCTGCATGTCCATTGCCGGTGTCGTGAGTTGCATGACTGTGGGCTGGAGGTGTGTGGTGTGTTCATTTTGGACTTACCAACGGGCACTGCATTTCCATGGGTGCCATCCTGGGAGCGCTGGGTGATGCTGGACTGTCCGGAGATGTGAGAATCATGCACTCGGCCTGGGGAGTTGGCCACGACATTGTTGAGGAGTCCCGGGCGGTCCACTGTTGCCTGCACATTCATGATATGAGTGTGCTTTCTGTTGTGGTAGTTGTGTGCAGTGTCAGCATTGGGCACGAGGAGTACTTGTGTGCAGTTGATTGGCCCTGGCACGTGAGGGAATCCAGCTATGGCGTAGGGGCCTTGCTTGGTCTCCAGCAGCTCCTGCGCAGTGTGGGTGAAGTGGAGGTGCTGGGGTACCAGGCTGTTGTTGGCATCCAGGACAGGTGTGATTACCTTGTATGGGGCTGGCTGTGTGACTCCTCCAACTCTGGCAGTTGTGGGTTGGATGGTACCAGAGGCCGACATGTGCTGTGCAGCCGGCAGCTTTGTCTGCGGAGGGATGTTGGTAGTCCGCTGGGTTGGGACAGTCAGCAGGTGGGGGATGTGGGTCAGGATGCGGGGGATGGTTGTCCTTTTGGGCCTGTAGTGGGCAATGTCCTCCTCTGGCGTTGGGTCTGGGTGGCAGGTGCGTTTCAGGTGGGTCCGCTGTCTTTGTGTACGCTGCCGCTGTGGTGTTCCTGGGGGGGGGGGGGGCGGGACGGGTCCTAGGGGTGGTGGCGGGCCTGGGGTGGGTGGGGGTGGGTGTTGTGTCCCTCATGGGTCTCGGAGCTGCATGATGATTGTCTCCATGGCATCTGTGGGTCTTCGGGTGTGGCTCTTGGCTGGGCTCCCTTTCATGCTGCAGGTAGTCGTCCTGCTTAACACCAGCAAAAGGCAGGTGTTAAATTCCTGGTGCTACCGCGGCTTATCGCCTGTTTTTGGTTCGCATCGCAGATCTGGCAGTTTGTTGTGAAAGTGGTGTTGTGGTTTTTTCGTGTGTTTTTGCACGGGAACGCCTACTCTGCATCTCATTAGGGTTAATTGGTGGTGTCCACCGTGGTGTTAAATTTTGGGGCAGTTATCTCGGGAATACTGGCGATGTCTGCAGTTTGCACCCGCTTGTGAATGGGGTGTTAAATCTATCTCCACTTTTGATGAGTTAAGGTGGAGATAAATCGGAGATAAGTCCTTGTGAATATGCCCCACGTGTATTTTGGGTCAGTAAGCACCAGAATCTGCTTGTTATTCCCCAAAAACTCGTGATAGGATATTTAACGCATCCCATACATACTGGACCCTACGGCATCATTATTTATGAGGTGCGATAAATAGTACCTTTATTCTGACAAACTCGGAATCAGGGCCTGAGTCTAATCTCACTCCCAACACGGGTCTAACTACACGCAGTGGACTTCAAGACAAGGGCAGCTCTTGCCCCAGTCAGCTCCTGATCTGCTCCTAAATGGATACAACCCACAGACAGAACATTCGGAGTCATTGTCTCGAAAGGCATTGTCCGCACCAACACACCACATTAGGGGGGAAATTTACAAAGAATTGGCATAGGGCAGTGCTGCAAGTCATTTTGCTGCACTGCCCTACTCCAATTTGAAAGGACAGACATGCACTGTATTTACAAGATACAGTGCATTCCTGTCCTTTCAGCCAGCGCCGGCACAAAAATTGCATCTGTGCGCCAACGCAGGCACCCTTGCACCATGGTGCAAGGGTGTCTGTGTTGTTGGCATGAGTGTTTTTGTGCAGGAAGGGGCTCCTTCCTGCACAAAAATAATCACCTGAGGCATTTGCCTCATTCTATGTGTGCTGAATGCAGCACACGTGGAGAGAGAAAAAGCAAGGAGGTCCCAAAACGCAAAATCTCCGTGCATTTTCCATAGATTTTTTTTAACAGTGATACCGCAAAAACTGGTGAACGAATTTACACCAAATTTGGCAGGAAGCTATATCTTGGTCCTTGGTGTTTTTTGTGATTTGGCGTAAATCCATTGAGTAGTTTGGAGATATTAAGCTCTAGAAATATTTGTACCTCTGGAAAGTTGGGTTCAAGGGACTCTCGCCTGAGTCTCTCAAACCCAATTAAAAAAAAATAGAGCCTTCTAATTGGCCCGCGGGAGCTTTTTATCCTTGGGCCAATTCGCTCCCGCGGGAGCAAGACTTCTGCGGGAGCAAGGCTCTGATTGACTGCTAAGCAACATGAGAAAAATATTGTTGGCAGCAGTTACAGGACTCGGGGACTTAGTCCCTTGTCCTGAGGTGCTATAATAAAAATAACATAAGGGGGCACAGTAGGGATAACATGCCCCCCTAAAGGGTCTAGGGGGTCCAAAAAAAAAATCTGATGTTTTTGCCATGATCCTGCAGGACCTGTGCAAAAAAAAAAAAGAAATGGCAGCCCATCATTTGCTTAAATAAAGATTTGGGGAGGGGGTGTGAGTGAAATCCCACCCTGAGCCCATTTTGGGCCCGGGTCGAAATGTGGTAAAAAGAGATGAGGGCCATGTAGCCCCCTTCCCCGAGCCTATGTAGGCCCTGGAGATCCCAACCCCCAGGGCCGATTTCTGTAAAAAAAAAAAAGGAGGGTTGCTGTGCTGCCCTGCTCCCGAGCATTTAAAGGCGCCAGGACCCCATCCCCTGGGGCTGCTTGGAAAAAAAACAGAAAGGGTAGGGGCTGTGTGACCCCCTTCTTCTCTGAGCCTCTTAAGTCCCCGGGGACCCCATCCCCCAAGGGCTGGCTCATGAAATCAGTTCTGGGGAACCATCCCACTGGGGCAGAGTAGTGTCCCTGCCCTCATCAGTGCGGGTAGGAAAACATATGTTTGCTCCCGCCTAGTGGGAGCATATTTAAATCTCTTGCCAGACGAGAGCAAACATGCCTTCCCTGCCTGCAGCAGTGCGGGCAGGGAAGGCATGTCTGCTCCCAGCCGCCGAGTGATTCAAACATGCTCCCACTGGATGGGAGCAGTCTTCTGTTTCTTTGCCCTCACTTTTGTAGACAGAAAACAGATATTGCTGTTGCCCGGGGGGAGGCAATGCCGGTTCCTGCACCATGCGGGAAGCCGACTGTGGCTGCGGGGCTCTGGGGCTCCCCCAGCCGCCCAACATGCTGACTGGTGGGTGTCCCGAGTGGGCAACAGGGCACCCGCCTCTGGCCCCGGGGATGAGTCCCTGGGGTCAAAGAAGGCTCAGGGTATTATGCCCCCTCAGGGGGATGGGGTCCCCGGGACCTACTGAGGCGTGGGGAGGGGAGCTGCGTGGCCCTTTGCCAATTTTCACTTTTCCCATTTTGAATTGCATTTGGCCCTGGGGGATGTGGTACCTGGGGGCCAAATGAAGTTCGTGGAAGGGGGCAGCGTGGCCCTCCTCCCCTTTTTAATTGGCCTACGGGGCCTATTGAGGCTCGAGGAGGGGGGCCACACACTGCCTTCCCCAAATAGTAAGGTATTTGGCACTGGGGATGGGGTCCCCGGGCCTCTTAAGGCTAGGGAGGGGTCCACATGCCCTCCTCCCCTATAATTAAAATATGGCCCTCGGGAATGGGGTCCCAGGGGCATCTTAAGGCTCGGTAAGGGAGGCCACGCACCCTTCTCCCCTATAAAGTATGGCACCAGAGGATGGGATTCCCTGGTCCCATTTGGGCCGGGGAGGGGCCTAACCCCCCTCTCCTGATGTTAATCTATTTTGCTCTGGGGTATGGTTTCCTCAGGATCTCTTAAGGCTCGGGGCGAGGGACCATGCATTCCACTCCAATAATAATATATTTTTTGACCCCAGGAGATGGGATCCCTAGGGCAAATAGTGGCTTGGCAAGTGGGGCTGCGCGAACTCCCACCCCTTTTTAAAAATAAAGGGCCCAGGGTCCGCTGAACCAGTTGTGGCTTGGGGAGCGGACTTCGCGACCCCCTGCTCTGGCTGGGAGTTGGGTGCTGGGGGGGTGTACACAGGGCCTAGCTGGCTGTGCACGGCATGGGGTTGCTTGACTGTGAGGGATTGGCCGCAGGGTCTGACAGCAGGCCATGAGGTGCAGCTAAACCCCCTGCCAGTTCGCTTTACGTATGGTAAAAAAAATATTACTATATGTTAAAAAAAACAAGAAATTCACTGAAAAAAAGGTTAAAATTATGGTATAGATTTTGTTTTAAAAAAATCTTACAAATTCACTGAAAACAACAAAGGTTAAAATGATGTTATTGTTCGGTGAATACGTCAGTGCCAACATAACTTTTTGAACTAAAAAAAAACAACTCACCAGGTATAGTTAGCAGAGCTAACTATCACCTGCACCCCTGCCATGCACTGCTTATGACCTCACATATTACATCACTTATGACATCATTTATGACATTACTGATGACATCCTCTAAGCTACTTTTGAACACATTAGTCTATAAAGAGGTATGGCATTAAAGGTTTCAAAGTATCTACCAAATAGCTCAGAATAATATAAAGCATCATTAATGCCATCACACATACAACTCCCTTAGGAGAAGCAAGCGTGTGTTATGTACAACATTCAGCTTATACCATACACTTCATGGGTAGTCAAGTTCATATTAACAATCAACCACACGTAGGTGGGTAACCCCTACTGCACACTGTGTTCAATCTGTATATAACTGCTCAGAGAAAACCAAATTCCTCCTGATACTCAACTTCTGTTACATAACTAATGCCCTATTATGGACAGCCTTCACCTGCATTGAACCCTCACAGTCACCAAACCTATAGTGAGAGATGAAGTGGGTATGAGTAGAAAAGTGGGTACTGTAAACAGTGTTTACTCTATGGAGAGAGTTTACTGTGTACCACACTGTTAGCGGTCAGTGAAACCCTCATGAGAAATATGCCACAGATCATTAAAAAGTATCTACAAAGAACAGTGTTCATTCTATGCAAACGTTGTCCAAAGAGAGACTATTCACTTAAAATACCCAAGGTGTGAAGGTGCTAAAGGTCATACGGACTCCAAACTTCATACTGGTCTAAAAACCTTACAGGTAGCCCATCTTCTGAAGCTAATCAAGCACATGTACATAGGATAGTACCTGGCTTGCCCTGTTGGAAACCTTTTCTGCAGAACCAAAACACTTATGTCAAACATACTTTACACAAGTCATCACCTGTACACAGAGTTACTCCTGAATACAAAGATTTATAATGTGTTCAATACCTCTACACACTTATGATGGATTAGGTGCACAAGTGCTTTGTAAACTCCTACACCTATGAGCTGGACACAGGCTGTATAAAATTAGGTAGAGAAGTAATATGGCACTTACCCGCCACTATTTAAAGTATAAAATAAACATTGGATGATGTCATCAGTGATGTCATCCATTATGTCAATCGAGATGTCACCAGTGATGCCATAAATGATGTCATGAGTGAGGCAATATATGAGGTGATAAGCAGTGCATGGTGGGGGTGCAAGTTGTAGTTAGCTCTGCTAACTATAGCTGGTGAATTTCAGGTGTTTTTTTTGTTAAAAATGTTATGTTAGGCGCTGACAAATTCACCTAACTATAATGTCACTTTAACCCATTCTTTCGGTTAAATTATATATATATATATATATATATATATATATATATATATATATATATATATATATATATATATATATATATATATATATATATATATATATATATATATATATATATATATATATATATAATCTACTGGCAGTCACCAGTAGACAGTTATAGTTAGGACCTATTTTCCATAGGAAATTCACAACATTCTATTTGAAATAACTTTGGCGTCGGTTGACGAATCTTCGCGAAATGTTCAAAACTCGTGGGGCACTCCGGTCCGCTCCTATCCTGAAATTTTCGGGGTGATTCGGCAAGCGGGGGCCGAGAAAAAAGGGGGGTCCCAAAACGTGTTTTCCCCATGCAATTTTCCATAGGAAACTTTAGACACAGCTACAGCCCGAACTGCTGAACGGAATTACACCAAATTTGGCATAGAGTTACAAGAAATCAGTAAAACAAGAGCGCAAAACGCAAAAAGGGGGCAGGGTAGAAACACCCTGACCCCCTAGGCCTGCTCAGGGAGTCCCACAGGGACCCCCAGGGCCAAAAATTGTTTTTCTTTTTTTTTAAAAATTGGCGGGATGCGCTTAGGATGCGCGGATCCCGCCGTGAAAAAGAAAAACGAAGCGCGGGCTCCCGGGGCATGCGCCAAGTCCCGGGGGCATGCGGGGGTTAATGAAAAAATTGGGTGGGGGGGCCTCTAAGGCCCCCCAAGCCCTGGGTACCGCCACCCCCCGGGGCTTTGAATTAAAAATGGTGCGGGAGGGCACTCGGCCCTCCCGCAGCCCCGGGGACCGCCACCCCCGGGGCTTCTTTTAAAAAAAAATTACCTGTGTGGGGGGCTCGAGCCCCCACACGCCCGGGACCGCCACCTCCCCGGGGCACTAAGAATTTCAATGTGAAGGTCCGTTTCGGACGTCCGAGCCCCGGGGACCACCACCTCCCCGGGGCTTTGCACATGTTGGGAGGGGGCCGCGCGGCCCCCCTCCTGGAGCCTGTGATGGCCCTGGGGACCACCACCCCCAGGGCCGGCTCCTGCAGTGTCCCGGGGTGCCCACCCCGGGACACTGCTGTTTGCTATGACAGGGCGGGAGCCTCGCGGCTCCCGTCCTGTCATAGTAAACTTGCTTTGAATTTTGGATTCCAAAATTCAAAGCAAATTGCTTTTCCACACGGAGGAGCTGCATCTAAGCAGCTCCCCATGTGGAAAAGCAATGCCGGCTCCCGAGGGACGCGGGGAGCCGGCGGGACCGTGGGGGGATTGGGGACCACCCCACGGTCCCAAACGGAGAGGGC
This sequence comes from Calotriton arnoldi, assembly GCA_963921515.1. Taxonomy (NCBI): domain Eukaryota; kingdom Metazoa; phylum Chordata; class Amphibia; order Caudata; family Salamandridae; genus Calotriton; species Calotriton arnoldi. Next base: position 768,623 of record CAWUFW010005816.1, read on the forward strand.
CAGCCCCGGGGGATGGGGTCCCCGGGGCTACAAGTGGCCCGGGAAAGGGCCACGCGACCCCTTCCCCAAAATGAACATAAAAGAAAAAAATGTAATAAAAAAACAAAGGCCGGCCCCAGGGGATGGGGTCCCCGGGGCCATAAGTGGCCTGAGGAGGGGGGCAACGCAGCCCCCCTCCAAAACATTTAAAAAATTTAATTAAAAAAAAAAAGCCCATGCCCCGGGGGATGGGGTCCTTGGGGCCGATCAAAGCCTCGGGAGGGGGGCCACGCGGCCCCCTTCCAAATTTTATTTAAAAAAATAAATAAAATGGGGGCAGGCCCTGGGGGATGGGGTCCCCAGGGCCAATAAATTAGAAAAAAAAGGGGGGCCACACAGCCCCCCTTCTTAAAAAAATAAATAAATAAAAGACGGCATCGCGCCGGAGGCCACGTCCCCTCCTTGCAGCACTCTGCAAATGCGCCCCCTGGCGCGTTTGTAGATGGGGAACGAATTCCCCTTGAATACTGGGGGTCCCTGGGGGCCAACTAGCCCACCAGGAACGTCCAGTATGCGCCAGGGGGCTGCGTTGCAGAGAGGTGTTCTGAGGCCACGCCCCTTTTTACACCTCTCTGCAACGCAGCTCTGTGGCACTTAATGGAGGTAGCTGGTGGGCTAGTTGCACCCCAGGGACCCTCTGGATTCAAGGGGAGTTAATCCCCCAACTTAAAACGCGCCACGGGGCGCGTTTGCACAGTGGTGAAGGGAGGGGGTGGGGCCTGAGGTGACATGTGTGCAAACACGCCCTGTGGCGTGTTTTAAGTTGGGGGATTAACTCCCCTTGAATCCTGAGGGTCCCTGGGGTGCAACTAGCCCAACAGCTACCTCCATTAAGCGCCACAGAGCTGCGTTGCAGAGAGGTGTAAAAAGAGGCGTGGCCTCTGACCACCTCTCTGCAACGCAGGCCTGTGGCGCTTACTGGAAGTACCTGGTGGGCTAGTTGGGCCCCAGGGACCCTCAGGATTCAAGGTGACCTAATACCCCAACTTAAATCGCGCCACAGGGCGCGTTTGCACAGTGGTGAAGGGAGGGGGCGGGGCCTCAGGTGACATGTGTCATTTGAGATGTCATCAGTGATGTCATCAATGATGTCACTGACCATGTCATGAGTGATGTAATATGTGACGTCATCAGCAGTGCATTGCGGGGGCGCGAGTTATAGTTAGCTGAACTAACTATAACGGGGGAATTTCACGGGTTTTGTACGAGTGCAATGTCCAACTAACTATAACTTTCCCTAAAACCTATGGTTTTTTCAGTGAATTTCTAAGGTTTTTTAAATGCTAATTTTTAACTATAACGTGCCTGAAATCTATGGTTTTTTCAGTGAATATATATATATATATATATATGACCAAACAGTCCTGCTCCCAGAGAAGAAGGCACGTACATGAAAGCTGCTGGAATAAGGTACTTTTATTTTCCTGGGTCTCCCTCGACCCGAGCTCAAGGAGACGCATTTTGGCTTCACAGAAGCCTTTGTCAATCAAATTGGCGCCCAAACAATATGAGTATATATAGCCCACCCCCTGCAGGTACAAAATAGACATAGACAAAATACTGTTGCGTAAATAAATTGCACCAATGTGGAACGATTGTAAAGTGTAACCATATTATTGTAGTTATACACATGGGTAATGTCACTGGTACCATTAGAACTGCTCCGATATTTGCCAAGTTTGCACAATACAAAAAAGCAAAAATATCTGCAATTCATAATTTCTACGTACCCAGCAATATAATGCCCCTCTCCCTTCCTGTGTGCAAATAAACGCTCATAGCTGGACAGCATTTATGTCACCTGCCTAAACGGGAACATTGGGAATATGTGCACTGGGCCGCCAATCGCTCAGAAACATGTGCCTGAATACAAAAATAAATATAAAATCACAAAATGAAAAGAATGCTGCACAATATCACTGCATTATTATTGCAAGATTCCCCCTAATCCGGCGAGATATATATATATATATATATATATATATATATATATATATATATATATATATATATATATATATATATCCAAGAAAAAAGTGACTCAGGTGCTGTACAGCTGACACTGCTGGATTTTAAAAAGCATCATGAGTGAAGATGCCATTTGGAATGTGGAATCAATGCATTCCTGAGATCTCTTGAGATATGCAGTAATCAGGTGGTATTGTCAGTGACGTTCAGTCCATATGGATGTGATGATTTTAAACAGTACATCCGGACGTTTTCTCTGGAGTCCAGTAGTTTAATTCATGCCCCCTAAGGTAACTATCACTCGCACCCCTGCCATGCACAGTTTTCTTATCAATAATTTACTTGCAAATGTTGCAGTGAGATTATGAATGATGTCATAGAAGATGTCATGGGTGATGTAATATGTGGGGTAATTAACAGTGCATGGCGAGGACGCGAGTCATAATTACCTTAGGGCACGAGTTATAGTTACTAGAGATAACTATAACTGGGTAACTTTCATTTGTTTTGTATATTTAAAATGTTACATTGTCACTGAAATTCTCACCTAATTATAATGTTACTTTAACCTTTGTTTTTTTTCAGTGGAGAGATAGATAGAGAGATAGATAGATAGATAGATAGATAGATAGATAGATAGATAGATAGATAGATTTCAGCTATGGAAGGCCCGAAGGGCCACTGAAGCAGGCACTGGGTTAATGGTCAACAGGAACTTTGCACATTTTAGGGAAGTGAGCTTCTTGTTCATCACACCCTCTACACTAAGTACAGCACAATTGTATGCCTGTGCACATTAGAAAGAATGATAGTTGTCTGATGTCTCTACCATTTATCTATTGCAAAGTCATAAGCCTAAAAGACTGCAGACTTGTTCAGGTTTATGGTCTTGAACCAGTTTGGGGCACCACGTTTAGGAAACAATGGGCCAATGTATGGAGTTTGAGCACAGTGGATAGCTCTGGAGTTATCTAGAACAGTGGTTATTAACATGTGGTCTGCAAACCCCTAGGGGTCTGCCACATCTACTCAGGGAGACTGTGACTGTTAAGAAAATTAAATAATGTTAGTAGATTAATAAAGTATAAATATATATAGAAGGAAAATGTGAAATTGAGAATTTTAAAACATTTTGTGAATGTGAAGGAGTGAAAATTTGCCTAGCTCTATTGAAGGTAAGTTTCAATTCAATTAAGGGCACGGAGGTGAGGATTATGCTTATTCTCACTTTGCTTTATTACAAAATTTCAAAACAGCAGCCATTTTTTAAAGTCAACATAAAAAACTACTGTTCCCAGAAACCGTAGGGAACCATATCAAGTCTACCTTTTAATCCACACAACTTGTGCCAATATAGTCCATCTTCTATTTCAGGGCTCCCTCTTTCTTCGTGTGAATCACGCCCAACTGGAGTCGACATGCGTTTTGTTTCAACCCATCATATCCTAGGAAAAGAGGAAACCTGTAAAATGACCATTCCAAACAAGTCTGTCAGTGTAGAGACCTCTGATAAAATTAGAGAACAAATTGCCATAATCAACATATGAACTTTCAAACCATGTCTTTCAGCAGACCAATGTAATGGCATTACTTGTACAGTTCATCACCTTGAACATAAGAACATTACTTACTGCCAACAGGTAGGGTAAGTGTCCAAATTGACTGCTGTCTGGGATAATCCTCGCCTCCTTAATTGAATTGAAACTTACCTTCACTAGAGATAGGCACATTTTCATTCTATGTCAGGACCGGAGGCGAGGATTATGCTAGTTTAAAGCTTTCTCACCACCAAATGTGCCACATTCAGCATCAGCTTAAAGTAAAACTTCTTAAAAGTGGAGTCTGAGGGCCAATCAGCCGCATGCATTAGGTCCTCCAACCAAGCTCGCACGCAGAAAGCCTTTGAGGCCATCGCCCCTCTTGCTGAAGGTGCCCCAAACTTCTAGGTATCAACATCAAACCTCCTGCATAACCCACCACACCCAGCGGGCTATAGTGGGAGAAGACACCGCTTTGTGCGGTTTCCTTAAGGCAATGAGGAATTGTCTTTCACCTGGAGGACGCACCTCCACTGTCATATCTTAATATTCCTTGAGGCATTGAACCACACACAGTTTGGGTACATCTATGAAGGCCGGGTAGGAGATTACACGGGTATTAGACTTGGTCCATCTACTTACCGTAAATGTCACCCCATCTGGGGAAAACACTCTGCCTGAGAGGTCCAGAGCGGTCACGTCTGACACCCGTCTGCATGAGACCAGACAAAGAAGCATTGCCAACTTAGCTGACAATTCCTACTGGGATAGAAACCAATTCGGTTGCCAAGATAGAAAGAGGTTAAGGACCGGATTGATGTCCCACAACTCTGAATAACGAGGTTCCGGGGGACGGGAGAGCCTTATGCCCCTGAGTAAGTGGTAGACAAAAAGATGTTCTCCCACTGGGACGCCATCAACCAGAGCATGTCCCTCCGAAACGGCGGACCTGAAGGCTTTAACAGACCGGAAGGCCTACCGTTCTTCAGCAGGGTGCACAAAAAATTCAGGATATGGACAACTCCTGCGTCCACAGGATCCACACTCCGTTGCAAAGCCCAACGCACCCATTGCGTCCAGGCTGATTGGCAGCGCTTGGTCATGCTATCCGCCCAGGCTTTAGAGAGGAGGAACTCAGCATGTCGTGAAAGCCCTGGCAGCATCCAGTGTCATCTGTAATCCACCACGCGATCAGCCACAGGGAACCTTCAATCACCAACCTGTGTGGGGCGAGATCCAGACTCAAGGGTGTCACCATGACCACCTCCACCTTCTGGACCGACGCTCTAGTGATCATTGAAAATGCGGGAAAAGCATATCCTTTCTCTTGGGACCAATCCTGGAGAAATGCATCCGTTGCCACTGCCTGAGGGTCTGGACTCCAGCTGAAGAACCAGGGCAGCTGGTGGTTGAACTGAGATGCTAAAAGGTCAATGGAAAATGGGCCCCATCTGTCCGAGAATTGTAAACGTGTGGGATCGATCTTAATAAGCAAAGAATGTTGACGCTCTGTAGACAGCGCACAATTTGCGTTTCCCATAAATACAATTGCGCTCTGACCCTAACCTGAGAGGACATTGGGCAGAATGAGGGAACCTCAGGCCTTCGCTTCTTCCGTCATGTCAAGGATCTTAGTCATGGGGCCTATAGCGTTGAGAAGTTTGTCTTGGCATGACCGCCAAGAGCGGTCATTACCTTCTTAGGGTCTTTGATAAATTTTGGCAAAATTGTAACCATCTTGGGGTTGATGTCCATGGTAAGGGTAACTTTCCCCTCCAGCGAGGGCTGAGGGCACTCCACTTGAAGGCAGGTACGGGCATCTTTTTCCAAGGGTTTGCAGAGGCGTGCTGCCAATGGCACCCAATCAGTGGACCTTGGATGAATAATGCCATCTGGGTCAAGCAAGTCTAAATCCCCTTTGTGTTTGTGAGCCAGCTCTGGGGAAGGGCGCCAGGTCCTGGAAGGGCCTGCCTCCTCCTTGAACTCCCCATGGGACTTATCTGGGTCGGGCTGGTCGGGGATGCTGGCTGTGAAGGCTCGGGTTGTTGTCCGCCAGCTCCCCTGACCCCTCAAGGGAGGGCACCTCAGAGAGGAGTTGCTCAAAGGGCTCCATGGCTGCCTTAACAGCCTTTTAGATGAAGGTGTCTACAGCCTCATAAAAATTGTCGTCCCATTGGTGGAAGGACAAGGAATCCTCCTCCTGGTAATTGTCTTCACAATCCATGGCCGTAGGACTGTGTACTGCGCCCAGACTGGGGTATCAGTCTACTATAATGAGGCCCGGGGAGGCGAGGTAAGTACAGGCTGAGCCTAAATTTGAGTAATGCAGGGCATGCAAATGTGGTTCTGGGAGTAGGCCCAGAGATTATGTGTGACCAGAGGCTCACAATGGATGGTGCAAGCCCAAGGGACACACACACCCCACTGATCACTGAGGACAGAAAGTGCCTGAAAAACTGTCCCAACCGGCCTACACGGCTGTGCAAATACAGACCCCGTAGGGCATCATGAAGAGAAGGAATACAGACCCAAGAGGGGTGTCAAGGAGTACTTTTGGGCAAATACAGACCCTGAGGGGCATAGTAGGTAGAGCGGACAGGCTGAGGTGTGACACAGCTCCTGCAGCGCACGTTTGACTGTTCTTTGAGGAAGCATGCGCCGCAGAGGCGTCGATACTTGCTGCAGTCCCTAACGGGCAGCGGACCACAACACAGCGCCCGTGCTGAGAGGACAGGTCCCGTTATGAGCGCCGAGGCCGACCTGAGACAGAGAAGGGGACCAGTTGTAAGGGAAACAGGATCATAATTGAAAACATAAGGCAACAAGCTATAACTCACATACATATGCCACAATCTAGACAATCGTCACAGAGAACGAGAAAAAGGCACTTAACTGGGCTGCAGCAGCGAAGAAAGAGGGAGCCCTGAAATAGAAGATTAACTTTATTGGCACCAATTGTGTGGATTAAAAGATGGACTTGACATGGTTCCCTAGGGATTCTGGGAAAAGTCGTTTTTCCTTGGTGACTTTAAAAAATGGCTGCTGTTTTGAAATTTTGTAATAAAGGAAAGTGAGAATAAGCATAATCCTCGCCTCCGGTCCTGACATAGAATTTGAAATTGGAGGCTAAAAATTAAATTGGTATCCTAAGCTTGATTTGTGGGAGCTGCGATAGAACAACAAATTGGATATAGTATGGACGATGGGTGGCCTCAATTGAAGTGCAGACAAAGCAAGAGCATGCACTAGCAGAAAATAAGACAAAGTGATTTTCTAGAGTGCAGCATATTGGTTTGTACTTTTCAAATTAAAAAACAAGTTTAGAAAAGCTCCGAACTTCTCCATAAAATTTAAATTTAAATTTTGTTATATTTATTTGTGAATTAAATTATACTTTTAATCATTTGTGTATTTATTTGATTTATACTTGTTACTATCTTGGAAATTGCTTAGGCCAAAGGTCTCCAGCACCAGTAATGACTCAGTGGGTAGTCCCTGGGTTCTAGTAGTAACTGAATGGAGGTCCACAGAAGTCAAAAGGTGAGGAAAAGCTGGTCTAGAATGCGGAAATCGCTTAACATTGCAGTATCCCCAGGTATTTTGAAGAGGTTCAAGTTGTTACTTTTCCGAAGTGCCCCCGAGGATTTAACTACTAATCATTCCTCTAAACTTGTGAACAAAAAACACGAATAACCCCCAAGTACTGGGAGAAAACTTCCAGCACATCAGGGTCATCACGTTTTGGATTTTCAGAAACTAATCCTCACTTTCAGGGTTTCTTGCTGAAAATCAAAAGAAAGGTCAGCAACTGACCATGACACGGTGACCAACTCACATGACATTTTTGCCAAAAGGGCTCATATCCCAATGGTAGAGGAAATTCAGCCGGCAGATTCTATTCTGTATTTAGAGTTTCCTCCAGATATTAAAGGATTTCCAGCTACGTCCAAACTCTAAAAGAGGTCCTCAGTCCCCAAAAGAATTCTCAATTTAAGGCTTGATGTTTTCTTGCCACAAATTCTGTAGATCAATAACACAACAATGAGTTCAATGATCTCACATTTCTGTAATGAGCTAAGCTCATGCTTGAAGGAAGTGACCCGAAAAGGGCCACTCGGGTCACTCATGACAACCTTCTCTGCCTTCCTACAAATGAAGAGTCGGTCAGACAGTAGAGAATACAAACTAGATTATTTATTGATAATACACTGCAGCGGAGCTCAGTCTGACCAGCCTCCTGAGATGGCTGTCGAGGGACTGGACCCTGTAAGCATAAAATTACATTATGTACGTTGTGGAGTCCACAAAGACCCGCCTACTATGGAAAAACACTAGTAGGTGTTGTAATACAACGGGGGTACAGAAACATAAGTTTCGATTCTGCAGCTGGGCACAGGTTATCTACTGCCCAAGGTCGTCTGGCCTATCCTCCCCACCAGACAGGTGGGAGAAAGACTCTATCTAAGGGGAAAGGCATGCACTAATGAGGACACTTGCAATTGCAGAAAGAAAAGCTCTACCTTGGGAAACGAAACTTACAAAAGACCATTTCACCAAAATAACCAAGCAGCAGTTTCGATTATAATACAAAATGGCGTCCAGTTTGCAAGATGGTTTCGCGAATGCTAAGATATACAGAGAGATGGGCCTTTCAATATTAACAAGCCCTCCTATTAGCATGAGCTAACCATCTACAAGTAGAAACAAAAGCAAAACATAAATGAATAATGAAAGCACATAGCTGTTTTATACACATTTCATATCATCAACAGTAGGAATTTGCTCTATGAGAAGAGAAGATGTTTAGAAGATACCCTCGTCTATGATCATCATTTCGTCTATTTCTTTCTGTAACATTATTGCAGCATTGGTATCATTAATCTATATCTTCCCCTTTGGAGTCAATACAGAGATACAATAGGTGCAGCACATTGGAAGACATTGAATAAGGACACAGCAAAGTATTAATATAGCAACGAGATAGATTGCTTTTTCTATTAGCCCACCCCATGTTCCAAAAAGGGACAAACTCCAATTACCTTGTTCCATTCCTTTGACATTCTCAATAATGTCCAAGATATGCTTAGTAATATTCTTTTCAATATTGGTTATTCCCACTACGCACTGATCGGCAATAACTGCTCATGCACCACCATTTTTTGGTAAAATAAAATCAACTGCATATCTAGTTTGTTCAGAATAGATCCTCATACTCTCTAATTGAATGGTGATGTCACGTAATGCTGCAACTGTAGTATTGGACAATATCTGCAACTTACAGCCAAAGTATTCCCGGGCCTTTTCAGTTCTACTCATAGCCATTCCCCCCAACGTAAAGATAGCAGGCAGGATATAACCAAAAGTAATACCATTGCTGTAACTGTTGATCTCAATATCTGTTACTCCTTCGCAAAATTCCTTTGTAAGTGTTCTCTTCACCCATTTTACCTGTCTGTGGGCATGTTTACAAGGGACCCCCAGAGGCAGCACCATCCTAAGAGCTACATCATTGGTGCCATTATGAACATTTGAGTATGTTCCATTAGTTAAAAAGAAGAACCCGGGATGGGCATATATCGGTCTGTCATACTTCACAGCTGAATAGCGAGAATTACCTGTAATGGTGCTAGAACCTTTCGAACCTTTCAAAGGGAATGTCTCTTTGGATATGATCACCCCAGAGCAATTGATATACAATATGGTATCAGTACAATTTATGATGGGGCAACAAGCAGGGTAATAGCCAGCTTTTCGAGGAACCGTCACTTCTTTATAATGCCAACCCACCAACGTGATGTTTTGCTCTTCCAAGTAGAAGTTATCACAATACGTATTATTGTCACAGCCGGGGTAACCTGTTCCTGTGGGCTTACGATGATACAAGCATAGCCCTGGGTAGCCAAATCCAAACTCCCCTTTTACCTCAACAAAATTTGTCGGCTTAGAATATGTGTAATTTATCAAAGACAAAGGATAAGCAGTCCACAGGCTAGTCACAGATTCAGTAGGATAAAAGCGACACCATTACCAAAGAATCTCTTATGAGTGTCCAAAAAAACATTATTAGAAAGCATTCTCTTCCGTCTTGGTGTGAAAAAGATATCATTGTCAGGAGTAGGCGAGTTACATGTATACTCTAAAGCCCAGAGAACCCCACAAAAGATAATCATCAGCAGAATAACAAAAAAGGAAAATATTACTCTCCGCTGTTTGATCCATGATGATCGTGGCAAAACAACAAGACCCAATGGCTGTTCTTCATCAATGATTGGCCTGCCAAAAGGATGCATGATAGCAGAACGAAAAGGTACAATTAATATAACCTCAATTAAACCAAATAAACAATCTTCTTTCTAGCGTCCTTTTTTTTTCTCCTTTGAGCCTCGCTGGCAGACTCCTATTGTTCATCTATGGTGGTGCTATTGAGCACTTCTCGTTGGAGCTGCGCTATTGCAGCCCTTCGTGAGGAAAAATCCAGTTCACTCAGGATAGGGTACTCCTCCCTCCTGGGAGGACACCCCCAACTTATCCTGTCCAGTGTTTCGGACAATGCACCAATCTCCCTGTCCCTACTCTATCGTCCCTATGCTTCATCCATGAAGTCCATCCCTACTACTCTGACTTTTCCTTTGCTGCACTGCCCCTCCGTCGGGGACGCAAATTGTACCTAACAACTCCAGGATCAGAGGGATCAAGAAACAAAGGCTCACTTTCAGCAGGACCGACTGACTCAGGCTCAGACACAGACCGGCCAGCCAGCTGAAGCTCTTGGCTAGCCTTAATCTCAGGTGGCACTGCCTCATTCAGAACTGCATCACTCTCCTCCTCAGAAGGTGCCCATGTTACTCTGGCATCGGAGAAAGGAATGAAACGGGGAACGTTCTCCGTCTCGGAATCCCCAATGCCATCGAGCCTCCATTGATCATAGGGCAGAGGAAGTGGCACCCTCTTGCAGTGCGTTGAATGAATCCAATTTTTCCGACCGTCCACCTTCACCGCTGTACGGGTAGCGAGGAGGATCTGGAAAGGCCCCTTCCACCGGGGCTCCAGACTGCTTTTGCGATGAAAGTGGAGAACCAACACAAAGTCCCCGGGCTAGAGATCGTGGCCTGGTCCCTCTGGAGCGGATGGCAAGGCCTCTTGAATCTGCTGATGAATAGAACGCACATTTTTAGTCAACTCACATAAATAATCTATCAACAAAGGGTGATCTATCTCCGAAAAATGGCAGGGTCTCGGAACGCCCCAGACATTAGCGGGCCTACCAAAAACAACCTCATAAGGGGACAACCCTGTTCTAGTATGGGCTGTAACTCTTGTCGACAGCAAAGGCAATGGTAAAGCATCTGGCCACTTCAATCCTGTACTCTCCAGAATTTTGGCCATCTTTAGTTTGAGTGTACCATTGTACTTCTCAACTAAACCTGCTGACTGAGGGTGATTTGCAGCATGAAACTTTTGCTTAATGTGCAGGCCATTGCACACCAACTGAATGACTTTTGAATTAAAGTGGCTGCCGTTATCACTCCAAATCAAACGGGGCAACCCAAAATGAGGGAAGAACTCCTTTAAAAGAGACTTCACCGTCGCCAAAGCTGTATTCTCCTTAGTAGGATAAGCCTCAACCCATTTACTCAATGAACAGACCACCACTCACACTTACTTCAGATTATTCACCCGTTCCATCTCAATGAAGTCCATTTGAAGGACTTCAAAAGGGAAAGAAGGGGGTGCAAAATTACCTGGAGGTGTGGGAGTACCCTTTCCAGGATTGTACATCATGCACCCCATGCAATGTTTTACCAAATGGGCAGCCGTCTTTGGGATATTATCATTCTGCCATACAGAGTCTAGCAACTTACAGATACCCCTAGCACTAATTTGAGCTGGTCCATGAGCCATAATGCCTACAGGAAGAACATATGCATCTGGCAGCATCCATCTCTGCTTCCCCGACTTATCTATCCAGCACCCATCATCATCCAATTGTGCTGTGCTTTCCTGCCATATTGCAAATTCCTCAACCGTCACCTCGCTCTGTATCTCTTTCACATTATCTAGTGTGTCCTCAAACATCGTAACTTCTGGCTCCCATCTAGCAGGACCTGCTACAAACATCTTTTTCATCTTAGATCGGGACGTCTCCTTAGCTGTTTGATCTGCAAAAGCATTTCCCCTTCCCACATCTTCAGCAATTGCTTTGTGAGCGCTACACTTCACTATTGCCAGTTTCTTGGGCAGGGTTAAAGCCGACAGAAGCCTATTTATCAAAGGGCCATGTTGAATTTTCGAACCATGGGAAGTGAGAAATCCTCTCTCTGCCCAGAGCCGCCCAAATTATGAGCGACTTCGAAGGCATACTGGCTATCAGTATAAATATTGACCGCCAATCCCTGACTCAACTCGCAGGCTCAAATTAGAGCCACCAGCTTTGCAGCTTGGGCCGACTGATAGGGAACTTGTGATGTCTCAACTATCGTGTGCAGTGTTGTGATTGCATAAGCAGCAGTTGTGGTGCCATCCGGTAAATTAAAACAAGAGCCATCGATATATAGTTCCCCTTGGGGGTCAGATAAGGGAACATCAGTCAAGTCTACCCGTCCCTTCGTCTCCTCTTCCGTCCGAAACATACAATCATGTATGTCTATTTCCTCACTCTCCGAAGGGAGGGGTAGTAAATTGGCAGGGTTCAGAGTGGCACATCTTTTAATTGTAATGTGTGGTGCAAAGAGGGTTAGCTCATAGCCAGTCAGACGTGCACTGGTAAGGTGCTGTGTCTTTGTTCTGTTAAAAGCGTATCCACAGCATGAGGTACCATAACTGTGAGATCAATATCAAGGACAAGCCCTGCCGATTGTCGAATAGAGACGGCCACAGCCGCGGTTGCTCTTAAACAGCTTGGGAGGGCTTTCGCGACGGGATCAAGCAGAGCAGAAAAATACGCACACAGCCTCTGCTTACCTCCAAAGGCCTGTGTTAAGACAGAAATCGCACAACTGGCCGACTCGTGTACATATAACACAAAAAGCTTGTTGTAATCGGGTGTGCCAAGCACAGGAGCCGAGCAAAGCGCAACCTTCAATTGCTCAAAAGCGTGTTGACATTCAGGCGTCCAAGGCAAAGGTTCATGCACATCTTTAGTTGTTAAATACAGCATTGGCTTTGTTAGTAAGTTAAAATTTGGTATCCAATGACGACAATAGGAAGTATTGCCAATGAAGGCTCGTACATCCCTTTGGGTCCTTGGAACAGGCATGTTAACTACAGCATTATACGCTCAGGAGTTAGTTTCCGACCCTCCTTCGACAGTAGGTGACCTAGATAGGTGACCTCCTGTCGACAATATTGAAATTTTGAAAAGGGCACTTTGTGTCCATATTGAGCCAAATGCAGCAACAATTTTACTGTCGCTTCTTTACATCCTTCCTCAGTGTCGGACGCAATCAAAAGATCGTCCATATACTATAACAATACATTACCTGGGGGAAGGGTGAGGGAATCCAATTGACCCTTCAAAGCCTGGCTATATATGCTAGGACTCTCAGTGTACCCCTGAGGAACTCGACAAAATCTAAAACTACGACCTGCCAAGGAAAATACGAAAAGGTGCCTGCTATTTGGATGAACAGGGATGCTAAAGAAGGCATTCTTCAAATCAATAACAGAAAAGAATTTAGCAGAAGAAGGAATCATAGTCAAAAGAGCAGTAATGTCAGGAACCATGGGAAACTGAGGAACCACAATTTTATTAACTTCACACGTATCAATCAATAAAAAGATAAAGGTCAACAACATCATCAGAGGAACCCGGAGGTGGCCTCTTAAGAATAGGAAGGATGGGACTATTACACACATTTGCCGCTGTCTCCTCCACAACTCCTGACTGAATCAAATCTTGTATTATGTGCAACAATGCCTGTTCTACGGCGTGTAAATTTATATACTGAGGGATATGAGGCAAAATTGGTTTTCTTTAACCTGAATAGAAACTGGAGGTATCTGCAAAAGTCCCACATCTGTGTCGCTTGTGGCCCACAAAGTAGATTGGACATCCTTAAACTCAACTGGAAGGGGAGCACATTTAGACAAACATTGCGTAGTACTAACCACACTTGGACCCATTGTCATATGGACACCATCCAGGGAACAGTAAATAGTAGCATGTAACTTCTTCAACAGATCTAATCCCAACAGATTCTCTCCACAATTTGATGTTAATAAAAATGGCGAATCAACGGTGAAAGGGCCTATAGTCAAAGCAAGGGGTTTGGAGATGGTGCTTACTACCGGCACACCAGAAAAACCAACTGAAACATTGTTATGGCCAGGCAGGGCTGGCCCAGGGACCAGTGACCTTGAAACAGAACTGTTCATTGCTCCTGTATCCACCAAAAATCTCTTTTCCGAGCCCTGCAAATCCACACTAACATAAGGTCCACACTGATCTACAGGTATCGGAACTGGTCCCTTACCCTGTCCCTGGCTGTCCTAGCTGTAAGACATCCCTGTCACCTCATCCAAATCATAATCATCATGATAATACTGCCATCCCCGAACGTCATCAAAGTAATTTTGATCGGAACGGCCCAGTGATGTCCCAGCAGCCTGATCTCCAACCTGGGTATGCCCAGACGTGGGACCCTTGCTCATTGTGCCACTGGATTCAAGCTAGCCTGGCTGAAGAAGGGTGACATACCCTGAAACCGGTCCCAGGATGCTTGTTTCTGGTCCAGGGAGGACCTGGCCTTGCAGTTCGGTCTGGACTGTTCCCATGGGGCACAGGGTCAAGACTGATTTGCATATGGCTGGGTCCAAACTGGGGTGGCGTAGTGGGCAAAAGAAGGATGGATTTAACCCAGATCTTTTGACTGGGGAGAATGTTTGCATTGTCAGCATTCCGTCCATCATTTGTTTGCTGTAACACTTTTCAGCCCTAAGTGGGATGGGTATGCCCAGACGTGGGTCCCTTGCTCACTGTGCCACTGGATTCAAGCTAGCCTGGCTGAAGAAGGGTGACATACCCTGAAACCGGTCCCAGGATGCTTGTTTCCGGTCCAGGGAGGACCTGGCCTGGCAGTTCGGTCTGGACTGTTCCCATGGGGCACAGGGTCAAGACTGATTTGCATATGGCTGGGTCCAAACTGGGGTGGCGTAGTGGGCAAAAGAACGATGGATTTAACCCAGATCTTTTGACTGGGGGAGAATGTTTGCATTGTCAGCATTCCGTCCATCATTTGTTTGCTGTAACACTTTTCGCCCTAAGTGGGATGGGTATGCCCAGATGTGGGTCCCTTGCTCACTGTGCCACTGGATTCAAGCTAGCCTGGCTGAAGAAGGGTGACATACCCTGAAACCGGTCCCAGGATGCTTGTTTCCGGTCCAGGGAGGACCTGGCCTGGCAGTTCGGTCTGGACTGTTCCCATGGGGCACAGGGTCAAGACTGATTTGCATATGGCTGGGTCCAAACTTGGGTGGCGTAGTGGGCAAAAGAACGATGGATTTAACCCAGATCTTTTGACTGGGGGAGAATGTTTGCATTGTCAGCATTCCGTCCATCATTTGTTTGCTGTAACACTGATCTCCAATCTGATCACATGCCCCCGACCTCGCCCTCTCGACCCCCGTCCTCTAGGAGCCGCAACCTTTTGCAGCAAAACTGGGCACTCGCTGCGCCAGTGCCCTTCCTCCTTACAATACGCACATTGATTTGGGCCCACAGGCACAGCATTTCGGCTCGTACGAGGAAGCTGCCTGGCCAGTCCAACACCTTGACCCCGTCCCTGCCCCCTGGATGCCTGCTGCATCAATACCTTCATTTTCAGCTCCTTTGTCTTCTTTTCTACCTTCTCTTTCTCCTCGTTCTCTCTATGCTCATAATACTGAGCCATACTCAAAATCACCGAAGGGGTAGAAGTAGTCCACATACTCTCAGCAGCCTTGGGTTGCAATCTCTGGGAGCAAATTTGTGACAAACCTGTTAACAAACAATCGGATACCCCCTTCCAAAGACAAATCCTGGCCACTAAAATCCAAGAACACACCTTCGAACCGGGTAAAGAAATCAGACACACTTTCATCTTTCTTCTGACAACATGCGGCCAGCTTATCCCTGTCCACCTTCCGAGGTGGGATAAGAGAGTCCATATAGGTAATAATGCGGCCTGGCAAAGCCAAGATCTCAGCCTTGGGCTTTTCACCAGGCTTCCTCTCTCCATCCCACGTCCTAATCTCGTCCCAAGTACCACCCAATTCTAGGGCATGGTCCTGAGTATGCACCTGTCGCCAGATATCCACTGGTACCAATAAGCCAAAACAAAATTCAATATCTGCCAACGTCATTACAGCCGATGCAGCTGCCTCTGTCAATTCTTTATAATACGCAGTAGGATTTTTTCTGAAAACGGGCCTCTACTCGTTGCCTAGTCACCTGATCATGCTGATCACGTAGCTCCGGTATCTCCAGGTGGAAAATGGGTTGAACTTCCCTCATCGGGAACTGGGATATCGTCGTCGGAGATTTCTGATGCAATCTACCTTGATATCCAATCAATGTGGTAACACTAGCGAAAACCTCATTTGGAGCCATGCCCGTGGCATACACTTGGTCCCTAATATCATAAACAGCCTGAGGTGCGACACCTTTAAAACACTGTTCCCATAGTCCAATCAAAGTAGCCGACATGTGCTTAAGGGCATGCTGCTGGACAAACGGCTCATAGTCCTTTAACACACTAGATACATCTTCAACACCATAAATAGGATTACGGGCCCACTGGGCAGCCTGATTGGCCACCATCGTTTTCTCCATATCTCCCACATCAGATCGAATCAACACCCGTCCCAATCGCTCCTTTGCAACTGCCCCATCCCCGTCGTCCTGGCCACGCACCGGTGTCTCGGCACCTAACAAGGGGGCAGAAGAGAGAAGAGGGGACGACACAGTAATTCAAAGGGGAGGCAACAAGGTCAACATCGGCTGAGTAGTAAGTGTCTGTGAAGGAGAGAGTGATGTGTTTGCTGTAACACGTAACAACAGGAGTGGCAGAAAGACTAGCAGCCACGGCGACTGTGGGGGACGGAGCCAAAGAAGAAGCTGGTGATGCCGGAACCAAAGCACTTTGATCAATACCAGAAACAGCAGGAACAGAGGCAGATGGCAAGGGCTGTGGGACGACAGGATATATTCTATGTGGGACATAAGGGGGAGGCGGTCTGTCTTCCAATAATTCTTCCACAAAAGTGTCTGCCTCCTCCCTAGCAACATAGGACTTATCACATTGCAATCAAAACCTCCTATCAGCACATTCTATACCCTTCTCCACTTTCTCTTTATCATGCGCCACTGCTTTCTGTGTCAGTGTCTGCGTTTTCTCCCTCTGCGCCTCCCTTTCCGCCTTCATTCGTCTGTTTAGCTTCCTTTCGCCATACCTGAAGAGAATCAAACATCGACTGCCTGCTACATTTAGCAAACAATTTTCCTCCAAATAATTCAATTTCTGCTCATCAAAGGTGCCCGTTGATGTTCCACTGCAATTCAGCGTTGTCCCTCGTATATTTGTGCCATAGTGTACTAAATATAATGGGGCCAAGGCAGTATTTGATGTACATGTCATAATTCGGAGTGTCCTCCGCAGGTGCTGGCTGCTTTTCCTCCAATCGAGCATCAGCAGAACAACGACACCCCACACAACAAAACTTACTCCAGCAAGGCATTCTTCTCACACAAAGAAACACATTCACCACACAATTACACTAAAATGCACTCGTGCTTTTACCAAAAGTCGCTTCCGCGGATTGCATCAATCACAAATTAACAAACTGGTACCATATCAAAAAAGATATTCAAAAATCAAATGCAAGCGCTTGTCTAAAACTTATTCCTAGACCAACCAAAGTACCCACCAAACAAACGTCATGACAACAGAGAACCAACAAGCTCACCTGGTGCACACAGGTCAAACAAATTTATTCTCCACTGCCGACTCTTCGGACCGAACGGTCAGATTCAAGGGTTTCGCCATTCAGGACCTCAGTCGGGATGACCACTTGGCAGGGCACCGCCCGATCAGACAGGCGGGGCAGCTGCGAGTGCAAAACTCTATCGTGCAGGGGTCCCCTGAGCCGCCTATCCGACCCAACCCTGCCCCGTCCTCCTCACCCATCCGCGGGCGAGGATGAGGTCACCCGATGGAGTCCCTGTTCGGGCGCCAACTGAAGGAAGTGACCCGAAAAGGGCCACTCGGGTCACTCACGACCACCTTCTCTGCCTTCCTCCAAATGAAGAGTCGGTCAGACAGTAGAGAATACAAACCAGATTATTTATTGATATTACACTGCAGTGGAGTCCAGTCTGACCAGCCTCCTGAGATGGCTGTCGAGGGACTGGACCCTGTAAGCATAAAATTACATTATGTACGTTGCGGAGTCCACAAAGACCCGCCTACTATGGAAAAATACTAGTTGGTGTCGTAATACAATGGGGGTACAGAAACATAAGTTTCGATTCTGCAGCTGGGCACAGGTTATCTACTGCCCAAGGTCGTCTGGCCTATCCTCCCCACCAGACAAATGGGAGAAGGCCTCTATCTAAGGGGAAAGGCATGCACTAATGAGGACACTTGCAATTGCAGAAAGAAAAGCTCGACCTTGGGAAACGAAACTTACAAAAGACCATTTCACGAAAATAACCAAGCAGCAGTTTCTATTATAATACAAAATGGCGTCCAGTTTGCAAGATGGTTTCGCGCATGCTAAGATATACAGAGAGATGGGCCTTTCAATATTAACATGCTGTGGTGTTTATTCCATTGAAAGAAGCATGCAGCAAACCTGAGAATCAAGAAATCTTCCTTCGACCATAAAGATGCAGCCAGTTTCAGACCAGTTGCCACCCTTTATCTCAAATCAGGAGTCACCAATCAATTCTGATTGTTCCTCAAGTTCAACCTTAAACGTAAGCCAGTGGGGCTTTTGCCCCTCACATGGTACTGAAATGACTCTGGCGGCAACAACAGACAATCCCCTTCAACAGATTTCATCCAACAGCACCACCTTTAAATATGTACACATCCTGAAATGTCTCCCCTCTGCTCTAGATCTCATGACCACCGAACATTCACTGACCACTGCAGAACTCAAAAACACTTACACAAAGAAGATAATAAATCACTTTCTCACTTGATCTCTCCTCGCACCACTTAAAGGTTTCCCTATTGTGACTTTATATCTGAGATACATGTACACTCATTTAAGTACTTGGGTCTTGGAGGTCGCAGGTTCACTGTTCAGGATTTGTCTTTCTGGAACACCTTGACACAGAACCAGAGAAAGGTCCAAAACTGTCTCCCATTCATAGGAACTAAGGCTTAGCAGTTTGAAGGAGCCTTCTAAATATTCCTCCCCTCTGCCATCGAATTTTTGCAGTCCTTCAGTCGGAGCCTCGAGGCAATGTGTAATATGTGCACCTTACAAACGCTCAGATAGACAGATAAGCTGTTGACATACACATAGGGTTTGTAGGTGAAAACATCCTGGCCACCAATGCCAGTACAATAGCCGTGACACAAAAGAGACCCCTAAAACATACTAGTCACATGCATAATTAAATATATAACTATCTATCATAGATTCAAACTTTAATCTGAAAAGAGAGATCTCCCCCATCAGTCCTGCAGTGGTGGCTCCTCTGATAAGGCGGAGGAGCGTCGCCCCAGTGCTCTGTGAGCAGGTCAAAAAGGAAAAATAAAATGATAACACATTATTATCATTTATTTTTTTTACGACGTGGATCAGCTGGTTAGGGACGGGGCAGGCTGAGCTGTCACAGAGGAGCAGGGAGAGGAGTTGTGGGCACTCTGTAAATGTGTATGATGGCTTGGCTGGCCGTCTTGGGCCGGCCAAACAGTCATGCGCACTTAGCATGTTCTCCACCAGGCTGCATTGCACAGCCTGGTTGGAGAACATGCACAGGCTCCCACTCCCTGCCTGAGCGCCGAACCACGGTGCTCACACCAATCACAATACTGCTATAAGGCAGCGTTGTGATTGGCTAGGGGAGCCTGTGTACTTCCTGCTTCCTGTGACTGGAGTCCTGGAGTCAATCGAAGAGGACCGCGGTGGCTGGCCTGCAGGTAAGTGTTTTTTTTTCTCTCCCCCCTTGCCCTGCGACTTGCCCCCCCCCCCACCGCCGTTAAGTAGCAGCCGCCACTGCAGTCCTGTGCTGTGATTACCGTTCTGGCTCCCAGCCAAAGCACAGTCCACCTCAAACCCGCTCATTACACTAGGAGCCATGTGTGGGTGATCACTGTCATTCATGAATGACTTAATATCCCCCAATCTCCTGCATTACAATTCCAGACACTCCTACAAGCCCCTGCTGCCTGGACAGCCACTGCTGCCCCTATCCACCTCACTGGCCTTCATGAAACACTTCAAGATGCATCAGCTGAAGACACCGGCCAGTACAAGCAGGATTTAATGCTACTTAAGGATGCACAACATGGCCATCCATAACCCACTGGCAACAGCAAAAAGCATTATCAGCGAGCAATGACATTTCTCATACCTGAGGAATCACCCAGAGCAGTGCCAGAAGGCATTAATATATCATAACAGGCATTACTCAGAGCACCTATCAACACACAACCAGCATGATAAATATCTTACACCATTTGAGACACGATTAGTAGTCTAATGGTACCCCACATGGAGGGTCCAACGAGAAGTGCCACTGACATATATGAGGTAAAGCATGAGAAGGGCCTGTCAGTGGCACACTGCTCCTATCACATGCAGTTGAAATGAAGGGAAGGGGAATCATGGGCTATGAGAAGGAATTGGATGTTACTTATGAGGTCACCAGCGAGACAAGGGGACCAGATGAACACTGACATGGAGGCAGGTGCAGACAAAAAGAAGGGCATGGAGCTTCATGGTCCAAAGGAAGATAACTTAGCAGGGAAATGGTACTCGAGATGACAGTGCTTAATTTGAGACAGTGGTTTCCGGTGCTCAGCACCTGAGCTTGACAGTCTGCCACGAGGTGGCACTGTCTGGCTAATTTAGAGATTACCACAACAACAATTAATTATTAATAGAGAATGAATGAGCAACGGCGGATCTGAGTAACCGCACCTCCCTGCTTTATTCCTTTTCTTGTTTAAGAAATTGTAATGGATAGTATGATTGGGTGTGCACATACAGCTCCTGCACCTGCCGTTGTTGGATGCCAGCTGCCAAGCAGAGAGAAAACTGTGAAAATAGTGGAGCGGTGCACTACCAAAGAGTTTTCTTCAATAAATCCAAATGTTCATTTTGTATAGTGGTTTATCAATCCTTTATTTTCAATATCAAAATGTCCAAATTCCAGCCAACGCGTTTCGTTCATACAAAAAATGAACTTCTTCAGGGCAAATGGTGATGTGAAGAAGACGCAGGAACACAGAGGCAATGAAGAGCCCTTGATCTGAGATATTTCAAATTCCTGCTGTCGACGCACAAGTATTTACATTTTAAAGGCTACCACTGACGTGTTGACGTCAACACTGACTGCCGACCGGACGATAATAACAGGACTGTGTCCCCAGAGATACAACCATCAGGCACTTATCATGGTAGCCTTTAAAATTTAAATACTTGTGCGTCGACAGCAGGAATTTGAAATATCTCAGATCAAGAGCTCTTCATTGCCTCTGTGTTCCTGCGTCTTCTTCACATCACCATTTGCCCTGAAGAAGTTCATTTTATGTATGAACGAAAGCGTTAGCTGAATTTGCACATTTTGATATTGAAAATAAAGGATTGATAAACCACTATACAAAATGAACATTTGGATTTATTGAAGAAAACTCTTTGGTAGTGCACCGCTCCACTATTTTCACAACAATTAATTATTAATTCAATATACACTCAAAATGACTATTACCTGCTGGCCGAGCTATTCTTATAGTTTAGGGGGCATGAAATAGTCCCAACTGTCACACTTGTAAGAGTGTGATGGTTGGTAGTTGTGTTGTGACTATCCTTGTCAGCATGGCAGGGGCAATGTGTGGTGGAAGCTGCAGTGTCCTCCTGACGAGAGCCCTTGCACTTTTTTTTTTTTTAAATAAATTAACCACTGCGAGATGGCAAAGATTCAACAAAAGAGCAGCGGTCAGAGAATGTATCGCCTGCTTGCAAATGAAGAGTATTGAGTACAAAAGGAGAAAATTAAAAAATGACTGGAATCATTGAAGTATCCCTAACGTATATCACAGAGAAGAAAATACATACATGCCATGAGGCCATGCCTACAGAGCCGGAATGGCTGCACTGAACCGGTCAGGTGGGGGCAAGGAGGGCGGAAGCAACAGTAGGCCAGATTTACTTGAATTCAAACTATTATCTGTGTGAGATGACAACTCTTACAGCATCAGGAAGATGACTTACAGCATCTAATAACTTAAGACCAGTGTGAGATACCAACTCCCACACTTTGAGTCATCACTCACAGCACTCATTAACTCTTACCTAGTGCCAAGTGATACCCCTTGCTCCCTATGAAACATCACCCAGGGCCTATAATCTTATAACTAGTGTGATGTGACACCCCATACAGCAAAGGAGTCGTGACTTGCAGCCCCTTTCAACATACATCCAGCGTGAGATGACACCTTTCGTCATTCGAGACATCATTCACAGCGAGGTTCAGCGCAAACTAGTGTGACATTGTCTCTCATCGGACACTAGAGAGGGCGTGAATGAACCTATGGACTAGCGAGTTGACAAATAATGCAGGGCTCGTGTTAATGTATGGCCTGTATGTGATGGAATGGAACAGAGCAAGAGACAGGCCTCACAGAGCCCACTCCCTTCGTGAGACACCGCTTCCGAATCCACGAGAGACATGACTCATGGCGCTTGTTAGCTGTGCGCAGGCCGGAGAGAGCTGCGGTGTAGCACGAGGCCCCTCTCCTGGCGACTGTCACGTGCTTTGAAGCAATGCGAGGTGACTAAATAGACATGACCAGAAGAGCAGTTACCTGGCGCGAGAACGGAAGGGGCGGTGGTGGAGCTGGAGAGACACAAAGAACGATGCATTTTAAATTCCGAAGAATAAAAGGAAGCGATGCTCTGCGGTCCCAGCCGGCCCCCTCTTAGGGGTTGTTAAATATATCTTTTTGGTATTTTTCTCTCCAGCTCTCCTCCTTTGGGAAGGTTCCTGCTGAGGATAATTGGCTGTGAATCTGTTTACCTCAGCACTTGCCTCGTTCCCCCCTCCTCTCCTCCACCTCTATCCCCATCCGCTCCCAACCACCTGGAGACAGCCCTATTATTTCCATTACACGGAGAGGAAGGAGGCATGAGGCGCGCGGATAACGTGGGCCGGTGAGCCGCTCCTCCCCGGCCCGCGTCCTACAGGTTCACCTTCTGCCGCAAGGAGCGAGGTGGCACCTGAGCCGGCGTCAGCCGACCTCTGACGCTTCAGAGGGGACACACAGCACGTTGAGGATACACTGACGTAGGCACGCCACATGCTTCCTGCTGGCTCAATACATTTAGGTACTTAGTGACGGATATCTCATGCACCTTTAAGTATGTGTTCCAATTCCCGCCTAATCGAAGCCTGCACTTTGTATGCTATTCTCAGCTTGGGAAATAGGGGGAGCTGCACAGACCACTGACACTGAATTTGTGTGAAAAAGGCCGCTTTTATTGAAACAGATTCACATCACAAATATAAACAGTGGGCCTTTCGCCTTACAAACCTAAAATCTCACTATACAAATATGTTACCTATGTTAAACTACTCCACCACCCCTAAAAGCTCCCCCCACAAAACTTAACCTGCAAGTCTCTACCCCCTCCTGTAGTGGTCTTAAGGAATTGAGACCTTAAACCACCAATACATTTTTCCTGCAACTATTAATCTCTAACTAAGCCAACTTCCTAATGAACCTTAAACTTCCTGCCTCGTCCAGGCGTGAGCTTGTCTACCCATTTCCTTTCAGCCTCGATTGCTGCTGTCAACAACGATAAACTTGGCTAATCCACACCAACTTCTCAGCCACCCGCTCTTACACTTGTTTCAAAGTGACAGCCATTCATGCCTCTCATAACCCCTGTACACCTGTTTTAACTGCAGCCAATCGAAATGAGCCAATCCTCTAATAACAATACTTATAAAACTCTTAATTAAGGAGGGAGAGGGCAGACTGCTACCAGCCACTGTGTCACCACATAAAATGGTGGCTGGTAGCAGAAAATGGCCACATATATACCTCTGGGCTACATTATAGCCCAAATAAAGCCCAAATCCTGCAGCAGTCACTGGACTGCTCCATTCCCTAAACTATCCCAGGGGGTAGATCTCCCTGTGGTCTGCTGCCCCCCAAGACCCCATTGGGGAATAGGGGGAGCAGCACAGACCTCTGACACTGGATTTGTGTGAAAAGGGCCGCTTTTATTGAAACAGGTAAACATCACAAATAAAACCCTGGGCCTTTTGCCTTACAAAACTAAAACCTCACTATACAAATATGTTACCTATGTAAAACTACCCCCACCCCTAAAAGTCCATCTCCCCAACAAAACTTAATCTGCAAGTCTCTACCTCCTCCTGTGCTGATCTTCAGCAATTGAGACCATAAACTTCCAATACATTTTTCCTGCAACTATTAACCTCTAACTAAGCCAGCTTCTTAATGAACTTTAAACTTCCTGTCTCGTTAAGGCGTGAGCTTGTCTACCTGTTTCCTTTAAGCCTGGATTGTCGCTATCAACAACACTAAACTCTGCTAACCCATGCCAACTTCTCGGCCAACTGCCACCCAGCAGAAGTTCCTGACTGCCTGTTTTCTGGCCCCCTAGCTCCTCGCCCTGCCAGACATTAATTCAAGTTCAAAACCTTAGCCAGCACATCCTGCAACTGCTATAAATAAAGCTCCTTCCCATAGTATGAAAGATGGACCCCGTCCCAGCTGAAAAAGTTCCAGCTTATCATACTTCAATTTGTCATGCTTGATTCTGCTGATACCACTATCCATACAAAATTCTCTAATTTCTCTGATTGTCTTCTTCCTCACCATCTCTATGGTATCCAGCCTATTAGCCCCTCGCCACACCCTCCTAGGTATGAACTCCGTC
The DNA here is from genome assembly GCA_963921515.1 of Calotriton arnoldi. Taxonomy (NCBI): domain Eukaryota; kingdom Metazoa; phylum Chordata; class Amphibia; order Caudata; family Salamandridae; genus Calotriton; species Calotriton arnoldi. The sequence goes on from CAWUFW010005816.1 coordinate 793,291, forward strand.
CACACAACCTGGCATCCTGACCACTGCCTTAATAACTCTTTTAATTCATTCTTCATCACTCTCATCAAAGACACCACTTTTTCAACCACTAGATCATTCTCCCATACATGCAGTGACAAAACATTGGGGCACCTCCCTCCTACCACCAACTTATTCAAACAGGGTAACAGTTCTCACCATTGCATGCCCCCTCTACCATGGCATCACACTTGGAAGCTGTTGGAGTCAAGACCCAGATTGGCACTGTGTCTGCTCTGCCTCGCCTGCCTTTCAGGCCATTTAACAAACAAGTGCCCCACTATCCACAACGATGATCCGGCAACCTCTGGGCCTGGAACCCAACCTGTAAAACAACAATAACAAGTAAAACATAGAAATGTACTAACACTCCCCTTCCCACACATAGCACTGAAAACAATCAGATGCCCATCTACCCAGGTCCATGATATCTGTCCTGCTTCAACCCTCCCTTCCTACCTCTGTCGCCATGCCTATGCGAAACAAATGTGTTCCAAAACCTTTTGTATCCACTCCCAACTGGGTCAGACCCTAACGCAATACAGCCAATAGTTGAAATGCCATCACAGGTCTGCCATTCATATGCTTGAAAACCTGGCCTGTACCTCCTGGCGTTTCTTCCACAGATAGGCCGAAAAACTGGCCATGGTGTACCTGTGCAGCAAGACAGATCTGCCCTGACCCCTCTGATCCGTTTTTAATTTATGCAGTCAAACTTGTAATCCCGCCTGGCACGCTTGAACTTTGTCCCAGATGACCCCCAAGTCCCTATTTCCCCCAAGAGCTCATACACCCTAAAATCCCCAAAGAACATCCACGACATTAGTGTGGAGAACAAAGCCTGTTCCTCCTCATTTGTGTCTATCCCAGACAGGCTCCCTCAGTGCCTCACAAAATAAGGCCCACGTGGGAGGACTCTTCTTTTTCCCAATACGCCCGCCTTTCTGGACCATTCATCTAACATCCTGTTTCCCAACTCCCCTGCTGATGTGGCGTAGCCCCAAAAAAGTATCCCCATGAAACCAATGCCTGCCAGTTTATCTGTAACTCTGGACTGACCCTTTTCAATCAACTTCAAAGTGAACTGGACCACATCCTCCGTCTGAGCCCAAGCATCCCATCTCCTCTGCGCCCCACTATCTACAAACTCCCCCCAAGCCTGACGATATGCCCTCCTTGTTGACAGGGCCAGTGACTCTAACACCAGCTGGTGCGTCCTCTGTCGCCTACTGACCAGAGCTCCCATGACATCCTGGTCCTCACTCTGTCTGCCGCCGTGGCCAGCCCATTGAATCTCTCCCACTGTGAATGAGACAAGGCATCCGCAATGTTATTTTCTACACCTGAAATGTGTCATGCTCTAAACAGAATGTCAAACTGTAAACTCTTCAACACAAAAAGCTGCAACAACTTCAACACTTGGGTATCCCTTGCTGACCGCTGGTTAACTACCTGCACCACCACCATGTTGTCAATGCTAAGTAGCACCTTCCTGTGTGCCAACTGCCCTCCCGCCAAGGACACTGCCACTACAAGTGGAAAAATAATCTAAGAAGGCTATACTCCTTCCCCTTCACTTCCATTCTGTGGGCCATTCCTCCGTGCACCATTTCACTTGCCAATATAGGCCAAAACCAATCCCTCCTGCAGCATCAGAGTAAACCTGTGCATCCACACAAAGTCAGTCATAGCCATCAGTGGCACTCTGTTGAAAGACTCCAAAAAGAGACGCCACATTCTCAAATCCTCCTTTGTCCCTGCCGACAGTCTGATGTGGTGACCTGGCAATGGTAATCCCGGCAGTCACACCCCCAACACCATTCCAAATGTCCTCACTGCTTTCACCACCCTACAGGCAAAGTTCAGATGGCACAACAGCAGTTGCACTTCTTTAACTGTAACTTTTTGTTTTGCCAACATGGCATCCAACAGCAATAGCATCATCAATTTTTTTCTCCACTGGTACACGGGTTTCCACTGCTACCAAATCAATTTCAATGCCCAAGAATTACAGTACCATACTGGGTCCCACTGTCTTCTACGATGCCACCAGCACCTCCATGTTCCCCATGAGCTTCTGGAAACTCACCAGCATTCGCTGGCAGTCTGCGTAAACGGGGTTCCCCATAAAAAATAAATCATCAATATAGTGTGTCACGTGCCGGTGCCCTGTGGACCAAGAAGACAACCACTGGAAGAAGGTACTGAAACATTAAAACAGAGCACATGATATGGAACAACCCATCGGGAGCACTTTGTCCACATACCATTGCCCTTTGAACTGAATGCTAATAGCTGAAAGTCATCTGGGTAAACCGGGAGCATGTGGGATGTCGCTCTTAACTATTGTGCACCTCTACCTATTGATTCTACTATGGACAGCACCACGCCCACTGAGGAATACATGACCGAAGCCTGGTCCTCTGGAATAAATTCATTAACAGAAGTGCCCTCTGGCCATGACAGGTGTTGAATCAGTCTGAACTGACCTTTTTCTTTTTTCGGAACCACACCAATGGGTGACACAATCAAGTTTTCCATGGGCCAGTCATCAACCACCATCCTTCCTTCCTGCATCTCTTTCATCAGTTTGTCTTTTACCACGTGTTTGAAGGCGCTGACCGACTTCAAATTGCTCGCCCACCTGCGCACCCTCAAGCCCTGGACCCCAGTCTGAAACCCCATGTGAAGACCTCCCGCCGAAACCTAGCATCTTCATTCTGTTCATAGAGCACCAACCAAAAATTAAGGTGGGCTAGCATAATGTGTGTACAAGCTTTTACCCCCGGATCCTTGTGCTCACCGTCCGCCCCTAAACACGGAAGCCTGACTAAACTGCTGACTACCGCTGGATCCTTGTTGCTGTTGTCACTGCCCTGACGAAATACCGGGCTGTCCTCCCACCCTGTAGCAATTAACTACAGGATGTTTGCTGGCATATTTCAAACATTTGTGCCAGAATTTGCAATATTCCCTGGTGCAAGCCCCTTTGTTAAAATCCCAGCATGCACCCGTGAGCCCAGCCTGTCCTTTCCCTGCTCCCCACCCCTCCGCAGGTGGTGCACCCTTGAAAGGACCGACACACAATAGGTAACCCGCTGGCTGTAAAGATTGTCTTGCCAAACTTTGCAGGGCCCTTGGTATGTTGCCAGAGGTTCGAGTCGACTTCACCCCGCTGTCCCTCAGGGTCTAGGGTCATACGTGCCCTAAATTCATCATCGTAATGGACCAAGTATAACCCCCATTATTAATCTGTGTTTTTCTGATGGTGCCTATATATTTAAAAATTGCTACACACCTCTCCGGGTATTTTTCACAGTAGACGCTGGCATAAATTAGAAAAGTTGCCATCCAATTCTCTATCATCAAAGGGACCATTGGGCGCTTTGCTAACTCGAACTTTTCCTCTTTGAAACCCTCCTTAGCTATCAATTCCCTATGTAGCAATTTTAACGTTTCCACATATTCCCAATCCCAGATCTTTTCTTTGGTGGCTAGCTTGAGGTGGGCCCCCAGCAGCTTAGAAACCCCCATATAGGGCAGTTTTTAATTTTCAACTTCTTGCTCTCTTTCCAGTCTGTCTTCTCTCCAGTTTTCTCTCCCCTCTCCCCTCTGCCCACTCCCCACTCTTCTCAGCTAACTTGGTCTGTGACTCCTGTGCCCCCCCATCCATGCTTTCTGGACCCACTGCTCCCTCCTTGACCCTCAGCTTCTTGTCCCCAAACCCATCCTTCGGGTTTTCGGCCCTTTCGGAGCCCTGCACCTCTATACCGATCAACATGTCTGACACACAAAAGCCTTTGCGTAAATGTATCGTACCCCCGTCATGCGAGTCAATTGCATCCACACCAACTGAAACCATTTGAGCAGCCATATGCTCACCTCTGTGATCCTTACCTGGTGCCAAGGTCGGTGTCCGTTTGGAGCCCACCGTTTCGCCATCTGCCCCCTCCACTCAAGCACTCTATGGCCTCCATGTTGGTGCAACCCAGCACGTACACTCTGTAAGAAAGTACTAACAGTATCCCCTCTCCCCACTACCCCACCCCGCGTTGCCGCCACCGTGTTTCCTCTTCCCTCCGTGCATCACGCTCCAGCAATTCCCCTTCCTTCAAGCTCTCCTCATCATAATCCAGCACTGTATCCTCCAAATTAGTGGCAACCACATCCTCTGTGGCAGCTTTGGCCGCCTACCACCACAGCATAACCATTTGTGTGAAACCTGAGCTTTGCTCCGACGTGTGCTGAGGGGGCCACACCCTGCCCTCCCAACTCCACCTCCGCTACAGGACGCTGTGTCCGGTGTTGTGGTCTGCCAGGGGTAGCACCGTACTCACCAGCTTGTGGCACTGCCGAAGACGTTCTGGACCTTCTTTGGGCAGTGATCTTGGGGTCCCTCGCCTCCATCCAGCTGGCCGTGCTGAGCCCAGCCTTCCCTTCCCCTCGTGGTGGCGGAGCAACACCGAGCTCCCCCCGAATCTGCCGTGCCACCGTACCAATTGTCCTGCAAAAAAGACAAGAGGTCCAGTGTGCTGGTTATTACCTCTTGCCCACTGAAACTTGCCCCCATCTGACAACCCAGCGGCCCCCCAATGCCCCGCTCTCGACTCCCTGTGTCTTCACCCTCACACCATGTGCCATCAGCACCTCAGAGTGTCGGTCCACCCTGGCATATACCTTCCTGGTTCTCTTTCTCTCCCACCCAGCAATGCACTCCTACTCCAAATCATCCGCTCCCCCCAAAAGCCTCATCCTGACTTTGCTCCTCCCTGTCACTCCACTCCAGGCCTGCTGCCCAAAGAGAAACAGCATGCACATGTGGTACTCCCTGCATGGAAGTTCCGCCCCCCTGCTGCCTTGCAGCTGGACACCCGCTGTCCCCCAACGCCACCTGCACCAGGCGCTCCCATGCACCACCTGAGTATCCTGAAAAAGTGTGTTTTAGATTGTTATCTTAACTGGACGTATTTGGCTTTGGTGCATATTTGGAGCACATTTCATAAATGTGGTCCTTGATCTAGGAAGCTTCTGTCCTCTTTTGAGCTGCTGCATGTTCAGGATTGTAGTGCTCTTTTGCTGCTAGGTTACCCTCATCGTTTTTGTAGTTCTCCTTGAGAGTAAGGCAGAAGATCTTCAAGGTCACCAGGGGGGTGACTTGATAGATGAAAAGCGGCAACTGAAGAGAATTTAGGGTTGGAGCGACTAAGTCTCATGATTTCTTGTCAACCACCAGTTTTGCTGTCATATTTTGAACCATCTCAAGGCAAGACAGTTGCTGCTTTTGCAGACCATTGTGAAGTGAATTGGTTTAGCCATTTGTAAGTTGATGGTGGTTCTCACTTCTACAACGTAGATCTCCGCAGGGTTGACAAGGGGCGTAACAGAAAGTGATGGGATGTCCTACACAGACTCAACCTGTTCATCTTTGGTCATTTTAACATATAGGGTAATATTAAGGCTTTTATCTTTGTTGCGAAAAATGATTGATTGACATGGTGGGACAGTTTTGCAGCCAGCTTTGGGGTGTCTGACCCCCTTGGATACCTTGGACCCCAGGGGACTTCATCCCCCACCCCGCACAGCGCCAGGAGGATCAGCAGCTGCCGACTTGTGATCCTAGAGGGAGCGGGCCTCCTCCAATGCTTTAAAAAGCACTGCAGCTATCTCGCAGCGTGGGACTTGTGTGAGTCCGTCATTCGCTCGTCAGTGCCAGGAAGAGCTAGAGCGGGCCACATCCCTTTGCTTTTTAATTGAAGTGGGGTCACTCACCAGAAGCTGTTCCCTACCCGCACTTCCCATTTCTGTGATGCTGGGGTGGTACTTCATCCCCCAGCACGCTTGAGGCCCTAGGAGGGGCTGAGGACTTCAGGATGTGCTTACACAGCGCAAGCCGCATCCCGGAGTACGGGACGCGCTTGGGCGTGTGCCCGGGCCCTTTTACGCACTTTATCGCCCAGAAGAGGCTGGGCCACCTTATTTTCATATATGCCTAAAGGTACTTACATCCTCATGTTCCTCTCGGTTGGGCTCTTTAAGTGAAATTGTGATGGGGAAACGCAAAGTAAACTCTGCAATGCCGGCAAATGGTAGCACTCTTGATGTTTTTTTAAGCAGGCAGTGGGCGCTTTAAATAAAGAAATTCAGTTGGCCGAGAGACGCCTATCACTGTCTTTGCCCCCAGCCCCTGATACTGTTATAGCTCAGGTCATTGATGTTGGGGCCAAGGAGGCCCAAACCAAGTCCCGGATTGAACCCGTTAGTCCTGTTAATCATGCTCTACCTTCCAATCAAAATCTGGACATCGAGGGGAGATCAAAGCCCAAGGGGGGAAAGAGGAAAAGTTGAGGGTGGATCAAAATCCAAAAGACAACGCCTCGCCCCCCATGAAGCGTTTGAAAAGCTCCAAGACATAGCCAACCCAGATTGCTTAAATGGAGAAGATACTGAATTATCCCTTTCAGGGGAGCTCCTGCACTTGCATTTCAAACATCCTAGTGGATGCCTTGAAACCCCTAAAGAAACATTTGACTAAAGTTGAAGAGCAACTGTCAAACATGAACTGCACCATTAAGCAGGGGCTAATGACAGGCCTCCTGTCATCTGGCTCAGCCACGGTAGCGCCAAACCATTCACAAGCTAGGGAAACCGGCCCTATAGATGTCCCATCAAATTCACCAAATGGGGGCACAAACTATACTTCGAGAAGAGCAGGCAGTACAATAAGGGATAACACCTACAGAGCTCTAAACAATCAAATTGGACCAAGTAACCCCTTAGGACAAATTACCTATTCTGGGGGAAATCCAAGAAACACCCTGGAGTGCTCACAGGGACACGCAACCCTTACAGGATTACAATTGACTCCTCAAGCTACTCCCCTTGTAATGGTTTTGAAAGGTGTTACTCCTTTAAGGAAAGGTTCAAATGAATTCCATAACTAACTCAGGAACAAAGTAGTGCACTGGGTAAACACGTGTTTAGGTGTTCCAAGGCTCCTACAAGAGCAAGTAAATCATGTCCAAAGAGTCGCCTGGGTAGACACCACCCCTAAAACAGATACAAATGACTGTGTCTTTGTCAACTTCAGAAATGAGACGGTGGCAAAATAAACACTAATGGGGCTTAATCAATCTGGCCACCCACAAAGGGTGATAGAAGCCCATTCTTTGGGCCACTTTTACAGGACGCTTGGAAGTCTTCCACCAACTTTCAACCCCCCCTTGCGCTTCTTATACAGTGCCCATAGTTAACCGATTTGATCCTCTCTCACAACTCGCTCAAATGGATTGACTCCCCACTGAAGCATTATCTTCTAGTCTTCCCCTTTCCTCACATGAAGAGCTTAAGGAAGAAGGGCCTAGTATTGTTCCAATTAAAGCGGGTTGGAACTTTATGTTAAATAACCAGGACGGAATTTACTTTGAAAATCTTGCAGCCATTGCTTGCTTCCAGGAAACTTGGATGACGGAGGACTTCCACCTAAATGGTTATCATGCCTTTTTGGAGCCAACACACCCCTCCCCTGCAGGAAAGGCAAAGATTGTCTTGGTGACCTTTATAACTGTTCAAATCCTCTCAACTAAAGTGTCTAAGATTTAGTCTTTGCCTTTCTTCCAGGTTATCTTATTAACTATGTGAAGGAAAATGACATTATGCTGGTTAACTTTTACTATAATATGTCTAAGCACCTGGCAACAGAGGTTATTGACCCTTTTGATGATTTTGGGGTTTCTTTCCACTCGAAAGTTAAGCGTAAGACCGTACAACTTTGGATAGGCAATTTTAACACTCATCATATATGGAAGCTTTGAATAGCCTTATTTTAAAATATGACCTAGTCTTAGCTAACAATATGGTTGACAGGGAGAATGGTAAACTCCTGACTTTCACCAGTAGTACTAGGGGGATCAATTGATTTTATTCTTATGACTTCTAGACTTGCTTTCTTCATCTTAATTTTAAGGTTGTTGCCAAATGTATGACTGATCATAACCTCCTTCTTCTAGCTTTGAACCATCAGCTAAATAATCCTAAAATAGATAAGTACAGCAATGGTGTGCACCCAAATAAAAAGGGTGTCAAATCAAATGGAAAAAGGTAAATCCAGAATATTTAATCAGAGAGATTGTCTCCCAGTATTCAGCCTTAGTAACTACCTGTCTATCAGACAACATACATTTTCAGTGCATACTAAAAGGTTTTTTAGAGACTATGCAAAGCATCTCAGATAATTTAACTTCAAATAGATCCCAGAGTGAAAATCCCCTCCACAGATGGTTTAATTCTGAATGTTCCTTATTATACAGGAATTCAAAGACAATTTAAAAAAAAACACCCTTGTCCTGTAGCACAGGTTAGAATAGCAAGGGACCGTACAAAAGCACAGCAGAGGAGAGGAAAAAAGAGATTCAGGCTCTAGCATGGGAAGATCTTCAAAAAGCTGCCACAGTAAGAGATAATAAGCTTTTCTGGGAGATAAGCTAACCGTCCGCTTTTTTCAGACAATAATGTGCCAAAACTTGAAGTTGTGATACCTGCAGAATTATGGGTGGCCCATTTTACTCTTATTTTTCAACCTAAATCCACTGCTTCTGTCAGCCTCTCCCCCTCTCACCTCCACACACCTTTGATCCAAATCTGTCTGGCACAAGTATATGGGATTCATTGCTAAATTTAGAAGAAGGTGAAATTGATATGTAATTTAAAAATGTGCGTTAGGGAAAGCACCAGGCCCTGACGGGGTACCAGCAGACATTTTGAAATCAAATCCACATCTATGGGCACCCATTCTAACAAATGTATTTAAAAACGCAGTAAAGGGACGAATTGCTGATTCTTGGAAGACAGCTATAACTATGTCAGTATTTAAAAGGGGGGACCTGCAGTCACCATCTTGCCATAGACCCATATCACTGAATGATTCCAGTATGAAGATTCTTGGAAGGGTGCTTTTGGCGTGCCTGGAATTGTGGGTCACTGAACATAAAATCCTGCTGAATGTCCAGTTTGGTTTTAGGCCTTGGGTTGGCACAATAGATAAGTGCATAAATTTGTACGGGCAAAAAACGGGTCACTTCACTTAGCGTTTATAGACCTATCTAGCAATTTTGATTTAGTAAACCGCGCAAAAGTCTGGACTTTGATGGAATTCATGGGGGTAGAATTTGAACTGGTGAAGGTCCGCTATGGCCTGCAAGGTGAAATTAGCCCCCAAATAAAATCTACACGAGGTGAGACTGGGTTGCATCCTTACTCCCTTCCTATTCTTGTTATATATTAATGGAATTTTTAAATAGCTGGCTGAGGAAGGGAAGGACATTCCCTGAACGGGTGGTCAACAAATCCCCATATTACTCTATGTGGATGATGCCGTGTTAATTGCCTGCATGGCAAATAGGCCCCAAATTCTATTGGATGCATTTTACTCTTACATGGGAAACTTAGATCTTAGGATAAACCACATTAGAGAGCATATTTACAACTAAATGGCGTTGTGCAGAGCTGCGCCAAATTTGACAGCGACGTGCTCCGCCATTTCCAAAACGCAGTGATGTGCCGTATTTACAACACTATGACGCACCCATGTTTTCCCTAGCACTGGCGCTAAAAATAGCTCCCTAGCCCCAACACAGACACCCTTGCACCATAGTGCAAGGGTGCCTGCTTTGCAGGAAATTATTATTTATGTGCAGGAAGGTGTCCCTTCCTGCACACAAACCACCAATAATGGCGATTTGTTACTTCTATGTTGCTGCATTCTGCAGCACACATAGAAGTAATAAATCGTCATTATTTAACAATCATTCGTGGCATTTTTTTCTTTCTATGTGTGCTGCAGAATGCAGCACACATAAAAAAAGCAAAAACGAGGAGAAATAATAGTATTTCTCCTCATTGCGCCATTCTAATGCCTGCTTAAGCATGGCATTCGTTTTAGCGCTGCCTCAGATTTACAGATCCTTGTAAATCTGGGGCAGCATCAAAAAGCAATGGGTGTTGTGGTGGAACACTCACAGCAACACTCATTGCACACCGGTTTCACGCAGATACCTGCGTGAAGGGGTACCATATTTACAAAGCGGCATTAAGCCACAAAAAGTGGCAAAATGCTACTTTGTAAATATGGCGTAGGGCATTGCGTAACAGGAACGTCGGTAAAAGTGACTTTCCTGCGGCGCAATCCCCTTGTAAGTATGCCCCTAAACCCTACATTATGACAAGTGGGCCCGCAGCACCAAATCAAAAGCTTTCACTATGGGGAACTCAGTCTTGGAGAAAGTACGCGATTTTAACTACCTAGGGATTCTCCTTAGCTCCTCTATTAACCGGAAGTCGCTCTTAATTGCTAGGACACATTATTTTAAAAGAAATGCTGAGGAAATCTTTAGATTCCTTCAGAGATTGTGCCAGAAATCCATCAAAGAAATAATCCAGATATATAAAACTAAGGGGCATATTCACAAGGACTTATCGCCGAGTTATCGGCACTTTAGCGCAGCAAAAGTGGCGATATAATTATCGCCCCATTCACAAGCTGGTGCTAACTGCCTACATCGCCACATATCCAGCGATAGCTGCCGCAAAAAACATCGCCACGGTTGACACCGCCAACTAACGCTAATGAGATGCAGAGTAGGCGTTCCCGTGCGAAAACACATGAAAACACCACATCGCGACATTCACAATGAACAGCCAGATCCGCGATGCGAACCAAAAACAGGCGATAAGCCGCGCTAGCAGCAGCGATTTTACACCTGCTCTCTGCTGGTGTTAAGCAGGACGACTACCTGCACCACAAAAGGGAGCCCAGCCCACAGCCACACCTAAAGAACAACAGATGCCATGGAGCCACTGCTCATGCAGCTCGGAGACCCCAGAGGCCCACAACACCCACCGCCACCACCCCCAGGACCCCCCCCACACCCCTGGACCCTCCCCCGGCCCACCCACCCCGGACAAAGATATGCCACAGCAACTTCACAAAATCACGAGATAAGAAAGACCCTGATGTCGCACACATACAACAACAAACACACATGTGTGGTCAGAATAAGGAGAATCAAACATTCAACTGTGAAATTCCCATAACAAAACTTTATTAACACACAACACAAAACAACAAATTTGATTAGTCCTTGCGGATCCACTCCGGACAATCTGGAAGCCACAGCCTGCAAGACAAAATCCGAAATGAGAACGTGTGTCATGCGCTCATCAAAGGACAGAGAGAGAGAGCGAGAAAGAAAGGGAGAGAGAGAGAGAGAGAGAGAGAGAGAGAGAGCGAGAAAGAAAGGGAGAGAGGGAGGGAGGGAGAGGGAGAGAGAGAGAGAGAGAGGGAGAGAGACAGAGAGGGAGAGAGAGACAGCGAAAGGATGAGAGGGTGGGAGACAGCCACCCCTGCGCACCCATGCCCCACAGCCCACCTGCTGCCACCGGTGTGTCTCCAACCACGTGCCGGTATCCACTGCAGTCCACCATGTCCTTTCTTCTGCAATGGAGTCCAGATGTAATGATGGCAGAGTACATACCATTGCACACAGCAACATCGCCCGCCCCTGCGCACACATGCTGCTGCACCCCATTGGACATTGTCCGCCCATGTGCCCCCAGGCCTCACTGCTCACCTTCCGCCACTGGTGTGTCTCCAACCACTTGACGGTGCATGCTCCGAGCCCGTGACACGTGACCTTGGCAGACTCCACATCACGCGGACCCGCCCTGCGGGCCACTAGGTCACACACCTGGATCTGGGCCTTGATTTCGGAATGGGAGAGTCCATAACAGTGCACACGTCATCAACGCTGGCTACCCCCCCGCTCAGCATCATAGGTGCCACTAACTCCGTGAACCTTGAGGCAATGCCACGTGGCGATAGGCCCGAGACGCACGCAGGCTCCGGCCTACACTGCGGTCCAGCAGGGCTCACACCAACCCTCACCAGCCAGGACAGCCAGGACGGGGCATCATCGCAGGCTGCGCACCCGCTCAGCACATCAGGTGGCCCTACCTCAGTGCCCCGTGAGTCACCGACCCGTGGCGGCATGCCGTGCCGGCCGACGTGCTCCGTGTGCCACTAACCCAGTGCGACGAAAGTCACCGTCCCGTGTCGCGCGGGCCGTGCCGCATGCAGTTCAGCTCTGTGCCCCGCAAGTCATGGTCCCTTCATGATTGCGTCACGTGACATGGCAGGCGGGCGTAGCATTGTCCCCTCGGGCATTGTGGAAGATCTGGTCCATGTAGCTCTGTCGTCCCACCCTTTATACATATACGGAGTGGGCTGGGCTTGCGTACGCACGTCCAGCGTAGGGGTGTGAAGTATCATCTCCGGGATCTGGGCGTGGTCCTGGGCTGGGCAGGAAATGTACATATGCGTGTGCCTCTGTCGCAGTGTCTGCGCAACACGGGCCGCGATGTGCAATGTTGCAATGTTGCATGCAGCCGGAGGGCGCACGCGCACGTGGGAATGTACAAGGTGGGCAAGTCCGCTCGGGCTCTTAGCTCATGCATGCCAACTGCCGTGTGTATCGTTCTTGGTGCGCCATGGGCCTAAGGCCTAGCCTCAATTGCAGCGTGTAGACCACATCACATTTCCACATTGCAAGCAGTAGTCAGAGTGACATCAGGGATGAATGCTCCATTGTCTCCACACAGGAGGCGGACGGGCATCTGCACCTCCGACTTTGGACACAGCATGCTGTAGAAACCCCCTGTGAGTGATATCATAGCAGATGGAAACGACTCCCACACTTCACACAGGGGTGATGAAGGACCAATGCATACACACCCCACACACAGAGGCCCTTGCCCGGGGTACTCTTGCATGGAATGGCCATCACACTTACGTACACAACAACACATACATCCTAACGTCGCACGACCATACGACTCATTGCTCCGAGCGGTGGCTTTTCATCCACATGACTGCCGCAGGTCAGAGGAGGGGCGGTTCTGCGAGTGCCACCACCGCAATGGCTGAACATCACGGGCACATGCACAACCCCAGTCACGTGGGACTGTACCATGCCCGAATGCTGCAAATGTTGGGGGCCCTGCCACTTGCAGTGTTGCGCATCAGTTACCGTCTGAGCTTCCGCCTTGCGTACATCACCTGCGTCCAGCCCTGGTTCCACTGTCGAACATGCATATTCGAGTGGCCCATGGATGTCTGCCTATCCAATGCAACGGTGGCTGAACTGGATTATGACTTGTGTGTGCGCCCCCTGTTGGCCCACGACCATGAGTGTAACCGTGATTCCCGTTCATGGGATGCCTGGATGTTTGGCATATGTGCTGGCAGTTGGACATGGGAGTTTGCACGATTCCTCGTGTGCAGTGACCACATTGTGGCGACCCCCTATTGGGCTGTTCTGCGGATTGGTGAGATGGCGTGGACGGAGCACCTCTGTCCAGACCAGTTGATGGATTGGCTCGGCCTCGTGTTCCTTGAGCTCGACAACGACGTACTCCTGGAACTGATTGCACAGGAAGCTGCGCTCGCTTTCATGGACGACTAACGACGTTCCAGCAGCCACAACTGATGGTAACCCATGGCACAGGTCCCAACACCTTGTTGCATTCTGGTGATGAGTCCACATTTCCCACAACAACAGTGGACATGGCTGCATTCCTATGCTGCCTATGATTGTCTGATGCCTTGGTCTGCATGTTGTGGCCCTTGTATTGCCCGTAGTTCCACGCACATGCCAATAAAGTCTGCGCTGCCACACTTGTGTTCAACTGTGATGGGTGTTGGGTAGGATGGCAATTCGTGTGCCTCATTGGGCATTGTCCGTACACACGGTGGGACTGGATGACGCATTTCATTTAGGGGTGAGTCCCTATTGGCAGGTCCACCTCTGTGCGCCAGACTTGGTGGTTTGGGATAGTTGCTGGTAGACCTGTGCAGCTCCGTAATGTCACCATTGTGGGTATGGGGTCCGATTTCTTGGCATGTGGGTCACTGTGATAGTTCTGGACAGTCTGTGTCCGCCCAGGTGGGTGTGGGTAGGTATGCGATGGTAGGTGCTGTTGTCACATGTGATGGTGGACACACCTTCAGGCCTGCTACCGACTTTGACATCTTTTCACACAGACCTCTTTCCTACATGGACGTGGAGGTACGTTGGGGGGTTGCGAGTATGTTGTTCATGGGTGATGTGCCCACAGCTAGTTCAGTCCTACGCAGTCATCTCATTGGACTGCCGTTTTTTCATTTGTCTTGCCAATGACACGGTGGTGGTGACGGACAGTTTTTGGTGGTGTTCTGTCCACACCGTGCGGTGGAACCGGTTTTCCTGCGGTGTGGTACCCCGTCTTCCTCTTCCTCTTCTCCTTGCCCTTCCCCGACCCCGGGGTTCCGGGCTGGTCCTCTGTTGTGCTTGTGGGGTTCGAGTTGGCCTCAGCACTCGGGCCAGGTGCTTCCATGGTGCTCCGCAGTTCGTTTACTTGTTGGTGTCTTTTTTTGGGTGCTTTTATGGCGCCTCTTCACGCATGGCGCGTGGGTATTGCTGGCCTCCTGCTGGTTATCACGGTTGTTTCATCGCCATTGGGCGCATCGCAGCATTTTTAGCGTTAGGGTTTGGATTTTTATCGCCGTCGCGGTAGTTGTTTTGCGGACATTTGCCGCGTTATCGTGCGAATATCGCACTGTATCGCCGTGTTATGAATGCCACTTTAACACGGAGTTATTTTCCCATGATGGACTGCGATGTGAGGAGTTGCGGTAAGCTATCATGGCGATGTTTATCGCACGTTCTTGTGAATATACCCCTAAGTGTATTACTGCAGCACCATATGGCGCATATTTATTGGGGTATGCAGTGCACACTTGGAAATTCTCCAGCGGGCTGAAAATTGTTTTTTTATAGAGATTATTAATGGTACCCCCGGTGACTGCTACTTTGATTTGCTATGAAAAACTAGGCCATACCTATCTGGAAGACACTCTGGATCTTGCACCACTATGACTGTGGATTAGGTCCTGGATAAATCCAGAGATAGGGCTGGTCTGATCCTGTATCTCTGATTGTCTTGCCTGGAATGGGGTGGCACGAATCCCTTGGGTTACCTATTTGAAGGAGACTTTTAAATTAATAGGTATGAAAGAATTGTTTGAAAATCCAGCTCTGATCACCCAAAAAAGCAAAGAGGAAATTAAATTGTGTTCTCTTGATTATCATTTGAATTTAAGGCTCCAGAAAGCACAGTCCATGGTGGCAATCACAAGATATGTAAAGCTCTCTGGAACAGCTAATGTAGAACCAACCATACCTTGTTTGGATCACAAATCCTATTCTTTTCTGCTATCTCTCCCTTCTTAGATTTGCTATACTACATGATTTTTTAAGGTAGCTTTTCCTGTTCAATGTGTCTGGTTACACGATTTACCCCCCTGCCAGTATGACCAATTCACCAAAAAAAGGACTAGCCATTTTATTTAGTTCTGCTCATTATATGCTGATCCTAGACATAAGTTCTTAATTCCTGTTTTATGGAAAACCAATCTGAGAACTCACAAGGAGGACGTGATCTTTTTACAAAATCCTTCCACTGTGGATACCTGCTTTGCCTACTTAATTTCATAAGAAGAGCACTAGCGACCAGGGAAAAATATGAGTTGATCCCTCTTTGACAGAGGAATAGGCTTCTGCTTCACTCCTGCTGTTTTATACTAGTTTAATGCCTGTTAGCTTATCTTGCTTTTTAATTCATAAAGTGTCACAGAGATTGAATTATGGCCCTTGTAATGCTATTTCTGAGACTGTAAGGAAATACACCTTTGTATGCAGTAATTATACCTTGCTATATGGTACCATGAAATGCTGATTTCAATAACTGTGTTTTAACATTTTTACACCAATCATTTGTTCTGTATAATTTATCTTTGACTTTTATGGCCTAGGCCGAATAAAGATTTAGATTGACTTATTGACATGGAACGAGTCATGCCCTGTCAACGAGGGGAATTGAGGAACATAACTTTTTTGGTTAGTATGCCTGGTAGTGCATGGACACCAAACTTTGGTATTGAACAATCATCTGCGACCTCATGTCACCAAATTAAGGGGCAGATTTACAAGAAAGTGACGCATCTGTAGAGATGCGTCACTTTCCCTGCGCCACTCTGAGAAACCCTTGCGCCACCATGGATGCGCCGTATTGTAAATACGGCGCACCATGGGGCAAGGATTGACAGATGCGTCAGAAATTCTGACGCATCTGTTGGGGCAAAAGTCACGCATTGCTGAAGTCGTGTCGCAAGTACGGCGCAACTCCAGCAATGCGTGTTGAGGCCTATTCCCACTACACTGCATCACTACTTACGCCAAGCAGGCGTAAGGTTTTGACGCAGTGGCGTCCTAAAAGTGGCGCAGTGAAATCTTGTAGATTTCACTGCGCACTTTTACGAGGCCTTTCTGCGTGGAAACGTCCACCCTGCACACATTATACCTGACGCAGGTATAATGTGACGCAGGGCTTTACAACGTGACGCATCTCCCTAGATGCGTCACGTTGTAAATAGCCCGCATTTTTTGCGCCGCCGTTGCGTCAAAAAAAGTGACGCAATGGCGGTGCAAGAAGGCGCAAGGGGCTTGTAAATCTGCCCCTTAGATTCTACTCAACTACCCTACTAACTGGTTACATGCCACTGAAGCACAATACTGACCAACTACAAGTAAATGCATGTAATCATGCTGTAACATTGAAAGTCAATGGTTTCTTGTCACCGTTCGGCAACATTGAATACTTATTGTAAGGAATTGGAGTAGTATTTGAGGGGTTGAAACCCCACCTCCAATAATAATCACAGTTCTTGTCAGGGTGAACCACTAAAGTCACTAAATAAGCCTGAGCTCAATCCCCTGGTAGCAATGGCACAGAGCAGACAGGCTTAACTGGGGGGCAATGTGCAAAGAATGTATGCAGTACTAAAGCAGCAATAAAGTTGAAATGCAAAACAATAACAACCCCAAAACAAATTAGAAAAATAGAGTAAGATTTATGAAACAAAATGACACCAAAATGACAAACGTCCAGTAGGGAAAGTGGAGATATGAATTTTTAATTTTTATGTAGAAATTGCGCTAAGAAGCAAAAAGTGTCAATGATGGTCAATGGTTGCAGTAGAACAGGACCTATGTGCAATTTGACACTGACCGTGTTGGAGTGTCGGTGAGGTACACTAACCGAGTTCAGTCTGGTCAAATATTTTACAATCTGACTTATTTCCTTTAAGTCCCAATCCACCACAGGAGTGCATTTCTAAAGCCTTTGGAACTTCAGGGGAGCCACTTAGAGACTCCCAGGGTGGTAGGCCAGAAGGAGAGTCCTGTACATATCCAGTTGCTACTATTCAGCTGTGCAGTAGCAGGAAGAGGCCTGTTGTAGCTTGTTGTACCCCTGTAGCTTTAACAGAATTTCAGCCGTATGACGCATGGAGACCACTTCTTTGTCATGGGTACAAGACAGAGATCAGGTCCAGTCATCCAGGGCTCTTCTCCAGGTTGCAGACAGCAGGTTCAGTCCTCTTCTAATCTTCTCTGGTCCAGGAGGGTTCCAAAGTGGGTGCATCTATGCCTCATGTTTTTAGTTGACTATATCAAACTATGTTCTTTTATACTGAGCACTTCCTGAACCTTTCGCCACCTGCACTGATTATTCAAATGGATCATGCTGTAAAACTAATATATCACATTGGCATTATATTGTGGGCCTTTCATTTACTAATATACTACCTCACCGTTAGTGGATCAGATACCAGTGGGGTGGTAGATCTTTGAGAAAATTGGACCCACAGGACCATTGTGTATTTCTTTAACAAAGTTGACCTGGGCTCCATACTGGGTGTTTGGGTCCATCCTTGTGTTGAGTCTACATTCATGCCTGCTATGAGCTAGTGGGTGGCCCTCCAAAATCTAACACTAAAATCTAGTTTTAGACAGTCGCTGTACTCCCAACAAACTCATAGACAGAATTCCGGTAAAATCAAATTTGAGCTATCAGCAACCAGACCGTGGATACACACAAAGTGTTTTGGAATTCTGTATCCCTCCTTTAAAGTGTGCCTCAAATGTTATATTTAAACCCAGCAGACCTGTCAAACAGCCTGTGACACTGCAATCTCAAAGAGACTGATTGGGGCCTGACTGGCTGGCAGGAAAATAGAAGGGCAGACCAAGTGTCAGTTATAATTTGCCTGTGACAGGGAAGGTCCCTTTGAAGTGCGCTCCAAGTGTCATACGAAAAACCTCAGCAGACCTGTCAAGCAGGAATTGACATTGAAGCAGAACAAGACACTTTATTAACAAAGAGAATCCACCCAGACTCTCCTGTTTGAATATTCTATCAGGTTCAGATGGGTCATCTATGGCCATTCAGGTCAGCCTATTTTTTGATCCTGGAAGCGGATCTCACCTCAGCACACATCAGCTGCCAGGTGACAATTGGAAGGCACTGAAAGGCCTTTGAAGCTTTAGGGAGGCAGGCAAAAGGGTACTTTTCTAAAGTCCATTTTCTGTAATAGACAAAACTGGGCTTTACCATTAAATTGGATTTTGTTTAACTATTAAAAAGAGTCCTTGAAATGTTTCTCTACCCATTTCCTAGGTGAAAATAACATTTATTAAACTTAATATTGTATCCTAATGCTTTACTATGGAGCAGCCAATCGTATTGCTGTGAAAATAGCCTTTTGGATCTGTTCAGTGTAAGGACATGTTTAACATTAAGTTCATACATGGCCCACTCTTAAATAACGTGAACCCTGCCTTAAGGGGCATTAAGGCCTACATAGGGGTGACTTATTTAGAAGGTGGGTCTAGGCCTGTTAAAGCGGGTTATTTTGACATGTCGAATTTGCAGTTTAAACCTGCACAGCTAGGCTGCTGGTGGCAGTCCTGCAGTCATGTTTGCATAGTCACTGCAGTCGGTGGCACAAAGAGTGCTGCAGTCCACTGGAGACATTTAACTTACGGGCCCTGGGTACCTTGTGGGGACCATACAGTAGGGACTTAAAGGTAAGTTACATTTGCCAATGAGGGGTATACCAATTTCATCATGTTGAAAGGAAGAACACAAGCACTTTACCACTGGTTAGCAGGAGTAATGTGCACAGAGTTCTATAGCCAGAAAAAATCGACTGGAGCAAAAAATGTGTGGTGACCCTGCAAAAACAGCAAATTTTCAACACTTATCCATTGTCACATGTCACTTTTCTGTCATACCAAATGTTATGCATATATCCCCCAATGTGCCTCGGCTGTCATATAAATGTGTGGGTAATCACAAGTGCACAGATTATTGTGATGTACAGCTAATGCAAGATAAATGTTTTTACTTAGAGTAGCCATTGCCTTCCCAGAGATGTTATCCAGGAACTTGGAGCAGAGTAGTTTTAGCTTCACTCTTACATGCCACAGAAATGTGATATACGTATGCGCATTTATCAGTTATTATGTTCAGTGTGCCTTTACAACATTAATGAAAGGGGAGCATGCGACTGTACTTCTGAAATGCTTCATTGTAGGATGTTAGAGATTTAAATATGTGTGCCCATTAATGTTTAGGTTAACAAGGACATTTTAGTTATCATATATAGTCACACATAAGTCTCAAGTTATGCAACATCTATTTGAAATTGCATTGCATATATAACCACACTTTCCTACTTAAGTTACCCTTATATAGTTGCATTGATTTTGACACCTCTCTGAATATTGTTGCAAAGTTGGATACGTATAAACATAGGACTTCAAGTTGTTTGGCTGTCACCTTTCTCCCCTCTGTCCTGATGAAGACCCGCCCCTGATGCTTACTAATCTGCACAACCGTTAAGGGTCGAAACGTCGACGTTGTTGTTTTAATTAGTCCACGCAATTTCCTGACCTGAACAGAAAATCATATCTTCCGTTGGGATTTATGCATTGAGTTGTGGACTTACATGCTAAATATTGTTTGTATATATATATGTTATTTATGTCACCTATGTACAGCACTTTGTCACATATCACTACCAGTCACTAATTGTCTCACACAGCCATTGGCTCATTCGCCGTATGTGTTTTTTGTTATAGACAGCCTGTTTATTGATTTGCATTTATATAAATATAAAGTAAAGAAATTCGTTTTTTGGCATAAATTGGTTGTTTTTTCTTGGTGTGTTATTTTGCATTATGACTAAAACGTATTTTCTTTAATGTATTAAGTACTGGGTGCAAATCAGTTGATCTCCCCGACAGAACCATTGTTTTTCTTTTGCATTGTTAGTTAGGCACCTGAAACCCCTAAGACATGAGAGGTGCAGACCTCTTGCTATATTTCCCATTGTGTGGTTTCATGATACACTTTTCCTCGATTTGGAGAACTTTCACTGAAGTCTCCACTATGCTGACACCTTTCTTGCTCCCTAGAATTAATTAGTGTTTCCCTGATCCCGATTTAGGATAGGATTAATTAGATGACTTTAGATATCGTCATGGGAGTATCGAAGTCCGCAATCTATTCAACAGATTCTCTTTCTTATCTTTTGCATCGCTGCTACTGAATTTCTGGTATGCTTCTTATTATTGAGGCTTAATTTAGTCCAATGATTCGGATTTGTATTGGTGATTCTGTGTTTTTACAATATGTTCCTGAGACTCATTTATATCAGTCTGGCTTTGAGTTTGTAATAAACCCTTTCAATCCTACTCATTAGTTTGGATTCTCATTGGTGGTCGAAAGATTACACTGTACACTCGAAATTTGATTTGATGTTAACTCCCTTTTACCACTCAGGCAACTATTAAGATCTATTGATCAGAGAGTGACGGTAAGAATGGCCCAGTGCTCTCGCAGATGGTAGCAGAGCAAGGATGATTAGTTCCTAAAGTAGAGGGATTTAGAAAATCTTATTCTAGATCAGCCCAGACCCAACTCAGTCTCTAGAGCCCATGTCTCGACTTGGTGGATCGGCGGAGTTCAAGCAGTTCCGGAGAGAGTTGTAACAACAGAGAAGTAAGTATTAATGGGGCCGCGTGTTGCAGGGGCTTGCATTTAGATTTGAGTGTTGTTGTGGATATTGTGTGGTGTTTCAGAGAGATGTTTTAAGTTGTTGTGTGAATGTGGCGCTTAATGCAGAAAAGTTGAAACTGTTAACGGGCCTGACGTGGCCTAAGATCCTGGGATAATGCTAAACAGTGTAGAAGACACTATATTGTAATTGTCTGCTGAGTTTTGTGTTGCTTGTTGTAAGACGTTGTCAACAGCACACTGAGATAAGGACATTGGTTTTATGCAAGAGTGAGATGAGAGGTATGGTGGACACTTTGCGCAGGGGTCAGCTGTACTAATCGGAGTGAATCCTCGCAGGTCAAGGTTTCATTCAAGTGTATGTCTAAGTAGGTCAGTAAGAGTTATTCTGAGTAATTGATTGAATATTGTAAATATAGAGGAGCAGACAAAGTTATTTGTTGAAGTTGCTTTGCATTTATAGTGCGTGTTTAGTGCTGAGAAATGTGCGTTTGTGAAGATTGTAAAGGAGAGTGAGCCACTGCAAGAAGTGAGATTGAGGTCACAGTGTGCCGTAAAATCGTGCTGTTATTGGTTGGTTCACATCATCAAGTGCCATGCTAGTATTGGGCAGTGATTTGAGGTGAGAATTGTGCGGAAATAATTATTTCCCAGTCCGACACATATTGAAATTATTGATTGATTTGTTGAAAATATGAAGTGTTTTAAATTTTTATGAGATTTGGTGAGAGGAGATGTGACAATACCTGTCAGAGAGGGAGAAGAGGCACCACCCGAAGACACTGCAGGTCATTCTATGGTAATAAAAGTTGGGTTTCATACCTGTATTTGGCTTAAACAATGGCACAAGATCACGGAGAAAGAAGGTGCACTGGCGTTTCCACGCTGTAGTATATTTAATGTGAGAATCATTGGAAATTTGAGGAGGATTATATAGGAGATGAAACCACAGCCTAGACTTACACAGTTTGAAGCCCTCAATGCTTGGGAGTGTGCAGCTCATGCCAGAGAGAAAGAAAAATATCAGGGAAGACCTAGGAAAGCAGTGTGCACTTATTCTGAGGCAAGGGTGGATGCAGAACAGAGGAGGTGGAGGACGGATATGATAGAAGGAGCGAAATTGTACACAGCATTAACGAGCAAAGAAGTGGAGCCAGGGAAGGAAAGGAGACAAAAGGAGAAGAGGGAGAAGACAAAGGAACCAGGAGAGAAAAACGAGGACAGCGATAGTGACACTAGTGATAGTATTTTAGATGTGTTGTTGCCAGAACGACCACCTCCATATAATGGGACCCAAACAGTAGGGGTTGGGTGTGTGTTGGAAAGTGGATTATTGGTAGGGGCAAATGTAGGTCTGCCACTGGCAATAAGGCCACTAACACATGATAGGACTCAGCATACATCTTAGAAAATTATTCCTATGCTCAACCCTTGGTAGCTTGGCTGCGAGCAGGCAGGCTTAACTTCAAGACAGGTATGTAAAGCATTTAAAAACACCAATTCAGTAAATAATTAAGACACAATGCATAATAAAAATCCAACACCAATTAATAAAAATAGGAAATATTTTTATCTTTAAAATGACACCAAAACGACAAAAATCCAATGTAGGGAACCGGAGATATGAATTTTTAAAGATTTATCACTTTATAGCACTTAGAAACCTATAGCACCTCTTTGGGATATCTGGTCGCGATAGACCTGCTCAAAGTCAAAGTTTCAGGCCGACCGCGATGGAGCCCTGAGCGGCTACCCCTCGCGGTAGGTCCCGGTCACAGTATTTACCTTCGGACTTAGAA
The DNA here is from genome assembly GCA_963921515.1 of Calotriton arnoldi. Lineage (NCBI taxonomy): Eukaryota > Metazoa > Chordata > Amphibia > Caudata > Salamandridae > Calotriton > Calotriton arnoldi. The sequence goes on from CAWUFW010005816.1 coordinate 816,117, forward strand.
ACTTTCCTGGAGCTTTTTCTCGTGGGGTCCCTCGATGCTCTTCACCAGGCCGGATTCGGTGAGGGTTCGCCGGCCTCGGATTTCTTCTACTCCCGGTCAAACTCTGGAAGTCGGACCTACGTATCTTTCAGCGGGACGAACCTGGATGGTTTGGCCGGCTCGCGGTTGAAGGCAGGCGGCTTGGCTGACCAGGTTGAGTCGGTCCCCCTATGGAGCTTTTTTCCAAAGTTGCTCCAAAGTTCTCCAAACTCCTGGAACTTCTTCCTGAAGTTCCCCAAAGGGTTCCAAAGTGTCTCAAACTCACTCCAAGGGTCTGGAAGCTCCAAGATGGTCCTTGAAAGTTGAGGACTTCAGTTCCCACAATCCACTTGGACAAAACCCTTACAAATCCACTGGTAGTTTTCCAGGTTGAGGATTCTTGGTGGTGATGATCCAGGTGAGCTCTGTTAACCTGTAGCTTGCAGGGAGTCCACTCTTTAGTCTTTTTCACAGCAAGGTAGTCCACAGGGCTGTAGTTCCAGATGGTGCAGTCCTCAGAGGGCAGGCCTTAGCAATTGCACATCCAACTTCTCAGCATGGCACAACGTCTTGCTTTCTTAAGTTTCAAGCAGCGGATCTGAGGAGCTCTGCCCTTCTCAGATACTTATTCCAAGTTCTCTGGGTCAAGCAGGAGGTCACTCCTGACCAATGGGGGCAGGGTAACTCCCCAAAGATATGACCACATCCTGTAAAGTGTGGCATTATTTTGTCCCAGAGTGCATCAAATCTTCCAAATTCATAATGGCTGATTTTCCAGCAGAGAGTTAAGAGCTGGCTAAACACACCCCTTGGATGGCTATTTCCATAGTCTCTCCCCCTTGCATCTGTTCATTCCTTCCTTAACCTAGCATCTGGCTTGGGGTCAAAAGTTTAGAGTTGTAAATGACACTAGTTTCTTCCCTCCCTTTGAAGACCATGGTTTACGACTCCTCCCCTGCCCTGGCATTCCTGTGGAACAGCACACTGCCCTCCCAGAAGAGCTGGGTAACCCCAGGGCTCTTTATCACCTCTTCAAAGCAGCCTGGCTAATCCACTTAACTCTGACCAATCAGGACAGACCCCTGGAAGGCTGAATCTGGACCTACAAACAAGAAAGCCTTATAACTTCTTGTCTGTACATTTTAGGAGAAATTCAACAATATCATATTGTTGGATTTATCACTACCATTCTGGGAAGTCTTTGAATGGAAGTTCTATCATTCTCCTATCAGGAGTTATTAGTTAATAACTTCTTGCCATGTTAACCTATGTGACATGGAATTTGCAATGGGAAAAATGACTTGGGCCATTTTTCCAGCACCAGGACTTAGACAAACATATTTTAGAAGTACTCCGCCTATATCTACAGGACCCCCACCCCATGGATCATTTAGGGGAGATTTTAGGGGTTCTGAATCTGTAGAAATATTGCAGATCCTCCCTCCCCAGTGCTCCTAGCATCAAAGTCGAATTTGGGCAGCACTTTATCACAATGTGGGAGTGAAATGTGAAATTTCACTTAACCCAGGGCATATAAAACTCATTTTATAAGGGTCCACCTTATAAATACCTGTCCCCCCACCCCTGGGACACCTAGGGGAGACCCTGGGGGTTCCTAATATGCCACAACATTGTAGGTTATCCATTTTTAAGTGCCCCAAACACCAAAGTCGAGTTTAGGCACAATTTACTTTTTAAAAGCAGTCATGGAACCCAGGGCTGCTTTTAAACTGACCTCAGGCTTCAGCAGTGCACACATGCAAGTGCAGAAAAGGCTGCTGGCCTGTAAACTGCCATGCCCTACTATATACTAGGGACTGATAGGTAGTTTCAATCCCCCTGCCCTATTATGTACTAGGGTCTTATAGGGTAGGTCATGCCACTCACAGGGGTACCCCAACCCATAGGGTAAACAACCCTGACAACGAAACCGCGACCCTGCATGTTGTTACAACGCGGTCGTTACAACGACTGCGTTGTAACAACGCATACCATTACCCCGCAAGTCGTAACAATGACTTGCGGAGGGGGGAGAAGGCATTGGATTTAAAATCCAACACCTTCCCTACTGTCCGCACAGACTGGAGTTGGAATAGTAAATTATACTATTCCAACATCCAGCGCCCCGCTCCGCAAGTCGTTGTTAGGACTTGCGGGGTAATGGTATGCGTTGTTACAACGCAGTCATTGTAACGACCGTGTTGTAACAACATGCGGGGTGACGGGCTGCGGGGAAAATTGTCATATTCACCCATAGTGTACCCTAGTGTATGTAGGTGTTTTCACTGAATTCTAAATGTGTCTCTTTCAGCATAGCACTGGGCCTGGGCCTGGTTGGGCAGAGCCCAGGGTCAGTCAGAGTCAGTTACCACCAGTACCAGTCAGCATAAAGTTGGGGGGTGCTCAGGGCACAGGATGACTTTGCAAAAGTGTGCAAATGCGAATGGAAATACTGGATTGGCTACTGCACCAGTAATGTTAGCCCTAATGCAACGGGGGCCCCCTCCTGTGAATATGAACCAGAATTTGATAGGAGGAAGTTCGGGTATTTGTGCCCCTGGGACCTCCACAGCTCTTAATGCCCCAGAGGCTCTTACCATTTCGGTAACCATTGGACCAGTGGTTCCTACAAACAACCCTAGTTATACAGGAAACAAGACACACAAATTCGTTGTCCCTGCTAGGCAAAAGGCTTCAGAAAGCATAGCTATACATTCAAGGACCAGAGGATTTTTCCTTTAATCCCAGTTTAATCCCACCTTGTAGTGCAAGTGCAGACTCAACGATGAATCAGACCGGATTTTGACATTTAAGGTAATTTCAGGGATTACCAGATTTGGGTTCGCTCACATGGGAGCCGCCCTTGAATGCTCATAGTAGCACACCCAGAGAGAAGGCCGTATCTATAGTCCCTGAGGTGCAACGTAATCTTAACGCTCAGGATTTAAATGAGTGCTTGAAAGCTCTTAATACTAAGTCGAATGGGAGAGCACAGAATTGAGTCAGGGAACAATTCAGTCATCTCTGAGGGTAAACCTGGTGGATGTAGACAAATTAAAATTGGAGTTAGATGAAATGATAAGTGGGAGTCTTGAATTTGCATGAATAGATACTTATCAAGAAAATTAACTTTTGTTCATGAGCACGGATGTTATCAGGCAAGCGAGTCAAGTCTATGATATATTATACGAGACAGCCCAGAAATATGAAGTAGATTTTGATCGGATAAAGGCTTTACAGAAACGCCACAGACTCTGTTTTAGCAATAAGGACATAGATTGTATGAGAATACAAGGGATGAAAATGCAAATCTGTGAATTGATTCAAAGCATTCAGACTTGGAGTGTTTTAGACAAATGGGAAGGCAAATGAGTGAAAAAGAAAGGTCATAAGAGATCGTGGAGAAACCTCCTCCTCCCGGGGATGGGGAGAGGGAGCTGAAAGTTTCCCTTTATGAGAGGTACCCAGTAAAGGCTATGTTCATATACCATGGAGTAGGAGTGATCTTGGGTCATTCACTAATGATTTCCATAGATTAAGAGAGAAACCTGTAGAATGGTATAAACAAGTTGAGTGATTTATGAAAATCTTGAACGTTTTGTGCATTGATTTGAATACCTTATTTGATATTGTGGTTCCAAGTGATTTTTGGACAGCGTGTAAAATAGCCACAAAGTGGCCGGAGAGAGAACCCGTAAGGGACCCATTGACTAATGGTCCATCACCCATAGTACTTAGAAAGTACAACCAGATGATGACATGGTTGAAGTCTAAAGTGTTGCCTCAAGATATTGACTGGGTCAACATTGACCAAACGACCTAGAATCTAAAGAGACAAATCATGCATACTATGAGCAGTTGTTGCAGGCATTCAAACAGTATAGTGGAATGGAAACATTGGAGCCTGAAGACATGGGACATTTTGTGTCCAGGTTTGTGACAGGATTGAGGCCTGAAATTAGCATCTGATTTGTTGGCAGAATAAGTCGATTGAAGAGTTTTTGAGATATGCCAAATACTGTAATGATGAAATAGGGATGAGGCAAAAGAAATTGAAGGAGAAATGATGGTGGAACAAATGAAGGCTGCTCAGAGGGGAGGACAAAATCAGCCTTTTGTATGGAATGTTCACCCCATGCAGGCAGTGTATCAGCGGGGAGCTCCTGCAATGCAAGGAGGCTGTGGATTATGGCAACAAGGTAGAGGTCATGGTGTTTCTATAGACCCAAGTATGGAAATTGATGTAGCCATGTTGAAGAAGTCTAACCCTTGTCATTATTTCAATAGGTTGGGGCACTGGAAGAGGAAATTTCATCTTAATCCGCAAATCAAGGTCAAAATTCTGGGTTTGACAGTCTTAGAATAATAATCCTGTGCAGTCACAAAATGTGCTGTGACCAGGGTCTCAAACTTTTAATGTACTACAAGCATCAGTGATGCAGGTTACACAACCCCCGATGCCACTGCAAACTGCAAATGGTCCTAGATTCATTTTGAATCAGGTTCCGAATGTGAACCAGAATTCTTTCCAGAATAACAATCCTTTCCAGCAGTATCCTATGTTTGGCCCCAATCAGTCCTCCTGACAGTGCCTGAGAGGAGAGGAAGATTGCGTGCTTGGCTCAGCCTTGGAGGGAGACCAGAGTGGCCCATTCGTCGATGGTGAAGTGAATGGCCACCAAGTGTCATTTTTGGTTGATACTGGTGCTGCCCGTTCCACTGTGAGAACAGAGAAAGATGCAAACCTACCCCTCTTTGGAAGAAGAATCCAAGTTGTAGGAGTTGCGAACAAGCAACTGACTAGCCCCATAACGGAAGAAGTGCATGTGAAAATAGGCTCCTTTGAGGAGAATCATCAATTTGTGGTATGTGATTCAAGTCTTGCGAGTGTTTTGGGATGTGACTTGTTGTGCAAGTTAAATTGCATCATCTATTGTATTCCAAAGGGTAGAGAGTTCCACACTCATGATGAGGCTGCTGCCTTTAAATTGGCCAATCAGAATCTAATAATTGAACTGTTTCCAATGATGACAAACAATGAACTACCTCCGGATCTTAGAGATACGGTGAGGTCTGAAGTCTGGCATTTTTCAGGAAAGGACATTGGACTCATTAAAGGAGTTGAGCCTGTCCGTATATAAATTAAGCTAAATGCTGAGTATCTAAGAACCCCACAATATAATTTGACCGCTGAAAACGATTGCTGGGATTACTCTAGTGATCGAGACAATGATTCAACAAGGTATTTTAAAGGAGATTATGGGGAGTCCATGTAATTTACCCATTATGGGCTTGTAGAAGCCAAGTGGTAAGTACCGCATAGTCCAGGACCTTCAAAAGATAAACAATATCATGGTCCCTTGTGGGTGGAGTTCGCAGAGTTCCACTACGTGGAACTCCGTGAAGTGACCCAAAAATGTTGCCGTGCTACGCGGAGTTCCGCAAGCGGCAAAGTCCACTTGGTCATGAATGTTCACGTTGATTTGCAGTGCCGGGTGTTTGTCCTGCGCTGGAAAATCAACACAAACGGCACCATGCGCAGCACAAGAGGGCGCTGCTTCTTTTCTGCCGCTCAAGTAGATTTTCTACTTGAGCGGTAACTTTCTCAACGCAAATGGAAGGTTTCTCAACGCGTGCGGTCGCGACCACCTGCGACTGCCCGCATTGAGAAATCCGACCGGCCGCTTTCGGGAGCGTGAGCGAGGAAAAATCTTGCTGGGAGGCAGCAGATTTTCCTCACTCGCTCTCGCCACTTGACGTTGACGTTGGGGAGCGCGAGCAATGAAAAAACTCCACTCCGCGGAGCAGAGTTTTTCAAAACTCCACGTATTCCGCTGAGTGCAGAAAACCTCGCATATTTCGCGAACGGAGTGGAGTTCACCACCCAGGCTTACCCGTGGCACTGTATCCAACTGTGATTTTATTTGAGATTCCATGTGAGGCTGAGTGGTTCACTGTCATCGACCTTTGCCAGGCATTCTTCTCCATACTGTTGCATGAGAACCATCAGTTCCTCTTTGCATTTCGGTTAGGCAGCCGTGTTTTGGCATGGTGACGAGCCCTACAAGGTTATATGGAGAGTCTGACTATTATTAATCAGATCCTTAAAAAGAATCTGGAGTCCCTGATCATGCCCTGTAATTCAGAGTTGCTCTAGTATCAGTGCTTAATTTGAGTCGGTGGTTTCCGGTGCTCGGCACCGGCACCTAATTGTCAGCACCAGCACCTATGGCACACCCTCTATTTAGAGAGTAGCATAACAGAATTTATTTATAAATTTAATATTAATTGAAAATTACTAATACCGGCCACCCAAGCCATTATAATAGCTTTGGTGGCCTGGAATAGTCTGAACTCTCACACTTTTAGGAGTGTGATGATTAGTAGGTGTGTTTGTAATGTCATTGGCAGTGCTGGCAGGGGAAATGGGTGGGGCAAGCTGAAGTTGCCCCCTGACGAGGGCCCTGGCACTTATTTGGTTTTACAAATTAAGTACTGTCCAGTATATTGATAACCTGCTGGTTGTGTCAGACACCCAAGAAGCTTACAAGACCAAAACTATCGCCATGTTGTACCACTTAGCTGAGAATGGACATAAAGTGTCTTCCAAAAAGTTGCAGTATTGTATGGGAGAAGTCCTGTACCTGAGACACCACATTGAGAAAGGTTCAAGGAAGGTGTCACAGGAAAGAATCTTGGCGATCATGCAAATGAATCTGCCAATGTAACAGAAGGAAGTCAGTATGATTCTGGGAATGGTGGGCTAATGTAGCCAGTGTATACCCAATTTTTTCCTTGTGGCTAAACCTTTACAGAGGCTGACACACAAGGATGTGTTGATCCCGTACCCTGGGATATTGATTGTTTGGTTGCCTTCCTAGAGTTGAGAGATAGTCTCTGCCACTCAACGGTACTAGGAATGCCTTGATTACAATAAAGCATTTTTGCTTTTCTGCAGTGAGAGTGAGAGCTGTACTCTTTCAGTGCCTACACAGAATCATGGAGGTGACTGCAGACCAGCTGCCTGCTTTTCACCCACACTAGACCCAGTGACTGCAGCGTTGCCCGGATGTCTCAAATCTGTGGTAGCAACAGCAGTCAGCATAGAGAGGTGTGAGAGTATTGTGATGGGACACCCCCTAACTGTCCATGTTCCTCATTCTGTTGAAATTCTGTTTCACACATACACAGCATCTTACAAACAGTTGCCTTATGACGTATGAGCAGGTCATACTTGCGGCTGAAAATGTAACGTTGAAGCACTGTGCTGTTCTAAGCCCTGCTACTCAGTTGCTCCTTCCTGAGAATGATACTGATGAGGGTGAGGTGGATCACGACTGTGTTGAAGTCACTGAATTATGTACCAAGCCGAGACCAGACATACAGGATGTGCCACTGCCTGAATCTGATTACGAATTGTTTGTGGATGGCTCATAATTACGAGAGCATGAAGAAAATTTAAGAGCTGCCTATGCAGTTTGTACCATTTCAGGAGTAGTGGAAACTACTTGGCTTCAAGGACTATTGTCCACTCAAGTGGCTGAATTGATTGCTCTTACTTGAGCATTCTGTATTTCAGACCAGCTAAAGGTGACAATTTTCACTGATAGTCAGTATGGCTTTGGTGTTGTACACAACTTCGGACAGTCATGGTCACAGAGGGGATTTATGACCTCATCGAGGTCCCCCATTCACAACATATAACTAGTGAGAAAACTTCGGGAAGCTTTGCAAATGCCTGCGCAAGTTGCGGTCGTGAAATGTTCCACACACTGCTAGGGAAATGATTATGTGACAGTTGGCAACAGGTATGCCGTTGAAGTTGCCGGGTACTGTGCCTATAATTCTTGTACATTTGATGGGGAATATACTAATGAAGGAACAGATGAAACCGACTACTGCTGATACTTGGGAGGAGGTCAAGAAACTGCAAGAAGAAGTTTCAGAGGAGGAACAGCAGAGTTGGATCAGAGCAGGATGTGTTATGAGAGATGATTTCATTTGGGATTCAGGAAATGAAAGACCTGTTTTGCCAAACAGTTTGTTGCCACCCATGGCTAGGCATTATCATGGCCCAACTCATGTGGGGAGGGATGCCATGGTCTGATTGTTTTGCCAGACATGGTTTAACCCCAGATTCAGACTGATGGCTGAAGCGTTGTGTCATAGGTGTGATGTGTGCCAGCAGATGAATGTAGGTAAGTGGACTGCAGTAACATTGAGTCACATAGGGAGATCAGAAGGACCATTTAATAGAATGCAGTTGGACTTTATTGAAATGCCCATGTCTAATGTGTTGATATATGTCTTGGTGACTGTGCGCATCTTTTCCCGTTGGGTTGAAGTGTACCTGACCAGAAGGAATGACAGTCTTACAGTAGCTAAATTATTGTTGAGAGAACCCATACCCAGGTTTGGATTTCCGACTTCTCTGGAGTCAGGCCGAGGAACTCATTTTAATAATGAGGTCCTGAGAATGTTGTGTGCAGCATTGCAAGTGGAGCAGAGACTACATTGCAGTTACCGACCTGAGGCTATGCAGCATGGCATTGCTCCACATTTAGGGTCTCAGAGTGTCTGAAGTAGGATGGGCTTGCAGCAGTCACACTGTAGTTCTTGAATCACTGCACATAGCTCTATGATTTTCTTCTATGCTTGCGGATATGGAAGCAAGAATATTTGCCTGAGGATTTCCTCTTTCTGTGGGAAGAAAAAAATAGAGTTGCCCACCCCTTCACTTGGTGTAGCAGACTTTAAAGTACTGGAATGTTTTATTATTTCTCCTCCAGTACTGCTTGTACAACATATGCCTTTTTAGACGGCTGTGTTGTAAAAAGCAATGTTTGGCCTCAATTTTCCCAACAATTGTAAGGGCGACTTCTCTAAACTTCACTGGAAGTGACAGGGCTCATAATGATTCTTGCTATGGTTTATGGTCAAACCACGCATTGGCAGTGTAATGCATAGCCATCAGCTAACACTACTTCCTGGGGTGGCATTCAGAATAGCACTACGTAGGGAAGATGGCCGCCGGGCTCAGACAGAAGCAGCTCTCCCTCCCAGCTCTGCTCTGGCAGTTACACTACCTACGTACAATAAGGTGAATGACTTGATCTGTTCATGAAATACGGACTAATCACACCCAGAATTGCCTTCCCTACTGGTAGCTCTCACCCTGGCTATTAGAACATGGTATAATCTGGTTACAGTGAGCTCCACCTACTGGTAACAAAGAGTTGCTGTGGCTGGTAGGGAACATATTTAAAATGGTGCAGGAGATAGCACTATCCATGATTTGATGGCAGCTCGGTTCCTCAGGGGCTGGCGGGCTCCCTCAATGAGGCACGTTCACCATCATAGCCTGCCAAGCCTTTAGGCACCAACGGACATCTTTAATTGCATCTATCAAGCTGGCCCATGGAGATATCAGAGGAGAGAGGGAGCAGTAGTGTGCTCTGGATGCAGAAGTAGCAAATACTGACACTGATGTTCTTTACCCAGAACAGAGCCATGGCACTGATTGCAGGTGGGAAGGAAATCACACAGCTCTGTTGCGCCAACAACACAAATCAAGGGTCACAGCCAGATTCAGCTTTATTTCTTATGGAAAGAAGGGACTTGGAGTCCCAGAAGGAAGGCACAAAAGGAAGCTGATGTCACTAATGGTGTAGCTCCTGGGATAATGGTAAGTGGAGTTGTAGTGAAACTTCTTTAGCTCAGACAGCTAGTCCACATGCCGAGCATGTTAAGCAGAGAGATGGAGGGCCCTTGAAAGACAGCTCAAGAAGACATTGTGATCTGTTTCATTACTCTCTTCTCATAAAAAGATTGAAGCACCACAACAGAGGCAATATCCCTCCTAAGAGTTCTAAGGTGATGAAGCCTCCTCCTTCTTCTATCAAGAAACCCAAGGTTAGTGGTACTCCCAATGCTTGATGGGATAAGGAATTGATTAGGATGCATCATATCACGATACTAAATTAGTGTAATATGCAACCGGGTCAATTTTCATCAGGGGTACCATTGTATAATCAGTTCATACCACTTCTTAGGAATAATGCCTGGCAACGAACTGTTGCTAGGTGCCAGGAGAAGCAGAGTTGTAAATTTCAAATGTTTCAGATTCTCAGTCAGCAGAATTATCAACAGAACATGAAGCAGTTTCAGAAATGACTGCTGAACTTGACTCTGAGGTGAGCGAAGCGAGAACTGATTCAGGATCCAATATCGCCCCCGTCCCACTCCCATGCAAGGGCTGAAAAGGATAATGCATGTAGAAAAAACAAGAGCCTGCTATCCGGAAGAGAAGGAATGGGAAGATAAAAAAAACAGAACATAGCCAAGACAATATCCTACGTTTTCTGCGACAAATCCTCACAATGCTACAGAATACTAACCATAAACAGTAGGATATAGGGAAAAAAAGTCAAAGAAGTAAGCTCAGAATCATGGCTCAGAAAATGAAAGATTTCTCTGAAACAGTTATAGTTATGGAAGGCAAGGTAGTGGCCCTCGAGGATTATTGCCAGAAGTGGGGAAAAGAAACCCACATTCATCTAAGGAAACGTTTAAGAAAAAAATATAGATTCAAAAGACTGATCTAAAAGATCTATAAAAATGTTCAAGAGTGGATGAGATTCCGGAACTAGAGAACAGACTTTTTCAGATTCAAGATGTCATGTACAATCGAACAGAAGAAAAGTGTAAAATTTAAATCCATAAAGAAGAGATCTCATTTACTACAATGTGAAAAACAAACATTGAACCAAAATATGTTTTATCAATGTGTTTTTGAAAAAGACAACAAAGTAGGTAAATTTTTAGCATAGAAAACTGGGTATAAAATACTTGAAAGCAGATTGCTAAAAATCTTAGCAAAAGTTACTGGGAAGGTAGTAAAGGTCCCCATGAAATTAGCAGGTACTTTTGAAATTCCATCAAAAATTGCATTCAGAACCTCCCCATCCATATTTGGGGAAGGTTTTTTAAGAAATGGCCAAATAAAGTGAAAGCAGCATTAACCAGTGCAAAGAGGAAGAAGATGTTGCAACAGCCATTATGTCCCTACCCTCTTCAGGTTCCACGGGGGAGGAAGGGCTTCCCCCTGAAGTTTAAAAGCACCTTCAACTAGAATTCTTAATGGTGACCCTGTACCACAAAAATTTGGTTTGGGGAAACTTTTATAATTTCCTAAACCAGGGAAAAGTACAAAGACTTGCAGATTGGGTAGGCAAGTTACACTTCTGAATACTGATTATAAAATATTTAGGAAATTGCTTTGAATATGGTTGGCCAGTTTGATCCCAAGTCTCATGCATGTAGGTCAAACAGGCTTCATACCTATGTTCTGTGCCTTACATCTAATACGCACTATTTTATAGGGGTCCTGGATTACTGTAACACCGCCAAAGTTCTTCTCTCTGTACTATGCTTGGATGCCAAGAAAGCAGTTAAATATAGATATGCAATGAACTTTCCCCTCTTAATTCTCCAAGACAATAATGTCAATTTATCATAACTCCTCCACTATTATGCTAGTTTATGGTGCATACATGGGGTCTGTCAGCTTAAGGAGGGGCTCCATCAAGGATACCTCCTCTCGCCTTGCTGTTGGCCATCTTTTTGGAAGGCTTTTCCACACACATTACAAATCAGGGCAGATATTCAGCAGGTTTCAAAGATTTGTTTGCATGCGGATTACATTGCCATGTTTTAGCACCTGAGGTGGAGAGATTACTGATCAGGTTTTCTAGAGGATTAAGACACTGATGATCATATCTGGTTACTGAATTAATAATAGTAAGACAGAGGTACAATTATCCTAAGAAACTCCTCCAGTAGATTTCAGGTGCAGAAACAGTGTAAGCCCGATTAGGTAGCTGGGAATTAGTGTTACACCGAAAATGGCAAAATTGTATACATTATATTTTGCTCCTTATTGGGCAAGCCAAAATACGATTTTGTGAAATTGGGACAAGTTTCTTTCCTACTAGCTGGATGTATAAATACCATACAAATGCTTACCCAGCCCCAGTCCCTTTTATTTTTCAGTATCTACCCAGCTAACTTAATAGGAACTTCTTCCAAAAAAATGAATATACTAACCTCTTCCATATTGGCTATTAAACCTTCTGGGGTTACCTGCATTAGGCTTTCTGCCAAACTAAAAAGGTGAGTGGGCCATGTCCAGTTTTGAAAATTGTTACTTAGTGGCAGGAACTCAGGTATTTTAGAGAGTGGCGACCTTAGAAGAGTACTAGTGGTTCTTTGAGACAATTCCTTTAGTGAAGGGAGGAGATGTACCTCAGTTTGGTTTAGCTCACAAATTTCATGATATATCTCAGTGAAGGCAGGTTAATATTTCTATGTTACAGATATTATGTCTGAATTATATTTTGTGGCTCATGAAGCTCCTCCCTCTCAAGGATTCTGGGTGTGTGCCTTTGTGGAGGAACCCTAACTTTCCAAAAACTCTTACGTACTCTCGCACAAAATGGGAAAAAAGGGAATACGGAAAGGCATCTTATGGGCGTGGCTTTGGCGCCACTCAAGATGGCCGCCTAACGGAGGAGGTCCGCCGCACTTTGGACGAGTTGCGGTCTTTCGGCATTGGTTGGCGCCATCCCGATGGACCAAAACTGCAGCATTAAAGCAGGCAACCATAAACATGAGGAGGAGCTTCTATTTGGAACGAAGCGCACTGCGCTTATCTTTATTTTCTCTGCGTCGCGGCTGCTTCCCCAAGAGCGGCCACCATTTAGAATTTTCACACTCCAGCAAGTAAGAATTTTTTTATGCAACATGCTAAGAAATAAAGAATTTGGAGACATACTCATGATTTTGAAAGGTTGATGAGGGCTCCTGTAGTATTTTATATCGTGGCTCAGTTACAGTTTTAATGCTAGCTTCTTAGTGCTTCACTGTTGGAGATTGTGTATTTCTGGAGTTCTATGGTATTCTGAGGTGGCACTTCCTTAGTGCAGGCTAAGTCAGAGGAACACTTGTGACATCATTGACTTGTTGTATGGTTCCTTTTTATGGGTAAATTTAGGAAACCACAATTTGTCTTAACTCCTAAAGGACATCCTTCGGCAGGTCCTGTGCCTCACTCATCAACAGGAGTCCATTCACTTGCTGCAAAAGAAATGGCTAACTCGGCCCCTACTCGTAGTTCCTCGCTCCAATCTGTAGTCAGCAAGACCACACCACCCTCTTCTGCATCCAAAAGATTGAAACAAGATCCTCCGTCATCTGATAAGTCAGCGTCCCCTATTTCCTTAGAGCTGCTGCTGGAGGAAATTTGGGCTCTACATCCTTTCATGGAGGAAACTAATAACAGACTGCAGCATCTAGACGATAAATGGTCATCATGGAAAATCGTGTATCCGTAATGGAGCAGCAACTTTTGGTTGTCCAAGATGAGGCTCATAGAATTCACTCTTCGGAAAAGGAGGTACGCAAGCTCCAGCAACACACAGAGGATTTGGAAAACCGCAATAGGAGGAACAATTCACGCATTTATGGCCTGCCTGAAGCTTTGGAAGGAGATGACCCTGTCTCTTTTTTTAACCTCTTTTCTGTCAAAACTGCTGGACATGCCCTCTTCAACCTCGCTCAATATTCAGAGAGCCCATAGGCTTGGGCCTCGTCCTTCGCTCTCTATGTCTCCCGTTAAACCTAGAGGTGTTATCATCCTCTTTTGAAGTTTACTGACTTGTTGTCGGTTCTTTCTACAGCCAAGGCTAAACGTCAAGTTTCTTGGCTGGGTCAAAGAGTGTTCCTCTCCCAAGATGTTTCTAATGCCACTCAAGCCAGAAGAAAGGAATTTCTTAATGTTCGTGCTCCCTTTCATTCTCTTGGAGCTAGATATGGTCTTTTCCACCCTTGCATTTTTAAATTACTTTCCAGATCCAGCGGAACTTAAGAAGTTCATACATTCCCATACTTTGAATAATATGGACACTGCTGGCCCTTCTAATGGTTGATCTATTTGTCTTTTCTCATTATTCCTTTGAAGGTTCTTCAAGGGGTTTGAATTGAAATTTTTGACTCCTTAACGTATTTCAAATTGTAATTTTTGGGATGTTTTAATGTATATGATATGTCTTACTTGTTCTTTTTTATCTCCCTGCAGATTCGTCTGATGTAGTTCAATCTGTTCGGTCTGTTTTTCTAAGTGTTTTGTTTTGGTCTTGGTGTGGCTTGGCCTCCCTTTCCCTTGGGTGTGTCATCGTTTCATGTGTCGTCACCACCTCTTTTCTTCTTTGTTCTTGCCTTTTCAGGTATGTTATCTCAGTCGTCCCTTATGGATATGTACTGTCTCTTCTTTTGGCTTTTCTTGTCTCCCTTTTTACCTTCCCCGGGCCCGATTCACAGAACTAACTTAAGACAAAATCCTAAACTTACTACCATTTTGGTATTTACAGAAGGCACTTACTCATTTTGGTATTCACAGAAGGCACTTACTTACTCGTTTTGAGTAACTTACTCAATGTGAGTAACTTACTCTTTTTGTGTAACTTACTCATTTTGGTATTCACAGAAGGCACTTACTCATTGATGAGTAAGTGCCTTCTGTGAATACCAAAATGAGTAATTTACTCATTTTGAGTAACTTACTCATTTTGTGTAACTTACTCATTTTGGTATTCACAGAAGGCACTTACTCATCAATGAGTAAGTGCCTTCTGTGAATACTAAAATGAGTAACTTACTCATTTTGAGTAACTTACTCATTTTGTGTAACTTACTCATTTTGGTATTCACAGAAGGCACTTACTCATCAATGAGTAAGTGCCTTCTGTGAATACCAAAATGAGTAAGTTACTCAAAATGAGTAAGTTACTCAAAATGAGTAAGTAAGTGCCTTCTGTGAATACCAAAATGAGTAAGTACCTTCTGTGAATACCAAAATGGTAGTAAGTTTAGGATTTTGTCTTAAGTTAGTTCTGTGAATTGGGCCCCCCCCTTTTTTCCTTATTCTATTTTTACTATTCCTCTTCTTTTCGTACTCCCTCAGAATTCTTGCCATTCCTCTTGTTTCTCTCTGTTTTTTTCTCTTCTGTCATAAATCTTAAGCAATTAACACATCTTTTTCTTATTTATAATTCCGTGTAATATTGGGGAACATTAATGAATCTAACAATCCAGTTAAAAGACAGAAGATATTATCCCATTTGGGCAAATCTAATACTGATCTGGTTCTTTTGCAAGAGACCCACCTCAATAAATTGGAAGCTCTAAAATGTAAGCCTAATTGGGTGGGGAATGTATTTGTTTCCCCGTCAATGAAAAACAAGCATTGGCATAGCCAATAGGTCTCGCCTTTGGGGCCTTAAGTATTTAGTTATGCAGCACAATATCCTTGGTGCAACAACATCAACTGTTGCATGGCTAAACACTTCTAAGGTCCCAAAGCCGAGACCTATTGGCTATGCCAATGCTTGTTATGTGTATGCTTCCTCTCTCCATGTAGGTGCATGATCACAGCAAACTCTTGGTCGGGTCCTTAAAGCATTCTCCCTCCATTGTATGGTGATCCTCTTTTATATAGAAGGCACTTTGCTATGTTTGGGGCACCTAGCAAGGGACTGACAAGCTACTCCCTCCATTTTTTGTTTTGTTTTTGTGTGCAGTTTTTATATAGCGCGATCTCGTCCCGAAGGTATTGGAGCGCTTTACATGAGCACCAGTTACATTACACAAGACACATTCATTTTTTGGTAGGCATGGAGAGATTAAGAGATTTGCCCAGAATCACTGGATGTTGAGCCCACACCGAGACTCGAACCTGGTTCCACAGCTCCAAAGGCGGCAACTCTGGCCGTTAGGCCACATCCTGTCCCCCAATGGTGGGAGTGGGGCTAGCATTCCTTTGATGGTTCATGTGCTTTGTGCAGGTTAAGCTGCTCTGTTGCCAGTTCTTTTTGATGTGAAGTAGTGAGCTGTTGACAAATCAGGGAGTTCATGGTGAGTTGAGTGTGCATTTTAGGTGAGGTAGGCCTCTGGTAAAAGGTAGTGTGGTGGTTCATCGACACCCGTGGGGTTTAAAAGAACTATCTTGCACTTAGAAGTGCAAAGATGGGTTTGTGTTGACATTCAAACAGTAGGTAACAAGATTGAGTCCGAAAACTTTCTGCACTGATGGCTTGAACAGCTCTTCCAGGTAACATATGGCCCTCATGTTTGCTGTGTCATGTCGGGTCGAGGGTAATTGTTTGGGTAGCACTAGGGCACGTCCTAAAAACAATTGTGTGGGTACTAATTAGCTTATATAATTACATCGTATGCAGTGACCTGTGGGAAATGCCACAAGAAGTGATGCCTCAACCCTTTACTATCCCTTATGTAAAAGGAATTAACCTACTTTACAGCCGAAGCTGTTAGAACTCAGATACTATACGTATAAGAATGTAAATATATGTATAAAATGTATGCAAATCTAAATCAAACATACACTAATTTGATATCTGAACGCAAAGCTGTGAACGTTTTAAAAAACGAGTCTATACTTAAATCATAATCCATGCTTTCTAAACCTTTAATCGTGCTTATTATGAAATAATGTGCCTCGTGGAAATAAATTCTTGACGCACAAATACAAATTATAAATACAGATACTGACCAAGGATTTATGCGTTTTTATCCATGTCATGTAATTTAATGATGCTTGTAACACAGATGATACAACATTAATGCTGTATTTAATATGGGCCTGTGGTTGCCGGTACGTTTAATTGAGGAATAGGACTCTTGAAGGTCTGTCCCACAAGAAGTCTCGACCCTGAGTAATTAGATGTCTCTGTCCTGGTGCTACCTATCTTTATCCCATTGGAGGACTGTCCAGGCCCTGGAATTTGGCAGACTATATCAAGGGATGGGGGACAAGTCATGGGTGCCCCTTTTATTATTATGAAACACACCCAAATCTGATAGTTTTGCATATTTTGCAGGCACACCAGACATTGGAGAGTGGGATTAAGGGAGATTGGGGAGAGAAGTAGGTGGACAAATGAAAGGTGAGAGGAGGTGTTTCAGAGAGAAAAAGAGGAGAGAAACCTGGACAAAGGAGAGACGAAAGAGAGAACAACATCTGGACAGTGGACAAGAGAGCAAGAAGGAGATGCAAGCATGGGTAAATGGAGGGAGAAAGAGAGAGGGCTCCACGAGAAAAGAGAAGAAGAAAAAGGATGGGATTCGAGGGGAATGGGGATGAGGAAAGCGGGGATTAGAGGGGAACTAGAACAACAAATTGGTAGAGACAGACCCCTAAATATAAAGAGCATGTTAGAGACAGAATAATGTAGGGTCGGAGGGCAAAAGAGGAGGAGACCGGTGAGAAACTAGAAGGGTGATTGAGCTAGAGAGAAAGGGAAGGGAAAGAGGGGGGAAGAGAGGAAGAAAGATAGGATCAGAGGGGAAAAAGAGAGAAACAGATGCAGCCAAAGTGAAAAAGGAGAGGGGCAAAGAAAACAAGCAAAAGCGCGCCTCGCGCGGCAGCAGGGGGGAGGGGGGCTTGCCGATTCCCTTGCGGGAGCCAGCGGCGATAATTGATACCATATGGCGCTGCCGCTCGCTCCCGCAAGGCAATCGCCACACGTGCACGCGTTGCCATTGAAGGCAATGGAACGCGTGCACGTTTTTGGGGAAAAAAGGGAACCGATGGCTAAAGGTCTCCTCCTACCAGCGCATGCGCGCTGCGTAGGCGAGACCTAAAAAGAAGGGTGTTGTTATTTTGTGTAGGAAATCACTTAACTTTACTTTTATATCACAAGAGATGGATGATGCAGTTCGATGGATTATTGCTATATGTCTTATTGATAATATACCTCTTACAGTGTTGAATGTTTATGCTCTTACGCTTCTTGATTTCAATTTTTGGCCTTCCATTGCTAGGAAATGTACACAATATCATGATTCTTATTTTATTTGGGGGGTGATTGTACCCATTTTATGGACCCTTTTTTAGATAGATGCTCTTTGTCCCAGCTTTTAGCCCACAAAATGCATAAAGTTTCATTCGACTATTGCTCAAGGTACTTTGGTAGACTCTTGGAGGCTCTTTAATCCTACTGTACGGAACTACTCCTTTTACTCACCCTCTCATGGTACACTTTCATGTTTAGATCACATTTTTCTCTCTAAGTCTCTTTCACAACATATTATCCAATCATATATCTCCCCAATAGTACTCTCTGATCATGCTATGGTTATTACTGACTTGGATTTGGCTCCCCCTTATCCTCCTTCGCATAGATGGAGATTTAATAACTCTCTTTTAAGAGATGTTCAGTTCACTCATAACTTTGTGTCCTTCGCTTCTGAATTCTTTTCGTTTATTGATAACACCTCTGTTTCTCCTTTTTTGTTATGGGATATGTTTAAAGCATCTGTGCAAGATTTGATTTTAAGGTATGTCTCTGGAACTAAAAGACGTCATGCTAAAGAACATGCAATTTTACTTTATTCAATTAAATCCTTGGAACAAAAGTTATTTTCTTCTAAATTGCCCTCTGATCTTCATGAGTTAATTCAGCAAAAGCTAAAGTTTAATACCATCTCTACGAATGAAGTGAATTGTATTCTTCTTAGGCAGAATGCTCGGTATTATGGTGGGAGAAACAAGGCTCGTAGACTGTTGGCAAATTATTTAAAAGTTAGAAAAGAACGACGTGTTATACATTCAATTACTAACTCTCATGGAGATGCTATTACTAAGCATGAGGCTATTTTAGAGGAGTTTGTTACATTCTATAAATCCCTGTATACTCCAGAATTACCGGCTCGGTCTTCCACTATTGTAGATTATTTGGACCAAATTTCCCATGATATTTCCCCAGATTTGGACTTTTAATCTCTTGTAAAAAGATCTTACCTTGGAGGAAATCTCGGGTGCGTTACAGAAGTTGAAATTGGGTAAAACACAAGGCCCTGATGGATTCACAGCAGAGTTTTATCTCCACTTCTCTAATATTCTTCTTCCATATCTATTTTGCCTTTTTACTGGCTTTGTAGATTCCTCTTCCACGTCTGGAACCTTTTAGGAAGCTCTTGTTTGCTTAATTCATAAGGACGTTAAAGATCCCCAGGATTGCAAGAATTATAGACCCATTTCATTGTTAAATATGGATTATAAGATCTTTCCTAAGTTGCTAGCTCTTCGTTTGGAGTCCTTCCTTCCGTATCTTATTGGTAAGAAACAATCAGGATATTTTAAGGGTAGACTTATTTCTGATAATTCTTGTTTATTATTTAATGTTCTTAGTAAAGCCCCCTTATTTAGATGCTCGCTTGCGGCTATAACAATTGATGCGGGAAGGCCTTTGATAGGATTAGTTGGGAATTTATGCTTAAATCTCTATCTTGGCATGGATGTGGACCTAAATGTATTGCTTTAGTATCCCTTCTGTATCATTCCCCTAGAGCTTCTGTTCTAGTTAATGGTAAGGTTTCTTCGTATTTCTCTCTTCACAGAGGAGTAAGACAAGGATGTCCGCTCTCCCCCTTATTATTTGTGTTAGTGCTGGAACCTTTTCGTTCCCGCATTCGTCTTGACTCGTCGATTACCGGTTTTCCTTATGGGGATCATCATTTGAAGTTTGCAGCTTATGCAGATGATATTCTATTGTTTATATCCTCTCCGGAGACTTCTGTACCCTCTCTTTTGATGGAGATATCTCTTTTCTCTGAAGTATCTGGCTACAAAGTAAATAAAGATAAAAAGGAAATTCTTCCTCTTAATAGATACACATTCAGTCATCCTTATCATATAACTGGTTTTCAATGGTCAAAATCTGCAAAAATAAAGTATTCAAGGGTATGGATCGCAAACTCTTTTGTTGATACGATTAGAGTTAATTTCAAAGGTCTCAATACAAAGATTGAAAACCTTCTTTCTTCCTGGGATCCCTTATTTCTTTCTTGGTGGGGGCGCTTAGATGCGATTAAAATTATGGTCTCCCCTATTTTTTTATATCTTCTCTCTATGTTATCATTCCATATCCCTAGATCCTATTTTAAAAAATGTAATTCATGACTTATTTCCTTTTTATGGTGTCAAAAGAGAGCGTGTGCGGCATTATCTACTTTACAAAAACGTAAAGCTGTAGGGGGTGAGCTTTCCCGGTTTTTATGCATATCAAAGAGCCTATACCTTACGACAAGCTGCTCTTTGGACTTTAGACATTAACTCACCACTCTCTCCTCTGTGGTTAGAGCTTGAGTGGGCTTTTGTGACGCCCTTCGCTTTTAAGGAGATCTTATCCTTTTCCTCTACAACCACAATCCTTCATTCTCCTGTTTTAAAACATTCTACTTCACTACTTCAGTCTACCTTTCTCCAGACCCATTTGACTCCTTCCATATTCCTTGAGTTGCCGCTATGGTATAATTCCTTAATTCAGATTAATATTAGACCTCTTTTTTGGTGCACATGGAAAGATAGGAGTCTTATGTGGATCCATCAACTTTTTTCTAATAATGTTCCTATTTCCTTTCCCCAATTCTGTGAAACTTTTCATTGTCCTAAGTCCTTTTATTCTCGTTTTCCATTCTTGATCAATGTGGTACTTGATAGATATTTTGCTCTTACGGATGCTTCTTCTAAAGTAGTTCCTGTTTCCTCAGGATTTACTGAGTTTCTCAAAACTGCTCCTAAAGCAGGGGCAATCTACAAATGTCTTTTGCAGCCAGATCCTTCTTGAGCCAAATCCAGGGTCAAACTTTTATGGGAAACTGATTTGGGTGTAAGCTGGCCAGTTGCATTTTGGAATAAGTTTTGGGGCCGTATATATAAAATCTCTAGATCAGCTAGTGTAACTCAATCCCTCTTTTTTATTTACTATAGATTATATTACACACCTATACAATGTTCTAAGTTTCCCTCAGGTATGTCTGCGAAGTGTTGGTTCTGTAATTTTCCTCAGGCTGATATAATGCATATGTTATTTAGATCTCCCAATACACTTTTCTTTTGGTGTAGAATATGGTTACACATTCAAAAGATATTTCATATATACCTCCCTTTTAATATTCTTTATTTATTTCTAGGTACAATGTCTCAATCTATCCATTCCTCATTACCTAATGATAAATTACTGGATATCCTATTAGCAATTGCATTCCAACAGATTCTCTTTAATTGGAAATCCTCAGCTACGTTATCATTTAAAGTGTGGTGGTACTCTGTTCACATCATAAACTGTATAGTATGTATATGATGAAAAGTTCCTTCTCTCCTAATGTTCAAAAGTTTTGGTTGCCTCTTACTATATTTTTTACGCAAAATGATGTTAATGTGTCTTGTACAGATCCTACATTGTCTGAAATTTTTTACCCTCCATAATTAATTTATTCTCGTATTTGACGGAATTGTTGTAGCCTTTAGATGTATATGATACTTTCGTTTGTCCACTGAAATGGTAAAAGGGCATATATTCCACATGTTATTGTCTTTATATCGAGGAATTTTCCCGATTTCACCCCCTTCCCCCCTCCTCCCTCTCTCTCTCCCTGCCCCCAAAATTATAAAGACTTTAGTTCTCTATATATGGTTTAAGGTTGATATTGGCTTATTATATTGTTCTTTGTTTGCCATTGTTATTATATCTAGAAACCTTTAATAAAGTATTTTGAACACGAAGAAAGGCATCTTAGCTACAAGGACCAGAGGGGTTTAAATTGTTGTCTAAAATTGAGGAAGTATTTAATATCTCCTTTCGGGGATCATTTTACTAATATCTCAATTGGCATAGCTTCACGGCTGGAATCACTGTAGGTACACATTCACAAGTATATTAGATCAGATTTCAGAGGCCTTCACCAAAGGGCATATACCAAGGGTCTATGAGCGACTAAATAATCTAGCTGTGTTTGATCATGAGAAAATAAATAAGGTCAAGAGTGGGCTAATTACCTTGGGTTCGAGATCACCATAACAGAGTGGAAAGAAATTCACAAATGAAACCCTATGTTGTGGTAAACTAAAACCTTAGAAGGATCCAGTATTTTTCAATTTGCCAACTCTATTTTACACCAGAGTGCTTTCATAATTTCTCAAATATGTATTCTGACGTCTTCATTAGGTGCAACATGGCTCCTGGTAATTTGATGCATAGTGTTGTATCTTGCCCTTTAAGTGTGAT
The DNA here is from genome assembly GCA_963921515.1 of Calotriton arnoldi. Classification (NCBI taxonomy): domain Eukaryota; kingdom Metazoa; phylum Chordata; class Amphibia; order Caudata; family Salamandridae; genus Calotriton; species Calotriton arnoldi. The sequence continues at coordinate 838,277 of CAWUFW010005816.1, forward strand.
GCACCTGGAAGAATGTTAGGTGCATCACTAGAACACTGGGGAGGACTTCAGGCAGTTATTGGTATGTGATGACTGCGGTGTGGTGGCTCTCCAGTGGGTGTCAATAAAGACTCACTTTCCATTCATTCTTAATGGTGTTAGCTCGCTTTATTACTGGCGACGAGCTAAGAAGACGCCCACCGAATGAACCCAGCGTGCGGAGTAGAAGGAAAAAGCTCGCATCTCGGCAAGCCTATTGTGGACGACATTGAGTATTAGGGAAAGGTCAGTTACTGCCTCTAAGACTCGAATTAATGCTGGGAGACTGCGTGCTGATTTTGGTTACATTTATGACTTGTTTGGATGTTGAGTGTTTATTATGGTGAAAGAAGAACCTTCTCAGTTCATATTGCAGCAGTTGAAGAAAAGAGGGAGCATTTTTTAAAACTCACATCGAGATGGCCGTAGCGTCATTCTGCAAAGAACACCGAGCGCGCTACACAGAACCAGAATAATCTGTTGTCACGGTTGGAGTGTTGGTGGAAGTGTGTAGACGTCAGGACGCATACTGGGAGCGTCCTGACATCACAATAGCCCACACAATCAGGAAGAGTCACCGCAAACAACTAGAACGCTCTTCGTGCACTGAGCAGTTCTTAAAGTGGAAAAGACTTTAATTCAGAGTTGTCGTATGCTGTATTATGCTGAAAGAATCGTTTTATTAAAAACAGATAGGCAGAGCATTAAAGCGATCACCATAAGAGGGTTGCTGCATCTTTAAAAAAAAGCATTAAAGGATCTAAACGGACATAACAGAAAACTGCAGCATTGTGATGAGGCATATGCTGGATTGTTCCCTCAACAAGCACAGGAATAATCACACTTCTACATGTTTGGATATACATTTCTGAAGAGTTTCATCCAGAAGAGAGAAGGCGGTAATTATTTTAATTAATTATTTTAATTAATTATTTTAATTAATTATTTTATTTACTTACTTTAGATTGTTATTTTTTCATTTTTATGTTAATTTATTGTATTGACTTGTTGTGTTAGCTTGTTAAGTTTCTTCTTATTTTCAGGATGGCTGCTGGTGGTATGAGTCAACCTCCGCAATTCTTGTGTGAACGTGGGGAGCCTACCCTTCCCTGGAAGAAGTGGAAGCCTTTATTTGATCCATATTTGATTGCAATAGGGGGTGAAAAAATGTCAGCAGCTAGGAAACAAGCCGTTTTATTGCACAACCTAGGAATTGAAGGGAGGAACATTTATGATAGCTTAGATCCTGTGCCTATAGGAGGAGTTGGAGAACCTGGAGATGTCTACGAGATGACCTTATTACTTCTTCAGACACATTTTGGTGCACGTATTAATGTTGCAATGGAGAAACATACATTTTTTATGCGAGTACAGGCTAAAGGAGAAAGAGTAGGCTCACACCTGTGAATTTGAACAATTAACTGATTCACTCATATGTGATCAATTGGTCCGCTGCACCAATGACAGTAGAATCCAGGAGAAACTATTAGCCAGAAATCCCAATTTAAAAGAAGCCGTCAGCATTGTGGAAAGCATTGAGAATACCTCAACCTGGGTGAAAGAAATGCGCAGTGCCATTACGCCTTGTGAACCTGTTGTTACAATTATTCCCAATGGGGATGGAGATATTAATTCTAGTCTACAATCCGCTCCTATTCAAAAAGTCACTGGGAGACAAGAAAAATTACCTAGTAAAAATGAGAAGCCAAGGTGGAATACATATGCAGGTAGAGACACAAGAATGAAATGTCCTAAGTGTGGCAGTCAAGGCCATGGCCCTAACTATCCTAATTGTTTTGCAAAAAGTGTCAACTGTAGGAACTGTGGAAAGAAAGGACATTATGCACAGATGTGCAGGAATGCTAAAGTAAATTTCATAGATGAAGATACTATTTACCCACAACAAATCATCCAACATATTTCTGACACGTCAAGTGAGGTTGTTCAGAATGTGAAGGGAATAGATTCCGATGTTGTGATTATGCCCAAATGTGACATCCAGGTTGGACGCAAGCTTGTTACTGTCCTAGCCGACTCTGGTTCGCCCTATACTGTAATAAGTGACAAAGTTTGGGACCATACCTTTGGAAAAGATGATATCACTTTACTACCCCCTGACATTAACCCTGTTGGATATGGTGGACAGAGCATTGATCTTGTGGGTTATTCCATTCAAATCATCGTTTTTAAAGGAAGGGAAACTGTTGGTAAGGTTTACATCGCCAAAAGAGGTGACAATCTCCTGGGATGGCGCCACCAGAGAGATCTGGGCATCATTTTAAATCCAAATGCTCGTGAACAGGTTATGTTAGTCACGCAACAGAATGAGAGTGGCAACATCATCAAGAATCACCCTACAGTTTTTAGCGACAAACTGGGGTTGCTCAAAGATTTCAAACATAAAATAATTGTGAAAGCAGGATCCAAGCCTGTTGTTCACAAGGTAAGGAAAGTACCCAATCTGATGTTAGTAAAATTACAAGAGGAGCTCAACAGACTGATGGACCTGAAGGTAATCGAGGAGATTGAATCATCTGAATGGTTGGCCCCGATTGTTTTGGCCCCAAAGGACAATGGTACCAAGATCCGGATGTGTGTTGACTTGAGGAGCCTCAACAACTGTATCTGGGTAGACAGGCAACCACTGCCCAATATCAATGAGGCTCTTGCCAAATTGTGTGGTGCCACTGTTTTCAGCGTAATGGATCTGTCCTCGGCTTATCATCAGGTCTTACTGCATGAAGAATCAAGGGCTCTAACCTCTTTTGTCACACCTCTGGGAGCTTTCAGGTTCATCAGAATGCCTTTTGGGTTAGCTTCTGCCGCTGCCTGTTTCCAGAGGTTGATGAAGGAGGTTTTAGCAGGGATAGATTCAGTTCTGTTTTTCCAGGACGATATACTTGTCTTTGGGAAGGACACAACTAGCCATGATGCTGTTCTAAGTCAAGTTCTGTTGAGACTACAAGAGCGTGGTTTAACCTTAAAAAAGGAAAAGTGTAAATTTAGGGTCAGTTCTGTGTTATACTTGGGCCACACCATCTCTGGTGAAGGTATCAGCCCCAAGATTGATTTAGCGGAAGCAATCTCACAAGCTCCAACACCTGTCAACAAGGAACAAATTAAATCGTTCCTTGGACTTTCTGAGTACTATTCAAAGTTCATTCAGAATTTTGCATGTGTCATACACCCGTTGAGACTCTTACTCAAAAAGAAAGCAGAATTTGTATGGACTGAAGAATGTGCATCTGCTTTTTGCAAAGTTAAAGAAATGATTTCTTGCATGCCCACTCTAGGACACTTTGATGTGACTAAAAAAACCATCCTAACCACTGATGCAAGTGTGCGTGTCTTGGTGCTGTCCTTTCGCAAGTTGTTGATGGGTGTGAAAGAGTTGTGGGTTTTGCTTTGCGTGCTCTTAAAGGTGCAGAAGAGCGCTACTCTGTTATAGAACACGAAGCCCTAGCGTGTAGTTGGGGTATCAATCATTTTAGGTTTTATCTTTGGGGACTCCCTTTTCTTGTAAGGACAGACCACACACCTTTAGTCCATATGTTTGCATGCAGAAATGTTGAAAACACCACACCTAGGATCAAGAGATGGATTGAAGGGTTGTGGGAGTATAATTTCATTGTTGACTATTTGCCAGGGTTGAGAAATGTGCCTGCAGATTTCTTGTCCAGGATGCCTTTTTTAAGATAAGCCTAGTTTCACCAGTTTTGAGTCTGTCATATCATGGGTCAAAGAAAAAGGCCCTTAACAAGTCTGAATGGAATTCAGGAATTGCAAATGATGAATCTAGAATAATTTTGGATGACTATGTGGTCAAGGGATGGCCATTAATTGCTGATGTGCCCCAATCTGTGAAAGGGTTTTGGAATGTGCGTGATGAGCTATGCATAGTAGAAGGGAACCTCTATAGGGGTGAAAGATTAGTTCCCCCCATCTGTTTGTGTGAAAAAAGATCAATCTCGCCCATGAGGGGCATCTTGGGCGCTGTCTAACCAAGTCCAGGGTCAGAGAATCATACTGGTGGCCTGAAGTTGACCGACAGGTTGAGGAAGTGGTCAGGGACTGTGTGCAGTGTGCGAGCAATGACAAGTCTAAAAAAGTAAGAATGACCCCACTTTCACCAGTGGAGTTACCAGACCAACCTTGGACTAAACTAGCATTAGATATTGTGGGGCCGTTTGACATTTTAGCACCCAATGAGAGATTTGTGGTCGTTTTGGTAGACTACACGTCCAAATGGGTGTCAGCTTGTTGCATGGGATCTGTTATCACAAAAAACATCATAGAATTCCATAGAGATATTTTTGTTTCAGAAGGGATACCTGATGGATGTAATGGTCACCGACAACGGTGTACAATTCACTTCATTAGAAATGGAAGAATTTTTTTAAGATCTCTCCATTACCCATCATTGCACAGCCCTTTACGCACCACAGGCCAATGGCCTTGTCGAAAGCATGAACAGGCTGGTTAGGGCTAGTGCTCAAACTGCTGTTGAAACGAACATCCCTCTAAAGAAAGTATTGCGTGAAAAATTGTGGGCTCACAGGAATGCGCCCAACAGTGTCACCGGTGTAACTCCCTTTAAGAAACTCAGAGGGAGGCCAGCTGGATCAAAACTCACTCCCCTGTGGTTGCATACTAATAAGAATGTTGTAAATGATGAGTCCAAACTTAAGGTGAGGAGATACCAGGATATGTACAAAAAGAGATATGATGAGAAGAAGGGAGTTAAAAAATGTTTTTGGAATGTAGGTGACATGGTGTTTATCAAAAAAGCGGTATGGTCCCACAAAGGTGAAAGCAAATTTATGGGCCCTAGGCGCATTGTTAAAGTCATGAAAAATGTGGTTATGCTGAATGGTGGAGATGTTTGGAGCATGTCTCGCCTCACTAAATTCATGGGGGCCGCAGACACCAATAAGAAGGTGGTTCAACATGGTGGAGTTCAACCTGATTTTCCGTCTGTAGGGAAGAGGGTGAGGAAGCCTCCATTGTATCTTAGTGATTATGTTCCCAAGTAGTGTTCACCAACATTGTACCTACATTTATTTTTTGTTGCATTGTAGTGTTCACCAATGATGTATTCTTACTTTTCTTTTTCCTTCTTTCTTTCTTTCTTTTCTTTTGTTATATTTCATCACCTTTTTGTAAAGGGAAGATGTGTTGTATCTTGCCCTTTAAGTGTGATGCACCTGGAAGAATGTTAGGTGCATCACTAGAACACTGGGGAGGACTTCAGGCAGTTATTGGTATGTGATGACTGCGGTGTGGTGGCTCTCCGGTGGGTGTCAATAAAGACTCACTTTCCATTCATTCTTAATGGTGTTAGCTCGCTTTATTACATAGTTATGGTCCTGTCCTGTGCTAGGGCATTACTGGTGTACCATGTTTCTGAAATTGAGCAAAATATATGATACAAATATTGCTCCAGACCCTTGCTCGGTTATGCTGGAACAGTTTTGGGATCAGATGACTCTGTCACATAGGTCTAACAGTCTCATCTTTATTGGGTCATTGTTTGCAGGACATTGTTAGCTCAGAAACGGAGCTCAGCAGAAGGTCCGTCGCCAGCTGCCCGATGGTAAAAACTCAAACCAGTCATGGGGATGGAAGGAGTTTAATATAAGTGACTCAAATAAAGAACTAGGAAGTCACATGCGGAGCACTTTTGAAGGCAATGACGCAATACTTTTGAGGATGACTATTGGTGTTCCTTGACGTGGTTGCCATATGTTGTACAGATATTTGAGTTGTTAATTATGGATTTGAGATGAGTTTTTCTTTTCTTATTTCTTTGTGTATTTATTATCACTTGTGGTTAATGTAAAATGATAGCTACTACCCCCAATTTTAAAAAAATAATAGCGTCACTTGTAACATGAAAAGTGAAATTGCAAGTTACATAATGTATAGTGTTGTTGGCTGAAAGTCTCCCTTAGTACATAGGGCCCAGTGACATAAAGGCACTATCACACTGATTCTCAAATTGCAGTGAGGAGAATTTTCTCTGAATTTCTCTCTGCTTCTTCTGTTCACAGAACTGAGGCTGTTTAATATTACACTGGAGGCATCCAGTTGGTCTCTATTTGTGGCCTGCCTTCCTCTAAGCACTCCCAATGTTAGCAGATGAGGAATCTGAGGGTCAAGGAGATGAAGTGGTTTTCCCATGGTCACACAATTGGATCAGTCAGGAGCTGCGTGAAGATTGCAATCTAAGTGTGCTAGTTCGAAAGTCGGTGACTTGGAACATTTTAACTGTACCACTGTAATGTGTGTCCTCCTCTTGAACTATCATATCGCCACTAGATCAATTTTCCTCCAATGGCTCACATCTGTTTGGCAGCTGAGATCTTCATGAAGCCACCTCATCATCACCATAAGATCACATTTATTCCAAAAGGGTACATCTTCTCCAGCAGATCACATCACCTCCTGTGGACCACATCATCTCCGCTAGGCAACATTTCTACCACTATACACACACACCACCTCTAGTAGTCCACAATCTATCCAACAGACCATCTATTCACCATTAATTGACATTTTTGCCACTAGGTCACATATCTAGTCGAAAATATCTCTTCAGCACACCACATCTCTGGGACTAGACCACATCTCCCCTAGACCCTAACTGATTGACTAGCCTGCATCTTCTTCAGTAGACCATGGCTGGACTGCAATACACGTTTGCCTGGTGCTATCACATGTCTTTTGTGTTAAGTAAGGCAGAGCTGGGTGCTACTGCATCATGAAACATATTTGTGGAGGTCGTAGTGTGTGACAAGAACATATGTGCATTTTTCAGGAGACATACTGCATTTAAGGAACAGCAACAACGCGGTGCCACATTACACAAAACACACACCAGAAAAAGCATGATATAGCTCACAAACACAACAGAATATAACTACAAAAAATGCAGCAGTAACACAACAACAAATATACAACACAACAATGTATACAATGCACCAATAAAATGCTACAACATCACACAATGACAACACAAAACCACCACTCAACAATACAACAGTGCACCAATAAAACTCTACATACCCACATCTCACAATACACCAACACAACACAATAATGTACCAACACAAAACAACATAACAGTACAAATTTGCAATTGTATTTTTGTGTTTCAGTGTTGTGGTGTGATGTTATTGTGTTGTAAATCGGTTGTACATTTGTATTGTGTTGCTTTGAGGTACATTATTGTGCTAGAGTAAAGGTGTGTTATAGTGCTATTATGATGTATTGTATTGATCCATTGTTGTGTGGCTATGTTCAGGTTTGTATTTATTTAGTTGTTTGTGTGTGTTGCTTTATTATTTTGTATTGTGCCATATCATTTTTTGTATTGTATTGTTGAGGTTTTGGGTTGTGTTTTGTTTTTAGATAGTGTTGCTGTGGTGATATGTTGTTGTTTTGCCTTATTGTGTTTATTTTTTGTGATGTTGATCTTTTGTTTGTTAGGTTGTTGGGTTTTTGTGTTGCTCCTTTGGATTGTGTTATGTTCACCTAGTACTCTGGCTGTCGTATTCCATACTGTTTTTATTTCTTTGAAGTAATTGTGTCATATTATATTTTTGTTGTTTTTTTCTGTTTTGTTGTGTTGTTACCTCTCTAACACTAGAATACATTTATTCCACTGAATCAAACCTCCTCCCCAGGCCGCATATCCTACACTAGGCCACATATCTTCCACTAGATCACACAGACCCCACAAGCACACATCATCCTCTAGACCACGCCCACTCTTCAAAAGGACATCTCATCTACAAGGTCACGTTTGCAGCACTAGACCACATCTCTGCAACTAGTCTGCATCTCTTCAACTAGCCCACGTCTCCTCCAGTGGAGTCCATAGCCACGACTTAAACACGACTCTGTCATTAGCCACAGCTCTACCCCAGTAGACCACATCTCCTAAACTAGACAACGTCTGTTCCTCTAGAACACATGCCTATTGGTAGGCTGTATCCCAACCATTAGGCCATGTTGCTGTCACTAGAAGCAACACCTGCCCGGGGGCACGTCCCCACCACTAGGCCACACCACCTCACAGAGCCACAGGCCCAGTGCTTAGTTTGTAAAATAATAAGTGCCAGAACCCTCCTCAGGAGGCCACTGAAGCTTGCATCACACATCGTCCCTACCAGCACTGCCAATGATAGTACTTACACATCTTCCAACCATCACACTCCTGCAAGTGTGACAATTCAGACTGTTTGAGGCCAGGGCCGGACTGGGAACCAAAACCGGCCCTGGCAAAGTGCTCGGCTGGCCCCCCTGGGGGTTGGGGGTGCGGCCGAGCACTTTGCCAGGGCCAGTTTCAGCCGATTTTGTTACAGGGGACGATATTGTAGCTATGCTGCAAAAACGGCCCCCCAGGGGCCCAAAACCGGCCCCCACCGTGGCGGCCCACCAGGGAAACGCCTGGTGCCCGCTACGGCCAGTCCGGCCCTGTTCGAGGCCCCCAAAGCTATAAGAATGGCTTAGGTGGTCGGTATTAGTTATTTTTAATGTATGTTGAATTAATAAACAACTGTTGTTCTGCTTATCTTTAAATTACACATGCAGCGCCACCATGTGGCAGCTGTCAAAAGTGCTGATGTTTGGCAATTAAGTGCCGGTGCCAAGCACCGGAGACCACTGGTTCAAATTAAGCACTGCACAGGCCTTATTCCGTACCACATCTGCGACTACCCGGTGCACTGGTTTTCAATTCGGTCCCCTGGAGCTCAGAGCGCATGAGGTGTGTGTGGGCTTCGAACCCAGTTATTTGATGAGCCCTGCAACCCTGGCACTGTTGCCTCGCTTGGAAACGCGCCTCGCCTTCCTGGCTGGCTCCCTGCGCTTTTTTATGATCTCTCCTTGGCTTCCTTCCAGCCAGCTTGTTTACCAGGGCAATTGCAAATTAGCCTTTTATACACAAAAAAGAGTATGCGGCATTGCTGATCGAAGAGAGAAAAGGGCTAAGGGAGTCGAGGGCCTTGAGTGCGCGCGACAGAAGCTGTCTGGTGAACAGATTCCTCTGTACCCACCGAGCAAGCAGCGCCGCCAGCCACCCTGGTAATAGCTTTTTTTCAAAACACTGCTAATGGGAATTAAAGGCTCCGATAATCAGATGTATTTGCTTTGCATTTCCATAATCTCCCCCTCCCTTCCCCTGATCCTGTTGTGTTGTGCTGACGCCCGCCCTTCCCCCACGCCCTTAGAACTAACTGCACGTTGTCGGAGGGGCCTCGACTGCTGTCACTTTTCCTGATACGGTTTAAACTGATGGCTGCCGCCCGCACCCCGTGCTCTCGCAGAGTTCTCGAGCCCAGCTGTGCCCCAGCGGGCGCGAGCTCCAAAATGCATCTCCTCCTCCTCCACTGTGATTGGTTCCTGTGCTCTAGACCAGGGTTCTCCAAAGCCGGTCCTGGAGGGCCGGACCCATGACAGATTTCTAAGACAAGCTACACATTTATCTAAATGGGGGACATGCTAAAAGCCTGGCATGGGTCCTGCCCTCCAGGACCGGCTTTGGAGAACCCTGCTTTAGACGGTTAAAATAATAAACAAATATCTAAAAAAACTTGGTAATAATCAGTGGCATAAGGATGGTGACTTGGGTCACAAACCAAACACGAGAAATGGCAAACATAATTGGGATAAATTAGTTCCCCTCATGGACCTGAGCCCTGGCATCAGGCACCTTTTGTAATATTGACAGCCATACCCCTGTTTGTGGGGGTTTTGGTAGGTGGTGTTTTAACTGTGCTTGTAAAGCCAAGAACTTTGATCTTGGTGAAGCTGGGCAGTGGTTTCAAACCTAGTCTGGTTGTGGTTCGACTTCATCCCCAGTTACTACTTTCCTGCTGAACAAAATCCTATGGGCGGCACATCCTGCAGCAGGAAATCCTGTGAACTGACATGGCAGCCATTTTAAATCTTGCCTCAGTGGGTATAGGGGCCTCCCAGGGTTTTCTCAAGTGGCAGGAGAGCAGGTGGCTTATTATTATGCTTGAAAGGGGACAGAGTGGGGGTGGATGGGCCCACGCAGGAGACTGCTCTGGTGGCTAGGGTTGTTGTGCAGGAAAATGGGACAGTGGGAGGTGGGCAGGAGTCCAGCTCAAAGACCAGCTCATGCGCCTGCTGTAGTGGTGGGCGGGTGAATGTAAGGGAGAGGCGTAGACAGGACACGTCCCTGTGGGATGGAAAGGGGCACCAAACAGCTGCCCCTTTTACAAATGGGAACTAATTGTAACAGCTGCTAAAATCTTTGAGATCTTCACCCTTTGAGAGGCTTGCAGAGTTTCTTAAAATAAATTGGCAAGTTGAAAGTCGTCCAAATTGCAATTTTGCTCAGACTGTCACTAATTCAAACTTTAAAACAGAAGACTGGCAATCATTTACACAAACACACATACACCGCTAACTTTTGCACTGCTTGACACAACTTTCCTTAAGTTTGATTCACCCATATTAACTCAACCCTAGAGCGCTTCATTCAGACGCTCCATCGGGGCAAATGGTAGGAGATGCATTTTCACCAAAATTCGAATAACCTGAAAAGGTCTAGTCCAACTTGTGGCCCTTTTGTGTTTTGTGGTTTTGTAACAATTTTGGCAAAAAAGAAACTAGGTGCCTGATTTAGAGTTTGGTGGGTTGAGTACAGTGCGTCAGGATGGCAGAGGACATGACCTCCGCCACCCTGATTGGCTACCATCTGCCAAATTGACATATGAATGATGGCCCAACTGTTATCTCTGTACAGTGAAGGAACCACCACCACAGCAGTTCCTTTCAATGTACTAAACGTTTGGTGGACTGCAGCCATCTATTGTGACGCCCATCCACCAAACGTTGAACTTTTTTTGTTTTTGCAAAATCAAACTCCCAAAGCAGGAATTTGTTTTTGAAAAAAATTACCCCACACCTTGGAAGATTTCTCACAGGATGTGTGGATAATTAGTGTTCTTTCCTGCCCTTGCTGCCAGGCTTTTCCTGGTTGTGACAAACAGGAAAAAAGACAATTCACCATCCACCCTAAATGGGGTGGGAAGCAGCAATGTATCACATGCCCCCCGCAGCACCGGCGGTGTGGGGGCCCCCGAGCTGCAGGGGGCCCCCTCAGCACAATACTCTGGCCTGAAAGCTCCTGATTAAATCTGGAGCAGGGGCCCCTCCATGTACCTTGCAGGGGGGCCCCATCAAGTTTCACTACGCCATTGGCGGGAAGTGCAAATGTCCCTCTTCCAATGACCCCCTACTAGTTCGGACCATCGGAGGAAGTCTGCTGTCAATTGAGCCAGCAGGGTCTATGTCAATCGAATGCTTATGGTCTGTGTGTCTCTAAATGAGGAGGGCAGACCGCTGGTTTGATGGACTGGATACTCTGTCGTGTTTGTGGTTGAGTACCATGACAGCCAAACACTAAATCAGGCCTCTAGGTGTCGACGAGATCATAAAATGTACAGATATCATTTGGGCCACTATGTTAGATTTGACTAATTTGCCAAATTTGTCAATAAAGATTAAAAAATAGAAGATTACAATTGGGTAAAGAATATTTTTCCCTAGGTTAAATCTGGGTTATAGGACTGAACATTTTTGTTGCAACAGCCATTTACAGGATTCAAGTCTCCGGAGCCTGCACCCTGAAATAAATGTGGGGTGTCTATATAGGGTGAGTAGGGTGCATAACCTGAGAGACTGGGGAGGGGGTACTTAGAAGTGCAGATAGAATCCCCACAAGTGTACAAAAAGTCCTGTTTTTGTTTTGTTGAGTTGCAGATATGCACTCGGATTTGTAGATCCTGCACAGTGACATTTTGTATCAGATTGGCAGTTGTACGTCCGCAGACCCTACTGCGAGTTCTTTAGAAATTGCAACTCGATTTTCTTTTAATAAACTAATCACTTTTTGTCAGTGAATGCTGAAAAAAGTCCAGAACACCCACAGACCCTGCACCCAGAGCACTGTGGCAACATGGATACAGTAGTGTGGATGGAACAGGCAGAGCTTGGTGCAGCCATGTCCTGGGTACAAAGCATGGCGTTACGACATGCCCTGCACCCAGGTCTTGCTTCACACAGCTAAAGCCCATTTAAGGCTGGGTTGGGTGAGGTAGGGTTTTGCAGAGAGAGCCCCTGCTCACAGCCAAACATCATGCACAGCTAGTTTGGGTAGTATGGGGTATGGTGTGGCCAAAGGCAGTCCCTTTGCCTGGAAGTCATTGCACATAGCTGAGGGGTGTGTGGCCCTAGGCTGGGAGGGTGGTGCCGTGGCAAGGAGTTGGGGGTGACAGTGTGGCGGGGGAATGCGGGGGGTGGGTGGGTTGAGGGGCAGTGTACTTGCTGGGAGTATGGTCCCTGATGGGGAACTGCCACCAAATGTTGGCAGATCATACATTACAGTCCCGAAAGGCAACAGGAACAGTTTCCTGCTGCCACGAAGAGCTGCTTAAACTGATGCATTAAAAAAAATCTGCGAGTTTATGACCCTTTGTCCCTTAAAGGATAATGTGGTACACCATTAAATGGCTGATACTGACAAATAGCACTTTACGTCGAACATTTGACAGGTTCTAGCCAACCAGACTCCAATGAATTGTTTGAGAACATTTCCTTCAATCCACTGTAGCAGCACCATACAAAAATAGTTGCCTGATTGTAGACATATGCCCTTTTAGAAGCAGAAGAATCATCCAGCCTCCCTAACTTTAAATGGGAAATCACTCTACATCTAAATAGTATACGTTGCCCCCTACTCACTCATTTCCGTTAACACCCCAGTAGGGTTTACCTTTGTAACAGTCAATGTGGGCCTTTAATAGCTGGTAGAGCCCGCTACGGAGGGCTCTAAGGCTATTAAACCATTCCGCCCCTAGAGGGCAGAATGTTCTAATTTGTAAAAGACAGGCCTCGCAATTGAAATCCCCTTGGGCTCCAAGAGGCCTTTTATTCACAGCAACATCTGTGAACAAACATTAGAATGTTGGAGCTCCGGGCTTCTGCCGGCCATTAGAAGCCCAGAGCACTCCACTGTTTTCAATGGAGCTTCCAACATTCCAATCTTCTAATATTACTTTGAACAGTTTGCAAGACATCCATTGTCCTCTAAAATTCAGCTGGAGTCTCCTAAATAAAGACAGAATTTTGGAAAGAGGAGCATTTACAGCAGGGTGTTAGATAAATCAAAAATGTACAGGTTGAATTTCTGGGGTGCCAATGTGATCTGTTGCCTAAACCTTCCACACATAGACAACCGTCTTCAACAATTCCTAATGTTATCCCCCCCTGACGTCCTTCAAGGACTTAGTAAAAAGGAGCCTTATTAATGAGAGCAGGTCTGGCTGAGAAGCTTGCTCACTCAAGGAGTTAAATGCTGTATTGAGCTCACCCAAGCAACACTGCAAGGGCGCTTAGTGGGCAGAATGTCCTATGGTTGGAGGTGGAATGCCTTTAGGCACCAGTTGATTGTGAAATCTGATTATTCCATCATCCTACACCCAGGCTGCAAGTCACTCAGTGTCTCTTTAGAAAATTTGTTTTGAAGACAAATCTGGAATTGGAATTAAGCTATAATTCTCTGGATTCCTTCTCTTTCCTTTATAAACAGGGTATAGACTGCTCTTCATGTCACATATGGTACATAGCAAGGAAATGTGTGAAAACAAATAAATAGAGCATCAGTCCATGGAATCAATAATGGTTTCGAAACAGCAATAGATCAACTGTCAGTAACGTGGACTATAGAATGGCGGGGGAGTGTATGAGCAATTCATCTTCAGAGGTTGAATTAATTTAAAATTTGATTCAAATATAAGTCTACATTTTATATTTGAAGCCTTAGATGACTGGTATAAGACTGCAACAGGCAGATTCAGAACCATTATCAGACCATGGCTTGTTTGAAGACCATCGTCTTGACCCCTGGTCCCCTGGTCCAGGCCAGCACTCCCCAGCAGCTCAGGTCAGCAGTCACTCCGCTCCGGCGCGAAGCCCTCCCCAGCAGAAGTTCGCGCCTGCAGCGCTCCTCAGGTCGTTCTTCAATTTTTGCCTGCCGCTGCCGATCCGTTTTGTGCTGTAATCCCCTGTCCTCCCAATAGTTATTTTGCCTGGTCCTTGTGTTTTTCCTTTTATGTTCAATGTTATTGTGCACTCATTGTTTTTTCCCTGTTACTGTGTACTTTTTTCCCGCCGCTGCACCCCTGCGGCCCCGCCCCCGACACAGCCCCGCTCCCGCCTCCTTACCTCTGGTCCCGCCCCCCTCCCCTACTTAATGCCGACCGCTGTGCGGTCGCGCCGCTGGCGCGCCTAAGGCAAGCCCGTCTGCGCCCGTCCGCGCCTGGACCGCGCCCAGCGCCAGACCCCCTGGCCCCCGCGAGCACCACGACACCAGACGCCGCTACGACGCCAACCTTCTCCACGCACTCAACGCCGGCCGATCTACCGCCTGCTTCCAGGCCACCCCGAAGCACACCCACGGACTCTTCACCTGCCGAAACTGCAGCTTCACCAGCCAGCGTACACCAGCACAACCTGCCCCCCCCACCAAGGCAGGCCACAACCACCTCAGATGCATACTGCTCAACACCCGCTCCGTCCACAGGCACGCCGTCGAACTCTGGGACCTGCCCGACTCATCCTCCCCAGACGTCGCTTTCCTGACGGAGACCTGGATGAACACCTCATCGGCACCCGACGTTGCCATAGCCATCCCGGATGGCTACAAGATCACCCGCAGGGACCGCACCAACAGACCGGGAGGAGGAATCGCCATCGCCACAGAAATACCCTCAGAATCACAACCAACACCGAAGACACCCTCAGCACCGCCGAACACCTGCACTTCCAGATCCACATCGACCCCAACACCACCCTCAGAGGAACCCTCGTGTACAGACCCCCCGGACCCCGGCCACAGTTCATCGACTCCATGACAGACACCGTCAGCCCGCACGCCCTGGCCTCCACAGACTACATCCTCCTCAGAGACCTGAACTTCCACCTCGAGAACACCAACGACAGCAACTCCACCACACTACTGGACAACCTCGCCAACCTCGGCCTCAAACAGCTCGTCACGACACCCACCCACTCCACCGGACACACGCTCGACCCCATTTTCTCCACCAGCAGCCACGTCTCCGTCAGCCACACCACCGAACTCCACTGGACCGACCACCGCTGCATCCACTTCTCCTTCATGAAAACCACCGCACACTACCACCAGCAAAGAATCCCCCACCGCAGCTGGAACAAGGTCACTGAAGACCAGCTAATCACCACCCTCGCCCGAGACCCACCAACCGACCATACCGACACCGACGCGGCCGCCCGCAACCTCAGGCAAAGGATCGACGACTGCGCCAACACTCTCGCCCCGATCAAGAAACCCTCAAACAGACACACCGACAGAAGAGCCATTTGGTTCACCGCCGACCTCCAGACATCCAAGCAGACCTGCCGAAGACTAGAGAAGAAATGGCGCCACGAGCAAACACCAGACAACCATGCAGCCCTCAAGAACGCCAGCCGCAGACACCACCAACTCATTCGAACAGCCAAAAGGACCTCCTTCAAGGAACGCATCGACAACAACGCACACAACAGCAAAGAGCTCTTCAACATCGTGAAGGAACTCGCCAACCCCAGCTCCAGCTCCAACGACATCCCGCCATCACAAGACGTCTGCGACTCGCTAGCAACCTTCTTCCACCGCAAGATCGCAGACATCCACGACAGCTTCAACACCCAGACCTCTCCAACAGCCGCTGCCACCCCAGACTCACCGTCCCCCAGTCACACCGGCCGCCTGATCTCCTGGAACCACGTCAACGACGAAGACACCATCAAGACCATGAATACCATCCACTCCGGCTCACCTTCAGACCCCTGCCCCCATCACATCTTCAACAAAGCGAGCTCCATCATCGCACCCCAACTCCGTAAGATCTTCAACAGTTCATTTGAGACCGCCACCTTCTCGGAAAGCTGGAAACACGCAGAAATCAACGCCCTACTCAAGAAACCCAAGGCAGACCCAAAGGACCTCAAGAACTTCCGGCCCATCTCCCTGCTCCCGTTCCCGGCAAAAGTCATCGAGAAGATCGTCAACAGACAACTGACCCAATTCCTCGAAGAGAACAACACCTTGGACTCGTCCCAATCCGGATTCTGCAGCAACCACAGCACGGAAACTGCGCTCATCGCCGCCACCGACGACATCAGGGCCCTGCTGGACAATGGCGAAACCGCGGCCCTCATCCTCCTGGACCTCTCAGCCGCCTTCGACACCGTCTGCCACCACACCCTTCGCACACGCCTCTACAATGCAGGGATCCGTGACAAAGCCCTGGACTGGATCACCTCTTTCCTCACCAACAGAACCCAGAGAGTCCACCTCCCTCCATTCCGATCCAAAGCCACCAAGATCACCTGCGGCGTACCCCAAGGATCTTCCCTCAGCCCGACCCTCTTCAACGTCTACATGTCACCGCTCGCCAACATCGTCCGATCGCATGACCTCAACATAATCTCATAAGCGGACGACACCCAGCTGATCCTCTCCCTCACCAAAGACCCCGCCACCGCCAAAACCAACTTCCACGAAGGGATGAAGGCCGTCGCCGAATGGATGAAGAGCTGTCGCCTGAAACTGAACTCGGACAAGACGGAGGTCCTCATTATTGGCTCCACCCCCTCCGCCTGGGACGACTCCTGGTGGCCGGCCTCGCTGGGTACTGCGCCGACACCCACCGACCACGCACGCAACCTGGGGTTCATCCTGGACTCTTCTCTGTCAATGACCCAACAAGTCAACGCCGTCTCTTCCTCCTGCTTCAACACCCTCCGTATGCTTCGCAAGATCTACAGATGGATCCCTACCGGAACCAGAAGAACGGTCACCCAGGCCCTCGTCACCAGCAGGCTGGACTACGGCAACGCCCTCTACGCGGGAACCACGGCCAAACTCCAGAAGAGACTCCAGCGCATACAGAACGCCTCCGCACGCCTCATCCTCGACATCCCCCGCCACAGCCACATCACCGCCCACCTAAGGGAACTGCACTGGCTCCCCGTCAACAAGAGGATCACCTTCAAGCTCCTCACCCACGCTCACAAAGCACTCCACGATGCCGGACCAGCATACCTCAACAAGCGACTCACCTTCTACACCCCCAACCGCAAGCTCTGCTCCGCTGACCTCGCCCTCGCCACCGTTCCACGCATCCACCGAACAACCACCGGTGGCAGATCCTTCTCCCACCTCTCCGCCAAGACATGGAACACCCTCCCCATCCGCCTACGACAGACCCAGGACCTGCTGACCTTCAGGAGACTCCTCAAGACCTGGCTGTTCGATCAGTAGCTGCCCCCCCCCCCTCAGCACCTTGAGACCCTCACGGGTGAGTAGCGCGCTTTACAAATGGTTGATTGATTGATTGATCGTCCAAAAGCTACAAAAAGTTAATGTTTCTTTTCTAGTCACTCCTGAGATCATGGACCCCCATCCTGCACAACATTCCTTCATTTGCTAAGCACATGACATGGATTAATTCTAGGAATATAATTGTGTCAACCGGAATTCTTAGGATATGTTAAGATTTTTTCTTCCTTCATGCCAGGTTTAGATTGGAGAAGTTTAAATGTTGCTGTCGAAAGTGGGCAAACTAGGGCTTGACTTGCAAATTGCAAAGCACTGCATAGAGGTGTCATGATGCTGTGGTACACACAGGCACAAACATACGGCGTTATGTCATTGCAGTGGCATCATTCTGTCATTGCCCTCTGTGTGACTCAATCTCATGCCGAGTTAATACATGCCTTTTTCACTGACATACTGCTTTGTGTCAGGAACCGACCTTGAGGAGGAGGCGGTAAGAACAAAGTGCACCCACTTGATGTGGTGATGGACAATAGGACTAATCATGTTTGATGAAGATCTACCTGATCTGCTGCTCTAATAAAGACAAACTGAGCGATAGCCTCTCTGCAAATCACGTAAGGGAAAATTGCTTTCCTTTTGCAAGGCGAGTACATTTAGAAGTGTTGTGAAACCACTAGGAGTATACACATTACTTACAGCATTGCAAAGATGACCCATTTTTCATGATGCTTCAAAATTCAAATCTCTGATTTCTGCAACAAATGCTTATGTTTGGGCACAAACTAGTGGAAGACCTAGAGCCTCATTTACGGTTAGCGTGGTGCTCCCATCCTGCCAAACTCGTAGTTCCCCTGCTCTATTTATGAGATTTTTGGGAAAATGCCGGGTTTCTATTAGCTGAGCCTCTGAAAGCTGCCCCTATTTAAATCTTTGGCCTGTGGGTCGTCCGCCAAGGAGCCTTGAGGTTAAAGTGAGGGTCATCTCGCTCTTTTGAGAGTGGGACTACTGTCACTCATTTTTCTAGCACTTGATATCTGTGGACCATATGCCAGGATCTAAATGAGCCCCATTAGCTGTAGGTTTCTTGATGGATTCTAGAATAATGGGCACTGAAGGGATTCAAGCATGAGACTGGGCTTTAGATAGCAGCAGATCTGGTATGAAATAAAGTAAGGAACGTGGCATTGACATGATTTAAGCCTATGCTATAATTCGTCCATCTCAATGGCTTGCTCCAATCGTTTTCAATTGGAAGTTTAGTGGTGCGTTAAGGTTGTGCCTAAATTTGCAGAATCTTAACAAAAACATCTGGGTGGATTCCCATCTTCCACATTTGTAAGATCCGCTGACACTGTGTTCAGAAGAACCTAGAATCTTGATAGAGTGTAGCATCAGACTGTGTTGGCCAGTGAGTCTAAACTCTTCATCCCTTTCATTACTCCTAACTGCATATTCCAATTCAAAAGGAGGCCTACTGGGCTGGCAAGCACATTATTGATTTTCTGAGAGTAAATGTCAATATGATCAAGGAACAAGAATAGATTGTCCCTTTACCGGCTGACATAGTAATTTATGGAAGAGAGTTTTTTTTGGTTAAATAGTTTTTATTGAAGATTCATAGAGCAATAACAAACAAAGGGGCCCATTACGATGGCGGGCGGAAGCACTACCGCCGTGCTGGCGGATGCAAAAACCACCAGTTACCGCCCGCATGCCGCAGCCCACACGCCCGCCAAATTACGATGTGAAAAGGCAGCCAAACACCGCCGGCAAGCCAGCGACGCCGTCCGCCATCAAAGTGCGCCCGCTCACGTAGCGGCGCAGCCCAATGGAGACACACCACCAGACGAAATCACGTACCGCCCGGCGTACAAATTACGATGCCGCAAACAAACAGCTCCCACGGCTAAGAGACACCGCACGCGAAAGTGAGGCGGAAACCCGAACGCCGAGCACAGACACCGAAGAGGCGACCCCCCGAGCATGAATCCAGCACTGCAGGCCCTCCCCATGCTATACCTGATGCACCACCAAGGAGGCAACGTACCGCGGAGACGCAGGTAGGCACACACACAACAAGGGCACGCAAACAGCGCACACAGTGCAAGTGCGGAAAAGGAGGACATGGCACCCCCCAACACCCATGCGTGGACAAGAAACATCCACCACAGCACCCACAAATGTAACACAGGGCAAAGTGCAACATCTCGCAACTATCATGGGCACACCACCTGGGACCAGGAACTAACGACCCCGTCACGGCACCGCAGCACAGCGGCGATGACGCAGCCACACATGCGCACAACTCAGCGCCCAACCATAACGCCATGTATGCGTCGCACACAAACAACACAGGGACACAACCAAGCACCACACACACCAGCCACACCCAGAACGCACATGACACGTGACAGGCCTGCCACAGTCATGACCCCAACGCCCAATTCACGGACAACACCCAACGTCACACAACCGACGCCCACATGTCAGTGAAGTCACGCAACATCAGGACACACCCCTGTGTGACAAACATGGCGAAGCACACAGCGGCGGCAACACCACCCAGTAGAACATGGGCCCCGTCGGGAAGAGGTACGCCAGTACCACACAGAAACACCCATACCACCCTGCACCCATGAACCAGACATACAAAACGGAACACCAAAGAGCCCGGGGACCGACAACAGGTGGACCCAAGAATGACACCCACACACAAGGCCCAACGCATAGCGGAAACACAGCCTGCCGCCCACACACGGGAGAGCAGACAGCACTGAATGACCTTCCATTCCAACTCCGAAACCACATCCCGACTAAACAAGCCGGAGAATACAGCCATTGTCCCAAAAAAAGACCAACACAGGCATGCAGAGGAAACCGACCACAGGGCAGATAGCGCATATCACCTAAGAACATACCGAACGGGAAAGAAAAAAATATATAAAACTCCCCCATGCCGTTCCCATGCAAGTTATCTGGAAGGAGTCACACACCACTGACCTTGAACATTCAGAGAAGCACGTGGGATGAGGGCCCGTGTCCTCCGCACAAGCTAACAGAACACAAGTCCTGCCCCCTACGACCATCACAGATCTCACAGCAACCTCGGAGCCTGCACACTGCAGACTGCACACACAGCCGGAGCACGCCACCACATCGCCCCGCAGCAAAATGGCACCTACAACACACCTACCCAACTACGCCAAACAGGTCAAGCTGTACAAACACAACCTGATACAGCTACTGGGATGCGAACCCCTATCCCTGCTGAACGTAAGTTACCGACTGACTTACCGCATCGCATTGTTCAGCTGCGTCATACCCGTCTTCTACTGTCGGAGGTGTCCCTTCCACCATCCTGTGGAGTTGTGCCTCTCCAACCCGGCATGTCCAAGGGCGGACCTGCTACCACTATTCCACCCTCTGGACGCACACGACAGGGCCTGTTCAGCCTATGGGGGCATGGCGTATGTGGCGAACATCGGACCCACACTGCAATGGGACCACTGTACCTCCACACGACGGATCATGGATCACAGCTACATCGAATGTCACCCAGCATGCCCCATCATGCTCCTACAAGGGACAACTTACGAACAACACCGTGACAGCCACCATCCGCTACATTGGCTGGCAAACATGTATACCACCAATGAAATGGAAGCCCTGCAGGAAGCCATCGCATACCTGACAACCTGTCAATTCGTAGGACCCCGGCGCAATCCCCCAATTGAGCCATGATGTCCGACACTGTACCCATGCTTAGCTTCCGCACGGACTGGCCAGTAACCACCACAACAGCCATACCAAACGACCTGCAACTGATACCACACCATCAACGACACTGCCATGACATCGGATGTGTCCGGGACATGCACTCCGTTCCCCATCACATCCAGGAACTCTGCATGTATCGGGGGAGGCAGTGGCATGGGATATGTGTATCGCACCCACATGGACAGAACTGCACGTACAACTATGCCATGACATGGATCCTGCGCCCATGGACATATGCACCGCCCAGTGGACAGGAATCGCCCGGCTGGAGTATGTGAGAGCTGCACCCCTTTTCCCCCTCCCCGGAAATCCCGTAACAGGACCTTTGCATGGACGACAAGTGCATACAACAACAACACGACCCCAGTGACTGTGACATGTCCAGTATCCACCATATGGCAACAACAAGTGGGACGCCGTTGCATGCACGTAAGCCCATGCCCTGATGTCAACTCACACGCACGCGTGCATGAGTAACAACAGCAGCACACCTGTCACATGGAACTGAGATGGACTGTGCCCATGATGCCAAGCGGTCTGGTAGGCTAAATGTGTACCGTCTGTGTCAAAGTCCGCAGCACCGCAGCTACTTGCAAATGAACATTAGCACAGCAACAGCCAAGCAGATGTAACTCTGAAGCCCACATCCCACATGCAACAGCTAATCACATGTACCCCTACACCCTTAGCTATGTGTAATCATGCTCAGTATATCCTCCACATGCATACCGCTGCCAGTAGTGTCCACTATACTGCATCACAGAGGACATAAGTCACAATACATGGTTTGAAGAAAGAAACTGTCTCTGCTGATTCCTTTCACAAGTACGAATGTGAGATGATGAGAGTGTGTGATGTACACGGCAGTCGTGACATGACTATGTAGTCCACTGTCATTCGATGTCAACGCAAATGAGTAGCACAACTGTGGAAGACACACATGTGTCGTGTGAAGCGGGAGTGACGCTTCGCTCAGGTGGGTGGGTGTGACGGGTAGATGCGCACATGCAAAGTTGAAACACGCTGTGTCGGGAGGGGTCCGGAACTGCACATTACCGCTACCCTGGGCAATGTCAAAGGCCACATGTCGGGGGGATGTGAACACGTGTGTGCACAGCAGCCGGGCACACGAACAATGCGGTATCAGGCGTACACGTCAGCCCACCCTCTGTGGACAAGCTGGATCCTGTTGTGCGCCCGCCAGGCCCTTGACAAGGCACACACAGCCCCTGCCGACCAGGTGTATCCCCAACATTGTCAACCTGCACAGGCAATCCAGGGCACGGGATGGCAGTGGAGCATGGTGGGGGAGAGGACTCTGCACGCTCCTCCGGGACACATCACGCAGGCAAAACATCCTCAATGTGTAGCATGGCTCAAGTCATATGGAAGTATTGGGGGGACGCACACATCACGAGCAGGAGTGACGTCACGGAAGGTGGCTCGCACCATCCCACCCATTGCCTACATCTCCACACACGTCACATGCCGTTGCAACAGAGAAGCCAGCGCGTGCGCAAGCACCTCCGAGCCCGCCCCAGTGAGGCAAAAGAGTGAATGTGTGGGTCCATCAGCCCCAGATGGACGCGGCATGGGCCGCTAGGGCAGCTACAGCCTCTGTGTGTCGCAGGTGGTGTATCCGGACTGCGGAGACTGCTATGCATTGTCTATGTTGCCCGTGTCTCGAGTCGGGGCACCACGCAGGTGGACGGCGTCCCGCCACACATCATGCCGTGAGACAGACCACTCGTTCAACTGGACCCACACATACACTCCTTGGCCTCTCCGGGGCGAGCTTGGGGCTGCATCTGCATGCGCTAGCCCCACAGTTGCAAATGCATATTGGGGGGAGCGAGGGGAGGCCATGAGGACAGGGACAAAGACGACTGTATTACTGTCAGTGAGTTCAAGGAATGACCCTGATGTGGACAGGAAAAGACGTGCCCCGTGTGTATTGCAACTAGTCGCTAATCCGATCACCCTCCCATGTCCTGCATGTAAGCCCGCACCTAGCCCCGCCCACCCACCACATTGAAATTAGCACCAGCACAACATCATTCACATTCGAAGCACTGACTGGGGGTGACAACCATTGGACACACTTGTTGAGGCCACCCACGCGTACATGTGGGCCCTCCATGATCCATGTCACCTGCGGCCAAGTGATGACATGCGCAATGACGGAAGTGAGGAGAGCTGTCCGCCCCACGCACAGATGGTGCATCAGCTCCACAGACCCAGCAGCGAGTGCAGCAGGGGTCACATGTGCAGGGGCAGCTGTGCCTGGTGTGAAGGCACATTCAAATTGACAGCACATCGACCAATGTGTAGTCTGCCCACATCTACAGTCCATTATCATGCGGACATAGAAAATGAACATAGGGCAACACATCTGTGTGGGTGCACCCACTGTGACCAACACTGCGCAATCATCGACGTACTCGCCCTGTGCATGGCCCACCACACAAAGGAGGTCACATTCAGTGCCACCATCCCACACACACATCCCTATCACGAGACATGGTGTGTCCAATAGTCAGTACTGAGTTAGCGCCCATCTGGAGGGTCCTGAACAGGAGACACATGCAACCCACTAGGCAGTCGGTGCTGTCACCTACTGGCATTGTGCAGTCAATGTGCAGGCCAGGCTTGCTGGGACTGAGAGGGGCAGCATGGCCCAGCCTGACATTCACACGAGCAACAAGTGCACTGAGACCTGCATTGGCAATTGCAGACGTTGGCCTGCACCCAGCTGGCCCGGGACGCCTACCTCCATAGTGGAACACGCAGGGTGCAACCGCGAGGGTCATCGGAGTTGGCCGTAATGGCCTGGCCCATGTTGGTGACAGTCCGCTGATGCCATGTGCACCACACAGTATGATGTGCGCACTGCATCTTCAGGTGTGGCCATGATGTGCGCGTGGGTGCAGGTGCACAATGGACGGGGCCACAACATGCCGTGTGCATAGGCAGGGACGGCCAGTGGCCGGCCCCCACATGTCTGTTAGCATGTCATCATCTGCACATTGGCATGGGTGCATGGTATACGCATATGCACACGCATGTCATCTCTCACTATGTACATCTGCCACTTGGCACGTGCAAGGTTACGTGTCACATGTGATGTGTATTTGCAAGCACACAGCCGTGTTGGCATGGGGCTGTCAATGTGTACACCTGACAATGCTTCTGGAGGTGTGATCCGTACAGTGCTGCACATAGGGTGCAGTGGTGACATCAATGACTGTCTCATATCCCCTCGTGCCACAGGTCCCACTTGTCTTGGCCGCTCAGCCTGTGCCCACATCGTCGTTGGTGTGTGCCATACTCATCCAGCCTCGGAAGCAGTGTGATGCACAGCAGCCAGTCATGTTGCCGTGGTGTTGCCGCTTGCCGAATATGCAGTCAGTCCCCATCAGCACGCCTCACAGGTCATTGAGGCCTGGACCCCCATGTGCATGCACATAGCAATGGTTTGTGTCACTGCTCATTGCTATTGGTGGGAGACCTGTGTAAGTGTATTGTGGCTGTGCTGTCCCTGCATGACAGCTGTTCTGTGACTCATGTTCTTGCTCTGTCATATCAGTTATGTGTATGTGAAAATGCCATGTGGCGTGTTGCTTTGACATGTGTCCACTCCCATCTTTCCTAGGCGGAGACCAAACATTTACCGCCCTTACCAATTGTTGGCGGACATGGAGGATTCTGAGGTCATCCGGAAATTTCGTCTGGACCGACCAACCCTGCATCGACTATGTGCCATGTTGGAACCCCACCTCCGTCCTCGCAGGGTGTATCCGACAGCATTCACCCCCACGGCTAAGGTGATGGCTGCACTGCATTTTTTCGCCACTGGGTCATTCCAGCACACAGTGGGCAGTGGAGGTGGGATGTCCCAGCCCATGTTCAGCATGGTGCTGAGGGATGTACTGGCAGCCATGATGCTGTACAGGAACAGGTACATCCGATTCCCCAGGGCACGTGAGTTGGCGGCAGTGAAGGGTGCATTCTATGCCCTTGGATGGATCCCACACGTCGTTGGTGCCATTGACTGCACCCATGTTGGCCTTGTCCCACCACAGGCCACTGAGCAGCTCTTCCGCAACCGGAAGCACACGCACTCCCTGAATGTGCAAGTGGTGTGCCTTGCGGACATGGTCATCTCCCACGTGTGTGCAAAGTTCCCAGGCTCGGCCCATGACGCGCACATCATGCGAAACAGCATATTACCACGACTGATGACCAATCTGCAACAGGACCGTGGCTGGATTGTCGGTGAGTATGTGGAGTTGTGTAGCGTGCTGGCTTAAGGATGCTGTCTACTGTCCTGTTTGAATTGCAACGGTTCTCTGTGTCCCCCACGCCCAGGTGACTCGGCTTACCCGAATGGGCCCTGGCTGCTCAGTCCATTACGAAATCCTCGGACCCCAGCAGATGACCGCTACAATGAGGCACATGGGAGGACCAGACGTGTGGTCGGCGTACCTTTGGCCTCCTCAAGTCCAGGTTCAGATGCCTGGACCGCACCGGGGGTGCGCTGGCGTACTCCCCACAGAAGGTGTGCCAGATAGTGGTGGCTTGCTGCATGCTGCACAATCTGGCCATTCGAAAGCAGATCCCCCTAATTGTGGATGACGGAGATCAACCAGGGCCCCAGCCTGCACACCTGGACAGCTCCAGTGAAGAGGACAGTGGAGAGGATGAAGCTGTGAATGTGCGTCAGCAGCTCATCGCCCGCTACTTCACTTGACGGTGAGTGACCATGTACGACGGCTGATGTAGCTGTAGTTGTGCAGGTGTATGTGTGCTCTGTTACTGGGGCCTTTTGTTCACTGAGTGCTGTGTGTCAATGGTCCATGTCCAGGTTGGTATGCCACTGTCAGTGGCTGTAGCATTGTGCCCTGTTGCTCTGTGAGATGTGTGTGCATTGCTTGTAGTTGGTGACAAGTACTGTGTGATGAGTGTGTGACACACTCATTGAATGTACTCTTGTTCTGTTTTTCACCCCTAGGTCCCTGCAGCCTCTCCTGTCCCATCGACATGCCACACAGCAGATGCTATTCTGCTCATGGTGGCGATTGCACATCTTGGAATAAACCCAGGACACATTAAGCCGATTGTGATCAAGGTGTATTTATTAACAGCGGTGACATGTGATTGTGTGCAAGGTGATGACAAATGTGGTGCATGCTGTGACAATGAGTTGACGGTCATGGCTGCGTGATGGTCAAGGTGTACCCATGGAGTTCTATGTCCACAGTCCAACAGACACATGCCATTCACATGGCAGTGTGGGCTAGGATCGTATTCCAAGTCAATGCAGTAGGTGGTCAAGGTGGCTGGCTGACTCACTGGCGTTTGGTGCGGGCGAAGTCCTCTCTGGACACCTGTTTCCTCTTCGGACGGCCCCTTCCACGTTTGGTAGGGGGGGTGTTGATGTTCCGCTGGTGGTGGTTGAGGAGTGCTCACTCGCTGTGGACGCAGGGGAACGCGATGCTGCACGAACCTGCGCCACAGCAGGTGGTGGCGGAGGTGGTGTTGCTGGCCTTGCTTGTGCCCTCCCCCACCACCAGCTGGCCCATGAGGTCCGCGATTTGGGCCATGTGGGCGTCCATGGACCTCAACACCGCAAGGACCTCCCGCGTGTCGCTTGCCGACCTGGCCCATTCGCCTTGGGCATCCTCATAGGCCCCAAGGACTCTGTCGATTGGCGGCAGGGCTTGGCTCCCAGGCACAGTTGGCGTTGGCCTGGCCCTGCTCCTCCTACCAGTACTGCTGCCACCGACCTGCCCACTAGCCACATTGCTCACCACAGTCCTCGCTGTGGCTCCCAGGGTGGACCCAGTCGGCCGGACCACCACTTGCGCTGGGGCTGGGGCCAGTGATGACGTGGTGGTGGTTGCGGCAGTGGGAGTGGCTGCAACGACCGTGGGAGTGGCCGCCACAACAGTGGTAGTGGCCGCTACGACAGTGGCAGCAGGGGGCTGTGAGTGGTCATCAGCCTTGGATGATGGGTTGGTGGGTGGGAGGGTGCCTGGGGTGCGGTTGGGCCCTGCCACACCAGATGGGCCTGCTGGGTGGTCCGTGTCCGAATAGGAGGACAGATCCTCCACATCCGTGAGTCCTTGTTGGGGGCTTGCAGGCTGGCTGTGCTGGCTGCTGTCTCCATCTCCAGCATCCAGCAGTTCGTCACCTGTGGGGGGAATGAGATATGTTATTGTGTTGCACATGACAAAGTATGTATAGGTTGTCTGACATCCACAGTTCGTGCACAGTCGTGCACAGGTTTCCCGGAGCCGTGTGTGTGGCTGTGCTATTTGTTGTTGTGTGGGCATGCCAATGGGACTGTGTGCTGTGGACATGTGGCATGGGACGGATTGGCAATGCCGATGGGTGTGTTGCTGTGCTCCTGCTTTTTGTGGCTCTGGTGTATGCGGACTCCAGACCCATCGTGGAGGTTGGTTTGTACTATGCTCTT
Source organism: Calotriton arnoldi (assembly GCA_963921515.1). Lineage (NCBI taxonomy): Eukaryota > Metazoa > Chordata > Amphibia > Caudata > Salamandridae > Calotriton > Calotriton arnoldi. The sequence goes on from CAWUFW010005816.1 coordinate 865,948, forward strand.
GGGGTTCAAATGTAACGCTTCGAAACGCAGATGGCAAAATGGGGGTCAGCCCCCTGAAACGCATTTGAGATGAACTATGCTTTTGGGGTACATACTGTGTGCCATGGGTGCAGAACTTGACATGTGTTGTGGCAACATGACAGTGCATGGTCTGAGGTGTGTGTATGTCTGACATACCCTGCATATTTGCTGTCTGTTGTGATTTCTGGCCATGTAATTGGACGCATTGTTATGAGTGAGTGATGGTTGTGTGCCACACGACGTATTGCAGATGGTCCAATTCCTTGGTGTGCGTGCTGCCCTGTGCCATGTGCATCACTGCAGTGCTCGGGGGTGTGTGGCCCATGTTATGTGTGTTGTTGCTCACAGTGTGACGTGCGCTTCATTCACTTCTGGCACATGATTTGTCATGGGCATGTATCTTTGCGTGACTACTGTATGTGGACCAGCTGTTCGGATGACATACCTTTCATGTGTCTGGGGCTGACGGATGAGATGGATGGTATGTTGTATGTGCATTGTGTGTCTGTGTGTTTGATGGGTCCAGTGGTGTTCGTGTGCATTTCTGTTGTTCCACGCTGTTGCGTCTAGTGTGGTATGTCTTACATGGGCATAGTTGTGGGATGTGTGGTTGACAGGCAGTGGGGGCTACATGGACAGGACTTCGATGGTGTTGCAGTTGTGTGTGATGGGTTGCACTGTGCCTGCCGTGTGGTTCTGTTATCAGTGTGACTTGTGCATGCAGACGTGGCTCCTTGGGTGTTGCTGTGTCTGTGATGGGTCATGTGGGGTGTGACTCTGTGGTTCATGTCCGTGTGCACATTGTTCACATGGTTGTGGCAGGGAGCAGTGCTGCGTGTTCCTCTGCTACTTTGCATGTCCCATGTGTTAGTCGTAATTCAGTCCTCATGCCTCCAGTCACCCCGCCCTGTCCAGTTTCCCACCTGCAGGTCGTTTTTGAGCGTGCACTGGACTGGATGCAACATGGTTATGGGCGGGGGGTGCTCCATGTTGCAGGTCTGTGGGGGTGGGGGCGGTGTTATGGGTCGTGGTGATGGCTGGACACCCACTGACACCGTTTGTCCTGGGGCGGGATGTCTACCTGTCGGCTGCCGGTGTGCACTGCAGTGGCTGCTACGTGGGTGTGGGGTGTGGGCTGTGCTCCTCCTTGCTGTGCTGTGGGACTAGGGGCCTGGTGGGTGTTGTACTTCAGCTGTCCCCCTCCCACCCACTGCGCTTTGTGTTGCTGCTACTTACCTGTTACTTGTCGGTTAATGCAGCTACGGCTGCCACATGGGTGTGGGGGGTGCTCCGCCTTGCTGTGCTGTAGGACTAGGGGCCTGGTGGGTGTTGTACTTCAGCTGTCCCCCTCCCACCCACTGCCTCTGTGTTGCGACTACTTACCTGTTACTTGTCGGTTGGTGCAGCTACGGCTGCCACATGGGTGTGGGGGGTGCTCCGCCTTGCTGTGCTGTAGGACTAGGGGCCTGGTGGGTGTTGTACTTCAGCTGTCCCCCTCCCACCCACTGCCTTTGTGTTGCGGCTACTTACCTGTTACTTGTCGGTTGGTGCAGCTACGGCTGCCACATGGGTGTGGGGGGTGCTCGTTGTGGCGCTTCTGGAGTACTAGGGGACCTGTTGGTAGTTACGTGGCTGGCTGGGTGTACACATGCCCCCATGGTTCTGTTAGTTGATATGTTTGGGCTGTGTGTGTGGTGGTGCCTGTTGCATGTGTGAGTGATGTGTTGTGTATTGTGTACTGGACATGGGGGTGTTTGTCCCTCGGAGCTATGGCATGGTGGTAGTGCATGTGAGTACATAGCGGTGTGCTGGTATACATTTGTTTGTACTTACCAGCCTCCACTCCCCCTGGTAATCCGGTGAGGATCTCCGGATGGATGATGACTCGCACCTTCTCCTCCCACGCTTTGAAGGTCTTGTAATGCGCGGGATTCCCTCCGCCAGTCGTGGCAGCCAGCTCTCGATTTTTGCTCTCCTTCTTCTTGACCAGGCTTTTGATGTCGTTCCACCGTTTGTTTATCTCTCCTCTGTTTCTGGGTACGGTCCCGACTGCATTGACCTGGTCTACAATTCTGTTCCACATTCTTTTTCTGGTGGCTAGTGGTGTGTGCTGGACCTGGTTGCCATAGATTTGTGTGTGCACCTTGACGATCTCGTCGACCATGACCGTCAGCTCAGTGGAAGTGAACTTGGGCATTCTGTGTGATGCCATGGTGTTTGTGGTGCTGGTGCGGTGTGTGATGTGTGATGTGCAGGGGGTTTGTGGTGCCGGTGTTTGGTGGTGGTGGTGGTGGTGGGTGTGATGTGTGCGTATCTGTGGTGTGCTGCTGTCCTTGCTGTGTCACTGTGTCCTCTCCTCTCCTCTCTGCTTTGCAATGTTGCAAGGGGTTGTGGTCTGTGGAGGGGCTGTTTTTGTACTTACCTGTTTGGGTGTGTCCTGATGGTCTGTTGTTTTCAGGTGTGTTGTGGCTGGTGTTCTGGGCTTTGTGGTTTATTTGTTTGTCCAGGGGTGGTGTGTTTTCGGGATGTGTACTTTGTCTGTGTATTTGTGCGTGGGTTGCTGTGTGGACTTGTTTGCCATGTTGTGTGTGTTTGTTTGAGTCCGGGGCTGTTTCTGTGCAGGGACGTGGCCGCCATGGCTTCTGCCGTGTCCATTTTCTTCAGTGTTGTTTCCGCTGGCGGGCGGTGTATTTGTTGTTTTTCCACGCTCATGTCGGTGCGATCGTAATTTCACGTGCGGTGTCTCGACCGTGAGGGCGGGCGGTTTTGTGTTGTCGTGCGTCTTTCCGTCCGTGGCGGGCGGTTTGACTCCGACTCGGGCATGGGCGGGCGGTATTTTGTGTGTTTTTACCGCCGCTGGCGGTTTTCGGTTCGAGGCATCATAATTGCTGGGTCGGTATTCAGAAGGTGTAGGCGGGCGGATTTTTGCCGCTTTCATGGGTGGCGGATTTTTTTACGCCCGGTATCGTAATGGGCCTTTAAGTAACAAGCGCAAGTTGCAATATAATGTTTACAAATCGGAAACATTACAATTTTGGCAATGTGGAGAAAAGATAAAAACTATGAAACATGAAAGATAAGTAGAAATCTCACAATAGGTTGTTGAGGCAGGTTCTGGGAATATTGCAAAGGCAATGGTTCACAGACAAAGCTTGGAAGTAAAAATGCTCCCATAGAAAAGTGAAGATGTTATGACATTCTTTTACCGAGCGAGGTTGCATTTACCAATAATACCACTTGATTAAAGCCTTTGGGCACGCCATATGATCACAGTGTAAAGAGCATCTGATTCCAGCTTGTGAACTGACAAATGTTACTCAAACCTAGTGATACATTTCACTGACGAATAAGAGATCTTGAGGGAAGCTTATGAAAAAATGGATTAAATGAGAAAAAGTAAGATTATTATACCGAGATTTAAAAAAATCCTCAATGTGTGTTAGCTTGAAACTAGTAAACCCTGTGTAGTTAGTGTGGATGTCAGTGCAAAGTACATATTAGATTACAAATAAACAAGAAGGGTTTTTTGATATTATAACTTGTGCTCTATGGAGAGGGATAATCTTTTAAAAATATTTTTAGAGAGGGACAATTCTGTTGCAGAGGCTGAAGCTTTTTGGGATTGTGGGTATTCTAAGTGTTTCTACCAATTTCTATGCATTTTTTTTAATACAGACTCATATTTAAGATAACAGAATGGATCTTGAGTTCGACAGCTCAATTGGTACAACTTATTGACAAGTAAACATGGCCTTCAGTATGTAATGGAATACATTCCTTTGACATTTGATGTGGTGGTGGATTTATGGGCACTTTGCCAATTAAAGCATGTCATATTGAGAGCAGAAGTGTTCCTAAATGCAACATAATCATGCAAATGGTATCATGATATAGGTTAAAGGCTTGTTTATGGCATTTTCTGAACAACTGAGCAGAATGGAATACATTGATGATAATTGTATTTTAAAATGTGCAAGAGATTGTCATTGCAATATATGATCAAAAAATCATCGTATCCTAAAAGACAAGAACAACTATCTGTGGAGTGTGCAGTTACAATTAGAGGTAAACAGTTAACAGTAAAATTGATTGATGTACCCGTCGAAAGGTATTTGAGAATTTCTAGCACAAATGGTGAGTTTGTGGGGATATGGCATAGCTGTCCATGGACATGAAATTTGAATTGACAATTTGTGAATGTGCTGTATTTAGGCAGAGTGACTAATTTCTGTTGGCAGAGCACTGCTAGTGATTTCAGATAAGTTACCACCAGGACCTTAGTGGAACTTATCAGTCAAAAAGTATGGTATCTTTTTGCCTTTTTACCAAATAATCAGAAGTATGTGATGTTTCTTGCTGATTATCATTAATCATGGCTTATGATAATATTTGTGGGCAATATTACCCCCAGTTTGCCTTAGGATGTTGGGGCAGGCAATTGAGGTTTAATTTGTTTCACATAAAATGTGTGATCTCACGTCTAGGAATAATATTAAATTTGGAATGACATCATTATGTCATCCCTAGTGCAAGAGGCATGTTGAAGTTATTAAAATATTATTAGGGACTAGTGTGAATTTTGTGTTGTATGATAAGTCTTCCTGAAAGAGAGCGGTGCAAACAATTATCACTGCATGAAAAGCTAGATCACATTCAGCGACTGTAAGGAAAACCTTACACATGTAAATCATTATTAAAAGGAAGACCTGCGTGCACATGGGTGGTTGATGAGTCTTGGTTTGATAAGAGACAGGGATTCAGGTTTTAGAGATTGAGAGAGCGAGCATTTGAAAATGAGACACAGTGAGGAAGAGCAGTAGAACCGAATTAAAGCATCTACAGAAAAAGAGTGAAGATTGAGGAGATCAAAACTGGTTAATGGGCTAAAATAGACAGACTTTGCAAAACCCCTCAAGAGTAGGTCAGTTTAGTTCGACCCTGTGGAGTTTTGGTAAGGAAGGGCTAAACAAAGAAAACTTTAGGAGGAATTAAGTGAAATTTTGTAAGTGTGGGGTGTGTATTGCCTGAGTTTATGCTTATATGTTTCGAGTGCAATGTGGTTTCAGAGCTCTTAGAAAACTCTATTCAAGGTATGCACTCGCATATATAATACACATGCTTTACCGGCACAACATGTTTTCAGAGTACTCGTGAGAAAATACTAAGCAAGCAATTAGGCCACTTAAAAATTCTTGTTAGCTGCCACCTTGAAAACTTGTGGGAGAAATCTTTATGTGTGTATAAGCATAAGAGAGGCAGCTAAATCTATGTGTTATGGATAGGCCGATAATCAGAAACTCTATGAGGTAACACTCTGGTAATAAAAAATTTGGGGAGCCCTAGTTATCATCTAGGCCCAAGTATAACATAAGATGAATTTGCCTTGCTAAAACCATTGACGTAAAGATTGAGAGAAATGTTGATGGATGATTGACTGGAGTTCTTGGCAGTTTGTTTGTTGATATTCTGACTTGGTTTTGGAAAGATGTTGAGTCTGTTATATCATGGTTTTAGTTTAGTGAATGTTGGCATCTGTGTGGGTGTTTTTGCATGAGTGACTCTTGGGTGGATTGTGGGATATGGAACTTAGAAGGTGCAGCTTTTGATGGTTTTAGGCATACTACGTTCCACTTCAATAAAGAAATGAATAACTTTGAAACATTTGGAATTGCCCCCGTGCTACCATTCCGATGATGTCTCTATATCTTTGGTGACCCAATACAAACAATTTTGGTACTATGGCTCACTTTACCACCAGGATGTTTCCAAGTTCTGTTAGAGGTCAATTTTGCTTCAGTCGTCCATTTTGAATATTCAAGTGCCCTGGAATACCAGCTTTCAATTGGTTGATCACTTATTGCGGTCCTCCCATGGAAACATCAGCTCCATCGTCTCAGAGCTAGAGTTGGGATTCCAGTGCCTGTCCCACTGGCCGTCTCCGCTAAGGCCCCTCATTATGCATTTACTTTCCATGATGCATCTGGTTCATGCAGCAGCTCTGCATTTCTTGTGGTTCCAGTTCTGGTTGTATGTTTACTTCAGGTTCAAATGCTATGAAGTCTTTAACGTGTCCCTCCAAATCGTTAAATGCTGGCTACGTTCTCTCAAAGGGATTCAAAAGTTTCTATTATCAGACTATGTTTGCACAACATCAATTAATAAAAGCTTAATCAGCACACCCTTACATGTAATGATCAGTCCAACTCTAGTACAGGATGAAGTCAAAGTCCAAAGAAAATACACTAATTAGTACGATACATTCTGGCAAGCGAAGAACAATCAATATTGTACGTATCCAACAGACAGTCCAAAAACAATTTAGGCAATTTTCAGATCCTTGTCTTTATTGATTTTTTTTATTAAAAAGATTCCCAGCACACGATCTAGCCGACACGTGTTTCGTCTATACTTAGACTTTTTCAAGGCGGTATGGGAATGTAGTAACAGTTGAATCCAACAGCGAGAAGACACAACGGTGCCTCAGACTGCGTATGAAATATCCTTCCGAATGTCATACGGAATAACCAATGATCTCAACAAACTGTAATTGAGTGTAAGTTCGTGTTGTTAATGGCTAACGGGTATCCAATACCCCCGTTCAATGCCGGAATGGTCTCATTCTCATCAAAGGCATGAGGCCTCTATATGTGTATATCAAGTAGGCAGTTCAAATGGGTATGTGCCTCCCAAAGGTAGTCAAAATTGTAGGTACAAGTCCGTAGTAAGAATGTACCCCTGAAGTAGAATAGTCCACAATGACTAGCAACACGGCAGTCCGCTCGCATCAAATGTTTGCACAACAGTTTTGAAGGTGAAACCATAAATATATTTTACTTATTTTGTGCTCATATTAATGAACTCTATAAGCATGTCCGTCGTTTCTCGGGCTTTAAGCTCACAATCTATGTTTGTGTTAATTGATTTTAATCCTGGATGAGTTGTACTGGATAGCCGCACTTGTTTTCTTATTTCTTATTACTATGTGGATAGATTTTTACCAATATTCAACTATTAGCTCACCTGAGAAGTGACTAACTTTGGTCCAGCATTGCTAACCTTTCAGAGTTCCATCCCCAGCTAGACCTCACGTTGAAAGGCGTGGCTCCGCAATATTAAGTCCAGGATATCGTGGTACACTAATACTGTGGACAACATATCAAGGTACAAAATATTTAAAGGTGAGTATGTGTAGATTTTCTATACCTAACTCTGTATCGGTGTACCTTCACAATGTATATATCTTCAATGTACATAGATATGGAGTTTAGAATGGTCCATCTATTCCCTCTTTGCACTTACCTTTCGATATTTCATCCACAATATTGTTGTCCTCAATATGCAAAAGAACAACCCCTTTCCAGTTGAATTCCACCAGAATATTTTTCTACATTACATTCTAATATACAACTATTAGAAACACATAGGCCAACTCGATTTTACCAAGGAAAGTGCTTCTCTTCACCTGGAGACATACATAAATACATTTGTTCGAGCAATCTCTCTCACAAGAGGAAACTGTATAGCTTATTTGTGTGGGATGAAACCACCCTGGGATACTTTAACCCTATGTGATAGAGCAGGTAACCCTGCGACTGGCCATGACAATTAAACACAGCACAATATACTCATGTTTATAAAATCACAGAATCGTGGAGTTTGAATGGGTCAAATATATCACCGAGCTTCGTGGACTTCTGCAGTGCATGGCTCCTAACCAATCATTCTCTTTGGTTCAGGAACCACGACAAGCGTCAACTACCATATCCACCTGGGAAAGCACAGTGATGAGGTACTGGTATCCCACCATTGTCTATATGTGTAACCCACTACTGTGGTGCTGGATTCATTGAATACTAATGCACTCTCATGCTTAAACCATGCATATGACCTGATGCTGTGGTGCTGGACTCACTGAATACCTATGCACTCTCATGCTTGAACCATGTATATAAACTGATGCTGTGGTGATGGACTCACTGAATACCTATGCACTCTAATGCTTGAACCATGCATATGACCTGATGCTGTGGTGCTGGACTCACTGAATACCTATGCACTCTCATGCTTGAACCATGTATATAAACTGATGCTGTGGTGATGGACTCACTGAATACCTATGCACTCTCATGCTTGAACCATGTATATAAACTGATGCTGTGGTGATGGACTCACTGAATACCTATGCACTCTCATGCTTAAACCATGCATATGACCTGATGCTGTGGTGCTGGACTCACTGAATACCTATGCACTCTCATGCTTGAACCATGTATATAAACTGATGCTGTTGTGATGGACTCACTGAATACCTATGCACTCTCATGCTTGAACCATGTATATAAACTGATGCTGTGGTGATGGAGTCACTGAATACCTATGCACTCTCCATGCTTGAACCATGTATATAACCTGATGATGTGGTGATGGACTCATGGAACACTAATCTATGTCATGTCTAATGCACGTGTGTAACCCCATACTGTTGTGCTGGACATAATAAATGCCAATGTTGTGTAATGCCTAATCCATGTGCTTAACCAGGTTATGTGGCCTTGCACCTACTGGTTGCCAGTCCACGGTTCTCCCTAATCCGTGCGTGTAACCCAATGTGGTAGTGTTGGACCCAGTGAACACAAATATACTGTTTTGTCTATTCATGAGTGTAACCCAATGATGTGATTATGGAGCTATTGAACACCAATCTATAATCTAATCAGATCTAATCATGTAACATGATGGTGATGTGCTGGATGCATAGAAAACAAAGATAATATCATGCATAATCTATGTGTATAATTAGATAAACTGATGCTGTTGTGCTGGACCCGCCGCACCCCAATCTACAGTTATGTATTATCAGTGTCCGTGTGTGTAACCCATATCTGCCAACTTACAAATTAATGCCACTGTGTGAGAAGGGGGCAGGGCCTTGGAGGAAGTGGGGTCTCGTGCCGAGAGCTACCTAAGAGGCACTCTGCCCCTCACCAAGTCCCCCACGCCCCTCCCCCAAAAATAAATACAAAGGGTCATTGAGGCGGTCACCGATGTCCTGGGGTGTTTTCACACCTCTTAATGGACATTGGCTGGTTACAAATAAACACTAATTTACGGCCATGTTTAATCAATATGGGGATAACCAGATGCTGTGATGCTGTACCTATTGAATACTAATCTTCTGTCCTATGTAATCCATGCTGCGGTGCAGCAACCACAACTATACTACTTGATTAGGACTCATGAATCGTGTCCTCCCACTGCACTGGTACAAATGCCATCATTATTCCCATGAGCTTCGACCGCATGGGTCATGAGTCTAACCCCTTCTTTTTGAGTTTACAGACACATACTATGTTACCGGAAGCATTGATAAACTAATTAGGGGTGAGCAAAATGACAATTTCGATCTACAATGTTACTACTTCTTGTTCTGGGAAGTAAGCCTGTTTATTTTAGTACTAATGTGGCCGACATCTTTCTTGCTTCAGTTAGTTGACAAATTTTGCAACTTAACGTATTTGTGAAGTTTTTGTTCTTCTCAAAATTTTACCTCAGAGTTAACATTCCAGCAAAAAAAAAAGGATTTTTTGACATTTTTTCAGACAAAACTTTTTCCAAGCGAATTCGTCAGCAAAAAGAGAAAAAGAGGTTTGGCTATTTTTAATTCACAGAAAAAGCTACTTTTTTCAATGATTTTATTTTAAACTTCCAGAACTTCGTAAAGTGGACAGAATTGTAAGGAAACTTTGTGTAGTTGTAAAAAGACAAATTACAAATTTCACACAATGCCAGTACATGTCACTTAGCTGGATCTAACCTGCCTCTGCTGCACAGGGGTTATCACTATGCTATTATATTATAATGCCTGGGCTGACAAATGCTTAATTTGTGCCGGTGGTTGGAGATGCTGGCCACTGGCACTGATTTCTAGGGACCAAGACTTACATTTCATCATCAGACTTTGACCCATAACAAGAGAGAGAAAGGTAGAAAGGGAGGAAAGAAAGGAAAAAAATGACAAAGAGAGAAAATGAGGATAAGAAAGAACCCACAAAAGTGAGATAAAGAGTAGGGTGGTGGGAGAGAGAGGCATGAGGCTGAATTAAGAGTGGGGACTATGGGTGGGAATAACCTGCATAATTTTCAGTAGTGTAATTACACTGATTTACAGCAAAAGTACACAAGGAGCGTAACCCAGTATTTAAATCTACTTTCATAGCGCAAAATGCACCCTCGCATCCAAAATGGACCCAACGATGCATTTTGCCCTAAGAAAATAGCGCTAAATGCAACAGAACAGGAACAGCCAGTAGCCACTTGCACTCTGTTCCTGTGCTCTTGGGGAAGCATTTTTGCCCCAAATTACACAAGATGGCGTAATCGCGTAATTACTCAGATGACTCCGGAGTAATTACATTTTCCCCCCAGCCTAGTAGGCAGCCTTGGTATTCTGCACACCTGGCACTCATATATATATTTTTTTAATTAACAGTGTCCACCCACTACAGCGGTGCAAGCATCATCACTGTTGTTGCAGCAGGCTGGTAGTTGCACCGTGCAGATCCTTAGTGCAAAGTCAAGTTCAAGTTGCACTCGAGTGGATAGACCTTTACACCCGAACGGAGGCTCAATATCAACAAATCAGCAATACATTAATAACAGTGAAGAACATTAGACCCCAGAGGAACAACAGAGAGTAATACATTTGCAAACCATGAAGGTTTATTAGCAGATTAGCAAAGTTACAAACTCAAATCATTAAAGTTTATCAAAGATAAATGGTCAGTTACATGAATGTCTCCATTATATCATTCAAATCAATTCAAAATAAGCAAATTCAGAGCAAAATGCTAAGAGTTGTCATAGAGCAAAATGGAGCAAATCCAGCTTCCCTGGAAGGTAAAATTCCCATATATGTTAAGCTAAAGGAAATCGGGAGGATTTGTGAAAGAAGTCAAACAGGAGGTGTCAGCGAGTAAAGCCTCCAAAAGGCAAAATGAAATAAGGTATTAGTCATGTAGATGAAAGTGGATTTTTTCAGGAGTCTAACTCTTTGAGCAGAAGCACAGGCACATCTATTCTCAAGCGAGCGGAAGTGGGCCATCTGAATCTAACTAGCTCAGCAATGCACAAATCAAACACAATTTCGACAATGATCTACACTCCCTACAGTTCCCATGAAGGGATGACCGAATCTGGATTGAGCATTTCATGATATCAGGGAGTCAAACCTCTGTCCAGCCATCACACAATGGAAGTCTTTTCTGTGGGGCCTTCAAGAGATATCTTGTAACAGAATAATACAACGCGGTCATGCTGTCCTCCGTGCAGGTATGAAGATTCATTATTCAGCTCACTGTGAAACTCTTGCACTGTCAAAGTAACAGCCAGGAGCCAGACGTGAGTTGAAAGGGTTAATTTGCCAATCTGGTTTCGCTGCAACAGGAGGGTAGCTATCCCCTGGCCTGCTCTAATATAACTGATTTCATTGGAATGCCAGCTGAATAGAAAGAATGCAGAATGCAGGTTGTTCCCACACTTCACATTTCCATGCAGAGTTCCTAGCACGTGGCATAATAACTAGGGGTGGGCGAAATTTGCGTAGTCGCGCTACGCAAAGTTCCGCCAAATGGCAAAAAATCTCCGCGAGTACGCGGAATTCCGCGAGCTTGCGGAAATTTTTTTTGTGACAGGAGCATCGTGCCAGAATGAATCCTGCCCACATATATTTATCCAAGAAGATGCCACCGTTTTGTGCAATACCTCTACTCAACTGGAGTACTACTGGCTAATCAGTAAGTGCTACCTCGTTGGGTAAATGTATACTGTATAGTGCCTTTCCTACACTACAGCTGCATAAAGGGCCAGAAGAGTTGAACTTGTCTCCAGTGACGATGTGTGTCTGTAACTTTGCCACCGCGCCGAAAGTCGCCGGGGTCCCTTGAGTGAGCTGTCCACCATAGTGGGTAAAGGGCGGGAAGACGTTGCATACCGCTAGTGTGTGTGGGGCGGGGCTTCTGCCTTCTATGCGAGTTCACGTGCCTCTTGTTTACCGTACAAGCAAGAAGACATGTCATGAGTTAGATGGCATGGCACAACCCAGGGAACAGGGTGCTGATTACAGGACATGCCATGAGCGAGATGACATGGCACAAGTGGGACAGAGGGCTAGCTAGAGGGCATGGACAAGCCGGGGGACAGCGCACTAGCTAGAGGAAATGTTGCGTGGTACATGGCATGAGCTAGCCAAGGGTCATGGCGCAAGCGAGCTTCCCAGCCTAGAATCATTTGAAGCACAAACTCTCAGATTATTATCAAACATCCAGTGATTGAAAGCACTGGTGAGTTCCAGGAAAGCCACATATACGGTACCTGTGGCTCCGCGCTGTGTACACACAATTAAAAAGAAACATGTGAAAACACTGCGGCATCGGGCACATTCTTGCACCAGTGCCCACTGATGACTGATAGGCGGGAAAGCGGGAACAGATGCGGCAGCGCCATTTTCCTTTGCCCTGTCACAACAATTCCCTTCTGCTGTGACGCAGTGACTGGCATATGCGATATTTTTCTAACTCTTCTGCTTTGCCAACAAATTGTTGGTCTGCTGACGCAAAAGGGACAGTTCCCTCAAGGAAGGATAGTGAGAAGAGGGAACCGGAGGGTCAGAGGGATTATCAAGTGCCTACAGGATCCTCGGCAAGGGGCTGTCAGGGCCAGGGTGTGATTTCATGGCTTGTGCCGGTGCCGCCATCTCTGGGGTCCATAACATCACCGGATCACTCCATCATTCTGGGCCTCTCCCGTCATTCACACCTTAGGAGCCGATTCCAATCTCGGCCGGTAGGGCTCCGAATCGGATTTGGCATAACCGGAACCGATTCGGAGCCCTATTTCCCGACCGATTCGTACGCGCGTCCGGACGAGCGAGTATGATGCGAAATCGCTGACCGACTCGTTCGGGCGTCCCAACCGCTCCGACCGACTCGTTCCCGGGTCGAACCGCACCGACCGACTCGCTCGGACACGACTCGCACCGCGCAATGGAGACGTTCCCCGGCCGGGTAAGTACGATGCGTGCCGCGAGCAGTCCGACCGACACGCGCCGTCCGGCTCGAAAGAGCAGTCGGAGCCGTACTTCGGGGGTCCGTGTTGGACCCCCCTGTATGCGTAGCCGCGCGAGTCGCACACAGGGGAGACCCATGGGTCCCCCCTACCTGTGTGTGTACGGCGCGAGTCGCTTCGCCGCGTACCCGCTGTAGGGGGCGCCCTTGTTCGCCTCGCACCCATTGAGGCAATGGGAGCCCGCGTACGCGTTGTACGACCGGGTCCCATTGACTTCAATGGGAGTCCGACCGACTCGAGTACGATAGCATACGGACGCATCGTACTCGTTCGGTCAGGCTGCACGGGTCCGATTCGGTCGGAAATCTCTCCGGGTCCGGCTCGGTCGGAGAGATTTCCGGCCCGAATCGGAATCGGCCCCTTAGTGTGAGAAGTCAGTGTGCGTCAAGGGTGAAACAGAGAATAGAGAGCAGCTGGCTTTCACAGTGCGCAGAGCTCAGTTCACTAAGAATTGTCTGGTGTCACCTCCTGTAAACCGATTATTGACATGTAAATAGCTCCATCTGAATTTATGCAAATCAGGTTTCATCTGTCAAAACTAGTAGTCAAGTCGAATCTATGTATTTCAGAATGCAGCATTGATTATGAAGGAGTGTAGTATCTTTGACATGTGACACAGGGAACTTTGTCACATGTGCACGACACTACACACCTCTTCACACTCATATGAACCCTGCCAGAGATGTGAGCAGAGACAATAACGGTAGCCGACTGACCTCCACACAGGATTATTTCCTGACTGTGCCGAGCCGGTAACTGAGGTGCCCTGTATTTTTTGGGGGAGGATTCGCGGCCTTGGCAGTATGGTCAGAGACCGATCAGAGCAGCAGATGAGGAGAGAGAACCTCCTGGTCACAGGAACTACATGGGGATTGCGCTCGAGAAAGTCATGGATGCAAAGACCTCCATCAAGCATCACAGCTAATTTTATTTTTTGACGGTAGATATGGAGAGAAAGCACACCTTCCCTGCCTCGACCGGAGTCACGATTTTTTTCTGCTAATTAATGCGTTACCGAATTTGAGCTTTAACTCGGGCACCTGCTTTATTTATATCTGTAAGTGCTTCCTGTTGAGGTTTAATTTTTGTGACAGGAGCATCGTGCCAGAATGAATCCTGCCCAGCATGTTTATCCAAGAAGATGCCACAGTTTTGTGCAATACCTCAGTACTCACCCATGCTCACGAATTCCGCTACGCCGCGGATCGCAGAATTTTCGGCAATTCCGCGTTCCACGCGGAATTGCCGAAATTTCGCAAATTCCACGAGCGGAACGGAATTTACCGCCCACCCCTAATAATAACACACATAAGCACAACACATCTTCCCCCTTGCAAATGAACAATATACACAAAGGAAAAACAAAACTAATAATACAGTTTAAACATGTACTTATACAAATAAGAAATGACCAACAGTAATGTTGTTAATGCTATTGGACACAATCCCTAAAATATGCAGGTGGTTTGAAATTCCTAACATTTCTTGGCACAGAATTCCCACCACCTGCAACTGGAACTGCCACTATTGCATCACCAGGGCCCAAGGCTGAGGCACTATTGACTTGCGCATGAGAGATACTCAGATCCCCATCACTCATCAGCATGAAAGCACTGTAGTTTTGTTCCTCATCAGCCTGATTTTTACCACCTTTCTGATATAAAGCCACAAGTCTATTGTACCAATTTTCCCCATTTTCCAACAGTACGGAATAATGAGAAACCTGCTTGACCTTAAATGGCCCCCTGAACTTGGAGAAGCCCCCTCCTTTCTGGGAATGCCGAATTGTTATCCAGTCACCTGCCCAAAGATGTGTGCTGCCTAACTTGTACTGAACAAGATCCTCCAGCTGAGAGTCATCAGAGAATGCTTATTTAGGTGCACAGACAGAATATCAAGTTTCAAATATCGATATACAAAAATTTTGAGTTTGAAATATCATCATACAGGAATATCGAGAGCAAGAATATCGTGGTCCAGAATATCGACATTGAGGTACGAAATATCGTTTTTGAAAATATCGAAGTTAGTAATATCGTTTGTTAAAATATCGTTGTTTAAAATATTGATGTTAATAGTAGTGTTATGTATTTTAGTATGTATTTTAAAAGTATGTGATGTAATTTTTTTGGATAAGTATTGATTTTGTTTTTTAATATATGTGTTAAATTTTTAGTAGTGATTAATATTATGTTTTGCGTTTTTTAGTTCTGTAGCGGGTTGTGGGTTTGTAGGGGAATAGGGTGGGAAGTAATTTAATTATAATAAATTAATTAATATTTTTTATTTATTAGTATTTATTTAATTTCGATTTTATAGTGTTAATTGTGGGAATTAATTTGTTATTAATTAATTATTAATTTGTTGTTAATTTGTATTAATTAATTAATTGATCATTATGTTAATTGTATTATTTTTTTAGGAGCAGGTTGTGGGTTTATAGGGGAATAGAGTGGGAAAGTAATTTAATTATTATAAATTAATTATTTTTTATCATTAGTATTTATATAATTTAGATTTTAGAGTGTCAATTGTGGAAATTAATTTATTATTAATTAATTATTAATTGGTTGTTAATTATTATTAATTAATTGGTAATCATGTTAATTGTGTTATTTTTGTAGGAGCGGGTTGTGGGTTTATAGGGGAATAGGGTGGAAAGTAATTTCATTTCAATAAATGTAATAATAGTTTTCTTATATTAATATTTATTTAATTTTTATTTTTTGTGTTAATTGTGGGAATTAATTTATTAATAATTATTTATCAATTGTTTGTCAATTAATATTAATTAATTAAATATTTTGTATTTAATTATGTTAATTGTGTCATTATTTAGGAATGGGTGCTAGGGTTTATAGGGGAATAGGGTGTGAAGTAATTCATTTAAAATTAATTTATAATTAATTGATAATTAATGGTATTTAATTTCTTAATTTCTTAATTTCTTAAATTTATAGCAATTGTGTAATTAATTTGAGATGTGAGTTGTGGGGTTTATAGTGGTAAAGAGTGTGAAGTAAATTATTTTCAAATAATTAATAAGTTGTTAATTGAAAAAAAAAAAAAAAAAAAAATTAGTTATGGAAATTGTGTAATGACATATGTGTGTGTTGTGGTGTTTATTGGGGTAGAGGGTGGAAAGTATTTTATGTTTTATTAATTAATAATTATTTGCTCATTATTATTCATTCTTTAATTGATAACTTTTTATGGTTATTGTTTACTTTTATTTTGTGTGTGGATTTTGGTTTCATAGGGGTAATATTTGGTTAGTAAATTAATTTTTATATGTTTTAATTTGATTTTTAATTAATAATATTTGTTTATTTGATAATTAATTATGTTAATTATGGAGGTACAATTTGTTTAAAAATTTAGGGGCCCATTACGATGGCGGGCGGAAGCACAACCGCCGTGCTGGCGGATGCAAAAACCACCAGTTACCGCCGGCACGCAGCAGTCCACACGCCCGCCCAATTATGATGCGAAAAGCAGGCCAAACACCGCCGGCAAGCCAGCAACACCGTCCGCCATCAAAGTGCGCCCGCACACGTAGCGGCGCAGCATAACTGACACACACCGTCCGACGAAACACGTCCCGCCCGGCGCATAAATTACGATGCCGCAAACAAACGGCTCCCACGGCAAAGAGACACCGCACGTGAAAGAGAGGCGGAAACACGGACGCAGAGCACGGACAACGAAGAAGCGGCACCCCGGGCATGAATCCAGCACTGCAGGCCCTTCCCATGCTTCTGCTGATGCACCACCAAGGACGCACCGTACCGCGGAGACGCAGGTAGGCACACACACAACAAGTGCACGCAAACAGCGCACACAGTGCAAGGGCGGAAAAAGCGGACAACCCCCCACCAGCGCGTGCACACTACACATCCACCATTGCATCCACATATGACACACAGGCCAAATCCTAACATCGCGGAACACATGTGTACACACCACCTGGGACTAGGAACCAACCACCCCGTCACGGCCCCAAAGCGCCGATGACGCCGCCACACATGCGCACAACGCAGAGGCCAACCGCAGCGCCATGCATGCGTCGCACACAGACACAGGGACACAACCAAGCAGCACACACATCAGCCCCACCCCGAACGCACATGACACGTGACAGGCCGGCCACAGACATGTCCCCAACGCCCAATTCACGGACAACACCCAACGCCACACAAACGACGCACACATGTCAGTGAAGACACGCAACTGCAGGACACACCCCAGTGTAACAAACATGGCGTAGCACACAGCGGCGGCAACACCAACTAGGAGAAGCAGGGCCCCTTCGGGAAGAGGAACGCCAGTACCACACTGAAAAACCCATACCACCCTGCATATATGAACAAGACACATGAAATGGAACACCAAAGAGCCCGGGGACCGACAACAGGTGGCCCAAGAATTACATCCACACACAAGGCCCAACGCAGAGCGGAAAGGCAGCCTGCCGCCCACACAAGGGAGAGCAGACAGCACTGAATGACCTTCCATTCCAACACCGAAACCACAGCCCTACGACAGAAGCCGGTGAATACAGCCATTGTCCAAGAATAGACCAACACAGGCATGCCGAGGAGACCGACCACAGGGCAGATAGCGCATATCACAGAAGCACACAACGGACGGGGAAGAAACAAGAAAACACTCCCCCATGTCGGCCACATGCAAGTTAATTGGAAGGAGTCACACAGCACTGACCTTGAACTGTCTGAGAAGCATGTGGGAAGAGGGCCCGTGTCCTCCAAACAAGCCAACAGAACACAAGTCCTGTCTCCCCACGACTACACAGAGCTCACAGCAACCCCGGAGCGTGCACATTGCAGACTGCACACACAGCCGGAGCACGCCACCTCTACGAACCGCTGCGAAATGGCAACCGCAACACACCTACCCAACTACGCCGAACAGCTCAAGCTGTACCAAACCAACACGATACATACATTGGGATGCGATCTCCTGTCCCTGCTGAACGTAAGTTACCGACTGACTTACCGCATCACATTGTTCAGCTGCGTCATGCCCGTCTTCTACTGTCGGAGGTGTCCCTACCAGCATCCCGTCGAGATATGCCTCTCCAACCCGGCATGTCTGAAGGCGGACCTGCTACCACTACTCCTCCCTCTGGACGCACACGACAGGGCCTGCTCTGCCTATGGGGGCATGGCGTATGTGGCCAACATCGCACGCGCACTGAAATGGAACCACTGTGCCTCCACACGACGGATCATCGAGAACAGCTACATCGAATGTCACCCAGCATGCCCCATCATGGTCCTCCAAGGGACAACCTACGAACAACACCTTGACAGCCACCATCCGCTTCATTGGCTGGCAAACATGTACACCACCAATGACATGGAAGCCCTGCTGGACGGCATCGCATACCTGACAACCTGTAAATACGTCGGACCACAACGCAGGTTCCCGAGTGACCTATGAAGTCCAACCCCGCACCCATGCTCAGCTTCCGCACGGACTGGCCAGTCACCACCACAACAGCCATACCAAACGACCGGCAACTGCAACCACACCATCAACGACATCGCCATGACATCGGATATGACCGGGACATGCACACTGTTCCCCATCACATCCAGGAACACCGCATGCATCGTGGGAGGCAGTGGCATGGGCTCTGTGCATCGCACCCACATGGACGGAACTGCACGAACAACCAGGACACGACATGGATCCAGCGCACATGGACACACACACCGCTCAGTGGACATGAATAGGTCGCCTGGAGTCTGTGGGTGCTGCACCCCTCCCACCCCCACCCCGGGAATCCCATACCAGGACCTTTGCATGGACGACAAGTGCATACAACAACAACACGACCCCAGTGACTGGGACATGTCCAGTAACCACCACAGTGCAACAACAAGTGGCACGCCGCTGCATGCACGCAAGCACATGCCCTGATGTCATCTCACATGCACGCGTGCATGAGGAACAACCGCAGCAAACCTGTCACATGGAACTGAGATGGACTGTGCCCATGATGCCGAGCGGTCTGGTAGGCTACATGTATACCGTCTGTGTCAAAGTCCGCAGTTCCGCAGCTATACGTAAATGTACATTAGCACAGCCTTGGCCAAGCAGATGTCACTCTGAAGCCCACATCCCACATGCAACAGCCAATCACATGTAACCCCACACCCTATCCCATTTGTTATCATGCTCAGTATATCCTCAACATGTATTCCGCTGCCAGTAGTGTCCACTATACTGCATCACAGAGGACAGAAGACTCAATATAATGTTTGAAACCAGAACTGTCTCCGCTGACTCATTTCACAAGTACGAATGAGAGAGGATGAGAGTATGTGAAGTACACGGCAGTCGTGACATGACCATGTAGTCCACTGGTATTGGATGTCAACGCAAATGAGTAGCACTACTGTGGAAGACACACATGTGTCGTGTGAAGTCGTATGGACGCAGTGCTCAGGTGGGTGGGTGCGACGGGTAGATGCGCACATGCCAAGTTGGAGCACGCCGTGTTGGGAGGGGTCATGAACAGTACACCACCGCTTCCCTGGGCATTGTGAGAGGACACCTGTCGGGGGGAGTGAACACGTGTGTGCACAGCAGCCGGGCACACGTACAAAGCGGTACCAGGCGCACCTCAGCCCACCCTCTGTGGACAAGCTGGATCCTGTTGTGCGCCCGCCATGCCCCTTGACAAGGCACACACAGCCCCAGTCGACCAGGTGCAACCCCAACATAGTCAATCCGCACAGGCGATACAGGGCACGGGATGGCAGTGGAGCATGGTGTGTGAGAGGTCTCCTCGCGCTCCTCCTGGTCATATCACGCAGGCAATAGAACCTCAACGTCTAGCATGGCACAAGTCAAATGGAAGTGTAGGGGGACGCACCACAGCACGAGCAGCACTGACGTCACGGGAGGTGGCTCGCACCATCCCATCCATTGCCCATCATACCAACCACGCCACATGCCATTGCGACTAAGTGCAAGCGCGTGCGCCACCACCCCCGAGCCCTCCCCAGAGAGGCCAAAGAGTGAATGTGTGGGCCATCAGCCACAGACGGACGCGGCCTGGCCGCAAGGGCAGCCACAGCCACTGGGTGTCGCAGGTGGCGGATCCGGAAGGCGAAGACTGTGATGCATAGTCCATGCAGGCCGGGTCTCCATTTGGGGCACCACGCAGGTGGACGGCGTCCCGCCACACATCATACCCTGGACCCACACATACACTCCTTGCCCTCTCTGGTGCGAGCTTGGGGCTGCCTGTGCAAGCGCTAGCCTCGCAGGTGAGCATGCATATTGGGGGGCGAGGGGAGGACATGAGGGCTGGGGCGAAGATGACTGTATCACTGTCAGTTAGTACAAGGGATGACCCAGATGTGGAAAGGAAGAGACGTGTCCCGTGTGTACTGCAACTAGTCGCCAATCCAACTACCCCCCATGTCCGGAATGTAAGCCCGCACCTAGGCCCGCCCATCCGCCACATCGAACATACCACCAGCACGACAACCTTCCCATTCGAAACACTGACTGGGGGTGGCGACCAGTGAACAATCATGTGTAGCCTACCCACGCGTACATGTGGGCCCTCCATGATCCATGTCACCTGCGGCAAAGACATGACATGCGCAATGAGGGAAGTGAGGAGAGCTGCCCGCACCACGCGCAGAAGGTGCATCAGCTCCACAGACCCAGCAGCGAGTCCAGCAGGGGTCACATGTGCAGGGGCAGCTGTGCCTGGTGTGAAGGCACATGCATATAGACAGCACATCGACCAATGTGTAGTCTGCCCACATCCACAGTCCATCATCATGCGGACATAGGAATTGAACACAGGGCAACACATCTTAGTTGGTGCACCCACCGTGACCAACAATGCGCAATCATCGACGTACCCGCCCTGTGCATGGCCCCCCACCCAACGGAGGCACATCCAGTGCCACCATCCCACACACACAAGCCTTCCACGGAACATGCTGTGTCCAATGCTCAGTACAGAGTCAGCGCCCATCTGGTGGATCCTGAACAGGAGACACATGCACACACATGCCAGCTCCCACTATGTACGTCTGCCACCTGGCACGTGCAATGTAACCTCTCACCTGTGACGTGTGACTGCAAGCACACAGCCGTCTTGGCATGGGGCTGTCAATGTGGACACCAGTCAATGTTTCGGGAGCTGTGATCCGTACAGTGCTGTACATAGGGTGCAGTGCTGACACCTACTACTGTCTCATATCCCCTCGTGCCACAGGTCCCACTTGTATTGGCCGCTCAGCCCGTGCCCACATCGTCGTCGTCGTGTGCCATACTCATCCAGCCTCGGAAGCAGTTCCATGCTCAGCAGACACTCATGTTGCCGTGGCGTTGCCGCTTGACGAATATGCAGTCAGTCCCCATCAGCACGCCCCGCAAGTCATTGGGGCCTAGATCCCCATGTGCATGCACATGGCAGTGGTATGTCTCACTTGCCATTGCCATTGTTGGGAGACCTGTGTAAGTGTATTGTGGCCGTGCCGTCCCAGCTTGACAGCTGGGCTGTGGCTCATGTGCTTGCTCAGTCATGTCAGTGATGTGTATGCGAAATTGCTATGTGCCGTGTTGCTTTGACATGTGTCCTCTGCCATTTAACCCAGGCGGAGACCGAACATTGACCGCCCATACCAATTGCTGGCGGACATGGACGATACAGAGGTAATCAGGAAGTTTCGGCTGGACAGGCCAACTCTGCATCGACTGTGTGCCATGTTAGAGCCCCATCTCCGTCCCCGCAGGGTGCATCCGACTGCTGTCACCCCCACGGCTAAGGTGATGGCCGCCATGCATTTCTTCGCCACTGGGTCATTCCAGCACACAGTGGGCAGTGGAGGAGGGATGTCCCAGCCCATGTTCAGCAAGGTGCTGAGGGATGTACTGGCAGCCATGATGCTGTACCGGAACAGGTACATCCGCTTCCCCAGGGCTCGTGAATTGGCGGCAGTGAAGGGTGCATTCTATGCCCTTGGCAGAATCCCACACGTCGTGGGAGCCATTGACTGCACACATGTTGGCCTTGTTCCACCACAGGCCACTGAGCACCTGTACCGCAACAGGAAGCACACGCACTCCCTGAATGTGCAGGTGGTGTGCCTTGCGGACATGGTGATCACCCACGTGTGTGCCAAGTTTCCAGGCTCGGCACATGACGCACACATAATGCGCAACAGCATCTTGCCACGACTGATGGCCAATCTGCAACAGGATCGTGCCTGTATTGTCGGTGAGTATGTGGAGTGGTGTAGCGTGCTGGTTGTGCGATGCTGTCCCCTGTCCAGTTGGAATTGCAACGGTTCTCTGTGTCCCTCACACCCAGGTGACTCTGCGTATCCGAATGGGGCATGGCTGCTCAGTCCATTGAGGAATCCTCGCACCCCAGCAGACGATCGATACAATGAGGCACATGGGAGGACCAGACGTGTGGTCGAGCGTACCTTTGGCCTCCTCAAGTCCAGGTTCAGGTGCCTGGACCGCACCGGGGGTGCACTGGCGTACTCCCCACAGAAGGTGTGCCAGATAGTGGTGGCGTGCTGCATGCTGCACAATCTGGCCATTCGGAAGCAGATCCCCCTCATTGTGGATGACGGAGATCAACCAGGGCCCCAGCCCGCAGACCAGGACAGCTCGAGTGAGGTGGACAGCGGAGAGGAGGAAGCTGGGAATGTGCGCCAGCAGCTCATCGCCCGCTACTTCACTTGACGGTGAGTGTCCATGTACGACGGATGATGTGTCTGTATCTGTGCAGGTGTGTGTGTGCTGTGTCAGGGTGGCCGTATGTTCACTGCGTGCAGTGTGTCAACGCTCCATGGCCAGGGTAGTATGCCACTGTTGGTGACTGTGGCATTGTGCCCTATTGCTCCGTGCGATGTGTGTACATTGCTTGTAGTTGTTGACATGTACTGTGTGATGGGTGTGTGACACACTCATTGAATGTGCTCCTGTTCTGTCTCCCACCCCTAGGTCCCTACAGGCCCTCCGGATTCCATTGCCATGCCACGCATCAGGTGCCCTTCCGCCCAAGGTGGCCGTTGTACTCCGTACAAATAAAACACAGGGCACAAACAGCAGTTAGTGAAAAAGGTGCATTTATTACAAACTGTGACATGTGATTGTGTGTAAGGTGATGACAAAAGTGGTGCGTGCAGTGACAATGAGCTGTCGGTCATGGCTGCGTGATGATCAGGGTGTACCCACTGGTTCTATGTCCATAGTCCAACACACACATGCCATCCAGCTGGCTGTGTGGAGTGGGATCGTAGAGCAAGCCAATGCAGTGGCTGGTCAAGGAAGGCTGGCGGAAGGCTGGCTGGCTGCCTCACTTGCGACTGGAGCGTGCGAAGTCCTCCCGGGAGATCTGTTTCCTCTTCGGACGGCCCCTTCCACGTTTGGGAGGGGGTGTGTGGTGGCGACCTGCTGGTGGTGGGTGAGGTGTGCTCACTGGCTGTGGACGCAGGGGAAGTGGACACTGCTGGCCGACCCTGCGCCCTAGCAGGTGGTGGCGGAGGTGGTGTTGCTGGCCTTGCCTGTGACCCCACCGCCACCACCAGCTGGCCCATGAGGTCCACGAGTTGGTCCATACGGGACACGAATTGGCCCATATGGGCGTCCATGGACCTCAGCACCCCCAGCACCTCCCGCGTGTCAGTAGCAGACCTGGCCCATTGTCCTTGGGCCTCTTCATAGGCCCCAAGGACTCTCGCCATTTGAGGCAGGGCATGGCTCCCAGGGGAGGCTGGCGTTTCCCTGACCCTGCTCCTCCTACCAGTCCTGCTGCCACCGGCCTGCCCACTAGCCACATTGCACACCACGGTCCTCGCTGTGGCTCCCAGGGTGGATCCAGTCGGCCGGGCCACCACCTGCGCTGGGGCTGGTGCCAGCGAAGACGTGGTGGTGGTGGAGGCGGTGGTGGTCGGTGCGGCGATGGTGGCGGTTGCGGCAGTGGTAGTGGCCGCAATGACCGTGGGTGTGGCCGCAACGACAGTGGCAGCAGGGGACTGGGACTGTTCAGCATCCCTGGATGATGGGTTGGTGGGTAGGAGGGGTCCTGGGGAGCGGCTGGGCCCTGCCACGCCAGATGGGCCAGCTTGGTGGTCCGTGTCCGAAGAGGTGGACAGATCCTCCAGATCCGTGTGTCCTCGTTGGGGGCTTGTAGGCTGGCTGTGCTGGCTGCTGTCTCCATCCCCAGCGTCCAGCAGTTCGTCACCTGTGGAGAGAATGAGATTTGTTATTGTGTTGCACCTGGCGAAGTATGTATTAGTCGTCTGACATTGGCAGTTCGTGCAATCTCGTACATGGGTTTCCCGGAGGCGAGTGTGTGGCTGTGGCATCTGTAGTTGTGTGTGCTAGGCAATGGGACTGTGTGCTGTGCACATGTGGCATGGGACGGATTGGCCATGCCGATGGGTGTGTTGCTGTGCCCCTACTCATTGTGACTCTGGTGTATGCGGGCTCCTGGCCCATCCTGGGTCTGGTTTGTACTCTGCTTTTGGAGTTCATATGGAACGCTTAGGAACGCATATGGCAACATGGGGGCCATGCCCCAGATTCGCATTTGGGAGGGGATATGCTTTTGGGGTTCAAATGGAACGCTTAGGAACGCATATGGCAACATGGGGGCCATGCCCCAGATTCGCATTTGGGAGGGGATATGCTTTTGGGGTTCAAATGGAACGCTTAGGAACGCATATGGCTACATGGGGGCCATGCCCCAGATTCGCATTTGGGAGGGGATATGCTTTTGGGGTACATGCTGTGAGCCATGGGTGCCGAACGTGACATGTGTTGTGGCAGCATGACAGTGCATGGTCTGAGGTGTGTGCATGCCTGACATGCCCTGCATATTTGCTGTCTGTTGTGGTTACTGGACATGGCATTGGACGCATCGTTATGAGTGAGTGATGGTTGTGTGCCAGCCAACGTATTGCAGTTGTCCCATCTCCTTGGTGTGCGTGCTGCCCTGTGCCATGTGCATCACTGCAGTGCTCGGGGGGTGTGGCCCATGTTGTGTGTTGTTGCTCACAGTGTGTCGTGCGCTTAATTGACTTCTGGTACATGGTTGGTCATGGGCATGTGTCTTAGCGTGACTGCTGTATGTGTGGCAGCTGTGCGGATGACATGCCTTTCATGTGACTGGGGCTGACGGATGGGATGGATGGTATGTTGTATGTGCATGGTGTGTCTGTGAGTTTGATGGGTTCAGTGGTGTTCGTGTGCATTTCTGTTGTTCCGCTCTGTTGCGTCTAGTGTTGTTTGTCTTACATAGGCGTAGTTGTGGGGTGTGGGGTTGACAGGCAGTGGGGGCTACATGGACAGGACTTCAATGGTGTTTCGGTTGTGTGTGATGAGTTGCACAGTGGCTGCCGTGTGGGACTATATTCAGTGTGGCTTGTGCATGCAGACGTGGCTCCTTGGGTGTTGCTATGTCTGTGATGGGTCATGTGGGGTGTGAGTCTGTTGTTCATGTCCGTGTGCACATTGTTCACTTGTTCGTGACGGTGGGCGGTGCTGCGTGTTCGTGTGCTACGTGACATGTCCCATGTGTTGGTGGTGTTATGGTCCTCATGCCTCCAGTAATCCAGCCCTGTCCAGTTTCCCACCTGCAAGTTGTTCGTGCGTGCACTGTACTGGATGCCACATGGCTCTAAGCGGGGGGTGCTCCATGTTGCAGGTCTGTGGGGGTGGGGGGGTGTAGTGGGTCGTGGGGGTGGCTGTACACCCACTGACACCGATTGCTGTGGACCGTGATGTCTGCCTTTCGGCTGTCGTTGTGCACTGCGGTGGCTGACACGTGGCTGTGGGGTGTGGGGGATGCTCCTCCTTGCTGTGCTGTGGGACTGGGGCCTGGTGTGTGTTGTACTTGGGCTGTCCACCGTCCCACCCACTGCACTTTGTGTTCCTGCCACTTACCTGTTACTTGTCGGTTAGTGCAGCTGTGGCGGACACATGGGTGTGGTGGGTGCTCGTTGTGGCGCTTCTGGCATATTTGGGGACCTGTTGGTGGTTACGTGGCTGGCTTAGTGTACACATGTCCCCACGCATCTTACAGTTGTTCGGTTTGGGCTGTGTGTGGTAGTGTCTGTTGCATGTGCGTGTGATGTGTTGTGTATTGTGTGCTGGACATGGGGGTGTTTGTCCCTGGGAGCTGTGGCATGGTAGTTGCGCATGTGAGTACATAGCGGTGTGCTGGTATACATTAGTTTGTACTTACCAGCCTCCACTCCCCCTGCTAATCCGGCGAGGATCTCCGGATGTATTACGACTCGCACCTTCTCCTCCCACGCTTTGAAGGTCTTAAAGAGCGCGGGATTCCCTCCGCCAGTGACGGCAGCCAGCTCTCTGTTTTTGCCCTCCTTCTTCTTGACCAGGCTCTTTACGTCATTCCAACGTTTGTTTATCTCGACTCTGTTCCTGGGCAGGGTCCCGACTGCATTAACCTGGTCTACGATCCGGTTCCACATTCTGTTTCTGGTGGCTAGTGGTGTGTGCTGAACCATGTTCCCATAGATTTGTGGGTACACCTTGATGATCTCGTCGACCATGACCGTCAGCTCCATGGGCGTGAACTTGGGCATCCTTTGTGGTGCCATGGTGTTTGTGGTGCTGGTGCGGTGTGTGTTGTGTAATGTGCAGGGGGTTTGTGGTGCCGGTGTTTGGTGGTGGTGGTGGTGGTTGTGATGTGTGCGTTTCTGTGGTGTGCTGCTGTCCTTGCTGTGTCACTGTGTCCTCTCCTCTCCTCTCTGGTTTGCAATGTAGCAAGGGGTTGTGGTCTGTGGGAGTGCTGCTTTTGTACTCACCTATGTGGGTGTGTCCTCATGGTCTGTTGTTTTCAGGTGTGTTGTGTCTGGGGTTCTGGCCTTTGTATTTTTTGTTTGTCCGGGGGGTGTTTTCGGGATGTGTACTGTGCTTGTGTATTTGTGTGTGCCTTGCTGTGTGGACTTATTGGCCATGTTGTGTGCTATTGGTTTTGTGTGCGGATGGTTTCTGTGCAGGTACGTTGGCGCCATGGCTTCTGCCGTGTCGATTCTCATCGGCGTTGTTTGCGCTGGCGGGCGGTATATTTGTTGTTTTTCCGCGCTCATGGCGGTGCGATCGTAATTTCACGTGCGGTGTGTCGGCCGTGTGGGCGGGCGGTTTTGTGTTGTCGTGCGTGTTTCCGTCCGTGGCGGGCGGTTTGACTCCGACTCGGACGATGGCGGGCGGTATTTTGTGTGATTTTTCCGCCGATGGCGGTTTTCGGTTTGTGTACTCATAATGGCGTGGTCGGTGTTCAGGCGGTGTGTGCGGGCGGATTTTTGCCGCTTCCATGCCTGGCGGATTTTTTTACGTCGGGTATCGTAATGGGCCCCTTAGATGTGTGTTGTGAAATGTGTGGTGTTATAGGGTAGGAAATAAAGAATTTTAATTTTATGTAACAATTTATGTTTTTGGTTATAATTAATTTATAATAAATATATTTATTTGTAATTTTTTTTTTTTTATAAAATAATGTTTGTTGGTAATTTTTTACATTATAACATGTTTCTATTTTTTATTTTTAATATTTTTTTATATATTTTTTATTTTTGTGTATTTTACAATTTTTCTATTGTAGTTGATCTTTTGTTTGTTTTTATTTTTTCATTGACTTTATTGAGAATATTAATTTGAACACTCTGCTATCCAACACTTTGCCTTCTGTTGCACTCACTGGAGTGGGAATAGTAATTTTTACCTCTCCGCTATCCAACACTTTCCCTACTGTTGCACTCACTGGAGTGGGAATAGTAATGTTTACCCCTCCGCTATCCAACACTTTCCCTACTGTTGCACTCACTGGAGTGGCAATAGTAATGTTTACCCTTACGCTATCTAACACTTTCCCTACTGTTGCATTCACTGGAGTGGGAATAGTAATTTTTACCCCTATGCTATCCAACACTTTCCCTACTGTTGCACTCACTGGAGTGGGAATAGTAATTTTTACCCCTATGCTATCAAACACTTTCCCTACTGTTGCACTCACTGGAGTGGGAATAGTTATTTTTACCCCTATGCTATCGAACACTTTCCCTACTGTTGCACTCACTGGAGTGGGAATAGTAATTTTTACTTAACCGCTATCCAACACTTTCCCTACTGTTGCACTCACTGGATTGGGAATAGTAATTTTTACTTCGCCGCTAGCCAACACTTTTCCTACTGTTGCACTCACTGGAGTGGGAATAGTAATTTCTACCCCGGCGCTATCCAACACTTTCCCTACTGTTGCACTCACTGGAATGGGAATAGTAATTTTTAACCCTACGCTATCCAACACTTTCCCTACTGTTGCATTCACTGGAGTGGGAATAGTAATTTTTACCCCTACGCTACCCAACACTTTCCCTACTGTTGCAGTCACTAGAGTGGGAATAGTAATTTTTACCCCTCCGCTATGCAACACTTTCCCTACTGTTGCACTCACTGGAGTTGGAATAGTAATTTTTACCGAAGCGCTATCCAACACTTTCCCTACTGTTGCATTCACTGTAGTGAGAATAGTAATTTTTTTCACCTCCGCTATCCAACACTTTCCCTACTGTTGCACTCACTGGAGTGGGAATAGTAATTTTTACCCCTACGCTATCCAAAACTTTTCTTATATTAATATTGTAATTTACAATATAATGTTTTTTTATTAAATTTTGTGTTATTGGTATATGTATCTTTATATATATTTATTTGTTAATTTTTATATATTTATAACATTTTAAAATAAATTAAAGTTATTAGTTTATTAATTGTTTTAAAGTAAATATACATTTATATATTACATTTTATATAAGTACATTTAATTTTTTTAATTAAATTTATTTATTATATTTGTTTAAATGACATTACATCTAAATATTTTTTTAAGTTAATTTTATTATTTAATTTATTAAACATTATTTTTTATATATTAAAAAATCGATATTTTTTACATCGATATTTTTTACATCTATATTTTTTTCTCGATATTTTTGTATTTTACATTTTAAAGATAGGATATCGATATTGTGGATGTCGATATTTGTGTGTCGATATTTGTGTATGGGGATATTTTTGTAGTCGATATTATGTCAGTGATCCGCTTATTTCTCATCTAGGCTGGAACTAAGAGGTCTATTATGATGGCGGTCGGATGTCCACCGCTGGGCCGGCGGTGGAGCCCACCGGACCGGCGGTAGACATCTACCCACGATCGCAAATTAGTCAGGAAGGTCAAATTAGGATGGCGGTGGTGACCGCGGCGGTGAGAAATTCCGACCGCCGCTTTTCCGCCGGTTGCCATCCGCACTCCTACCTGACGGACGGAGCAGGACCGGGTTAATGGTGGCGGTGCAGAGCAGGCTCCGCCGGCAGGATCATGATGCCGGCGGTAGCCAGCCTTTCCTCAGCGGTCAAACCGCCATGGAAAGGCATGCGGAGATTGTCTTCCGGGGGCCCGTTGCGGGCCCCCAATGTTTCGAGGGGGGTGTGGGTGCACTGGGGGGGTACCCATGGTCCCCCCCTACATTTCCCTGTACCAGGAGGCAGGCACTGTGCAGTGCCTGCCACGCAGTGCAGGGAAATGCAGGACATGCTCCTTTGGACATCACGGCGGTGCTGCGGGCAGCAGCAACCGCCGCAATGTTAAGGCACACGATCCGACCACTGCGGTCGGTTTTCGACCGCGGGTCATCGTAATTCGACCGGCGGTGATGTCGCGGTCCATGCGGGCGGTCTTTTCCCGCTACCATGGCGGTCGGGGAGGTTTTCCGACCGCCATCGTAATAGGCCCCTAACTTGGACAATCTCCGCATGCCTTTCCATGGCGGTTTGACCGCTGAGGAAAGGCTGGCTACCTGCCGGCGGAGCCTGCTCTGCACCGCCACCATTATCCCGGTCCTGCTCCGTCCGCCAGGCAGGAGTGCGGATGGCAACCGGCGGAAAAGCGGCAGTCAGAATTTCTCACTGCCGCGGTCACCACCGCCATCCTAATTTGACCGGCGGTTTTCTTGGTTGTGATCGCAGGCGGATGTCCACCGCCGGTCCGGCGGTGGACATCTGACCGCCATCGTAATAGACCCCTTGGTGCCTGCAAACCTTCCCCTCATGAGTTCGAAAGGGGTCCTTTGAGTACCTTAATGAACATTGGTGCGATAAACGGCCACTATGTCCATCATCATGCTACCAACATCATGTCTTCCCACTACAGCCATTTAAATAGTGCCCCCAACCAATCGATTTGCCCTCTCCACAATACCATTAGTTTGTGGGTGGTAAAATGAGGTAAGATTATATACAATCCCCCGAGACTCAAAGAAATTACGCATCTCACCAGACACTAGTTGTGTTCCATTACCTGTTATGATAACATTGGGAACACCTTCTTCTAGAAAAATTTCCTGCAACAAAAGAATGGTAGCTCTGGTGGTAATCTCTTTCATAAATTTGACAATTAACCACTTTGAATAAACATCAACCACTATCATGACATACCTCTACTCATTTCTCAGTTCATGCATAGGGCCAATAAAATCTAGATTTAAGGTATGCCAAGGTTTGCCAGGATCAGATATGTGGCCCGTGTCCAATTTGACTCTTACCCTCAATCTCTTTTCACCCTCCTTGCACACCTCACAATTCTCAACCCATTTATCCACTTGTTCATCCATACCAGACCACCACCAATTTTCCCTCAGCCTTTTCTTGGTTTTGGACTGTCCAAGATGCCCCTCATGTGCCATACCTATCAATCTGGACTGAAGACCACACAGTGGAACACATTTCTCACTTCTCATCAACACCATGTCATCACAATAAGATAATTCCTCAAGACATTTCACATAAGGTCTGACAGATACAGACAAGGTGCTTTCCTTGCTACCACCCAATGTCACCAAATGTTTTGTTTCTAAGATCAGAGGATCCAAAGCCATTTCTTTGACCAATTCATCTTTGGAGATAGCATGCATACCTCCCAGTTCCAACACATACTGTACCGATGCCAAAGCACCTTCCTTTTCTTTGGCCAAAACACCCGAACCATCAAATACCTCCCAAACTAGAGACAACAGACAAGCAATCTGCTTGGCAGTTCTTCCAGTGCTGAATATGCTCAATAACATAGCAATACTCTTGGAGCCTAGCCACTAATCTCGCTATTCTCGCAGAGCCATTACCTGCCCCCCTGCCAGCAACACCTTGACTAACGGTTTGTGGTCCGTACATAGAAGAAATTCGGTTTCCCACAGACAGGTCCTGAAATATTTTGCCCCCACGCTGCAGCTAATGTTTCACGTTCAATGACTGAGTAATTCCTCTCCGAGATGGTAAAAGTGCGGGAGGCAAACACAACAGTTTTCTTGCCTTTAACATGTACTTGGGACAACACTGCCCTTATACCAGTGGAGCTAGCATCCACCATAAGTATTGATTTCAACTTAGTATGAAAAGGCATTAAAATCCCAGCATCGCAAATTTCATATTTGAAAGATTGAAAGCATTCTTGTTGCTTCTGCCTCCAATCAAAAGTAACTCATTTTTTCAACAGTACTCTTGAGCATCCTGTTTTGTCAGAAAATCTCTCCACAAACTTGACATAGTACTCAACGATTACCAAGAAGTATCTCAATATATCCTTGTCTGTAGGGGCTGGAGCCAACTTGATGGCTCTCAACAAATTCTCTTTAGATTTGACTCCCTCCGCAGTGATGCTGTACCCCAGGTAATCCACCTGTTCAACCAAAAGTTTACATTTTTCTTGACGTAGAGTCAAACTAGCTTCCTTCACCCTGTGCAATGCCTGTCTGAGAATAATGTTGTGTTGCTCAATTGTGTCACCAAAAATCAAAACGTCGTCTTGAAAGTATAAGATATTCCTCATGCCCTTAAACATTTCACCCATCATTCTCTGGAATAAACTAGCTGCTGAGCAAAGGTCAAAGGGCATCCGAGTGAATCAAACGTTCCCTGCATGGTGATAGAGGATGCGAGGGACTTGGAATCTTTATGTAATTTGACTTGGTGGTAGGCATTTTTCAAGTCAAGCTTAAAAAAATATCTACCACCACCCAATGCAAAAATAAATTCACTAATTTTGGGTAACAGGAAGGTGTCAACAACAACAGTCTGATTGAGCGACCTCAAAACCACACAGAATCTGTACGGCCATCAGATTTTTCTGTAATAACAACCGGAGAAAACCAACTGGATGCCTCCACCGTTTCAATAACACCATTCACAAGCATCTCCTCCAACAAATCTTTCACAGCAGAATGGGCAACCAAGGGAATTATTCTTACTTCGAGTTGAACAGGTACCGCATCAGGCTTAAACACGATTTTATAGGCTTACCCCTTAAGAAGACCCAACTCTTTTCTAAACACTTCCTGTGCTTCATCCAAAATAAATGTAAATGATATCTCATCAACCACAATCACCTGTTGAGTCTCTCTAGACATTATAATGATGTTAAGATCATATTGGTGTACCCAACCTAATATGGCTGGCCCATCTTCCGCCACATACACTTTTCCCTTCTTCTCTCTGATTCCGAACTGTAAATCTGCTTCCATATATCCTACCAAATTAATGGTCTACCTTTGATAACCACATGGATGGATATCCTTGGGTAATTGGCCATTTTCCAACCAATGCTCCAAAACCATACTTTTGGGGATAATGGTGTACATTGAACCACAATCTACTATGAATTCAACATTTCTACCATTAATCCTAAACCCTGGGGTCTTGACAACTTGCCTTTCATGCCCTCAACACAAAGGATATGATCTTCACCAACTTTCATTGCACACTCCTCATCCACAGTAGCTACTGTATATTTGCCACTTTGTCTACACCGAGGCAAAATGACCACTACAACCGCATTTTCTGCAGTCCTTATTGAGTGCCACACATTTCTTATCATCCGCAGTATGAAATTGCTTCCACACCTATAACATGTTTTATTATATTATTTAGCCTTTCCAAAGGTTGACCACCGCACTCATATCAGATTCCTCTCTAGAAGCACTTGTGACATCACCACTAGACATTTACTTCTTCTCCATTTCCCACATGGACAATTGTGATTGTTTTACTACCTTAACCCTATCTATAGCATCCTTCAAGGGTGGGTTCTTGACAGCCCACAGTCATTCTTGAATTTTCTTGCTTTTGTAATGAACTATTAATTGATCACGTACCAGTTCACCTGTCTTTGCCCCAAACATGCATTTCATGGACAACTCCCTTTGCTTAGCGACAAACTCATTAATAGTTTCATTCTCCTTTTGAGGACAAGTGTAAAATTTTACCTATTTATCACTACATTAATTTCCTTCGCAAATCTGCGTTCCAGACATTTTTGTGCTTCAATATAAACATCTTCAATGGGATCCCCATTCAGTTCTGTGCAAATTAGAAGATACTTAAAAACATGTTGACCTTCTTTGCCAAGGGTGTTCAAAAGCAAAGCTATTTTTCTTGCAGCACTTAACTTTTGACCATCCAGAGCTTCTATGTACGTCTCAAACATCTCTATTTAGTCCTCCCACTCCACATTTAGCCAGCCTGATTGAGCTAGAAACAGAGGAGGGGTAACTATAGCACTCTGGGGCCGATTCCGATCTCGGTCGGAGGCGCACCCAATACTATTCGGTCGGGAAAAAGCCATGCGAAAGCCAGTTTCCCGACCGATCCGTACAGCACACCGAACGAGCAAGTACGATGCGCACAACAGCAAAAATTCCGGCCGAGCCGTACTCACCCAAACCAGGTCCTGTTCTCCGACCGAGGCGAATCCGGAAACGCCGAATCGAGTCGCACGGAAGGGAAAATGCAGCCCCGTCCGGCCGGACAAGTACGATGCGCTTTCCGTACGCGCCGAACCCGCCGCTACGCACGGCACGTCAAAGCATCCGGGAGAGGCGCACATAAGCTCCGAATCGCGCCACAACACGATCCACGGCTACGAGACGAACACAGCACAGACGAGGACGACGCGAAGCGACGAGGACGAAGCGAAGCGACGAGGACGAAGCCAAGCGACGAGGACGACGCGAAGCAACGAGAAGGACGAACGACACGAACCAACCATGAATCCCTTCGTCCCGATCATACCAATATTCAACATCTACTACCGGAACAGGCACGGACGCGTACGGCGCAGAAGGTAAGTCAGACACCAACCACAAAACACATACAACACGTACACGACACATCACACACATACACTGGGAATCTGAATATACTTACACCAGCAACAGCAGCACCATAGGGGCGGGATGCCCATCACCAATGCCACATATGCACACAGGGGCCTGAATGCGCGCCACCACCCCAACCCAGGGGGCTGGATGCCTACCACTACTACCACCCTTAGCCAGGGGGGCAGGATGCCTACCACTACTACCACCCTCACCCACGGGGGGCAGGATGCCTACCACTACTACCACCCTTAGCCAGGGGGCAGGATGCCCACCACTACTACCACCCTCACCCAGGGGGGCAGGATGCCTACCACTACTACCACCCTTAGCCAGGGGGCAGGATGCCCACCACTACTACCACCCTCACCCAGGGGGGCAGGATGCCCACCACTACTACCACCCTTAGCCAGGGGGCAGGATGCCTACCACTACTACCACCCTCACCCAGGGGGCAGGATGCCTACCACTACTACCACCCTCACCCAGGGGGCAGGATGCCCACCACTACTACCACCCTTAGCCAGGGGGCAGGATGCCCACCACTACTACCACCCTCACCCAGGGGGGCAGGATGCCCACCACTACTACCACCCTCACCCACGGGGGGCAGGATGCCTACCACTACTACCACCCTCACCCAGGGGGGCAGGATGCCCACCACTACTACCACCCTTAGCCAGGGGGCAGGATGCCCACCACTACTACCACCCTCACCCAGGGGGCAGGATGCCTACCACTACTACCACCCTCACCCAGGGGGCAGGATGCCCACCACTACTACCACCCTTAGCCAGGGGGCTGGATGCCTACCACTACTACCACCCTTAGCCAGGGGGCAGGATGCCTACCACTACTACCACCCTCACCCACGGGGGGCAGGATGCCTACCACTACTACCACCCTTAGCCAGGGGGCAGGATGCCCACCACTACTACCACCCTCACCCAGGGGGCAGGATGCCTACCACTACTACCACCCTTAGCCAGGGGGCAGGATGCCCACCACTACTACCACCCTCACCCAGGGGGCAGTATGCCCACCACTACTACCACCCTCACCCACGGGGGCAGGATGCCTACCACTACTACCACCCTTAGCCAGGGGGCAGGATGCCCACCACTACTACCACCCTCACCCAGGGGGGCAGGATGCCTACCACTACTACCACCCTCACCCAGGGGGGCAGGATGCCCACCACTACTACCACCCTTAGCCAGGGGGCTGGATGCCTACCACTACTACCACCCTTAGCCAGGGGGCAGGATGCCTACCACTACTACCACCCTCACCCACGGGGGCAGGATGCCTACCACTACTACCACCCTTAGCCAGGGGGCAGGATGCCCACCACTACTACCACCCTCACCCAGGGGGGCAGGATGCCTACCACTACTACCACCCTTAGCCAGGGGGCAGGATGCCCACCACTACTACCACCCTCACCCAGGGGGGCAGTATGCCCACCACTACTACCACCCTCACCCACGGGGGCAGGATGCCTACCACTACTACCACCCTTAGCCAGGGGGCAGGATGCCCACCACTACTACCACCCTCACCCAGGGGGGCAGGATGCCTACCACTACTACCACCCTCACCCAGGGGGGCAGGATGCCCACCACTACTACCACCCTTAGCCAGGGGGCTGGATGCCTACCACTACTACCACCCTTAGCCAGGGGGCAGGATGCCTACCACTACTACCACCCTCACCCACGGGGGGCAGGATGCCTACCACTACTACCACCCTTAGCCAGGGGGCAGGATGCCCACCACTACTACCACCCTCACCCAGGGGGGCAGGATGCCTACCACTACTACCACCCTTAGCCAGGGGGCAGGATGCCCACCACTACTACCACCCTCACCCAGGGGGGCAGTATGCCCACCACTACTACCACCCTCACCCACGGGGGCAGGATGCCTACCACTACTACCACCCTTAGCCAGGGGGCAGGATGCCCACCACTACTACCACCCTCACCCAGGGGGGCAGGATGCCCACCACTACTACCACCCTTAGCCAGGGGGCAGGATGCCCACCACTACTACCACCCTCACCCAGGGGGGCAGGATGCCTACCACTACTACCACCCTCACCCAGGGGGCAGGATGCCCACCACTACTACCACCCTTAGCCAGGGGGCTGGATGCCTACCACTACTACCACCCTTAGCCAGGGGGCAGGATGCCTACCACTACTACCACCCCCACTCATAGGATGGACAATGCATGACACAACAAGCACTCCACAACTTAGGGAATGCAAGATTAAGACATCCCCCACCACCATGACAAGCGTGTGAGCAGGCTGTGTCAAATGCCTACAACACCGAACATGACTTTGAACATACAATGTGACCCCCTAGCACATGTGCCACACATATATGTGTGTGTGGCACCCACAATGCAAGCAGCCCATGACCATTGTGGCAATGGGGCCTAAACCCCCATCATCACAGTGACCAAAAGGCAAGTGTGGGGTCCATAGCTGAAGCACATTTTGACCATTGTGGCAATGGGGTCTAAACCCCCATCATCACAGTGACCAAAAGGCAAGTGTGGGGTCCATAGCTGAAGCACATTTTGACCATTGTGGCAATGGGGTCTAAACCCCCATCATCACAGTGACCAAAAGGTAAGTGTGGGGTCCATAGCTGAAGCACATTTTGACCATTGTGGCAATGGGGTCTAAACCCCATCATCACAGTGACCAAAAGGCAAGTGTGGGGTCCATAGCTGAAGCACATTTTGACCATTGTGGCAATGGGGTCTACACCCTCATCATCACAGTGACCAAAAGGTAATTGTTGACAAAGAAAGAGCTGCAACTGCCAAACTGCATGGATCATTCCTGGTCACAGAACCAAAAACTAATCTGTGGCAAAGTAGTGTATGTGTCCCATTGCAACATAAATTGGGGGAGCCAAATACTGCAGTGCAAATGAAACATTCCTTTGGCCATGTGCAGACAAACAACACCCATGGGGGCTGAGACCGTCAACAGACATCAATGACACAATGACAGAAGTGACCATCAGAATGCAGAACCACATATTTGCACCAATGGGCACACAAATGCAGATACCCTGTGGAGACAGCAGATGTGAGGTGAACAGATACCATACCATGGCAGCAATGGGACACACAAACCATGATCACTGTGCTGACCGATGACCTAGGAGTCCCAGGGACAGCAGGGGAAACACACCAAACAACATACAGCCAATGGCACACCCAAGATATTCCAATGCAGTGGTGCAGATGCACAAACACAAACAGGCAGACCAACACTGTCATCATACACAGCAGGTGAGGGGTGGGGGTGCCAGTGTCCCCAGGCAACAACACAACACATGAGGAGAGCTGAATACCAATCATACAGATGTGCATACACTGCCACACTAAGGTAACTCATGGATCCAAATCCCCTATGTGGGCAAGCAGGCATTGACAGGTGAGAGGGAGCACAAAACACACATGTCACACAGGCACGTAGGAACAACAACTGACACAGCAAGTCACAGACACACCACAGCACCACCCCCAGGGCCCCCACAATGTGGTGACCCTGGGCTGAATAAAAATACCACTGTGATGACAAAGCTAAATGTCGTTCACACTGTGAACCACAGTCAGGTGTCCTGAGCAACTAACTACCATCACACCTACACAAGCACAAATCAATCAGCATGGCCAGTAAGCCAAGGCCAACATGGAGGCAGGGGACTAGCCGGGCAACAACTCTCATCTGCACACACTCAAGACCACACCCCTCGACCTCCAACAATGTGCAGCAGTGAAGTACACATGCACTGGTGACATTGCACATGCACCCATGACTATTCCAGGGTGGTGGGTGGGAACCAAGGTGTAGAAACACATCACACATGGACACTCAACAAGACTCCTGAATGTCTGACACACTGCACACTACGCTGTACATGGACATGACGGCAATACCACACCAACCAATGGGATCCCAGCCACAGTCACACACCAATGAAGAAGCCAAGGTCACCCACAAAGAACACACATAGACAACAACCAACATTGCAGCCCGGACCCTAAGGAGTGCCAGCAGTCACACACACAACGTGTCACAATCACTGAAAGATAACACAAACTGGAAATCACATGACAGGGGCAAACAACAAGTGCCAAAGGGAAACCTGATCTGTGACCCATCTGCGTCAGCACACAAACTCTGCCCTGACAGCAAACACACCTATGGGTGACACCCTGATGACCAGTAATGTGCCATGCACCCACATCACAGAGAACACAGGGAGAAGACTTTGGGGAACATAGCTCAAGTCAGCAAGCATCACAAACAGGTACAACACTAGGGATCACAGCATGCGCAGATGAATGAAAGTGAACACACAGACATGCACATACAACACACACCTTGGGCGCAGGCAATGTCACACGTGTACACACTGCCATGAGGGGACTCCACTCCTGTGTGAGGAAAGCTGTGCCATATGTTGCCTCAGTAGGGCCCCATCATGTCAGCTGAGCACTTGGTCACACAATCAACAATTAGCACCAAATGAGGGCTCCCATCACATCAGCCTGGTCATGGATGTGCCAACGGAATCATCAGCACAGATCCAACACACTTGTATAGCAATGTTGCACTGACTACACGAATGAGTCCCTCCCCATTGATGCCCAAACCTGCATGTCCACTGGAGATGGCAACACGGTCAGGGAAGTAGACAAATGCAACGATGGCAGGCACAACAGATGTGCAGGGGTGGAAGCCACAGATATGAAATTGCCAATGTAAGTAGGAAACCCATTGCCAAATACTGAACACATGACACCCTCAGATGCTGCTATTGATGACATGGATACACCACATGATAGGACACATTCCCCCTGGACCACATGGGTTCCTGCACAGTAACACTTCATAATCATGAGACCAGATATCACCATCACTGCAGCAAGGGCATGGTTAGCTGCACCAACAACATGTACATCTGAAGCATGAGCACTAGAGAAAAGAAAGTTGCTTTATTCAGCATATGTGTTGAGGCCAAACGAAGTCCTGAAAAAGAGCAAAGGCCAATGGCCAGTCCATTGTCAAAGTTCAAACAGGGTGACACTGGCAGATGTCACCCTACGCATGCCTGCACAATACCAGGGACAATCCACTAGGAGGGGCAACCGGGGGCAGGCCAGGCACCGCAGGGACAGGATCAGGGCTCACCAGGGGGAGTCAGGGAAGGGGTGGTGGGTGCTGGAGAGCCACTGACAACTGCAGTGGAGGTGTCTGACATGGTGTGTGCCGGCACAACTGGGGGGCATGACACAGATGTCGTGGGTGCCGGCACAACTGCAGTGGACCCTGCAGATGGGGTGGACAGGTCCGCCACTGCAGTGCCCAAGTCAGACAGGGCGGTAGTGGACTCCACTGCAGTGCCTACCTCCAGGGGAGGAGAATGGGGAACAGGCAAGGTGGGTTGGACAGAGGGGGGGACACCCTCACCACATCAGTGGCACAGACAAGCGCAGCGGGGGGTGTGGTGCTGGGAGAGCAAGTGGCAGGGGAGAAGGCCGGAGCATCTTGGGGATGGTATATCTGTGGGTGGGGGAACCTGGGGCAGGGTGTGGTGGGGGCACCTGTGCAGTGGGGGCCTGAGGGATGGAGGATGGAGACCTTGTGCCTGAGCTGCAGGGCGGTGGCGGGGTCTTGCTCCTAGCACTCCGGGGGACTTGCGGGTGGGGGCCTCAGTCCGTCTGCGCCTGGGGGAGGGTGTCCGGGGGCGAGGGGCACTCTGCTCCGTGTGGGTGGGCTTCCTCTTCCCCCGGGATGCTGGAGCAGCATCATCGGTGGGGAAGAGGCCGAGGTCACAGAGGAAGAGCTGCTGTGACTTTGGGGTTGCAGGTGAGGCAAGGGAGGGTGCTTTGGAGGGAGAGGGAACTGAGGACTGCGCAGTGCATGTGGATGCGTGTGTGTGTTCCAGGGCCCCATCCCCTGTGAGTCTGGCTTCAGTCCCCTGAATGTGCGTGCGTGTGCGTTTTGTCATTGGCGTGTGTGTCAGTGTGCTGGATGTGTGTGTGCTGGTGTGTGCCAGTGTGTGTGTGCCTGGGATGGGTAAGGTGCTGGGGAGTGTGGATGGAGCAGAGGCAGGAGGGGTGAGGGACCGTTTGAGGAGGGACACTGCTGCCGTCAGGGAGGAGTCCATGGACCTATTGCCCCTCTGTAGGTCAGACATGCCCGATGAGATGCCCTCCATGAACGACACCAGCTGAGTCAACAGCGCGGTGTGCGCATGGAGGACACTCAGCATGGCTGTCTGCCCTACATGGAGCTGGCGAAGGAGGTACACAGACTCCTCACTCAGGGCAGCAGGGGACACAGGGGCAGGGGGTGCGGTGCCTGGCCCAAAGGAGACATGCTCCCGGACATGGGAGCCTCCACGGACCTGGGGAATGGGAGCCGATGGGAGGGCGGTGGTGGTGCTGGTGGTGGCGGGGACAGCAACACTAGCTGGGGTGTGGTGGCTGCTGACACCCGCCTCCACAAGGGAGTCATCCTCCGAGTTGCTCTGGTCCTCAGCTGAGGTGGATGCTGCTGAGGACTCCTCGGTGTGGCTCCCTCGCCCTCCGTGCCACTGGGTCCCTCCGACCACTCCTCGGCTGCTGACCCAGTCTGGCTCTCCGGCTCCTCCTGGTCCGTGGAGCTGTCCCCTTCCGTGGCCGTGGATGTATCTGCAAACAATGGGGAAACAGACAGACATCAGTCACCTGCACATAACGCACACACCACTGTGAGCACAGCACATCACAGAGCAAGCCCTGGCATCATTAGTTGTACATTGCTAAAAGTGCACTAATTGAACAGGAGAAGTCAATTGTCAGTCTGATGCCAAGCATGGCACTCACATCCCACATGGCCTTGCACCCATCTGTCTGGTGTCTGTTGGATTGCAACACCCCAGTGTTGACACATGCACCAAGTACACAGTAGTTGGACAGTGCAGAGGACACGGTGTGGACACATCACAGCTCTTGCCACTGAGTCAGTACAGGTTTACGGATGTAAGGGATGCCCAGAGTCAAATAGGAAATGCATGTGATGCATACCAGCGACAGACACCATGATGCACCCATGTCCTGATAGCCAGCGCCACTATGGTGTGCATGTAGCACATGTCACTCCCCTGCAGGATCACCAATCAGTAGACACATGCCATGGCGGAGGCATGACTGCTAAGTCATACATCACTGTCTCAGTGATGTATGACTTTGCAGCCAGACAACAACACTCTGCACTGTGTCACAATAGTAGGTCATGGGGAATGCAAGTCCTGGAGCTGCACAAGTGCACATGTACATCCCCCCCACAACACATCCTCTTAACCCTCATCTGTCCAGGTCATACCTATTGGACATATGGGAGACCTGTGACACTACCCTCTGAACCTGAGCCCCTCACACTCTGCTGTGCATGGGGAACAGCTGCCTGAACTTCACATTTACATGCCCCAGTCTGCATGGGCAGCTGATCAGACACCTATGTGTCACACAAGTATCGTCTCCTATGGTCACATCTCCAGTGGCATGCTGAGCCCCTACCAAGAAACTCCACAGCAGTCCTGGTGACTAATCCACAGCACACTGACACAGAGGCAGACACCTGAGGGGTCAAATCACTGTGCA
This sequence comes from Calotriton arnoldi, assembly GCA_963921515.1. Taxonomy (NCBI): domain Eukaryota; kingdom Metazoa; phylum Chordata; class Amphibia; order Caudata; family Salamandridae; genus Calotriton; species Calotriton arnoldi. The sequence goes on from CAWUFW010005816.1 coordinate 908,013, forward strand.
CAATGTGTCCTCTGATACACGGGAGTGGGAGTACAGAGTGTATTGTATGGCCTGGAGTAGGCATGACTGTCCAGCCCCACATGAATGAGGGATGAGCCCTGGACTGTAGGCAGCTGGCTAAGTATGTGTGACACACGTCATATACATACTCCTGGGGCCCAAACATTGTTCCCACCCGCAGCATGGGTGTGTGCCAGGTACCCCAGCCACATGTGGTGGATCAGCTCAGCAATTGGACCACAGATCAAAGTAACACGCTGAATACATGTCAGAATACAGGCATTGTGTAAGCAATGGACCCACCCATGATGCCCACCACAGAGTCAGGGAAACAGATGCTGTCTCCCACCTTGAGTCAAGCAAACTGCAAGGACACAGTCCTAAGTGACAGAATTCCCTGCATGTAAGGGCCACACCTGGGTATCAGATGAGGAGTGGGCAGTGCACAATAGAGGGACATGGCTCCTGGACAACATGACTGCTGTACTGTGGCAGTTCAACCTGGCCCGAGGAGGGCACATAGCATGTTAGACAGAGTACACAGTGCAGTCTTTGACTCACCCCTCCTTGCTGCTCTCTGGCCTTCAGCTGCCCATCCAGGTCTGGAAAGACCACCGCCAGGATCCTGAGCATGTGGGGGTCAGGGTCCGTGTTCCGCCCCTCCTGCGAGGAGGCGACAGCTTCAGCTGGACCCGTGCAATCCTCCGGGTCCAGCCCCGAAGGTCCTGCCACCTCTTTTGGCAGTTGCGGATCCGGCGCTTGTAGACCCCCACGGACCGGACAGCCCGGACGATGTCCTTCCAGATCTCATGCTTCCGATGGGCAGAAGCCTGTCAGGATGACAAAGTGATAAGGCCATTACTACACATGCAACATATCCGTGCATGACACAGTTGCATATACATGTCGCAATCACAGGGGCACATGGTGTACCCAGGCAGTGCACGGCTGCCCATGGACAGTTTTCCAGAAGTCACTACATGGTATCATTGCATGGGGAGTAAAACCCTGTTCAGAAGCACTGTCACTGCACCATACCTGTCCAGTGCAAGTCACTACACACTATGGGGGTGACAACTACTCAGTGAGCCTGCTAGCCAGTGGTGTGCTGACTCTCAGCCTTGCTAGTCAGACAAAATGCACATTCAGAAAGGCAGTGCACAGAACACTCACCTGCTCCCCTGGTGTCCCATACAGCTTGCTGTACTGTGGAAGTAGGCTGTCCAGCAGGGCCTGGTTCTCTTCAAGGCTGAAGGCTGGGGCTCTCTCCACAGTACGTGCCATTGCAGGGTCCAGAGGGGCAGAGACAGCAGCAGTGCAGTGGCAGATGTCGTCCTGGAGCATGTAGTGCAGGCAAGTGGGCTCTCAGGGGAACATGCAGCAATATATATGTGCTGGAGAGGCAGATACTGTCCCTTGTGTCCAAAGTGATAGGTCCAAGTCGTTTGCATCTTCTGAATCTGGCCAATCCATGGAATAGCAGCACCAAAACACGCCCACAGCATCCTTCAAAATTTCAACTTCATGACATACATGATTTTGCAACATTGTTGTGGGTGACCAACTGATTTTCCAGCAACCGACTCGCTCGAATATTCGAAAACGCGTCCGTTGCCAGGCAAGCCCATTGTCAATGGGTGCGCACCGATCGGTCCATTGAGGTACAACGCGCACAGGGGTACAACGCTGCACCCGCACACATTGAAAGCAATGGGCCGGCCGGAGGCACCGATCGGTCCATTGCTGTTCAACGCGCACAGGGGTACAACGCGTACCCGCACACATTGAAAGCAATGGGCCGGCCGGAGGCACCGATCGGTCCATTGCTGTTCAACGCGCACAGGGGTACAACGCGCACCCGCACACATTGAAAGCAATGGGCCGGCCGGAGGCACCGATCGGTCCATTGCTGTTCAACGCGCACAGGGGTACAACGCTGCACTCGCGACACATTGAATGCAATGGGCCGGCCGGAGGCACCGATCGGTCCATTGCAGTACAACGCGCACAGGGGTACAACGCGTGCACCGCACACATTGAAAGCAATGGGCCGGCCGGAGGCACCGATCGGTCCATTGCTGTTCAACGCGCACAGGGGTACAACGCTGCACTCGCACACATTGAAAGCAATGGGCCGGCCGGAGGCACCGATCGGTCCATTGCTGTTCAACGCGCACAGGGGTACAACGCGTACCCGCACACATTGAAAGCAATGGGCCGGCCGGAGGCACCGATCGGTCCATTGCTGTTCAACGCGCACAGGGGTACAACGCGTACCCGCACACATTGAATGCAATGGGCCGGCCGGAGGCACCGATCGGTCCATTGCAGTACAACGCCGCACAGGGGTACAACGCGTACCCGCACATATTGAAAGCAATGGGCCGGCCGGAGGCACCGATCGGTCCATTGCTGTTCAACGCGCACAGGGGTACAACGCTGCACTCGCGACACATTGAAAGCAATGGGCCGGGCCGGAGGCACCGATCGGTCCATTGCTGTTCAACGCGCACAGGGGTACAACGCTGCACTCGCACACATTGAAAGCAATGGGCCGGCCGGAGGCACCGATCGGTCCATTGCTGTTCAACGCGCACAGGGGTACAACGCGCATCCGCACACATTGAATGCAATGGGCCGGCCGGAGGCACCGATCGGTCCATTGCAGTACAACGCGCACTGGGGTACAACGCTGCACTCGCACACATTGAAAGCAATGGGCCGGCCGGAGGCACCGATCGGTCCATTGCTGTTCAACGCGCACAGGGGTACAACGCTGCACCCGCACACATTGAAAGCAATGGGCCGGCCGGAGGCACCGATCGGTCCATTGCTGTTCAACGCGCACAGGGGTACAACGCGTGCACCGCACACATTGAAAGCAATGGGCCGGCCGGAGGCACCGATCGGTCCATTGCTGTTCAACGCGCACAGGGGTACAACGCGCACCCGCACACATTGAATGCAATGGGCCGGCCGGAGGCACCGATCGGTCCATTGCAGTACAACGCGCACAGGGGTACAACGCGTACCCGACACATTGAAAGCAATGGGCCGGCCGGAGGCACCGATCGGTCCATTGCTGTTCAACGCGCACAGGGGTACAACGCGTACCCGCACACATTGAAAGCAATGGGCCGGCCGGAGGCACCGATCGGTCCATTGCTGTTCAACGCATCACTGTACATGTGACTGGCATATGTCAGCATGCCTGTCTCAGATGGACATATGCCAGCCACAGATAGCTCCCAGGGAGTGAGGGGCACACCTACATCACGACAGCCTGTCCAAACCTTATCATAAGGCATGTAAGGCTGCATTTCCTATTGTGTGTATGTTGGTGTACATGTTGTCCTGTGGGTGTCACCTGTGGGCAGCCACCCCCAGGCTGTGCACGTGTTAATGGGGACAGGATCCTGGGTGTTACGTGTACGTGACCACTGTGATGTGCAACTGTTCATATCTGTGCATGTGCCATGGTCACATTTCACAGTGGTGTTTGTGTATGTCATGTCACATACCCCGTGAGTCCCATGTGGGACGGTATGTTTGAGCCAGGGTGTCCCAGTGGCACAATAGTGATGGCCCTCCACAGTCTTTGTGCATGTAGTGTTTACAATGTCTCTGATTTCATGTGCACAATGGGAGACAGTCTCCACATCCACGTTGTGTGTGCATGGACTCTGATGTTGTGCGTGTGTGTCACAGACGTCCATGGCTCTCCTGCCATGGCAAGTGTGGCCACTACCTGTGGGGGTCATGTTTGTTTTGTTGTGGTGTACACATGATACTCCAGGTGATGCCAGTGTCCATGTGGCATTACAGGGTCCCTGGGAATGTGCCTGTCGTTGAGCTGTGGTGCCTGGGGCACATCTGTCCTCACATGTCACTGGGGGGTGACTGTGACACAGCATCATGATATCCAATGGGCCAACCTGGGACAAATTGATGCCACCTGTAGGACCGTGTTGACAGATGTTGGCCATGTATGTACCATACATGTCGTTCCGGTACTGCACACTTCATGTAGTTGTGCCTCATGATGATGTATGTTGGGATCTTGAGTGTGTTCAATGCCGCACATGTGGGGTGACTGACGATCTTGCTTACTTCTCCTCTGCACTGCAGGGCTCCTGCTGTCCATCGGCCATTCCCAGACCTGGCAACGATGGTGGAACGGGACAGCATCCGACGGTACCGCTTCACCAGGCAGCTGATTGAGGATTTTGCAGTGCAGTTGTCCCCACATTTGCAGCCTGGCCGGCCGTATCCTACAGCGCTGACCCCCAAGGTGAAGGTGATGGCAGCCCTACACTTCTTTGCCACCGGTACCTTCCAACATACTGTGGCGTCTGCTGGTGGGATGTCACAGACCATGTTCAGCCGTGTGCTCCGCGATTTCTTGGCGGCAATGTTGCTCTTCCTGAACCGGTACATCTATTTCCCTAGACTGCGACGACTCACTGACGTGAAGAGTGACTTTTATGCCCTGGGGAGGATGCCGCATGTCATTGGCTCCATTGATGGGACACATGTGGCTTTGGTACCACCACAGGCCCAGGAGCAGGCCTACAGGAACCGCAAGCACTACCACTCGGTCAATGCACTGGTGGTGTGTCTTGCAGACATGACCATCACACACGTGTGTGCCCGTTTCCCTGGTTCAGCACACGATGCCTTTGTGATGAGGAGTAGTCGCATCCCCAGGTTGATGGCACAGATGCAGAACCAGCGTGCCTGGCTTGTCGGTGTGTACTGACTTTGTGCCATTGTGTGTGATCTGATCTGTAGTATTCCGCCCACTTTTCCAAGTCAGCTGATGTGCACTTGTCTGTCCGTAGGTGACTCGGGATACCCCAACATGCCGTGGTTGCTGACACCCTCAGGAACCCTGTGACACCTGCCCAGATGCGCTACAATGAGGCACATGGTCGGACCAGGAGAGTGATTGAGCGGACCTTTGGTCTCCTGAAGAGCCGCTTCCGCTGCCTGGACAAGACCGGAGGGTCCCTCCCATATGCCCCTGCGAAAGTGTGCAAGATTATCATCGTCTGCTGCATGCTCCACAACCTGGCAGTGCGGAAGGAGTTGCCTCTCATCCAGGATGACGATGACCAACATCCGCCACCTGTGGAGGATCCTGGCCTGGACCACGATGCCAGTGACGATGATGATGATGATGGTGATGGTGATGTCCGCACACAGCTCATCACCAACTTCTTTAGCTGAATGTGAGTATCCTGAGGTGTCATGTGAATGATGTGAGTTGGCATGATGTGTGGGTGGTGCTCTGGTGCTGTTGGAGTGTGTCCATGGGCTACTTGACAGGATGTGTGTTGCGATGTGTGGTGACAGGTGGGCTGTACTCCCCAACAGTGTTGACATGCTAACTTGGTTCTGGGTGGGTATCTTGTAACATGTATTGTGCATGAGTTTTGCTGTTCTGTCCTGTACTGCATTGCTTTTGACTGTGTGTCATTTCTGTCCTTCACAGGGTACTTTCAGATTCGTTTGGTCAACTGTGTCCACCGACGACGTGATTGCACATCCAGGCTGGTAGCTGTTGTGTCCCTACAGGTGATGTGCGCCACACCCATGGACTTCCTTCTGTCTACAGTTGTTGACTGTGTGCCCGCTACCAGGTGGGGTTACCTTGCATCTGTAGTGGTTACGGCATGTTGCTACTGTGTAATAAACCTGTGCTTCACTTAGTGATGTGCGTTGTCTGTGGTCACACATTTGACTGCCATTTGCTTACTGCACCTGTGGGCTACTTGACTACAACTGGGAATGGGTGTGGTGTCTGTGCATTGCACCGTCTTCCCTGGCAACATCAGTGTAGGCAATGAGTCAGATGGCCTAGGTGTGTATGTGTTGTGTAGCCCTGGTGGTGTGTCTCCCTCATATGTGTCACGTTGCCTGTACTCACATGCCTGTGTTGTCCTTGCTGTTGCAGTTCGCATACACAGTGTAATTTTGCTGTTCATCATCCCCATAACAGCACCCACGTTGGAATCACGACAGAGGCAAGTATGGTGTATTATTGTGTTTATTGTGATACATCTGTGATAATAGTGCATAGGATGGATTGTGCTGTACATGAATCTTGCAATCCCAAGTTCCTAGATGAATAGAAAGTCCAGGTAGACAGGATCCCCAGTATCGGGGCCACAGTTGTCTGACACATTGTTCCAACTTGTACTCCCCATACAATGTGTGGGAGTAGTGTTGCCATCAACAGGGTGAACAGTCTGTGCACAAAGGCGAAAATCCAGAACAGGTTCAGGCTTCCTGGGAGTTGCGCTTGGCCATCAGCCTCTCACTTTCCCCTCCTCGGACGACCCCTCTTCTTGGGGGGGCCCTCAAGTGCAGGCTGCTGCGGTGCAGGGGACTCTCCGCCAGAGTCCTCCTCCCTCCCTGTGGCAGTTGCAGTTTGTTCGGTACCAGATGTTGTTGGCACACAGGGAGGTGTGGACTGGTTGCTGTTCATCTGGCGGAGGCATTGTAAAATGTCCCTGTGCACCGCCGTCATCTCATGTAGTACATCCCACTTGGACTCCACGCGGGTCATGTGGGAGTCCACACGTGACATGTGGGAGTCCACACGTGACATGTGTGACTCCACGTGGGACATGTGGGAGTCCAAGCGGGCATGATGGGCAGCCTGCTGCTGTTTGATGTCTCTGAGGAGCCCCACTACCTGGCTGAGCTCTCCGGTGCTGGACTGGTACGCATCAGCTATGCGTACCAGTTGTGGGTCTTCATGCACACCAGCAACGTCTGCAAGCAGCGACCTCTGTCTCCCACCCCTCCCACCACCCCTGCTGACATGTGCAGTGTGTGCAGTTGCATGCACAGATAACCCTGGTCCACCTTGGGGTTGGTGGTGGTGGTGGTGTCCATGGCCCCAGGTTGGTCCAGGGTCACTGCGCTGGTGTTGTTCCTTATTCTGTCCTTGTCGGCAGGGATGGTATTCGTGGTGACAGTCGTTGGAGGGGTGGGTGCAGGGGGTGCAGCTGGTGGACCTGCTGGTGCTGCAGCTGGTGGTCCTGCTGGTGCAGCATGTTGACTTGCACCGGATGTGCCAGGTTGTTCTTCATCGTCCGAGGAGGACAGAGGCTGTACGACGCCAGTGAGCTCGGCATCCTCTTGAGCCTGGGACTGGGACTCCTCAGCGTCTGCTGCTGTGTCCCTATCATCACCTGTTTTTGGGAGACACAAACAATGTATGTCATGTTTCTGCAGGCATCAGTGGTTGACACACCTGACAGTTGTGACTGTGCCTCGGGGTGCGGGCCTGTACATTGTATTGTCCTAAGTCGTCACAGTCAGGGGTTGATATTGGTGTGGCACATTGTCCTGCATTATTTGGGCATTTCTATGTATTCTCTGGGGTGTGAACATGGTCTGCATTGCTTGTGTTTGGTTGACAGCCAGACCTCCTTCCCACCCACCCACCCACCCAGTCAGTTATCCCACCATGGAACGTGCTTGCATTGCAGGGAGTGTAAGTTGTCTCTCAGGATGTCAGTCAGTGGTGTCCTGCTGTTTGTTGGTGCACAGTTGGCAGCAGGGCCTTGTGCTCCCCACAGCAGTAGCCAGTGTCAGCCATCTTGTGAGTCCTTCTCCACTCCCTGTGATGTGAGCATGGTTCAGGGTGGTGTTGATGGGCCAGTTGTGAGGCTGAGCAATGTCTGTGACTACGACTCCCATCATGCTATTGCCTCCACCCCCTTCCCAGCATGCCCATGCTTCCTTCCTTTTGACTCTGCTTCCTGTGGGGTGGGCTGGCTGTGCTGACAGGATGGCTGGGAGTGTTGTCCTGGCAGTTGTTTGGCTAAGAGTCCCAAGAGTGTCCCTGTGCTTCACACAACATAACCCAGGGTGGTGGTGCTTTGTGGGATCTTGTGTTAGGATGGAGGGCATTGCATTCTACCAGGTGGGTAATGTGGAGTTTGTGTTGGGGGGGTGTGAGGGGAGGTGCTGGTGACTATGGTCAGTGCTGCAAGTCCCCCTTCCCACCCAGCCAGCCAGATATCCCACCATGGAACGTGCTTGCATTGCAGGGAGTGTAAGTTGTCTCTCAGGATGTCAGTCAGTGGTGTCCTGCTGTTTGTTGGTGCACAGTTGGCAGCAGGGCATTGTGCTCCCCACAGCAGTAGCCAGTGTCAGCCATCTTGTGAGTCCTTCTCCACTCCCTGTGATGTGAGCATGGTTCAGGGTGGTGTTGATGGGCCAGTTGTGAGGCTGAGCAATGTCTGTGACTACGACTCCCATCATGCTATTGCCTCCACCCCCTTCCCAGCATGCCCATGCTTCCTTCCTTTGACTCTGCTTCCCTGTGGGGTGGGCTGGCTGTGCTGACAGGATGGCTGGGAGTGTTGTCCTGGCAGTTGTTTGGCTAAGAGTCCCAAGAGTGTCCCTGTGCTTCACACAACATAACCCAGGGTGGTGGTGCTTTGTGGGATCTTGTGTTAGGATGGAGGGCATTGCATTCTTCCAGGTGGGTAATGTGGAGTTTGTGTTGGGGGGGTGTGAGGGGAGGTGCTGGTGACTATGGTCAGTGCTGCAAGTCCCCTTCACACCCAGCCAGCCAGATATCCCACCATGGAACGTGCTTGCATTGCAGGGAGTGTAAGTTGTCTCTCAGGATGTCAGTCAGTGGTGTCCTGCTGTTTGTTGGTGCACAGTTGGCAGCAGGGCCTTGTGCTCCCCACAGCAGTAGCCAGTGTCAGCCATCTTGTGAGTCCTTCTCCACTCCCTGTGATGTGAGCATGGTTCAGGGTGGTGTTGATGGGCCAGTTGTGAGGCTGAGCAATGTCTGTGACTACGACTCCCATCATGCTATTGCCTCCACCCCCTTCCCAGCATGCCCATGCTTCCTTCCTTTTGACTCTGCTTCCCTGTGGGGTGGGCTGGCTGTGCTGACAGGATGGCTGGGAGTGTTGTCCTGGCAGTTGTTTGGCTAAGAGTCCCAAGAGTGTCCCTGTGCTTCACACAACATAACCCAGGGTGGTGGTGCTTTGTGGGATCTTGTGTTAGGATGGAGGGCATTGCATTCTACCAGGTGGGTAATGTGGAGTTTGTGTTGGGGGTGTGAGGGGAGGTGCTGGTGACTATGGTCAGTGCTGCAAGTCCCCCTTCCCACCCAGCCAGCCAGATATCCCACCATGGAACGTGCTTGCATTGCAGGGAGTGTAACTTGTCTCTCAGGATGTCAGTCAGTGGTGTCCTGCTGTTTGTTGGTGCACAGTTGGCAGCAGGGCCTTGTGCTCCCCACAGCAGTAGCCAGTGTCAGCCATCTTGTGAGTCCTTCTCCACTCCCTGTGATGTGAGCATGGTTCAGGGTGGTGTTGATGGGCCAGTTGTGAGGCTGAGCAATGTCTGTGACTACGACTCCCATCATGCTATTGCCTCCACCCCCTTCCCAGCATGCCCATGCTTCCTTCCTTTTGACTCTGCTTCCCTGTGGGGTGGGCTGGCTGTGCTGACAGGATGGCTGGGAGTGTTGTCCTGGCAGTTGTTTGGCTAAGAGTCCCAAGAGTGTCCCTGTGCTTCACACAACATAACCCAGGGTGGTGGTGCTTTGTGGGATCTTGTGTTAGGATGGAGGGCATTGCATTCTACCAGGTGGGTACTGTGGAGTTTGTGTTGGGGGGTGTGAGGGGAGGTGCTGGTGACTATGGTCAGTGCTGCAAGTCCACCTTCCCACCCAGCCAGCCAGATATCCCACCATGGAACGTGCTTGCATTGCAGGGAGTGTAAGTTGTCTCTCAGGATGTCAGTCAGTGGTGTCCTGCTGTTTGTTGGTGCACAGTTGCCAGCAGGGCCTTGTGCTCCTCACAGCAGTAGCCAGTGTCAGCCATCTTGTGAGTCCTTCTCCACTCCCTGTGATGTGCGCATGGTTCATGGTGGTGTTGATGGGACAGTTGTGGGGGGGCAATATGTGTGACTGCGACTCCCATGATGCTATTGGCTACACTGACTTGGCCAGCATACACAGAATTCCTTCCTTTGAGTGGTCTTCACTGTGTGTTGGTGTTGTTGTGGTGGCTACATGTGTGGATGTGTGTGTTAGTTCTATTTGTGCCACTGCCTAGCTGTAGTTGTGGTTGTGTTTGTACATGTGTTGGCACAGTTGGATGTGACTTTTTGGATGGCATGTGTTGTGTTTATCTGACTGACATACACATTTTGGGATGATTCTGTTCTAGTTGCTGTGTAATTGCTATGAGTGCATGGTTTGACTCTCCCTTGACAGTGATGTGTGTGTTTTGTGACAGTATATTGTGTACATTTGTTGTGTACTCACCAGGCTCTGGGATGTCCTCTAGTCCATATATGCTCACTGGCGGTAGGATGGCCCCGCACCTTCTCCTCCCAGGGCCTGAGGTATATTGGCTTGGCAGGAGGGCCACTGCCGGTGTGTTGGCTGTTGATGTAGTCTTGCTTCAGCAGTTTCCGTACTCTCCTGCGCACGTCATACCACCTGTTCTGGATGTCGGTCTTTGTGCGCCGACATGGTGATTGGGCGTTCACCCTGTTGATGATCCTCTCCCACATCTTGGTTTTCTGTGACATGGGGGTCTGTTGGACCAATGTGCCAAACAGCTGTGGCTCTACCCTGAGGATCTCGTCTACCAGGACTTCCAATTCACAATCTAGGAACTTGTGATTCTTCTTGGGGGGCATGGTGATGGGTGGTGATGGTGGGTGATGTGTGTGTTGGTGTGCAGGTGAGGGTGTGTGGGTGTGTGTTGTGCTGGGTGTATGTGAGGTAGGTATTTGTTGGTGTGCTGATGGTGTGTGGCTTGTGTGAGGGATGAGCTGTGGGTGTGTGGTTGCTTTCTCTTGGGTGCTGGCAGTGAAATGGCATTTGCAAAGGCTCATGGTAGTGATTTGTGTCCTTTATATAGGTGGAGTTGTGGGTGTGTCTTTGTTCTCTGTCCCCACCCCCCCAGTATTTATTGGCTTGGTAATTGCTTGTTTGGCCTTTTTTGGTTGATTTTTCCTTTGTGCTGTTTGTATATGTTGGAAACGTTCTTGTGACCGAGTCGGACCCTGCATTGGTCTCGTACGGTGTTTTCCGTTTCGTTCACGCTGTGTTTGTGCAGTTTTGTATGCTGCGACGCGTCGGTCGCGGTGTATTGTGTTGCTTCGGCTCGGTTTTGTATGCGTGTCGGTCGTACGGCTTGTCCTCCGTCCGACTCGGTCGTGTTTTTCGCGCCTTGCATCGTACTTTGCGGGTTGGAGTTGGCGGGTACGATTCGGTCGGATTTGTTCCGGGTGCGTGTCGGTCGGTTGGATTCGCGTGTTTTTCCGGCCGGATTGCTATTTTCCGAGCGGCTCGGTCGGTCGGCTTGGTTTCCTGACGTGTCGGTCGGATTTATCGCGCTTGCATCGTACTTGGCGTGTCGGGCGCCACTGGTACGTGTCGGTCGGTAATTTTTCCGGCTCCGAGTCGGTCGGTGCTTTTTCCGGCCCGAATCGGAATCGACCCCTAAGTGTCTGCATAATGAATGCGGTAAGGTAAAGTGAGAAACGTATGAACTTATAATATTACACTGACCCCAACAAACAAATAAATGAGAAAGTAATTTAAGTCCCAAAATAAGTACTCTTAACAACAAAACTGTAGTAGAAGTCTTGTGACATCAACAACCTGACGTACACCACAAATGAAAGCACAACCTGGGTGCATAGACTTTTTCTGGAAACACTGTATTGTTGTGTACATAGTAGGTGTGTGCATCACCGATGCACAGCTGTTATAACAAGTTAAATACCTCTTAGTCGGAGAAGGGCTGTGCAACACTCAGAAGACACAAAGACACAAGAAGCGCCCAACTTTTGATGTGCTCAGCTGACTCTGAAGAAGCGTGCATGCCACTGTTTTAGAAACTACTAGTGCGCTCATAAATATGAATGCCGCCGTACTTGAAGAAGCATGTGCATCGCTGGGAAAACTGTCCTGCAAATGAAGAATGCACACGGCAAATGACGTGCTCTGTTGAAACTGAATAAGCGTGTGCGTCGCTGTTTTAGAAACTAAGGGGCCTATTACGATGGCGGTCGGAAAACCTCCCCGACCGCCATGGTAGCGGGAAAAGACCGCCCGCATGGACCGCGACATCACCGCCGGTCAAATTACGATGACCCGCGGTCAAAATCCGACCGCGGCGGTCGGATCGCGGGCCTTAACATTGCGGCGGTTGCTTCTGCCCGCAGCACCGCCGTGATGTCCAAAGGAGCATGTCCTGCATTTCCCTGCACTGCGTGGCAGGCACTGCACAGTGCCTGCCACATGGTACAGGGAAATGTAGGGGGGACTATGGGTACCCCCCCAGTGCACCCACACCCCCCCAAAACATTGGGGGCCCGCAACGGGCCCCCGGAAGACAATCTCCGCATGCCTTTCCATGGCGGTTTGAATGCTGAGGAAAGGCTGGCTACCGCCGGCATCATAATCCTGCCGGCGGAGCCTGCTCTGCACCGCCACAATTATCCCGGTCCTGCTTCGTCCGCCAGGCAGGAGTGCGGATGGCAACCGGCGGAAAAGTGGCGGTCGGAATTTCCCACGGCCGCGGTCACCACCGCCATCCTGATTTGACCAGCAGTTTTCTTGGCTGCGATCGCGGGCGGAGGTCCACCGCCGGTCCGGCGGGCGCCACCGCCGGCCCGGCGGTGGACATCCGACCGCCATCGTAATAGACCCCTAAGCGTGCTCCATACCTGAAGAAGTGTGTGTGTTGGACTTGGCCCTTTTTGCAGGGTTCTCCCCAAACTTTTTGCTTCTTCCTCCTATTTTTTCCTGACCTGTTGTTGGTTTTAGGACTCTGGGCACTTTACCACTGCTGATCAATGCTAAAGTGCATATGCTCTCTGTGTAAATTGTGAACATGATTAGTTATCCATGATTGGCATATTTGATTTACTGGTAAGTCCCTAGTAAACCGCACTGAGTGTGCCAGGGCCTGTAAATCAAATGCTACTAGTGGGCCTGCAGCACTGATTGTGCCACCAACACGAGTAGCCCTGAAAAAGTACCTCAGACCTGCCACTGCAGTGTCTGTGCGCAGTTTGTTAACTGCCATGTCGACTTGGCAAGTGCACCCACTTGCCAGGCCCTAACCTTCCCTTTTATTACATGTAAGGCACCCCTATAGTAGGCCCAAGTTACCCCCCCTGGGCAGGGTGCAGTGTATGTGAAAGGTAGGACATATACGGGTGTGTGTGACATGTCCTAATAGTGAAATACTGCCAATTTCGTTTTTCACTATTGAAAGGCTATCTTGCCCTATAGGATTGAATGGGAGTTTATTTATAACATCTTATAAATATAACTTCTCATAGGGACAAGCTAGAGAAATAAAATTTAGGCTCTCTGAACTCAGAATTTAATAACACATCTTTTAGTAAAGACGGTTTTTAAATTGTGTGTTTGAAAATGACACTCGCAAAGTGCCCCCCAGAACTGGTTTGGACTGGGCTCAGAGCCCTGGGCCAGGAGAGAACAAAGAGATTTACGATTTAAATAGAGGGGCCCAGACCCTGGACTATTAGATCATCCCTGGAATTCAAGAGGACCCTTTGCCAAGGAGAAGAGCTGGAGAGACTGAGGAGAAGTACTGCCCCTTTGCTGTGTGGGGTTGGTCTGCAGTTGCTGTTTCTGCCAAGGAAAGGAGAAGGACTTTGCTGTGTGCTGTGTCCCCTGCTTGAAGGAGATCTCCAAGGGCCTGTGTGTGCTGGCCTCCTGTTCTGAAGTCTCAGGGACACAAATACTTCACCCCCAGCTCCCCTGAACTCTGTTGCTGTGAGTTCTGACCTGCCAAGAGGTGCCTGTGCTCGTTTTGGACCTCTGGAGGTTGTTGCTGCTGTTTGGGAGCTGGAAAAGAGAAAGAACTTGAAGAACTACAAAAACGACGCATCGCTCTTCTTGCGGCTGTTTTCCCGACGCATCTCCACGGCGCAAGAAGAATTTCCACGCATCGCAGTGCCGCTGTGAAAACTGTCGTAGCGCCTGTCGCTGCTGCAAGAATCGACGCATCGAGGGATCGCGGCTGAAGAAAACTGACACAGCGCCGCTCGCCGCCGCCGCATCAATTACCGACGCATCCTGGATTTCCACGCATCGCACCTGTACGGCAAGTTTTCCCGACGCATCACCTGCGGACCGGAACCGTCACAAAGAATCGACGCATCACTTCCCCCTACAGACCGGTTTTGACGCATCACTTCTGCGTGCATGCAACAGAACTGTTGCATCGCCTCCACAAGGTCTCCGGAACAGACGCATCTCTTTGTTTTCGACGCTTGTTCACTCTGCGGCTATTTGGCCTTGTGAATTTTGATGCAACTACAGGTACTTTGTGTAAAAGTCATGCATCCATAGTTTTCTATGGTACAAGTTCTTGAAACCTTTTGAAAGTCATATTTTTAACTGTGTATGTTTGCTTTTTGTCGTTTTGGTCTTGTTAAGTTTAGATAAAGATATTTTATTTTTCTAAACTGGTGTGGTGTCCATCTGTGGTGTTTTCACTATGTTACTGTGAGTGTTGGTATGAATACTTTACACTTTGCCTTTGGGATAAGCCTGTCTGCTCGTGCCAAGCTACCAAGGGGGTGAGCAGGGGTTATCTAAAGTGTGTATCCCCCTTACCCTGACTAGAAGCAAGGGTCCCTATTTGGACAAAGGTACCTACCTCTGCCAACTAGAGACCCCCATTTCTAACAGTGCGCATCGCTGTACCACTGGGAAACTGAAGAAGCTTTCCCAAAACAAATTGGCGAAGACGTCAATGACGTGAACGCATCATGCGGTCATCATGCGCACATGATGGGGCGTATTTCGCTGAACATCTCCTGCTCCTCACCTCCTCACCTCCTGCTCGCGCCGGGGTTTTCGACCCCCCACCAAAAAAACTGCTGTGAAATGCATAGACACTTCAAACCTGCACACAAAGTGTTTGAAGAATGTGCTACAGTGCCTGTCGTCCTTGCCCTGAGCACTTCTGGAGACGCCGATACTACGGACCGTAGCACAGCATGCTGCTGTATTCAAAGCTCAGCTCCTGAAGCCAGAGAAAGAGAAAAATGCACAGCAGCCAAAAGACAATTCACGCTAGCAAGAGTCATTTTAACTGAGGCCTACATTAACTGTGGTCAACTTTTACCTCAACATCACACTGTATAGATATATGTTAGTGTAGTACATATTAGAACAACCTTATATTAAGCAAAAATAGTGACAGAGCGTCACCACTGCACTAATACACTGATCACTGCACACATGGTAGCTACTCATTCAGCTATTCCTCTAACGGGTACAACGCTGTTCTTCTTTATAAACCTGAATTTCCTCCCCTCTGAGTTTAAACGGTCGCCTCCTGTGCAAGTATTTGTACGTTTTTGCAAGTCTCTCCCTGCCTGTTAATTATCCTCTTTTAATATTTATATACATCATGTCCCCTCTCAGCCGCCTCTTTGAAGTCTAAATATCCGGGACTCTTTGAGTCTTTCTTCAGATGTTAAGCCGCCCAGCCTTTTAATTAGGCTTGTCGCCCTTGCCTGTTCTTTCTCCGATTTGTCAATGTATGTAAAACTGCATCATTAATCCGCAGATTTGTAATCTGCTGTGTTTTTAGAAACACTGATGAATCAGATTAATTAGACATAAATGTGAAGTCATGATGCACACGTTCTTTGGGTCCTTGCGCGATTTGGATCTAGATGTGGTGATGGAGGCCTGGGTGGCAAGGGCTCTCTGGTGAAAGAGGGCAGCAGCAGGGAGAGGGCAGCAACAAGGACAGAGCACTACCAGGGACAGAGCACTACCAAGGACAGAGAGCAGCACCAGGGACAGAGAGCAGCACCAGGGACAGAGCACTACCAAGGACAGAGCACTACCAAGGACAGAGAGCAGCACCAGGCAGGGGTCAGCACCAGGGGCTCAAGGCACTACCAGGGACAGCAGCACCAGAGACACACAGCAGCACCAGAGACACGCAGAAGCACCAAGGACACACAGCAGCACCAGAGACACACAGAAGTACCAAGGACACACAGCAGCACCAGAGACACACAGAAGTACCAAGGACACACAGCAGCACCAGGGACGCACAGCAGCACCAGAGACACAAAGAAGCACCAGGGACACAGAGCAGCACCAGAGACACACAGCAGCACCAGAGACACACAGCAGCATCAGCGACACACAGCAGCACCAGAGTCACGCAGAAGCACCAAGGACACACAGCAGCACCACGGACGCACAGCAGCACCAGAGACGCACAGAAGCACCAGGGACACATAGAAGCACCAAGGACACACAGCAGCACCAGAGACACACAGCAGCACCAGAGACACACAGAAGTACCAAGGACACACAGCAGCACCAGAGACACACAGCAGCACCGGAGACACACAGCAGCACCAGGGACACACAGCAGCACCAGGGAGGCACAGCAGCTCCGGAGACACACAGAAGCTCCAGGGACACACAGATGCACCAAGGACACACAGCAGCACCAGAGACACACAGAAGCACCATGGACACATAGAAGAACCAAGGACACACAGCAGCACCAGAGACACACAGAAGTACCAAGGACACACAGCAGCACCTGGGACGCACAGCAGCACCAGGGACACATAGAAGCACCAGGGACACACAGCAGCACCAGAGACACACAGAAGTACCAAGGACACACAGCAGCACCAGAGACACAAAGCAGCACCAGAGACACACAGTAGCACCAGAGACACACAGCAGCATCAGCGACACACAGCAGCACCAGAGTCACGCAGAAGCACCAAGGACACACAGCAGCACCAGGGACGCACAGCAGCACCAGAGACGCACAGAAGCACCAGGGACATATAGAAGCACCAAGGACACACAGCAGCACCAGAGACACACAGCAGCACCAGAGACACACAGAAGTACCAAGGACACACAGCAGCACCAGAGACACACAGAAGTACCAAGGACACACAGCAGCACCAGGGACGCACAGCAGCACCAGAGACACACAGAAGCACCAGGGACACATAGAAGCACCAGGGACACACAGCAGCACCAGAGACACACAGAAGTACCAAGGACACACAGCAGCACCAGAGACACAGAGCAGCACCAGAGACACACAGCAGCACCAGAGACACACAGCAGCATCAGCGACACACAGCAGCACCAGAGTCACGCAGAAGCACCACGGACACACAGTAGCACCAGGGATGCACAGTAGCACCAGGGACGCACAGCAGCACCAGAGACGCACAGAAGCACCAGGGACACATAGAAGCGCCAAGGACAGACAGCAGCACCAGAGACACACAGCAGCACCAGAGACACACAGAAGTACCAAGGACACACAGCAGCACCTGAGACACACAGCAGCACCGGAGACACACAGAAGCACCAGGGACACACAGCAGCACCAGGGAGGCACAGCAGCACCGGAGACACACAGAAGCACCAGGGACACACAGAAGCACCAAGGACACACAGCAGCACCAGAGACACACAGAAGCACCAGGGACACATAGAAGCACCAAGGACACACAGCAGCACCAGAGACACACAGAAGTACCAAGGACACACAGCAGCACCTGGGATGCACAGCAGCACCAGAGACACACAGAAGCACCAGGGACACATAGAAGCACCAGGGACACACAGCAGCACCAGAGACACACAGAAGTACCAAGGACACACAGCAGCACCAGAGACACAGAGCAGCACCAGAGACACACAGCAGCACCAGAGACACACAGCAGCATCAGCGACACACAGCAACACCAGAGTCACGCAGAAGCACCAAGGACACACAGCAGCACCAGGGACGCACAGCAGCACCAGAGACGCACAGAAGCACCAGGGACACATAGAAGCACCAAGGACACACAGCAGCACCAGAGACACACAGCAGCACCAGAGACACACAGAAGTACCAAGGACACACAGCAGCACCAGAGACACACAGCAGCACCAGAGACACACAGAAGCACCAGGGACACACACCAGCACCAGGGAGGCACAGCAGCACCGGAGACACACAGAAGCACCAGGGACACACAGAAGCACCCAAGGACACACAGCAGCACCAGAGACACACAGAAGCACCAGGGACACATAGAAGCACCAAGGACACACAGCAGCACCAGAGACACACAGAAGTACCAAGGACACACAGCAGCACCTGGGATGCACAGCAGCACCAGAGACACACAGAAGCACCAGGGACACATAGAAGCACCAGGGACACACAGCAGCACCAGAGACACACAGAAGTACCAAGGACACACAGCAGCACCAGAGACACAGAGCAGCACCAGAGACACACAGCAGCACCAGAGACACACAGCAGCATCAGCGACACACAGCAGCACCAGAGTCACGCAGAAGCACCAAGGACACACAGCAGCACCAGGGACGCACAGCAGCACCAGAGACGCACAGAAGCACCAGGGACACATAGAAGCACCAAGGACACACAGCAGCACCAGAGACACACAGCAGCACCAGAGACACACAGAAGTACCAAGGACACACAGCAGCACCAGAGACACACAGCAGCACCAGAGACACACAGAAGCACCAGGGACACACACCAGCACCAGGGAGGCACAGCAGCACCGGAGACACACAGAAGCACCAGGGACACACAGAAGCACCAAGGACACACAGCAGCATCAGCGACACACAGCAGCACCAGAGTCAGGCAGAAGCACCAAGGACACGCAGCAGCGCCAGAGATACACAGCAGCACCAGAGACGCACAGCAGCGCCAGAGATACACAGCAGCACCAGAGATGCACAGCAGCACCAGGAACACCCAACGGTACCAGAGACACACAGCAGCACCAAGGACACACAGCAGCACCAGAGACAAAGAGCAGCACCAGGCAGAGGTCAGCACCAGGCACAGAGAGCAGCAACGCCGGTCCCGAGAGCAGTATCAAGGACTGAGAGCAGCACCAGGGACCGAGGGCAGTGCCAGGGTAGACAATAGACACAGAAATCTAGAGCAGCACCAGCGACAAAAGAGCAGCACCAGGAACTGTGAGCAGCAAGAATGACAGAGGGCAGTATCAGAGACTGAGAGCAGCACCAGGGACAGAGAGCAGCACCAGGGACAGAGAGCAGCAACAGGAACTGTGAGCAGCAACAATGACAGAGGGCAGTATCAGAGACTGAGAGCAGCACCAGCAACTGTGAGCAGCAACAATGACAGAGGGCAGTATCAGAGGCTGAGAGCAGCACCAGGGACAGAGAGCAGCACCAGGGACAGAGAGCAGCACCAGGAACTGTGAGCAGCAACAATGACAGAGGGCAGTATCAGAGGCTGAGAGCAGCACCAGGGACAGAGAGCAGCACCAGGGACAGAGAGCAGCAACAATGACAGAGGGCAGTATCAGAGACTGAGAGCAGCACCAGGGACAGAGAGCAGCACCAGCCACTGTGAGCAGCAACAATGACAGAGGGCAGTACCAGAGGCTGAGAGCAGCACCAGGGACAGAGAGCAGCACCAGGGACAGAGAGCAGCACCAGGAACTGTGAGCAGCAACAATGACAGAGGGCAGTATCAGAGACTGAGAGCAGCACCAGGGGCAGAGAGCAGCACCAGCAACTGTAAGCAGCAACAATGACAGAGGGCAGTATCAGAGGCTGAGAGCAGCACCAGGGACAGAGAGCAGCACCAGGGACAGAGAGCAGCACCAGGGACAGAGAGCAGCACCAGGAACTGTGAGCCGCAACAATGACAGAGGGCAGTACCAGAGGCTGAGAGCAGCACCAGGGACAGAGAGCAGCATCAGGGACAGAGAGCAGCACCAGGAACTGTGAGCAGCAACAATGACAGAGGGCAGTATCAGAGGCTGAGAGCAGCACCAGGGACAGAGAGCAGCACCAGCCACTGTGAGCAGCAACAATGACAGAGGGCAGTAGCAGAGGCTGAGAGCAGCACCAGGGACAGAGAGCAGCACCAGGGACAGAGAGCAGCACCAGGAACTGTGAGCAGCAACAATGACAGAGGGCAGTATCAGAGGCTGAGAGCAGCACCAGGGGCAGAGAGCAGCACCAGCAACTGTGAGCAGCAACAATGACAGAGGGCAGTATCAGAGGCTGAGAGCAGCAACAGGGACAGAGAGCAGCACCAGGGACAGAGAGCAGCACCAGGAACTGTGAGCCGCAACAATGACAGAGGGCAGTATCAGAGGCTGAGAGCAGCACCAGGGACAGAGAGCAGCACCAGGAACTGTGAGCAGCAACAATGACAGAGGGCAGTATCAGAGGCTGAGAGCAGCACCAGGGGCAGAGAGCAGCACCAGCAACTGTGAGCAGCAACAATGACAGAGGGCAGTATCAGAGGCTGAGAGCAGCACCAGGGACAGAGAGCAGCATCAGGGACAGAGAGCAGCACCAGGAACTGTGAGCAGCAACAATGACAGAGGGCAGTATCAGAGGCTGAGAGCAGCACCAGGGACAGAGAGCAGCACCAGCCACTGTGAGCAGCAACAATGACAGAGGGCAGTAGCAGAGGCTGAGAGCAGCACCAGGGACAGAGAGCAGCACCAGGGACAGAGAGCAGCACCAGGAACTGTGAGCAGCAACAATGACAGAGGGCAGTATCAGAGGCTGAGAGCAGCACCAGGGGCAGAGAGCAGCACCAGCAACTGTGAGCAGCAACAATGACAGAGGGCAGTATCAGAGGCTGAGAGCAGCAACAGGGACAGAGAGCAGCACCAGGGACAGAGAGCAGCACCAGGAACTGTGAGCCACAACAATGACAGAGGGCAGTATCAGAGGCTGAGAGCAGCACCAGGGACAGAGAGCAGCACCAGGAACTGTGAGCAGCAACAATGACAGAGGGCAGTATCAGAGGCTGAGAGCAGCACCAGGGGCAGAGAGCAGCACCAGCAACTGTGAGCAGCAACAATGACAGAGGGCAGTATCAGAGGCTGAGAGCAGCAACAGGGACAGAGAGCAGCACCAGGGACAGAGAGCAGCACCAGGAACTGTGAGCAGCAACAATGACAGAGGGCAGTATCAGAGGCTGAGAGCAGCACCAGGGACAGAGAGCAGCACCAGGGACAGAGAGCAGCAACAATGACAGAGGGCAGTATCAGAGACTGAGAGCAGCACCAGGGACAGAGAGCAGCACCAGCCACTGTGAGCAGCAACAATGACAGAGGGCAGTACCAGAGGCTGAGAGCAGCACCAGGGACAGAGAGCAGCACCAGGGACAGAGAGCAGCACCAGGAACTGTGAGCAGCAACAATGACAGAGGGCAGTATCAGAGACTGAGAGCAGCACCAGGGGCAGAGAGCAGCACCAGCAACTGTAAGCAGCAACAATGACAGAGGGCAGTATCAGAGGCTGAGAGCAGCAACAGGGACAGAGAGCAGCACCAGGGACAGAGAGCAGCACCAGGAACTGTGAGCCGCAACAATGACAGAGGGCAGTATCAGAGGCTGAGAGCAGCACCAGGGACAGAGAGCAGCACCAGCAACTGTGAGCAGCAACAATGACAGAGGGCAGTATCAGAGACTGAGAGCAGCACCAGGGACAGAGAGCAGCACCAGCCACTGTGAGCAGCAACAATGACAGAGGGCAGTACCAGAGGCTGTGAGCAGCACCAGGGACAGAGAGCAGCACCAGGGACAGAGAGCAGCACCAGGAACTGTGAGCAGCAACAATGACAGAGGCAGTATCAGAGACTGAGAGCAGCACCAGGGGCAGAGAGCAGCACCAGCAACTGTAAGCAGCAACAATGACAGAGGGCAGTATCAGAGGCTGAGAGCAGCACCAGGGACAGAGAGCAGCACCAGGGACAGAGAGCAGCACCAGGGACAGAGAGCAGCACCAGGAACTGTGAGCCGCAACAATGACAGAGGGCAGTATCAGAGGCTGAGAGCAGCACCAGGGACAGAGAGCAGGAACAAAGAGCAGCACCAGGCAGAGGTCGGCACCGGGGCAGACAGCACTTCCAGGGACAAAGAGCAGCACTAGTGACCGAGAGCAGCACTAGTGACCGAGAGCAGCATTAGGGACAGAGAAGCATGAGGGGCTGAGAGCAGCACCAGAGACAGAAAACAGCACCGGAAACTGAAATCAGCATCAGGGACAGAGGTCGGGCAGTGGCTGAGCACAGAAAAGATATAAAGGTGAAGAAGTCCGCGCCTAGTACAGATAGCAGCACCGAGAGCAGTAGTCTGCACACGGAAAGAGGGCAGCAGCAGGAACAGAGGGCAGAGATCAGCACCATGGACAGGTAGCAGGGATGGAGAAAAGAGACGGTGTAGACACCCCAGAGAGGGGGCACGAGGCAAGAGCCAGTATCAGAAAGGAGCCGGCACCCCAGCCCCAAGGACAGAGGCCGGCGCCATGGACACAGCTGGCGCAGGGGTGATCTAATGGCCAGATGTGACTGAGGAGCGCGGTGCCAACTTTGAGTCCCGGCGTCGGCGCTTCATCTTGCGATTCTGAGCTAATCACTTAATCACCTCGTGCCTTGTCTAATTTAATGCGACGATCATTTGAAGCTCTAATGCCTTCGGGTCACGTTCACGCTACATAAAAAAAACTACAAAATAAACGCAGCTCCTGGCACAGAGAACATAGAGAGAAACAAAGCTAAGTGACAGGAAAGGGGTCAGCACCATGGACAGCGCACAACAACTACGGATCGCCGCTGTGGCTCGGGTCTCATTCCATAATGCGACAGTGACGGCTCTATAACTGCGCCCCCCTGAGGACACTCCTACAGCGTGCACTGAGCCAGGGCCATCTCTGCCGCTCACATCCGGTGCACCCTGCCCACCCCAGCGCTCCTTGAAATCCAGTGCCCTCCGATAGCAGCCGCGGGTGTTTGCAGGCGGCTTGTCTGACTGCACATGATAAACTCATGTTTATTGCACGCGGAGTTATCAGCCGCGCTGGCCGGCCCTGACCCGCTGACACCCTGCCAGGGATTCCGCGTCCTCGCAGGGCCCCGGATCAGGACTTTCCCTGCCAACGAACACAAACTTATAAATATTGAAAGGTTTTTTTCCAGAGGCAGCCGTTGGGCTGATCCTTTAATTCAATTGTCTCCTTGCATTAGCAGCTCTCCCCGGCTCAGCGCTGGCAGCTCTCCTGTATTTAGACTTTTCTCCTGACTTCATTAGGGTTTTTATGGATTTGTCTTTATGCGGAGCCGGAGCATTTCTCATTTTTCTCCTTGGAATCGAAGAGATTTAACGCAAAAGAGGCGGATTAGGAGTGAGTGTGACTCGCACAGGCGCGGAGGAGTAGAGGGAGGGGGGGCGGGGGGCCTTCGCCCTTTTGTTTTTGTGTGAGGGCCAGTTTTGGGACATTTCGGCCTTTGGGGTGCCCGGGTCAAAAGTGTCGTGACCTGGGCATGAGGGCACTAGGACCCTGTACCCGACGGGTGGGAAAGGTGTGAGAACCGGACACCACTTCCGGTCAGGGGGTAGGGAGGAACGCAGACCAAGAGGGGACAGGGAAGCAAGGGGACGTGCGATCACGGCGGCAGCAGCGCGCGACAGAATAAAGAATACCAATCCTCTCACCTGACTCCTGTGAATATCTGGGATCGGGCACACGACAACTGGCGACGAGAATGGGATAAAGAAGACGACGCGTGTGTCCAGGCCCCTCGGGAGTGAGAACCGGAGCCAGGAGCCCACCCTGGTCCGAGTGAGGGAGAAGAAGAAACAGCGCGGGAGCCCACCCCGGCCGAAGAAGAAACGGCGCGGGAGCCCACCCCGGCCGCACCAGAAAGGTGGTAAGAGGCCCCCGACCTGCCCGATACCGATCAGGAAACTGCCCGCAACATAGAGTCCACGCGCGAGCAAATCAAACGAAGTCTCGCGCGAGGACAGCAGCCATTACAAGGACAGGCACAAAAGGCCAATCAGCATCGCGGAAGGCCCGGTGGCCATTTTGAAGTCAGGCGGAGGCAAGAAAGACCCGCGATCTTGCGAGATTTGGGCGGCCATTTTAAAATCAGGCAAAATAAGCCAATAAGAAGGGCGAGAGGCCCGGCGGCCATTTTAAAGTCAGGAAATAAAAGAGAATAATATCAAAAAGTTGCAAAAAGCTGCGCAAACGACAAAATTAAAAGTAATAACAAAGGAAAAGGTATAAATAGGGTATAAGAGAAGACAAAACAAACAAAGCTGCGAAAAACTGCGCAAAAGAAGAAAGTAAAAGAAATATCAAACAAAAAGCACAAATAAGAGATAAGAGAAGACGAAACTAAACAAAGGGACAAATAGACTAGGAACAGAAACTAGCACAGTGGTACCAAGGAAAAGAAGGACGTCCTAGCGCCAGGGCTGCACGCCAACAATGGCTGATCAAGCAAATGGCAAAACAAGCACGCAAGCAATATTCCGCAGACCCCTTCCATTCGACTTATCTGAACCACAGATAGGTATCAGATGGGAACGATGGATTTGCAAGTTCGAGAGGTACACGCGTGCCACAGATGTGGCGGAGGCCAAGCAGATAGATCTATTTTTAAACCTCGTAGGGGACGAAGTAGAAGACCTGCTTGTGACATTCCCTGAAGACCAAATGGCAACATACAAGGGACTAATCAAGTGCCTCTCCAACAAATTTGACCCACAAAGAAACATTGATTTTGAGAGATACACATTCAACATCGCATACCAGCAAGCAGAGGAGTCCCTTGACGACTTTGCAACACGACTGCGCAAATTGGTCACGCACTGCGAGTTCGAGAAGTTCGACAACGAACAGGCAATTCGACTGCGCATCATTGAAGGGTGTCGATCTGTGGAATTCCGCACACGAATTCTGAAAGAACCGACCTCGCTAGAGAAAATTCTGACCATGGCCAGGGCAGAAGCGAGAGCGACCACACACGCAAAACAGATGGAACTGGGAAAAGACAGGCGCATAGAACAAGCAAACCGCATGGTCGGAAGCAATCGAATGAACACCCGGAAGAAAGACAGCAATGAACAACTGCCCAGAAAACAACATGAGAGAACATGCTACAGATGCGGGCTCGAGTTTCCACACGTCGGTGCCTGCCCGGCAATGGGTCAGACATGCAGGAAATGCAACAGAAACAACCATTTCGCAAGCGCCTGCATGGGCACACAATTCAAGAGTGAGAGAGGACGACTTGGAAGACCACGGATGACAACAAACAGATATGCCAGGCACATGGAAACGGCAAATCGCAGCTCTTCAACTGAGTCGGACGGAGAAGCAGTGCAAGAGAACGTGGGATGACTATACCTGATGTCCGACGTCGCTCCGGAAGAAGGAGCAGAAGGGCGAGAGAGCATTCATTTAATAGAGAAACATCAAGTACAAAAAACGGCAACCGTAGACATAGATGTAGGAAAACACAACACACGATTCGTGCTAGATAGCGGCGCCACATGCAACATAATGTGTGTATCAGAATATGAAAAGATGAAAACAAAACCAGCGCTAGTGCCCTCCACTGTTGACGTATTCACCTGGGGGTCGAAGAAACCAGTGCTCAACATGGGGAAGTTTACAGAGACACTGATATACAAAGACCGATCAAGCAAGGAAGACATACATGTACTGAAGTGTGACATTCCAGCACCATGTTTACTGAGCAACGTCACGGCGCAAGTGATGGGTCTCCTCGCAATGACATACCACATGTCAGAGAAAAAGAACATCCTGCGAGACTATCAAGGAATATTACAAGGACTAGGAAAACTAAAAGGACGGCAAATAACACTGCACATCAATGAAGCAGTAAAACCCGTAGCTCAACATCACCGACGAGTGCCGATACACCTATAGCCACAGGTAGAGGAGGAAATACAAAGCCTGTTGAACCAAGACATCATAGAGCCTGCAGACGGGCCGACCCCATGGGTGTCACCAATAGTGGCAGTCCCAAAGAAGAACACATCCAAGATTCGCATATGTGTCGACATGAGGATACCAAACACAGCAATTGAAAGGGAAAGACACCCAGGGCCGCACCTAAATGACATGATCAGCTGCCTCACGGGCGCCTGCCGATTTTCAAAGCTGGACCTGTGCAAAGGGTATCATCAGCTGGAGCTTGACCCACAATCAAGGTACATCACCACATTCTCCACACACATGGGTCTATTTCGCTACAAGCGACTGAGCTTTGGCATCTCGTCGGCCGCAGAGATATTTCAAGAAACAATACGGCAGGTCATATGGCCAATAAAGAACAGCCTCAATTACAGTGATGACATTCTGGTGTTTGGTCGATCAGATGAAGAGCATGACAGAGCGTTGCGGGACGTATGTTCGCATCTGGAACAAGCAGGCCTAACGCTAAATGAAGACAAGTGCGAAATAGGGAGAAATGAACTGGTATTTTTTGGGCACATCTTCTCTAAAAAAGGGATGCAACCAGACCACAGCAAAGTGGAGACGCTGGAAAAGCGAGTCCTCCGGCCGACGTTGCAGAAGTGAGGTCATTCCTTGGGCTTGCCAGCTACTGCGCGAGATACATAAAAGACTTTGCCACAGTGAGCACACCACTTAGGGAATTAACAAAGCAAGGCCAGACATTCATGTGGACAGAAGAATGCAACAAGGCGTTTGAGGCCATCAGACATGCGGTGACAGCGGTGGACCATCTTGCCTACTTCGATCCACTGCTGTGCACGGAACTGACGGTGGACGCCAGCCCGGTAGGACTAGGAGCGATCTTAGCACAACGCATGCCAGGCAAAGATTCTCCAAGAAAGATCGTGGCATACGCCAGCAAACGTCTGTCCGACATTGAGAGGGCATACTCGCAGCCAGAAAAAGAAAGCCTCGCAGTAGTATGGGCGTGTGAGCACTACCACATGTTCATCTACGGGAAACCATTCACTATCATTACAGACCATCAGGCCCTAGTGACAATATATGGAAATCCGAATGCGAAAATACCACCTCGCATCGAGCGCTGGGACATAAGACTGATGGACTATAACTTCAAGATCGTGCACAAACCAGGGAAAGAACACAACCCGGCAGACTACATGTCGCGCATCCTCTACCACAGAGAACTCCAGGACACATCAATAGCGGAGGAATATCTGAACTTTGTACTGAAACAAAACACTCCGGCATCGATAACTATGGCAGAACTGGAGCAAGAAACAGAGAGGGACGCCACGATGCAGGCGGTAAAAATGGTGACAAGACAGCAAAGATGGAGACATGTCAACAACAACAGCATCATGGAAAAAGGAGTGAACATGGAGGAAATGCTGGCGTTCAAGAAGGTTCATGAAGAACTATCAGAGACCGTGGGCGGAATAATCATGAGAGGAACAAGAATAGTGATGCCGAGGGTCTTGCGCAGACAGACTGTAAACTTGGCACATGAATCACACAGAGGCATGGTTGCGACAAAGAAACTGCTACGGGAGAAAGTGTGGTTCCCTGGTTTGGACAATATGGTGGAGACCACCGTCACAAATTGCCACATCTGCCAAACGACAGGGCAGCCAGCAAAACCAGAACCACTACAAATGTCAGAGCTCCCGCGGGCAGTGTGGACAGAACTGGCAGCAGATTTCTACGGACCTCTAGAAACGGGCAACTACTTGCTCGTAATCATTGATGAATACTCAAGATTTCCCATCGTGCGACAAGTCTCGTCAACATCAGCAAGTGCAACGCTGCCAATACTGGATGGCATACTCGCAGCCTGGGGTTCCCCACAAACACTAAAGACCGATAATGGCCCGCCGTTCTCAGGAGAAGAATTTCGAAAGTTCATGGACTATCTAGGTATTCATCACATGAAAATAACACCTCTGTGGCCACAAGCAAATGGCATGGTGGAACGATTCATGGGAAACATAAAAAAGGCAGTCCAAAGAGCAAAGCTGGCACAGATATCAATAGGCCAGGCCCTTTGTCAAGTACTAAGAGACTATCGAAACACCCCTCACAGCTCCACAGGACGGTGCCCTGCTGAGCTGGTGCTAGGCAGAACAAGCAGGACAAGGCTACCACAGCTGGAAGCAACAGCAACACCAGAACACAGCAGCATTGCTGTCAGAGACCAAGAGGCCAAGGACAAAATGAAGGCGTATGCCGACGCCAGAAGACATGCCACTCCAGCGCACCTCAAGCAAGGGGACGTCGTGGTGGTACGCCAGTGGCAGATGAGAAAATCGGACAGCCCATTCTCAAAGGAACCTTTAACAGTGACACAGGTGAAAGGGCCCATGATAACAGCAACAGCAGGCCCGTATCAGATAACACGAAACAGCTCTCACTTCAAGGAGCTAAAGGACATGGAGGAAGATGGAAGAAACACAGCAGCAGGAGACAAAGGCACAAATGAGAGACCGGATGAGTGTAGGAGAGTAGGATCTGCTTCACAGGGGTACCCCCACTTTTTGCTGATACTTCACTGGTTTTCGACATTAGTCTGGCTGGGGCCCTGCTATTCAGAACCCCAGCCTAGCTGTTTCCTCTTTAAAAGGGTCTCCATGTGCCTTAGGCACATCTCTGATTGGGATCTGGAGTGCCCTTGTAAGTCCCTAGTATATGGTATACTATGTACCAAGGGCATAGGTACCTCAGAGGCCTGCCAGGGGCTGCAGCATATATTATGCCACCCCTGGTAGGCCATCCAAACTGACACCACAGGTCTGCTACTGCAGCCTGGGTAAGGTGGTGCAGGCACCCCTTGCTGTGGTATAGGTTACCTATATCACTAAATGCATACACACATATAAACCTATAAGTCACTCCTAAGGCAGGCCTTATCAATCCTAAAGGCAGAGTGCATGGTTTCTATGTGAGAGGGTGCCCCTGCATGAGCAGGGCCCCTCTGCAGCGTTCGGAGACCATCTCTGATGCTGTTTGTAGTGCAGCCTGACCATATACTCTTAAACGCATTATATCCTCGCGGTAAAATGCTAACTATGGAATGGCTGCACCGAAACATGTCGTGTTTGGTGTCAAACATCTTGGAATACTACCCCCCCGCCAATTCTGGCGGCGGGGGTAGCATTCCACCCTTCTAGAGGGAAAGGCATGTTAACTCTGACGAGTCCGGTAACTTCTTTCCAGAGCCCTGGCATCACAAAATGGATGCTGCTGCCACAGACACGAGTCTGGCCTCCTGCTGCTGGACGAAACTCCGGCAGGGGAGGCCTGGACAATAGGTTTCCTGTCCCAGGGAGGTGTGACCACCTCCCCAGACAGGACAATGTGTATTGGGGCTGGGCGGGAGCACTTTCGGGTGCTTTGAAGTCCTGCACTGGGGGCACATTTGGTGTCCCTGTGCATACCCCAGTTCAAACCGGATCAGGGGCTTGCAGCCCCTGCTTTGGCGCGAACTGGACAAAGGGAAAGGGGTGTAGCCACCCCTCTGCCCTGACCCACCCATAGGTGGGGCCACAGAGTAGTCCATCCCCTATTTTTGGAATAAAGGTAGGAACCCAGTCCTTAGGACTTTAGATTATACCTGGACGAAACTCTGAAACAGAATCCTGGACCTTCGACGCTCTACTCACGATTAGAGGACTGAAGAATCTCCCTTGGGGTCAAGGAGTGACTCCCCTGCTTGGCAGGCACCAAAGAAGCATCTGTCCGGTTCGCATCACTGAAGCTCCCGTCGGACGCCGAAGTCATCGCATCACCAGAGGTGGATTCTCAGACTTCCCCGAGGCTACCCTGAGTCCCCAGCAAAGCTGAGGCCCGTGGCTATCGTGGGTAACGTGAGACCGTGACCCCTGGACACCGAGCACATTTGCAAGTGCACCATCTTCTGGGTCTCCCAAGAAGTCGTGCTTTGGGCTCCGAGTAGCCCTAGCCTCCAGCACCACCTGCACCGAAGATCACTGGCCCCCACTCCACGAGTGTCCTGTAAGCCAGCTCCACGTGCGGCGTCACGAGGCTCCTTCGCGGTCGCTAGCCCGTTGGCTAGTAGCCCTTACCGAAGGCCAATCTTTTCTTTACTTGGCAGTCTGGTTGCTCCAGGCCTGCCCTCACTTACCCTTGCTGGGTGAGTTCCCCAGACCTTGCTGGTCTGCACCATCGACGATCTTCAGCTACATCGAGACTTGCCGTTGCCAAGGGTTGTTGGGTCCAATCTGGTCGCCGATACCGCAGCACTCGACAGACATCGTGTACCAGCCCGAATCCTGCTCCTGGTCGCCGACAATGCCTCCTGGACCTCGTGGCTGCAGAAACGAGACGACCGTCAACGCACCTGAAGCACTCGACATCGGTGGGCATCTGTCCATCGCCTCCCTGGTCACTGGCTAGTGACCCAGACTCTGTCCCCTCTGCTTTCAGGTTCTTCAGAACTCCGATCCACTCTTGGATCCACCCGGACACTTTTCTCCTGGTCGCCAGCAGCACTTTGCAGCAGATCGCCATAAGAAACGACGACGAAACCCGACCCCGAAAGGCACCTATGCACCCGGCTTCCCTGGGTGAGGTAACACGAGTACTCCGGTGCTCCCGTGGGTAGAGACTCTTCAAAGTCCTAGATCTCAAAGGGTTTTGTCCTAGTCCTCTTTAAAGTGTCCCTTTCCTCTATTTTCCCGATCCCGACTTTCTCCATAGAAGTTAACGGCGTATCGCGGTTGTGTATTTACACTGCACGCGTCTCCCGTGGGTCCCCTGTGTCACTACCTTGGGTGGTTCCTTGTGGTCCAAGCACTTCTAGAGGCTCTAGGCCTAGTGTCTAGTTCAGTCGTGGTTCGCATACCACTTTATTGGTATATGGTTTGGTACGCCCCTAGGGCCCAAACGTGTATTTGTGCTATTACTGTGATTTAAGATCTTATAACCTATGTACTTCGAACTCTAGCCTCATAAAGAGACTAGAGGGGTGTGTTTAGTAATAAATACATATATTTTGAATATATACCTGGTGTGGTGCTCTTTCATTTGGTCACTCAAGAGATTATAGACTGGTAAAACAAGCTGCTTTACATTCCTTCAAGACTTAGCCTGAAGGCTGCTCTCCACAGCTACCACTAGGATAGCTTTCAATAAGGTTGTCTTTAACCTACCTACCATAAGAGTCGATTTGGACTGGTGCAAGGTGCCCACTATAATTAGTGGACAGCATATGCCAGGCCAACTTCTCACATTGGTGTGCAGCGTGTGGGATTCCAGCTTGCTATTGTTTTACCAGATAATCTCAATTGAATTGATCAACTGAAAACCACTAAAGGTACCTAAGGTACATATAATTTAAGCTTAGAATATCAGTAAGTTCTACTGAACTTAGAGTTGTGTGTTAAGGGATA
This sequence comes from Calotriton arnoldi, assembly GCA_963921515.1. Taxonomy (NCBI): domain Eukaryota; kingdom Metazoa; phylum Chordata; class Amphibia; order Caudata; family Salamandridae; genus Calotriton; species Calotriton arnoldi. Next base: position 939,294 of record CAWUFW010005816.1, read on the forward strand.
GCACAACCCTTTCTACAACTCAAGAGAGTTTAGTAGGCCACACTAGAGTAGGTAGTGCATACACCACACCACACTAGTAATGTCTTTAAAAGCAGGATCTAGAGATGCCCTGCAGGAAGCCATGGAGCTTCCCCCTCCAAGTATGACACACTCCCATTCTTGGAACTGAGAGCTTTGTGTAACGTGAGGAAATTAAGGACAGGCCAAAGTCCCACCACCCAACACCTCCAGGAGATGTTGGTGGCTTATGATCTTAGTAAGTCCTCAGAGACTGAAGGGGTAGGAGCAGAGGGTGGGCCAGCAGATGAGGAAGGGGCCAGGGGTACTACTACCCCCAGCCCCCTCTGAAACTGACCAGGAGGGTGACAATGACCCTGACCTGGAAAACCCAATCCCTTCTGGGGAAGATGAAGATGAGGATCTGGAGAACCACACCTTTGTCCCCCAGGAAGGATTATGAGTGTGCTCAGAAAGTCTAGGTCTCCTTCTCAGGAGTCTAACCACTCTGGCACCTCAATAGGGAGCTCTGTTTCTTCTCACAGGAGGGAATCCTCTCATGAGAGAAGAAAGAGACTGGTCCAGTATGAGGAAACTCAACTGGAGATCAGGAAGAAGCAATTGGCTTTAGATAGAGAATCCCTAGATCTCCTTAAAGAGAGAAGAAAGTTGGGACTAGAGTCCCATGGTGGCAGCCATATCCCTAGAGATAGGGAAAGGTCCTATGACCATAGGAACCTGAGCAAGATTGTCCCTCCCTACCAGAGTGGGGATGATATCCACAAATGGATAACTGCTTTAGAGAGGGCCTGTAAAGTACAGAAGGTCCCTCAGGAGCAGTGGGCAGCAATCTTGTGGCTCTCCTTTGCTGACAAAGGTAGAGACAAGCTCCTCACTGTTAGAGAGGAGGATGCTGACAATTACAAGGTCTTGAAGAGTGCTCTTATTGATGGGTTTGGCCTAACCACTGAACAGTACAGGTTGAAGTTCAGAGACACCCAAAAAGCACAGACTCAAGACTGGGTAGACTATGTGGATTGTTCTGCCAAGGCTCTGGAAGGCTGGTTGATGGGCAGTAAGGTGTGTGACTTCTCAGGATTGTATAATCTGATAATGAGGGAGCAGATTCTTAATAACTGTCAAAACCAGCTGTTGCATCAGTACCTGGTTGACTCTGATCTGACCTCTCCCCAAGAATTGGGAAAGAAGGCAGACAAATGGGTCAGAACCAGGGTGAAGCAGAAGGTACAGAACCAAGGTGGGGAAACCAAGAAGCAAGATGCTAAGAACTCTGACAAGGGTGGGGAGAAGGGTAAAGATCAAAAGTCTTCATCAGGCCCCCAAAAATCTTCTTCTGGTGGGGATTCCCAGTCTACCAAGGGTAAAGGCCAAAGAAAACCATGGTGCAAGGTCTGTAAGCAAAAGACCCACTGGACCAGTGATTGCACCAAGTCCAAAGACTCCAGTCCAGCATCCACCAATGCCCCTAAGGCACCTGTTCCCCCTAGTACAGTTGGTGGAAGTGCTCCAGCAAAGGGTTTAGTAGGGTTCACCCTGGGAACTGAGTTGGGCTCTGACTTAGTCAGGGAGCTGACTCAGGCTGTGTTAGTCTGTGATGGAGGCATGGATGTGACCTCCACTGTGAGTCCCAGTAATCTGGGCAAGTACAGACAACAGCCTTTAATCAATGGACGAGAGGCTTTGGCATTTAGGGACACAGGGGCAAGTGTCACAATGGTGACACAAGACCTTGTGCTACCTGGGCAAGTTATACTTGGTGAAATGTACCAAGTGACCAATGCTAGCAATGTCAGAACAGACCATACTCTGGCAGTTGTTAACTTCTCCTGGGGAGGGGTAACTGGCCTTAAGAAGGTTGTGGTAAGTGCAAACCTACCAGTCGAATGCTTGCTTGGCAATGACTTAGAGACTTCTGCTTGGGCAGAAGTGGAGCTCAGGACCCATGCAGAAATGCTGGGGATCCCTGCAGATGTGTTTGCTGTGACCAGGTCACAAGCTAAACTGTCTAAAACTGAACAGGCCTTGGATTCTGGAAGAATGGACCAAGTGCCTTCCAAGAGGAGGAGTAGTAGGGTTAAGGCAGTGCCTTCCCCTTGGCTCAGGAGGAAGATCAGTCCCTTGAGGGGGATGATCTCAGCCCTGAAGAAGGAACTGTCCCAGAGGAACTTGAGCCTGACCAGGTTGAGTTCTTGGGGACAGGGGGACCTTCTAGGGCAGATCTGAGCCAGGAGCAGCAGAGCTGCCCCTCCCTTGAACCCCTCAGACAGCAAGCTGCTGCTGAGGCTGCTGGGAAAGCTAGTGGTCCCCATACAGTGTATTGGGATGATGGACTCCTGTACTCAGAGAGTAGAGACCCCAAGCCTGGTGCTACCAGGAGGTTGGTAATACCTTTGAAGTTCAGGGGCTTCCTATTGACCCTAGCCCATGATATTCCCTTAGCAGGACACCTGGGCCAGAACAAGACTTGGGACAGAATTGTCCCTCACTTTCACTGGCCCCACATGTCTGAAGACAGTAAGGAGTTTTGTCGCTCCTGTGTAACCTGCCAAGCCAGTGGCAAAGCAGGTGGCACTACAAAGGCCCCCTGATACCACTACCTGTGGTGGGGGTGCCCTTTGAGAGGGTAGGGATTGACATTGTTGGTCCCATGGATCCCCAAACAGCATCTGGGCACAGATTTATACTGGTGGTAGTGGATCATGCCACCAGGTATCCAGAGGCTATACCCCTTAGGACCACTACAGCACCTGTGGTGGCAAGGGCCCTCCTGGGAATTTTCTCAAGAGTGGGCTTTCCTAAGGAGGTGGTATCAGACAGGGGTGCAAACTTCATGTCTGGGTACTTAAAGGCAATGTGGAAGGAGTGTGGAGTTACTTATAAGTTCACCACACCCTATCACCCACAATGCAATGGTTTAGTTGAGAGATTCAACAAAACCTTGAAGGGCATGATTAAAGGGCTCCCAGAAAAGCTTAGGCGTAGATGGGACATACTCTTGCCCTGCCTTTTATTCGCATATAGGGAGGTGCCTCAGAAGGGGTTGGTTACAGCCCTTTTGAACTTCTGTTTGGCCACCCTGTGAGGGGTCCACTGTGCTTGGTGAAGGAAGGATGGGAGTTACCTCTCAAGCCCCCAAAGCAAGATATAGTGGACTATGTACTTGGTCTCCGCTCCAGGATGGCTGAGTACATGAAAAAGGCAACCAAAAACCTTGAGGCTAGCCAGGAACTTCAAAAGGCCTGGCATGACCAAAAGGCTGTCCTAACTGTTTACCAGCCAGGACAGAAGGTGTGGGTGTTGGAGCCAGTGGCCCCAGCAGCTCTCCAAGACAAATGGAGTGGACCCCACACTATTGTTGAGCAGAAGGGTGAGGTCACTTACTTAGTAGACCTGGGAACACCCAGGAGTCCCCACAGGGTTCTCCATGTCAACAGACTTAAGCCATATGTGGACAGGGCAGACATGGGCTTGCTCATGGCTACTGATGAAGGGCAGGAGGAAGAGAGTGACCCACTCCCTGACCTGCTCTCACAGAACCCTGACGATGGGTCAGTTGATGGTGTAGCCTTGGCAGGCAGCCTCACTACCCAGCAACAAACTGATTGCAGGCAAGTCCTCAATCAGTTTAGACATATGTTTTCTCTGACACCCAGTCAGACCACCTGGTGCACTCATGAAGTGGACACTGGGGACAGTCTGCCTATTAAAAACAAGATTTATAGGCAACCTGACCATGTCAGGGACTGTATCAGGACTGAAGTCCAGAAGATGTTGGAATTGGGAGTGATTGAGCCCTCAGATAGCCCTTGGGCTAGTCCAGTAGTCCTAGTACCTAAACCTCACACCAGTGGTGGGAAAAGAGAGATGAGGTTTTGTGTAGACTACAGGGGCCTCAATGCAGTCACTAGGACTGATGCCCATCCAATACCCAGGGCAGATGAGCTCATAGATACTTTGGCCTCTGCCAAATATCTCAGCACATTTGACCTAACAGCTGGCTACTGGCAGATCAGACTAGCTGATGCTGCAAAGCCCAAAACAGCATTTTCAACCCCTAGTGGGCATTATCAATTTGTGGTGATGCCCTTTGGTCTGAAAAATGCACCTGCCACTTTCCAGAGGTTGGTGAACACAGTTCTCACAGGACTGGAGGCCTATAGTGCAGCTTATCTAGATGATATTGCTGTCTTTAGCTCCACCTGGGAGGATCACCTGGTCCACCTCAGGAATGTTTTACAGGCCCTGCAAAAGGCAGGCCTGACTATCAAGGCCACTAAGTGCCAGATAGGGCAGAGTCAGGTTGTGTACCTGGGCCACCTTGTGGGTGGAGGCCAGGTTCAACCTTTGCAGAGCAAGATCCAGACCATCATGGACTGGACTGCTCCCACTACCCAGACTCAGGTGAGAGCCTTCTTAGGCCTGACTGGGTACTATAGGAGATTTGTCAAGGGGTATGGATCAATAGTGACACCCTTGAATGACTTAACTTCTAAGAAAATGCCCAAAAAGGTTCAGTGGACAGTTAGCTGTCAAAAGGCATTTGATGACCTCAAGCAGGCCATGTGCACTGCTCCAATTCTGCAGAGTCCTGATTACTCCAAGAAGTTCATTGTTCAAACTGATGCATCTGAATTGGGGGTAGGGGCTGTACTGTCACAATTGAATGAAGAAGGTCAGGATCAGCCAGTAGCTTTTATTAGCAGAAGGCTGACCCCTAGAGAGAAACGTTGGTCAGCCATAGAGAGGGAGGCCTTTGCTGTGGTCTGGGCTCTGAAGAAGTTGAGGCCATACTTGTTTGGTACACACTTCCTGGTTCAGACAGACCATAAGCCCCTCTTATGGCTAAAACAAATGAAGGGTGAAAACCCCAAACTGCTTAGGTGGTCCATTTCCCTACAGGGGATGGACTTTACAGTGGAACATAGGCCTGGGAGTAACCATGCGAATGCAGATGGACTCTCTAGGTATTTCCACTTAGAACATGAAGACTTAACTGGGCAAGGTTAGTTTAATGTCCCTACGTTTGGGGGGGTTGTGTAGGAGAGTAGGATCTGCTTCACAGGGGTACCCCCACTTTTGCTGATACTTCACTGGTTTTCGACATTAGTCTGGCTGGGGCCCTGCTATTCAGAACCCCAGCCTAGCTGTTTCCTCTTTAAAAGGGTCTCCATGTGCCTTAGGCACATCTCTGATTGGGATCTGGAGTGCCCTTGTAAGTCCCTAGTATATGGTATACTATGTACCAAGGGCATAGGTACCTCAGAGGCCTGCCAGGGGCTGCAGCATATATTATGCCACCCCTGGTAGGCCATCCAAACTGACACCACAGGTCTGCTACTGCAGCCTGGGTAAGGTGGTGCATGCACCCCTTGCTGTGGTATAGGTTACCTATATCACTAAATGCATACACACATATAAACCTATAAGTCACTCCTAAGGCAGGCCTTATCAATCCTAAAGGCAGAGTGCATGGTTCCTATGTGAGAGGGTGCCCCTGCATGAGCAGGGCCCCTCTGCAGCGTTCGGAGACCATCTCTGATGCTGTTTGTAGTGCAGCCTGACCATATACTCTTAAACGCATTATATCCTCGCGGTAAAATGCTAACTATGGAATGGCTGCACCGAAACATGTCGTGTTTGGTGTCAAACATCTTGGAATACTACCCCCCGCCAATTCTGGCGGCGGGGGTAGCATTCCACCCTTCTAGAGGGAAAGGCATGTTAACTCTGACGAGTCCGGTAACTTCTTTCCAGAGCCCTGGCATCACAAAATGGATGCTGCTGCCACAGACACGAGTCTGGCCTCCTGCTGCTGGACGAAACTCCGGCAGGGGAGGCCTGGACAATAGGTTTCCTGTCCCAGGGAGGTGTGACCACCTCCCCAGACAGGACAATGTGTATTGGGGCTGGGCGGGAGCACTTTCGGGTGCTTTGAAGTCCTGCACTGGGGGCACATTTGGTGTCCCTGTGCATACCCCAGTTCAAACCGGATCAGGGGCTTGCAGCCCCTGCTTTGGCGCGAACTGGACAAAGGGAAAGGGTGTAGCCACCCCTCTGCCCTGACCCACCCATAGGTGGGGCCACAGAGTAGTCCATCCCCTATTTTTGGAATAAAGGTAGGAACCCAGTCCTTAGGACTTTAGATTATACCTGGACGAAACTCTGAAACAGAATCCTGGACCTTCGACGCTCTACTCACGATTAGAGGACTGAAGAATCTCCCTTGGGGTCAAGGAGTGACTCCCCTGCTTGGCAGGCACCAAAGAAGCATCTGTCCGGTTCGCATCACTGAAGCTCCCGTCGGACGCCGAAGTCATCGCATCACCAGAGGTGGATTCTCAGACTTCCCGAGGCTACCCTGAGTCCCCAGCAAAGCTGAGGCCCGTGGCTATCGTGGGTAACGTGAGACCGTGACCCCTGGACACCGAGCACATTTGCAAGTGCACCATCTTCTGGGTCTCCCAAGAAGTCGTGCTTTGGGCTCCGAGTAGCCCTAGCCTCCAGCACCACCTGCACCGAAGATCACTGGCCCCCACTCCACGAGTGTCCTGTAAGCCAGCTCCACGTGCGGCGTCACGAGGCTCCTTCGCGGTCGCTAGCCCGTTGGCTAGTAGCCCTTACCGAAGGCCAATCTTTTCTTTACTTGGCAGTCTGGTTGCTCCAGGCCTGCCCTCACTTACCCTTGCTGGGTGAGTTCCCCAGACCTTGCTGGTCTGCACCATCGACGATCTTCAGCTACATCGAGACTTGCCGTTGCCAAGGCTTGTTGGGTCCAATCTGGTCGCCGACACCGCAGCACTCGACAGACATCGTGTACCAGCCCGAATCCTGCTCCTGGTCGCCGACAACGCCTCCTGGACCTCGTGGCTGCAGAAACGAGACGACCGTCAACGCACCTGAAGCACTCGACATCGGTGGGCATCTGTCCATCGCCTCCCTGGTCACTGGCTAGTGACCCAGACTCTGTCCCCTCTGCTTTCAGGTTCTTCAGAACTCCGATCCACTCTTGGATCCACCCGGACACTTTTCTCCTGGTCGCCAGCAGCACTTTGCAGCAGATCGCCATAAGAAACGACGACGAAACCCGACCCCGAAAGGCACCTATGCACCCGGCTTCCCTGGGTGAGGTAACACGAGTACTCCGGTGCTCCCGTGGGTAGAGACTCTTCAAAGTCCTAGATCTCAAAGGGTTTTGTCCTAGTCCTCTTTAAAGTGTCCCTTTCCTCTATTTTCCCGATCCCGACTTTCTCCATAGAAGTTAACGGCGTATCGCGGTTGTGTATTTACACTGCACGCGTCTCCCGTGGGTCCCCTGTGTCACTACCTTGGGTGGTTCCTTGTGGTCCAAGCACTTCTAGAGGCTCTAGGCCTAGTGTCTAGTTCAGTCGTGGTTCGCATACCACTTTATTGGTATATGGTTTGGTACGCCCCTAGGGCCCAAACGTGTATTTGTGCTATTACTGTGATTTAAGATCTTATAACCTATGTACTTCGAACTCTAGCCTCATAAAGAGACTAGAGGGGTGTGTTTAGTAATAAATACATATATTTTGAATATATACCTGGTGTGGTGCTCTTTCATTTGGTCACTCAAGAGATTATAGACTGGTAAAACAAGCTGCTTTACATTCCTTCAAGACTTAGCCTGAAGGCTGCTCTCCACAGCTACCACTAGGATAGCTTTCAATAAGGTTGTCTTTAACCTACCTACCATAAGAGTCGATTTGGACTGGTGCAAGGTGCCCACTATAATTAGTGGACAGCATATGCCAGGCCAACTTCTCACAATGAGGACTGGCAGAAAGACAAGGGAGAGACACATCAAAGAAGAGAATGCAAAAGACCAAAAAGACTGATTGAAGAAATGTAACGATGAAGACAACAACACGTCGTTGTACACATCTCTCTCTCTCTCTCTCGTTTTCTCTCTCTTTTCTCTCTCTTTCTCTCTCTCTTTTTCTCTCTCTTTCTCTCTCTACAGCTCGTTATCACTCACCACCTTTTCCTGCAACAAAAGGGGAGATGTCGTGACCTGGGCATGAGGGCACTAGGACCCTGTACCCAACGGGTGGGAAAGGTGTGAGAACCGGACACCACTTCCGGTCAGGGGCTGGGGAGGAACGCAGACCAAGAGGGGACAGGGAAGCAAGGGGACGTGCGATCACGGCGGCAGCAGCGCGCGACAGAATAAAGAATACCAATCCTATCACCTGACTCCTGTGAATATCTGGGATCGGGGACACGACAAAAAGGAGGAGCTCTCTACCTGTGTGCAGCTGCTCCCCATTACTCAGATGCAGCCTAGGGACATCTTAAGGATTTTGGGGGCCCAGGGCCAAACATATTTGGGGCCACATGCTCGGAACAACTCTGAATTCATTATCCATTTTCAGCTCATTCACGCCCTCAGCAACAATGATCGGATTATTGACAACCCTCTTAGTTGGTCCCCAAACTTGAAAGGGAACCCTGCCCTTCAGGGCGCCTCCATTCAGTGCAAAGCTTTTGAATATTTATAAGATATTGGAGACCTGGAAGCCCCTTTTCATATTGTGCAGGTGGCCCCATCATTTTTGACTTATGCCACTGTCTGGGACTGTCCTGAAAGCTTAATAATGTGGCCCCTAGAAAGCTGGGGACCCTGGGGCAGCGCCCACTTTGCCCATTCCTTAAAACGTCTGTGGTGCAGCCCCGTTCATAGACGCCATCTCATCCTTCTAAAGGCAGGACTGGCGGCCTCATACCCAGCAACGCTCCGGAAGTACTTGATCAACATACCCTTGTGTTCTGCTACTGGCGCTGGCTCTCTCACTGTCATTACCTCCCACATCTCCCTCACCCTCACCTTCACCGTTCCCATGCTCTTATATCCCGTATGAGTCTATATCTTTCACAATGGAGCCATTTGACCAAAGTCACAAGGGTACTGAAAGTCATAACACCTCACAGGATGTGAATCACATGAACTTTCATCTCGATGATGTAAGCTGCAATATCTTTATAAACCAGGATTGAGTACAGGCAATTAACCACCTACTAAAACCATCAACTTTCATTTTCAAGGTCCACTCCTCACGCCTCATACTCTCTCATATTCTTATTTTCCATCACTGACCCCTTCCCCCCACGCATCGCACCAAGGTCTTTTCTTTCAAACCCTATCCTTAAAGCTCTTCCTTCAAATCCCCCAATGCTGCCATCATTCGTCTGGGTGATTCTCTATCCCAGCATCTCCCCTTGATCATTTCATTTGCCAGTTCTTGCTGGACCCTTATCTTGCAGTTCTGGCAATGATGGTACCCCAAAACTCCTAAAAGTAGTCCTGGGCTCTAATCTTTCAGCTAGGTATCCTCAAGCTCATCAAACTATCCTACTATTAGTATCCTCAACCTCGTGAAACTTTCTCTAAGAACGTTTTCTCTTACTCAACAGACTCTGTCCAGCAAGGTACCATCTAACTCTACCATTCTTATGTCATCAGCTTCCCTCACAACAACATTCTGCTACAATGTGTACAGTTACACGAGTGTGCGCACTGTAAACCATGAGAGTACACAGAACAACTTACCTATCTGCATGGCCACTATTGTACGTATAATAGCACACAAGGTGCACTGGTATATGACAAACTCCAAGTGTTGCAATGCGGGTGATGCAGACAGCTGAGTGACATCAGGAGAGACATTGGCACAAGTGCTAGTGGGTTGACTGTTTTGTCCAAATGGTAAATGTGCATAACCGGATGGGATTCTGGCCAACTGGATTGGCAAAACAAAGACATGCATGAAAGAGAGGTGTGGCCCTCTGGCCAATGCCTGCTTCAGTATTCCATGCCTGGGCTCAGGATGACTTTTTGCCAAGGTAGAAGAACCACCGAAATTGATTGTTACTTGAGCTCATTCATCCCCCACCCCCCTGACTCACAATGTGGCTTTCAATTGTGACACCCCATTTGTCGTGGCCTTGGAATGTTCCAGTTTTCTCAGAGCCTGTTACTCTCTCTTGCTGTTCCCTATGCCCTCACTCTCCTCATCAGTTATTGGATCGCATTAGCGGTCACCAAGACCTCTTACTGAATCAGGAGTGCAGAACTAACCTCTTCAAGCATAAAAGCATCAACGACAAATGCCTTTGAAAGTAACAAAATGACTATTCATTTAAATGGAAAACGTCGCACGCAAACCTCCCCGAAAAAAATTGGATAGGAATCTATGAAATACATAGAAACAGAATACAAAATTTACGGTAGCCCTTTCAGTAGGTTGCAGAATGAACGGGGAAACTGTTGAGTGTCGAAAAGTATAATATCGTCATTTCTAGTGAAAAGGTGTGGGGTCATTTTAGAGAGCAGACTAGTTGTCACGGTCATCGCCAAAAATGCTCCTGCGTTGGCGTCCAGTGGCTTAGCTAGAATCTTGTTGTGTTAATATACATGTGCACAAATGGTCATACAATGAATGTCATGTTAACTGTAGTGGTTTTGATTAAGTAGCACAACAAAGATTTGCTTATTACCTAAACCTCCTCCAATTGGAAATGGCTGTCACAATGTCCACTTTGACTCTTCTTGGAACAAAATTAGTGTGTGAACTGGAGTTTTAGAGAAAGCCTCAATTTCTTCATTGGCTCTGAAAATTCTGCAGGCTATTGAGCATCAACAATAAAGGTGAGTTCGCACAATGACCACTAGGGGCAGTGTGAATCCATGCTCGTCGTCTTCACATAAGCATAACTTGCCCCTTGCAAGCAGAAATGATAGAAAGGGTCTTGAATGAAGGGATTTGCCCTTATCCCACCCCATCTGATCCAACCTCAACAGATCATTCTTGAGACTCGAGATTAACCTCAACTTTTCATAGAGAAGCGGCTGTACTTTCTCATTCCTCCACTTTCTCTGCTGCTGACAAGCTGCAAAATTGGTTAACTGGTTCTGGCTTTCTGCCATCTGCATTTATTTAGGCCCACTCTCTTTGGAGCAGCTGTCAGCATTTCTTCAAAATAAAGAAAAAACGTGCTCTTCTTTATAAGGAAATAAAATGGAAAACGGAAAGATGGCACCAATAGTCTCTTCTTCCCCCTTCCCCTATATCCAAAAAGAGTGGCAAAATCCGACTTAACGAAATGTTGCATAATATAATTTAGCGAGCAGGATGGAGAGATCACGAGCAACTGAAATAACACTAAATAATATTTCAGTTTGACAATTAATGGAAGCTACGGTATTTAACTTTTATATATTCTGAAATTCTCTTGTGGATTATATCACTACAATCTTATACGAGTAAGACCACTTTCCAGAACCCTTCATTATAAATGGATGGCAAGACTTAAGAGACCCTTTATCCAGCCCTGGTTCACCCCCAAATTGCCTTAAGAAAGTCACACTTACTCAGGTCTTTTGACTCACTGCCACCAGTGAATGACTTCCCCAGAAATCCATCCTTACCCTTTGTAGCAGCAAATTATGAATGCCATTGAACATCACCTAGTGCAGAGAAGCCAACAAGCTCTTTCATGTTATCCTGCTTTTTAAAGTTTTTTGATGAGCTGTACCATTTTTGCCATTCTAGTTTCTTTTTTTCTCTATTATGCTGGACCTGAACATCCTCTGTTGAACTTTGCGAAAAGGATCATATATATCTGAAGAACCAGCAGCACTTAAATGACTATTACAGAATAGTAATTGTGAAAGTACCACTGTCATTAAAGATCATAAGATTCGTAAGTAAGAATCAAGGCCTTCTTCCTATCCGGGTCTGAACCATGAGTTTTGTGTGTTTGTCTGCTCAGGTAATTAAATTGGAGGTACAATTTCAACAGTAGAGCAGTCTCCCCTCTACAATTTCTTCTGGGGCTGTGGAGTAGAAAGTGAAAACTGTAGAATGAGTCTGTGTGAAGAAGGCTCTTTAGCCTACCTTCTGAACCTCATACAAATCTCTTTGAAGATCCAAGACTGCTGATCTGCTTGGAGGGTGGCAGACAACTCCATAGATCTTTTTCTCTGCAAAGCATCCGTCTTCCTCAGTAGAAGTTGAGTCAAGGTGAGCCCCAGGAGAAAGGCCCTGACTTAAATCCCCTCCTTGTATATCCCTTTGTCTAAGATGTCAGGGCAATCAAAGTAGTACACGTGAGATTTAGACAGCTTCCAAGTGCCTTGCGATAACCCATGCAAAGGTTGAAAGACATTGGTTGAGTTAAATAAAGATGGCACTCTATTTTAGGATTCTTATCTGACTTTCCCCAAATGCTTAGATGGAAAGGGGAAATCAGACTCTTTATGCCTGGTCTCCCACCAGTGGTCCTTCCTCCCTGGACACTTTTTATCTATCTATGCCTCATGTAAAAAGTCTTGGTTTCAAACTTGACTCTAGACTCAAAATGGACACTCAAGGCTTTTCTGTTGTCTCTTCGTGCCCTTTCTATCTGTCTAAATTGAGCCTTCTTTTCTTCCTCTTCTTTCTGATGACAGTAAGAAAACTGCATTTAATCCTACACCTGGGTCACAGCTTGATTACTGCAATTCACTATAGTTAGGCAGTTCTAAGCAACAAATCAACAGACAATTCAGAATCAAACTGCATGTTCTGTAACCTTGGCCACTCAATTGCCCCCGCTAAGTCTATTTTGTTTAAACTTTATTGCCACCTGCTTAATAACAAGATCATCTTTCAAATCATTTGTTTGCTTCATGTTGCAAAGTCATCCTGTGCCCTGGGCACCCCCCAACTTTTTGCTGACTGATACTGGTGGTAACTGACTCTGACTGACCCTGGGCTCTGCCTAACCAGGCCCAGGGCCAGTGCTATGCTAAAAGAGACACATTAGAATACAGTTAAAACACCTACATACACTAGGGTACACAATGGTATGGTGGGGTACCCCTGTGATTGGCATGTCCTACCCTATAAGCCCCTTGTATATATAAGGGCAGGGGGATTGAAACTACCTAGAAGTCCCTAGTACCCTAGGGCATGGCAGTGTAGAGGCCAGCAGCTCTTTTTGCACTTGCATGTGTGCACTGCTGAAGCCTGAGGTCAGTTTAAAAGCAGCCCTGGGTGCCAGGACTGCTTTTAAAAAGTAAATTGTGCCCAAACTCGACTTTGGGATTTGGGGCACTTAAAAATGGATAACCTACAATGTTATGGCATATTAGGGACCCCCAGGGTCTCCCCTAGGTGTCCCAGGGGTTGGGGGGTCAGGTATGTATAAGGTACACCCTTATAAAATGAGTTTTTATATGCCTGGGTAAAGTGAAATTTCACATTTCACTCCCCCCATTGTGGTAAAGTGCTGCTCAAATTCGACTTTGATGCTAGGAGCACTGTGAAGTGAGGATCTGCAATATTTTTACAGATTCAGAACCCCTAAAGTCTCCCCTAGTTGTCCCATGGGGTGGGGGTCCTGTAGATATAAGCAAAGTACTTATAAAATATGTTTTTGTAAGTCCCGGTGCTGGAAAAATGGCCCAAGTCATTTTTCCCATTGCAAATCCCCTGTTACATAGGTTAACATGGTAGGAAGTTATTATCTAATAACTCTTGATAGGAGAGGGCTAGACGTGCCATTCAAAGACTTCCCCGAATGGTATTAATAAATTCCCCAATATGATATTGTTGAATTTCTCCTAAAGTGTACATACAAGAAGTTATAAGACTTTCTTGTTTGTAAGTCCAAATTCAGCCTTCCAGTGGTCTGCCCTGATTGGTCAGAGTTAAGTGGATTAGCCAGGCTGCCTTGAAGAGGTGATAAAGAGCCTCTGGGGTCAACCAGCTCTGCTGGCAGGGCAGTGTGCTGTTCCAAAGGAATGCCAGGCCAGGGGGAGGAGTCGTAAACTATGTTCATCAAAGAGGAGAGCAGAGGCGAGAAGAAACACTGGGACTGCGTAAAGAACCCATAGCAACCCAATGGGAGGGACTCCTCCATGCACTACAACAGACAAAGGAGGAAGGTTCTGGGGGGCGATCCGAGCGCGAGCAAACAGAGGGAGATGCGCACACCGTCAGAGAAAGGCCGTGATATTCCAGGAACGCATGTAAATTAATCGATTGCCTACATAGAAGCAGACGTCGCTAGCTAGTAAGGGGGGACAACTATCAGGTTGATTGGAAAACGCTAGGGTGATGCATACGGGGGGCAGTGGGGGGGATAAATACACATAAACTGGTCAATGTTGTTGTTGTTGTTTTGGTTTTCTGTCATATCATCTGTTTGGAAGCCCACAGTGAATGAACTGGAAGGACTTTGTGGGACGTCATTATGGTTAAGCTGTATCCTATGCAATTTGTAACATTGATTGAGCGCCTGGGCCATACTTGATCCTCCATGGAAGGAACTGCATGTTATTAGCGGTGCGCCCAGCATCTACGCGAAGAGAAATGTATACCAAATTGTTGATTAATCGTTATAGGTATAGACAGCTATTCAAACGTCTGTTGCCTTTCATAAGAATGCAAAAAAAAATCAATAAAAACCGATTTAAACAAAAAATCAAAGAGGAGAGCAGAGAACAGTGACATTTACAATTCTGAACTTCCCACCTTAGGCAGATGGTAGGATTAAGGAAGGTATGAGCAGATGCAGGGGGGAGAGTCTAAGTAAATTAGCCATCCTAGGGGTGTGTTTAGCCAGCTCTTGCCTCCTTGCTGGAAAATCTGCCATTATGGATTTGGAAGATTTGATGCACTCTGGGACAAAATAATGCCACACTCTACAGGAAGTGGTCATATGTTTGAGGAGTTACCCTACTCCCATTGGTCAGGAGTGACCTCCTGTCTGACCCAGAGAACATGGAATAAGTATCTGAGAGGGGCAGAGCCCTCCAGATCTGCTGCTTGAAACTTACTGAAGCAAGACATTGCCAAGCTGAGAAGTTTTGCTGTGCAAAGATTTCTAAGGCCTGACCTCGGAAGACTGCACCATCTGAAACTACAGCCCTGTGGATTATCTTGCTGAAAAGGAACTAAAGAGTGGACTCCTGAAAGCTACAGGTTAAAAGAGCTCATCTGGAACATCACCAACTAAATCTGCACCTTGGAGAACTACCAGTGGATTTGTAAGGGTGACGTCCAAGTGGATTGTGGGAACTGAAGTCCTCAACTTTCAAGGACCATCTTGGAGCTTCCAGACCCTTGGAGTGAGTTTGAGACACTTTGGGACCCTTTGAGGAACTTCAGGAAGAAGTTCAAGAAGTTTGGAGAACTTTAGAGGAACTTTGAAAAAAGCTCCATAGGGGGACCGACTCAACCTGGTCAGCCAAGCCGCCTGCCTTCAACCGCGAGCCGGCCAAGCCACCCAGTTTCGTCCCGCTAAAAGCTCCATCGGTCCAACTTCCAGAGTTTGACCGGGACTAGAAGAAATCTGAAGCCGGCGAACCCTCACCGGATCCGGCTACATGAAGAGCATCGAGAGACCCCGCGAGAAAAAGCTCCAGAAAAGTTTCTAAGTCCACTCGTAGAAAAGGTGACCGGGAGCAACCGCGAGAGCCAAGCCGCCTGCCTTCCATCGCGTGTCAGCCTGGGCTCCTGGGTTGCCCCGCTGAAGCGCTAAAGAAAAAGTTTCTAAGTCCGCTCCAGGGAAGTTGACCGGGAGCTTGTCGAAAGGCAATCCGGTGAACCTCACCGGATCCGGACTGGCTGGGAGCTTCGAGGGGCCTCGAGGAGAAAAGCTCCAGAAAAGTTTCTAAGTGTGAAGGTAGAAACTGAGATCGGGACCTGCCGCAAGCTGTAGCCGCCCAGGGCTCCATCGCGGTCGGCCTGAAACTTTGACTTTGCCCCGGTCCATCGCGAGCAGGTATCCCAATATGGTGCTATAAACTTCTAAGTGCTATATTTTATTAAATCTTTGAAAATTCATATCTCCGGTTCCCTACATTGGATTTTTGTCGTTTTGGTGTCATTTTAAAGATAAAAATATTTCCTATTTTTATAAATTGGTATTGGATTTGTATTATGTGTTGTATCTTAATTAGTTACTGAAGTGGTGTTTTTAAATGCTTTACATACCTGTCTTTGAAGTTAAGCCTGTCTGCTCGCAGCCACGTTACCAAGGGTTGAGCATAGGAATAATTTTCTAAGACCTATGCTGAGTCCTACCAATGATTAGTGGCCTTATTGCCAGTGGCAGACCTACATTTGCCCCTACCAATAATCCACTTTCCAACACTTCACAAATGGCTTTATGGTTCATCACACACTTTTCTCAAAGCCAAATTAATCAAACACTAAACTTTTCGTCTTTTATATTCTTCATCTTCCAATCCCCTTTTTATTCCTTGATTCAATAAATCCACATTCGGTGGTAAATCCTTTTCGTTTTTTGCACCTAGGCTGTGGCATGATCTTCCAAGTCAATTCCATCCGATTTTTTCTTCATGAAGAAACTCAAGACCTATAATTTCTCGCTTTAATTTTACCTTGGCGTAGGAAGTTACCTTGCTGCCTCTGTGCCATGAGAACGCATGGTATAAGCTTGCTTTACAAATATGACAAAACATAACATGAGCTACCAATCCAACTCGCCCCATGCTCTCATCATCCGACTTCATCTATACTCCAACCTTGCAATGTTTCTACTACTCCGACCATACTCCACGTCTTCAACTCCCAGACTCCTCAGCTTCAGCTCTTTTCCAAGCTCAGTTCACCAACTCAGCCTAACCCTCCTCATATCAACCTCTCCAACACTCTAAATTTCACTTGTCTGTCAACTCTAGTGACTCCACAATTCTCCAATGAGCCTCAAAGTTCAGTCCATAGTCTTTCCTCTCCAGTTCTGTTTCCCAACTCTTTACTCGCTCCATGTGCCCAGGTCTCTCCCATTCCCCAATCTCACAAACATCGCAATCCTTTACACATACACATTTTCACAGATTTTTACCATTCATTTTGTTTTCCCCAAATACTTCATTTTGCTGGGTCTGTCATTCTTTCTCAGCTTGATCTCACACATACAGAACTAATGAAAGAAAGCTCTGAGTGCAGTTGTCTTCCAGTCAAACAAGGGATCCACTTTAAGATCTCATGCGTTATTAGTCGGGCTTACTGTAACAGCGGCCTTGCCTTCATGCGCGTCCGGGTAGTGCTCATGGTCCTACTTCACTTCTGTGATCATGCCATGCTCATAGGCTCTTCTTCAGGCTTCAAATTTTAACAGGATGAGATGTGGTGATGAGAGGCCTTTTGGAGCTTCTGGGCACCCACCTTTGGCATGGCCTCACTCTGGACTCTGCTTTACAGCCTCCTTTACCTGCTCCAAGGAAGATCTGAATTCATATTTGGTCTGTCAACTCCATAGGTGTGGTATTGTTGTTGTGATGTTTGAATGTTATTCTTTTTTTGTGTGTTTTTTTCTGCTTTCAGTGCCTTGTTTTAGCCCTTATTGGGTCTCTAGCGCCATGATGACAGTATGCTCTATGGATGAATGAATGAACACATAGATAAATAAATATGCCTAGTGAATTTCAAGCCGGGCTCTGGTCCCAAGGCCCGCTCCTCCACCTCGCAGTAAACTGGCAGCATGTATGGGTGTCCACAGGGAGGCCCCTGTCACACACCTCGCGGGGAGAGAAATACAGAAATGCCATTTGTATACAGTCGGTGTGTGTAAGGCCGAGAGGGAGTGCAGTGTTTGCAGAGCTAAGCTTGTTTCTTTGCATTTTTACCCTTTGGAGTTCTGACATTTTGTCTGCAGAATATGAATCGATCAGACAGCCTATTATTTATTAAATACCAGCCATGAATATATAACCCGGTGCTCCTTCCCAGGGCCGCAGTCTGCTTCTTCAAAAGATCAGATCCCAGCCGGAGATGAGGCGTCCTGTGCAGGCTCCGTGCACCTGCTCCCCCGCACCCCTTCCCCCTCATGCCTCTCTCTCCCTTCCCTTCCTCACCTTTGTTGTCCCTTCTCCTCTCTCTTGCCTCGAGTAGGGAAGGCCTAGTTGTAGGAACCTTCACACGTACTGTTGTTTCCTCCCTTAATTTACCCTGGTTCGATCCTCACCCCTTGGGTTCTGTACCCCAGAACCCCAATAGGGTGGCATTTCTGCAGGGCACATTGAAGCCTTAGGCTTCTATTGGCACAGAGGGAGGAGAAGCAAGCCCATCATTTTTTTTCCCTTGGGATAATTTTTGACTCGCTCACTGTGGAATACATTATCATTTTTGTAGGTATGGCACACCCTTCTCTATAAAGGGGTGATGCATACTGACTGCGTGTGTGAGCGTGTAGTTGACTTTCTCACCTAGAGACAGTCAAGGTGTTTTATCCACTTCAGTTGGTATCCTTATGCGTGATTCCCTCCTAGGCAATCCTGAGCCAGGCCTGACCTTATAAGGAGTTGTTTTTTCTCTGTCTGGAAATTCCGAGCGCCATGGTTGAATACACAAACATTTGCATCAAGACGACCCTGCCCAGTTTTCCCAGGATGTGACCAGATCCTTTTGAAACTGAAATATACCTTTCTGTGACTGGAACTTGTAATCTCTCTAGACCTTCCAAATGTTGATTCAGTTTTAGCTCTCTAAGGTCAGTTCTTTGAACAACACCAAGTGTGCTCTGATTCTTGGTGCCCCCTCTCTTCCCACGAGGACTAGTTTGGTACAATTCTTAGGTGACCTTGGGAAGCCTTCTGGGAAGCCTCAATCTGTCTGAACTGATCAATAAACAGACCTGCTGGTGATAGAAGATCCTGCATCCAGTGTGAGATGGAACCACTCCCCCTGGAGATCCCTCATCCTGCAAAGGAAAGCTGAGCCGCAAAAGTAACTGAAAAATTCCTCTGGCCCCTCGTCATGAAGCGCACAGCTGGGCTTGTAAGTTATTCTTCATCAAAGCGTAATCCTAAGGGTATGCATGGCGACTCCACCTGGCAAGACCGTCAAAAGGTGTTCGGTTACACTTGTGACTTACAAGCAATCCTCTTCATAAGAGACGACTTTCTGGTGATGTCATAGCGTAGGGCTTTGCATAGGGCATACAGCTCTGCTGTATTCCCTGGGACCTAGGGAGATAAAAAGCTAGAAACAAGAGGGTTTCCTACGGGGTAAACCACTGTATCAAGGTCACTTCAAGGTGCAATGAATGTGACCATTGGTTTCCCACCGTGTGGACATCAGATATGAAAATCAATTGTTTGAAGGTGCAGTTTGCAAAGACATCAGGATCCAGTGGGATCAACACCATCTCCCACAGTTCGCAGAATTACCTATTTATTTAAAGATGTATAGATACACTAATTTTCCTGAAACATACATCTCCCAGGACAGGACCCTGCTGCCTCCAGACCCTGTGCCCGTTCAGCCCAGCATCCGGAGGAGTGGGCATGCAGCACCATAGACGCCACTACTGCTGGACTGCAAGGTGTCCCTTCATGGTAGAAGAGACACTGTGTACTACTGTAGCTTCTGTTTCCTTAAGCCTACAAACTTGATAACTTCAGCACTTTATACACATAGTATGGTAGCGGCTGCATAGGTCAAGATGGCGAACATCAAGGTCCAAAGGAATACGAGGGGACACTACTTAGGAGTATCCTTGTCGGACGCTTCTTTTTATTATCTTGCGCACTTTATTGCGAATTTTGCACCAACTAGAAAAGACGACAAGTCATTGTTTAGATAAATGTCAAACTGTAGATGTTCCAGGTTGAGGGGGGTTGAGTAACTGTATCAAGCTTGATGGTTTCTTTTTCCCAGCCTGATTAAATGTTACCTCGTCACACATGCACTTTATAATTGATATTATAGAAGATGCCAAGTAGGACAAGAGGCATCATTGTGCAACGGGGCGACACTGCTGTCCAGAAGAGTTTTTTCCTCTTTCCTGTTTCTCCTTATGCCATCCTGTACTATTAGCAACTCTTGCGCTGTCACTTTCGCACTATATTTTTAGTTTTTATGGAAAGGTCATTGCGTGATAGAATGCCTACTGCAGATCTTACCAGACAGGGAGGGGGGAGTAAATGTTGCTCTGATGCCTTTCTGCACTTTTAGTGAAATTTTAGCAAAAATGTTATCTTGTCACTATTGCACTTTATGTTTGGCATTACGTAGGAGTAAGACAATAGGCAACCATGTGGAACAAGAGGGCATGGGGTGTCACTGCTGCCGGGAAGCAGTCCACCCTTTGCTTGTTTCTCATTTATGCTACCCACACACTGCTATCATTCCCTTTGCTCCCACAAGTGCTCTTTACAATGAGTTTTCTAGGCAGAAGAAGGGATGCAAATGAATTAGATAACGCAGGCTGATTCTGCTTTCCTGGACAAGGGTATTGTTTACATTTTTTGCGAACTTTTTGTCATTTGTGATGTGTCAAATATGGTTTAAATTAACCAAAATAAACATGATTTGATTGAATTTGATTTGCCAGTTTATGCCTTGAGGTGCAAATAGTGGATTTCAATTAGTCCTAACCGAGAACTCAGGCACTCAGAGACGGTAAAAAAAACCACCACAACTTACAGACCCTTATTCATCTGTGGATAAGAAAGAACGTGATTTATGAAAATGTAACTGATGAGAAGAATACATGAAATAAATCCTTGAGAAAGCGCAGAGCATATTGACACAGCAAACATGTGTGGGCTGAATATGAAAGAAGAATTGTCAAAAATCATAATGTATAAAGACAATTCCAGTAGTGATGTATAAAGATAATTCAACTGATGTTGACTGTAATAGAAAGTTAGCTAAATACAACATAAAAATGAAAACAGCACAAGTATTTGGACTCGATCTACTTAGAGTGTCTTCTACTTAAAGTCCAATTAGTTGAAACTGCGGCAGAAAACATTGCATCATTGATCCCTTAGGTGCTTACTTTAAGGCTCCGTCCAGTCTTATTATAAGTGGTAACAATGACACAGTTACAGTTAAAGTGTCCTGATTTCCCTCTCTGTCTACAACTGTTTTTTCTGTACTATCATTTGGTTGCGCTTTAATCGAGTCTTTGCTTTTTTAGATGTTTATCACCTCACACTGATGTATATTGGTAGAACTTGTCTTGGTTCTCTCAATCTACTTCTATCTCTCTCTGTTCTCTCCTCCTTTCTCCGTTATAGTCTCTTCGAGTCTTATCGCTCTCATTGTCCTTACCTCTTGTACTTTCTCCTCTTCTCCTTCCTCATCTTTCCTTTTTCTTACCCCTTCTTTTTTGTATTTCCTTGTTGTGTACCTTTTTTATTCAATTCCCTGCTCTTTCCTCCACTCTACATTTCATTGTTTTCCATTTCCTCCTTTTGATCACCTCTAGTCTCCTTATTCTATGCTTCCAATCCTGAACCTTCCCTCTTACCCCATTTTGTATCTCGTCTGTTTTCATGCCTTTCTGTTTCAGGATCTCATTTTGGGTCCATATTCTCCAGTCTGGCGTGTGACCTTCTATATCTCCTTTCACTCGTCTTCTCTTGTTGTCCCCCCTCTTTCCTCGACCCTGACCTTTTCTCCTCCTTTCTATTTTCACTCTCCCTGCTCCACAATGTATTTTTACTTTCTTCCGTTTAATCGCATCTTTCTCTCTCTTGACTCTCCTCTCTCTCTTGATTGTCTTTCCAGGCGCCTCCATCTGGCCTGCCCTCACTCTCTCTCGTCTTTCCACGTGTCCTTCTTCTCCCGATGCCCTCTTATTACCTCATTTCCGCCCACTGCTACTTCCCCTTTTGCTCCCCCTCCCCCTCCACCTCTCCTCTTCCTCCACCATTCACACTCGCCCCTCCTCCATTTATCGCACCTTTCGCCCTCGCCCTCACCGACCATCTCGCCATCCTCTCTCCCCACTCCACTGCCCCTCTCCCACCACCGCTACCCCTCACCCGCCATTTCGACTCTGCTTTATTAATATTTTGGACACATTCATTGTCTGCCACCGATGTTTCCAGTGCCCGGGACGGGCCGCCGCACATTCAGCTAATTTTAAGTGCGTGCGTAGTGATATCTATTTAAAATTGATTTATTTAATGAAAGCGATGGAGAAAACTACACTCGCGAATTCCTTTTAATAGCCTTTTCTGATTAAGAAAACAACAAATCTCTTGCAGATGAAAGGACAGGCTCCCCAGACCCGCTGCGCTTCAGCTCAGAGTTACCTCAGCGCTCTGTCTAGTCTGCACTCAGCCCGCCCAAGGTGTCCAGCGCTGGCGGAGGGATACGTGAAGGGGTGGAAACGGGCGTAGCTATCATTGGTGCAGCAGGCGAATTGGCGCCGGGGCCCATAGACCTAAAGGGCCAATGCAACCCTGATAATTGCTGTATTTCTATACCCCAACAGCAAAGAGGTTGTTTTCCTTGCTTGCACCATGGCCTCATGGCCTACTGCATCCTTGCTATGCTATTGGGTGGGAAGGGGATGTGTGGTGGTGGGTGGGAGCTGGGATGTGGTAAAGACAGAGGTAAAAGCTGTGAAGAGTGGAGGATTCATCTCCGCATAACCTGTACCACAGACCTCCCCATAAATATTCACCATCCATCACGCATTCATCAGCTCACAGCCAATACCCTAGCACTACAACATTCCTACTCCGGCCCCCAACTCATCCTTCCAAAGGCGTTCCTTATCCAGCATTTCACACATTTCTCCACTCCCCCACCCGTGTCCCTGTCTTCTACACAGATTGAAAGCAGCCCTCGACATGTTCCTCTCCTTAGAGCTTGTCCTCCAGCCCTCTACACGTTTCTACTTCAGCCTTCAGCTAATCCCCACGCCAGTCCTCTACACATCCCTTTACCAGCGCTCCACATACTCCCAGTCCAGCTTTCCACACATTCCTCGTCCACCCAACTTGACAGCAGCCTGCTACACATTCTATTCTTTTCATAAGAGCCTGCTTTCCAGTCCTCCATACATTAATATTCCAGCATACAACACCTTCATTCACTGACCCTCCAGCAGCTCCTGCACCCTCCTCCATTCATTTTGCAGTCCTCCACTAATTCATTCCACGGCCCCTTATACATTCCTTCTCCAGCCTCCCATGCATTCTTTGTCCAGCCCCGCACACATTCCTTCCATAGCCTCCACACACTCCTTCTCCAGCCTCCAATGCATTCCTTCTCCAGCCTCCACACATTCCTTCTCCAGCCTCCACACATTCCTTCTCCAGCCTCCACACATTCCTTCTCCAGACTCCCATGCATTCCTTCAATCTCCTATGTATTCCTTCTCCAGCCTCCACACATTCCTTCTCCAGCCTCCACACATTCCTTCTCCAGCCTCCACACATTCCTTCTCCAGCCTCCACACATTCCTTCTCCAGACTCCACACATTCCTTCTGCAGACTCCCATGCATTCCTTCAATCTCCCATGTATTCCTTCTCCAGCCGCCGCACATTCCTTCTCCAGACTCCACACATTCCTTCTGCAGACTCCCATGCATTCCTTCAATCTCCCATGTATTCCTTCTCCAGCCTCCACACATTCCTTCTCCAGCCTCCACACATTCCTTCTCCAGCCTCCACACATTCCTTCTCCAGCCTCCACACATTCCTTCTCCAGCCTCCACACATTCCTTCTCCAGCCTCCACACATTCCTTCTACAGACTCCACACATTCCTTCAATCTCCCATGTATTCCTTCTCCAGCTTCCACACGTTCCTTCTACAGACTCCACACATTCCTTCTACAGACTCCCATGCATTCCTTCAATCTCCCAAGTATTCCTTCTCCAGCCCTCCTCCACACATTCCTTCTCCAGCCCTCATCCACACATTCCTTCTCCAGCCTCCACACATTCCTTCTCCAGTCTCCACACATTCCATCTCCAGCCCTCCTCCACACATTCCTTCTCCAGCCCTCCTCCACACATTCCTTCTCCAGCCCTCCTCCACACATTCCTTCTCCAGCCTCCACACATTCCTTCTCCAGCCCTCCACATGTCCCCCTCTTCTCGGCCTGTATCACAGTCCTCCACACATTCCTGTTCTAGCCCTTCACATACTGTAACAGGACCAGACAACTACCGGGCCTCCCCAGTCCGCTTCATGGTTGAACCCGACTACCATGAGCATCCGTTCGCAGACAGAAAGGTGAAGACAGATTGCAAGGTGAAGACAGATTGCAACCCGGAAACAGACACAAGAACGCCTGCATGGGTTAAATGGGGGGCAACTGGCATCACTGTGGAGAGTAACCCTGACTAGCTGGGAAAACAAAACTCCAAAGATTCAAGTGTTCCAACGGACTCAGGGTCAAAAGCAAGGATGATCCCCAGAGGAACACCACCTATGACCCTCCCAGTAACACTTCAACTACCTCGTGTTGACCCACAGCTTAGGCAGACACCCTTCAATCCAACCTCAGGGAAGAACTAGTGGTGTGGGAAATTCACATAATTTGCTTCTGAATAATTGCGTGAAATTTCAGGAAAATTATAATTGCAAATCTGTTTAGTGCTATATTTGAGTGCAAAATGTGTCCTTGCGTCCATTTTTTACATAAGGATGCATTTTGCACTCAACAAATTGTGCAAAAAAACACAAGTGCCACAAACAACAGACACTTTTGTGCTCATTGTTCAAGTTGTCCCGCACTCCTGTGCTACAATTTTGCCATGAGCAGCGGCATAACTACATGACATGGCATATTGCCATAATTTGAGGAATTTCATGCAACAAGTGAAAAAAACTGGAGGATTAGTTGAGAGGGGTCAGAACCCACCTCACATAATAACCACAATCCTTGCCAGGGTGAACCACAAAAGCCATTAAATCTGTGCTTAACCCTCTGGTAGCTTGGCACACAGGCAGTCAGGCCTAACTTAGATGCAATGTGTAAAGCATTTATGCAGCACCCAACAGTAATAAAGTGCAAACACCACACAAGAAGAACCCTAAACCAATTTAGAAACATTTATAAAAATAGAGAATATTTTAATAAATAAAATGACACCAAACCTACAAAAATCAAATCAGTTATAAATTTTAAAGTTTAGGGTTCAAAACCGCACCAAAAGGTGTGAAGCACCAGCTGCAGGCATCTGATTATGCCCAAACAGGACAAAGTCAAAAGTTCATGCCGACCGGGATGGAGCATGGGTCGGATACAGGACCACATTCCTCCCGCTGTAACTTTTACCTTTGGACTTTGATGCAAGGACTCTGCCCCTCTGTGTGTCTCTGAGTCACTTGGAGCCAGCCCCAGTGAAGCCTTTGGTGAGGAACTGCGTGGCATGGCTCTGCGGGGCTTTTCGTCACTCTGTGTCACGCTGCATTGGATCCTGGATACCTTCATTGAGGAGTTGTGCAGCTCTGCAGCGCTCTGCGGCCCTCTGTGTTGGATCCGGTGAAACCTTCAGTTAGGCAAGGGGAAGTGCACGCGGACTTCAGCCAAGGGTCCAGGACCCTGAGGACAACACTTGAGGGTCGGGATTCACTCCCACATAAGCCAGTAGAGGGGACCAGGTCAGCCCCAGTTGGATCTGGTCATCTGGAAAGCAGGAAAAGACCTCTGGAAGCTTGTTGTGTCCCTGTAGCTCAAACAGTGGGTCAGCCATCTGACCCTTGGAGTCACTTCTGGAGCCCTGAGTTCAAGGCAAGAATGTCAAGTCTCCTTTCAGGCTTCAGACAGCAGGACAGTCCTTCTTCTGGGTCTTCACAGGTCCAGGAGTGTTCTAAGTAGACGTTTTGGGGATGCCACCTTTATTCCCAGTACCAGTCTGTGGGTAGCCAGTGTGGGGGGACACCCCTTTGTCAACTTTAAAATAGTTCTGGTCAATTTATCCCTCTCTCCTTGGGTTTGGCTCTAGCCTGGCTAATGAACCAAAGGGCAGAGCTGCATCTGCCAGTGACAGGGTAGGCTTCTTGAGAGTTGAGGAAAACACTGGGTACAGCCCCCAGGCTACCTTTGCAGTGCAATTGGGGCAGGGCCACAACTCCTTCCCAACCATCATGTCAGGAAGACCTACACCTCCCTACACCCAGATCCTTTCTCCACTGTATGGGAGCAATACCTATCACACTACGGGAGATCCATTAATATTCAGATGACCCTGGACACTGGCAGAAAGGCACATCTGGCTTGGGTAGGAAAATGGCAACTTTAAAAGTGGCATTTTTAAAATAGTGATTAAAAATCCGACTTTACCATTAGGTCGGATTTTAAATTCATATTTACAATGAGTCCTTGAATCAATTTTCTACCTAGTCCCAAACTGAGGTTATGCATTATAAAGAGTTATAGTGCAACCTAGTGCTTTTCTGCGACAGACAGTCTTGCTGCAGTGGAAAAACACTTTGGAGGTTTTTCACTGCCAAGACATGTAAAACTTGAAATATATATGTCCCACTTTTTAAATACCATGTACCCTGCCCTATTGCTTTTAAGGCCTTCCTTATGGGTGACGTATAAATATTAAAAAGGAAGGTTTAGGGCTATCAAGAGGTTTATTTTGCCAGTTCGAAATGGTATTTGAAAACTGCACACACAGGCTGCAGGGGCAGGCCTTTAGACATGTTTTACAGTGCTACGTTAGTGGGTGGTACAATGAGTGCTGCAGGCCACTTGCACCATTTAATTTACAGTCTCTAGGTACATTATAGTACCCTATACTAGGGACTTATAAGTAAATTAAATGTGGCAACTAGGTGTATGCTAATTTTATGATGTTTAAAAGAGAGAGCACAAACACTTTACCACTGGTTAGCAGGAGTAAAATCAGGGCACTGGAATTATGTGGCAGCAGAGGGCCAAGTAATGTGGCAGTATTGATTAAATTATGCAGTCCTAAAAGGCAAATTATGCGGAGTAATGCTGCACATTTTCTGATAGTATTACTTAATTATTTTGCCATTTTTACACTTGTTAACACTGTCTGGGCATAGGTTGCACTCATTTGTAGCAGTTTAATACTTACATTTTGCAATAAGCAACAGAAAGGTGACCAGTCAACTTTTGGAAAGGGCCTTCCACTGCCTGTCAACACGTGTTGCTGCATTTTTAGTAACTTTTGAACCATTTGACCTAGAAACAATTTTTTTGTCAAAATCTGCAGATTATGCGGCAGATGATGGATTATGTGGCAAATGCTGAAGATCCATAACTTCGCAAAAAACGCTGCAGCTGCACAATCGCATAATTCCATTGGCCCTGAGTAAAATGCAGAGTCCTATGGCCAGCAAAAAAAATGGGTTCAGCTAAAGCAGGCAAAAATCTGGGGTATCCTGCAGAAAGGGCAAACATAATGCAGAATCACACAAATCACACTACGTAATGTACATTTTGCCTTGGGCTAGGCAGAACCCAATCAAATACATTGATGCTGCCAGATGATCCAACTTATGCTGTCACTGCCACATATCCTCTGCGTATCCCAAGCTAGGAGATGCTGACACTAGCTTTAGGACACAACTAGGAATCTCAACCAGATGTGCTGCTTCACAAATAAAGCACACATCTCATTTCCTGTCCTAAAGGGGGCTCCATCCCACACTACCTACCCGGTTAGCATTCTCAACCAGCTTGCTCTATCAGTATATCAAACTTGTTTTAATATCAACCTGCAGTTACAGGGACTGCACATTACTGCCTAACAACATATCGTCATGGTATGAGATGTGGAGTAAGGCTATTAAATCTATACTTCCCTATATATGCTTACCTTGACAATATGTTGATAGTCGATATTTTGGAGTCGGCATAAGTCCAAGATGATATTTCTGCCCTCTGTATTTTTACATGCAACTTTAAACAGAACCCCTTTACTAGTATGACCAATTTGCCCATAACTGATGTAACCCTGCAGTAAAACCCCTGCATGACTATGTGATTATTTGCCAGCCATCTGTGTCCTCCACCACACTAGCTTTCCCCTACAGGACTCCTGGTTACATTCAAGGCTACTCCACGCCTCCTCGAGTTGTCTGAGTTGTGAGTATTGCCCTACTGCGATTCTGCCTCCGACAGGTATGCCCATCATGACATTCGCAAACTACGTCTGATATATATCTCATCCTCTCCTAGGCACCAATGTAATTTGTAATTCCTCTGGTTTATTTCAGGTAACATTAACAATGTTTTTAGCTGTTTGTCGTTATAACTGTCATGCACCAGTATACAAAATGCTCACCAGTTACCAGTACATAAGGTTTTAGAGTACGCACGAGAAGAAGCTAAGCAAAGTATTCATTCACATACAGAATGCTTGTGACTTACTGGTACCAACCCTTGCAACAGGGGCATAGCTCCAGGGGAGGTGTTTGGGGTGTTACACCCCCCTAAAAATGTATTCTGAAGTAAACAGTTGGGTACAAATGCTTTAAGTTTAGTAATGTGAAGCGTCTGCTGGATTTCACCTGGGATTTCTACATGCCCACACTGCTGTCAAACACACACACACACTCTTTATGTATTTAAGGCCTTAAAAATGTTGATTAGTTTGAAAAATATTGCAATTTAAGTACGCCTAACAATCCGCACTCCTCTCTCTTTCCACTGCCCTTAATCCCCCTCATGTTCTGCTACTCATATAATGTGTTTTAACAAGATGTCGTAGTGTGTTTGTTGGGAAATCTGAAGCTCACCCCCCCCTAGTCATACTGACCAAGCTACGCCCCTGCCTTGCAAGAAGAAGCGAAACAAATGTGTAGACAGGTAATTCTGTGAGCCAGGAGTGAGCCCATAAACAGGAACCCTGCAAGACTTCCCTTGTATAATAAAACTTCTTGCAGCCACAGGCAATAAGCCCAAGACAGTACCGGGGTGGTGAAAATACTCTATTCTGTCTAAGGTGCTAGAAGACACAAAAGTCTGGAACATGGTCTTCTGAAATCATCCTTCTAGGGCAGAACTGCCACTTCTGTGGGCAGAACTGGGTCCAGGATACCATCTGGCATGCCTCATAAAGGGGGCTTTTCTGATAGGAGGCCAGATGCCCACGTGGCCCCTGACACCTGGGCATCTCAGGTCATCATATGTTCTGACACAATGCAGGTCATATATGAAATATAGGGAGAGAGAGAGACTCCTTTGCTCAAGAATGTATCTGAGGCAGCTATGTCAGTGTGAAGCTGCACTCCCCTGTGACAGGAGGCTTTCAATGAATGGCATAACGTGTGAAGGATGCACGGTTGCATCTTTGAAACTACATTTGTTTGAATGTTCATTTCTTTACTATAATGTTCACATCCTCGTGGCCAGTGTTTGAAGCTACTTCCAGAGGTGTAAGAATGTATGTTCTCATCAGAGGCATTGTGAGCAAGTCAAGTCCTGGGAGGATAGTAGATTGATCCGACTTATGGAAAATGCTCTTTTCTTCTTGCCAGCAGGTCTGCTTGCTTGTCCTTACTTTGATGCGAGTTGACTTGTGCAGAAATGTGGAGTTGCTTGGACTGAAATGTGCAGAGCAGGCCCAGCGGAGCTTGCCTCCCTGTTTCACATTTACAAATGCCTCTCGGCGCCCAGGGCCTGTCTGTGCAAAACGTCTCACTTAGAAGCTACATTTGGCACCAAAAGAATTAAGTTGTATGCGTGTTTAAAATCACATCTCTTTTCAATAACGTTTGTAAAATTCCATACAAATTTCACTAACGTACATTTTACGAGTGAAACGTGCATTGTCGATTTCTTGCTTCACTTTTTTCCCATGAACACACTCATTGTGATAAAACGTTTTACCAGGCCGAAGGCTGGTTCTAGCAGAAAGTGACTTTTCACACAATTTCTGCACCAATGAGCCTCTTTTGTGTAAAAATTATGTGAAATAGTATATTGCAAAATTTCAAGAAATTTCACATGATGCAAACTTCAGGAATTATCCAAATTTCGCCAGTATGATTTAAGCATCACACAGACCTATTACCAACCAGGTGTGAGGCCTCTTCTGAGTTTTGGGGAAGTTGGCAAGGCCCCCATATGTCTTGTGGCACCTACTGCACTGACAGGTTCACCAGTTGGAAGTGGTGAACTTGTATGTATGGTTAGGGATCATCTGCAGCTCCCAATGATAGTAAAGCTCAAACTGTAAGGATTAGAAAGATACATGGAGTGGGTCCACAACCAGAATTTTTTTTTTTTTTGGAGAGTTTTATATAGCGCTGGCTAGACCCGGAGGTATCAGAGCGCTTTGAATGACCAGAATGACCAGGAACTGCCAGTCAGGCAGTGCCCTAACCCCAGGTTAAAGAAGGAGGACTTCTGTGCCCTGCTCGGGTTGGAAAGGGGCAGTTAGGGATGGTCCTGGGCAGGTCAGGGATACTTGATACAGACCTCATTCGGAGCCCTGGACTGCTGATCTGCAGGAGCAAGGATGCTTTTGGGTTGACTCTGCCTAGCTTAGAGGCAAGGTCGTGAGGCTGCTGGATACCTCACTCCATCAGTTGAGCTCCACACAGGCTTCAGTCAGCTGGGCCTCACTCTTTGTCCTTCTGTCAGCATAGAGCATTCTAGCTACTCGATCCCGCCCCCTGGAACTCACTTTCTCTCACCTTAAAGGCCACCGGCTTCATCCAGGAATTTAAACCCAAACAGTCATCTGGGCACTGAAAGCCAACGCTTGATTGAGACCCCTTCCAGCCCTCACACATGGTAAGTCTGTAGATCTCAGGAGTTATTCATTCACACATATTTCTATCTGCCTGTGTTGTGTTTTTATGAAAATTTCAGGACCTGTCTGTTCTTGTGTATGCCTATCTCTCTTCGCTGTTTATACTCACAATATCAGTACCTTTCATACTCTCGTCCTTTTTCTAAGCATTATTACTGTTCTATTGTGAAACATTTCTCTTCAAGATGATGTTAGAAGATTGTTTATGTTGTTTATATGTGTAAATAAAAATATTCAAAATAAAAATGTCTTCTGCTGTAATATCTGTTTCTTGTACTTTCTGTAAGCCCCTCGCCAATAGCACCATCTGCCCCTTCCTATCCTCACCTCACACTTTCTCTCTGCCACTTTGCATCCATCACTCCTCTAAAGAAGCTCTTTCTAGAGCTCTCAGTCCAAATGCTAACTTAATTGGGGAAGTCACCATAACCTTGAAGAGTTTATTATCTGAGATTAAACCACATCCCATATGTTGTCAGGATAGACGAAACATCTTCCCCACTCGCCTAAAAAAAGGGAGACAGACTCTCTACACTCCTATTTTTAGGTCTAGGTTTAGACAGACATTTAAAAAACAATATACATATTGGGGGTTTTAACCCTTGGCTTTATTCAGTCAGCCTCTTTCGCTGTTGGCTAGAGCCTTTGTCAATCCTTTCTTGGCTCAGTTCAGTGGAGTATTCATCGCTCACCTTACAATATTGGCTGTGTGACTGTATCCTTCCCCTCCACTAAGTCCTCGCACTCAGCCAAATAAGTGCTTATTTTAGACCTCTGTGTATGCTCTTGCTGGGTCCCTCCCATATGCCTTTCTCTGACATGCTAACGCTACATGTGCTAATACATTAAAAACAGGCCTCTTGGCTTTGCCAATGCTTGTTCTTTGCTGTTGCCATTCACCTTGTAGCTTAAGCTCTTGAAGAGACTTTACTTTTTTTTTTATAATCAATTTTATTGATTTTTGAATAAACAAAGAAAACAGTACAGCACAGGTAAACAATAGCAATTTGGTGCAGTGGCAAACTGTTGATTTTGTTATGTGCGGACATACATTTCAATCCACTTTTAACGCATTGTTATATGCAATCTGAATCTGAGAAAAGACAGAAAACCCATTCATCTCAATTGGTTCAACCACTTGCCCCAGACCTTTTGGTGTTTGGCTGGACATCCTCTAGCTTCAAACAGAGGCTTCTCTTGCGCTGCGCACAAGTCTACGCCTTTGCACCATTTAGATACACTTGGGGGGGCAGACTGTTTCCATGCCGCAGCGATATCTCGCTTGGCCACCATGGTGGCGGTACCCAGGAGGAGTTTGTCTGCCCTGGATCCCTCTAGGCCGTCCATAACTCCCAGGAGGAGGTTCAAGGGATTGTGTGGCACCTCCCAAACCAGGACACATGTGAGTTCAGATTCCAGTGTTTCCCAATATGAGGTGAGGTGGGAGCAAGCCCACACCATATGATAAAAGTCTGCCGGCTCTTGCCCGCAGCGCGCGCAGAATGGCGAAGGTCGCAGACCCGCCTTGTAAAGGCGATCAGGGGTTAGGTAGGCATTATGAAGATAATATAGCTAGATTAGGCGAAGCTTGGCTGAGGTGGCAATGGTCTTGGGGGCCATTAAGGCATTACGCTAGTCTTTGTCCTCGAGGGGACCCAGCCACACCTCCCAGCGGTGTCTGAGCGAGTCAAGCGTTGTTGGACCATTGTTGGTTAAGGAGCGATATATCTGTGACACCCCTCCCTTCCTTAGACCCCCATCATGATCTGTGCTTCCACTGGACTAAACTCTGGAAGTGTAGTGCCAGTCGATAGGTGTGTGCTGAGGGCATGACGTAACTGCAAATATCTATAAAATTGTGAAGGGTATAGCAGTTCTGTAGGTCTTGGAATGAGCGTATGTGATCCCCCGCCCATACATCTCCCAATTGTAATATACCAATAAGGTCCCATCCCCTGAATACCTCCGAAGCTCCCACCTCCCTGAGCCAAACACCCGCCAAAGAGGTGTTTGTTGGGTCAATTTGTTATCCCACCGAGTGTGACGTAAGGCTGAGTGCCAGGCCAGCAGGACCGCTCGAGTCACCGACGGTAGGGCTCTGGGCACAGGGCTACCATACAACATTGCCTGAATTTGTGAAAGTCCTAATTCCCTTAATTCGATCCTATATCCTGGGTCCGACCAGCCGCCATTAAAACAATCCTGCAGGACGAGCAGCCGGGTTGCTAGATAATATATATAGAGATTAGTCATGCCCATGCCCCCATCAAAAGGTGGGATCCGACAGTGGGCGAGAGCTATACGCGGTCTCGCGTTCCCCCAGAGGAACTTTGTGGCCATGCTGTCTAGTTCCCCGAACCAGCTTCGCAGGAGGTGGAATGGGGTATTCTGGATAATGTACAAGAAACGGCAGAGGATCATCATTTTAAAAAGGGCCACTCTACCCAGCGGGTTAAGTGGTAAGGTTTGCCAGCCTCAGAGATCCTCTTTAGCTTTCTTGACCAGTGGGGTGATGTTAAGAGTCCATTCCAAGTCGGGGAGTGATGCGACGCATATCCCTAGATATTGGAACGACTGCCGCCTGATGGGGATGGTTGACAGCCAGTCAAAACATTCCCTTGAGAGGTGAAGTGGCACCAAGGTCGACTTGGCGGGGTTTAGACGCAGGCCCGAGACCCGTTCAAAGGTGTGGAGAACTTGGAGGCATCTGGGACCGGACTGGGCCGGGTCCGCAAGGAAGAGCAGTACATCGTCTGCGAATAGGGTGATTTTGTCTACATGGGAATCCTTCCATTTCCAGCCCTGGATTTGGTTGTCAGCCCAGATGAGGCATGCCAAAGGTTCCATCGCCAGGGCAAAGAGGAGGGGAGAGAGGGGACATCCTTGCCTTGTACCCCTTCTAATAGGGAACGCCTCTGAGAGAGCTCCGTTTATGAGTACTCTCGCTCTTGGTTTGGAATATAGGACTCGGACGAAGCAGCGGAAGTGCTGCCCCAGACCCGCTGCGGCCAACTCACCGTCCAAGTATTGCCAGTCAACCGTGTCAAAGGCTTTTTCGAAATCGACTAGGAGGAGTGCTAGGTAGGGGGTGAGTGACTAGCGATTCACTAGGGCCAGATGGAGACGCCGCAGACAATGTCTTGTACTACGCGCCGGCATGAAGCCGCATTGGTCCGGATGGACCAGTTTACTGAGGGATGGTCATAAGCGTTGGGCCAGGATCGTGGCACATATCTTTACCTCCATGTTGATGAGCGAGATTGGACGGTAGCCCGTGCAGACGGGCGAGGGTGGTTGAGTTTTGGGAATAACGATGATGGTTGCTGCATTTGTTTCGGGGAGAATATCCCTGTCTCTGTGACCTCTTGAAATAGGGCGGAAAGGTGGGGGATTAATATGTCTCAATATGTAGGCCCGGTGTTTTCTGTGCTGCTATCAGGGAGATGGCGTCACCTATTTCCTCTTGGGTAATGGGGAGATCTAAGCCAGCCGCTTCGCTCGCAGTGAGGTGGGTAAGGTGAACACCTTCCAAGTTGGTCAAATCGGGAAGCGAGGCTTCAAGCCTTTGGGCTGAATAAAGCCGAGAATAGTAATCAGTGAAGGCCTGGGCTATTGCGGTTGGCGTGAGATGGGTGACTCTGGATGGATCTCGGACTTCGGGAACTATACGGTTTGCTAAAGGATACGACGCCAGCCTGTGCAATATTTTCCCATTTTTGTCGCCCCATCCATACACTCGGGCAATGGAGGATCTCCATAGTAGCTTAGCTGATTCTAAAGAAATTTGTTTACTCTCTTCCCTTAGGATCGCGAGCTGCCTCTCACGCGAATCGTCTGATGCCTCAGCTGTGCTCCTCTCTAGGCAAGTTGCCTGTGCTTCGAGGAGGGCAAGTTGACTATCTTGAGTTAGTCGTTTCACCTTGAGTTGGCCCCTGGTAAAGTCGCGAATAGTGGCTTTACCCGCTTCCCAGAGGGAACATGGAGAGGGGATGGAGTCTTGATTAGTAAGGGATTATTGTCGGAGTTCCTCCCCTATCACTTTTTTGATATCTTTGTCCTGGAGGAACCAGGCGTTCAGCCTCCAGATGGGGCGAAGTTTGTAGGAGAGGTCGCCCAGGTAAAGGAGAAGGGGTGAGTGGTCTGAGATATCCCGGGGAAGGATGCTGATTTCAGACACTCTCTGGCAATCGGGGGCTGGCATGAAGATCATATCGATACGTGCGTGTGTATGATGTGCTGCTGAAGTGTGGGTGTAGTGGGTGCCTCGGGGGTCCAAGTTCTCCAAACATCACAGAGGCCCAGGGTAGTTGCCCAGTCTACCAGTCGCTTTGCATGTGACGTCCTACCAGAGGAAGTTATGACTGTGGTGTTGAGGTCTGGTTGCATGACCGCATTGACGTCACCCGCTATCACTGTCCCACCCAGAGGCAGGGCGGGAACAACGTCAGTAATCTGTCTCAGTGACGATGTGAGCGTAGCGGGCGGGACATATATGGACATTAGATTAAGGATATTCCCCCCTAGCGTCCCGGTTAGGGCCACGAAACGGCTCTGAGGATTGCTAGTGATGTGAGTGAGTACAAAGGGGAGACTGCGCCTCAGGAGGATAGCCACCCGACGCAAGCCCCGTTCAAAACCGGAGTGCCATACTCTATCGAACCCATACCTCGCGAGGAAGGGACAGTGGTTACCCAGGAGGTGAGTTTCCTGGAGTAAGAGTCTTTGGGCATACCTCAGGTCTGCTGTCCATTTGACTCTTTCGAGCAGACCATTGACGTTCCATGACAGAACTCGGAGGGGTCACCCCTATTTAACCTCTGTGCCATGACCTATGTGTGGGGCCAAGAGAATATGGGGCTCCAATCCCTTTGGGGGATCGGGCCGGACTACGAGCAGTTGTGACCTGGGCTTCTGTCTTCTAGTTTGTGGGATTGTCATGCATTTGCGCTGATGAAGGGATGGAGTGCTGTGAACATTTAACAGTGATGAACAAAAACTTAGGACAACGGTCGCAACCCTCCACTCCACCCCCCACCCTATACTTCTGGAATGGAAGCATCTGTCGCCCTATTAAATTCAAAGTTAACATGCTAAACTACAACGCTTAGCTTAGAAGTTGTGTGGAGGACCCCTCTCTTGATCAGGATATGACTTATCTGAATACTTTAGTGCATTGGGACACCTGTCCCGAGTTCCTGATTGAGCTCTAGTCATCCTGCCATGGTCCCTGGGCTGGGCCATTTTCCTTTAGATCACTGGGCTTTGGGAAAGGTCTGTGTCGGTGAATTCGGTGCCCAAAGTCCGGGGGGGGGGGCTTCCCTTAGCGGTCGGGCTTTCTAAGGGGCCGTTCCGATGTTGGGAATGAGAGCCAGTCGGACCAGTTTGAGTCCTGGGATCTGGGATGGCCGAGGTAGGTGATCTTGAAATGTCTCCGCGATTGCCACAACCTCTGCGTGGCCGTGTGTGTCTTCTACGCGCTCTAGGGGATGTCGGTAGGACCGCTTCAGTCCAAGGTCGAAGACGTGATCCGAGGCCTGAGAGGACGTTCTTCGGTCAGCCAGGTCCAGGCTGACTTCGGGGATTTGGAAAAGTGAGCTTTGTCTTGAAATACGACCCTGAGGCGGGCTGGGAAGAGTAGCCTGCATTGGAGACCGGGCGGCGGCCTGGGTGCCAGGGATCGGTGAGCCCGCTCCACTGCAAACCATGCTGACAATGCGTCTTTGGGCAGCCATGATTCCAGCCATTTTTCTATGAAGGTCGCCATCTAACCTTGTTTCCTCCCCTCAGGAAATCCCACCAGGCGGAGATTGTTGCGCCTTGACCGGTTTTCGGCATCTTTGGCCCTTCTATGCAACTCTTTGGTATGGGTCTGTAGGTGGGTTACCTGCTCTTTCAATTGACGAATGTCGTCTTTGACCGTAGAAATACGGGATTCTGCTTCGGAGATGTGGGCTGTGACGTTGCGGAGGTCTTGTCGGATAAGAGCCATGTCTACCCAGACCTCACCGATTTTGTTCTCTACTGAGGCCTGTGACGTACTGATGGCTTGCAGGATTGTGGTGAGGTCTCCCCCAGGGCGAGCCAGATTATCCACGGCCCCTTCTGTGGGTCTGGGCTCGTTCGTGGTGAACTGGTCCATCTTGGTTTGCGTTTGTGTTGCTGCTGGCTTCGGACCTCGGTCTTTCCCCATGTTCTTTAGAGGAGAGGGCGACTCTTTGCCAAAGTTGTCTCCAGTTCTCTTGGTTGATCACTGAGTGGGGTCGGAGGTCAACCTCTGCCTTGTCGTTTAAGTGGCACGGAGGGGGGCTATCCCTAGAGTTCTTTAGTTGGTGAGGCGTCTTCTGTCTTTTCTAGGCGGGAGTGCCGGGGCTGTGCACGAGGTTTCTCCCTGGATAGTCAAGGTGAATAGAAGTCTGCGTGACCGATGTTTTAGCCTCAGCTCTGACGGGTGTCAGTGGATGAATATGATGTGGGGGGAGCGTTGCCCTCCGTGCCAGTTTGTCAGATTATTTTGGGAGGCACTTCCTGTGGTCAGTTACCGCAACCCTTGGGCCTATGTTGCCCCTGTATTTGATGGTCTTCAGGCTTGGTGCGTACCGGGCTTTTGTAGGTTTGCATCCACTGGGGCCCCTGTATGGGTATTCTACAGGGTCTACAGTGGGGGGCCCAAATCAGATGTCTGTGGACCCCGATGTTGGCCCCCTCGGCGGAGTCTTAGAGTCAGGGGGCAGAGAGCAGGCTCGGTTCGTTTAACTCTAGCCCCCTGGACCTCCCCCCCCTCCACATCCAGGCCAGACCCGGGGCCCCAGCTCACCTCTGTGATTACTTGCTGTGTGGTAGTCCAGGCAGGGTCCGATTGTGCCACTGGTTTCGGGCGGTGGGGCCTGGTATCCGGGCCGCGAGCGCTGCGACCTCCTGATGGAGAAGATGCCGGTGTTTGGGCCTCTTAGTATTGGGGTCTCCTGGATCGCGTTGAGAAGCCACAGGCAGCAGGTGGGAGAGGGGGATCCAGCTGACTTATGTACTGCGCCGCTGTAGGTCATGGTGGGGCTCTACCTCAGGGCCCGACTGCATAGTGATGGGGCTCCGCAGGTGGATTCCGCCCCCATCTCGTGCCTTCCGTCGGGGCCTCTCCGGGCGGCTTTCTCCGTTCTCAGCTTGAGCCCCCTGGACACACTCCAAACCGCCGTCGACAGCCCACCCAGGGTCCAGGATCTGACCTTTCTGGTGGAGGGGGCCGCCTCAATTCAGCCCCGGTCACGGTGTGCGGGGGACGGGGATTCCGGCTGCCGCTCAGGCGGTGTAGCGCATCTGGGGTTCCGCCTCCTCAAGGCCTGAGGCCTTAGCTCCAGTCCGGGCCTGCCGCAAGAGCTGCTCTGCGATTGGAATCACCTCAGGAGCCTCCGACAGGATGCAGGACTTGTGGGTACTTCAGCCCCGGAGGGTGCCGATAGGAGTTACGTTTGCGGCACCTCTGATCGTCAGATGTGGAGTCCGATCCGCCATCTTGTGGGAGACCGCCCCACAGAACGCAGAGCTGAAACGGTCGCGGGCGGGAGTCTCAGGAGTTTCACTGTCTCACCACAGGAGCCTGCCGCTTGTGATGGTGAGTTAGCGTCTGCCACGGAGGATGGTAGTGGTCTGCCGATGGGCTGTGTAACTTAGAGCGGATGACGGAGGGGTCCAGAGCACTCTTAGAGTGCGACCGCCATCTTGACGCTCCAAGCCACGCCCCCGAGACTTTACTTTTTAAATAACTTTTTGCAAATTTTTCCAACTCTACCCAGCGACAGATACAAAGGATTTTCCCAAGAACAATTTTGCAGCACCAAGAACCAGCGTGCACAGCCCACAGGAACGGCAGGCATGGGTCACACTCAGTGGTACCACTTCTCAGCAAAGGGCAAAGGTCCTCTCTAACTACACTGACCTCTAGTGCAGCAACAGGGGAAACCTATTGCAAAAGACCCATACACTTCTTTCAGTAAAGTGCTCTGGCTGACAGGAGACAGCCTGGTCCAAAAAGTCCAGAAGTCCTACATTTGTCTTTGGTACTTGTTCAGTTATTGTTTTTTGACTTCCTATTGAATCTCAGCAGAGAGTTTACCTAGCAGATCTAGAGTAGAGATGGGTGGGTTGTACGAAAACATTCCTCAGAGAAAAATATTGGCAACAAAAATATTGCCCAAAAAAATATAGAAGACACAAATATTGACATTGCAATACATTATATATTATTTTAACTCTAACATATATATCGATATATATATATATATGTTACTATAAAAATATTCCAATAAAAATACTTATAATGTCAAGAATATACACAAATGTATGACTTTAAACCAGAAAATAAAAATATATACTTTAAAGCATTACAAAAAATAATAAATATGCAATTTTAACCAGAAAAACTATTATATAAATAATAAGAATAAGTACTAATAATATGTACTTTAATCACAAACACTAAATATAAAAAAGAAAAAGTATACAATAAGAATATGAATATAAAGAATAAAACTAATATTACTGCTGCTGTTTTGCTGCTCCTGCCCCCGCTGCTTGGGGCTACTGCCAACATCACGCTGGACCAAAGGGGGACCGGAGTCCCAGTGGCTACATCCGGCCACATAGCGCTTCCTGGCATCTTTAGCGCTTCATCCTTGCACGCCGGACTACAAGTCCGAGCGTCCTTAGCCTTTACACCAGGTGCCGCTGGTGAGGGGGAGGCGTGGCCATCGCGCTTATAGCGCTGCCTCTCCCACCGCGGCGCGGGACTCACCGCTGCTGTTTTGCTGCTCCTGCCCCCGCTGCTTGGGGCTACCGCCAACATCACGCTGGACTAAAGGGGGACCGGAGCCCCAGTGGCTACATCCGGCCACATAGCGCTTCCTGGCATCTTTAGCGCTTCATCCTTGCACGACGGACTACAAGTCCCAGCATCCTTAGCCTTTACACCAGGTGCCGCTGGTGAGGGGGAGGCGTGGCCATCGCTCTTATAGCGCTGCCTCTCCCACCGTGGCGCGGGACGCGCGCGGGCGGCGCCCGGGCCAAGGGCAGGCCCGTCATTGCCAGGAAGAGGCAGGGCTGGGCAACCCCTCTTTCATTCACCATACAACAGTTGCCAAGCATCAAGGTAAAGGTACTGTTCTTATCTTTCGTCACGTCTGTGGATTCCATACTTTAGCTGGTTGACTCGGACCTTGGGCTATCTGACTCTTGACTTGGAAGACTCTGTTACCTTACCCTCACTCCCTAGCAAGATAAACTGACTTGTTAAGTCACTTACAATTATCGTTAGGGCTAATCAATTTGTAAAGCAATTGAGCAAACCGTACCATATTTATTGTTGCAACTAAAATAATTTTGTACTTTGAGCATGGGTAAACGGAAAACCATGGAGGGTGTAGGGGTGAGGGGCACTGGGAACTGTGGGGTAGGCAAGGGGAAAAAGGCTAAGAAATCGCGTAAATATGCCGCCAGTAATTGTGTTCTAGACAGAATAGACACGCTCATTAGCGAGTGTGAGAACATACTGGTGGCAGATCCTCCGGGGCCACACAGCAATAGCAGCCAAACCCCCTCTGATCCCAAAAGCCCCGTTTGCTTACCTACTGTCCCTCCCATGTTTCATAAACATGCTCGTAAAGGATCTGGCAACTTGAGTAAAAACAAAGAAAGCGATCATGCTGGGATACAAGGGAAGGTAGTTCTTGATCCTGACCAAATAACCTGTAAGGAAGTTAACCCAATGAAGCCCAATATCCCATGCTCCAATTGATTCGCCCCACTCGCAGTTCCTTTCGATCCTACTACTGAACAAGTGACATCATCAAGTATCCTGCAAGGTGGTAGTATTGTTGAGCGACCATCTTTCGACTCATCTGGGCCCATTGACTCCCTTAGGTCTGAGATCATATCTCTGAAACGCATGATCGAAGAGCTTACGCTCCTGGTTAAAACATTGCTTCCTCCGGTTCGACTTGGACATCAGCCCGAGAAACGGGTACCTGCTCAAGTTCAGCAAACTTGTTCTTTGGCTGGGCCAACTTGCAACAAAAGGGTAGATTTAGGCCAAGACGTCCCCCCACTTTCAAAAATTCCCACAAGCCACATCTCGCTAGGTCCTAAATTTGAAAGCTCGAGCAATCCCAAGCCCATGACAACAAACAACTCTCATACTTCATTAGTTGCTCCAATCAAGGACCATGCCACCCTAGGTGGCCGTCGTCGAGTTATGGACATTGCTAAGCCTATGTATGCTCCATTGAAACCTCCACAATGGAGAGATGCATATACCCTACCGCAATTGCAAGGCTCTAACATCTATATGGTGAATGTACCCAAACTTGGCCCAAATAACTGTACAGAAAGTGCAGACTCCTTGACCAACAAAGTCATACATTGGATACGATATACCAGAGGCTGCCGCTCAGTGATTCGTGAAGACATCACTAGGGCACGTAGACGTCCAGTCCCTGCCCAGCCCTATGATTGTATTGAACTTACTTTTTCCAATGTTGATTTGGCAGAGAATCTCCTAGCCTTAGAATTTCGAACTTGCTCCCCCGTCACTTCAGCTATACAGTTTAGACGAACACAAGCACCCCCAGAGGTTAGGCCTCAAACTCAACTAGAGGGTGGCTCGATGCTCGAAGCAGTCGATTGACTGCTTATCGAGCCTAGCCACCATAGAGAACAAAGCATCCTGACCCCTAGCTATAACTGCAGCCCACACGAACCTTTTGGTTTCTCTATTAATAAAGGTTCATTGGTTGAAATGTGGGACGCATCGAAGCACACCCCCCAGGGCTCACATGAGATTGCTCCCTGCGCGTCCCCTGACTTAATAACAACATCTGATTCTTTAGATCTATCTTGTATTCCAACCTTGAACTGTACCTCTGACGTTGCTCTGGTTTCACGCCCACGGCAGTTAAAATTTTTATCATGGAACGTGGCAGGGCTATCAAACAAGTTATTACTCCCACATTGGAACAACTTGATAGAGGATTTCGATATATGTCTATTTCAGGAGACTTGGAGTCTGGTTCCACTCTATAAATCTGGTTACGCTTGTTACTGCATCCCGGCAACCACAAAGGGGAGAGGGCGTCCGTCAGGTGGGCTGATCATTTGGGTGAGCATCGTCCTTGGCTGCTTAATCACGGTCCAGTCAACTCTAAGCCCAGACATCTTGAGACTTACTATTAAAGGACCTAGGGGAGGGGGCACATTGGAGCTGTTCAATGTCTATATTAGAGGCACTAAGGGAGGCCAACAATCACCTATTGTCACAATCTTAGAACATTGTTTATCCAGTTGCTCGCCCCATGCTAGAATCATAGCTGCAGGAGACTTTATCTGCACTTTTGAGCCTCTGAGCTCAGAGGATATGTTGGAGTTAGAGGATGGGGACTTAAAATGGGCGGTCCCCCTTTTAAATATTCCCCCAATTAGTAAATGGACCCCGCTCGCAATCCAACTTAGTGCATTAACTATTGAGCATGACCTTAGAGCAGCTAATGGTAGAACCCACTCAGACACCCAGGGGGCGAATACTTTTAATAGGGCAGGCTGCCCTTCGTGCATAGAATACATTCTAGTGGATGTGAAATTATGGGACAAAATGGTAGACATGTATGTGGGCACCACAACTGATAGTGATCACAATCCCCTTTGCATGACACTAAAATCTCCTTGGGCCCCACCAATTTTTTCTCAGATTATTAGGGCCCCAACTTCCATCATAGATATCGCTCCTTCGAATTGTAAAAGATATCTGAAATGGCATAAGGTTTCCTCCCAAGAAATAAAATTAGCTGGCATCAGGGAAGTCGTCACTACTAGTACACTAGCACTACAGGCAACCCTGCTGGCCACTGAATCTTGTTCAGAGGCTTCCTTAGTCCATTCTCGCACTATAGAGCAGCTGAGTACCTTCTTCTTAGCTACTCATAATCACATTAAATCCAAGGTCCTTCGAAAAAGACAGCATTTGTGGTTTACTAAGAAATGCAGGCTAAATAGACAAGCCTTAGCTACAGCGATCAGGACAAAGAATTCCAATCTGGTCAAAATAGCAAGAAAGGACTATAAG
Organism: Calotriton arnoldi; assembly: GCA_963921515.1. Lineage (NCBI taxonomy): Eukaryota > Metazoa > Chordata > Amphibia > Caudata > Salamandridae > Calotriton > Calotriton arnoldi. The sequence continues at coordinate 981,945 of CAWUFW010005816.1, forward strand.
GTTGCCCTTCACCATGCCAAAATTGAGTGGGACGAATCTCATTGGCAGAGATTGAAAGTTACCAGCCTGGAGAAAAATAAGAACCAGTTTTGGTCCTTAGTAAGTAAGGGCAATAGTAGAGATCCCTCTACTCCATCTAATCATATTACAAGCCAAGAATGGCACGACCATTTCAGGAAACTGTATTCCGCTCCTATTGACGGATGTCTGGAGGAGTTAAGCGACTCCACAGACATTCCTCTGGTAGGGAATACTAGAGAACCATTTTCTATGGTCGAAATTGAAACGGCAATAACAAAAATAGTCCCGGAAAAAGCCCCCGGACCGGATGGTCTTCCTGGTGACCATTTTCTGGCTGATCCTAAAAACTGGTCGCGTTATATCCAACTTTTGATCAACGCCATAGCTAATGGATGCTCAATTCCAGATTCCTGGAAAGGCGCGATGGTGGTCCCGATATTTAAAAAGGGGGACAGGGAAGACCCATCAAACTATAGGCCAATAAGTTTAATCGATGCTATGCAAAAGCTGGTAGGTAGGGTCCTCCTCCAGAGAATACAGGCTTGGGCTGAAGAGGAGGATGTCCTTTCCCAATACCAGGCTGGGTTCAGAGCCAACACAGGAACGATCGACCAAGTTTTTAGATTATTACATATATATTGGAAGGTCGTTGTTATTGGCAAGGGTAGCCTTTACCTTGCATTCATCGATTTGAAAACTGCTTTCGACCTCGTACCCAGGATGAGATTGTGGCAGACGTTGAGGGACCTGGGTATTCCCCCCCTAGTTCTTAATCTTCTAATTCGCTTACACGAAGGAAATTATGCCCAAGTGAGATGGGGGCCCCAAGGGGAGGTTACGGAGAAGATACCAGTTAGCAGAGGAGTTCGCCAGGGCTGCGTCTTGGCACCCACCCTGTTTTCTTTATACATCAATGGGGTGGTGAGATTTCTTCAGGAGATCTCGGCCGACGTGCCGATCCTGGCGGGCGACAAAGTCCCAACCCTCTTGTTTGCCGACGATACCCTGTTGGTGTCAAAAACTCAATCTGGGTTGCAAAAACTGTTAAATAGATATCAACTATTTTGTGACTCTCTGGGTTTAGTCATAAACACCACTAAAACAAAATTGATGGTTTTTAATCCTCATAAGTCTTTTAAAAATAACTTATAACTTTAAATGACACTTTATTGGAGAGAGTAAGCATGTTTGATTATCTGGGCATCCGGCTTTCTGATAAAATGCATTGGAAGCCCCACTTAGCCAAGATGCTCATGAACCACAAGCGTGTAGTTGGGGCATTAAGTAAAGAACACCGGTCCTCGTATAGCAGGCCGGTTGCTCCAGCTCTCGCAATCTACGAAGCTAAAGCAGTTAGCGCCGCACCGTATGGGGCGGAGCTATGGGGCTTTGACAACATTGAGGATATTTGCAGATCCGAGCACAAGTTTTTGAGGGACCTGGTGATGCTCCCTCGTAATACCCCACTAACCCCCTTAATGTTCGACATGGGTAGACGGCCGCTCAGGGATATTGCTAAGTTGCGCCCATTGCTTTTTTGGGCACGCGTAATGCGCACCCCTGAGCTCGTAAATTATGCAGCTGCCCTGACTGAGGTGATTAATCTAGATGTGGGGCACAGGGTCAAGTGGATATCTAATGTTAGAAAGATGCTGACAAAGCTGGGTCTTTCGAAACATGCGACACACAAGTTCCACCCAACAAGGCCGAGCTCAAGTATATTTATTGGAACTGGGTTGATTCCAACGAGCTGAGCAAACCAAATTTGGGGAGATTGACAGATGAGTTTTTCAGTCATAAGCAGAGCAGAGGCTTAGAGCCTTACTTGGATATTATCCAGGTCCCACGAGATAGGCTGCTATACACCCAATTTAGGTTAGGCACACTCCCAGTTCATGCAACAACATCCAAATGGCGCCCGCACAAACATCGAAATGAGGCCTGCCCTTGTTGCAGAGCTCTGATGGAAAGCGTGTCCCATGTTTTGTTTGCTTGCCCGGCTTATTCTATCGCCAGTTCCAAATGGATAAAACCAATCTGTAAATCCATGGGTACACGTGACTATAAGGTCGCCCTGCGTATTCTCAAAACTGACTCAAGCATGCTTTTTACTTGTGGGGTGGCTAAGTTTCTGAGTCGCGCCTGGATTATCAGACACAAAGCTTTGAAGGGCTCTCATATGCCGAGTGACAAGTAATAATGGCAGCTCCTCCCCTATCTTACATTTATTGCAATACGTTGAAGAGTTCACTAATTTTGAACCTCTGGGAGGAACGTACATGTTTTTAAAAATAGAGTGTCCTATCTTGAGATATATTCTCCTTGTTTGTGTGTGTTTCTGTATAGTTTTTACATACCCACGTTTTACATATTATTGCTTGGTGGTGTTTTAATGCCTCTTCCTCTATGGTTTTATACATTCTTGTTTTTTCAATTCTTAAAAATCACCCAGGACTTATTTCCCTTACTAGTATCCTTCTTTTTACATATAACCTCTTTTAAATTTAGCAACTCAAAAATCTAGTTTAATCATGTTTTAACTTGATGTGAACCACTGTATAATTTTAACGTTTTCGTATGTTTGTTGCACATTGCTTTTATGATACTAGTGATCGAATAAAGCATATTTGAACTGAACTGAATATTACTACAAAAATATATAACAAAACACAATTTACTTTAAACTAACTTTTAAAATTAAATCATAGAAATGTATATTAAAACAATTTTGAAAAATTCGATTTCAAAATTGGACTTGGAAGACGTCAAAATCACTACTTCCGCTGCAACCTGACCAACAGTGGGAAAGTGTTGAACTTTGATGGGGTCAGATTTACTATTCCAACTCCAATGTAAGCAACAGTAGGAAAAGTGCTGGACTTTGGAGGGGCCAGATTTACTACTCCAACTCCAATGTAAGCAACAGTAGGGAAAGTGTGAGACTTTGGAGGGGTTAGATTTATTGTTTGCACTCTGACATAAGCAACAGTAGGATAGGTGCTGGACTTTAAAGGGATCAGATTTACTATTCACACTCCAGCGTAAGAAACAGTAGGGAAAGTGTAGGGCTTTAGAGGGGTTAGACTTACTATTCTCACTCTGACATAAGCTACAGTACAGAAAGTGTTGGACTTTGGACGGGTCAGATTTACTATTCCCACACCACATAATCAACAGTAGGTAAAGTGTTACAGTTCGGAGGGGTTAAGTTTACTAACTCACTCCGACATAAGCAATGGTAGGGAAAGTGTTTGAATTTAGAGGGGTAGATTTACTATTCCCACTCTAGTGTAAGCAACAGTAGGGAAAGTGGTGGACTTTGGAAAGGGCAGATTTACCATTCACACTTGGATGTAAGCAACCATAGGAAAAGTGTTGTACTTTAGAGAGGTCAGATTTACTTTTCGCAGTTCCACTTGAGCAACCGAAGGGAAAGTGTTGAACTTTGGAGGGGGTAGATTTGCTATTCTCACTCCGACATAAGCAACAGTAGGCAAAGTGTTGGACTGTAGAGGGTCAGATTTACTATTCTCACCCTGACATACGCAACAGTAGAGAAAGTGACAGACTATGGAGTTGTCAGAACTACTATTTCCAGTTAAGCATAAACAACGGTGTGGAAAATGTTGAACTTCGGAAAACTCAGATGAACTTTTCCCAATCCTAAAATAATAATAAAGAAAATACATATAAAGAAACATAAAATGTATTCTCAAACATAGAAAAAAATAAAATATTTATCATTATAAAATGTATATACATATTTAAAAGCTAAAAACACTCAATGAACATATAAAATTATCCATAAAACTAAATTTAAAAATGTATCAATAAAAAATAAAAAAATGATCTAAAACACCCACCCCATTACTCTAAAGTTCAAACAAATTAAATAATAATACAAAAAATAACAATGTGCATCATTTTAAAAAGTAATACTACTTAAAATATATATTTGTACAAACAACCTGAAACATAATATAATTAGTTAATATTCAAATTATTTAAAAGAATTAGACAACAAAATTAATTATTTAATTAACCAATCAACAATTAAAACATAATTACCATATTTTAAAACTATATATTAAATCATTTTAAAGAATATACATAATTATTCACAAATGACCATTTACATCTTATAACAAAGTATAATCAATTAAAAAATACATATGTAAAAACTTCCCACACTATTCCCCCACCAACCCAAAACCCGCAAAAATAAAAGAAATTAAATAAAATAAACCTTCAAAATTCAGAGGACATTTTTGTCATCACTACATTTTTGACATATTTGGGTCCACCTATATTTTTGAAACAATATTTTGGTGGAATACGCCTTTATACACCCTTCCATAGATTCTGTATGCAGCAACTCAAACTGTCAGTGGATTCAAGAACTCTGAGCACATACCCCCAGTGGTCTTAGTGGTCCATTGCCTTCCCATTGAAGCCACAGCTCACTTCAAACAACCTTGCATTACCCGCACAGCGATTCACAGCTATGCAGCTGAAAATTTGAAGCACTCAGGTGGTCCACGTCTCCTTTGCAGTGTTGCCTTGTTGTCAATGGAGCATCCGAATTACAAGAGAAAAAAACATGTTTCAATATTTTTCTTGAAGTTGATGAAACAGTGAAACTCTCTTCTTCCTGCCCTGTGTACCGTCTTCTACCTATCTACATTAAAAAGAGATCTGAAAGCTTTCCTGGTTCATAGATATTTTCATGCGTGGCCTAATCTCTTCCTAAGCCTAGTTCTCCTTGCTCTTGTTGTTATCACTTGGATATCTTGTTCCTGTGTTTTTGCCTCCCTCTCAACACTCGTTACGGTCTTTGCCCACCGGCGTCACCTTTTAGTCAAACTTATTTATGATTCTTACTTTCTTTATTTGATTGGTGTATTTTCCTATGGTTACCACTACCTATGTATGACATCACATTGTCAAGCGCTCTAACGCCCAGGGGCCACATTTGCATTATATAAAACTACGTAAATATATACAATGCATTTATCCATCCATGCCCCTGTAAAAACATGCCAAAAGTCAACCCCAGTGTTTTGGAATCCACCCCCCACCCAGTTCCATGCCCCTGTTTTTCTTGCTGCTGCTGCTAGACTAGCAAGTTTCAGGAGGCTGGATTTCCAAATCGTTTCGTGTATTCATTAAAAGATATGAATCTGTCCTCCTCATGCAGCTGTTTGCATGTTGGGGTCCCCGGGGTCCCTCAAGCTCAACAATCTCTATATCCCGTCATTGTGAAAAAGACGATTTCCATCCACCAGGTTCTCCAACATTTAGCATACCTTTTCATCTTGTGGAGATATATCCTTCCTTCAAATTAGCCGAGTCGTGACCAGTCCTAGGTGAAATTAAAAATACACTGTCACAAATTTACCATGAAGGCAAGGGAACAACAACGCGCAAGCTGCTGTTGTTTGCATTGCTTTTGTTTTTTTGTATTATGTTTTAGAGCAAAATGCGCTTCTTGCATCAAAAAATGATGCAGGACACATTTTGTACTTAACTATGGAGCTAAATGACAGATTTGCATTTCGCCTAATTACAGGTAATTTTGTGCAATTTTGCTGAAATTTCACATAATTACACAAAAGCAAATTGTGTGACTTTTGTACATCCCTATTTGTGACCACTGAGTCTAGAAGCTTCTTTGGATTACTGGAATATATATTTTGGATGCTCAACAACTTTTTTATCACCCAAGACCATCTTAAACAATCCCTCTACCAAATCAGGGGGGCTCTTTCCCATCCACGCCACCCTGTGCTGTTTGACCAAAAACATAGAGCCACCAGCCCACAGTTTGCATATGAATAACACAATTTCTGAGCTGCCGTTTCTAGGTGTTTTGCCGCCCTAGGCGAGAATTGAAAAATGCCGCCCCCTCCCTTTTACTACCATCACTCTCTCCCCCTGTCATCCAGGCTAGAAGAATTAATGCATTAGATATAAAAGAACTTGGAAAGTTTGGAAGTGACAAAATGGTTGTGTTTTGCCCAGAAAGCATATTACAGCAAGATAAACAGCAGGTGCCACATTACTACGGTGAACCAGCTATATTGCCCAGTTCATGAGTACCCTGGCATACATCTTGTGCTGCTCAAGTCACAAAGCTTACGATTCGAAATAGCACGCTCTTGTACCTTACTGGTATATCTCCAAATGGTTTGCCATGGAAGGATGCAGCAGGGGGCATTTATTTAGCTACGCATAACATGGAGCTGGTAATGTTTTGACAAAAATGATATAATTTCGTTGAAAAATTGATATGCATCCAATAAAAGGCTATCTTCCTAATAGCCCCCCACCTCCATTTGGGAGGGTGAGAATAAGGGTGAATTTGTTCCTGAATATTAGCAGAACATAGAAGGAACATACCGGCAGGACTCAGTATTGTAGAGTAAACTTGACTAACATGTTACACAAAAAATTAAGTTATTCATTTATGACAAGTGTATCTGAGTGCATCCCATTTACTATTTTCTTTAATTTTTGTAAAGGGAAATATCAAAGAGTGCAGAAAAACAATGTTCTCTGAATGGTGTTGACATGTTAGGGATGCATGCCTCACACTCACATACTCCATTAGTAAATGTGCATTACTATAAAAGAACGCTGTTCACTATCTGCTTTGCTGGACCTGGCATAGGAAATGATCTCTCAATCAGCATTCTTTTAACGCTATAAGGGAAGAGCGGGTTCCATTCTTTACACGCTTATCAGGATAGAACTCTCATCTTGAAGGAAGAGAATCCCAAGTCTCCTCTTCATCCTGATTCCGAAGATTAAAAAATGTGCTTTACATCCCCATGTTTAGTTCACCACCAAATATGACCATCGGATCCTGTCCTTGTGGTTCGTCCTTCTAGACCTGTATAAACAAGGACCACAAGTCCTCAAGGGCACAGAACTTCCCAAAAGCGGAAATATTTGTTTTATAGACATTTATGATAACGGAGAACAATGCTGACACATCTAGAAAAATCATTTTGAAATAGAGTGTGTTTGTAGTCTCAGAAGGTACCCTCGGCAAACTGTAGTAGGTCACTGCACTCCAACGCACAAAGGAGCCACCGTTACCCCTTTGCATATACGTGCTAGACAGACACTGCAGTGTGTCTGGCAAAAGGTAGAGGGTTTCTAACTTTACCACCAAGGGAGAAGGGAATCAGCAACCAGAATTATTTAGCACTGGCAACTCCTGGGTGATAGTGAAACAGAACACCGGGACTTGAACCTGCAGCATTGGGCTGCCTCTAATTTGAGACCATCCGGGTGACACACATAATTTACTCTCCAACGGAAATTCTTTCCTCCACGTTACCTCAAGTACTTTTGGGATTGGGAAAAGATATTCGACAAATTGCTATCACTTTTGCACAAAAACACTGTCCACTCGTTTGCAGGATGCACACTAGTCAAGAGCATAGACCATTAAACTTGACATATTTCAAACACCCTGCAGCTACGACTCCATACCTGGCCGCAAGTCTATTTATTAGATAATCTCATCAGCTCGGAGCTCTGCTCTGAACCTCTTTAAAAACTACATTTACCTCCATGAGCAGACAAAGCAGGAGAAGGTGTTCTCAATGCCCTTACCGTATTAGAAATGTGCGCCTCACTTTACACAACACCTTGCCACTGGAGGATATTTCCTAAGAGTGTGGAGGATTGCAGCGGCTGACTGATGATCCGGTGGAAGGCGGGCGGCGCGCACCGTACAGCCCCCGCCCGTGGCGCTGAACGTGACATCACGACGTCGAATTGTAGAAGGCAATGCTCTTTCGAGGTTGAATGTTTGTTTACTTTTTCGTACGTACAGTGGAGAGGTGTGGTGCAGTGGAGAGGTGTGGTGCAGCGGCCAGGGCAGCTGACTTCGGAGCACAGGGTTCACGGTTCGATCCCCGGCTCTGGCGGCAGCTCAGCTCAGCACCGTGTGACTCTGGGCAATAGCTCACTTAATTTCCACTACGGCCCCCAGCGCCTTGAGACCCGTAAGGGTGAGTAGCTGCGCTATATAAAAAAAACTGACTTACGTACTCAGTAGCGGCTCTTTTGCCGCCCTAGGCGGCCGCCTAGGCTTGCCTAATGGTAGAAACGGCCCTGCTGTTCTTGTGGGACCATCATTCCAGCAGAATCACAAAAATATTCAGACGCCTTGAAATAACATATTAGCATCATTTGGAAAAGCTACAGGAAGGACAATGGCTTTAGCTAATAAACTTGTGCACATCAGTGACATTGGAAACTTCAGCCAGAATTTCTTTCATTGCTTCACCCGTTTCCAAACTGTGATAAGGTCTCCTAAATAACCTTCACAGAAGTTCAAACCATTGGAGATCAGAAGCAGTGAAAGGTTGTCTGCAGGTTTATCTAAATAGCACCCCCTGAGCGGGTATAATTCCGTTTTCGACCAATGTACACGTTCCAAATTTCGAAAGCAATTCCAAGTGAAGTGAAAAGTCATGCACGGTCATTTTATCAGGCATATCAGTTTTTTTAGTGAAACAGGAGCACCTCCTGGCTACAATTATCCATGCATGTGAGGTTGTGGAATGAAATCTCAGGATGGGTACATGTGGCAGTATTATCTAAAATGGAACAAAGTCACAGAATGCACCAGGCGCTCCCTAATTTAGCTGCACCCGTCATAGTTTAGGATATTACAAAAAAAATGCACTTTCCCCAAGGGAGAGTCAAACTCGTGCATGCACTATGCAGAGCACAGCATTAGTAGGTGGGTCACTTGTTTCAAGCTGATGGTCTGTCTTCAATGCAGAGGGTCGGGCAGGACATGCAGGAGAGGGCAGGAATTCCCTAGCAGGCAGGTGAGTTGTGAGACTGAAAGATCCCGCAGGATGATGCCTAGAGGTCCCTGGAAACCAGTTGTCAGCATGACTACCGTGCATCGAAAACGTTAGGTTGTGAATATGCCTTTGGGTCCCTGGAAACCTGTTTCCACCATGACTACCATACATCAAAAACGTTAGATTGTGAATAGGCCTGGGTGAAATTTAAATTGCCCCCCTTTTATTTTCTACTTGGTTTGTGGTGCTGTGGGCCCCATTCGAAGTACTTCACGAATACCTGATAGGTATTCCCACACCCGGAAGTGCTGATACCACGGGTATCTGCAAATCCTGATTGCATGAATAGAGGACCATTACAGGATGTCTCGGAATTGAAGAATAGGATGCCAGAATCGACCTTTCTGCATGAATATCCATGCTATTTTCAACCTGTTGGCTGTTTTTTAACAAGACATTTCCTCATCTTTGAGTGGAAGAAAAATATAGGTGAAAAACTTGAAAGCTGCAGTAGTTTCCACTAGAAGTGGGTGAATCACTGAAAGCTGAAGCCAGACACGAGCCACATGCCTTGCTTTGGCTCAGCTCGAGGTCCTCTTGGAACCTACAAGTCGAAAATGAGTCAAGTTTTCATGGAAGGTGATGTGGCCTTATGACTAGAGCTTCTGACCATGTAACATGCAGGATCAGGTTAGAATCCCTGCCTCAACTCAGCATCCTATGTATCTCAACAAATCTCCCTGCGTTGAGAAAACATAAACGGTAACTGTCTGTTGTAAAGCATTGTTTTGTCCTTGGATAAGTTTTTGCTACCCAAAAAGATATGTTGATTCTGTCTGTCACCCACGCTCTAACCTTAGCCTCCTAAAATTAAGGACAAAGCGTTAACCTTTAATGTCGGAAAGAGATACTCATCTGGTGTCTGAATTACACTGTGAGAAACTGGAAAATCTGGGATCAATCTGTGCTTGACCAAATTGCATGATCCTAGGCAAATACTTTATTTCACTGAGCCTCCTTTTTGTTCTTTATTACTTAGGAGAGCACCATCAAAATATGTCTGGGTGAAATTTAAATTACGTATTACGCTTGCTGCGTGAAATTCCCAAAATGATGCCGTTATACCACTTCACATATTTACATGCCATTTGCAGTAAAAAAAAATGAGAAAGGATGCATTTCTAGGTAAAATATAGCGCAAAATGGCGGATTTGCGTTACACGTAGTTATGCATAATTTTACCAAAATTTGGCATAATTACCCGAAGGCAAAATATGTAAATTTTGCACATCTCTACTTCAAATTTGTGAGTTCAGAATATGTGTTGAACAAAAACCTCTTTTGTGTATGATTTAATATAGCCTTATAGCCCGCCGTAGCAGGCTATACCGGCTATTAAAGGCCCGCTCCAGCGTTAAAGGCCAGAGCCGAAGGCGAGGGCCTTTAACAAGGGAGCGGGACTTTACTAGCCGGTATAGCCCAGCTACAAAGGGCTATAAGGCTGTTAGAACATTCTGCCACTAGAGGGCAGAATGTTCTAACAAATAAAACAAAGGCTTCAGGGAGCGCGAGGGGATTGAAATCCCTCAGGATCCCTGAAGTCTTTGTTCACAGCCACAGCTGTGAACAAAGAAACATTGGAATGTTGGAGCTCCGGACTTATACCAGCCATTATAAGCCCGGAGCTACTCCATTGTTTTCAATGGAGCTCCCAACATTCCAATGTTCTTAATATAGCCTTATATCCCGCCGTAGCGGGCTATACCGGCTATTAAAGGCCCGCTCCAGCCGAAGGCGAGGGCCTTTAACAAGGGAGCAGGACTTTAATAGCCGGTATAGCCCAGCTACAAAGGGCTATAAGGCTGTTAGAACATTCTGCCACTAGAGGGCAGAATGTTCTAACAAATAAAACAAAGGCTTCAGGGAGCGCGAGGGGATTGAAATCCCCTCAGGATCCCTGAAGTCTTTGTTCACAGCCACAGCTGTGAACAAAGAAACATTGGAATGTTGGAGCTCCGGACTTATACCAGCCATTATAAGCCCGGAGCTACTCCATTGTTTTCAATGGAGCTCCCAACATTCCAATGTTCTAATATAGCCTTATATCCCGCCGTAGCGGGCTATACCGGCTATTAAAGGCCCGCTCCAGCCGAAGGCGAGGGCCTTTAACAAGGGAGCAGGACTTTAATAGCCGGTATAGCCCAGCTACGAAGGGCTATAAGGCTATTAGAACATTCTGCCACTAGAGGGCAGAATGTTCTAACAAATTAAACAAAGGCCTCTCGGAGCCCGAGGGGGTTTAAATCCCCTCGAGCTCCGAGAGGCCTTTGTTCTGTGAACAAAAGCAACATTGGAATGTTGCTCTGCGGGCCTTTACCGGCCCGTAGAAGCACAGAGCACTCCATTGTATTCAATGGAGTGCTCCACATTCCAATGTTCTAATAGCCTATAACTTTCCTCCATCTTTAATAAGAACCTAGGTAACATTTAAGGTATACATAAAACTAACTTGCTTTTTAGTTCACTAGTATGCACAGTCATCTGGGCGGGGACAGGAATGTTTCTCAGTTCATGTTTAAAAAACTCTCATTTTCAATAAATACTTTTTAGATAATCTGATGTACTAAGGTGAAATGCCCCCACGTGTTAAAGAAATACACTTTCTTGAATTTTGAAGGAACCATATCTTATTACAATATGATGTTTGTTGCATGATTTAAATTCGAAATATTTTCATGGCTCGGCTCATTCACAGACTCTTAGAGACATATTTGACCCTAGGCTCGGCTCTCACTGTTAATTTGTTGGCTCACTCACCTCTTGTTCCCACTTGAAATTTCCGATGAATCAGGTAACAGGATTTCAGGCATTCAAGACATTTCGGACTACTCACTATGTGGGTCTGTGAGTTTTGTACATAATGTTGTGGTGAAATTAGGTGGCAGTCATACACTCCAGCTTTCCAGGTAAAGCAGTATTTGTGGCACCCATGCTTTGTCTCACATAGACGGAGACAGGCAGGCCCGTGCTTATGACCCTTCCCCATCGGACCTCTGCTGGGAGCGACCCGCTCACGGGCGCCAGGTTTGCCATTGTGAGCATCTCTCTGGGTGTTGTGTGGCATCGTGGGCCCGGCAGCTGTGGCGGTGGTTTGACGGCACGGGGGTAGCCCAATCGAGCCCCCTGTGCACCAGATAACATCGAAGGGACGCTGCTGTAGGAGACGGGCCTGGTCACGAACTCGGACGCAGGTAGGTCACCCGCGCTCGATTTCCCCCCTGGGCCTGCATTACATCCTATTTTATGCGCTGACAACATCGGACGGGGACCTGGTGTACCTCTGTGGGATCCACCAATCTGCACTGGAGTGACCCGAGACTTCCTTACTCAGTTGTATGCTCTCCACGCCCGGCAACATCGCAGCAGCATTACAGCGTCACACGAGTGACAGGCCTGATCACAGTCTTGGGTGGGCCTCCTGTGTTCTACCCCGTCTGAGGCACACCTTGAGTCTCCGGGTATATACTGGCAACACGGATTGGGGGCCCGATAACCACCTGTGAGCCCCCGCCCATATTCACGAATCCTGCATTACGCTATACAGTGGCCTGTGACGTTCATACTGGAATAGCGCACTTCGTTGGTGCAGAGTGGTCCACGTGGCCGGTCCATGACTTGATGCCATCTAGTCCTGCAACAGTTTGGCAGTGACCCCACCGCATCATCCTGCCTCACTGTGACCTACGGCGTGGACTGCGCTCATATGCACTGCCCTGAAATCGGCGCCCACTCAGTGATTATCACGCGGGGCCTGGCACTTTCTTCTTTTTGCCCAACCACCACTATACTTGTCACCATCACTCGGCGCCTTGATCTGGGCACTGCGTCCGCGGCGGGGGTAGGGGTCGACGCCTGCCCCCTCACTGTCTGGGGGCCCGCCCTGCATTAGGGCACAAATATCGGATTCAGCACGCCCTAGCCCCTCGTCTCCTGGGCGCATACGGAATATCATTGCCTCCAGGATGGGCAAAACAAAACCGGAGGGACAGCAGCCACTGGCCACTGATCCACAGGGCCCACCGTCTGGCACCGCGGGTGCCGACCAGTCATTGCCGGGCCAACCTATGCTGCAGGCTGACCTCTTGCACCGCCTTGATGAACTCATGGCGGCGGTGATGGAGATAATCCACCCTGGTCCCTAAAATCGACACATTATGCGCAGAGTTCAGTTTCCTGCGTGATGATCATAAAAAGTTGAAAGACAGAATGGCGGATGTGGAATCCACGATCGCGACCGTAAGACCCTCTGTAACCTCCACTGTAGCCCAAATCAAGTCATTGCAAGAGGAGGTGAACTACCTCAGAGATCGCGTTGATGATCAGGAAGGCAGATCCCGTCGGAACAACATGCGCCTGGTGGGCCTGCCGGAACGTGCTGAGGGACAAAACATGGAGCTATACCTGGAAACCTGGTTTGCGGACACTATACTTCAGGGTAAACACTCTAAGTTCTTCTCAGTGGAGCGAGCCCATAGAGTCCCGGGGGGCCCTCATCGACCAGGTGCTCCTCCTAGGCCGGTGGTCGCTCGCCTCTTCAACTACCGTGACAGGGATCACATCTTGCAGGTCACGAGAGCACGCGGCCCGTGGGTAATTGAGAATGCGGAGGTGCACATATACCCAGACTATACGTTAGCAGTACAGCGCCGCAGGGCATCCTTTATGGACATCAAGCGTTGCCTCCGCGAGCACGAGATAAAGTATGCACTACAATACCCGGCCACATTGTGCATACAACATAAAGGTACTACGGTCTTCTGCCAGTCTTCTGAAGTCGCCTGGAACTGGGTGGAACAAAACGGAGTGGCGTTGGCCCCGAAATCCATGGAGGGCCCCTGCCGCCAACAGCAATAGAAGAAGGTCACACAAGGAGGGCACCTCTGCCTGCTCCATGAGCAACGCCCCACTAAGGCCCAAGCAGCGCAACAAAGGGAGCAACCTCTTAAACACACCGAAAAGCACAGAGCCGCTATTCCTCCTCTTTGCTCAGATTCAGAAGAGGAGACCCCTCCGGAACAGGAATACTCCTTGTCGGACTCACAGCAACAGTTGATGCAGGGAGATGGCCCCAATGTGATGCCTCAGACCTCCGACGATCTGGGCTAGCTACTTATGACACTGTGACTCATTGGAACTGTGCAACATAGGCTAATGGCATATTGTATCCAAGCAAGAGGCGACCGCTGTTTGTAAGTTTTCGTCATTCCTTGGCTGGCTGCCTCATGAACACTCTACTATGTTGGTCAGCAGATGACGGCGGAACTGAACAAATATCCACATGCCCCACACATGATAAGTGACTGTTATAGACCTATCTTGAGTTGTGTAATTTATTGTTATCTTTATTTTCTTACTTCATCATGTTTGCATATAATTGCATATGGCCTCTTGCCCGTTGGCAATCTGGCATGGGGTGGGGGGGTTGGGTTAAAGCATACCACAAGATGCCAGTCCATAAGTATATTCCTGTGTGCTACGCTAGAATGGAAAATTGTCCTCTATGTGCTACTTTACTGTCTGCTGCAAGCGAGGAATGCATACCTATTGGTTCTTATTGTTCTTACTATTTTGAATGAATGGGACTGATTATTTATTTTTGACCTGGAATGTGCGCGGCATGGCTGGTTGTGCCAAGAGACACATAGTCTACCAGTATTTACGTAGACATAAGATTGCCATAGCTCTCCTCCAGGAGACCCACTTAACGCAACAAACACTGCAGTCGCTCAGTAAAAGATGGAGTGGCATGGTCATAGGCACGACTTTTTCAGGCTACGCTAGGGGGACCCTGATCTGGGTGGCACCGGGTGTCCCACTACAGATAATGAACATGCACATTGACCCTCAGGGCCATTATGTGGTACTGGAAGGCTCTTTAGACGGTCATCCACTGGCCGTGGTTTCACTCTATGCGCCTAACTCAGGGCAATCCACTTTCCTTCAGACACTAACCCCGGCCCTCCTTAGGGATCCATTGGTGCCTACTTACTGGGGGGGCGATTATAACAGCGTTCCCGACTTAGCCCTTGACCGTTCTCGCCCTCCCCTCCCTGGAGCACAAGCTGTTGGACTTGCACACTCGATGACTGATTGGGCCATGCAGATGCAATTGTTTGATGGATGGCGAGCAAAATATCCTACAGACCGGGTATACTCACACTACTCCACTCTACACGATCTGTACACGCGCATAGATGCCATCTACTGCACGGAAACGGCGCTGTCACATATAGCTCATGCTGAGTATCTAGCTCGCACGATCTCAGACCATAGCCCCCTGCAGATTAGACTGACCTGGGGTGTGTCCAGACCCAGCAGACTGACCTGGCGACTCCCTCTGGAAGCACTCCGCGATCTGGCTCTCAGTGCTACCATCTCGCAATCCATAACCACCTACTTCCAGATAAACAAGGGAACGGCCACACATGCCAGCGTTGAATGGGACGCCCTGAAGGTCGTTTTGCATGGACAGGTCATACAGGCAGTGTATGGTACTCGCATGACACTAACCAGGGAAATCCAAGGGTTAGAGGCTGATATGCTACACCAGGAGCGCAGGGCTCCTACGGAGCCGCACATATTACCTGCACTTTCTAAAACCCGGTTAGCACATAAGGAAGCACTGGATAAACTGTGTGCCCTAGATTATAAGCAGTACCTGGCCAGACGCCACGCGGAAGGTGACAAAGCAGGTAGGACGCTTGCTTGGTTGTTGAGAAGCAACCTTACGCAACCTCCTATTACTGCAATATACACCCGGGATGGTACCCTGGTTAACACACAAGATCAGAACAATAATTCTTTCCATGAATATTATGTGTCGCTATACAAGGCCCCAGTTTCAGCTGACCCTTAGGTAATGCGTCAGTTTTTAGAACAGGCGGCCCTCACCCAAGGAACGCAGGACCAATACACTGAATTAGAGGCTCCACTCACGGCAGCTGAAATTTCAGACACCATTAAACAGCTAGCTAGAGGCAAAACTCCCGGAATGGATGGCTGGCCCACGGAATTCTATGCTACCTAGTCAACCCAGTTGGCCCCTCGGCTGCTCACCGTATTCAGAGAATCCTTTGATAGGGGCACATTGCCTCCTTCTCTCTGCGAGGCTGTGCTAGTAGTCCTCTCCAAACCTGGTAGGGATCCTCTACTCATGAGCTCGTATCGCCCGTTGTCCTTACTTACGTCAGACTACAAAATCCTGGGTAAATTGCTGGCCAATAGGCTGTTGGAGGCTGCTCCCTTATTGGTCCACACGGATCAGAACAGGTTTGTCCTGGGTAGGAGCACGGGGTTGAATCTTTGACGTTTGTTCAAGCTCCTAGAGTGGGCCCTAACGGCTCCAGAGCAACACTGGATAGCAGCCCTAAATATAGAAAAGGCCTTCGATACCCTGGGGTGGGATTACTTACAGGCGGTACTGGCTCAATTTGGCATAGGCCCGAAGTTTCTACGCTGGGTGCAGATACTATATACTAATCCACGTGCTCGCGTGAAAACGGGCAGAGTCATCTCGCCACCCTTTGATATTGAGCGTGGCACCAGGCAAGGTTGCCCACTCTCGCCCATTCTGTTTGCCTTGGCCATGGAGCCCCTGGCCTGTGCGTTCCGCAGTAATGTTACAAACTGGGGCATTCAAGCACATATACAGTGGTATATAGTGTCCCTTTACGGGGACGACAAACTGATTTATTTATGCAATCAAGACGGGGCGCTCCGAGGTCTGGTTGAACTCCTAGATACTCATGGGCGGCTGTCGGGCATGAGGGTCAATTGGGACAAATCCGTTTTATTCCCGATGTCGCCAATCCCGGTCGAACAAAGGCAGCGGCAGCCTCCTGCCCCACTTGTCAGAGCGTATGATTCATTTAAATACTTGGGTGTCCAGGTCTACCACTCCCCGTCCGATTTGATAGACGGTAATCTGGGGAAGGCGATTGCCAGTGCCAGGTCGTCTCTTCCGTTCTGGACCGCCCTCCCATTATCCCCCATGGGCCGGATAGCCATATCTAAGATGCTCCTCCTTCCTAGGCTCCTATATTATTTCGCCGTTCTCCCCTATAGACTGCCTCAGAAACTTTTCCATAATCTACGTTCCCTATTGGTATCTCTGATATGGGGCAACTCCAGGGCGAGGGTAGCACTCTCAAAGCTTAACCTCCCTATAGCTGAGGGGGGATTGGGTGCGCCCAATTACGAGATTTATTATGCAGCTGCCCAGCTCCAGTGGCCTATGCGGTGGCTTGCAAAGAAGAACCTAGCTGAGCTAGACGCTTGGGCACTGGCGTTGTCGCGATCAGACCTGCTAGAATGGCTGTCAGACACTAAAACGCAGCTTCAGAAGACAGGGGGCTGTACTCTACTACAAGCAGCCCATAGCGCCTGGTCGCATTACGTGACACCCAATCGCCGCCCTCCGCCGTAAGCCCCGGACCTCTCCATTGAGACGTCACCAGGCTCATTTACCCGCCTAAAGCGCCCCGAGCTGACGGAATGGCAGGCGGCTGGACTGACAACCTGGGGATACTTATACGTCGACTTCGCTTTGTGCGATTTTGCTGCTTTAAGGGACGACTATGGTGTGGTGCCCGGAACGTTCCTTCTTTACGCGACACTCACACAACAGGCAACACGTGTCTGGGGGGACATAAGTGCGGCACCACCGACCTCTGAGGCCTTGCAGACACTATTGACGCACGGGTCAGGCAGGAAAGCCATCACGGCCATCTATAATTCTCTCAGAATGGACACGGCCCCCTCATTGTCCCCATTACGCGAATTTTGGACAGCGGCGCTCTCTACCGACATCACGGACAAGCAATGGCAGCAATGTCTTGGAAACCCCAAGACCATCTCAATGAATGCCCGTCTGAAATTCACGCAATTCAACTATTTGCATCACATATACTTAACCCCACACAGGCTGGCGCGGATGTATCCGACCTCCATAGATGTTTGCCCCAGGTGCCGCGACACGAGCACTGACTTCCTGCATATGGTTTGGACGTGCTCCCACATCAGAACCTACTGGGGGAAGGTCTCTGACGTAATGGCAGCGGCAACGGGAACCACAATTCCAATTCAGGGTGCACACTACCTGTTAGGCATTACAAAGAGGAATGCATGCCGTAAGAACCTCAACAAATTCATTGACCTGGCACTGGTTCTGGCCAAACGCTCTCTGGCCATGGCCTGGAAGTCCCTGACAGGCCCATCTATTAGACATTGGCTGCTCGCTCTTCGGCGTGCCCTAGTGGCCGAACACGACACATTGAAGTCTCAGCCCCCACGGCCAACGGCCCGGGCGCAGCCCGTGGAATGGCAACATTATGTAACTACCATAGAATCCACACTTCGGGGCACATAGGACTGTGGGCGACACGATGATAGCACTGATGCCGTGCATGACTAGCTTAATTGAGTTGTCTCATACACCCATATTGGGGCATGCATATAGGAGGAGAGATGGGTCATACACAGTTGGGCGTGGTAATCAGATACAACTGTCTCATACTTTCGTCCCGCCAAGGCCGCACTCACATGTATAGTGTCACATCTGCTCTGCCCAATTCCTCCCCCACCTTGCTCCCATAGTAGCACCCACTACAGCAGGAATCTGACAGCTTGCACTCCGCACAAGATGCGCATTCAGCGGGTACATATCCTTGTCACATATAGGACAGGCACACTAGTAAGGTGGTATCAAGTTTAATAGTTTATTTCGTTTAAGTTATGGTTTTGATACAGCTTTGTACAGAAACATCTGTTGTTAATTTCTGAGGTGAATTAATGCCGTCACTGATTGGTAGTAATGTGGAGTATGGCGATTAGGCCCCCCACCCAGTGGGCACAATAATTGAAATGGAGATGTACGATATACTATGCTCTACTATGACGTATTTACAGCTGTATGTTGTGTTGTGCGTAAAATGAATAAAGATTATTTTAAAAAAAACATGAGGCATATAAGCAGACACAAAAGACTCAAACAACTGTCATGAAGGCGGTCACAATCTCTCTGCAAACATGTTCAGTGCTTAATTTGAGCCGGTAGTTGCCGGTGCTCGACACTGGCACTTAATTGCCAACACCAGCACTTATGACAGTCTGCCACTTGGTGACACTGTCTATCTGATCTAGAGAGGAGCACAACAATAGTTATATATTAATTCAGTAAACATTAAAAATTACTAATCCCTGCTTCCCCGGCCATTCATATAGCTTTAGAGGCGTGGAATAGTCTAAATTGTCACACTTGTAGCAGTGTGCTGGTCAGTAGCTGTGGTGGTGCTGTTATTGGCAGCACTGGCTAGGGCAATGGCATGGAGAACATGCGAAGTGCGCAAGACTGTTTTGGGTGGCCCGAGAGCCGGCCAAGCAGTCACTGCGCACTTTAGGAGGGTGCTACCACTCCTCCCCTCCCCCCGCACCCTAACACAAAGTGGGCGGAAGTAGGAGAAAATAAAATGATAGTAACGCGAGTTATCATTTTATTTTCCTTTTGTGTCACTGCAACAAAGAAGTGGGGCGAAGCTCCTCCGCCTAAGCAAAGGCAATTTTAGGTGGGATACAGCTAAAATGAAGCAGTTTTTGGCTTATAATACCGTGAGTCTCCCGCCTGATTCTGGTCTGTAGTCAGGTATGATACATGTCCTTTTTTTCCCTTTGTTTAATGTCTCTAAACGACTCTGCACCTGTAATCCGTGTCAGACAATCGCCCCCACTATGCGAGGCTTTATCTTGTAAGATTTGCGAGCCTGCCAGTCTCTTGCTAAACAGTGCAAGGAATTAAAGACAATCCGGGCCTCGGCGGGGCTGTTAAACCGTGAGCCGCGTGCAGCGCGAGGCGCGAGGCGCGAGGCCGCTCCACTCAACTCTCCCCCAAGTCCCTGGAACAGAAAGTTCTGCGAGTTTCCACAACTCGGCTGCTTCCCGAAACCATCTGTGCTCAATACCCCGTGAGCGGCTTCTCATTGTGAGCCAGCACTTAATTACCCACAAACAGCCCCGTGACTGCTCGGAGATTGTTTAATATTCAAATTCCCTAAATATCGGAAATGAATGTTTGTGCTGCGCGTGCCGAGAGCGGGAAAATTACACACCGACCCCGGTGGGTTGTTAAATATGTGATGGGTGTGCGCGCGAATCGGAGAGTTCTTCATTAAATGCGCATTCCCGGCGCTGATTGGGAATTAAACCGCCGCTCAAAACAGAAAACAGAGGCTGGGAGAGAAACAGAGAGATAAACAAGGCCGGAGCGCTCCTCCGCCGTTTCCGGGCCTGTTGTAAGTACCTAAATATACTGTTCAATGGAAGTCTACTCAATGTACTGATCTAGCCATGGCCTGGATTCGAAATCCTGACCTATAGGTCATCATCATATGTTGTAGAAGGATTCAGTGGCGTAACTCAAAATGATGCCCCCCTCCCCCCCCATCCAGAATGTGACGATGGGCTCTTAAGTCTCCCATATATGACAGATTTTCAATGTTCTTGGACTAAATGGACCCCTTGAAGGTTTTGACCGTGACAATCTCCTTCCCTAATACATGCCCTTCAGAATCCACTCTCTGGGACACCAGAAAATGTCCATTAGACCAGTTTTGAGATACAAGCTCTTGAATTCCACATGGTATACACGGCCAATATCTGTGAGGCAGGAGAGGCTCTGGGGCACTGATTAGCGTGTGTCCAATAAAAGTCCAGAGTCCTTACCTCTATCTGACTTGCACAACTGAGGACCTTTCCGGCATTCCTTCTCAATGCCCAGCAGCAGGAGCCAGGGCCCACTGAGCTGTTTTGACCTAATGTGAACTGGAGACTGTTCTGCTTGACTTGGCTAATGCCTCTACATACGATGTATCATGACGGACAGTCTTTAGCCCACCGTAGTGTTATCTGAAACCCAACAGAGCCTTACACTGGATTGAGTTTTTGGCACCATAGAAAAGTGCTGCCTAGATATGGGGTGAAAAACTGATGAGCATAAGTGATGGGCACCTCAGATTTTCAATGCTGTGGACTATGTATCTTACTGTTTGAACTTGTGGTAAAATAAGAATTTACTAACAAAGATATCTATTATTTTTAATCACATCTGAGCCCAAGCATCTTACCATCTTCTAGATTAAGGTATGAATGCTGGTTGTATGACAGAACCCTGCGGACATTTACCCCTGCAAGCCTTTACTACACAGTCAGTACCCCGTGTGCGACGTTACCACGTGTTACTTTAGCACGCAAGTCTTTACAACGACTTGCTTTAGAGGGCACTGGACTTTGGAATAGTATAACTTACTATTCCAACTCCAGTCTATGCAACAGTACGGAAGATGTTGGACTTAAAAATTCAACACCAGTCCAACAACGCGTCCCCTACAGCAAGTCGTTGTAACAACTTGCTTACTAAAGTAACCAGTGGCGGCCCATGCATGTAAACACGGTAGGGTGGGCGGGCGGGTTAGTGAAAATAACTAAATAAATACAACCATTTACCTTGCGCTCAGCGCTTTGGGGCTAGCGCAACGTAAGTGGTTGTAGTTATTTATTTATTTATTTTCACTAACCCGTCGTTTGTTACTTCCACTTCTTGCCACCCCGCCACGCTTACCTGCACGGGCCGCCACTGAGAGTAGCGTGTGGTAAAGTCGCATGCGGGGCACCAACCTCGTTGTAAAGGCTGGTCTTTGTAAAGACTGCGGGGTAAATTATGTTTCCCTTGACTGCTTCACTACTTATGGAGATTCAAGGACACAAAGGGATTTTTGACTAACTATTGGGAGCCACAACATGCCAAATACGTCGAAGTAACAGAGTTTAGAGCTGAAGTAATAACAAGCGCGGTGGACTTGGACAGAGGCAGAGAGAAGCAGACAAATAGAAAGATAGTTGGGGAGATGACACATACCAGGAGGGGCTAGTGAAGCAGATAAAGGTAGAAAATTGCAGAGGTTGAAAGATGACAGACCACGTCCTTTGCACAGAGCTGAGCGTAATGGATAATGCTGCAGTGATGGACAGAATAGAGTTGGACTGACCCTGTGCATTATGCAACCCCCAAAAAGAAGGCCAGAGCCCAAGCAATGGTCAGTCCTTCATTAGAGAGACTGGGCCTCTGCAATGGACAGACAAAGAGGATAGAAACTGAAAGAGCTACACAATGGGAGGGGCTGTGGTAAATGATGAAATATAAAAACAAAGTGGTGGTTGATGGGGTGTAGCTACCAGTGGTGCAGCTGGTGCAGTGGCACCGTGGCCCAGAGGTGGGAGTGGGACCAATCTGACCTGCGCCTGCTGAAGTTATTTTAGATGCTGCCTGTTCAGAGTTTTTAAACAGAGAGCATGCCTGGGGCCTGGCTGTGTGCACACTCTTCAGGGAGAGTAGAAGGGAGAGGGGTACGGAGGGAGTGGGGGATAAGGGAGAAATAAAGAAGGGGGAAGAAAGGTGTGAAAGAAAAGGAGAGGATGAAAGAATGGAGAGCAAGAGAGGAAAATGTGACAGAATGGGAAAAGGAAATAAGGTTGAGTGAGAAAGAGAAAAGAGTTAAGGATGAACAAACTGGGCAAGGGGAGAGAAAGGTACTAGAAATATGGATGTCCAGAGAGAAGGGAGGAAGAAGACGAGGATGAGTGAGAGATAGAAGAGGAGAAGAGAGGAATGGGATGAGGAGGAGAGTGTGAAAGGCATGAAGGTGATGAGAGGAGAGAGGGATGAAGATAGGGAGGAGAGAAGGAACAAGAGTTAAAACGAAAAACGTGGAGACCTGTAAGCAGGGGACCTCTTATAAGTGCAGCAGGTACAGTAGCACCAGGTTCCAGGAGTATGATAGGCCCACAGCACCTCATTTTATATCAGTATTTTATTACCGATCCAAGGGCCTAATTTCCTTTCTTGCATTAGGACCCATGACTCCCAGGCTATGCCACTGGGTGGATGCAACAGGAGACAGAAAAAGACGGAGTGCGTTTAAGAGTACTGAAGCAGAGCTGAGAGACTTAGATCAGGAGAGAAGAACAGAACCAATAAGATAAAAATAGCAAAAGCTGTGGACAGAGCTAAAGAAACCGTGCCTGAGCAATGAAAATAAAGCCATAAAGAAGGACAGAAAAGAACCAATGGTCAGAGTGGGAGAGACTGACAGTGTAGGAACAACAGAGAAAGCTAAAGCAACAGAAAGAGCTGAAAAGACTGAACTAGATGGAGCGATGGACAGAGCCAAGAGAAGTGAACAGAGACTCAAAGAACAGATTTGAAGCTACTGACAGAGATAAGGAGAGGGAAAGAGTAGGAGCAACATAGAGCGTGCGGGGGATCAGCATAGCTGGTGCTATGGCCAGAACCAAGACACAAGAACATAGCTGGTACAACCGAGCCAAGAGACACAGATGGAGCACCACTGAGGGAAGAAGCTATAGTGATGGACAGAGAGGAACACTGGACACAGTCTGGGTATTGGAGAGAGCCATAAAGAGAAAGACTCAGAGCAACAAAAAGGGCTCCTGTGATGGACAGAGCTAGAGTGATAAGAAGAGCTGTGAAAGAGGGCTCCATGTTGTGGGCCATTCCAGAGGCGCACAAAGAGCCGGGGCAAGGGACTGAGCCAGGGGTGAAAGAGCTGGAACAGAAGAAAGAAAAGATAGAAATAGATGCCGAGTGATGGAGTGAGCTGAGCGTTAGTGGAAGCGAGGAAGATGGCCAGCGCTGGAGCACTTGAAAAGCTGGAGTGTTGGAAAGAGCTGGACAAGCAGAATAAAAGTGAGCTGGACAAAGCCAGAAAATTGAACAGACATGGCGTTTTCAACAAAGATTGTTTACAATAAATATAAAATTGGCCGCCATGGACGTTACTGATCTTGTGAGGTCTCCCCAATTGTTAGGCTCCAGGTTATAAGGGCTTGGGTCCTACCAATAATTTATACAAAGTACACCTGGTTTAGGCCAGGGCCTTTCACATTGTTTTTTGGGTGAATGTCCATATTGCTCGTGTGTTGCCAGGCGCCTTTTATCAGAAAGACAAGATGTGACAGTGATCAGCATTTCTACATGGGACTGAAGTGACGTTTCAGAGACGTATAAGGCTGCAAGTGAAAGCCATCTCTCATTTCTCTTGCTTTGAGCACCCAAGTATTACAGCATTACAGGCAAAACATGTATTTTATTTGTTGAATAACTGCCCTTTCTAAATGCACCAAATAAAAGTAACCCTTGTTTTAAAGTGTTATTTTGATCACCAGTGTCATTTTGAGCACCAATAAAAACAAAACATGTTCATGATCCTCTTAAACCTTTGCATGTGGCCATATATGAAAACATGTGCTGTAAATTGGATACCTATATAATACACGTCGCTGCTTTGCTGACTTTTTACTTCACCTATGACTGTCAAGCAGGGCTCAGTAAGGTACTGAGAGGCCTTGATGAAGTGACATTGACGGACTTTGCCTGCGCTAACCTTTCCCTCTACTCGTCTTATTAAGATTTAGCCCCTTCTTTCGGAGTTCAGTGGATTCCAAGCTTGGGTGTCCAGCACAGGTTGGTTGGCGCACCACAAAATGAATACATGAGTTACTTATTTATTGTTCTTGAGTTAGGGTGAGTTACATCATCTCAGGGTCTTTTCCCTGGACCATCATGCCTGGAACTAGAGGCATGCTGCGGGGTACGCTGGTCATCTCGCATCCCCAGGGAGCTGCTCATATGAACTGGGCCCCCATCAATAATTTGGTGAACCTAGCTCCTATACTCCCGATATGACGTCACCGAGGATCCAGTGGCAGTGGCAGGTTGGCATCGCGGTTTCTACCCCTGGGTTTTAGCTGACATTACACCATAGTCCTTGCAGGGGAAATAAGCGCTATATAAATACAATACAATTAAGCAGGCGCAAGGGAAAGGGCCAAAGTGATGGGAAACGCCGCAGCGATGGAAAAGGCCTCAGTGATGGAAAGAGTCAGAGTGAAAGGGAAAATACCAGTGAAATGGAAAGAGCTGATGCAGTGCTTGAGAAGGGCAAGTCCTGTTCGGTATTGCATACACGCACATCAATGTTTTGAAAGGGAGAGTACCTGCACTTCTCAGCAATGCTGCAATTCAGTTAATGGGTGTAGGAAGCCGGCTCTGTATATACTATATCAAAATGGGGTATAGTGTGCACAGAGTCCAGTGAACCCCAAAGGTAGGCAGAGGTAAAAGTAGATAGCACCTTACTCTCTATTTGTGGTATTGTGGGCGAGCAGTAAGGCTTTATCAGAGGGCAGTGTTTAGCATTTGTTGTACATACTCAATCAGCAAATGATGTCACACACTCAAAGACTGAACTCAGACCAATTTGTTTGTATCAAAAATATTATTTAGTTATTTTACTTCTAGAACCAAGCCAGGCCTGGTGCAGGTAAGTGAAATAAATGCTTTGCAATTCGTATGCAATGTTTTACAATTGAATGCAGGTTCAAATGCAGTTGATTGAAATACAGGTAAGTAAAAATGTCGAAATTACTTTTAAGTTACTTTACACATTACTTTCTACGTTACTTTTCAGATTACTTTTTAAGTTACTTTTTCTACTCAGTGTGATATGCCTAGATATCACACTGGGACTTTTCCTAGAGAAAAGGTAGGTAAATCAGTTTTTGTACAGCTGCAGTTTTTCAGCTTTTCATACAAATCCACTCCACGGTTAGAACATTTTTCAAGGAAAAACAGTCAATGTATTCCTATGGAGAGAAATGAAGTTATCGGTTAACAGGTAAGTACTTTGTTGTGGGAGTTGGTACTCTGGGGTTAGAACCAGGGTTCCCCAAGGGTCAAGAATGCACTCTTGAAACACCGTCAGTGGCACTAGGGCGGCCGGGTGCAGAGTGCTGAGGCCCAATGTTATCCAATGGGGATAGGGGGCCTCCGGTTGGTGGCTGCTCACAAGCAGGCTACAAGGTTGTGGGAGCAAAGCTCCTGGTGTTAGACTCAGGGCAAAGGGGGATCTGGTTTAGCACACAAAGTGCACCTGCAGCGGCGCTGGGGCAGCTGGGTGCAGGGTGCTGTTTTGGCATCGGGTGCCCTGTTGTTTTCAATGGGAGTTGCCGGTTTTGGATTTTGGCTGCCGGCTCGATCCAGAAAGACTTCTGGGAGGAAACAACAGATGGGCAGATAAATTGGAGGGCTCGGGACGTAGGTGCACCTGGGGTTCTTTTTCCAGGGAGCAGGGTGGGTGGATGCAGGGGTGTCTTTTGAGGTTGGATTTCACCTTACCGGGCCACTTGCATTTGGGGGTGTCTCCTTGCAGAGGCTGCAGGCGACGTCAGGGAGTTCTGGAGGGGTCAAACCACAGTGGACTCGGGCTCTGGACTGCTAGGGAACCTCGTTGGGACCGGTGGGCCACCCGGATTCGGGCCGTAGGCATCGGGTGCAGTGGTGGTTCCAGGCGTCGGGTTTCTGTCCTCAGCAGGCCCAAAGTCTGTCTTGGGAGTTTCTTTTGAACAGAGCTGCTGTTCACAGGAATTTCGGTCTTTGTTGAAGACAGTCAGTCCTCCCAGGGTTCTGGAGGTCACTGGCTGCAGGACAAGGTGACTTTTGGTGCAGGATCTCTGAAAACTGCAGACGGGCCGGTAGGGCTGGGGCCAAGTCAGTTCTTCTCTGCAGTCTCCTCTGCTGGGCGTCTTCTTTCGTCCTTCTTCTTCGTAGGTTGCAGGAATCTGCCTTCTTGGTTCAGGGCTGCCCCCTAAATACAATATTTAGGGGGCATTTTAGGGGTCTCGAGGTCAGTAGCCAATGGGCTACTGACTTTAGGGTGATTACACCCTTAGTGTGCTAACCCCACGTGGGGGAGTGGGCACAATCCCTAACCCTGATTGGGGAGTGCCTGCCATCTGCAAGATGGCGGGCACTGAAGAGTGGGCTTCACTTCACCTCCCCCACCTGAGGGGTGGGGTTGGCAGAGATGGGCACACCTTCTGGGCTGGCTAATTTTTCCCGCCTGTCTTCCCACGGAAAAGGAAGGAAGACAGGAAGGGGGCCTGCTCCTGATAGCAGGAGAGGCTGGGGTTTGCATTGCATGGAAAGGGGACGAGGTAGCCCTCAGGGAACCGTCTCTGAAGCAGAATACGAAAATGATGACAGAGTGAAGTAAAACTTCATTTTTCACTTGAATCCGTGCAATAATTTATAAAGCACAGGCCTCAGACTTGACAGTTCTGTACGCTTATACCTCTTTATTTACTGCCTCAATAGCTCCACCACCCATCCCTCCTGCATATTTGCTCCCATGCACTCTCCTTTCCATCCTATGGTCTAATTTGCCCCCTGTTTCCCAAACTCTCATGAATCTTTCCTTTACCTCCTCTCCCGCCACCTCTCTCCTCCTTATCTTCTCACTTTATCTTTCTCCTTATCGCCCCTTTTCCCTTCTTTAAATCCTCTCCGGGGCTTCCTCCCGCTCTTTAGCCTTTCTCTCCTCGTAAGAACCTCTCCGTAGCCTCTGCTGTACTCCTCTCCACGGTCTCGGTCCCCCTTCTCTTCCCTCTGGCTCTCTCCGCCTCTCTCGCGCACGCTCTCTCTGCGTTTCCACTACGCCTACGTCGCACGCGCTGCTTCTCCGTTCTCCCAGCTGCCTCTCTCCTCCCCTGAGTGTTTAGCTCTACAAACAACATATGCACAAACACTGCAAAAAGCCTCTGCAAATATGAGAATCCTGCGCCTTGCAGTCTGAGGAGAACGCAGCTGCCCTGCAATCCTTGCACGTTCCCCGCTCTGAATGTGAGGGGGCAGAGGTCAGAGAGGAAGGAGTTGAGAAGGGCAAAGATGGCGGAGCAAATGGGGATGCACGGGTAAACATTGCCAGGAGGGACAATGGGGTTGGAAGAGTGGGGAGGAGGGTGGGAGAGAGAGAGTAGGCAGAATGAGAGCACCAGAGTGCTGGATAAGAATCTAAACAAAGGACTTGGTGGCAAAGAGGGCAGTGTAAGGGTGAATGGCGGCTGGCACAGTGCAGTGTGTTGCGAGGGGGAAGCACAGAGGCAATAACTGAGACAGAGGATGGTTGGATAGAAAAGTGAAAGCTATAAAGGCAGATCATAGGCAGGCTGGGAGATAGGCGAGCCAAGGGAAAGGTAAGAGAGAGAGAGGGAGGAGGAATAGGGGAGAGTAAAATGGCTGTGCAAGTAACTGAGTGCATCATCACTCTTAAGTATACTACCCATATGGTCAGGGACTACCGCCAATGCCCCTCCCTGTCCTGCGCATTACCACCGTTAAACAATTAAAGCAATTGGACATGAGAGGAATTTTCTTTGGAAGGCGGGGGGTCTCGCGACCCCCCGGCCGTATTTATTAAAACATGAAAACAAATTAAAATTTGAAATAAACAATATTTACACAAGCATTTTTATGCAGAAAATTAGACATTAGGTACAATCAATGTAGACAGGTATCAATGGCTAACCTTAACAAATGTCTAATACAGCGTGTTTCCTAACCGAATCTAACATCATACTTATTACTTTTCTGCATATCCTAGTTTTGGGCCTACGGCAAGGTCGCTAACCGGTGTCAAATCCTTATTAACCAGCTACGCCCTCACGTATGAGTGCGCATGCGCAGAGGGCCCGTTTACCGAGAGGGTACTTCCCCCTCCCGGTTACCCCCGTACGCTCCATGAACTCCATTACCCAAAAGGGGGGCCCTTGCACTCTGCGCCGTTTAATGACGTCATCGTGCACGTGCGGGGTGGCTAACCAGCCCAGAGAAAGCGTGACTCCCCCTCCCCGCACCCATCCAACCAAGCGGATGTACCGCCCCTGGAGTCCTGGGAGAGACCACTTGCCCCTCCCCTGGGCGACCCCATTCAAGAATGGTGACGCCCCTAAGGACCTTAAATTGACTGCTCACCGATCATGACCTTACCGCCTGACCAAGGACTATCAATAAATACGACAATTATGTTACCTGCAAACGGGAAAAGGCCTAAGGACAAAGTTTACACAAAACCTTACTGTGCAACCATAGCTTGATACTTGAGCCTGTAAACGGGAAAAGGCCTAAGGAAAACTCACACCAACTCACAAACTACAGTGAAAACGAACCTAAAATGATACAATCAACATACAAATGCAAGAATCTGCTTCAGGGGCTGGTGGGTGGGAAAGATTATTCTGCGCCTTTGCGAGGCGCGGGGCAAGCCTGGGAGTGCGGGAACAAGAGAGCGCCTCCCGCGCTCCCCGGCCTTTTAACCCCTCTGGGGCAGACCAGTTCCAACTGGTCCGCCCACTCTGGCTCCCCTCCTTTGCCCCGGAAGCAATTAGATTGCTTCCGGGTCAAAGCAGGAGCCAGCACCAATCGGCGGTGGGGCGCGCCCGCCACGTCATCAAGACGCGGCGGAGGGGCACGCCCACCACCGAGAGTGCAGGGGAGGAAGGGGGCCGGCGCCCCGCCATACGTGCGGGGGGCCGAGCGGCCCCCTTTCCTTATGGTCAGGGACTACCGCCAATCCCCCTCCCTGTCCTGCGCATTACCACCGTTAAACAATTAAAGCAATTGGACATGAGAGGAGTTTTCTTTGGAAGGCTGGGGTCTCGCGACCCCCGGCCGTATTTATTAAAACATGAAAACAAATTAAAATTTGAAATAAACAATATTTACACAAGCATTTTTATGCAGAAAATTAGACATTAGGTACAATCAATGTAGACAGGTATCAATGGCTAACCTTAACAAATGTCTAATACAGCGTGTTTCCTAACCGAATCTAACATCATACTTATTACTTTTCTGCATATCCTAGTTTTGGGCCTACGGCAAGGTCGCTAACCGGTGTCAAATCCTTATTAACCAGCTACGCCCTCACGTATGAGTGCGCATGCGCAGAGGGCCCGTTTACCGAGAGGGTACTTCCCCCTCCCGGTTACCCCCGTACGCTCCATGAACTCCATTACCCAAAGGGGGGCCCTTGCACTCTGCGCCGTTTAATGACGTCATCGTGCACGTGCAGGGTGGCTAACCAGCCCAGAGAAAGCGTGACTCCCCCTCCCCGCACCCATCCAACCAAGCGGATGTACCGCCCCTGGAGTTCTGGGAGAGACCACTTGCCCCTCCCCTGGGCGACCCCATTCAAGAATGGTGACGCCCCTAAGGACCTTAAATTGACTGCTCACCGATCATGACCTTACCGCCACAGGCCAGCATAGTTGACCGACTATCTGGCCCCCCTATCCTCCTCTTCCGAAAGGTCATGTCTACTTAGAACCTCCCAGCCCTGCCAAAATGTTCTCCAGAAAAAGTTGGTTACCTGCCCCAGTCAGATGGACCCCGTCTTGCAAGAAGAACTGTTCCCCCAGATACACCCATGTGGTATATTCTGTAGTTGAGGTGACCGAAATAATTTCTCTATCTTGTTGTTGATCCTCTTTACCGAGTGATTCAACGCCCTGACCGAGTCCCCCCTCCATTTGAGCCTGGGAATCATCTGAGACCACACTATGGTGCAGCCTTGGCATGTTTTAGCTAGCCAGTTTACTTCCGATATTATCTCCTCCATCAGGACCCTCCTGCCCAATTTCACCAGATCGTTGCCCCCAGGTGTAGGATAACTACTGCAGGCGGCGGGGTGTGTCTATTGAGCAACTCTGTAAAGAACCCCTAAACTGACTGAGGCATAGGCCCCCCTACCATGAAAGGAAACTTCAAAACCTCCTTGTTCCGCCCTCTGTCTATAGCTACCTGAAAAGAAAACAGATTTAACGCGCTTTACAAATGAGTGACCAACCACCCATACCACTTTTGTCTCCTTCCTCCGTTCCTGTGACCGCCGTGCTGAAGGTACTTGCTGTTGGTGACCCGGCAACAGTTTCCGCCCTGCGTGACAGGTTCGAGAAACTGAAATAGAAGCAAACAACAAGACAGGCGTCAGCGTAACTTACTTGTCACCTCACAGCATGTGCATCCGCACATAACGTTTGTAACAGTTGGAAGACCATCTCCCAATCCTTTTACGCTGCTCGCATGCAATCCTCTAGCAGTCGCCTCGGTGGCCGCACCTATCCTGAAGGAATGCGTCCCAAAATCCTTTGGGTTGAAACCAGCCCTGTCCATTGCCATCGACAGTACTCGTTGGAATTGGAACCTGGTCAGTGGGGTACCGTCCGCATGCATTAACAATGCTCCCTCCTTCGCGCCCGCTCGCTGTTTGATAAAGGCTTCTACGTGGAACACTGGGCAGCAAGGATTAGCCCGTGCCCGATGGAGTACCAGCCCGTCCCCCGGGCCTCCTGGTCAGTTTTTGATTTACGTATGGTAATCAACAGCACCTCGCCCAATATTTTTGTGTGTTCCAGTCGAAGACCCCCAGCATGTCCTGCTTGCTGCTAGCCACCAGTTCCCCTACCCGGAATGCCCCATAAAAGGCCAAAGTAAAGGCGGCTCTGAACAAGAGTACTTCCCCATATGAACTGCAGGTGTCAGGCAAGGCATTCAATAATGATGCCAGCCGGTCTAAACCTATCGGTTGCCTGGAATCTGCGGTGGTTGCTTGCAGGCGCCGCCACCCCTTCAGTGCCTTCCGCACGACGAAACTATTCGTGGGATCTCTGGCCCCCTGAGTTGTGCCATGAAAGACACGGCCGCCCTGTGTCTGCTAGCTGTCGCTGCTGAGCGCCCCTCCTTATGTAATGCATCTAGGTACTTAGCGAAATTCTCCTCATGCTCCCATTTCTCTGCCCAGTCCCGTCCCAAAAGGAGCAGTAAGACAAAAACGCCCCTTCGTAAGCTGTCCTGGTCCTGGGCGCTAGGCTAGCTGCCACGAGGTTCTGTAGCTGGGGGCACCAATTTGCCAGAGTGTTGCTGGGAAGTGTGCAGGTGTCGCCTCTGCGGATGGTAGGTGTTCCCTGAATACCTGCATCTTGAAGCGAGAGAGTGCATCGGCTGCGTTATTCAACACCCCTGGGACATGTTTGGCCCTAAACTGTACATTGAGTTTCATGCAAACCAACACAATCTCCTTAAGTAGGCGGAGTATAAACTTACATCGTGCCGCCTGCTGGTTGATACATTCGACTACCGTCATGTTATCTGACCAGAAGATTACAGATCGATTACACAACTGATCAGGCCAAACTGTTAATGCGACCCATATTGGAAATAGCTCCAAGAAACCGATATTAGCTGTCAGGCCGCTCGCATCCCACCAAACCGGCCACCGTTCGGCCACCCACTTGTTTCCCAGTATGGCACCAAAACCCACACTGCCTGCAGCATCCGTCCATAGACCTAACTCTGCAGACGTAGTAGGGGACCGCACCACACCACTCTGCCGTTGAAGCCCTCCAGAAATGCGATCCAAATGCGCATGTCCTGGCGGACCTCAGCCAGCAATCTAGTGTGATGGTGTTTCTCTCGCAGGCCCGTCATGGCCTGCGAGATTGAGCGGGAAAAGGGGCGTGCCATGGGTATGACTCTTAATGCGAAATTCAGCTGTCCCACAATCTGTTGTAGCTGCTGGAGCGTCACTCTATCTTTGACCAAACCTTGCTGGAGAGCTGCTCTAAATTTCGTGATTTTGTCTTTTGGCAACCTGAAACAGCCCTCCACTGAGTCCAATTCTATGCCTAAGAATTCCAATGTGGTTGCCGGGCCCACCGTCTTTCCGGGTGCCAGCGGGACCCCAAAAGCCCGCATGAGCACGCAAAATTCCTGCAATGCCCACCCACACTCCTGTGAGCCCGCCGACCCCAGAAAGAGAAAATCATCCAGGTAATGCATGACATGGAGGTGCCCTGACGTTTGCCTAAAAGCCCATTCCAAAAAGGAACTAAATTTCTCAAAGTAGGCGCATGAAACCGAACAACCCATGGGCATGCACATATCCATATAGAATTTGTTCTGAAAAGAGAAACCTAGCAGATGCTGATCTAGGGGATGCACTGGCAGTAGCCGAAAAGCCGATTCTATGTCCGACTTGGCCATCAAGGCTCCCGGTCCGAGAGCCCTCAACATATCCACTGCTTGGTCAAAAGACGCATACTTGACACTACAAATGTCTTCATTTATGGCGTCGTTTAATGATGCGCCCCTGGGTGCTGATAGGTTATGAATGAGCCTGTACTCGCCCTCCTCCTTTTTGGGGACCACGCCGAGGGGCGAGCAAACAAAATTCGGTACAGGGATGTCATTAAACGGCCCCGCTATCCTACCCAGGCGCAGTTCTTTAGCTATTTTTGCCGCCACCACATCTGGGTTGTGCTTAACTGAAAGTTGATTCCTACATGCTGGTGTTCCGGTATATCCCACCGCTGGGATCCTAAAACCCTGACAAAATCCTTCCTGCAACATCGCCGCCGAGGCATGGTCCGGGTACCTGTTCAGCCAAGGAGTCATAGCCAGAATGTCAATGGGTGAATGAGCTGCCAGACGGCCTCCTCCCCTAATCCTGCTTTTTTCTTCCCCTGTTTCCCGAGGCATTACCTTTATTGCGGCAGACTGTTTCTGGGTGGGAAGGATGGTTACAAATGGAACATGCGTGCCTGAACTTGCAAGTGCCCTGTGTCCTGGTGCATGTACGCTTGTTAAAATCCCAGCACACCCCTTTTCGCCCCCCACTGCTCCCCGTCTTAGTGGCTGTGCCACCCCCCTGAGGTGACCGAAAGGGCTGCTGGTGATTGGAGTGGTAGCTTTTGCTCCAGCTTGGCCCCGCACTCCCTGCCGTAAACTGGCCATACCATGAAATTGAATCCACTCTATCCCACGATAATGCGTGGTCAAACTCCTTAGCCTTTCTGAAAGTAGTGTCGTACTCCTTCCACCCATCCCCTCCATATTTCTCGCTGAAAGTTGTGATCCTACTCTGGTAACAAGCCATTTCGGCCTGCAAATTCGGGAAGCGCTCGGCTGTAATTGCCATAAACACAGAAAAGGCTCTAATCCAGTTGATCAATGTCTCCTCCACCCTGAATCTCGCCATTTCACCCCGCCATTCGCTAGGCAACATCCAGTCTTTCTGTTTCCTAGCATACTCCATTTCTCTGTTATCAACTAGCAAGGAAAACATATTGACATATTTTCCCGCCCAGATCAAATCCTTCACTTCTTGTGTCACATGTTGAGCCAGATTTTCCCTCCTGGAGGGTATTGTCCCTTCCCCCAGCACTGGTAATGCCACCTCCTTACCACTTTCTGCGGGTCGCGTTGGTTCACCAATCTTGTCCCTTCCAGAGTCGCTGTCCGAACCTGTTGCTTGTGAGGTGAAGGGCGCGCTTGGCCCCCCCCCGCCACCCTGTGCAATCATGATCTTTGCCACCATTTTCTGAGCCTCCGCTGAGGGGTCCTCTCCCACCTCCCTGGCACCCACTGAAGGAGGTAACATCCCACCTATCCCTAGCCAAGGCAGTACAGCCGCTATCTGCGCTGCCAGCTCTGGCGGTACCCGACCAACCACTGGGGGTGCTGTGACTGGAATGGGGGATCCCGAGCCAGGTACCGGAATTGGCGCGGGTGCCACCGGGACTACCGCTGGGACCCCCTGAGGCACTATGCTTGGTCCTGGCGCCGGAGAGGCCGGAGCCGGTGTCACCGGTAGGTTTGTCGGGATAATGGGAGCGGGCATAGGAGCTACCGGCGGTCCAAGCCCTTCCTCAGGGACCACCCCAGAAGGCCCCCCCTCTTCGTGTGGCTTGGGGACCCGACCGCTACCCTTCTTGGCCCTGACCCGCTTGGGCAACGCATCCAAATCCCCCCTTGGCTGCGGGGGCACAATTATTCGCTTGGGTCTCCCAGATGGCCCAACCTGTTCGTCGAACCTTTGCCTGAGCTCTGCCACGCTCTTGCCTATCTGGTCAACCCTCCCCCATCTCCTGTCCATAGCTGTCATCTTGCGCATCATGCCCTCCAGCATATGCTCCATGCGTGAGCGCCTCGCGCCACGACCACTAGTCATCCCCGCAACAGGTACACCACTTGCACTTACCCCCTACACTGAAAGCCCTGCTGTGTCTCAGTGCCCACTAGCGCCTGTCTGGCGTTTACCTGCTCCGAGTTGGAGGCACACAGACTGGCCGTAAGCACCACGCAACTGTGACCGCGACACACCAGCTAATCTGGGTGTTGGGCGAGCGCACTCTAGCCCGGCGGCCCAACAGAAGCAGTGAAATGCAGGCCTGCCTGTGTCCCCGAATCGCGTCGTCCCCTGCGCCCCTCTCCTTTGTCTCAATCGCGTTACGAGATCCTAGGGTGAAAAGTAAGTTAGGGTATAGCACTGCCAAATCTTTCAAATAAGGCCCTTATTTTGTGTGCAGCCGGTCCAAACACACCCACGTTAAATACCTTGTCCCCCCTACTTGTGCTCACTAGCAGATCACCCCTCCCCAAAACAGTGCCACCAGCCCTCACATCTATCTGAATACCATCAATTTTTTATATATATATATATTTTTTTTTTGAAACAACGAAGTTATGGGCTTTGAACCCTTGTCAAATCCAGTTACTTAGCGAAATATTACTCTTTAAAAAAAAAAGGCCCTGATAAGGCTTGAACTCATGACCCCTGGCTTACAAGACCAGTGTTCTGCCACTGAGCTACAAGGCCCCTCTACCTGCAATTATTTCTCTAAAATGCCTATCTGCCCCTGTGGTCTCCCATCCATGTGCTGCCCCTGCCTACCCTGCTTCGCCCTCTGTTACCGACTGTGTCTGTAGCTGAAAGCAGAGTCTGCGCGGGGCCGGGTCAGCAGGGAGCACGATCCGCTCGCTCTCCTCCTCGATGCTCGCACCGCGGTTTCCAGCACCCAAAGCCTGCAAGCTAGCCGACGGACCACCTCCGCTCCCCTTGAATCCTGAAACAAAAGCAGAAAGTTTATTCTGCGCCTTTGCGAGGCGCGGGGCAAGCCTGGGGAGTGCGGGAACAAGAGGGCGCCTCCCGCGCTCCCCCGGCCTTTTAAGCCCTCTGGGGCAGACCAGTTCCAACTGGTCCGCCCACTCTGGCTCCCCTCCTTTGCCCCGGAAGCAATTAGATTGCTTCCGGGTAAGCAGGAGCCAGCACCAATCGGCGGTGGGGCGCGCCCGCCGCGTCATCAAGCACGCGGCGGAGGGGCACGCCCCACCACCGAGAGTGCAGGGGAGGAGGGGGCCGGCGCCCCGCCATACGTGCGGGGGGCCGAGCGGCCCCCCATTTTCCTCTAGTGCAGTAATGACCACAAGTAACTGCCAAGTCTTAGGGAGTGAGTGCATACGGATGCGCTCTCTCAGGAGTGTTAAGTTACAATGGGAGTCTGGGTCCCAGCCAGTGCTGGAAAGCAGTAACAATGGGAACTCTAAAATAAGGACACTGAGGAGGTGGGGTTAAAGGGCACGGGGTCAGGCAAAGCAGAGACAGAAGGTATGCATTCAGTGGTAGGAAACCTGCCTCTAATGTCTGCAAGTACATATGGATTATTATTATAAATTCTGCTCCAAAAGATATTGACAATTAGAAAGGCAATATTAAAGTTGTGATGGCACATTTTGTTTGTCTCACAATCCAGATTTGACAAACCCCATCACTTTGTTAGCATAAATATTCATACCGGACATAAATAAACGTGAATACAGATGCAAACAACCAAAAGTTAAAACAAAACTACACTAAAACATAATTTTTGTCCTCGGCAGATTAACTGATAAACTACCTCATAGTACCTCTAATCCGCTGTTCCATCTGGAGATGAGATGTGAAATGCTGTATCTGTGCGAAGCCCAGAGACAACCTATTGCAAAGGACTTAATTGTCCGCAAACTATGCAGATGTGGAGAACCCGGCCCAGCCCAAATAGAAAGGAAAGAAATTATCTGTCAATATTAGCACCTTTAGCTAACAATGCAGCACACTACCAGGAAGAGGAGGAAAAGAGCCTCACCAACCCCCTATATGCAGCTGCTTGGCAAGTTCCACATACTGTGTGCAGTGGCGGCTGGCATATATTTAGGGTGGTGCACAACATATTATTAAGATAATAAAAAAAATAATAAAAAAAAGGCATTTACCTTGCAGACTTACCACAGGACATCCTCCTCGCTTGGGTGTCATTGCTCCTGGACGATCGGGACAAGGAAACGGCACTCTCCAATCCTGGCATGTCTCTCAGCATGAGAGACGCGTCAGGATTGGTGGGCGTGGCCTCTCGCAGCGCTCCTAAGAGCACTGGAGGCCTGCACTTTCTCTAACCTAGCTGTCTGACACCGCTCGGTAGAGAAGTTTAAAATGTGCATGTCCGGCTGGCTGTCCCAAGACAACCGGACAAAGAGACATGCGCACTTTGAACATGCACAGCTCCCTGCTGCCACTCGGTAGCAATGGCCCGCCTCGTCCTGACACTCGGTTCAGGACGGGTTGCTTCAAAACAAAATGGTATTAAATAAACTTTATTACCATTCTATTTTTTAGCTGCTCTGGGGCATTGTTTTAGGGGTGCGATGCTCCTCCGCTCTCATGGAGGATCCGCTCCTGACTGTGAGTGAGAGGCTGCTGCACTTGCTGAGGACAGCTTATGTCCCTCTGTCTGGACACAGGTGGGGAAGCTGCTAGCACCAGCCAAGAACTCGGTTCCGGAGTAATAATACCTTTCGGAACGGAAATCCTTTGCCTTCCTACAACATCCCAGCACTGGTATCAGCATTATTGCAGCAGGGGCAGTTGTTAGGAGTACCTAGTGTGCCTACTGTGTGCGTTGACATGGTAGGTAGTGTGACTGCTTGCAGGCCCCTACCTGGTCATATGCCTGCCATATGTGATTGCAGCTGGTATACAAGTGAATGTGGGAGGTGCATTTGCTCTC
This sequence comes from Calotriton arnoldi, assembly GCA_963921515.1. NCBI lineage: Eukaryota > Metazoa > Chordata > Amphibia > Caudata > Salamandridae > Calotriton > Calotriton arnoldi. The sequence goes on from CAWUFW010005816.1 coordinate 1,019,642, forward strand.
AGTTCGGCTAACTTCTGAATGGGACTACTAAAGTGGGTACTTCAAGGTATCAAATTAATCATGTCATTAGACCATACTTGATGCCCAAGTCAAATCTAATGTCACTTTTAAGGAAAGACAACTTTTAGAAAGTTGCCACTCTGATCCTCAGTTTGTTCAGTGGCCTCACACAGTTGCTGGCCACCAGACAGCCTCCTGGCTTCCTAGGGAGTAGTGTGAATGACTCTCAGGCTCAGGAACAATAGAAGCTTGCTACAGGGAGAGGTGGTACCTCCCCCTTGCAGGAAGTTACTCAGAGTGTTGGCCCAAAAGGCGCGCTTCAAAGGTGAAGCCACCTTTGGTGGGCAAATGGTGATCCCACAGCCTGCAGGGCTGCCCCTTTGTTTAGGTAGACAGGCTGGCAGCGGGAACAGAGAGAGGAAACCAGTTCCCAAACTGTTTACCCTGTGGATGTGTATCCCACAGGTAGTCACACCTCTAGGGTGGGCTACAAAGCTCCTAACATCCAAGGAAGGGTTCAGATATCTTGAGAGTGGGCAGAATAGTGAACTCTGGGATTGCTAGATGCCTCACATAGCCGGAAGTCATCCCAGGGCAGGAGGGATTCTAGTAGTCCATTGGCTAGTGACCGCATCATCCCCTCAGGGGACTTTTGGGGCATAAATATGGCACCCATGGCACCCTGAATCTCAGATCACAACAGAACTGGAGAAATGACCAAAGAAGGACTGCCCTGCCGACCCCTGGACCTGGCAAGAGAGACTGCACTGACTGCTGGACTGCACCTGCTGTACCTTGGGCTAGCAAGGAGAGGACTGTGCTTGTGGCTCCTGGCTAATGGAAAAGTCACTATCGAGCCCCAGACCAAAGAAGTGATTCCAAGGGTAGTCGGATGACCCCCTGGAATTAGCAACAGGGCCCTCAAAGCTGAAGACGCCCATTCTGGCAAGTCAGTAGCCACTTTCTTCGAATCATCGCTGACCTCCGCTGGGCAACCCAAGAGACCAATCCTCAGCAGCCAAAATTTGCATCCAAGGCAGCTTGACCTGGGAGTGTCGTCTGAGTCTAGATTGGTGGCCAAAGAGGGACACCAGTCTTCACCAAAGGATACAGCTGGACCCACTGTGTACGGAGATCAGCAGCCCAGCTACAACTGGCCTTCTACTTGCTCAAAGAGGACTTTGAGGGACACCAACCCCTGCGGCCAAAGTCGCCTCACCTTACCCGTGGACTAAGGAATAACCACAAGGACTCGCCCTTCAACGGCACAGCAGTCAGAGTATCTTTCAGCATACTCTGCATCCTGCATCTCTAGCATCATGACCACTTCATTGAAGTCTATGGCGGTCTTGATGTAAAGTGTGGAACTGGCCTTGAGAGTGCTATGGTGACCAGGTAATTGCCCAAATACTCCTTACTGGCCCCCCTGACCATAGCTCTGTTGGATTTAGTCACCCAACTCGGGCCAAAGTAGCCAAACACAACTCTTTCAAACTATTCAAAAGTTGCAAAGAACTGAGTTATAGATGCTGATAATGCAACCAATTATATCAGTGCCGATAAGTTGATAAAACATGCACAGTTGCGCTTGGTCCTAAGCTTCAGCCGTTCATCCATGTGACCGAAAAAGGGCTTCATTAAAAAATGCCAATCAATAATGTCAGGCCTATTATATAGAATATATAACTTATTGACACTGATATAAATGGTTGCATTATCAGCATCTACAACTCAGTTCTTTGCTGATATTAGGACTCAAGTCTCCTCCACTACGGTTACAGCATCAATATAATAATTACCGTTGAGCTGTCTTTTATGCGAACGATGATAATAATTTCTGTTGATCTGTCTCTTATACCAACAATGTTCATGACCTGTAACGCATTGTGATTTGTCTTTGAAAATTCAGTCTTTTAAAATTCAGTTCTTTCCATTTTTTTTGATACTAGAAGATAATTTATTTATCTTATCCAGATTGAATTGAGTCTCCAAATCTGGGCCAATTTCCTATGAGTCCATAATTGCTGTTACTCTCAGTTAGCTATTTTTCAGTTTGCTTTGCACAAATAGGTGGGTGATGGTTTAGTCTTATTCTAATACATAGCTCTTTTTCTGAAACTCTATTGATTTAACTTAAGGAATAACATCTTGAGTATTTCCACACAAATAGATTTTTTTGTCTTTTTCACTCTTGGGTGTATATCTTTCTTCTTTGGATGACTTTGGTTGACAAATACAATTTTGGGATTTATCATTTTATATAAGGGTATTCAGTCTACATATGAATTTTCGGCCCTGAAGATGGTCTTTCAGATATTTTACAAGATAAGACCAAAACGTCAACAACTATAACCCATTTTCACTATCATTGTTTTATTTATTATTATTTTTTTAACACTCTTTATTGGCATTTTACATATGAGAACAGTATCAAGTAAATTAGAAATTTGGTCTTCTAAAATTATCTACTGTGACAGGATTTGGGATAAATTCAACAATATTGTAATAATGTCAATGTACTTTTCTCATCAACTTTCCCTCCCCCTTCCCACCCGCCCTTTGTGTCTGAGTGTCCAATAACTGTGCAAATGCCTGTGATTCCATTAACCATCTATCAGAAGTGCCACACTATAATCCATCTATCCCATTTCCTGCTCCAGGGTTTGTTGCGAATCTCTCATGACCTCTACCTCTCCCCCCAAGGGATCCTTCAAATCTGCAATCATTGCGGACCATGCTCGTGCATCCTATTCAAGTCTATCATCTCTCCTAATGTGTTTCATACGGGCCAGTTCAGCTGTTGCCCACTCTTTCAAATCTCTCATCCACCTACTTAAAGGAGGTGGAGTCGGGCTAAGCCACGAGATTGCTATTCTCCTCTTTGCAATCACCAACCCCAGGAGCACAAACTTTCTACTCAGTTTTTTTCTTTTTCGGGGTGGGTAGTAGATTAAAGAGAGCAGATCGGATCATCCTGGGGACGGACAATCCAGTCGCCGCTTGGATAATATTCAACACTCCCTCCCAAAATGCGCTCAGCCTCCTGCACTCCCATATCATATGCACGAAGTGTGCTGTTGCCTCTGCACATCTAGGGCAAGCGTCCGTTCTCTCTGGGTAAATTTTACTTAGTCTATATGGGGTTATACATACTTGGTGCACTATATTATATTGGATTAACTTAAAATGAGCATTGGAGCTCACCTCCCGAACTCCTTCGTGTACTTTCACCCAGTCCCGTTCTAGTATGGGTTCCTCCGATTCCTCCTCTCACTTTGCCTGAACCAGGAGGGCACTGACCGGGCTATCGTCTCGGAGGGCCCTATAAATATGGGAGATCAAACTCCGCCCACCTGCCATTGATATTATGGTTGCAAGAACGGCTGTGCATGGGGATTCCTCCGGGAAGGAAGTCCAGATCCCCCTAGCTACTGCCGCTATCTTATTATATTGTAGGAATTGACCTGCTCCCAGCTCGAAAGCAGTCACAGCTTCCTCTCGGGTTTTAAAGTTGCCGTTAGTATACAAGTCTCCCATTGTAAGACATCCCCTGTCCTTCCATCACTGAATAGACATGGACTCTGCTATCTTCTTAAATGGCCTGACGGCCCACAATGGCATGTCGGAGGAGTAAGGTGTTCTCCGAATCACCCCCTTAAATGCATCCTCCCAGACTTCTGCCACATATCTAATCAGGTAAGGATAATCGTTTGGGAACACTGACCCCATCATGAGTAGCTCAGGTAGAGTACTACTGTCGTAGGTGCCTGCTAAAAGGGCCTTCTCCCAGTTACTACCCTCTTCCAGCCAGTGGACCGCATGTTGTAGTTGGGCTGCTATGTAATATAGGCGTATACGGGGCAGCTCCACCCCCGTCTATCCACTTCAGTTGGAGGGTATCCAGTTTAACTCGTTTCCGTTTGCTCCCCCATAACAAGTCCACCAGTAAACTATCTGATGTCGAAAAGTAGGATCTGGGGATTTCATGGAGAGAGTGTTGCAGAGTGTAGAGACAGCGAAGTAGGATTATCATTTTTATAATCGCCACTTTACGCATTAGGGAGAGAGGCAGGGATTTCCAGAATCCCACCGAAGCTCGCACCTCAGCAATTGTCCTCCCTATATTATGTTCTAAAAATGACGAGGCGGTATGCCACAGTTGAATACCCAGGTATCTCATACCCTCTTTTTTCTACGGTAGACCCACATCAGGTTGTAAAGCAATTACGTCCTGTGACATTTTCCCGATGGGGACTATCAAAGATTTGCCAGGGTTAATGCGGAGTCCAGAGAACTCGCCAAATTTCCTTAGTTCGTGTAAGAGGGGTGGGACTGCTCTAGGTGGGTGCCTTAGATATACCAACATATTGTCCGCGTACAAGGAAACGATGTGCATGGTATCTCCCAGAGGGATTCCATGGTCCACCATAGTCTTTCTGAGTGTTGCTGCTAGTGGCTCCATCGCCACTGCAAACAGCAGTGCCGACAGGAGGCATCCCTGTCGTGTTCCTCTCGGCAGACAAAATTGGTCAGACACCACTCCTCTAAGTCGCACCCGAGCTGACGGATTCATATATAGTAGTTGAACCCAGCAGAGAAACTCCTGTCACATCCCCATCTATTGAAGTGCTGCCCAAATATATTTCCACTCTACCGAGTCGAAGGCTTGCTCAATATCTAACATAGCTAGGGAGCAACGTTCATCTTGTACTATTGTAGCATGCCAGACATGCGCAAGTCTTCTTAAGTTATGCGTGGTGTTTCTCCTAGGTATAAAACCTGCCTGTTCTGGGTGGATTAAGTGGGGCATGGAAGGGAGCAACCTAGTCGCAAGAATCCAACTCAGGATCTTGACGTCTAGATTCAATAGCGAGATCGGTCTGCCTGGCTCCTAAGAGCCGGGCAGTAAAGGGTCCTTATCCGGTTTTAAGATCATGGATACCAGCGCCTCTTGCATTGATCTCGGTAGGGATCGTCTCTCATGTGCTTCAGAAAATACTCCCAGTAGCTTATCAACCAGGAGCGGTGCAAACCGCTGGTAAAACTCAGCCGGGAGGCCATCACTACCCGGACATTTGGCAGTTTTAAGGTGACTAATAGCATTTAGTAGTTCTTCCCTGGTTATGGGGGCCGCAAAGGCCTCTGCTTCCTCGGGGTCTATCTGTGGTACCTCAATGTGATTAAGGTATTCCTGTATTCATTCTGGGGGTATATCTGACTTGGTTCGGCAGGCGGTAGCCAGATGGTGTGCTAAAGTGTCCACAATTGCTCGCTGGGTACCGACCAACTCCCCGTTTCTGTCCTGTAGCTGTAAGATAGGGGGTGGGGCAGATTCGGATCTTATCAATCTCGCTAGGAGGGCCCCAGACTTATCTCCTTTCATGTGAAGGCGTTATATATTTATGTTTTTCCAACCTACACCAGGAGGCCATAAGTTCTTCTTGTGCCTTCCCCCACCCCCCCCCCCAACGCTTGTAGATCCTCAGGCAGGGCCATCTCTATTTGACCTAGTTTCTGCTCTTGGGCCTGAATATCCAGTTCTAGTTGTTGTCTAACTCCATACGTTGTCCTAATGGCTACGCCTCGGAGAACAACCTTCATGGCCCCCCACTCTATTGCTCTAGTAGATGCAGTTCCCCAGTTTTCAGCAAAATAATTTGTGAGTGCGTCCTGGAGGGTAGCTACGTAAGGGGGGTCTTGTAGTGCTTCTGCACGGAGGCGCCAAAGAGGTATTGCTGGTCACCCCCTACCCGCTCTAAAATTCAGCAGGAGCAGAGAGTGATCCGACAAATATCTAGGTAGATATGAAATCCCGTCCAGCCCCGGTTGTTAAGCCTGAGGAGATACAGCAATAGTCTAGTCGACTAAAAGTATTTGTAGCAGGGGTGTGACAGGAGAACACTCTTTTTAAGGGATTTTGCTCCCGCCACTCATCTCTGAGTTGCAGGCCAGTCAGGATATCCAGCAATACTCTGAGCGTTTGGGGTTTAGTGTTCTCTTTGGGCCGGTCACTGTCCTGCCGCGCATCTAGGGAGCAGTTAAAGTCTCCCAGTAAGATTACCTCTGCTCCCAGGAAAGGGGCAGCTACTTCCATCATTGTTATAAAGAAGTCAGGACAGTCCGAGTTGGGAGCATAGACATTAATAAGACATATCTCCTGCCCTTCCCACTTCCGGTGTAGTATCACATACTGCCCCTCCGGATCTGACACATGTTTAATGCATTGGAACGGTATCCCAGGGACCACCCATATCAGTGTCCCTCTGGCAAACCCAGAATAAAAAGTGGCATATATCTGGACCCTCCAGTGCCATCGAATGCATGGTATCACCTGCCTAATTAGGCTGGAGGCAGTCTCCTTTTTTTATAAAGTCCTTTTACTCGAGTCTATTGAGTGCTGTGCTAGCGGCCTAGTCACCGCAGAGGGCGCAAGGTGAACCCTACATCTCTCTCTGCGGGAATTGGCTCCTGTGGGGGGGGGCTTGCCTCCCTGGGACAACTCTGCTGCAACAACCACATGTCTCTCCTTAGCTTACATGTATGCTATGTCCAAGTCTTTTACCCCAATGTCGCTCTCACCTTTACATTTCTTCTCGGACCATGTCCACATATTCAGCACGATCAGGGAGTCTCTCCTGCTCACTCGACCGGTTCTTCCAGTCTCTCCGGGTCAAGTCCTGTATCCTGGGTTGCAGTCTCTGATTCTTGCATGGTTTCAGTGTCTGAAGCTTGTAGTGTCCCGTCGGGGCGGACTCTTACTCTGCCGGGACTTGGTTGTCGAGGTTGCGATTTCTGCCTTGGGCCCCTTCGTCACTCCCGGTTATTGTCTCCCATCGTCGTCGTCTTTGATGATCCTGTGGATGGGACCAGACAGGCCCCAGGTATCCCGCTGGAGTCCAACCAGTCACTGGCTTCAGCTGCAGATTGGAAAAACAGTGTGCGACCAGCTTTTTCCACCCTAAGCTTCGCGGGGAACAACAGGCTGCATTTCATGTTAAGTTCACAAAGACGCCTCTTGACATTGAGAAAGGTCTTCCTCTGCTCCTGTACACGCTGTGTGTAGTCAGGGTATATTGATATGGGTTGGCCTTCAAATGGTAATGGTCCTCTAGTACGTATGGACTGCAGGATCACGTCTCTATCTCAATAATTAAAGAACCGGGCAATGATGGCTCTCGGCGGCAGTTCCGGTCTTTGGGGGGGGCAGCCAATGACCTGTGTGCTCTTTCAATATTGAAAAACTTTGACAGACGCTTGGGAGCGAATTCATGTAGGATCCATTCTTCCAGAAAGAGCTCCGCCGAGGGGCCTTCCGCCCACTTGGGGACGCTCAAAAAGCGCAGATTGTTCCTCCTGGACCTCCCTTCAGAGTCCTCCGCTCTCTCATCCAGATGAACTACTCGTTTCTGTAGTTCAATAACCGTATCCCTGAGGTTCCGCACTTCCGTTTGTAATGTCTCCACATTTTCTTCCACGTTAGTTACTCTTGTCAGCCACCTTCCCTAGGTCACATTGGAGGAGATTGACATCAATGGCTTCGTGTCTATTCTGTGAACCATATCTGCCCAGGTAGACTGGATCGCCTGCAGCATGTCTGCCAATGAGGGTGACTCCTTTTCTTTTTGTGGTTCCCCATGGTCACCTCCACCCATATTTTCTTCTCGGGGATCAGACAATGGGCAATGGGTAGTTGCTTATTTTGTTTGCCTGCGCTTTAGCTCCTTTATCCTTTACCATGATTGGGGCCCCGAGGAAAAACGTACACTATGTCTCAGAGATCAGGGCCTTGGGGGACATCCCCTGAAAATTGTACTCCATGTGGTGTATTAAGATATACCAGAGCAGAATACCAGGTCTCTACTGGGCATTCAGGGGGTATAATATCAGTCAATGTTGTGGACTGGGGTATCTCTGCTTAATGTCACATGAGGGCAATACTAAGCACCTCTCACCGTGTGGGCTCACTTCTGATCCGTATCCGCTTTTGTGGCTTTCGAGGAATATAAGCAGGTCTGGTCACTGGGCCATATCTTGGGGCAGCTCTCCCTTTGCTCCAGTGCGCACAATGATAGAGGATTAGACAGGGTTGTGTATTAGCGCCCCTCCTTTTCTCTCTATATGTTAACAATGTAGACCCCTTTTTACAAAGTCTTAGTGTTGATGCTCCGAAAGTTGGGACTCGCCCAACCCCCGTACTGCTTTATGCAGACGACGCTGTCCTTATATCAAGGACAGCGAACGGCCTACAAAATCTTATAGAAAACTTTGCCCTATACATGACAGAGAAAGATTTGAAATTAAATTTAAAGAAAACTTTTGTAATGACATGTGGGGGTAAAAAGCTTAAAAACAAACAACATCATGTAGGTGGAGTTTTAATTAATAGAGTCTCATCTTTCTCTTATTTGGGGTTGCTTTTTAATATGAATGGTACATGGAACTCCCATATTGAATTATGTAATATGAAATTTTTAAGATCAATAGAGAGCATTTTTAGATTTTCGGCGAAGATGGGTAATAAACCCATCCGTGAAATCTTAGCACTCTATCGGAGCAAATGTATTTCAGGGGCCTGTTATGGAGCCGCTATTTGGGGTAGATCTAATACCACCTCCCTACAGACCCAAGAAAATAAATTCTTAAAGAGATTATTGGCAGTCCCCAATGGGACTGCAAACTACACAATTCATAAAGAACTTTCAGCTCTGTATATTAGTGATACAATAAATGTTGCAGGTCTTACCTTTTGGTACAGTATTTGGTCTAAGGATGAAACAAAATTCACAAAAGAATTAATTATGGACTGCCTAGCCCTCGATCAGAGTAGGAAGATTCCATGGCTGGAGCATATTCACAATATTTTAAAACTTTGCAAACCTGACATGGATAGAAGAGACCCCCTTCTATACAGGAGCTCAGTAAACAGGAACTTAAGCACAAATATTTAAAAATAATGGAAAACGAAAGAGAACGGTATGTCAGTCAAAAACACACTGTCATGTCATACTGTGAACGACCGCTTGTGAGAGGCCTACAGCCGTACCTAACATTGGTGAAAAATGTACAGCAGAGATTTTACCTTACAAGGTTAAGGATGGGTACGTTACACCATCTAGTCGCTTTCCCTAGAGTGGAAAAATGGTGTCAAAAACTTCCGAATTGCCCATGTGATGGAAAATCTATGCAATCCACGATGCATTTTATTCTTTTTGTGGTTTTTATAAGGATATCCGGAAATCAGTTTTAAAACCTCTTTTTTTACTAAACAGGCTTTTTAATTATAAATATGCATTCAATTTCGTATGTAGTCTAGAAAATGTGAAAATTATAAGTACTGTTATTCGTTTTATACAACTTGCAGTTAGAAAACGAAAAGATTATTCACATCTAGATGCACTGATATATGAAAATTTAGATGATTATTTTTAATATCGTCCTTTTTAAGTATGTATTGCTTGCCAAGATCTTTACTTTGTATTCTAGGTTTTACTATGTACGCCTTGCACTAGCACTTTATTTCCCATGATGGAATGTATTTGCTCTTGATCAGTTTATAAATCCTTAGTTCTTTCAGATCACCGAGAGAGATTAATGATGGTCATATGGATTACAAAAATATTCTAAAAAATAATCTGTAAATGTATTTTAAATCTTTCTAAATGATTCAGAACGACAATGTACATTTAGGAATGTTTTTATAGTATGCTTTTATGGTGAGATTTGTTGCACCGAATAAAGCTGATTTTGATTTGATTTGATAGAGGATCTATTATGGCCCCACGAGGGTTCGCACACTCAGATCTCCTGAACTATGTAGGATTATGGATGGTGCCTCCTCTATCAGTACAGCTCAACGACAGCGTCCGGTCTGAGAACTTAAAGTGCTACCTCTGCCATGAATCTCAGGCACCCCCACAACAGGCAAGACCCAGGGCCTCTCACTGACCTCCGGATCTGTTCCTCATATATTTATAATGCAGGCCCGGTCATTCCAGGATTCCAGACGAGGTTGCTACCGAACCTAGGGCCCAGCTCCGCCGTCTTCGGAGTGATCTTCGGAGCGGATCTCCTGCAGCAGACTTCCCTCCGGGTCCCGATCTCCCTGCTGGAGAAGGGTTTCAGGCCGCCGCAGCATGTTAGGCTCTTCGCGCACGTCGCATGTACTCGGTTACTCATGTCCTCCGGGCCTCCCTTTCCGTCAGGTGCACGTCACATGTCTCCCCCCCGGTTCTCCGACTCACGGGAGGGCTCCGGCACGTCACGAGCCGATCAGGGGCGCTCCAACACCCTCCGGTCATGGCGCCAGGTGGACTCTGCAGCCCCTCCGCCTCAGGATCCCAACCGCTGCCACACCTTACTTGTGGCGCTGATCGGCAGCATTCTGATTTCGGCTCCTGGGTCGCAGTGTCGCGGGGGTGCCCAGCTCCACTGGTTACATCTTCCAGTCAGGCATCAGTCGTCCACAGTCATGCTGGTTGATGAGCATCTCTGTGGCCCACATTGTTTTCCGGCCTTCCTCGGCGATTGGGTCTTTCGGCTCGTCGCTCCCCCATGACTCCACACCGAGGAACGAAATAGCCCCTTACCGGATTCTTAGGTGAGTCGGAGCATTTCCGTTGCTTAAAAGCATACAGAAATGCAGGATTACTTGCGGATATTTCTAAATTACTTTGTCGTCCCAGGAGCTACCGCGGACACGTCTACGCAGCCATCTTGGTAAGCCACGCCCCCCTCACTATCATTGTTATAGAGGAGTTGATCATTATATGCTTAATGATAGTTTCTTCAAATATACGAAATGGGTTTTCACAAAAATGATTATGAGAAAAGATCACTGTAAAGGCTATATTTCTCAATCATTTTTGTTTATGTGAATTGTGTTTGTTTCTTCATGCTATGTTATTTATTTACATAAATTTGTATAGAAAAAGAATACACCCTCTTGTCCTGTTTTGCCTTGTTTTGTTTTGTTCTACTGTGTTTGTTCGTTTCTTCTGATCCAGTCCCTTGTAATTTTCGTAATTAAGTTTAACAATTTATTTGGTTGAGGCCACTGCTTTGGGCCCTCACAATTGGTTTGTTAAAAATTAAATAGAACTGTATGTAAAAGAAATCCCTTGTAGGCACCGTTACTTGACACTGGAGTCTTGAACGTGACAAACTAATATAACATTTAAGGGGGCACCTGAAAGCAGGGAATATAATTTGAGGATGGATTTTCAACAATCGTATCATTCACATGACTAAAAACATTCTAACAAATCAAATAAAAACACTGATTGAAAAAGGAATACCCAAACCTTCAGAGATGTGTCTTAGGTTATTTTCTGAGATACAGTACTCAGTCAAAGAGAACAATGACGGGGTAGTGAAGGCAAACATATCTCTTTGCAGGGTGATAACAGTTTTAACTTTCAAGACTTTCCAAAAGAACTTGTGACCCGAATAAAACATTTTGTGAAATAAGGAAGACCCAAGAAACGAACAGGTTTTCTTTCAATGTGTGTTTAAAAATACACCTAACGACGTGAATCAAATGGGCTAAAGACGCGCTGCCTTTGTATAAGGATTTAAAAAGAAGAAAGCCTGATCTCTGAAAATAATCTCCCAGCTGAAACTTTTCTAAATTGAAGAACTTTCTGTAACTGCTAATTTTCAGCTTAGATCAGTTGTGTGTACAGTATGGTTATGGTTTTATACAGATGGCATAATTGTTCATTACATGGTTGATTCTAGGGTGCAGATTCTCATGTTCGCATCGTGAGTGGGTGTTGCGACTTACAGTACAGCCTTTTACTCGCTTTGAGCAGCTTCAGTGCTATCACAGTATGTTTGAGAAATAAATGCTCGAATATTCACTGCTTTTGTACTATTTGCTCTCTCTTTGTATAACAAAGTGTGCGGTATTTTGCACAAGGCGAACAATGAGTAACATTGTCCGAATACACAACCCCATGTACATCCCTGGTGGGTTCTGAAGATTTCCCAAATTCGCTGTTTTTAAAAAAAAAAACAAGTGACAGCCGATTCATCACCTGCCTTGACAGATGAGATGTTTCTTTATGGCAGTGTATGGGTATAGGTTCCAGAGTAGATATGGGTTCACTGGCTGAGCCCCGATAAGACAGAGATGAAGATAATGCTGGGCCAGAGTCACTTATGTAGATTGGAAATTGGCCCATTCAGCACTGGTCTTTGCCCTATTGCGGTCAAGTCAGTTGCAAAGGTCCGCATAAAATTTGGCACCGGTCTTAACATGAAAATAAAGGGGCACATAGTTACTTCCCCCTCCCGTTTTCATCTCATACAAAGTTAGTGCTTTAAATGGGCAGGTAGTGTCAGGTACTCAGTACAGGCACTTCTTCAATTTGGAAAGGATAGTACCAGCACTTCTCAGCACTGCTCCAATGCTTTTATTGGGAAAGTGTTGGCATTTATCAGCAGCAAACAGGTGCTCTGAGACTAGGAGTACAAGTATTTCTATATGACCATTTCAAGCACTGTACAAAGTAAACAGAGTCTTCCTTCTCTGACATCTGATGGCTGGAAAACAGCCGTGTTTCAGCTTGGATGAACTCATGCCTCTAAAGTGGAGATTCAGAAGGGTTTGTTTTGTTAGGCCCTCACACACCCTGTTGGTGTCATGCTTCATCATCGGGCATCAGGTCTCATCCTGGTCCCTATAAAATTGGATGGGCATGACCATATTTAATGGAGCACTTTGGATATTTATTCCAATGGAGTCTGAGTGAATACAGATAAAAATACCTAAAGGCCACCCAGGTATACCTCTATTTTATGGGGCCGTTTCTATGGCTACAAATTGTAACGGGGAATGTTTAAAGAGGATCTAGTGTCCCTGCACCCTGATTTTCGTCTATATATTTCAGCCCTTGTGGTTAGGCCTCTAACAGTCCAGGGCTTTCATCAGGATCTAATTAAATTCTGCCCCATGCTGTTGTTTCTTTTTATTCTCACTGTCCATCATTATACTCCAGGGTCTTTGTCACATAAAGGACAACATACAACATATAATATAATAATAATTCAAAATAGCCCTACTTGCCTCTAGGTCTTGAAGAAAACCCAGGTTCAAGCACAAAATGCCTTGCAAGAGACATTTTCCTCCCAAATCACTCCCATCTGCAGTATCTCAAGTAACCTTTGAATGAAAGGTATGCCCTAGAGTTACATTTTCTCTTGAGTAACTCAAAGTGCATTTTGCATAATTTTTGGGAAAAATATGCAAATTCATACAGACATAGCTGTGCACCACAATGAAAAACCTTGTGCACAAAATATGTATTGAATAGAAATGGGAAGGTGGAGATTGTCTGCATATTGTCTGAGAGGTGAAGAAGTGTCATCTTTACCCCATCTGAAGATAATGTAAGAGTGCACCATACTCACAAATAGTCAGCACTCAAATATACTCTGTCGTGACTAATGTACTGAACGGAGGAGGGTATCATATACTAAAGGATGTTTTGTTTGAAATACATGTATTTAGAATGTAATTAATATGGTTACGTGACATGTTAGGTATTAACGTGACAGTAGAAAATAACATGAAATGTTGTATTTTCAGATACTTAATTAGGATGTGCCAACTAATATTTAATGTTATTACGCATAATTTGAGTTAATCAAGGGCAGATGCAATTATACTGAAACATAATAATTCATTTCACTTATTCGTGCTCTAAGCAAGTTGCATTTATTTGTTTGTAGAAGGGTACATGTATTCTGTAACCCCATGCACGTTAACTTAGTAAAACTAGGCCTCAAGAAGAAACGTATTTAGTTATTGCTCACATTAAGATTTGAAATGTAATTCGCATTTAACCTTCATTATAGAATGTATGTTGCTGAGCTGTTTCTATTGCAGGCGGATAAGCTTCATTATTTAGAATAAAGGAGTTTTTTGTTAATAGATAAGAGAAGGCGGGGTTGGCCGAAGGAATCGCGGTAACAAGTGAGGAGAGGAGTTCTCATGGGAAAGGAATGGCCAAGGACGAGAAGAGATAATGTGTTATCTGGCTGGGAAAGTTACTGAAGGTTTCCAATTGCGCTGGAGCTATGGAATTTTCCCAAGGAGGAGCCACATGACAGTGTTACATCGACTGTAGATGATATTATGTGCTGTGTTTAGTTAGGGAGAGAGTCCATCCTTAGGGAGCCGTACTAAGCTACTGCTTGCGTGGCTTTAAGCTACTTGATCCATTATTGGGGTTTTCTATTGAAGACTCTGATGGCTGACACTTTTCTTCTTTACAAATTTGATTATGTCCATATCCAAATTCTTTAGTTTAGGGTTGCCCTATTAGGTATTGTAGGAAAAGTTAGATTACTAATGCTCCTTAAAGCAAATCACCCGATGCAATTTAACCTTAATTTCTTCTTTCTGATTACCTGCGCTGTTATCTTAGAGTTAGTCATTTGCTTTGTACTATATAGGGTTCATCTCTTACGGAGATTTGGACTTACTCTGATTTGTCTGTATTTTTATATGATTATATTGAGACTAATCTATATTGACTTGTTTCTGAACCTATAAATAAAACTTACTAAACTCAGATCAAAGAGTCAAGTGGATTAATGTGTGACCACATTGGTTACACTGTACTGAAATGACAACTTTTGATTTGATTCCTTTCACCACTCACTCTACTAGAAAGATCTGTTCCCTCTGAATATAAATGTGTAAAGGGGCCTAGACTTTGACCGAGTTAATGTAGATTGAGGATTATATGAAGAAATGTCAGAGCAAGATGTGTTATAGATTGCTGGTTCTAGCAGCAGGCAGGATCTCAGTGTGCTTAAGGTTCATGTTTCCGGGGGTCCAGGGCAGTTGAGACAAACAATCTAACAATTTGTACCACTTGCTTCTTCCTAAAAACAGATATTTTTATATTAGTTTAAGTGAGCTATATGACTTTATATGCGTTTATATTTTTATATGAATTATACATCAGGCAACACCTTCCCATTATGAGAATAATCTGAGGGCACTCTCTTGGTTGATGATGATCTGAAGTGTGTAAGCACAGATGAGTGCTCAGAGAGTTAAAAGAGATGTACCACACTGAGGCTACGGCACAAGGGAGCAAGACGGTGTCAGCAAGAACAGTCATGAAAAAGAGACAACACCACTATGGGGCCTGTTTTAATTGTCACTGTTACCTCAACTGAGCACATCACCAGCCACCCTCCAAGAACAATGTGCTGAATCTTGTCCTCTCCAGCAGGGGGAATCGTGATGGTTAGCGCTGCACTTGTACTCAAAGTCAAGCACCCGAGTATTTGGGCCCTAATTAATTAGCCAAGTAACTAAATTTCAAATCAATTCCATCATTTCCGGTATGATTGTGGAAAGATTTGTTCCATTTTTGGGTAGGAGGCATATTCGACGCAAACATGTTGATCACTTTTTAATGCGGCCCTCGCTCAATTATCGAAAGTTTGATTTATTGAGCAGGTCACTGTAGAGACTTCATGATACATATTTTGCATAGTCAGTGCTGATCCAGTACGACAAATACAAGTGATCACCGCACATGTCCTATTAGTGGTTGTAGTTACATATTGTAATCATGGTTTATCCATAATATGTTAGAGCAAATATTGTAAATGAGTCAGGATGAATAAATACATTTCTAATTGACTTTTCTATTTCATATTTTTGTACTGTTAATATTTATGTACAGAGCCTACAGTTAGAGCCTTGGAGCCCAATACATTTATTGAATAAAGAAAGAGAGTTCAATCAAAAACTAACACAAAATAGTAATTATGCTCTTTGAACATACTCTGAAGTATGGATTTTCAAGCGCCTCACTATCACTAAGCACATAATATTGAAAAACTGGACAACCCCAGGCAAGCTAAAGATGGAGTGTCGCCTTAATAACACGGCCTCTCAGGCATCATCCTTATTAAGGTGAAATTTAGTCTCCGCAGCAAACAAAGAGACGTTTTTAATCTGTGTACTTAATCGTGTTACATCTTTTACTCTAGGTATTGTACCCTTTTTGCATTTTCTCCTTTTTTCCTTCCACCTCCCTTTCCTTTATTAGATGAATTACTTCAATTAGGATCTTGTTCTAATCTAATCATAGTTCTTTTAATTAGGCTACATTTTCTGAGCTCTTTAATTAGGTACGCCTATCGAATTTGAAATATTCAATAAAAATAATGAAAAAGGAAATATCTGTTTAGTTTCCCATAATTGTATGTATCTTTAAATGAAAAAATGCTTGTGGATGGGAGTGGCAATCTTAGCTTTTTTTCACTCGCCTTAGATTGATTAGAATCAAAATGAGGAATTGGTCAATAACTAATACAGTGGTTAACTACTAACATCACCACTGATCTCATATATTTCTGCAGGATATGTATTAGTTCATCAAGGTAAAATGTCTCTGACTGTGAGCGCTCACTGCATACGTCCCTACAAGTTCTACCGCTTTTGTGATCACAGTGATATCTCTGAATACAACTTAGCAATTTTCCCCTCTTCAGAGCACTGTATAGCAGACACAAATTCATTCGGCTCCTGCACAACCCTCTTCCTATTAATTTGCACTAAAAATCGTGCAAGAATTAACCGAAACTAATGTACCACGGTAACATATTGGCATCTTGTTCTCATGGCCGGCCAAAACATACTTAATCAACATAACATCTTTAAGACCGAAAAAATCAATTCCTAAAGTTTTTAAATTTGGAGCCACTGACCTCGGAACACATGACAAATTTACTGAACATCTGGTTAAGATTGAACACATTTTTAGAAGGTACTTTTGGTGACTCTTTGATCTAGCATACTACTGGTCACTTGGTTTACCTCATCAAAAGACTCTTGTGGCATGAAACAAAATGGGGAGAAGATGTGTCTGAGTGGGTGGTGTTGCAACCTTGGAACCTGGGGGCCAAATCCAGGCCTTGGCGCTTGACTTGACCATCATGTTTTTCTGGGCAAATCACCCAATGGTCCTGTGCCTACAACATGTGAAAGGTAAATGTTGGCATAATTCCCACTTGAATGGCATGTTCTTGATTGTATCCCAATATCCCACTTAATGCACAGTAGCCCGCTGCTCCCTAGCCGGGTTCGCATCCTATAAACACCAGTACATACATACTGGTCAGACTGCTTCAGAGTGGGGAGTGAAGGAGGCCATTGTTGAGAGCTCGGCTCATTTCGATGCAATAATGCTCACAGACAGGTATTATGTCCCACAAGCATAATAACAATTACAGCATGAATGGCAGTGGTGAAAAAGCACCGGCCAGCACCTCCGTACTGTTTACCAAAAGTCCAAGTGTAAGAATCTGTAAATGGGCGTGCTCAATGTATAACACTGTGCCACTCATCCAGTGTTATCTTGTATGGAAAAACCTTTTCCCCATACACGTAACAGCAATTAATTAATTACAGAGCACAACCACTATCAAGTTTCACTACTGACCTTGTTGTCAGTTATTTTAATAATAAACATAACACCATTCTGTGTATCTAGTGAAAACAGTAGTCATCCAAGTACAAAAAAAGCAAGAAGACAAAGATAATCTTGATTGTGTTGCCACGTAGTGAATGTTGTTGATACGGACATCCGACACGTGTTTCGTCGTATAAACGACTTCTTCAAGGCTCGAAAAACAGTTGAGAGAATTGTAGCATAAATCCTCGGGATCCCTCAATAGTATGGGTTATACCACAGCAATAGCGATGAGCCAGATACTTTGATTTTTCGGTTCCAGAGTAGGACTTCGAAACACTTTCCAATGTCGAAAAGTTAAATGTAGTCGGCGCGTTACAGTATGACTAGAGTTCAGTCTATCCAAAATTGAAGTATAAGCTCGGGCATATCGAAACGCGTCTTGCTTCAACCGGAGAAGTCTCCGGTTGAAACAAGGCTAGCAAGACGCGCCAGGCTAGCTTGAATCCAGTGGCAAAGTGAGTAAGGGACCCACATCTGGGCATACCCTGCCAACTTAGGGCGAACAAAGTAAACACAAAGAGATGATGGACAGAGTGCTGAAACTTTTCAGACCGAACTGCCAAGCCAGGTCTTCCCTGAACCGTAAACAAGCATCCTGGGAACGGTTTCGGGCTAACAGCCCTCATCAGCCAGGCTAGCTTGAATCCAGTGATGTTTGCTTTGTTCGCCCTAAGTTGGCAGGGTATGCCCAAACGTGGGTCCCTTGCTCACTTTGCCACTGGATTCAAGCTAGCCTGGCTGATGAGGGCTGTTAGCCCGAAACCGGTCCCAGGATGCTTGTTTCCGGTTCAGGGAAGACCTGGCTTGGCAGTTCGGGCTGGACAGTTCCCATGAGGCCCAGGGTCAAGACTGATTTGCATATAGCTGGCTCTGAACTGAGGTGGCAAAGTGAGCTAAAGAACGATGATGGATTCAACCCAGATCTGTGACTGGGGGTGAGTGTCTGAAAAGTTTCAGCACTCCGTCCATCATCTCTTTGTGTTTGCTTCAGCCCAAACCAATATCTTATGATTGACCCTCTCTTTATATACTGCCAATCTGCAAAGACATCTTAGTTAGCCAGAAGCTCACAAATGTAAATAGTATTTTATTGTCTTGCAGTACTCAATGTATGTGAGTAAGACAAAGAGACTAAGACAGTGCATATTGTTATGATGACATATTCCCAATAGCTCAGGTGGACGGATTTGTTTCCACTATTAAATGTGAAGCTTATTCTGGATGGTTTGGACGGTGTAGCGTTGGAGCAGATGTAAAAATCTTGAGCATACTAAAGACACATACTTGATCCTTGCCCCGTACAAAATGCGCATACTTTTGGGTTGGTTGTGCAATGGATGTCATGATGGAATTAAAACCTTGTATAAACTGCTGATAAACAATTTCATGATGACCTTGATGTTTTGTGGGAGTGAGTGAGCCACTGAAGGATTGCTGGAAGATTGTTGGAGTCAATAGTTATGCCTTCAGAAGGAACGATTTTGCCCAGGAAAGAGATGGTCTGAACTTCAAAAGTGCTTTTCCCTGACTTAGCATATATAGATTATTGGTGTAAATGAGAAAAGGCTTCTCATATAGGTCTTCAATGAGCTGAAAGTGTGAGAGAATACAGAATTTTTTTTGTTTAAGTAGACCACTACATATATATCTAAGATATCATAAATGACATAATTAATTAGCTGTTGAAAGACTGCCTGACATTCACAACACCAAATGGTATTTTGATGTACTCCTAGTGTCCATACATGGTATTCCACTTATCACCATCTCTGATTCACACCAAGTTTTATGCACCATGAAAATCCAAATTTGCAAAAGATTTAACTAATTATAATTGGTCCTCAAGGACTAATATGCGTGGTGAAGTATGCTGATTTTATATGATGACTGCATTTAGTTCTCTACTTTTGATGCAGGACCTCAATTCTCCATGAGTCTTGGACACAAAAAAATGGGCATACTCGCTGTGGAGGGAAAATGTCTTCAGGAGTATTTGCCAAAAGTATCCTCAATATAGCTTTTTAGGACAGCATCCGCTTTTCACATAAGAGCGTAGGTCTGACCATGTAGTACCCTGCCATCTAGTATGAATTCAATGGCACAACCATAGGGCAGGTATAGTGGCATCTGATCAGCTTCTTTTTTTTATAGAATACACCCAAGAACTCTTTATAGGGCAATGGTAGCCTAACCTGAAAAATCTTCCTTGAAGAATGAGGTTCAGTCGAGGCCAAGGTCATGGATGTGACATAGTGTTTATGACAAAGCAACCTCTCGGCCACTGATCTGAAGCAAAAGTAATGAACTCAACCGATCCTAGATTTATGCACCCTTAGCCACATAGTTCCCAATGTCCATGACCTCAAAAGTTAAAATTTGTATATATCGAGTGAGGCTGATCCGCACCAATGGCTAGTTTGGTGAGTGATGTTGTCATGGAGCACAATGAGGAGCACATATAAGTTCTGCAGTGCTCTTCTGCATGAAAAGAATGTCTTTCTCAAATTGAGTCTCAATAGAGCAGTTACTGGGAACTTGCAATGAGAATATCATGTGTAAGAAATAATGAGCAGCTTTAGCAGCAGGTTCAGTATTCCCAGGGCTCGATTTATGCCTACTGACAAGGCCGAGTGTTTGACTCTTTCAGTAAATGAGGACATTGCCGAAACAACGCAATACAAGCACAGGCTTTCTTTCAGGGTTTGTTCTATCTTGTAGCAGTCAATTTCTTCTTCATGCTTCCTAGCTGCATTGGTGCTTCTCCTGCTTTATAGTAGATGGCACTTTTAGGTCTTGTGCTAGGCAGGACCTTTTGATTTTGCTAATATTACACAAAAATTATGTGTATATTTACTCATTTAGAGCGGCTTTCGGCCTTCTCCCTTCATCCACTTGCCTGTTATTGCGCTGTTCACAGTTTCCTTCCACTCACTGCCACATACAGCAAGGGGCAGTGAGTTAGATCACTTCAGCAATTGGCTAACTTCACTGTCATTCGTCTCTTTACTAGGAGCACATCCACACACAAAGTAGTTCCCTTAAGTTCCAAGGATTCCTGTGGCAAAGTATGCTTTTTGGGACCAAAAACATTTTTGCTTTTATCTATTTGTTTTAGATTGATGACGGCCAGGCAGCTTCCCTAACAATAAAGTTTTGCAAAGCAAGCACAGACAAAGCCAAAAGACTGGCGATCAACACCAGAACTTTGGCTTTGCCGATGCTTGTTTTCTACAGTTGAGTTGCTAGTATAACTGCAGTTCCAAATCAATCAGAGTTATGGTTGTAGAGGGTCTATTAGCAACCAACAAAACAGCATTTTTAAGTCTTCATGAAGACCCTGATCGTTTGTTCAAGAGGTCTCAAAACAAGGCCTACGAAAGTGTGTGATGTAAAATTAAATCTTTTATGCCTTGTATGAATGATAACAAACTAATAAGGGCCATAGGCAAATTAATTAGGGGTAGTGCAAATGATATCACATAACCACCTTTTACCCAACGACAGCACAGGAAGTTACATCACATGATCTTTGACATAGAATCTTCCCAGATAGTAATGTCATATGACCTTAATCCTGATGACATCACAATAACTGACATTGCTGAAGTAAAAGTCTCTTAAGCACTCAATTACATAGTAACACGACAGTTGCTAACACAGATAAATATCAATCTTACATACCACATACATTTTAAATAGGGTACTGACATGATAGGAACATTACACATTTCTCTTTTTTATTTCATGAAAAGTTATGTGTTTGTTGGAAAAGGAGAACATATAGTGCCATAAAAAACATAAAACAACACTAGGATGCCTCATTATTTATACCTCAAACTGTTATGATTTAATAGTTTCTCTAGCGTATACGCCAAGCATAAAATGTACAAGACAAAAGATTTAAAAAACAATAGTGGTTTTGTCCAGTGTATTTCTTCATGTAGACCATATATAGAATCTGAAATAAGGTATGGACATAAATGATTCTTTAGCATTGTGTACATTTTTTAATTAGCATAACTTCTAAGGCATTCTCATTTACTAAAGCACAGAGGTTAGGTTTTTATTCAAACACATCATTTTCCTTATGTTTGCCATAATGAACATTGGTGACATCTTGTTCTTGTTAAAAATGTGTTTTTTAAATTTTATTTCTTTATTTATTCAGAAGTGTTTACTTTGAACTGCTGTATATTTGTTTTGCAGAGCTAAGGGTTTTACTGCCTGATGTCAGAGCTCAATTAAGTAAATAGTGCACGTCACAGAACTATTTACCCTCTGTCTTTGGCATTGCCTTTGCCACGAAGTCAATGTCAGGGTACACAGCACCGACCCCTGGTGATCCCTAAATGGCGTCCATTATAGTATAGAAAGCATTCTTTCAACAAACAGACACAAATCTCAAAGTCCTTCTTTCTGATCTTAAAATATTAATAATGCTTTACAATTAGGTGCATTTAAAAATCACCAAAACACTTTGTCAAACACCAAATTATTTTAATGCTTAAGTACGTTTTGACAAGCTAATTAGCGGAGTTTTCTAAATTGGTTCACGGCTGTCAATAGTTCCAAATTGAACCCATCACTGGTAACAGGTTAAATACAAACCCTTCTGGCACACAATGGTCTTTCTAGAGATGGTCACTTGGTGGGGTACATTGCTCCAGGTTGTTGAGTAAGGTTCAGTGGCCTAGTTTCATCGGTAATATTGGGGGAGTGTGAGCTTCAGATTTTTTGACAATCACGCTGGCATATCATGGTAACCATTAAATGAGAAGCAGCGCATGAGGGGTGCTCAATGGCCAGTGGAAAGGGAAAGGAGTGCGGATCGTGATGGGGTACTTAAAACACAGTGTTTTGTAAAATAACCATGTTTTAAGACCTTCAAAACAGAGAAGAGTGTGGGTGTGTTTTTATCTGAGTATTTAAAAATCCCAGGTGAAATCCAACAGACACTTTACCATACCCGACTGAAAGCTCCTGTATCCAACTATTTATTAAATAATACATTTATTAGGGGGGTGTAATACCCCAAACACCCCCAATAAAGCTACGCCCCTGGTAAGGTTAGAAAATGTATAGCGGTGTTCAGTTTTATTTTTGGATCTCTTTTATTTGTAGACAGCCAGCGCATTCTTTATTCACACACTATCATTCTAGCATTTTTGTCAGTAGTTTTGATCGGGTTTTGTATATAGCTTGCACACCCACTGTGCACCATTTGGATTTGTAGTGTGAGTTTGGGATTTTACTGAAAGATTTGGAGCATATCTGGATGCCCACACACTCCTAGAAAACTAAGGTTATTGTCATGTCTGAAGGTCTCTGTTATCCCTCATATTTCTGGCAGTAGACTCCAACTATCAGCTTTTTTATGTGACAGCTAAAGAGTAGGTAGATGCTGCCTTTCTTTCACGTGACAGTAGACAAAGGAGTGGAGTGACACCTCCTTAGGCTTGCATAATGTGTGAAAAAATATTCAAAAAGAACAATAAAAAATGTCCCTACTGTTTCATAAATTCACGCCATAGTATTAAATGAGAATTTGTTAACAAAATGAAATGTCGCTTGTCCTTTAGCATTTAAGCTTAAGGGTGGCCATATTGAAATCACTGGTTCGTGCAGATGTTCACACCCTTCTCAATGAAAACATTTCCACAACTGTTGTGTCTTCTCCCTCACTTGTTATTGTTTTTGGTTTTTTCTCAAGGGAACTTCCAGAATATGTTAGGACTTTACATCCTTCTGGAAGGATCACAATATTTACCTAGACCCCTAAAAAGATGGGAAATTGTCTCAAGAAAAGGAGGGATCTGTTTTACAAGTGTTTTTCAAACGCTTTTAAGACTGAGACATGAGGAACCCTTGATATTATATACATGACGTGTTTGATAATTAAGTGCGTACCTTCAAGAATACTATAGTATCTAATGCCAGAGGAGCACAGGCGCAGATCGAAGGCTGTCATCACAGCGGTGACGCTCTTCTGGCAGAAATAATGGTCTTCAATAACCTAATGTTCATAAACTATAATACAG
Source organism: Calotriton arnoldi (assembly GCA_963921515.1). NCBI lineage: Eukaryota > Metazoa > Chordata > Amphibia > Caudata > Salamandridae > Calotriton > Calotriton arnoldi. The sequence continues at coordinate 1,043,184 of CAWUFW010005816.1, forward strand.
AACAAGCATAGCTGTATACGATAAGGGCTGATGCCACTTCCATATTGATGATACCTTTTTAACATTTAAGGAGGCTGGAAGCCAATTTGGAGTACATCCTGGGCAGTTTAAGGTCCATGCTAGATTGACATGGGCTGTTTGAACCACCTGGAAAGGATTGCTGAGAGCCACCGGACTATTCTAATTTGAAAGTATTTGGCGCACTTTTAAGAGGTAGCCGAGATGTGTCTCTGATTAATACTGAGCTTTGTGGTGACTGCTCCTCAACACCTTAAATGAGATACGGATATCTGAACACAAATAATAGAAATTGAATGGAACAAGATCCTCGCCTCTAATAAAATAGTGAAGTGCAATGTGAGATCACATCTCCCACAGTTCAAGATAACCAGTAGTGGCCCGTGCAGGTAAGAGCAGTGGGGCAGTGGGGCCGGGTTGGGGGGTAATTCGACAGACTACCACAAGGGAAAATTAAATAAATAATTTCCCTCGTCGTCGTCTGTCGAAATCGCACCCCCCACCCAGTCCCACCGCCCCACCGCTCTTACCTGCATGGGCCGCTGCTGAAGATAACAGCATTGGACTTTAGTAAAATATGTCCAATCAGGACATGTGACTTCCCAAGAAGTTATCTCTGGGGAGCTGGTCTTGTACTTATGCTCTGGACAAATCATATCATAATTGAACCCTGGAAGCTTGCGACGGATATCCTCAAGAAGGCCGATGGTGCCATGCATGGTGTGTCTCATCCTAAAACATTGTATATCGCACCCACACTCAGGACCGAAGAAGATCTACTTTAAGATTGTGGCCTTGTCTCTATTGTTAGTTAAGAGTCACATAATGATTCACTGATGGAAGATTCGCGCGACTGGTGAGAGATGAGTGCTTTGTTGATTGACAATAGAAAGGAAATTGAGTCATCAGATTGAAATATAAATTAATGCTCTTGTCTCCTGGTTTGAAACTCCGTGAGAGCTAGGATCTGTAATGTGTTTCTATTAACAAATATAATGGGACCTAATGGGGATTTATATTCAACTGTTACTGCGATCGCACACTATTACCTGGAGTTTTAAATCTGGGCTGCTTACTCCAGCCTTTTATGTTCTTGTCTTTTATTTTAATGTATTTAAAAAGCTCAAAAACTGGAAAATGCTCTTTGACTTCCTCAACCCCCCCCACCCCCCCTCCCCCACAAAATCCCCTTCAGAATGGACCTGAGAACAGGCGTAGTAGGCAAGGACGACAGAGCCAAAGAGGCCCACTTGACTTGAATATTTGGTAGTGCACAACCTTCCTCTGTAAATGTCTAAGTTCAAAGTATGAGGAAGCCAGACTGGAACAATAGGCAGACAGACTTGGACAAGAATTGTCCAAGTCCATAAGCTGCATCAAGTAACATTCACTGCCAGACACAGTATCTAGTCCCACCTCCTTAAAACATAGGTGGTGTTGTCAATCCTGTATTGAGGTCCAGTGTGACGTCCCTGAGTTCCTGTCCTGCAACCTTTCACAAATGCCTCAAACATGCTGGTGTTTCGCCCTTTGGTTTTACTGACCGAAACCAATGTTCTTGTTTGCCAACATCTTGCCACAGATCCTGACAGCTACTGGCTTTATAAATGTCTCCAGGAAATAGCTACTCTTCAGGCTACATTATATGCAAATATTCCTGTAAAGAATGTCCACAATCCATGACTGCCTGTTGTGTTCCTGTGCAATTCTAGGCTAGTTCTAGTGCCGGGCGAAATTTCCGTTACACTGGCGTAATCTCATGAATTTTGCATTGCGCTTATTCCACAAAAGCCCTGAATACAATTACCCCATATTGCGTAATTTTCCGTCCGTTTGGGGTAAATTCTATCAGGAGAGCACAGGAACAAAATGAATGCACAGAACATGAGCAGCTGCTGTTCGTGTCATGTGCGATTTAGCACTATTTTTTAGAGGGGATCCTCGCGTCCAAAATGAACGCAAGACTGCTTTTTGTGCTAAAAATTTGCGCTAAATGAGGTGCGTTGTCTCATAACGTAGTGTAATTCCCCCAAAATTTCGCGTAATTATGCAGAGGTTACGCGAATTCCGTACACCCGTACTTATTTCCAGTACCCATCTGATCCTTCCATTGTTTTTCTACAGGAGCTGTTTGTTGCAGGAAATACCTCGCAATGAAAAAAGACAGACTGTGTTCTTCCCATTGGGCCAGTCTCTGCAAAGATTAGTCGAGTCTCTATTAGAAGTCTTGACTCATTTGTCGTACCTGTGGATGAGCATTTGAGCCTTATTCAGAGGAGGCGATGAAAAGATTGGATTCAGACGTAATATAACACATAAGTCTTCACAATTAATAAGAGTTGCTGTGAGGTTGAAGGTACGTTATATCAGAAAGAGTACATTCATGCTGAAATAGAACAGTAAAAATGAGAAACCTCAGTGAAACGGTTGTGCCGGGAGCTTACAATTCCAAAGAAATGACTCCACTTAATTTTTGCACATTATGGTTCAGCATACACTAAATGGCGGGAAGTCCTTTTACTTTACAGGGTTTGGGATCTCTGAGGAGCAATCATTTTTCAATATCTGTGAAGCGATCTGGCTTTGAGTCTTTTGTATAAAAAAGCATTTTCTTTAACCAAGCAAGCAGTCAGAACACCAACGCATTCAATTTTTTCTGATCCCTGTCCAAACACAGGGATTTAAGTGGAATGAAAACGTGTGGGTAGGAGGTGTCTGTAAAAGGGGTGTGGCCTATGTAATTAAGGGCGTAGCTTAAACAATAAACTGCATTTCTGTGATTCCTGTAGTGTGCCACCCAACTGGCATTTTGGTTCCACTTTAATCTTTCTGTTATTGCATCAATCTATATATTAGAACACCTGACCTACACATGAAACCAGCCAGGAATATTGACTTTGTCAATAGTTGTTAGCTGTTTAAGATAAATGAGTAACAACAATAATTTTGCTTTAAATAATATTTAAAACGTTTACATTCGGTAATTTCGGGACTGTAAATTAAACATTACTGAGGCCTGTGGAAGGGATCATGTTCTTTAGAGTGTTTCAATCACTCCCTTTATGTTGACTCTGTGTTAGATATGCCAGCCTCTTTTCACGCCAGATCTTGTCCTTCTGTATATCTTACACCTCATCTCTTTCCTCTTCAGCACCTTCTTTACACTTTCTCCTGAGTGCACTTCCTCGCATCTCCTTCACGCTAGCACCCGCACACAAAGCACCCACTCACCTGCTGGCTCCGCATTTTCTTTTACGTTCTCCTTGTCAATATTCTGATAACTCCTTACCTCTTTTCTACACATTTGCAGAGCTTCCCAATTATTGCTCTGTTTGCACTGCTGAGAGGCCAAGGAGTGGATGACTGTGTGTTCTCAACAGTTTTGTGACTCACTGACAGACACTATGAGAATCTCGCACTGCCTCAGTCTCAACCATGAATGTCATTTAGTGGTTGCCAGCGGTCGCAGTTGCGACCCCTAGCGTGCCCCTTGCTACCCCTGGCACTGCCTTTGCGATCCCTGGCCTCAGAGGTAGCAAAATCAGTGCCAAGAACACAGGGGTATCTCGCGTTATCAGAGTCAGGCTCTAACCTCTTTTTCTGCTAATTTTTATTACATTAATAGTGAATAATCGTGTAATAAAAAGTGGACCTTCACTGGCATCTTAGATAAGAAAAATAAATGGTTTTATTGTATGTTGTGTACGTGCATGTGGGTGAGCCTGAGTTTGGGTGAAAGAGCGTGTATATGTGTGAGTATGTATGTTTGTATATGGGATTGTGGATGTGTGTGTGTCAAAATGAGTTAGTAAGTATAAGTGAGTCAGAGCAAGAGTGAGTGAGAGAGTGATTCAGGGTGAGAATGAGTGCACAAGGGCAGGTGAAAATGAATGAGTGCAAGTCAGTGCTAATGATAGAATGAGTGCGAATAAGTGAATGTAAGTGAGCATGTGTTGTTATGCTTGCAGATCCGCGGGTGGACCTGTCGTGCTTCTTGGCTCATAGAAGCACCCTTGACAAAATGTTGGCAGTGGAATACTGGAGGCAATACTTGCATATGGGATACCCTCGGCAAAATGCTACTGCTGGCACTCTGTAGGTACATTTTGGCATGGAGTCACCATTACTGGAAGACAGGTGAATGCCCCCTTTCTTCCTGGGGGGCACTCATAATGCTTCCTGCTATTCAGCTCATTCTGCTGTCATCCAGCTTTGCAGGATTACAAGTGGCACAAACTGCAAAGGAGGCATCATTATCCTCACGGTTGCTACCCAACCCTTCCTACACTGTGGTTTTACTTCACCTATTACCTTCACCCACATCCTTTCATTTTCTCCTTTGCTTCTGTGTCTCTTAAAAAAGGCAAAATTACCCTTGGCTCTTTGATTTGGTATAGTAGCTTCAATGATCCTGCTTTTTACGCCTCACCACCCATGACTTTGTTACCCGCACATCCACCTAGGAACTTTAGCACTTCTTTGGTAACCCAGAGGACCTCATGAGATTGGTCTGGAACATCAAAAGTGCCTCTGGTGGACTTATTCAAATGAATGTCTTCAGGTTATGAAAGACAGTGGCGGCTGCTATTTAACACCAGTGAAGGGGCAAATCAAAGGGGGGAGGGGGTAGAGAATAAAAAAAAATTAAACACTTGCCTGTGTGCCGCCGCCGCCGCCTCTTGGTTCTCTTCGCCCACTTCCAGGGCAGGAACAGGAAGCACCTAGACTTCCAGGCTCCCCTAAGCCAATGACAACGCTGCAATGCAGCGCTGTGATTGGTCTGAGTGCCGTGGTTCAGAGCTCAGACGGGGACAGGGACCCTGGGCATGGTCTCCACCCAGGCTGTAGTACAGCCTGGGTGGAGAACATGCAAAGTGCGCATGACGGTTTGGCCGGCCGTCTCGGGCCTGCCAAACCGTCATATGCACTTAAGAGAGTGCGAACCACTCCTCCTCCAGCTCTTCTGTCAGAGCCCAGCCCCGCCTCGCCCCAGCTGAGCAACAACGGAAAAATAAAATGATAATAAAAATGAGTTATTTTCATTTTATTTTTTCCTTTTTGGCCTGCTCAGTGGGGCGACGCTCCTCCGCATTAGCGAGGAGCCGCCCCTGATGAAAGAACAGGTTTCAGAATGTACACTGGTGGGAATGAATAATGCTAGAATAATTCAACTCTGTTTAGGGGTTTCCTGAAGGGTGTTGGATTAGTACTCTTATGTTCCTCTGAGCTCTCCTGGTGGTCTAATGCTTGCTGTAAACTGTTGTTCATTTTGCCTATTTAAGTTAGAGTGATAGACATGTTTCTTCTTTATTTGTGGCCTGCAGAGATCTCAATTTTCCCACGTTTGCGCTTGAGTAGCTCATCCAGGCCAGGTTTTTGCTTTGCCGTCTAGGTCTTGCAGTCTGGATTTGATAAAAGTTTAAACAGGGCCACAAGTCCCAGAATGTAAAGAAAGAAAACTGAACTGGACGAGGTACTCCCAGGTTGATTTATGTATATATTGTTAATTGGAAAATTGTGAACCCTTATTTTTTAGGACGTTTGAGTATGTATGGGTATGTTTTTGGTTGTATGAACGATTGTGTGTGTGTGGTGTAGGATGCACTTGGGTATTTTTGGTACAGCATTTACTATGTTTTCATATAATTGCAATATTATATTTATTGAATAAATTTGATATTTTTGGTATCTGTGTGTTTGTGGATTACATTTTGGAAGGCCAGCATTTCATGTTTTACTATTATCAGTGACAATTAGCACTCTGGATGATGTACACAGGCAGAGAAATTTTGTTTTGATGGTATTCTTAGTTTCCCCTGTTCTTTCTGCCTGTTATAGCTTCAGGGGCCCCCTTCCGTGTGAGTGGTTGTTCGCATATGAAGGAATGCCTGCATCAGGGCCACCGGACTATAAGTTGCCCCCGGAGCTGCACACAAGCGCACCCATGCTCCCTTCCCCAACGTGTCTGTCTTAGATCTCCTTACTCTGACCTGTAGAATGTCCCCTGTTACAACAACATCAGATAAGTTGACTCCCATGCCTATGTCCACCCCTGATGAAGATATTAGTTCCAAAATTCTGAATGCCCCAAAGAAAGCAAGTGAATATGCTAAGCTTAACAGGCACACCTCATAAGGCGATGCGCAAACCTGGGGTAGTATCCCCAAAATACAGGACAATCTAGCCCCATCAATAGGCCTCCTACTGCGTTTCCATCCCTTCAGAGCCCGTTTTCCCCCTGTAAAGTCTGCCACTAACTTACTGTTGGAAAGTGGGTTATTGGTAGGGGCAAATGTATACTGGGGACTTCTAGGTAGTTTCAATCCCCTGCCCTATTATATACTAGGGGCTTATGGGGTATGTCATGCCAATTACAGGGGTACCCCACCATCCCATAGTGTACCCTAGTGTATGTTGGGTGTCTTAACTGTATTCTGTGTTCCTTTCAGCTTGGCACTGGCCCTGGGCCTAGTTAGACAGAGCCCAGGGTCAGTCAGAGTCAGTTACCACCAGTTCCAGTCAGCAAAAAGTTGGGGGGTGCCCAGGGCACAGGATGACTTTACAACACTTACTATTTGCGTTTGCTTGTTATCAGATTCCCCTTGGATTGCACAGGATATAATACTCTACATATAGTGTAATATATGCTTTAATGAATGGAAAATAAGTTCTCCCACGCAAAATATCAGATACATAATGACGGTTTTATTTGACCCAAAAATATGATTCACTCTTTCTAGTACATCTGATTGATCTTCGATCACTCATACCCGCCCTCATATTGAATTTATTTTAATTTCCAAGATACCGAACGAAATAACCTGCCTGCTAATCCCATCCAAATACATCACCTCGCTTGTTTATGAATGTATTAATTTATTGTATGTGTTTATATAGTGCCAACATGTCTGTATAGTGCCAGATGTTCCAGTAATGCACTATTTAGGATGATCCAATGGAAATTCCTCCACGTGGTTTCTTTTCCACCTAAGAGTATCCATAAAATGAACCCACAAAGACCCTATAAATGCCTCAGGTGACTTAATGCATATGATATGGCACTGCAGGGTTGTAAATATTTTTTTCTATGACTGTTACTACGGGGTTCACATGAGCTTGGGACGTATAATGGAGGATACTGAGGTACACTGTTTTCTGGTGCTTCATCCTCGACCAAAAAAAAAAAAAATCTGAAAATTAGGTAGACATTTGTGTCGTTGTGTTGGCCAAGTGACGTATTATGATTCACTAGCTGTAAATGATGGCCCATTGTTGGAGAGATGGGTGAAAGTCTTGGGTGAGTGGGCACTGGCTGAGGATAAGAGAATGCCAATGGTCCGTAGAGACACTAAAGTGGGAGTGGGGACAGATACTGCGACTGATTCTTGCACCTGAGAACACAACAGATAGATCTGAAGAAGAGGGTTGCAATGTCGAGCAAAGAAAAAATGAATAAATATATTTTGTGTTCTTGTTTTACGTTTAGAAACATGTCAGACCAGGATAAAAAAAATGCACATTTTCGTAAAGAATAATACATTTCTAAAGTATTCTCTGAAATCACGCAGCGCTTGTTTTAGAGGATGCAAACTGTGCTGTCAGAAACAAGTGTTTGTAACTTCTGTGAAAGCAATAAAATGTTTCAAATAAAAATATAGTGCTGATATATCACCTTGTGATCACTTCAGAGCGCTGTGAAAGAAAAAAGTGGGAAAAATATGTAGGTAAAGAATGAACAGGTAAGTAGGTTCCAACCGAGTGTGAGGTGTGGTCTCAGATTTCTGCCCACAGTGTAGTCTGCATTCAATGAACAACAGTCTTCAGGCATCTTTTAAATTTTAATTCTCTGTTTCTAAGGGAAATACAATTTCTATTGGAATGGACAGGTTCTGTGTTTTATAGTGAGGCGCGTGATGTCAATATTGCAAATACTCTAATTGCCCTAATTAACTGTTCAATAAACAATGTAGCTACTTTTTAACATATTAAAATGCGAGTTTTTTTTATATAAATCTAAAGTAAGAGGAAAACGCAGTTAACAGTGCTTAATTTGAGCCGGTGGGGATCCCTACCCCTGATCTTTGGGAACCTGCACTTATTTTAAAGCATCTTACATTTAAGAGAGCAAGAAAGGGGAAAATAGACTAAACGGAAAGTCGGGGGAAGTGAATGAGTGAGAAACTGTCACAAAAGGAGAAAGCAGGACGGGGGGGGAAGATTTACAAAAACTCCATTCAACGCAGCTCAGCCCCCAGCGAGGCTGCGCTGCGTTGCGCGACAGGGAGGGAGCAGGAGAGCGCTGTATCTTCAAAGAGATGGCTCTCTCCTCCCCTTTCCCTTGTGCTGATACAGCTGCCATGCGCCACGCACACACCTTAGCGCCATAGCGCTAGGGTGTGTGTGTGAGTCTAGCATAAGTTTTGTAGAGGTAGGGTACCCTTCCTGTACAAAATACCATGCCTAGACAAGATACAAAGCTTTTCTCACTTTGTATGCGTGCTGCACAGTGCAGCACGCATGCAAAGTCGAAAAAGAAAGGAGAAATTAAAGCATTTCTTCTTCCTTGCGCCTACTTTAAAAGGGCACAGTTTTCTCACGCTAAACCCAATCTACTTTATTTAGTAAATTAGGTTTAGCGTGAGAAAACTTGTGTGGTTGCATGGGAACGCCCATGCTCCACCCTTGGTATGCCCCCATGGCGCTAAGTTATGTAAAGCAGCGCGCTGCTTTGCATTATATTTCCGTTATTTCCAGGGCTAAACAAGTTTAGCGCTGGAAAGTAAATTGGAAAAAAAGATTTTGCGCTGATTTGCATCACAGTTGTGACGCAAACACGGCACAAAATCTTCATAAATCTCCCCCCAGGAGTTTCTGGCAGTGGGTAAAAGAGGCACGAGGTGCATTTAGGATTATGCAGCCTTTGTATTCAGCTTGCTGATATTGGATTGCACCGGCCGCGGGGCTTCTGAGCAGAGCCCTGGTCACCGGCACTCTTTCTTTTACAAGTTAAGCACTGGCTGTTAAGGATTGTTTTTGTGCAGGAAGGTGTTTCTTCCTGCGCAAAACAATCCTGTTTGTAACACAGGCACCCTTGAACCACGGTGCAAGGGTGCCTGTGTTGGTGCTAGGGAGCACACAGTGCGCCAGCACCAGGAGGCAGCAGAAATGTGCTGTATCTCAGTTGATATTGCGCATTTCTGATGTCTGCCTTCCACACAACACAGCCCAGTAAGTTGCTTTGCTGTGTTGCCTGAAATATAAGTAAATCTGCCCCTGAATGTCTGTGAAATCAAACGCAAAGCCTCTAAGCATTGTATGTATGTGTACAGTATATCTATAGTGCAAATCAAGCCAAAAGGCAGCGGAGCACTGTAGATGGTCACAGGCAATATTAAAGTCTGCAAGTAGTAGGAGAGGAAACCGAGTTGTGGATAGTTAATGCATTGTGAGGTAGTGTTCTTCAAAGAGGTGAGTCTTCAACTTTTTCCTAAATTTTAGCAGCATTGGGATGGCCCTGATGGATTCAGGGATAATGTTCGAGATTCTGAATACATAGATGGAAAAGCCCTGTTGTCTTCTTTTTTCTTGTTTACACTTCTTAGCCTGCAGTTTGAGTGTGTCCTGGCTGCAGGTGTGGCGAGAACCACCAGGAATGTTGACTTGACTGCAAAATTAGCAGGAGTGTTGGTTGTGATAGCTTTGCAAATGATGAAGCTGGTTTTGAAGATGATTCGGGCCGACAAGGGAAGCTAATGGCATTCCATCAGGGTGGGAGTGATGTGATCATATTTCTTCAGGCTCTGAGGAGATTTGCTGTGGCATGAGGAGGCCCCTAAGGGGTGCCAGTGTGGTGTCTTGGAGGCCATGGAGTAGGGCATTACCACCATCCAGATGAGACCGTACAAGGGCTTGAAAAGCAGTTCTGAAGTCACTTTCTGGAATAAACAGGAATGACTTTCTTTAAAAGAGAGAGCTGGTAGCAGGCCGTCTTTGTTTTTGGCAATGTGTTCCTTTAGGGAGAGGATGGTGCCTAGGGTGAATCTAAGTGGTTTCCTATTCAGTGAGATTTGGGATTCAAAGCCATCAAGGTTCAGGTCAGTGACCCAGGTTTGCTCTGAATCTTGTTTGTTGTTCTTGGCAAATAGCAGGATTTCTCTCTTGGTTGGATTGAACTTCAGGTAGGCACTGGGCGTTCAGTTCTGGATGATGTGCAAGCAGTGTTTGTGGTATTGGATCTCTGAAGCGTAGGATACTTTCAAGTAGAGTTGACTGTCATCATTATATTGATGCATCTTGATGCTGGTATCAGTGATCAGAGCACCAAGTGGCTCCATGAAGAGGATGAAGATGACGGGAGACAGTATCGAGCCCTGGGCGACTCCACGTGTGATAGGGATCTTTTGTGACCTGGAAGTGCCCATATGAACAAACTGGTGTTTGATTGGAAATGTAGGAGGGGGACAATTGAAGGACATTGCAGGTGAATCCCATTCGCAACTCCAAGGTGCATGTAGGGGTGGGTTGGTCGACTGCTGAAGGCAGCTCAGAGGTCCAGCAATATGAGGAGACAGGGGTCACCTTCATCTGATCTTTATCTGTGATCAAAAGGTCATTGTCTACAATATGCAAAGTGGCGGTTTCCCTGCTGCAACATGATCTGAAGCCACGCAGGTAGTCATGCAGGAGATGGTTGGTGTTGATATGATCTTGGAGTTGAACATAGACCGCTTTTTCAATAATGTTGCCAATGAATGGTAGGCCAGGGATAGGCTGGTATTGGCGAGGTCATCAGGGTCTAGTGCAGGCTTCTTTAGGGGTGGCAGGATCTGGCCAGTCTTGAGAGATTCTGGGAGTATGGTCTGAATGAGGGAGGCATTGACAACTGTAAGCAGGGGTAAGAGAGCATCTCCATGGAAAGCTTTGATGAAGGATGATGGCAAGGCATCAACTTTGAGTGACTTGAGTATGTCAGCCATATCTGGGAGAGATAGGGCTTTGAAGGCTGATCATTGCTGGATTCTACTGGAAGGGGTGGTTGTGAGAGATGAAGCAGGGTTGATATTTTTGATATGCTGTCGCATCTTCTGTATGTTTTCACTGAAAAAGAGGCTGATAGCATTGCACTTTTATGTGGAGTGTGGAATGGGTGAGACTGGCAGGGGGTTGATGCAGTGCTTTATTGTCTTGAAGAGCGAACGGCTTCTCTTGCTGGCTTTATTAACAGTGATGGTATAACTTTGCTTTGGCTGATGTCATGAGTTGTGTCCTTGTTGCATGAAGAACCTTCAGTTCCAAGAAGTCTTCAGGAGTGCTGTTTTTCTTCCACTTTCTTTCCTGTCTGCCAAAGGATCGTTTATTGTCAGCAGAGTCTGTAGAATACCAAAGTGCTGAATCCTTTCCTTGCACTTACATGTTGTAATTGGGGCGTGGAAGTTCACATAGTTTTTCAAGAAATTGTTGAAGTTGTTTAGAAGGGTGCTGGCATCAGATGTGGAGTTAAAGGGGGGTTAGAGGAGTTCAAGCATTAGTTTGTCTATGGAGAAGCATTTGAAAGATCTCAAGGTTTGTGCTTCTCTTTTGTGTTAACCTTGGTTTGTTGGTAGTAGGCTGGGCAGGTAGAAAGGGATGGCAGAGTGGTAAGTTCAGTTCCAGGTTATAGGTTGTTTGCATTGGATTGTTGGTGATGTTAAGAAGACAAGATCAAGGATGTGGCCTTTGGAGTTTGTTGGTTGTGTGACAGGCTGTACCACATTGAGTGTATCAATGACATTGAAGAATGTGTCTCATGTTTTTTTGAGCTTGTACTGTCATGGAGGTTGAAGTATCCAAGAGTGTGGTGTGGTCATGTTAGATGGAAAAGGTGGTGTGCGGATCTGATAAAGCACTGCCAATAAAATCACAGCATCGCAGTGCATATTAAAAGCACTACTTTATTTGTGTCGGTGTTTGCCCGGGCTCAGTACCAACACTTATGTCATAACACAGCATATCATTATATTCCACCACATGGTGATGCTGTCTATTTATTTTTAAACACAGCACATCAGCAGCATATTTAACAATTGAATATACTTTAAGCAAATAATGTTAGCGCTCCCTTGCCATTCGTACAGCGTTGGGTGCCTTGAAGTAGAGGTGTCATATTTGTAGGAGTGTGATGGTTAGCAGGTAGCATTGTACTGGAATGTGCAAGCGCTGATAAGGACAGTGGGTGGTGCAAGCTGCAATGGCCACCTGAGAAACATCTTGGGCCCTGGCACAGATTTATTTTTAACAAATTAAGCACTGATTAAACATCTCCCAACTCATTTTGCTTCTTAAGTGCTGGATTCAGAGTTAACAAGGAAACAATTAGAGTATTTGCTAATGGCAGGAGCTGTGGTTTGTCTGACCAAGAATGTGCTGCTATTTATGTATTTCTAAAGCAACAAAGGATTTATTCAACAAATCCTTCACATAGCAACAGTATCACAGTACCTAAGACATTAGCACTACTGGGTGGATAATTACAGAAAGTGATGGGATTAGAAGGATCTGAGATGTTAAAGATATGAGAATATATACATTTTTCAAATATACACAGGGATATGACAGAGATGGAATCAGTGATTCTGTATTAATCAATGTAATGCACTTTCCATTAACAATGCATTTTTGACGCATATTGTTAGGATCAGGCTGATAGCTCGCAAGACGAGATATTGAAAAGAACTAAAAGTTGTAACGAGCCCCAACAATTTCAGAATGGATAAGAGGTATGGACCAATACTCTGTCACTGAGAAGGCAGTGTACTAAACAAGAGGCTGTCTTGAAAAACATCCTAAGACCTGGTGAGCCTGGTGGAACTAGTTTGGCTTAGGTGGAAGATCAACTTGAGTCTGTTAGATTATGCTATCATGACAAACCATTTTCTCGCCTTGCATAAACTATCATTGTCACCACTAATGTAATTTTACAATATCATTTGTAATCCTACTTGCGTATCACTGTTAATATGCTAAACCAATAAAAAGTGTTTATAAAACATACATTTTTTTGGATTAATAATAATAACTTTGGTGCCCTTTGACAAATCTACATGAAGTTTGATACTTGTTTAGCGTATCCAGATACATTTTGGCATGCCAAAATTCGTCCAGATCTCTCCGCGGGGGACTGTGGGGGGCCTTCAGGCAGTGGGTCCAGGGGGATAGAAAGAAAGCGTTTTTCAATTTAGGTCCAAAAACATTTTGCTCTCAACCACAACTGCCTAATGGATTTATCAACTTACTTTGCATGAAAATAGAACTTCACTGAGAAAGCCGCCTATTTGTGGTTTGTTGTAAATCAATTCAGTATTTTGTCAGATATTTCCTTGAATAAAATGCCTCTTTTTGCATGATCACCACATGGGTTTTGGACTGATGCTGCTGGTCTTTCGACTCTGGAGGTGCACTGAGTCCAGCCAAACAGGCCTCAGTGCAAGTCTTCTCACCCTTAAAACGTGTATGTCTAATTGGTTAACCCACGATTGGCATATAATAACTTACTTATAAGTCCCTAGTACCAGGGTCTCCAAGTTAAGTGCCCATTGTTGACTGAAGCACTTATTTGTGCCACCCCAAGGGTGCCAAAGTAAAGTCCCAGCTAACCATTACAGACCGGCAGAGCAGTTTTAAACTGCAAACCCAACTTTGCCATTTAATCCAATGGCAAATCCCAAACCTCCCTTTTTAATATTTATGTCGTTCCTAAGGCAGTCCGACTGAACCCTAAATACAGGGTGCATTATAATAAAAAGAAGGACATGTGTTTTATTAACTTTACTTGTCCTGACAGTAAAACAATGCGTTGTTGTTTTTACTGTGGTAAAGCTAGTAGCACCATTGGCAAGTATAGAGTTACACGCTGACAACTCAGCAGTGCTAAGTTCCAAATGGGACTAGTAAATGTTAAGGGTGGGCTGAAAGCGTGGAGATTGACTACATGGAATTCTGCGGAGTGACATAAAAACTCAGCGAGAATCTGCAGAGTTTGACGTCGCACTGCTCGCGCTGAGATTTAGCGCCAGTAGAACGTTCCGAGCAGAAATATCAGTGCGAACAGCACCAAGCAGTGCACCAGAGGGCGTAGCTAATTGAGCTTATTTTGCTTCAACTCGAGTAGATTTTCACCTCGAGTGGCAGCCTTCTGACTGCGAATGGTCGAGACCCTCCCTGCGTTAGAAGATTCTCACTGGATATCCTCCTAGCGACCAGCAATCGCACTAGGGGACACCAAATCTCCCTCGTGCTCGCCAACTAACCATTTGGGAGCCGTGCGCGAGAAAAAATTCCACCATGCGGCGATTAGCAGGATTTGGCTGGAACTCCGCATTACAAGAGGAACAAGGAGTTGCCAAATTTCCACCAATTGTAAGGGCAAAAGGGAATATTCGGCCCACTCCTTATAAATTTGGTTCTTCAAGGTATCAAGAGAATCTTTGCACTAAACCCAACTTGTTGCTAAAGTCAAATTTACTGTAACTTTTACAAAATAATGGCAACTTTGGAAAGTTGCCTCTTTGTTGACCCAATTTCCAGTAGGTTTTTAAGGTTGCATGCGAGACAGCCTTCTGCCCACCTGGAGGGAGGTGTGAATGACTCTCAGGTAGGGAAGCAAAGGACATGCCGATGGAAGTAGTGTCATCTCCTCGGATGGCCAGCATGGGTGTAAGCCCATGAAGGGAGCCTCAAAGGGGAAGCCGTCTTTGAAGTGCAAATGGTAGTCACACATGGAAGGGGCTGCTCTTTTGTTTTAGCAGACAGGCTTGCATCTTGGGCAGAGAGGGATAAACCGTTGTCAAACTGTGTTTTTCAGAGGGTATGTAGCCCCTTGGTAGCCACACCTCTAGGTTGGACCTGGGAGCTCCACACACCAAGAGAAGGGTTCTGTCATCTTGGGAGTGGGAAGAATGGCGCATTCTGGGCTAGCTAGATGCCACACTTCACTGGAATAATCATGCAATTCAACATAAAGTGGTAACTGTATGCTCTTACCTAATACCTCCTAGTTTCCCACTAGAATCAAGCTGCTGGAACGCTGAGAGTGCAGTGTAGTTCCTAAGGGAATTGAAAGCAGATGCAGGATGAAGTTTAACAAGTACCTAGAAAACACTACTACAAGACTTCACTACAACTCCCAACGTTTACCTCAAAAAGTGAAAAGAAAGACGGTTCTAAGGCAGACCAGATACAAATGGAATTAAATCATTCCTTCAATGTCTCGCAAAATCAAATATCCATAAGAATAGGGATTGGAGCACCAAAAAGAGTATTGGAAAGGATAGTTTTTAAATTCCAATCACTGTGCCATAGTAGAAAAACACCAAATAACAGTCTTCTACTTACACCAATGGACAGTAAGTATTTTTCCAACAATGTATGGTAATCATGCAGCTCACCAACGTAGGAGAGCCGTCAGCTATTGGTAGACCCTCCTGTACCTTTGGTGTCTCCTTAGATACAGAGAGAGAAATGAAAACCTGGTGAAACCCCAGAGAGTCAGCAGCCTCAGAGAGAAGAGAAATTTGAAAAAAGTTCAAGAATCAGCAAAACAAGGAATTTCCACCAGTGGAGAAGATGAGTCAGCAACATGGTACGTCCAAAGTTATCATAAATAATTACAGGTGCAGCTTTTAAACTGTTGCACCAGAGAATCTCTACCACGACTAGCGCGGACTTTCTGAAGGCAGTAAAATACAGGGGGGGCACAAAAACACTAGACAGCACCCAGTGCCTCAGCCGCCTCCTTCTCCTCACTTCCTGTTTTGGCTCCACCGCGCGCACCAAGCAGGGACGCGCAGCCGTGACAAAGTATTTCAAGTTACTTGTAGTGACTAACCCTAAACCACCAGTAACAGTAGATTACAAACATTTATTGACTTTAATGAAAAGCTGTGATTTATTGTTTCTTTGAAAATCCATATCTCTGGAACCCTCCAGTGGATTATTATTGTACCAGTGTCTATTTAAAGATAAAAGTGCAACCTATTCTTATAAATTGGTGTTTGATTTTTATTGTGTTTCATTTTCTTCTTGTTCCTTTGATAAAGCCTGGCAACCTGATTACTCTGGGCTTAGCTACCCAGGAGTGAGCTAAGGCTTTACAAGCAAACCTGGCTGGGCCTGATACAAAATTGTGACTTCATTACACAGTGAGGTAGCACAACTACACCACGTAATACACCACTTTCCTCATATTTCCATTTGAAAACAGAATTGGGGCACTATAAAGGTTTACATTTTGTGGATTTATTGCTGTTAGACTAATTTGCATGAATTTTGGCAAGTCGCATGTTTAGTTTCCCCTTGGCATTTTCCAACTCATGCAGAT
The DNA here is from genome assembly GCA_963921515.1 of Calotriton arnoldi. Lineage (NCBI taxonomy): Eukaryota > Metazoa > Chordata > Amphibia > Caudata > Salamandridae > Calotriton > Calotriton arnoldi. Next base: position 1,059,556 of record CAWUFW010005816.1, read on the forward strand.
CTGTCAAGGAGGAGGCACAGTTAAAGGTGGAGCCCAAAAATATGAATTTGGCAATAAATGTCACAGCATTTGGCAAATCAGCATTCAGATTAGTAGGCTTGTGGCATGCTTAGCTTCTGCTGCGATGATGTCAATTTTTTGCAGATGCATCAATGAAAGAGTGCTAAAGAGCTAGCATAAACGTTTTAATTTGCCAATATTTTAGCAGCTGTTCAATAAATCTCGATGAAATTTGGAAGTGTGTTAGCAAGTTATTCCTAGTATAGTTATCTCAGGTTTCAATATAAACCAACAAGAGAGAGCAAAGTAATACGGGTGGGTGGAGGTCAAAACATGTTTGGTGTGGTAACAGCTTTGGTGCCTTTTCAAAGATCTTCACAAAATTTGGCAAATTCTTAATATGTCTGGATATTTCGCATTCTTTTGGTACGTGGGGTTTCATGAAAATCTGTGAAGGAGCTCAAGATTAAAAGGAAAGGCAAAAAAGGCTTGTTTACTAATAACTTTGATGCCCTTTGACAAATCTATATGAACTTCAACAAAAAATTGCATGTTTAGTTTTATGTTGGTGTGTCAAGTTTTGTGCCGATCTCTCAGATGGCAGTGCTGAAGTGTGGGCTGGGGTGGGATTATTTTCCTTAACTTTGGTCTCTATTTAGATTTTGGCAGATAGGGTACTCCGTTACAACGGTGACGGAGTACCCTCTCTGCCAAAGTAAAGTTCCGCCCGCCACATTTAGAGTCACTCAGAACTGGGGAGAGGGTGTGGCCTAACGGCTAGAGCGGTTGACCTCGAAGCTGGAGAACTGGTTTCGAGTCTCGGCAGGGGCGCTCAATATCCTGTGATTCTGGGCAAATCACTTAATCTCCCGGTGCCTAACAAATAGAGTGTGTCCATCTGTAACGCAACTGGTGCTCACGTAGAGCACTCTGGTACTTTCGGGTCGAGTGCGTGCTATATAAAACTAAACAAAAAACCTGCAGTATATAGACGGCGGAGACTACTCCGTCTCCGTCTCTGCTTCATACATACACCTCCAGTGGCCTGATGGAGTAAGGGCCATCAGAGGTTTGGCCAAGTGTTCAACCGCCCTATTTAGAGTGGGTGAACAGATGGACAGTTTTCAGTGTCTGTCCCCACTAGGCAGTGAAACCTGCAAAATGACCCCCATGCCATGGGAGAAATGTCCCATGGCGAGCGGGTGGTGCAACCGTTTTTCTATATTCAATAGGAAAATCCCACGTAAGATTCAAATCTTTTTTTTTTAAGTTAAAAATTTGACGCCCAGTTCTGTAATGTTGACGGAGCCATCCGTCAAACTTTCAATACATTTATAGGAACCGCTATGAAGCAGTTCTTGTAAATGAAAGAGTTGTCTGCTGGGCCTGCAGACATCTCTAAATTTGGTGGGCAGGTACTTCCTCAGGGTAACGGAGTACTTTATTCCGTTGCCCTGACGGAGTAAATTCCAGTTCGCCAAACTATAAATCAGGCCCATAGACACTGTTTGATGAATAAGCATGAAATTTGGGAGTCAGTAAGAAAATTAAGCCAGGTGCAGGGTCAATAGACCTAAAAAGAATGTCAGATTTTTCCAAAGATTTGTGAATGTACCCATATATTTGAAACCGCAAGAGAAAAAATGTTTTTTTTTTTTAAACTGGCCTCTAGACAGCTTTCATACATAAAGGGGCTTTGGGTCAGCACTTTTCCTGCATTGGTCTGTTCTACTGTCATTCACATTTTGTTTCCTTCCACCACATCATCCGGTAATGGATCAGTCCATTTCTCTGTTTGGGTCTCTTGCACGGTGAATGATGGCAATTTACCTAGTCACGTGTGCACATACAACAAGAAAAGCACTTTAGTGCCAAGGCTGTAGGATCAATACTCTAAATTGTAATGCTTCTTTCTTTCCATTCTTTATCTTTTTTTAATTCATAGTCAATTGTACCTTTTCTTTGCATCTAGAATCATATTTAGCAGTGATATGCATTAAAAATCAAAAATTGGTTTATTTGCCCGTTCTAAATGCACCGGCCTCCTAGGAAGCATCTTTACTGTTCTATAAAAAATATATGTAACTGTTAACTTTTTTAATAAAAAAAAAATAATAATAATAAACTTTGTGGCCACTTCATTGAGGCAATGGCAGATGCCTACAATGAAAAAATAAAAAAAATGAACCATCGCCACGGCCAGATCTATTAGCTTTACCAGTGCTTGTTCACACACCCTCCCTGGAGTGTGGGGATGCTCCTGCAGCAGCTTTATACCCTTTCTGTCACTTTTTTTCCCCAGAATATTTCTTTAGTGCCCAGTATCCTGTAACAGCAAGTGCAAAAAATGCACTCCCCTTTACGGGGGCGAGGAGCAAACTGCTTGCATCAGGGTACCAGTTTACCCAGATGCATCATGGTATATGCAGTTAATGAGTACATTCACTTTAATGTACCCATAAAGTTGAGTGTTTGCCACTTGTTATTGGCGCAGCTGGTGTTTGTATCGCTGGACACGTATGTTTCTGGATTTTTGCCCTTCCTCAGCAGAGATAACAGGTTGGTTGGGGGTTTTGTACTGCTCACTGTCTCTCAGGTTAAAAATTACTCCAGAGTGCAGATACGTCCATACAGTCATCAGTCTTATAACTCTAAGTAGGAGCTTGCAGTTCTTGCCATAACAGCAGCAGTACATTTGCTATGTGTTGGCAAAGCCAGTGCACGGATCTCTGGACACATCTGTTTCTGGATTTTTGTCCTTAATCAGCGGATTTACAGGTTGCTTTGGAGGTGCTTGTAATGCTGCTCACTGTCTCTCAGGTTGAGTAGCACTCCGGGTGCATCCATACAATCTCGTCGGGCTGGTAACTCTAAGGAGGAGCTAACAGTCAAAGGATCTGGGAGAATGCATCTAGGAGAAGTGCGTGCTCCTATGCCAGGGAGTGTGCTCCCTTGCCCCTTTTAGGAGTTACGGGGTGAAGAGCCCTTTGGATGCGCATGTGCTCTGGCAGCATTAGTTAACCTGAGAAGAGTTTGAGGCCATTTTGAAGCACCTTCATACTGAACTTTCATTCTCTGCTGATGGAGGTCCCAATCCAAGAACGGGCCCAGAGATACCCTGCAACGGCTCTGCAGCCCTGTCCCCACAAAACAATTGTTTGTTTATTTTTCATATGTATTTACAGATATAGCCTGGAATTAAAGTTTGTTAGTGATCTTTTTTTTATAAGAAGATGATTACTTTGGAGTAGTCTTGAAAGATGCCGGTGTAGGATGCAAGATACTACCTTAACCTAATTGCTGCAGCCACATTTCCTTGCTTATGCTACCCATGCATAAAGAAAATCACTTTTCGAGCATCTCTTTCACGTGTGGATGCCAAAGACAAGAGCGCAGCAAATGATCTTCAGATCCTTTCAGACTTGTTTTTAGCATACATAACAGACCTAGATCTTCAAGTAAATTATTCAAAGTCCTACATATTGACCTGTGGCCGCCCAAGCGTTAAGTCAGCACACTAAAAAATGGGGGATTCTAATCTAGCAAAGGTGAAGAATTTTAATTATCTAGGGATTCTCTTCAATCAATAACTCAGTTGGACAACTCTTTTAACCCCTTCGCTGCCAGGCCTTCAAACTTTGTAAAAACAAAAATCACATTTTCCTCATATTTCTGTGATGGAAAGTTCTGGAGTCTGTGGTGGGCCACAAACTTCCACCCACCCAGCATTCCCCCAAGTATCTCGATAAAAATGGTACCTCACTTGTGTGGGTAGGCATGGTGCCTGCGACAAGGAATGGCTCAAAACATATTGTGAAGACATCAAAATTAGCTAGCACAAAACGACCAGGTTTTGCACAGGGATAACCTGTGTTTTTGGTCCCGAGCTCGGCGGCCATCTAGAGAAACCCACCAAACCCAGACATTTCTGAAAACTAGACACCCAGGGGAGTTCAGGGAGATATGGCTTGCAAGGATCCCCAACATTTTCTTACCCAGAATCCTGTGCAAATCTCAAATCTAGCCCAAAAATTAAATTGTCCTCAAATTTCTGTGTGGGAAAGTTGTGGGATCACCGCGCCAGCACAAATTTCCTACCACCATCGTTTCCCCAGATCTCTCGATATAAAATGCTACCTCACTTGTGTGGGTGGGCCAAGTGCCGCAACAGGGAAAGGAACAAAACATATTGTGGAGGCATCAAAATTATTGATCCCAAAATTCCCTGGCTTTGCAAGGGGGTCACCTGCGTTTTTGGTCCCGGGTGCTGCAGCCATCTAGGGAAAACTACGAAACCCAGACATTTCTGAAAACTAGACACCCAGGGCAGTCCAGGGAGGTGGAGCTTGTGTGGATTCCCCAAAGGTTTCTTACCCAGATTCCCCTGCAAACCTCAAATTTAGCTAGAAAAAAAATCACACTTTCCTCACATTTCTGTGTGGAAAAGATGTGGGATCACCGCGCCAGCACAAATTTCCTACCACCTAGCGTTCCACCAGGTCTTTTGATAAAAATGCTTCCTCACTTGTGTGGGTGGGCCAAGTGCCAGCGACAGAGAAGGGCCCAAAGCATACTGTGGAGGCATCAAATTTATTGATCCCAAAACTCCCTGGTTTTGCAAGGGGGTCACCTGCGTTTTTGGTCCCGGGCTCGGCGGCCATCTAGGGAAAACTACCAAACCCAGACATTTCTGAAAACTAGATACCTGGGGAAGTCCAGGGAGGTATGGCTTATGTGGATCTGCAATGCTTTCTTACCCAGAATCCCCTGCAAACCTCAAATTTAGCTAAAAAAATCAAATTTTCCTCACATTTCTGTGTGGGAAAGTTGTGGGATCCCTGCGCCGGCAAAAATTTCCTACCACCCAGCGTTCCCCCAGGTCTTTGATAAAAATCCCACCTCACTTGTGTGGGTGGGCCAAGTGACTGCAACAGGGAAGGGCTCAAAACATATTGTGGAGGCATCAAAATTATCAATATAAAAATGACCTGGTTTTGTAAGGGGGTGAGCTGCATTTTTGGTCCCGGGCTCGGCGGCCATCTAGGGAAACCTACCAAACCCAGACATTTCTGAAAACTTTCCCAGGATGCTTGTTTCCAATTCAGGGAGGACATGGCCTGGCAGTTCGGGCTGGACTGTTCCCATGGGGAGCAGGGTCAAGACTGATTTGCATATGGCTGGGTCTGAACTGGAATGGCATGGCATGGGGAGCAAAAAAACGATGGAATTATGCCCAGAACTCTGTACTGGGGTGAATGTTAGGCATTGTGAAGCATTCTGTCCATCAATTGTTCTTTTTGCATTTCTGAACACTAGACACCCGAGGAGTCATGGAGGTATGGCTTGCGTGGATCCCCAAACGTTTTCCTACCTGGAATCCCCTGCAAACCTCAAATTTAGCTAAAAAACCACATTCTCCTCACATTTCTGCGTTGGATCACTGTGCCTGCACAAACTTCGTACCATCCAGGGTTCCCCTCGGTCTCTTGAGTAAAATGATACCTCACTTGTGTGGGTGCCCAAAGCAGAGTCAGTCCAAAAACGTAATAGAAATAAACTGCCCTCTTGGACCCGCTTTGGTCCCCCCTCAATTGTTACAAGTATCAGGCACTTGACCCACCCACACAAGTGAGGTATCATTTTACTCACAAGACTGAGGGAAACGCTGGGTGGTAGGAAATTTGTGTCGGCATGATCCCACGTAGAAATGTGAGGAAGCCATTACTTCTAGTGCGTCCCCGGCCTGCTTTGATGACATCGGCAGGCTGTGCGAGTGCCAACTTCATCAGAGCGCTGTGGGGGAGTTGGGGTGGCTGGGAAAGCGCTTCTGCTGCCACCCCCGGTGGGGGCATGTAGGTGGGCACCCCAAGGAGGGACCAACAGCGCTTCCCCCGTGGGCAGGTGCCACGACGTAATGGTTACATCCTCTGCCCAGAAGCACTGCTGCCGAGGACGTAACCATATCCTCCACAGCACGCAAGGGGTTAACACTTAGACTTCAGACTTTTAGTAGGAACATTGAGGCCATATTTAGATTTGCCCATAAGCTTAAAAATAAGCCAGTTATAGAAATGCTGAGTCTGTATAGGAGTAAGTGTATCGCAGTGGGAGTATATGGTGCTGGTTTATGGGGCTACAACAGAGTTAGTACCCTTCAACGAGTGGAAAACCACTTTATACGCAGATTACTGTCAGTTTGAGGAGGTTCAGCTACTTTAACATGTCATGAGGAACTCGGGATGTCATACTTGGAAGACGTGATCGAGCTAGCCCCTTTGCTAATTTGGGTCAAAATCTGGGGATTACCTGTAGCTGGCCTAAACAAAACCTGCATTACCAACTGCCTGTCACTTGATAGGGTAGACCAAATATCCTGGCTCTCATACCTGAAGGAATCTTTTAAGAATTTAGGCTTACTGGATTTATATAAAAACACTCACAAAATAGGGCCAGAACATAAGCTACATGTCAAAGAACGCTATTTGGAATATTATATGAATGTATATTTAGAAATGACCCAGGCAAAAGAATCAGTTGTTAAATATGCCCAAGTGTTAATAACACGCTGTATAGAACCTTATCTAGGATGGATTATGAACCCCACACATCGGTATTGGCTCACTCTTTTTAGGCTGCGCACGTTGTACTTTAAAATTGTTTTTCCTACGCCAGGGGCCTGTAAACAGGATTTACTGCCTTGTTGGTGCAATAATATCTCATCATAATGCACTAGTCACTTTATTCTGTTTTGCACTTTGTACTAAGGGCCGAGACGCTCCTTCCTGGTCCCTATATTGCGTAAATCAAATTTGAGACATTACAAGGAAGGGTTAATATTCCTTCAGTCTCTAGGATCCCTAGAAACCTGCTATGCAATATTACATTTTACAAAAAATCAGCTTTTTATATTAGGAAAACACATGAATCCCAATAATGTATAATTCAATGTATGATTTTAAGTTTTATAAGTGCACTTGAAATTTGCTATGCGTTATCCAACTTTATAAAATCGTTTTTTACGCAAAAACACATGAATCCCAATATTGTATAATCTACTAGATGATTTTAAGCCATATATGTGAACCTTTTCCCTAACGAACGAGCCCTTCATATTGTGGAAATGTTATCTCCTTTGGCTTACTGTGCTATCAAAGAAATCTTGTTTTAACTTTTCTGCGACAAATAATTCTTAAAATTCTACTTTGACCAAATTAACCCAAAATGTGTTTCATGGAAATTAATGCTGGAATTTTAATGTATTGTGTTTGTATTGCTTTTTGTGCTTTTATGGCTCGGACTGAATAAAGACTTGTTTGACTGACTGCATAGGGGCATATCTACTCTAGAATTTAGATATGTAGTATTGGGCTACCCATTAATGGATCTGAAGCCCTGAATCCGTAGTGTGGATAGAGCTATGGGTTTAGTTGAGAAATGATGAGGGGTGTTACCCCGAAACCGGTCCCAGGATGCTTGTTTCCGGTCCAGGGAAGACATGGCTTGGCAGTTCGGGCTGGACTGTTCCCATGAGGCACAGGGTCAGACTGATTTGCATATAGCTGTGTCTGAACTGGGGTGGCGAAGTGAACTAAAGAATGATGATGGATTCAACCCAGATCTGTGACTGGGGGAGTGTTCGAAAAGTTTCAGCACTTCGTCCATCATCTCCTTGTGTTTGCTTTAGTGGAGGAATAGCCAGCTTGGTGATTGTACTGAAAGGTGGGAGCATGCTTGGGAAAATATAGAGTCCCTTGGGGCAAAATGTAAACCCTTGTCTCGTTTGGCAAAGTAATATAGAATGAAATCCAATAGCAGAATGTGACATTGCTGGAGTTTGCTAAAGACTAGTGAGGGGTGTGAATGTCTTGGCCAAGTGAAATGAAATGTTAAGTTGTTGAAATTGGTCTCTTGTGGATGTTTTAGTCCCGAAGGTTCAAGCTCTTTGAGGGCTTGAAGTTTACCCCATGGTTTCTGAGTGAAGATATTATGGTCAGGATGTGTGTGTGAAATGAGGAGAAGGCCCTATAAAATTCGATGCTATCAATCACATACTATGGAGACAGAAACGCAAGTCTCCATTTCTCTCGCCAATAAAATTTCTCTGGTATCCAAGTCATGGACAGGAAAGCTGGTGCTGCTCTAGGGGCCAGATGTACGAAAATCATGTGTTTGCGATTTCCATCAGCGAATTTGAGGGATTTGCTATTAGGAAATTGCAAACTGCAATGCATAACAGTGTGTTTGACGCTGTTGGTGATTTGCAGTGGGTGACAAATGGACCTGCCTCATCAATATTCATGAGGCAGGTTGCAATTTGCGACCCATTGTGAATGGCTACAATCACAGGGATGGTGGCCTGCTGGGGTCAGCAGACCACCATGTCTGTGATTGTTTTTTGAATAAAGCAATATTCTTTTTTGTAATGCAGCCCGTTTTCCTTAAAGGAAAACAGGATGCATATCCAAAATAAGAATGAAAAGCTACCTTTTCATTTTTTAAGAGCAGGCAGTGGTCCATGGTACCACTGCCTGCTCTTAAAAAATTGTTGGCACCCACATTTACAAAGGGAAAGGGGCCCCTTCGGGACCCCTTCTCGTTTGCAAATGGTTACCATCAACTTGAAGTTGGTGGTAACTGCGAATGTTTTGCGCCCGCATTCCTGTTCAAAAACATTCCTACATACCAGTGTGACTTGCTATTAGGAAGGGACGCCCTTAACACGCCTCTTCCGAATAGCGACTTGCAAACCCTATTTTGCGAGTCAGTAATAGGTTACCGACTCGCAAAAAAGGGTTGGTACATGCCAAAATGCATTTTACCGGTCGCAAACGGCCCGATGGGCCACTTGCAAGCGGTAAAATGCTTTGTACATCTGGACGTAGGTGAGCAACGGCCATAATTGTCAACAATGTAATGTTATCCTATGGAAAAGGGATGAAAGTGTCTCTCTAAGGAGGGGCTGTGTGTGACATACAAATACTTTTTCAGTAGATTTTGTCTGATAAATAAAAGGCATGTAACAATTTACAGTTTTTCCCCAAAATATATCGAGTACTGAATGGCTTACTGTTGAAAAATCTGCATCAGAATATTTGAGTCTTGAAATCATGCCATTTGCTGTGTTTGCGTATAATTCAGTGTTTCATGTTTTTGGAAAAGCTTTTGAGTATCTTTCTGAGAACCCATTAGTCAGAAAACCGGTCTTGGAAAATTTGTGGTTAGTTGAGCACTAGGAAATACATTTTCTAGGTATATCATTTGGCTACATTCCATTTTATATGACTAATGATTTCTCAGAAGCCTGTTCCCTTCAATGTATTCTTCAATATGGCTTCTACTGGTTTCTACCTTCCGCATTAGACCTCTTTTGCCCAGTACCCCCATATAGGTAACACATATTTACCTGTACTGATGTGTAAATTTGGTTGATTTCATTAATAAATGTATAATTCAGGGCCACGTGTTGGAAGCCTGTGCACTAACAATCTGATTTCTTCACAAGGATGTCTGAGGGAAACCAAGGAGTTCCTATAGACTGCACATTGTTATGACTTTTCTATGACATTAATGTCTCTGATTTTGCTTTCATACATGACTAAAAATAATACATCCTCCCTTGACACTTGACTGAGGATAAATCATTTGTGCTCTTACCTGTTGTTCTCAACTTCAAGTTTCCAAAGATCATTTTGTTAATGTCTTCTCAGATCATTTCTTAGCCAGCTGGCCTGTGGCCCAAATCTACTTCCAGATGATGATCCCAGAGTGATTACTAGAAGAAAGTCTCATAAATTATTGATAGACGTTTGTTCCTTGGATCACATAGGAAAACGGCAAACACCTTCAACCTTTTAGAATAGCCTCTTCATTTGTGTGACATAATCTTTGTGTTCTCCTTGACATACGGAGCTTGATTATTACTGTGGAGGAGTGGCTCCCACCACCATAGGATAGAATTGAATGAATCTATGATTTCTAACCAAAGTTGTGTTTGCAAATCATCGGTAAGTTACCAATTCCTCAAAGGAGGTGGTACCGGATTGACAAAGGGGGAGTCTCAACTTGTTGATTCCCAGGTATGGTCAGACGCTTCTGTCCCTTTGCTTCAGTGTCACAACCACTAGACTGCCCCTCAATTACCGTGCATTGGACAAGTCACTTCCAGATACACCTACAGTCCTGAGATGCCCAACAAGAGCTTCAAGAAACTAGAATGGAGCAAGACGAAGATGACCTCAACCACTCTCTTCCAGCAAGGACGCTGCACAATCAAGGTCCACTTCCAGCTGGTTGACTGGTCCTTCCTCAGAGGATCTCTTCTTTGCCTTTTCTTTCCCTGACCCTTTAAGATTGAGTCCAATCCACTCCTTGAGAACAAGTAGGCAGCCTTTGATGCCTCTTCAAGAGGAAGACACCAGATCCACTGACCACTCTGCTTTTCCAACTTCAGTAGTGTTTGTACCTCCAAGATGCCAGGAGCCTCTAGATATAGTGATACCATGTGATACAGTAGTAGGTGGGACCCTCAGCCTTTCCTTGCCATCAGGCAAAGGTTTACACCAGTTTTCGCTATTTACTGTGAAGCTACCCCAAGTGCTAGCTCTCCTGGACCTCTCAAAGATGGTGTGAGTTCTTCCTTTGGATTGAATTCTCTCACTATCACCCCTGGTGGGTTCATTTTTTACCACATTGAAAAGAATTTGCTCCAAGCTTCTTTTGGTGAAATTTAATGTTTATTTCTGCAATACCAACTTACAGTTAAGAAACGAGAGAGAGGCCAACCTTCCAAGTCTTTTCTCCACCACCAACCGTCACAACACAAAATCTTCCTCCCCTGACCTTCCATATTTTTCTTTCATGTTGTGCAACCTACCATCCATGTGCTAGTGCATGTCACCACAAATCCCATGTGTAATGAAATTAACTTCTATCTTTATAGTATAAGAAATTATTACCCTATAGGCAACTCCTGTATAATAGAGCAATTAATACAACTTGTTATCTTGGCGTTTCTTTGGTAATCATTTGATGCAAGTGCTATTTTGGCACCCTTGAGTACTTCCTACTCCATCGTCCATAACATAAGTACTTCTGACATCACTGTCTGTTACAGTACCATGTACCATACCAAATTCTTCTTAAATATTTACAAAAGCTTTAAGTTCACCATCAACATTCCTTTCCTCCCATCAACTGTATTCGATAAACGTAATGATTTTGTTCATACTAGAATCACGCCTCATGCTTTCTCCACAAAACACTCCATGACACACATGACATCATTCACCATAAAGGTAGTATCCACAGAAGTAAAAACTACTTCACACTAGACTTCAACTCCTGTTTCCTTCAATTCTCCACCTTATGGTAGTCTCGACATTCAACATGTATGAACTTTTACTGACCCTGGACATATTCAACTTGATTGTGGCATGCTTGCAATCTTGCTGCAATCTGGCTAATCTTGTGGTAAGATTCCTTCTTCCTTCCAGAGACAGAATGTTCACCAAGGGTAATGATTTGCTCGTAGGGTAACTTTGGTTCCCCATAAGAATGTTCAGCATCTTTCTGCAGCCCATGAACAAGCTAGTAACTCCCTTTTGACCACAGAAAAGTTTCTCCCCATCTCTCTCAAAGACCTTGAAAAATAAGAAGCCACCCATTCTTTTTGTCGTCCTGCTGCATCAACACCACTCCAATACCTAAGAAACTAGCATCCACACAGATCAAGCATTCTTTACCTACAACAAACAGACCCAAACATGCAGCCTTCACTATCTCTTCTTTAAGTTGTACAAAAGTCACCTTTTGGTGATTCACGCATACAAACATAGCATTTCTCTTTATCATTTTCTGAAGTGATTGAACATTATAGGCATAATTCTCCAAAAATGTAGTCTAAAATTCAGTTAACCCCAAAATGATGACAATCTGTCTTTAGGTTGGGAGCAGGTACTTCCACAATCGCGTAAACATGATCTTGTTTGGGACAGATTCCTTCTGCAGATATTTTGTGACCTAGATACTCCACATCACTGCTTTCAAATGAACATTTTTCAAATCTTAGTGTGGAACATTTTTCTTCCATTACTCTCAATATTTCTCTTAAATCCTTGTCATGCTCCTCCCTGTTACCCCCAAAAACTAAAAAGTCATCTTGCGAAGCCAATGCACCCTTACCTGCTTCTAGATACTCCTTCATGAGTTGTTAGAACACCACTGCAGTGCTGGCAAGTCCAAACGGCATTCTTTTAAACCCTCCGGAGTGAGGATTGCTGTAAAATCCACACTTTAAAAATCCACATTTGAGAATACAGCTGCACCAGCCAGCGTGGAAACCAGGTCATGGATATTAGGCAATGGGTGCTGATCAACCCATATTCCCTCATTTAAACTGTGTAGATTGATGCACTGGCAGATCCCTCTTTTGGCCCTGAGTGATATCACTAGTGGAGATACCCATGGACACATCTCCACAGGTTGTATGACCCCTTTACTACACATGTCCTGCCACATTTCTTTCAAATTATTCCTGTAGTTGATGGCAAATGTTCTGACATTGTGCCTTATTGGAATGGTACCATCTTTCAAAACTATACTATGTTAAAATATTTTATACTCTCCAAAATCCTTACCAAACATGTTGGGAAATGCTTAATTCAACTGGATCACATATTTGTCCGGCTTTTCTTCCGTCACATGTCCTGATATTGAAGGCATTAGAGCAACTGCCCTCTGATCTACTCTAATCCTTGAGTCATCTTGATGAGGGCAACTTAGAAGAAATTCCCCTTTATCAACAACAAATAATTTCCCTTGGCATGCCTCCCTTTGAACTCCAAGCATACCCACACATAACCCAGCATTTTGATTTTATGTCCAGTATAACCTCCAGGGCTAACATTAGTGGAAAGCAATTTCCTTTCTGGCCACAGTCTCCTCAAGAAACCATATCCTGCTACTGAGTAACACACACATAATTCCACCATCTTGTTGCTCTTCTTTTCATACACTTTAATTATAGTACAAAGTAATTTGTCTTGTAATCATCGCTCTCTTATATTAAGTACTAACTTAGGATTTAACTCAGCATCCACTTCTTCCTCTCAATCTACTGCATTCAACTTCTCCCATCGAGTACCTTTACAAACTCTTCCAACATTGCCCCTTTTCTTGCATTTATTCAAACATTATATCAATGGCCGGACATCCCTTAAAATTTCCCACGTGGTTGATACTTTTGCACCTACAGTATTAGAAATTGCCTTTCTTATCCTTAGTTTTATTCAATTCCATTTTTCACCAGTCCCAGTTCCTGTTTCTTCCCCACTAAACAAACCTCATTTAATTTTCCTCTGGTTTATTGTAAAAAAGAATTGTGAACTTAAAATCCCCTTGCTATATCCATGGCTGCCTTAAGTGTGAGATCAGGACAAGCCCATTGCCTTTCTTGTATTTTCACAATTTTCGTCTTCATTAAGACCCGGTCCCTGAGTGCCTCTTCATCCATTATACATTTGAAATACCAAAAAGCTGCCAACAAGCTCAATGTGGCAACATACTCCTCAAAGACTCATTTTGATCTTGTCCTTTTGAATAGAATTTATACCTCTTCATTATTACATTGCTGCTTTACCATATCTTAATCGCATTTGAAGAACAGCATACTCAAATTCATCTAAACCTAATAATAAATTTAGTTCCAATGCTGGTAAATTCTAGAACTCTTTTAGCCCAGCTCTCTCAAAACAAAGTTTATGGGCCAAATTCCTTAAAGGTGTCACGTTGTTTAGTGAAATCATTAAGGGGCTACAAGTGGAAATTATGCCCACGAAGGAGGATCAAAATGGAAAGTCTCAGGGGTTTCTAGCCATCCAGAAACAAGAGCAGGAAATGGCAGAGACCTCTGGTAGCCTTGATCATTTTGATATACCATCAGAGGAAGAATTTACCAAATTAGCCCTTAGTGTTTCCTCAGGCTCTCCGTTGGATCCGCTACCTCACAAAATATGGAAAGCCTTAGGAACAGAGCTCTTCCCAGTGCTCGGGCTGATCTGCAAGCAATCTCTGGAGAGTGGAATAGTGCCAACATACTGGAAAAAAGCGATAATTACACCTCTTTTGAAAAAAGCTTCGCTAGATCCAGCATGTCCAAAGAACTATAGGCCCATCTCCCTGCTGCCCTACCCACTGAAGTTCACAGAGCGACTGGTCAGTAGAGCACTCTCCCAGTTTCTTGAAGCCAACGAAAAACTGGAGGATGTGCAATTTGGCTTTCACCCAGGACATGGGACAGAGACTGCCTTAGTGACCGTATTGGACGATCTTCGAATGCGGGCGGACAGGGGACAATCAGCAATTCTGATTTTGCTGGACCTGTCCGCCGCATTTGATACAGTCAATCATGAGGTACTACTGGCCAGGCTCGCAGGAGCAGGAGTAGGAGGGCTGGCACTGGAGTGGCTTCAATCCTACCTTTCTGATAGGCAACAGGCGGTTGCTCTTCCCCCGTACCAATCACAGTTCATGAATGTCCAGCATGGTGTGCCACAGGGGTCTGCCATCAGTCCAATTCTATTCATTATCTATATGAGGCCTCTGGTTGCTGTCATCAAATCACATAACATCAGTCTTGTGAATTATGCTGATGACACTCAATTGATTTTGTCGCTAGAAGGCCACCATTCGCTTTCGCTGGAAAAATGTCATGACTGTCTGCAAGATACCGCATTATGGTTACGAAATAACTATTTACAATTTAATGGGGAAAAAACTGAGGTCCTGTGTTGCTCAGCTGGGAATGTTCCCCTCCCACTACCTACTGGGTTTTGGCCACTACCGGTGACAGCTCCTTTGATTCCCGCCAAGGCAGTACGCAATTTAGGAGTCAGCTTTGATTGCAATCTGAGTCTAGAGTCTCAAGTAAATAACACAGCTGGTAGCTGTTTCGCTCTGATTAGAGTACTTCGAAGGATCCTCCCACTGCTCCCCACACAGACCAGATCATTGGTAGTAGGGAGTATCATTCTGAGTAGACTGGATTAATGCAACGCATTGTTGCTGGAGTCTCCTAAACATTTGATAGGGAGACTCCAGAGAATCCAGTCGATGGCGGCCAAGTTAGCTCTAATGAGACCACGTCAATCATTGGCATCTCAGGCTCTCTCTGAGCTCCACTGGCTCCCAGTTATGCAGAGGGTACAGTTCAAATCGCTATGTATAGTTTTTAAGGCTCTGCATGGCCTTGGGCCCAAGCCATTACAGAGCAGATTTGAATGGTATGTCCCCTCGCGCAACCTTCGTTCCTCCTTAGCTAAACTGGTGAGAGTGCCCAGGTTAAGAAGAGTCAGATCAGGAGGAAGGGCTTTCAGCATTGCAGCAGCTTCGGCTTGGAACAAACTCCCAGCCGAACTTAGGCAGATGGAAAACCTGTTGCAGTTTAGAAAGAAGTTGAAGACTTGGCTCTTTCCGAGGGCATACGTTTTTGGTCGTGGTTCCTTAGCTCTACTGATCCCGTGCCCTCCAATTTACTCAGAGTTTAGCTGGTATTACGTGTTTAAGCGCCAAGATACCCTTAGGGTCACAGTGCGCTCTATAAATGCTGATTACATTTACATTTACGTTGCATAATGTTACACGACAAAGACA
This sequence comes from Calotriton arnoldi, assembly GCA_963921515.1. NCBI lineage: Eukaryota > Metazoa > Chordata > Amphibia > Caudata > Salamandridae > Calotriton > Calotriton arnoldi. The sequence goes on from CAWUFW010005816.1 coordinate 1,075,204, forward strand.
TCAGAAGCAACAGCTCTTGTGCCTTGCGCTGCTCCGTTGGCCTTATGCTGCAACTGCCTACCTCTGGTGTACAGCGTCGCACATGCATCTCAGTTACCACCAGCCGCGGCCCGTGCAGGTAAGAGCGGTGAGGCGGTGGGGGGGGATTTTTGACAGACGACGAGGAGGGAAAATTATTTATTTATTTAATTTTCCCTCGTGGTCGTCTGTCTAATCCCCCCCAACCCGGCCCCACCGCTCTTACTTGCACGGGCTGCGACTGGTTGCCACTTTTTGAAGGTGCCAGTCATTCCCTCATAAAGAACATAATAGGTTGGTCCACTTAATCGACACCAACCGCCCATTTCTAGTTCCTACAGCAGCCAGCAGGAAACCTCTGTGTTTTACCTCCGAAGAATCCCTGTTGCTCCACTCTTTAAATCTCTGTGCTCGTTGCAAGGAAAAGAAGTTGCTCCACACTTTTAACATGCCCAGCGCTTCTGGTTGGTTGGCCTGCCTTTCAAATTTCCTTACTCTGATTGGTCAATAGTGTCCTTCTGTCCTGCCTTTGGGTGCTTGGTTTCCTCCCAGAGGACATCACCGATTGTTTCTTTTGGTTGGCCAGCTCTGGCCATCTGTTGCCTCCTCGCTCGCACCCCCTCCCTCCCATCATTGTTGCCGTCCTTCCTGCTCTGCTGCTTGTTTTCAAAGGGAGTTTCCTTGCACTGCTTTTTGTTGGCCATCTCTGGCCATCTGTTTCCTCCTCGTTCGCACCCCCTCCCTTCTGTCGTGATATTTGCTGGAGAAAGAAAATGCAGGGCTCTGTATTTACCTGGAGGCTATCACTTAACTCGTAAAATAACATTGGTAAGTAAATCTCAATCACTATGTGCACTTCTTGGAGTTTCTTTTAGTTGTTGTCGTGTTTTGTTCACAGTCTGCTGCCATAAAGGAAAGACTGAGCTTTTTTTGTCATGGTAAATATGCCCCACTCGACATGCTGAAACCAGTCTGAACACAGAGATGTCACTGAAGGGTCTCTGTCTCTTTGAAAATATTGACTGTAATTTGCTGAGAGGAAAGTACAGAATGCTCCTTCATTCTTAACCTAGATAGTTTCACGTCATTGTCTTTGTAAACCTTATTCCACATCTGCCTGATGCGCCAATAAAATCTACAGAGATCAAAATGTCACAGCCATGACCTATGACTTTTCCCTCCCAGGCTGTCCAACTCTGTTCAACTCTGTCCGACTCTAAACTATGTCACACTAATTACTAAGAACAGAAAATGCTCTGGCAGCTGGCCCGCCTCTGGATTGTCTGCGTCACTGGCAAAATAACAAGTTGCGAACAGCTACCGTAAGAGAAGTAATCGAATCTCCAAATCCATTCCTTCTACTTTCAAAAATACTGCTCAAACCCCTCCCCAAAATCCTGACACGAATTCAGCAGACACTTTGTTTATCGACTTGCCACCGTCATAAAAAGGATAATAAAGCAAATATACAAAAAAGGTTGAGGCAAAATCCTACCGCACCTGACCCTACAGTGGGAAGAGTAATTAAGCACTTATAAAGGTGCACAGAACCGAAAGTTCAACCCCTTTCAACTTTCAATGGAAGAAATTTCCAACATGAATCAATTAATTTGGTTCAGCACCCTTTTTCTTGGAAGACCATATTATTTCTTACTCGTAGTCATTCAACACAGAACTCATGATGTTTTATGCACAATTTCTAAAATTCATATTCTTCAATAAGTGTATTTTGAAGAAAATTCTTTATTCTTTTTCAAATTCTTCTTCTTTTAAGATTAAGAGCCACAGTAGCCAACGCGTTTCGTCCTGAGGGACTTCTTCAGGGCTGTGGTACACATGAGTTCTCACAGGGGACCACTTTACATTTAGCACAGAAGTTGTTACCACAGCTCAATTATGTGTTTCTTGTGACATTTTAGGAGTACAAGTGCTTCACACGTACTCCTAAAATGTCACAAGAAGCACATTAGTGGCAACAACGTCTGTGCTAAGAAATAATATGTAAGAGTAAGAAATAATATGGTCTTCAAAAAAAAGGGTGCTGAACCACATTAATTGATAAAAAAGGATAATAGTCAAGAATTAGTTGAGTCAGTTAACTTCTTCAACCTGCTGTGGACTGGCTTCCACCCCATGCACAGTCGTAGGACTGAAAGTACTCGCACTGGGAGGACATCCGTATATCTTGCCCTTTCTCTGTGCCTATGGATGACTGTGTTTTTAGGGTGAGCCTCAGTCTGCTGCAATAAAGAAAAGAGTGAGTTTTTTTGCTGTGGCACTTATGCCCCACTCAACATGCTGACACCTTGCCAAGAGGACAGATTCCTCATTTTACGACCTCTGGTATAGGCTGTCCTCTCCTGCAGGCCACAGCGGCCATTTTATGTCAGCAGCCACTGGTTGTTTTTCTGATAGAGGGGTGACACCGGTTCTCCTACCCTATAAATGCTGCTCATTCAAAGCGGCACATCTGTTCTCCATATCTGGGAAACACAGTCACAATCTCTACCTCACTGCTTGTTTCCGATGTCTTTCTTTCTCACCCTACTCCTCCTCCTTTAATATCCCCATTTTCTTTTCATGCTTTCATAGCTATTTGTAGTCAAGGATTCTCATCCTTGCCGCAGGACACAATTAAAGGGTGTGGTTACACATATTTTCCCAGCAGAGACCTGATTTTGCTTTCATCACTCAAAAAAGAAGCCTTCTTGGAATTCCTGGAACTAAGCAGTTTCTCACTCCATAGGTAAGCTTGTGGTCACCTGAACCATAGATAAAAAACATTGCGATTTACAATGCCAAAAGCTCCAACTCCAACAAATGTGAGACCTATTGCATTTCCAATGCTTGTTTCACAATGTAGTAAGGACTGTGAAAAGGATGAGAGATGAGCGGTAAATGTCTTGATTATTCACAGTATTATCCATTAGCCTGAATCTTCTTTTAGTCACAATTCTTCTGTATTTTCACTTTTGATACAGAAAGTGTCGCCTTTCTAATAAGTTGCTCATGGGAGCGGAGAGCTTGTACAACATTCTTTTTCACTCCTTCTAGAGGAGGGAGCAAGACATTAGGCAAAGGGTGGCTCTGGCTGTCTGCAAGAAATGATACACACTTCAAGATGACAAGCACTTAGACAAAGAAGAGAGAAGCAGACTACAGGTGAGCAATTGATGCATGGAAGACTACTAGTCACTACGCAAATTTCCAACACCTTTTCCATCTGGATGCTGTGTCCTATAAAAGAGGTTCATCCAGTGTGCGTAGTTAGAATATGTGGTGTACTGGAGAAGTTATAGTGTAGGGAAATAGTTTTGGCAGGCTGAAGGAAATGAGGTAGTGTGAAAGAGATGTGGTGGACCGGAGGCAGATTACCTGGAGCACAAGGAACAAAACAAACTGAGAGTAGACCCAACCACCAGCAACTCAGGAAACTCTTGAAAATTGGACTGTTCATGCTGACATTGAAAAAGATCTTTAGAGATTGAAGAATACTTGATGGCAGATCCTTTCGCATCCAGTTAGATCTAACTACCTTTGTCGATTACCGCAAGTTGACACTGTTCCGCCAAAGAAGAAGTGCCATAACAGTGTTCATGCCTGTGGTCTTAAAGTGAGTGAGCTGTAGGGTGTAAGAACGGGGAATAGGGCAGAGGGGATAGTGGGAGGAGGTCTAAACTATTAAAAGGAGGTGGAGACTTTTGTGGGGGAGGTTGTGCAGGGAGCCCGAATCCAACACCATCCATGTAGCACCAGAGGTGCTGTAGACAGGCCTTTGGCCTAACATAAGTGTGCCCTGGTGATGCGGGTGTAACAGAGTGTGGTGTAGGTTAGATTTGTAGCGGTAGCCATTAACGGGTTCTGTGGTGTAGTGTAAAGGTGCTGTAGTGGAATGTGGGCATTATAGAGCGTGCTGTAGGGCAGTGTTGTAGACGTATCCTTAATGGGATCTGTGGTGCAGTATAAGGTTGCTGCAGAAGAACGTGCGGTGTGTAGTGGTAACCTGTATTGAGATCTGTGGCCTGCGTTTAGTTAACTTGCTAGTTGATACTCCGTGCTCACCAAAAAAATTAGAAGGTTTTTTTTAAGGTTCCATGACCAAGATTTACACAATTATTTTGCGATTGCTTGTGACAGGGCTTGAGATCACAAAATTTATTTTAGATATGATTTAAACCTATTTTATGAGTCCGAAAAAAAACTTACTAACTCGCAAAATGGGTTTAGTGACCCATACTGAATTGCAATTAGGAAGGGGTGTGAAAGGGGCGTCACCTCCTAATTACGATTTGGTATGGTTGCGGTTGCAAATCATTTATCATTTACCGACACTTCAAAGGAGGTGGTAAGCGATTTGCAAAAAGGAAGGTGTCTCCTTCGGACACTGTCTAATTTGTGCATGGCGTCAGGTGACTTCAGGTTGGACCTCCAAAGTTTTCCTAAATGGGATTTTTGTTTTTTTTAAAGCAGCCCCGGTTCCTTTAAGGAGCACATGCTGCTTTAAAAAGAAAACCCCACCATCCCTGTGTTTGTAGCCAAACACAGGCAATCGCAGATAGCAGCTTGCCTAATTAATATTCATTAGGCAGGTAGTTCTGTGACCCCCTGTCTTGTAGTAAATCAGATGCATATTTACAAGTCCTCAGCGCCACCGCAGTGTCACCTTTTTGTGCGCTCCGGTGGCGCAGCGCCATTTTCCATATTTACAAGGTGGCGCAAACCACTTTGCCTGTTTTAACGCCACCTTGTAAATATGCCCCTTTCCGCTGCAGTCCTCTACAGCAAAAAGGCGTGCAATGGGTGTTGCTGTGGGCGTTCCACCACAACACCCATTGCTTTTTGACGCTGCCCCAGACGTACAAGGCTGAGGCAGAGCCAAAAATGAACGCCATGGAATACCAGGCGTTAGAAAGGCGCAACAAGGAGAAATTATGAATTTCTCCTCGTTTTTTTGCTCTTTCCATGTGTGCTGCATTCTGCAGCACACAAATAAGTGCAACTCGCCATTATTGATTGTTTATGTGCAGGAAGGTATCCCTTCCTGCACATGAAAAATCATCCCTGCAGCACAAGCACCCTTGCAACATGGTGGCAGCGTGCCTGCGGTGGTTCTAGGCAGCTTTTTCTGCACCAGTGATAGTGGAAACACAGGGGTGCGCCGTATTCTTGTTAATACGGTGCATCCTTGTGTTTCGAAAAATGTCGGATCGCGGCCCTGCCAAATCTGGCACAGCTCTGCACTCTGACATTTTCTTGTGAATATGCCCCCAGATCCTTGTCTACTGGTCTTTGCTAAACCGTGATGACTGGTCGCTGAATGTTAAATTCCCCCATGCTCGGAGGCACCGTCAAGGAACCTAAAGCCAGTCCGAGCTTTGCCTGGTGTTGAAGGCTTCCACTACATAAAACCTCCTTTCATTAATGTCCCTGTCTTTCTCAAACATTGATCTCTGTAGGGAGTTCCCTCTGATTGACAGGCCTGCAATTAGCCGATAAACTGAGGTTGGACAGCTCCCATGGGCCGCGGCTGGCAGCAGTTCATGCAGCCTGTGTGTGCAGGGCAGATTATCCACACAGCCCAAGGGCTGCCCTACCACCACAAACACACAGCACTGGGAACGGCTACCCAGCAGAACCAGCACAGGAACTGCACAAACGCCCTGCATCACATCCAAACAGCAAAGGGACTGGCCCCTTACTGGCTGGAGCATGTCTACATACACAGGAACTGGTCCACTCCTACATATACACAGCGCATGAAGGGCCGGGTTTACAAAAATATTGTGTTGCCCTTGCATCACGCAAGGCGATGCAAGGGTAACGCAAGCCTTAAGTGAGATTTACTAAGCCACGCAGAGCGCCCTTGTGTGGCTCTGCGCGGTATAGTAAACCTGGTGTAACGCAATGCAGCACAAGTTGCTGCCTCATGTTACTCAGCGTTGGGAAGGCGTTCGGTGGGTGGAGTGTGGGTGTTCCCATGTATCCACCTGTGGATTTTGGTGCATTCCCAGTTTTACTAAGAGCACTAAACCTGGAAATGCATCAAAACGGTACGCCCATCACAAGGGAGGCACAACGAAGAGAAAAAACTTTTTTTCTCCTTGTTTTTTCCTCTTTCAATGTGTGCTGCATTCATAGAAAGAGGGAAAAGCAGCTAAGGATTTCTTTCGTGCAGGAAGGTGGCCCTTCCTGCACAAAAACAATCGTGCCTGCAACTTTGGCACCCTTGCACCATAGCGCAAAGGTGCCTGCGTTGGCACTAGGCTGCACTGTGTGTGCCAACGTAGGGATAGAGCAGGAACGTGCCATATCTTAGTCGATATGGTGCATTCCTGTCCTCTCCATGTGCGACAGCGCAGTGTAGCAAGTTGTCTTGCTGCGTTGCACTGCGCCACATCTTAGTAAATCTGGCCCGAAATGTCCTAACACCAGTTTTACACAGCCGAACAAGCTTATTTACCGACCCCCTTCCAGGCTCATTCAACACAGAAAATGACCCACCACATTTCTCAGAGGAGAAGTATTGTTTCACCACTATGCACATTAGAGAGGACTGACCCGCACCCAAAAAGCATTAGCAAAGCCAGTAGTTCACGAGTTTCAATTGCGTTGCCCAACCTTTTTAGGCTGTGCAATTGCTTTTGACAATGTTGTTCTACATCTGCAAAAAGAAAAGAATGTTTTCTTGCTGAAGAGGAAAGACATTGGCTAAAACAAGTTTAAAAAATCTGCTCTAGGGTGATTATACATAGGTGCGTATGCAACACCAAGCATGATCATATATGTTTCATGACGAGGCCGACATTTTTTGAGCTTTTCATTTATGGTTCCAACATGACAAACTGAATTCTCTGAGTGGTAGATTTAAAAAAACATTTTGCAGATTTAAGAGAAAGAAGTGTCCTGGTAGCAAAATGCAGCCGCTGGGTGCGCCAAAAAAGGGAAAAAAAGCGTTATTTTAAAATAATGCAACAGAGGGAACAAGGGAGGAGTGGGTGTGGCAGGCTTCAAGTTAATGCAGATTCAGGAGCAGCAGGGGGGAGGAGTGGAGGAAGAGGAGAGAGGTGGTGCAGGGAATTTGAAAAAATAATGAAAAGCAAAGAGGGACAGGGCTAGGTGGGACGAGCAACTGAGCAACGAATGAGCTGGAGGGGAGGCAACACAAAGTGGGAAGGGGTGTTGATTGAAGGGGGAAGCATCACATGACGGGGTGAGCCAGAAAACACATGCAACCCATAGAGCGCTGAAAGAAAATGAAAAAAAAAATAGTTCCTCGATGTGTAAACAGTCTAAGGATACAAGTCATCCAATCAAGAGGATGGTAAAGAAGCAATGCTGCAAGGTAGGGACAAACACAAGAAGAGGAAGAAAAGTCACCAAAGAAGCATGCACATAAGACTGGCAAGAAAGCCAACCAAGGGTAGGAATGGGCCGACCGAAAGCCAGCTCTTAACTATTGGTATAGTACACAATAGGTCTTCGAGAACAGACAGGTAAAAGCTGCAAAAGTGCAAGACTGACCCATCGTGGTGCAGCACGGGACTGGTGGTGATCCGGAGACAGACATGCCAGATCGCAGCCCTGGTATGGTGCTCGAGGCGCTAGAGAATCATGTACTTAAATGGCGCACATTAGCAACCAGCTGGGCTTTACTAGCAAAGGCAGTCAGTTCCATGTCATGTTGGTTAGAAGGTAGTACTTCCGGAGCAGAATCGAATTGGAAAAGCTAGTGTCTCTGAAAGTCAGGTATACACCGCCAGCTCGGGTAGGCCTATACTTCAGAGAGGAGGGTAGGGCCGAGATGGTCGGTCACTGTCAGGTGACATGTGAGAATCAGAAAGGTAGGCGGGCTGCTGCAATAGGTCAAAGCACTCTAAAGTTAAACTCTAAAAGACGAGTAGGGCTGGGCAGAGTCAAGCACTTGTGTGTCAAATTGAACCCAATGTCTCGGAAAGGTCAGGAGAGCTGGACGGCAATCAGTCATGTGATCAAAATAGTTGCCACAAACCCACCGGAGCAGGAGCCATGGACTAGTGGGAGCTCCTGTGCACAGTGCAACAGATTAGCAGTGTCATCTTATGGAAAGCGAACACTTGCCAAAGTGGGAAGTACTCTAACACAGGCAGTCTCACTTTCCGAGCAGCACTCTCACACCTCACGGTGTAGCAGTCTTACACTAACAGTAGCACTCACTCCTAGCATGGTGTTGTGGTCTCACACTACTGGCAGCACAGTGGCATAGCCAGCGTGTGTCATGGGCCCGAGTAAAAGGAAGGAAATGGGTCAGCGGTCACTGTTGTAACTTTGAAATACAGCAATAGTCACGGTACATTGGGCCCAGTGGTCGAAGTGGGCGGGATCGGCAGGGCACGGCATGCCCCTACTTCTTTTATTCAATAGATTGCGTTCCCCTACTTCTTTATTTTAAGCATTCGTCCCAGGACGGCAGAAATAGCCAAGGCCTGCAGAGAAGGCTCAGCGTTCGTGCCCGTTCGGGAACCGGCGGGCGGGCTCTTTTCCTTCTTGCCCAGAGAAGACAAGGACAGTGTCCACTTCTGCTCTGCCGGTGTCAGCTGCCCCCCCTCTCTTTCTTCCTCTTATTCCCTATCCTTATGACTTGCTCCTCCTCACTTACTGAAAACCGTGACTTCAAGCAACGGTGCTCACCCTCTCTTTCCTCCTTTCGTTTATTTGTTCCCTTGTTAAATTGATCCTCACTTTACAGAGTTTGCCAGTGAAGCGATACTTTTGTTTTCTTGTCTTTCTTTGAACAGCATTGTTTTCACCGGGTGGGGAAGTGCACCAATCCTGGAGGTACTGCAATACCTGGTTGATGGGTGGATTGGAAAACAAAATGTGTACTGCGGCTCTGTGTTCATGGATGTGGTCTTTTTAAACCATACTGCTTACGTTTTGTAAGGATATAAGCAATGGGCATTGAAACGGGTCCCTTCTGGGCCCTGTAGTCATATCCTTAACTTTTCAGACACAAGCACTCACTGATTTCTGAATAGTGAGTGTAAAAGCGTTATGGTAACCATGTTGTTCCTGCTTACATTTCACATGCTTTACTTAATCTTGCTTTCCTTATGAGTGTTTGCTTTTCCAGGATGTTGGTACTTTTTTTTTTAGGCAGCATATTGCTCTTGTCTAGTGCGTAAATTTTTTTTTTGCAGATTTATATAGCGCAAACTCGACCCGAAGGTATTGGAGCGCTTTACATGAGCACCGGTTACGTTACACAAGGACACATTCATGTTTTTGGTGGGCACGGGGAGATTAAGTGATTTGCCCAAAATCACAGGATGTGGACGCGACCCCGAGGCTCGAACCTTGGTTTCCAGCTCCAAAGTCGGCAATCTAGCCGTCAGACCACATCCTCTCCCCAATTTGAATCGAGCTGCATCCAGGTGTTTATATCGGGGCACAATTGGGTGGTAGTTGAAGGCAGTGCAAGTTTCTCTCAGTGGGGCAGTATGGTGTTCAGTAGGGGAGAGGATGTGGCACTATGGTCAGAGCTGCCGAATTTGGAACTGGGGAACCAGTTTCAGCCTTCATGACCAGTCCCACGGACCACTCTCCTGAGGGAGCACATTCCCATGCTAGACCTTAGAAGGCCCTGCAAGACTTTAGAAGCCCTGGTGTCTTAGCACCAGCAGGTGGACCCTAGCGGTGGCAAGTGTAGGTTAACCTTGATGCCTGTCCGCCACAATCCATACTGAAGTTCACCTCCAGTCTTGCAGGCAGGCCTATCAAGCAGCACACCCTAGAGCAACAGTGAATTTCACTGAGGTCACAGGACCCTTGAGAAGGGCAAGCTCTAGGGCGGTGCGACCGGTATGACCACACCGGGCACTGACTTTGGGTGGGGGCGTCGTGTTTGCAAGTACATTATGGTTTTAAAAGCACTTGTTGCCTCCTTCCTGGCCTCCAGCAATTTTCGGAAACAATAAAAATGTCATGATAAGATAACTCTGGTGATTAATGTTCTTCCTAGAGAGAGATCAGAGTTTTGTCTAGTGGAAGTTTTGACTCATAGAAAGGTAGCACAGAGGGTTAATGTGCCTGCTGCAAAGAACATGTACCATGCAGACCACAAAGTGCACATAATGTAAATAGGTCCGTGGGTTACTGCTTTAGTCAGAGAGATCCTTTTGTTACTTGGAGTTTATAAGTTAAAATCCTAACATAGAACATTGAGCTATTAACTGTTATCTGATGGCTGCATGCAAACTGCAAGGTATAAATTAGAGCGTTATGGTTTTTCCCCCCAGTCTTTTGATTATCTTAATGTTGCAAAAGGTGTTCATTCAGATGGAAATCAATTCTGATTACTAAAGAGAACCCCCAACCATGGTATTACGTTTTAAATTCTCTGTTTGTGTTTCTCCAGACCAATCCCTATTAAACTATATTGCCTACTAGTATGGTTGTCATGTGACTCCTACACCTTGTAGTCCTTTGTCCTATGTAACATTTCCTATACAGTGATTTACACACGTATAATTGATTGTCTTTGTGTAATGTGTGTGATGTAAAGTGCTCTGACAACCTACACTGGTATGAGCTGCGCTGTAAATCATATTACATGCATCTGAGAGAGAGTGTAGTTATGGAGACTTAAGGGGCACTGATAAAGGGTGGCAGTGAGGGAATCCGTGGCGGAGGTGGTCACTGGGGGGCACCAACCGACATTGTTGCACAGGGCGCTACCAGCGCTAAAGCCGGCCCTGCCCTTGAGGCCAGTCCACCTCACCCATTGGTACCTCCATTGGCCTGGTTTCAGCAGTAGTAACTGCAACTCACCAGGGATCGGCACTGCAGGATTTGCACGCACACCAAACTAAGTTCGCAAACTTCACAGTCTCTCGGCTTCATGCACAAGCACTTTTCACATGTGCTGCCTGCTTTTGGGCCACTGGAATTATGCAGCAAAGGAGGACAAAATTATGCCGCAGTGTTGACTAAATAGTGCAGCAAAAAAAAGGCAGCAGCATAACGCAGTATATTTTCTGATACTTTATTTTCTTTACATTTTACACATGCTAACAGTCTCTGGAAAGATTTTGCCTTATTATTACCAGTGTAACATACAAATACAGCAGTGAGAAAGGTGATCAGTCAACCTTTGCGAAGGGCTGCAACACAAGTCACATTGTTTTAAAACTTTTGATCCATTTGAGCTACAAAGAGTTTATGAGTTAAAATTGTCAGACTATGTAGCAGATGATGTGTTATGTGTCAAATATGGCAGAGCCATAATTATATAGAAAACATTTGCAAACTAAGATATTTTGCCATTCATGTTTGAACTGCTCTTGTGGAAAAAGGGAGGAGAAGTTCTAATGACAGAAACTGCATGGCTCGGAGACAAATGGTGTGTGCTTCCACTTTTAAGCGTATTTGGGACATTCTGTGATTGGAAACATATCCCACTTTGTGAATGTATTTTAATGTCAATAACTCATATTAAATCTTAAATAATCCTGTATATCCATTAGTTGAATTAAATAACATAATAAGCTGTAACTGGTCAGTGAAATGCCGAACAAATACTAAAAATTGGGATGTTTTGTGCATTCTGGCTACACCTCTGACTCCGCCCACTGATCCAATCCTCGGGTTATTCCCACCCTCTGATTCTCCGCCCACAGTTCCCCTACTTTTTTTCCCCCACTGATTGGGCCCCTCAGGCCTCTGGGCCCCGGTGCCACTGCACCTGCTGCATCAATCGAAGCTGCGCCGTTGCGAGGCACTCACGTGCCTTTCAGCATAACGGAGCTGGTTTAAATGCTACTACTGATTACATTCCCGCACAATCACAGAGACGAGCCCGTCGTGGTGTTCCCCGCCCCGGAAGTGATGATGTAAGGGAGGGCAAGCTGCTCTCTCGGTCACGTGACCCGTCCCTGACTGAGTGCCCTTGTCATTTGACCCTCAGGTCCCATCCATCAGCGCAGATTATTACAGTCAGAGGTCCGGCAGCAATTAATCTGCTGGGGATTTTAATGCATTTTGGTTTCCCTGTCCAGGTTTACATATTAATTACTGCCGTTCAGAGGAATTAACGTCTCGCTGGGACCAGGTGCCCAGAGCTGGGAAGAAATCCATTATACACTTAAATAGTGCCTAGCCAGGCCCGCTTCTGTGCACTCTGACTGGGACTGCAGAGTGCCAGCAAAAGAGGGGAGGATAAATGAAGAGTAGCCCACTTTTCTGTTCGCCTGCTTTGCCCACTCTTAAGAGGCACCCAGCTCTGTGTATGGGAAAGCCTTGCTGTCAAAGAAAAGTCTTTACCAGTCTCTGCTGGAACACCCTGGCTCTGCCCTCCTGGGGCCATATGTATCAAGCCTTTTTCCCGTTTGCAAACGGGCAGATTCTCAGAATCGGCCCGTTTGCGAATTGGAAAAAGCCTTTTGGGATGTATCATCCCAAAAGGCCATCGCAAAATAGAGAATTGCAAAATTTGCGATTCTCTATTTTGCAAATGCAATTAAGGAATTGCAAATTGCGATTCCTTAAATGCAATTCTGGAAGCACCAGAAATTTGCTATTTGGCCTTAAGGAATTGCAAATTACCACCAACTTCAAGTTAGTGGTAATTTGCGATTTTCTTTAAAAAGAACTTTTTGATTTTTTAAAAGTGCCATATGTCGCATGTATGTGCGCAAAATGTGCACACATGCATATTTCAGGGGTGCAACAGGGTGTCCTTTTGGCACCCTTGCAACCTTGAAATTGCATTCTCAATTTGCGATTCTCTAATTGGTAATCGCAAATTGAGAATGTCTTCCCATTCATTCCTATGGGCCTCCTAGCTCATAGGAATGAATGGGAAGGTCTTCCTTATTTGCGAATCTCAATTTGCGATTCGCAAATAAGGAATATGTAGGATTCGCAAAATGTTTAGCAAATCCTACATACATTGCATTTTGCGGTTCTCTAATTGCGATTCGCTAAAAATCGCAATTTGAGAATCGCAAAACTCTTTTTTGATACATATGGCCCCTGGTCTCGTCAGTGCAGAGTGTTTCAGCCCTCGTAGTCTCACCTAGTACGGTGTCTCGGCCCTCTTGGAATCTAGCGGTACAGCATGCCTCTGCCCCCTAGGCCGAATGCCGTACAGTGCCTTCGCCCCTCTGGCCTCCAGTGGTACCAAGTGTACTTGCCCTCCGACCATCACGTAGTACAGAGTGTCTCTGCCCTTTAGTGTTTATCCAGTACAGAGTGTCTCTGCCCTTCGGGTTTCATCTAGCACAGAGTGTCTCTGCCCTTCGGTGTTCATCTAGTACAGAGTGTCTCTGCCCTCCTGGCCTCACGCAGTACAGAGTGTCTCTGCCCTTCAGTGTTTATCCAGTGCAGAGTGTCTCTGCCCTTCGGGTTTCATCTAGCACAAGGTGTCTCTGCCCTTCAGTGTTCATCTAGTGCAGAGTGTCTCTGCCCTTCAGCTTTCATCCAGTACAGGGTGTCTCTGCCCTTCAGCTTTCATCCAGCACAGAGTGTCTCTGCCCTTCAGGTTTCATCCAGCACAGTGTCTCTGCCCTTCTGGCCTAAGGTAGGACCGAATCGGAAGTGGGAGCGAATGTACACTCCAACCGGACACACAGTTTACTCTGTGAATCATGCCAAAAAATCTTCCACAATTTATCCTTTTTTCATCCAATTTTGTATTCCTTGTACTCCTTTATATTCCTTTTGTTCTTCAAAACTTTTAATCCTGTCACATGTTGGGCACTTTATGTATACAAAGGTTTCTTCTGCAACAAATCTGCCAATCCAGGTCTGTCTTTGAAGCATGATATATACATAAACCATCCTCAATAGTGGATCTCTTTAACCCAATGCATTTCGGGCATTTAATCGCCCTTCCTCAGGGGTTCACTAAACAGTTTAAAAAAATTCACATTAGACATTAGATTACGCCTTTATATTCCTTTTGTTCTTCAAAACTTTTAATCCTGTCACATGTTGGGCACTTAATGCTTCAAAGACAGGCCTGGATTGGCAGATTTGTTGCAGAAGAAACGTTTGTATACATTAAGGGGCACATGCATCAAGGTAGGCTTTTGCGATTCCTTAATTGCGATTATTAAGGAATCGCAATTAAGGAATCGCAAAAGCCTATGCATGTAGGAATCGCTATAAAAATAGCGATTCCTAAACATTCCTTAATTGCGACTCGCTAATTGCGTAGTCGCAATTAAGGAATACCTCCCATTAATTCCTATGGGCCTAGAGGCCCATAGGAATGAATTGGAATACATTCTCAATTAGCGATTCGCAATTAGAGAATCGCAAATTGAGAATGCAATTTCAAGGGTGCCAGGGTGTCAAAATGACACCCTGTTGCACCCTGAAATTGTGATGTGCACCCATGTTGCGCACACACATGCCCCAAGGGCATGTGTGTGTGTAACCTAAAACTTAAAAAATGCATTTTAGAGCATTTTTCGAAGGTATTGCAAATTACAGACAAGTTTGATTTGTCTGTAATTTGCGGTCCCAAATAGCGAAATCGCTATTTGAAAGTGCTTCTAGCATTGCATTTAAGGAATCGCAAATTGCGATTCCTTAAATGCAATCGCAATTTAGGAATTCGCAATTAATTGCGAATTCTTAAATTGCGCATAGGAAACACTTTCATGCATCTCCAAAGGCCAATTTGCGATCGCAAACGGCCGATTTTTGCGATTCGCACCGTTTGCGATCGCAAAAACCTTTGATGCATGTGCCCCTAAGTGCCCAACATGTGACAGGATTAAAAGTTTTGAAGAACAAAAGGAATATAAAGGAGTACAAGGAATAAAAAATTTGGATGAAAAAAGGATAAATTGTGGAAGATTTTTTGGCATGATTCACAGAGTAAGCTGTGCGTCCGGTTGGAGTGTACATTCGCTCCCACTTCCGATTTGTTCAATTGCACGTGGCACTTGGGCAGACCACGTTACCAGGCTGCACGCTAAAGAAACAGAAACTGAACAAACGTTGATAAGTGAAACAAGTGGAAAGGAAACAGGTGTGCACTTGGGCTCTTTTTTGAATGTATTCTAAGGTAGGACCGAGCATTTCTGCCCTCCTGGCCTCACGCAGTACAAGGAGTCTCTGCCCTTCAGGTTTCATCTGTAACAGGGTGTCTCGTCCCTCCTGTCCTTAGATACTATAGAATGTCTTTGCACTTGAGGCTTCATCTAGTACAGAGTCTCACTGTCCTCTTGCTCTCTAGTATGCTAGGCCTGAACAAAATGTAATGTATGATAGCGAAGGTCACAAAATTCCTGAAGTTTACGTTATGCGAAATTCATAGAATTTCTCAAAATTTCGATCAACACAATTTCATATCTTTTTCACCTGCGGAAGACTGATTAATGCAGAAACTATCTTACAGGGAGACATTTTATGCTTGAAATAGTCTCCTACCGGTAGCTCACATTTTATTGAAAAAAGATATGCCCTTGATTGAAAAAGTCATGCTAGTAGCCGCAAATCACTTTTTGCGCTAAAAATGTGGTTTCTCAAAAATGTAATGAATTTATACAGATTCGCAAACTCCACCATGCATGCCAACATTTTAGAAGAGGGAAGTGGGAGATTTTAGAAAAATAATCGGAAGGTTGTTTTTCTCCCATTGACTTCTTTGGAGGCCTGAATTGGGTCTACTGTCATGTGAGACTTAAGTGTGCTGCTGCAGGATCGGCTATCAGAAACGCATATATAAAAATATTTTTCCCTTACCTGTTAGGAGCCCGGAGAAAGCACACAGAAAGTCTGTGACAAAAATGTTTATGCACTGGCCTGCAGGAGCAGGTTATGATGGCAGTGAATGAGTCTCGCTAGACCAGTCCCGGCTGCAGCCTGCAGAGGAATCGGGTTTTTGAATGCAGGAATTGGGAGGCAAGAGACTAGCCTTGAAATCAGTAGTCTCCCGTCTGAATCGGGAGGGTTGGCATGTGTGCTCTACGTTTAAAGTAGTACAGAGTGCTTCTACCCTCCATTGGAATATTTTTTAGGTCGTGCCTGGGCAGTGCATGCGCTGCTCTCTGAGCTGTATTGGAGTATGGACTTGAAGCCCCGCCCACTCTCCGCTCATATTTGTCATTGGCTTGTGTCATTGTCCTTCGTAAATGCTGGCTTGTGATTCCTTAATAGGCTTTTTAGTCCCTCCTTAGTACCGCCTTGTCTTTATTTGTAACCTCCCATGAGGACTGGCCCTTTTACTTCGGTTGTTAAACGGTACGTCTTATGTACTCCGTAAGCACTATTTTCTTTAATGGTTTCTCCTACTGACGTCACTACATGCTTTCCTGCAACTCGCCATGCGCGCTTCCACAGTGCACTTTTACAAAAAAACGCATTTGTTTGTCAACTTGAAAACAAATGCTTTTTTGGTAAAAGCGCCCCATACCGCGCTTTCACTTTAATAGTGGCCGCGGACCTTTCTTTAGACACGGCTCGTCTAAAGAAAGGGGCGTGGCCTCTATTAACGTGAAAGTGCAGCATGGGGCGCTTGTAAACAGCAAGCATTTGCAATGCAATAGGTCTCCCATTTTTGAAACTTTGACCTATTGGTATTGCTAACGACAATGCCTTTTATTATTGCAGGTTTTTTTTAAACACAAATAAAAGGCATTGTCATTTACAATGCCAATAGCTCAAAATCTCGCAATTGCGAGACCTATTGCATTGCAAATGTTTGTTCTCTCTGGCTTCCTGGTCCCCTCTGGTAGGGAATATTTTTGCAGCTCTGCCTTGTTTCGTGCAGTATGCTGTATTCTGCTTTCAGAGGTACTTGAGCTGAAAAGGGCATACCTTAAAATGATGGGAGAGTGGAGGCTAAAAACTGGGATGGGCCTCAATTATCTCTGAATCAAGAACGGCTGGTAAGATAGGTCAATGGGAGGAAAGCCTCCGGAAGTGACCTTTGTTTGATTGGCAGGTAACCGGTTCCAATCCAGGGAGTTCCCATTTGAAATGTCATCCTCTTGATATCAATAAAATGTGGTCCTTTAAGTTTCGCAATCAGAGACAGGTTCAGTTTGTAATGTGCGCTATGTACTAGCTCGATACTCTTACAGCCTTTAAACAGAAAGCAGCTCTCCAGTCTCTGCGTGAAAGCTCCATCTCATTGCGTTTTCTTTCATGAAAAGTATTTGAAGATCAAACTGCAAAAACAAAAAGCAGATTATATTAATTCAGATGCATTGATGTGGAAGAGGCACTCAACAACTGTCTGTTACCCAGGCTTTGAACAATGCTTTGTCACATTTATTTCTTTAGTAGTAAGCATAAATATGTTTTTTTCTTGAACGAAAACGTGATCGGATTGAAATCATAAAATATGGATTGTATTTGTCTTAAAATGCATGGATGTGATATTCTGAATGTGGGGTCTGGACTGTCTCTCAAGCCAAAAGAAACATGTCTTGCTGTATTTGCTGCATTGCAATGGAGGCAAGAAATACCCCCCCCACACTTCTTTCGAACAATTACCCCCTCATCTTTCACCTCGTCCCAATATGAACACTGAGGGGCATATTTACAAGCCCCTTGCGCCACTTTTGCGCCGCCGTTGCGTCACTTCTGTGACGCAGCGGCGGCGTAAAGCCAGCGCCATGCTGCGGGGTATTTACAACGTGACGCATCTAGGGAGATGCGTCACATTGTAAAGCCCTGCGCCACATGACACCTGCGTCAGGTTTCATGTGGGTGTTCTGGCGCAGAGTGGGCGTTCCGGCGCAGGAACGCCTCGGAAAAGTGGCTGAGTGAAATCTACAAGATTTCACTCAGTCACTTTTCCGACCCCGCTGCGTCAAAACCTTGCTCCTGCTTGAAGCAGGCGTAAGGCTTGATGCACCATGTTAGACATGGGCATGGTTGGCACAGTGCTGGAGTTGCGTCTCGCCCGCGACACAACTCCAGCACTGCGCTAACGTTACGGCAGCAGATGCGACACGCATCTGCATTTCCTTGCGCCATGATGCGCCGCATTGTAAATGCGGCGCATCCGTGGTGGCGCAAGGATTGAGATGCGTGTCGCACGTTTCCTGGCGCATCCCTGCTGATTTGCAGGGATGCGCCAGGAGACGTAAATATGCCCCTGGATGTTTGTGGCCTTTGGGCATCTTGTCTTTGAAGTCCTGCACTCAATTATTGAGGCTGACGCTGGACTGGATAGGCTAGAATACATGAAAAAGAGAAATGAGGCCAGGTATCCTGGACTGGATAGACTGATTCCATCTGCAATGTACAAAGCATGACCATGTCAAGCGAGCAGCCATTTTAGATCAGGATGACATCTGTCATGGAAGATTGGCTTGTATAATGGTCAGCCATTTTAGTTTGTCCGAACCGCATTCATACAATGCATTAAGGAGTTTCTGCCTCTTACTGTCTCTGATCTTCTTCTTACTTGTGGGCCTTCCCAGAATATAAAACAGAGAAGGGAGTCCACTTCGAGGAACACCTTAGTGGCTGCTTTTTCACAAAAAAAAAGTGCGTGGCAGACGTAACGGACTATCTTTGATAGCATGGAGATTCTAGCAACAGAAACACCAGTGGATGTTACCTTTATGTAAAACAATAAAGGGTTTGCGGCTTTTTGTCTTATGGTTCCTCACAGAGGTCTATCCGATTGACGAAAAGGATCTTTCCCAGTAGTTTTGGTGCATCCTATTTTGTCAGATTTGGAAGGATGCTTTTCAGTGGCTTTGAAAGACACCACTCCGAACGACCCAGGGGACAATAGAGTAGACTTGGCCTTGGGTAAACCCTATGCTGATTGTAATTTAACTCCTCACTCTGAACGTACCTTACCTAGGGAGCGTAGTTTTTGTTACAGAATTATGAACCCCTTGCCATGCGGTTTGGAGGCAGATTATGAAACCCTCACCACAGGGGCAGGAGGGAATGGAGGACTACCCACAGTTGTTTAGTGAAATGAAATTTCAAGGGCAGTTTTTGGCAGGCAGATCTTTTGATAGCCTCAGAATAGCATCTCTGCCAGTAGGGTCAACAGAATGAAGACAGGTATGGATCACAGACTTGAAGAGAAGATAAACGGAGTACGGATGGCCGATGCTTGCCTGCATCCAGATTGACTCGATCAAAGAAATCACAGAAATTTAAGGAAGAAAAAATGCTATTCCTTTAGCAAAAACTCCAAAATCCAGCTCATCGTTGTGAAGCTCGTCTGAAGACAAGCAGTTGACACATCAATATTATGCTCCTTAGTCTGATCCCTAAGAGGAATATTCTTCAAGGTTTAGAGGACCTGAGTCAATGCCAAATTCTGTGTTGCTTCAGGTGGAGACCTTATACATCTTAAATCTTCCAAATATTTGGTGATGTTTGTTGGATCCCTAATGCCTATGCTAGGTTACTGAGAGATACCCTGTATTCAATAACATGTATGCTTTATTAGTCGTAGGGAGCCCCACAAGTTTCTCATATGGGCTACAAGAATCCCAAAGGCAATGGAGGGCCATGTTTATTAAAGGGTTGCGTCAGTTTTGCACTACGCGGGAATGCATGAGGCAACCCTTAAGTGCGATTTATCAAGCCACACAAGGCTGCCTTGTGTGGTCCTGAGTGGCTTGATAAATCTTGAGTAATGGAACGTAGCGCAAATTGCTGCGTTGCAATACTCTGATACAGGGAGGCATTCCAGGGGTGGTGCGTTGGTGTTCCCACCCATGGATTTTGGCGCATTCCCAGATTTACCTACTACAAGTCACTAGGACTTGTCTGCTGTGCACAGTTACTTGTGGTAGTTGTGGCATTCCCAGATTTCCCATAAGTGGTAGACCTGGGAATGAGTCAAAACTGCCACGCATCCCCAGGGGAGGCACAACGAGGAGAAATGTCTCTATTTCTCCTTGTGTTTTCCTCTTTCTGTGCATTCTGCAGCATACATAGAAAGAGGAAAATGCCTCAGGGGATTGTTTTGTGCCGGAAGGTTTCCCTTCCTACACAAAAACAATCCTACTTGCCACGCAGGCACCCTTGCACCATGGTGCAAGAATGCCTTAATTGGTGCTAGTGTCGTGTAGCTCCTACAGTACCCCTGCAGGACCTGCGCGTTTGGATAACATATACTGCGGGCTTGGTGGCAGACTGACTCCGTGCACCCCCACCGTATATGTTAGCCTGGTTTGCATTAGCTAGCTCGCAGTGCCATTAGTGTCTCCTCTTATCAGGGAGAGATTAGTTTCTGGCAACCTTAGAACATGACAACCCTGATTCCCTCAGAATCGTGGAAACAATGTACTACCTTTCGCTCAGTCATTCGTGCTCACTTATTCGGTTTGTCTCAGAGAGTTATACAGAATAAACAGTCGGGCGTTTAAATAAGTATTTATTGAACAGTTGTTATTCTAGTGTAAAATATATGTGCTGCGGTAACCAGCAGACAATAGCAGAGATATATCATCAGCAGTACGATAAAAGCAAAGGGATAGAACAGTTCTACCATATTGCGATAATCATGAGTACATACATGAATATAAAAGCATTATGCAAGTGCGCGTACTCCTACGATGCCTACCTAGATGTACCTGTGTGTACCTATCATATGTGTGTAGGTCTTAGAAGCTAAGTGCCAAGAATCCTCCTAGGATTTAGTCGAACCCCCATACCTGAATAGAGAGAGTGTGGGACCCCGTCCTGGTCTCGAGTTGGACACCCCGTCCGGGTTGTGTCAGACCACTGTCAGCTTGAGTGATTGCATGCAGGAGCCTCAGCGTCTCTGGTCAGTGTGTCAGCATGGAAGTCTCGGATCCCTCTGTCTTACCGGGGCAAGATGTGGTGTATTTATACCCTAAAGTGTCTCGGTCCTCAGTATGGTTTGTATTGGACATGAGGAAGACGTCAGGGGTGAACTTTGTACATACATATTATGCCGGTGGTGTATTCTTAGAGAGCCATGCATAATTAATGAGTACAGTGTGGGCCTGTGTTTGGAAGAACCCTGCTGTATTCAAAACCACAGGATAGATAACGTTCAGCCCTCAGAGCTCGTTGTGTACTAGCTGGGACCAATGTAGGTGAAAGATCATGCCTATATAAGGAATCATGACTATAATAGGACATGTACAGTTGTGACCATAATTGGGCATATGCGGCCATGACCATAATAGGGCAAGTACGAATATGACCATATTAGGGTAAATATGAATACGTCCATTTTAGGGCATGTACGAACGGGTCTACATTAGGGCCTCTATGCGGGATATAACACCCACTCCTCTTCCGAACTGGATAAAAATGACCATACTTAAAATCTGGACAATTTAAAAATATTTTTAAAAGCAAGTAAAAACATGGTTCTAAAAAATCGTTAAAAATGAGGTGCTAAAAAAAGTTTTATAATTCAGCTATTTCTAAGTGCCACTTTTCTTAAAAAGTCAAAAGTCTCTCTATAGAAGTTGCATTACCATAAGCAGGGGAAGGCCATGCTTTTCTCAAGCGAAAGTGTCAATGTAAGAAAATGTTCCAAATTTAGATCGTTTGTTTTGAAACGAGTGAAGAAGCCGAATTCTTTCCCAGGACGCGATGAGCCAATTCGAGATTAAATGTCCTGGCTGGGAAGCTCAATATTATCGGTGTCAGCTGCTGTAGATGGCAAATCCAACGCCTCGCAGAGAATGTCAATCGCACTTAGATGGAATGTAGTACTGCCAACAGTCGGTGCTGCGGCAGCTTGTGCGGCAGTTGTAACCTGGGTGCCTGCGGAAGAATCACTTAACCCAGCAGGAGTGAACAGCACCTGTGGATTCTCCAGGAATGCATTAATCAAAATCGGAAGCCGCTGAGGACAACGCAGAGCGTGGGCCTTTATGGGTTCCAGCATTGCATCCGTGTCCGGAGGCGCATCTGATGGAAATGTTAGACAAAGATCCAACGTGCATTCTTCTCCGCAAAACAGGCATCGAAGAACAGGTAAGATGCAGTCTACCCAGACTGGTCTAAATGATAGAAACCAGGAGGCATTGAGTTCTCGCAGGCAAGGAATGCCCAGAAGTTGTACCATGCGTTCACGGTATTTCCGCTCCAGGAGCGTGTTCACCATTCCCTCGGGAAGTGGGCCGTCCATTGCGTAGCAGCAATATTACAATCAGGATTCCTGAAATTTGGAACAAGATGAGCGGGAATCCTCCAAATACGCTTCCCAATACGGAGTGTATAAAATTTGGGATTACTCCGAGGACTGTCTGAAAGGTGCTTAACAGTCCGGACCCTATGGTCTTAAATAGGTGTACAATTCCGCTCGTATCTGACATATTGAAGATACGTCCCACCATTTCTGCAAAATGAATGGGGCAGTTTGTACGTATGAGTGCCTGTATCTCGGTCGAGGTTCTTGCAACTTGAAGTTCATAGGTTTCTCGAGCGGAGGTTAAGGGCACGGGGTGCTGTAAAAGCATGGCTTTCAATCTGCTCAGAGTATCAAACTGTATAAAAGAAACATTCAGCGAAGGCCATATTGGCGCCTCCCTGACTGTGTTCAGTGGTGGAAACAATACTTGCATACAGCAAGTAACCCTAGAGTTAACAGTGACTAGATATGCGACGCCCGGAAGCATCCCACAGCAACCTTGATCATTTAGCATTAAATAACTCCCATTCGAGAGCAGCTGGAAAACCGGCGTGATCATGGCCGCTGGGGTCTCTGACATGTGACAAGATAAGTTCGCCACTGAACCACTGCAGGCTCCGTGTAGAGAAATATCCTGACACATGAGAGAACCGCTCAAAGCGTTCTTGCAGTTTGTACCACTCAGATACACTTCTCGATCCCCATTCCGGCATTGGTATCTATATGGTAACTTCCAAGTTTCCTTGCTGTATCCCTTACCCATTTTCACATATTTGCCTGCCTGCCTTTGCTCAAGGCAATATTGAAACTGAAACATAGTGACCGGCAGAGTGATTTGGCCATGAATTAGCCATTCTGTTGATGGTGATTCGGCTACAGTGAAAGGTAGCCTTTCCAGTTTCTTAATACGCAACATTGTATATTTGGCTCCCCTTTGTGCCATTTCTGTCTGTTTATCAGTTAGATTGTATTCTGAAAACAGAGACGTGGTGTTTATAAAACGCCATGGCACATAGCCTCCACGCAAAGATTGCAGTGTCCAGCTTAACATCATAATAGAACGTAGCTGAGATTGCCCGTGTTGTAACAAGGCCAGATCTTGTTCTAATATGTCGATCGCCGAGGACACAATGTTGCCTAAGGAGAAAATCCTGGAGGTCAAAGTTGTTAACCCATTATCCACCACAGCTAATGCCTTTTCTAAGTTAATACGGTCTATTTCCCGTATCCTTTCTGCGTCCTCTTGTTGGGATATTTTCCAGTTTTCAATATAGTAGGCATATAGGCCTGCATATATGAAACGTTTCTGACGTTGTTTCCTGGGTCCTAGTAGAAAATCTCTAAGATCCATGTCAGGTGTGAGTAAGGTCAAGTGGTGCTTCACTTCTGTGAGTGTTGAGGTCTCTAGCCAATCAAGGCACAACTTCCCAACACTATAGGATGTCACTACCCCTGGGTGTTGTCTCTGTACATAGCGTGGGTCTGGCCTATGGATACTAAACCCTTCGGTTGTATTCATAAATCTCTGCTGACATTTGTTTGTGTCAATGGGCCAAACCAGCCATTCTGTCCAATCAGGATCTGATCTGTTGTACTGGAAAA
The DNA here is from genome assembly GCA_963921515.1 of Calotriton arnoldi. Lineage (NCBI taxonomy): Eukaryota > Metazoa > Chordata > Amphibia > Caudata > Salamandridae > Calotriton > Calotriton arnoldi. Next base: position 1,098,914 of record CAWUFW010005816.1, read on the forward strand.
TGTCATCTAATCCTACCCCTTGTGTAGTTGAGTTCTGCCCCCCACCCATCTGGGATGGTGTTGGAAACCCCGGTGTGTTCTTTTCCTCTCCTTTGGCTAACCAAAGACAGGTTGTTTGTTGCACAGTTTCATTCAGAAATAATATCTGCTGTGGAATGATGCATGCTCTAAAAAGTGCTTCTATTCCCTGGACTTGCCTGTCCCTAGAACCCCAGATCAATTTGGAATCTATTGTGTCTTTCCATAGATCGAAACCCTGTTTAGACAACTGGTTCTGGAAGGAAGCAGAGTAAATATGTTTGGTGTTTGTTAACATAATTTTCTGAGCTGAAATTTTTGCCACTGTATAATAAAATGACTTTGGGTCGGATGTGTTAACCCCTGAGAAGTATGTGAATTTCTGTGCAAATGCTTGCGAACTACCTTTTGGAGGTGTTGGGCAGTGTTCCCACTGGTGGTACTCAAATACATTTCTAGGTGTTATAGATTTGTGTAAGAAATGATGACCATAATGTTGGTAACAGTACAATGTATCATAGTCTGAAGTACCTTCTAACATTTCGTTGTTCGGAAATGCAGCAGTTTTTTCTAAATCAGACATCATAGCATTTACAGTTTCAGTGTCCCAATCATCAGATAATGTACTGGAGGTAATGATATCACTTAAAGAAATTTTAAATACACGTTTAAGCTTTAAAAGTTTAGTCGGACCGAATACATAATAATCAATCTTGTCCCATACTATACCATCCGGTATAGGAACTGCTGTAATGTTCACTGAAGACAAGTCTCTTGGTTCACGATGTGAAGATTGGTGTGGTTTTAAAATCACATTGACTCTTTGGGCTGTAGAGCTTTGCTGGAGGTATCGTCCATTAATAAGCATACTAAAAGTTATTATTAAACCTAGCCAGAAAATGAAAAATAAAATCCCAGTGATATACCATAGTTCTATCCAAGGTGACACCAGGTAAGTCTTTCTAAAAAGTTCAAAAAGTCATTGAGTTTCTGTTGGAGTGATTTTTTGGCTGGCGTCGTTTCCGGTTCGCTTGGATCCAGTGAAAACGTATCAAAGTTCATGAAATAGCCAGAAGCAGTTCGATCAATTGTTGGAATTGCATCGGGATTTGTTGAAATCGGATTTTGCTCTTGACGAGGCATGTTGAAGTAGATGTCTGTATTAGGTCTTATTGCAACTTGGTTGTTAAGTTGATTTTCATTTTGGAGATGAATTTCTTGTTGAAGTGGAACGAGTTCCATAGCATTGTTGCTTAGTCCTTCATTCCGTACAGGTGGCTCTTCAAACGTGATGAGTCTTTCTGTTTGGACTTCTTGGATTGTAGCGAGAGGAGGGCGTCTGCTACTGTGGAGTCCACGTGGCCTACTGTTTAGTATCGGCCACATAGTGTGGTTTGATTAAGTCAATTGAGACGAATCTTTTCTCCTTCTTTCCGGCAAGAGGTGGCAGAAGTACAGTTCTTGTGCCATGGATTACAAAGACCGGTACAGGCTTTCTGTAGGATGGCCCAAATTCTTTTTTATCAGCAATCTTCTCTCTGAGCAGATCCCCGATTTTTGGGATCCAGACAGGTCTTGCCGTTACTGCCTTGACTTCCTCAGTGGCGGCCTGTTTCTGGAGCACGTTACTTTGTTGTGTCCTGGATTCATTTAGATCCTGTAAAACAGCCAAACGATCATGGATATCAAATGGTTTTTCATCCGCCACTGCACCTTCTCAATCAAGATCAGGTACCCACATTCTTGTCCCAAATAGGACCTCGTAAGGAGTGACACCTCCTAGAGAGCTTCTTGGCTGGTTATTGAGCACGCGCTGTACCCCATAAAGGTGATCGACCCATCTACCGCCCTTGCTTAATACCCTAGCTGTTAAAGATTGCTTTAAATCTCGGGTTTTCCTCTCCACAACAGAATTTCCCTCGGGATGGTACGGAGAGGAGTACCGCAATGCTACGCCCATTCCTTCCATGGCCTCTTTGTAAGCCCGAGAGCTAAACGCCGGACCACAGTCAGAATGTAACATGCCAACTGCGTATGTGCCGATAAAGACTCGCAAATCTTTTATAACAGTTCGAGCATCAGCCGAGCGCTGAGGCCAAACCCATAGGTATCTAGAGCAGGAATCCACTGCAACCATGATATATTTCTTGGACCCATCAGATTGTAGGGGTCCGCAGTGGTCCAAATACACACATGCAAGAGGTTTGTCTGATTTCCGTAATGGTGTCTGCGCTGGGCGTGTTACGGTGGAGCCTTTCAAGGCATAGTCTTTAGTCTGCTTCGTTAACCCTGGCCACCAGTAGCGCTGTTTCAATAAAGAAATAGTCGCTGTAACGCCTGTATGCGCAGAACCCAAACCCTCGTGTGCCGCTAAAATCAAGCCTAGCCTACGATCCATATTTGTTATTACTCTATCCCCCACTCCAGGAATCTGAGCATATGGAATGTTTTGTGCATCTAACTTGTAGGAGTACTTGAGTGGAAATGTTTTAGGTACTGCTGTGCTGCCTTTGCGTGAAGCATTGACAGCTACCATTATCTTGCCGTCTACCCTCGTTTTTGAACGAATAACTGCAGCTACGGCGGCTGTGCGAATAGCCCCCTTTACGGCTTCATCAGCCAATGAATTCCCTTCAACGTGAACGCCATCACGCTGATGACTCAGTGTATGTATCACGTGAGCCCTTGGTAGTTCGTTTCTCAACTCCACTACCTGTTCCCATAGCATTTTATGCTTAATTGTGCCACCTTTTGCATCTTTGAACCCGTTTTGTTCCCATTGATGTAGATATTCATTGTACGACTGTACACAGTAAAAGGAATCACACACAATCAGTGTGGGGAATTCGTGATCCGTATTTATAAGTGCCAGTATTAGTGCTTTGAGTTCTGCCAACTGAGCCGTGCAGTCTCCTAGAGATTGCGTTTTAGTACAGCTTGGATGGAACTTGCCATCACGCATGCGACCTTTAACAATTGCACACGCTGCGCTGTAAGCTTGCTTGCTTCCTGTGGCTGGTTGAGCGGAACCGTCAGTGTAAATAATGTATTCATACTGATCTAGAGGCAAAATTTCATTTGGCAGAGGGTATTCTTGTTCATATTGCAGGAATGCCTGCGTTTTTAAACTTGGATCAAATCTGTATTCAACATCCGTTGCAGTAAGAGAATTAGCCCATTGTATCCATCTCGGATGTAAGGCTTTCGCATTTGGAATACTAGCTTTTGTAACAGCTTCTAAAGCTGGTACTGGGGTCACGACAATTATGCGTTTTCCCTGAGCCAGAGCTCTTTCTCTTGCTACAGCGGACTGCACTGCTGTCAGGATTTTCTCTGTTGAAGTGAAACGCATCTCTGCGTTTGTGTACAGGTGTGATTTGTATGCGATTGGTACTGTTTCACCTTCATTAAAAGTTAAATAAGTGTACCCGCATTGACCCGCTATTATTCGGATCACTAAGTTCTGTGCGTTTACGCGTGTCTGTAAATGTTTAGAAGCTATCATGTCTTCCTGTAAGGAACGCAGGATATTTGTATGTTCCTGTGTCCATTGTCTGACTGAAAAATCAGGTTTTATTAAGTCGTAGAAAGGTTTTACTCTTTCTGCGTAATCCAAAATGTATGTTCGACCAAAATTTAGGAATCCCAGAATTGATTGTAAATTCTTTAATGATTTTGGAGGTTGGAGCAGCACACACTTTTCTAAAAAGTTAGCTGCCAGGCTTTTTCCCTCACTTGACAGCTCGTATCCTAAAAACAGGACATTGAGGTGGGCAATTTTTGATTTTTTGAAATTAAATTTATAGCCCTCAGAGGCGAATCCCATAATAATGGTGCTCACCCTGGTCAAGTGCCTCTTTAAGTCATCGTCCGTCAGATAAATATCATCCACATAGGACAATGCTTCTTCATCCAAATTTTGGAGTAACTCTATTACCCTTGCTGAAAACAACCCCGGGCTATTCTTATACCCTTGGGGGAGTCGGCAAAATTGCCGTTGGGACCCTAACGCACTGAATGCGGTTAGATACCTGCTTTCAGGCGCTATATTTTGGCAGAAAAATCCATTTGAGATATCAAGTGTTGTTTTGTATTTTTTCCGCACAATGTTATTCATTAATGCGGCACTGTGTGTATTTTGAACTGCAAATGTCTTTGTGCAAGTGTTTAAATGTCTGTAATCTAAAACTAGACGATATGTGTTGTCAGGTTTGGCTACGGGGAACAAAGGATTGTTCATAGGTGAAGTGCAATTTTCTATCACCCCCTGATATTCAAGTTGATCTAGAATCTCCCTGACTTGTGTTTTAGCTTCCTGCTTTATAGGGTATTGCCTTTGAGCATTTGGGGAAACTTTTAACGGGATCACGTGGTGGGTTGAATCCTCATCCCAACCAGCATGATTTTTATACAATGCTGGAGCTAGGCTACATTAGTTAACAAACTACAGTTGTCTGGATTTTGACCCTCTTCCAGTTGGCCCTCCTCTAATTGAGCCACATCAGGAAAGACATCAACATAGAAGAGTGATGTGAAGGAAGCACCACAGGCAGATAAAGGAAGGTAAACAGACTTTACTCAAGCAATATTCAGAGCGCACAACCAAGAGTGATGATCCCAAGATGGCCAGGAACCAACTGACCAGTCTGGAATCCTCACCCTCAAAGTTCCATAGAATGACCACAGCACAGAAGACAACATCAAATCATAACACATCCTCTTCCCTTCATATAATACACCACCCAATAACAACACTTAAAGAAACAATACTTTAAAAGGAAGACTCAGAAAGGAGATACCTAAATCCAACATGGAAAACAAAATCAGACAATGACATAACTTTTCTTACAAAATCTTGAAGATACTATGGAGACTTGCAATCTCTCAGAGGTTTTGAACTCACTATATCTTCATTGTTATTCAAAGCCTCATCTCTAACATCACCACAAACACTGCCAAATGTACTCGATGGAGTCTGACCACACAATTCTTCATCATTCATCATCATCACACCATAACATCTTTCTTTACTCTCCACACAAAACCTACCCTTCTGATACATCACCACATTTCTCAGATTCCACCTTTCTCCATTTTCAAGAATAACAGAAAACCTATGTACTTGTTTGACCTTAAAACAGCCACACCATTTTGACAATCCATCTCTAATTTGGCCGGATTTGATTTAGACCCAATCACCCACATTAATCTATTGTTCCTTTCACTCTTCAAGACCACAGAATCTCCACCTCCATTAACCACCCAATGTTTCAAGCAAGCTGGAACAAATTTGGCACCAGGAACACGTCCTCGCATCTCTTCAAACTGTTTTTTGTATGACACAATTCAAAGTGGTGCGGTACGCCCAAACCATTTCAGACACCATTTTCACCACATCACAACTGCTGGCTACTGCTATCTGAATAGTGCCTTTGACTAATCTGTTGGCATGCTGAGCTGACCCATTTCCTTGGGGATTGTATAATGAAACACGATTATGCTTAATGCCATAAAACCTTTAAAAACATCACCATCTCTACTGAAGTGAGTTGGGTTTTGTTATCAGTAGTCAGAATCGAGGGTACCCCTTCTTTGGAAAAACTGTTTCTAAAACATTGATGGTATTTGCAGTTGCTATTTCCCTCCTAAACCTTACGATGAACCAGTTAGCATGCACATCCACAATCTCCATGGCAAACTTCAACTCATGTCTCAAATCACTCAAAAGCCCAATAAAGTCCATACACACCGTATGCCTAGATGTTCCCGGATCTAATATGCGACCCACATGGGATCATTTTCCCACTCCCACTCTTTTTTCACTCTCTTTACAATCGCTACACATTTCCACCCACAAACTTACTTAATCGTCCAAGCCTGGCCCCAAAATTCTTTTATCAATCTTTTTTTGGTCAATGATTGACCTAAATGTCCTTCGTGGGCTAATTTGATCTATCTAAATCTAAACCCCATTGTAATCACAAAATGCTCTCCTCGAATAACCACTTTTCCTCCACGGACAATCCATTCAGAATTTTCACAAAGTGTCTCACGGGTAATGAAACCACACTCTTCCGCTTGCAATCTATACAAATCAACTGTACAACATCTTTTAACGTAGGATCAGAATCCATTTCTTGATCCCACTCTTCACACGTAAATGCCCCCAAACCACAATGAACAACATCTTGTACAGTAGCCACTGCTCCTTCCCCCTCACGTGCTACCACAGAAGGTCCATCCATCAGTTCTCAATCAAATATAAGCGAGAGAGACCATCTGCCTGGATATTCTTCCAGCCTTGAATATACTCCACAGTATATCAAAAATTCCATAGCCTTGCAGACAAACGGGCTAACATTGCAGAACCTTTTCCAGCACCACCGGATAACAAGATTTTCATCAAAGGTTTATGATTTGTTCGTAAGACAAACTGGGTCCCCGACAAGTATGTGCGAAAATATTCTGCCCACCAAGCAGCAACTAGACAGACCCCCAGGATATTGCAGCATAGATTTGTAAATTTAGCGGCACAAAAATGGAAATTTAGCGGCACAAAAATGGAAATTTAGCTGCATTATTGCGGCTCTTTATTTTACTAGTAATCATTGCTTTTCAGCCTTAATTCAATGTAAACTGATTTAGCGGAGTATTCCACTGTGAAATAGGCATGTTTAAGGTGTCTGGGGCTCTACGGAAGCACAGCTCCAATCTGCACCTCGTGAGAAGGGGCCCTATTTCTCCCTGGGGTGTTCTAGCACCCATGTATGCTCCCCTCCTGGGGCACCTCTGCCTCCTGGACCCATCCAGAATGTGCTACACCTGTGGGCCAAGAGGAGTGTTTGCCTCAGGGCCAGAGTGAGTGTTCTTCTATGCCGATCTGCACGTCTCCATCTGCACGTTACTTAGGTTTGGAATAAAGTCCGCAATTAAGTAACAGCAGAGGGGTGTGTGCAGGGCTTTAAGTGGGATGAAAAAACTGGGGGGTCTCTCATGGGGGCGTGCCTGATGTAATTAAGGGCGTGGCTTAAAACACTTAAGCTAAAAATCTGCACTTAATATAGTGTGCTGCCCCGAATGGTATTTTGCTGCTTCTGTCCATTCATCCAGATATTTAACACAACAAGTAACATTACACCTACAACAAGCCAGGACTATTGGCTTTGACAATGGTTGTAAATTGCATAAGAAAAATAAGCAACAACTATGACTTCGTTGTATATCAGTTTGAAAATGTTTCAGTTCTTGTTCGCGAGGTGGCGGCGTAAGGCTAGAGCTGCCGCCTTTTGAGCTGAGAAAGCAGGTTCGAGCCTCATGTCAGCTCAACATCCTATGTATGATTCAAAACATGAATATGTCCTTGTGTGGTGGAGCTCATGTAAAGCGCTCCAAGATTGCGCTGTATAAAACTGAAAAACAAGTTTCTTTAAACTTACATCTAAAGCAGTGACGGCTGCAGGTTTTTTTCATCCTGAGGGTAAAAATGGAGAGCCCGATAGGGACCCGTCTCGGCACCTGCTTTTAAGAACTACCGGTGCTGAGAACCCGCCAGACCCCGCCCACTTAAATCCCTGGGTGTGTGTGATGTGTAGACATTCAAGTTACGTTCTCTGCAAGTCCTCGAACTTGCGATTCAGGGCACAGCAGGCCCCTGCTCCTGTAAGTCAGCCAGGGGTAGATGCACTGGAGCCTAAAGTGTGAGAGAGGAGAGTGTGCCATGTTGCATGTGCAACATGGCAAGGCACTGTATTTTTTGCTTTCTTGCGTTTAGTGTGAGGGTCGTAGTTCACAAAAGCAAGCAGTAAGACTGATAGAGCTTTGACCTCTGTTTGAGGACTTTCGACCAGGCCCCGTCCGCCGTGCAGTGTCAGGGTCTACTCTACTGTCTGTCAGAAGGCGCGCAGGTCAGTAGGCCGGGCGACCGCTGAAAAGGAGAGTGAGGAGGGCTTGATGGAGAGACGCTCTTCAGCGCAGAGGTGCACGTGGCCATGCAAATGATGACCTGCATATGTCTGCACTCCAGTGCTCCCTCTGATAGATAATCTGCCACAGAAGGCTCCCATGGCTGGAAACTGACTTGCTCTCTCATTGAAACAAAATGGGAATTTTTTATTTTATTTTTTTATCAGATTTTACAAACATTTATTTAAAAAATATTATATATGAAAACATTTGCTCTGAATCAGACTGATATGAACACATTAACCTATAAGTAACTATGTGAGATTGTGCCAAAATGCTACTGCTGCTATACAGATGCAATCACAATGCCAGATAAAATGTTCCCCTATACAGATCTATGCAACAAAGCAAAATTACTATCCAGTCCAGCTATTTATCCTTTTAGCCTTTGTACGCAATTAACATGGCATTTAAAATAAATTATGCTTAGCAAACTTCAAGTGCTTAAAAAGCCTAAAGCATGAAGGGCTTTCAGAATGGTGCTCCACCAGTTCACACTTCTGTTCCACAAAGTGTTGTCTTGCCAAAATGTGCCTCCAATGGATGCTGCGTTTGAATACTGCTCATTTTTTCCCACGCTTTGAGTCGGTATTTTGTTTTAGACTTCTTAGAGGTATTGCAGTACTTCGATGTCTGCCAAAACGTTGTCCGTTTGCTGTTTCCGGTCTTTCTGTCTGCTTTGAATTAATGCTGACAAATCATCCAAACCCTCGCCTAAACCAAGTTCCTTCTTCATCTCTTCAGCTTCTGCTGCTTCTGCCAGGGCCCTTTTTACACTCCATGCGCTTCTTCTTAGGCTCCTTTAAAATGGCATCATAGGCAGAAACCTCTCCAGAATCAATGGCTGCTTGTATTATCTTCCTTATCCTGGGCTCATCTTGATAGGTAACACAGAGCACAGACTCCATAATGCGTTCCATATCTCCCTCAAAGTCCACATAAGCTTCTTTAACATCAGCCAGCTCCTCTTCTGAGCCAATAAATATTTTTCAGGGTTGACGTCCAAAGGGAAAGCCCGCTGGAGTGTTTTTTTAGTGGTCAGGCAGAGTTCACCTGCTGAGCTGAGCCAAGAAAGGTCCGCAACGTGCAGGGTGATTCTCCGATAGTAGTGCCAGCTTCCTCGCTCTCTACGCCATCTGTTACTTTCAAGCCAACATGTCGGGCCTCATGGAGCGCTGCAAGCAGTATTTCGGTACGACAGACCTGTACTGGGTGTTGGGATTGAAGGGGAAGACGTCCTGCGAAGGAGAGATCCGACGCGCCTACCATCACGTCTCTCTGAAAGTGCACCCTGACCGAGTCCCCGAGGGAGAGAAGGATGAGGCCACACCTAAGTTCCAGACCCTTGGTAAAGTTTATGCAGTTTTAAGTGACAAGGAGCAGCGGGCAGTCTATGATGAATAAGGAATTGTTGATGAGGCAGGAGAAGTCTTAAAAGAAGACAGAAACTGGGAAGAATATTGGCGACTTCTTTTCAAAAAGATCACTACAGGAATGGGAATTTGTAATGCGCACGTCACCTCTCACAGCTTGGCCAGGAGGAAGCAGATATTGGACGGCAGCACATAGTTACGTGTGCACGCACAGCCAATTAAAGGGCATTGTTTGTTTTGCTGTCTCCCGGTAGATACTTTATTGTAAATATCGCGGCCAATATTGCAAATATCGCGGCCATCACGCTAGTTAGCTGATTTTGCGATTTTTTAGTGAATCGCGAAATGATGGAGGGGCTGACAAGAGCTTCACATTCGATGATGGAATAATTCCTCTCTGTGATGGTGAGTGAGTGAGAAACAAACGCCACCATCTATTCTTTCTTAGAGTGAACTTGGGAAAACACAGCACCTACAGCGGTAGCACTGGCATCCACTGTGAGAACAGACTTTTTGACCCAAATCAAATGGTACTAAAATATCTCTGTTGCAAATTTCACACTTGATTGCTTCAAAACACTTTTGTTGCTCCTCACCCCACACAAACCTGCAACATTTCTCAATAATCTCTTAAGACACGCAGTCATATCAGTAAAACATTCCACAAATTTGGCATAGTATTCAGTGAGGCCTATGAAGGATCTCATTGATCTTTGTCTATACATGAAGGTGCTAATTGAATGGGATCTACAAGCTATGTTTAGGTCTTATATCTTCAGCAGAAATGGTATACCCCAAATATTCAAATCTGTTCCACCAAAAGATTTACACTTATCCGGACACAATGTTAAACCTGACTTAGTTTATGTAACACTTGTCTTCAAACCAAATTATGTTGCACAAGTGTTGCACAAGTGTTTCACCAAAAATTTAAATATCATCTTTAAAAATCTCTATTATCATTCTTTGAAAGACTATTGTCTCAGAGGATACACCAAAAGGAATGCACGTAAATTGAAATCTCCCCTCCATTGTAGTAATGGCTGTAAGAAACTTGGATTCTGCATGAAATTGAATCTGATGATATGCACTTTTCAAATCTAATTTTGAAAAGTACCTTGCACCCTTCAAAGATCGTATCAGCTCATTAATGTTTGGTAATGGGAAGGTATTGACCACAATGTATTGATTTAAGTACCTAAGGTCCACACATAATCACATCATCCCATCCCATTTCTGAGTAATGACTACTGGGGAAATCCAGCTAGATGCTTCAACTGGCTCAATGATGTCTTCCCTGAGTATCTCATTCAACATATTCTTATCTTTCTGCCGTAACACCATAGGGACTCTTCTCACGTTATGCTGAATTGGAATGCCAGCATGTTTAAGAATGATCTTATGCACATACCCTTTGAGGAATCCTAGCTTCTCATTGAAAATGCCCTTAGCTTCACTCAATTCAACTCCAATTTCATTCAGACTCATATCCTCCACAATCTGATTGGGTGCCATGGGGTTAATTTAGATGTTTAAATCAAACTGATGCATCTATCCTAGAATGGGAGGTCCATACACTGCTACATACACTTTACCATCCACTTCACAGGTTTTAAACTTTATGGTAGTTGACGTATACCCCAAAATATCAATTGTCTCACCCTGGTAACCATCTGGGAAAATATTGTTTAAAAGTAGAGTGACCCTCGGCCAGTGACTATTGATCAAATCTTTGGGAATGATGGTGTACATAAACCCAGAATCCACCATAAGTTCCACCAAATTTCCAATTACAAAAAACATAGCTTTTGGTCTTCACATCCAACCCATCCCAATGTTGATATCTCCAATTTAAAAAATTACCCTCCACAACTTGAATATTCTCAACACTCAGAATACGGTACTCTATATCTACTCACTACACCAACCCTACTCCTAATGTTTTCTTTGCACATGCACACAGAATGTCCCTTGCATCCACACTTCCTACAATCTTTGTTGATGGCTATACAACCCTTCTGGCTTCCACCCATGGTAGGTACTACCACCTCTAGAACATACTCTGAAATACAATTTTAGTGAAACTCCAGGTCTCTTGTTACAGCATGAACTTCCGGAATGGCTTTCCCTTTAAATATATTTGTTTTTTACTACCGTTACCTTATTCTTCACCCTCTCTTTTTTCCCATTTCCTTCATGCAATATTCATATTCTTCAACAACTTTGGCAATATCAATAGCATCTCTGAGAGTGGGATCCTTAGCAGCCCAGAAACATTTCTGGATTTGTTTTACTCTGAACTATGAGTTGATCCCAAATGAGTGGATCAGTCTTTATTCCAAAACGGCATTTGACTGAGAGTTCCCAGAGTCTGCCCAAAAACCCATCCACATATTCACTTTCATTTTGTGGCTGCATTTAAAACGTATATCTTGCCACAACCAAGTTAACCTCTTTCCCAAATCTGACCTTAAGCCCTTTATGTGTTTCCTTAAATTCATCATCCATAGGTTGACCATTAGGATCTATTGCAGTAGGTAAGTATTTGAAAATATGTTTTCCTTCATTACCAAGGACATTTAGTAATAACACCTTTTTTTTCTAGCTTAGCAAACGTTTTGACCATTTAAAGCTGTGATGTAGTTTTCAGACATTGCTACTCAATCCTCCCAGTCTATTGGTGGAGGGCCTAGTTGAGCCAAGAATAAAGGAGGAGCGATGATGTGACTGTGTGCTATCTCAGTGAAACAATTTCAAATGAAAGAAGAGGAAAAATATTGCCTTTGAAAAGGCACAACAAAGATGAGTGTAATGCTGTGAACATTCCCAAAATCCAGCACTAAAACAACAGATGATGCGACGATGCGTGAGGTGCTGAATGCACAAGTAGGATAATATTGTAGACAATTACGATCCGTTCGCACCAGTCATCATGGCGCTCCTGTCTCACTGAAGTGAATCGGTGTAGTGTCACAATCCAAAATGGCATTATCAATGTCTGGTGATGTCAACAGGTATGCGTAGCATGTGACGCCAAGAGAGCATGCAGTGTGCATACCGACACCTAGCACGAGGAGGTCAGCCGGGCACACAGACAACGGCTTGAAGTGAATCCCTCTTGCAATGCGCATTCCACAGCACTGCTCAATGGAGCTTGAGGACAACAGCCTCAAAGGTACATCACACAGGTGCCAAAATATAATTAATAAATACACGTGGACGTTGGTTCCTGGCCCTCTGCCTGTGGTGCTTCCTTCACAACAAAGAGCATGGCCAGACCCAATGTAACTAGGCGCTTAGAAATCCAAAAAGACCAAAGCGCTACTGCTAGAGATGGGATTAAAAGAATGTTTGTTGGAACTATATGCAGGCTGTATTCTCATTCAAAGGGACTGTAGTGGCTCTATATCACCTTAATGTCTATGGTTTTGATTGTGTATTATCGGGAGGGTCTAGAGTGTGGTGTGGCATTGCTTGCACCCTTTGGGTATGGGTCAGAATCTCTTAAAAAGTCTTAGTTTGAGTCAGGGTTCTTCCTTGCAGATTCTTAGTTTGAGTTCTCTACTGTTTTCCATATAGGCCTTCTGTTTTGAGATTTGTATCTCCTCAAGTACTGCCTTGAGTTCCGTGTCTCCTGCTGATTTGTTTGCAACAGAGTTCTGTCCCACTTGCTGATTCAGCCTTGGGTTTTATGCTGCCTGCAGATTCTGGGTTTGGTCTCTCTGCCCTCTGCTATTTCTGAGTTTGTGTTGTGCAGTTGCTACATGGTTCAAGTTTAGGTTGGGAAACCTCTGCTGGTTTTGGGCTCTCTACCTCATGCAGATTGTGAGCCTGTGCTCTTTATCCACTGCAGGTTGAGAGAAATGACTGCATATTTAGAACTCAACATATTTTAGCACATTAGAAATGTAATTTAGAACATATTCTAATACAAGAAATTCATATTTTAGGAATTACTTACAAAATATATGATTATCATTTAGTAGAATAAGTAAATAAAACCAAAATACACTGTAGAGTGACGAACGTATGTGTGAAAGATTGCTATTATAAACGCTTCAATACAATTGCATGAGTTTAAAATTTTGTACCAAGCAACTATACTTTAGCCTGTGCAACGACTAGGCCTGAAACTTCTTTTCGACCTTTGCTCATGGTAAAATGTTCTGTACAACAGCCTAGCGTTGATGTCATCCAGGAAATGTGCTGACTTTCGTATTATGTTCATTCAGTTCCTCTCACCCCATGTTAGATCATTTCCATTAAGAATAACAAGCTTATTGAAATTGAATAGAATAAATGGTGATGTAGACTTATAATGTTGCTTTAATTTTAACTCGATATATGGTTTCACATTTGCTGACTAGCCTTTGTTTCGGTGCTGAAACTCACAATGTGTTTTTAGCTTAGGTAAGAGGGTTCTCATGGGAACCTTCCTCCATGTAACAGTTATGCCAAAGGACTGTATCTATTCAGATGACGAGATTGCAGATTGTGGAAATCGGAAGAAGATGCATCGTATGACTGACAACACCACCTTACAAACTGTTCTGATTGGACATCGAGGGAAGGCATCAATGCAAATCGATGCATGTGTTAAAAGGTTATATTAACGAGTGTTCCTAGCTAGATAGAGGCTACACACCTCTACTTTCCCTCTTATCCATATGGTAGTCTTGTTGCTGGATTCTTCTCCTTTACCCGAGACTCTTCTTCATGGAGAGTTGATACCCTTAGACCTTTGAGGTGACTTCTTTATTGATTTCATGATCGATGCTACAGCACAGATCATTACTCCGAAAGTTGCTACTGCAGCTTAAGGGAACTTGGTTGAGTTTCCTGAACTGCTCTTCAAGAGGAGTTTGCTTTTCTATTTCCCACTCTTTCCAGCAGAATCTTTATGGGTTCTTATTTAGACCAGGTCCTTTAGTTAGCTTATTGGGTTTCTTTATGGAACACCTGTCTTGATTGCTAATTTCTCATCTTTTTTGTATATTTCTGTGAATTACGAAACTGAATAAAGATACTGAGATCCTAACCATATAGATAAATACAGCCATTAAAACTAAACTTATCCTCTCATAATTAACTCAACTTAATCTTAAATGTCCATGATATTTGATGACTTTAATTGTAGGTGGCTCCAAATTCTGAGCACGGTGGAAAAGGTCCATGACCTCTCCGGAGCCTGGAGGATTCCCCATGGTGCTAATTCTAGGTGGGTGTATTTTAAAGTCTGAACCATTGAGGAGAGTCCTTTTGTCCAGCAAGGTTGTGGGTTTCACTCTATATCATATGAAGGTTCCTGATCAAGGGACTGTATCAGCAGCTCTGTTTATGTTTTGGTTCTGTACTGCATGTAAATGATGGGACTGGATTGAGTGAAGGTCTTTCAACCTATACTGTATCACTAGAAGATTATAGGAAGGATGTTGTATAAGCAGCTAGCACCTGCACATATTTCCTTAGGATTCTGTATAATCTGAAGGTTTTTGGTTGATAGTCTTTGTCTTCTCCTGATTGTAGGTTACAGTTCAGTATCATTTGCAAGAGGACCCAAACCTTGGACGTACAGCTAATGTAGAACACAAGCCCAAAAATTGTAGACGTCTATTTTCTAATATTTATATTGGTAATTGGGAGCAGGGTTACTTCAATCGGGAGGAAAGCAGCACCAAACCCCTCTGATTCAGAGAACTATAGTCACCCCTTCCCCATGCCATTTCCTGCCAAAGAAGTCATAAATGGGCACCCAGCAATCTTGGAAATATGTTGAAGGAAACTGCTGCTTGACATGAATCCCTCTGGATTGTACCCTGCCCCTAAGACAGACTGCACAGAGTCATTATTCGGGAGCATTCACTGGGAAGAGTGCAGCCGCCCGCCTTCCTCATGCTGCACTTGCTGACAGAATTTGAAATGGCTGACGACACAATTCGAAAAGACTATCACTCTGGTTAAAGGTGAAGGAAGCAACATTGTCCTGGATAAACTCTTTCTGGTCACTGAAGTGATAGAGGTCCTCACGTGGTAAGGGCAATTGTTCTATCTATCCCTTTTTCCCCTTTTTTTGACTTGCCCCCTCTCTCCCCCCAGCCCTGTCCACATGATCTAGATTGTGCTCCACGCTGTTTTGTTTGCTTCATCAGAACACTAGGAAATACCATAAGTGCCTGCCATCTTGAGCCATTGTCTGGTACTCATCAAGGGAGTTTTGCTCCACCAGCTGAGAGAATGATGTGTCTGTAGCAGACCATCCACGTAGTTCCTTTCCTCATGCCTAGGACCAAGACCATAAAGAGAAGCCAAACTAGAAGGCACTGCTTGTAAATTAATGAATTGGGCTGCTCTGCAAGGAGAGGTGCTGCTTTGGCAGGTAGATGACTGAGCCACAACCAGATGACTGAGATATAGGAAGAGGAATAACTCAGGAAATAAGCCCCGTTCAGGATCCCTAAGATCTGCAGACTAGATGATATTTACCCACCCTGAAGCATACTGGCACCCGTTGCATCACGCCATGGTGAGGAGGAAGTGCCAAAGCTGATGAAAGACTCATCTGCTCTCCTACCTCAACTGGTCAGTATGAGACAGACGTGTGGCAATGAAGAGTTTGCTATCGACTTCTATCGTTGTCTGGGGTATCCACTCTTAAGTTCAAGCCAAAGAGTGACACCAGTGTTCTTCTTTTGTTCAAGAATCTCAGGTCGGGGGGGCGTGGCTTGCCGCGGAGCGTGATAGCCGCTTGATCGAGCGGCTCCGCCGGCCTGACCCGATTATCCCCATTATATCCGTAACACACATCCGTAAAAGGAGCGTTAACGAGGTCTTATACTTCACAGGTAGTCCGGGCGATGATTCGACCCTGAAATAGCCAGGTCGATTTCGAGAAGGTGAAAGAGTGGCGAGGGGCCTACTGGCGAGACATTATCCCCGGGCTCAAGTTGCGGAGCTGAAGAACAGCGAGACGGCCGGAACGTGAGGAGGTGGCGCGCTGCCCCGTCCGAGGGTGCGCTCTGCTGCTGGGATTGCCGCTGGTCGGAGCATCCGGGGGATCGAGATGCTGCGCAGCTGCGACATGGCCAGAATTGTGGAGACTGAGGAGCAGACTCAGAGGTGAGCCCGGGCCCTACTCGACTCAGAGCGGCCGTGTGAGCGATCGGACCTGCACACTCTGCACAACAATTTATTAGTAAGCAGTGGCGAACAGACGGCTACCCCCATAGACGGGAGGGCGGGGGGCACGATAGACATGCACCAGAGAGGGTGCTACTGCTTTGGTCCTACCAGACTGGGCCCCGTGCGGCCATCTTGGTGAAGCCGGATGAGAGGCCTGACTGATTGATGAGTCCTCACTGCCCTAGGCCCCATATAACGGTCCTGTGTAGACGACATGTGGAGGCGGGAAGGG
This sequence comes from Calotriton arnoldi, assembly GCA_963921515.1. Taxonomy (NCBI): domain Eukaryota; kingdom Metazoa; phylum Chordata; class Amphibia; order Caudata; family Salamandridae; genus Calotriton; species Calotriton arnoldi. The sequence goes on from CAWUFW010005816.1 coordinate 1,115,678, forward strand.
AGAGCGGTGCGCTTTGAAAAGTGGTGCCCAGTGGTCAAAGGGGGTCCCATATAGTATTCTGATGGGCCGGCAATTGCCCCCAGTAAAGGACTGACGGACCATATGATCAGAGACGACAAGAGGCTACTGGTCCCCACGCCTGGAGAGAAGATCCTACGTGCGCAGGTTACTGTGGCCATGACTGGGGGCAGAGGTCCACGTGTGCCCCAGCAGACTAAACTGGACAAGTACACTGTGCCCAGGGACCAAACGACCGGCATGGAGGGGGCAGTTGCTTCCGGGTCGCTCACAGGGACCCCACAATTGGAACATCCAGAACTAACGCTGCAGGATGTCATGTCTGCTATACAAGGGATTAAAATGGACCTGGCAGGAAAGATCGACGCTGTGACGACGGAGGTATCCCTGCTCCGGGCAGACCTTTGCAACATGAGGGACAGAGTGACTGAAGTGGAGGGGACGACGATGGAACTGGTGGCGGACACAAAGGCCCTTCAGAAGCAGGTCAAAGAGCTAGCGCAGACGACAAGGGACTTGGTAGCCAAGCTGGAAGATCAAGAAGGGCGCTCACGCTGCAATAATATCCGTATTATAGGGGTGCCAGAGAGGGTGGAGGGACTGGCAGTGGACCTGTTTGTTGAGGACCTCATCACTAATTCACTCCAGCCCAGGAACCTCTCTAAATTCTTTTCGGTGGAGCGAGCCCATAGGATCCCCGGAGCACGACCGAGACCGGGAGCCCCTCTGCGACCTATAATTGCGAGACTGTTTAACCACAGAGATAGGGACGTGATCCTCCAAGCGGCCAGGAGCGCTCCACCACTGAAATACGAAAATGCCCTCATTACCTTCTATCCGGACTTTACGCAAAAGTGCAGCAGAAGCGACGATCTTTTCTGGAAATTAAAAAGAACCTCAGTGCGCAAGACATTAAGTACTCCATGCTTTTTCCGGCAACTCTTAGAGTGATGGCAGAGGGCAAGGTTTGGCGATTTGACTCTCCCAGCGACGCTCAAGATTGGCTAGATGGCTGGAGGACGGTTGGGAAGTCACGGCGCCGACAGCAGGACACTCCGAGGGAAGATGCAGAAGATCCCGGGGATGGGTCTGGATAAACATGCTAAATGGGAACAGAGACAGCCCTGATGCTGACGGAGCACTGCTGAAGTGAGAGACTCTACATGTCAGTGCAAAATGGAAGGGACAGATTGAACTACGCCTGGCCCGGCCTGGGGTGGCGAAAGTTAACTGAGACAAATGCTAGCTTGCCAGATGAAGACTCTGTGTGCAGATAAGATTTGGGTTTCTTCTTTATGGCTTAAAATGATGCAATATTGATGTACTCGCCTAGTTATAGAATGTTTTAACACCTAAGACAAGTATAATGATGGGGGATTGGGGGAGAACGGCGGGCACTCCGGCGTAGGGCTGACCCCAGTTGGGTTTGTTACTATGGGGCGACAGGCACTCTGCGAGTTGGGGGGGTGGGTGGTTTTTAACCCACTGTGCAGGGCGGCAGTGTGGGGTGGTATTGGCTGGGGACACAATGTTGGTGTGGCCAGCACAGATTTGGCACAGTTCTAATGTTTTATTTGTTGATAACCTGGCTGGGGGTGGATAGAAGACAAGGCATGCTAACGGGGAATTCGGGGCAGAGTAGACCCCTCACACACATAGGACATCCGGTACACAATCCCAGTGACCACCTATATACTCATGTTAGGGAACGACACAGCTGAGTGCAGGGCTGCCCCAGGGCCAGGGTCAGGACTGAGGATACTGACCTGGAATGTCAATGGGCTGGGACACAAGATTAAGCGGACTGTGGTGCTACAGTATCTCTGCAGGCAGAGTCCTGATATAGTCCTGATCCAAGAAACCCATCTTAAAGGCACGACCTGTAGGGCACTTGACAGGTTTGGGTACAAGTTAGTGGCTCATGCAGGTTTCACCACTGGGTCGAGAGGGGTAGGGATCTTGCTTCGCATGACTTTGCCCTTCATTCCTGGTGACATATGGCATGACCCTCTTGGCAGATTCGTAGCCCTCACGGGGAGGTGGGATGGCAAGGTGTTAAATATTTGCTCGATATATGTACCACCACGATTACACTCTGACACGTTGAAGGAGTTAGGGGCCCTGCTATTGGACCTACCAGAGGGCCTTTTGATAATGGGTGGGGACATGAATGCCACAATGGATCCAGTGCTGGATAGAATGTCAACAGCGGGCCGAGAAAGTGCACAAAACCACTTAAGGGACTTTGCAGGCACGATGGGACTAGCTGACCTTTGGCGCCTACACAACCCAGGGGACAGGCAATACACATTCCACTCCGCCTCCCACGGGGGCTACTCACGTTTAGACTATCTGATGACACAGGAGGTGCATGCACAGTGGTTTACCGGGACGGTGCATAGAGCAAGGGGAATCTCTGACCACTCACCCATAGAAACCCATTTGAAAGGAGCTGTGAGGAACTACACACTGCCTCCCAGAATGGACCCCTGGCTTTTCAAAGATAAGCAGATTAGATATAAGATAGGAGAACGAACGACACAATACTTTGAAGACAATGTTGGGACAGTGGAATCCGTTTGTACATTGTGGGAGGCCTACAAGGTGGTGATTAGAGGGTATGTGCAGGGCCTTGTGGGTGGGAGAAAGAAGGAACAAAGTATCCAACAGGACACATTAGAAAGGGACATCCTGCAACTGGAGGGGGAAGCCACGAGAGACGGTGGTACATCACAGCTAGCTAGACATTGGATTCGGCTCAAACAAAAAGAGCTAAAAGACATAGTAGAAGAGGCAGCTAAGAAACATGCTAGAGCGACCCAAAGGCGGTTATACGAGGTCGGGGATAAGGCTAACAAACTGTTGGCATGGTTAGATCAGAGGGACAAAGAGAGAAGCTGGGTTTTAGGGATAAGGACTCCACAATTGGAGACCAAAACGATGGGAGCGGGAATAGCCTCTGCATTTGCTGACCATTTCGAGGCTCTATATAAATCGGCATCTACCAGAACGGGGGAAGACTGTGCGGAACTCCTTAGTGACCTCCCCGTTCCGAGACTCTCTGATGAAGACAGGGAGGCGTGGACAAGGAACTCACATCGGAAGACATAATAGGGGCTATGGGAGACTTGCAGTCGGGTAAGGCGGCTGGCCCTAACGGAATTCTACAAGGGAGTAGCTTCGAAAGTGGCCCTGCACATGCTAGTCATCTATAAAGCAGCCCTCAAGGATGGCATTTTACCAATAGATCAGAGATTGGCCACAATTGTGGTGATACCAAAGCAAGGTAAGCCGCCGGATGACTATGGGTCTTACCGCCCAATATCTTTGCTCAACGTAGAAGTTAAGCTATTGGCTAAGGTGTTGGCAACTCTGTTGGGAGCGGTCATCTCCTCAGTAATACACCCAGACCAGTCCGGGTTTATGCCCCACAGAAGCACTAGGCTTAATTTGTGAAGACTTTACGGGGTGCTACAAGCTACGGGGGCCGAATTTAGGGAAGACGCGGCGCAGCTGTCACTAGACGCTTGTATGGCGTTTGACAACATAGAATGGCCATATTTGCAGGCGGTGTTGGAGAGGTTTGGCTTTGGTCCTAGTTTCTGTGCATGGGTGCGGTTGCTATATGAGGGTCCGCTAGCAAGGGTGCGAGTGAATGGAGTCACCTCGAGGGTCATACAGTTGCATAAAGGTACAAGGCAGGGCTGTCCGCTCTCACCCATGTTGTTTGCGCTGGCGCTGGAGCCCTTGGCGGCGTGGGTTAGGATGGACCCTTTTATCCGAGGAATAAGCGGAGATGGGGACTGGGTTGAAAAGATATCTCTGTATGCCGACGACATACTATTACACGTCACCAACCCTGCGTCTTCTGTTGGCCGAATCATGCATATATTTCACCTGTTCGGAACCTACTCTGGATATAGAATAAATTGGAACAAATCTCTATTATATGTATTGGCAGGCGCGACACCACGGTTGCCCACTGGTGCTCGCTCTTTGGAGATAAAGGAGACATTCAAATACCTGGGTATAATAATATCTAAAGGGAACACCCAGTTCCTGGAAGATAACTTGTTCCCCCAGCTGGAAAGAGTGCGAAGGGACATTGTGCACTGGAGGAAACTCCCACTGTCCCTAATGGGACGTGCGCCTTATTCAAAATGATTGCGCTGGCGCGGTTCTTGTATGTTTTACAGAACACCCCATGTAAAGTACCACCTAGCTTCTTTAAGCAGATAGATTCTGAGTTGAGGCTCCTTTTGTGGGATGGAGGCCAGGCCAGAATTGCGTTACGCAAACTGCAGCGTAGTGTCTACGAAGGAGGGCTGGCGATTCCGGATATTAAAAAGTACTACTGGGCAGCACAATTGATGTCCATCAATGAGTGGGTGTTCGCGGGAAGAGAGGAACCTGCCTACAGAATGGATCGGCACGGGATGGGAGAGGGAGACTACTTAGCGGTGCTGTATGGGCATCGAGGGATTGGTGCGCTACCCACGCATACTACAGTGACGGTACAGATCTGGAGGGAGGCTACCACATTCCTGGGATGGAAAGATAAGCTGACTGAACGTATGCCATTATGGGTCAGCAATCACCTAAAGGAAGTGGGCCAATTATCAGGATTCCGGCAATGGCAAACTATAGGGATTGAATTCCTGGGAGATATTTGGAGGGGGGGGGGGTAAACTGATAAGTTTTGAGAATCTAAAAACGGAATATCAGATGTCGGACAAGGAATTTTTAAGATACCTGCAGTTGAGACATGCGCTAATGAAACATGTACTAGATGGAGACCAAATAGCAGAATATGCCCCACTGGAGGATAGACTCCTCATGGATCCCATGCCCGAGAAGGCGGTTTCATTGGTATATAAAAAGATAACGAATAACTCCCCGGACCCCTTGTTAGCCCTTAGGGAGGCTTGGACAAGAGACTTAGAGACGTTAGAAGACGACGAATGGATAGAAGCAATCCAGAGTCCAAGAGAGGTGGCGATAAGGGCGAGGTTTTGATTAATACAATTGCGCATATTGCACAGATCATACACCTCTACAGTGCTACTACACCGGATAGGGCGGAGAGACTCTGACCTGTGTGCACGGGAATGTGGAGAGTGTAGCATAGTGCTCAATGCTTGTATTCATGTGTTCCTATGCTTCTCCAGTGCACATGTCATGTTTGCTAGTGTTTTCCTTTAAGTAGCACCATGGAGATGGAATCTTGGATGTTTGAGAGGAGTCAGTTGCACCTGGCTCCTGCTGGTAGATGGATGGGACTTTTCATTCTCTGGATTAAACTTACTTCTTCTCTACAATGGCTTCTTCAATGATTTAATTACTTAATTTTACACTGGCGACGAGTTGCTGAAACCAACCCTGCGTGTCCAGATGAAGCAAGATTAGTCCCAACATCACATTTAAAACATGAAAAAGAACTTCTTTTTAAACCAAGAAAAAGGACTTCCTCTTCCTCTGCTTGGAGTTCTCTTTTTGGCCAATCGATTTATCACGTGAGTGTTTTCTATTACATTTGGGAGACTGAGCATCCGCCACATGCCTCACCTTTAATTTAACTTGGAGGGGTTGGGAGGCTTTGATGTGGGCTCAGAACAATTAATCTCATTGACTCCTTTTTTTGCTGTTTAGGGAAGTCACAAGATTGGGATTAACCAAGTTCATTGTAATTTTGGTCAGTGTTTGACCCTCACGTAAAACTGCCACTTACACCGCTTGCTGCGTAGATAAGTGTTGCCAATTTGCGCCCTTTTGGACACAGACATTTTCGGATTCCCTGCGTTGTTTGGATGCATTATTTGAGTGTGTGCTGCCCCTTCTAAAACTTGTTTTCGGGGAACTCTGTGGCGAAATTCAGTTTTGGAAGATCAAGAAAGTGTCTCCTTACCTCTCTCGTTTGAAAATCAACAACTGGATAACGTTCACTTTGTCTTCGTGCTTCTTCCTCGCGGCCCCTTTTGGAACTCCGACGTCTTGCTGCTCTTGGAACTCCGACATCTTCCTGCTTTCGAGACATTGAGACTCAACTTACGTCGTCACGTTACGCTGCACGCTACGTGCGTAACGTGGCGGCCATTTTGGAAGTTTGCCGATATCGTACTTCATAGTGTTTTGGCATTGAGTGCACTAGTTACCACTAATAATTTCTTGGTTTTCAGGAAATCGTTAATGCCGGAGTGACCTCTTCGTTTACTCCGGTCTTCTCTCTCTGACTGAGCGCTGCTGTCATCGCTGCGCTTATACTTTGATTGAACTGGTCATGGTATTTACGCATATTGTTTTGGATATTATTGATACTTATATTCACGCACAAAAAAAAAAGGGGAATGCATATTATTATTTGTAGAATGATTTAGTGGGGAGGACTCATGGTAAATAATCCTACTTTCTATCATATTTACAGTGTTCTATGACTAACTTTTACATCCTTATTTAGAGAAGTCCTATTACTCTATTTACATGGGGGAGACTCATGGTAAATAATCCTACTTTCTATCATATTTACAGTGTTTTATGACTAACTTCTACATCCTTATTTAGAGAAGTCCTATTACTATATTTATTTGCATCATGCAAAATGTTGCCACGCCCCCATTCTTTTTATCTTCACCCGGTGATCCACCCATCAGGTGGCAAAAGTGGAAGAAGGTTTTCGAAAGGTATGCAAAAGTATGTGGCACTAACCTTAGTGCGGAAAGAAAGACTGCACTTCTTCTACATTGTCTTGGGTCACAAGGACAGGAAGTTTTTGACCATCTCCCAGATATTGATGACTCTAGTTTCAATCAATCAATCAATCACAGAATTTGTAAAGCGCACTACTTACCCGCGAGGGTCTCAAGGCGCTGGGGGAGAAAAAAAGGGGGGGGTGCTGCTACTGGTCGAACAACCAGGTCTTGAGTAGCCTCCTGAAGGTCAGCAGGTCTTGGGTCTGTCGTAGGCTTAGTGGAAGGGTGTTCCAGGTCTTGGCGGCGAGGTGGGAGAAGGATCTGCCGCCGGTGGTGGTTCTTCGAATGTGAGGGACGGTGGCGAGGGAGAGGTCGGCGGAGCGGAGTTGGCGGTTGGGGATGTAGAAGAGGAGTCGTCTGTTGAGGTAGGCTGGGCCAGTCTTGTGGAGTGCCTTGTGTGCGTGGATGAGGAGTTTGAAGGAGATTCTCCTGTCGACGGGGAGCCAGTGCAGGTTCCTCAGGTGGGGGGTGATGTGGCTGTGGCGTGGTACATCGAGGATCAGGCGTGCAGAGGCGTTTTGTATGCGTTGCAGTCGCTTGATGAGCTTGGCCGGGGCTCCCGCGTAGAGGGCGTTCCCATAGTCGAGTCTGCTGCTGACGAGGGCCTGGGTGACTGTTCTTCTCGTGTCTGTCGGGATCCACCTGTAGATCTTGCGAAGCATGCGGAGGGTGTTGAAGCAGGAGGATGAGACTGCGTTGACTTGCTTGGTCATGGAGAGCGTTGAGTCGAGGATGACTCCCAGGTTGCGTGCGTGGTCGGTGGGTGTCGGGGCTGCTCCCAGCGTCGTTGGCCACCAGGAGTCGTCCCAGGCTGAGGGGTTGGAGCCGAGGATGAGGACCTCTGTCTTCTCCGTGTTCAGTTTTAGTCGGCTGATCTTCATCCATTCGGCGACGGCCTTCATCCCTTCATGGAGGTTGGATTTGGCGGCGAGGGGGTCCTTGGTGAGGGAGAGGATCAGTTGGGTGTCGTCGGCGTAGGAGATTATGTTGAGGTCGTGCTGTCTGGCGATGCGTGCGAGCGGGGCCATGTAGATGTTGAACAGTGTTGGGCTGAGGGACGATCCCTGGGGTACGCCGCAGATGATCTCGGAGGCTTCGGATCGGAATGGTGGGAGGCGGACTCTCTGGGTTCTGCCGGCGAGGAAGGAGGTGGCCCATTCCAGGGCCTTGTCTCGGATCCCTGCGTCGTGGGGGCGTGCGCGTAGAGTGCGGTGGCAGACAGTGTCGAAGGCGGCGGAGAGGTCCAGCAGGATGAGGGCTGCGGTCTCACCGTTGTCCAGCAGGATCCTGATGTCGTCAGTGGCGGCGATGAGGGCAGTCTCAGTGCTGTGGTTGCTGCGGAACCCCGATTGGGATGGGTCCAGGATGCTGTTTTCTCCGAGGTATCGGGTTAGCTGCTTGTTGACGATCTTCTCGATGACCTTGGCTGGGAACGGAAGCAGGGAGATGGGCCGGAAGTTCTTGAGGTCTCTCGGGTCCGCCTTGGGTTTTTTGAGTAGGGCGTTGATCTCTGCGTGTTTCCAGCTCTCTGGGAAGGTCGCGGTCTCGAAGGAGAGATTGATGATGTTGCACAGGTGGGGTGCGATGGAGCTGCTGGCTTTGTTGAAGATGTGGTGCGGGAAAGGGTCTGACGGGGAGCCGGAGTGTATTGTGCTCATGGTCTTGATGGTGTCCTCGATGTTCACGCTGGCCCAGGCTGGCAGGGGATCGTGGTCGATGGTGTGCGGTGGGTCTGGTGCATCGATCTTAGTTGGGGCTGTCTGGGTGTTGAAGCTGTCGTGGATGTCGGCGATCTTGTGGTGGAAGAAGGTGGCGAGGGAATCGCACAGGGGTTGCGACGGTGGGATGTCGTTGGTGTTGGAGCTGGGGTTGGAGAGTTCCTTCACGATGTTGAAAAGCTCCTTGCTGTTGTGTGCGTTGTTGTCGAGGCGGTCTTTGAAGGAGGTTCTCTTGGCGGACTTGATGAGGTGGTGGTGGTTACGGATGGCGTCTTTGTGGGCTGCGTGGCTGTCCGGTGTCTTATCACTGTGCCATTTCTTCTCTAGTTTCCGGCAGTTTAAATGAATATGAGATATGTATTTCAAAGCTTGACAAACATTACTTACCGAAGGTAAGCATGATTCTAGAGAGATATCATTTTGGCCGCAGAAAACAAAATGATGGTGAAACAGTGGAGAATTATATCACAGCCTTGAGGAAATTAGGGACATCCTGTAAATTTGGTGCTTTACTTGAATAAAGAATTAGGGACCAGTTCATGCTAGGATGTAATGTACAAAAAGTAAGAGATGATATTTGGCAAAAGGATGAACCTTCTTTAGAAGAGGTCATTACCATTGCCAAACAAATTGAGCATTCACAGAAGTGTGTAGAAATTATCACGAAACGTGAAAATAACAGTGAGGTTGTACACGAAGTAAAGACTTCTTCTAAAGGGAACTTTGTGAAAAAAGGTTTTAAGTCTAATACTGAACCTAATGTCTCTCGCTCTTTTCAGAAACCTAGTTTTCAACCTAAATGTTTTCGATGTGGGAATCTCGGTCACTTGGCTAATGACAAGAAGTGTCCTGCGTTGAAAAGCACTTGCAGCAATTGTAAAAAGGTTGGTCACTTCACGGCCTCTTGCCGAACAAAGAAAACCAAAGCTAAAGTCAATTTGGTTTCTCAAAGTAGCTATGCGGAGGATGACTCTGATTCAGATTTTGACTGCGGGCAAATAGTTTCACAGATTACTAATAATAGTAAGAAAGGTCCTTTTGATGAGATATTGGTTGAAGGTAAGGGGACTTGTGTACTCTTTGATTCTGGAGCAAAAATAACCATTGTTTCAAGATAGTTTTACTCCCAGTACCTAAAAGATAAAATTTACATTTTCAGGGCAGATATCAAGCCTTTGGCTTATGGCGGTGAACCTATTAAACTTATAGGGTATTTTCAAGGTTTGATAGAATATAAAGGGAGGTTCATCTTTGGTAAGGTTTATGTTTCCCACAAAGGCGATAGCATATTGAGTTGGTTTCACCAGAAGGATCTGGGTGTTATGTTGGATCCCAATAGTAATCCTCCCATTTTGTTAAAAGAAAATTTTAATGTGAATAAAATTGACACCAAGATGGTGATGCTGTTTACACTGCTAATCTCAAGACCTCTTTTCCCAGGGTGTTTAGCAGCGAACTGGGCTGTCTTCGAGATTATGTACACAAAATCAAGTTAGTGTCAGGAGCTGTTCCAGTCTCAAGTAAGGTTCGTAGTGTTCCATTTTCTGTGAGGGAAGAAATGAAAAACCAGTTAGAAAAATTGAAGTCTGAAGGTATAATTGAAGAGGTTGAAGGGACCCAATGGTTGGCGCCAGTTGTCGCAGCCCGCAAATCTGATGGAAGTCTCCGTCTATGTATTGACTTGAGAGCCTTAAATAAACAAGTCATTGTTGATAGGTACCCACTTCCTAAAATTTCGGATATGCTGATGTTGTTGAAGGATGCAAAAGTATTTTCAACAGTGGATCTCAAATCGGCCTATCATCAGATTAAATTAGATGATGACTCGAAAGACTACACCGCCTTCATTACTCCTTTCAGAACCTTCAGATTTGTCAGGTTGCCGTTTGGATTGGTGTCGGCGGCGTCAGTCTTCCAAAGAGCGTTAGAAAAGGTATTGCGAGGTCAACTTGGTGTTAAAATATATCAAGATGATGTTTTGATTTTTGGAAGTGATGAGAGGGAACATGATCTAAGGTTAAGACAAGTGCTGGAGAGGTTTAGTCAACATAACCTCACTGTCAGGTTGAACAAATGTAAGTTCAGAAGATCTTCCATTAACTATCTTGGTCACACCATTTCTGAGAATGGTGTGGAACCTAAACAAGAGCTAATTGAAGCTATACAAAACTTGGCTGCGCCAACAAATAAGGAAGAGTTAATGAAATTCCTTGGTATGACCGAATACTACAGTAAATTTGTGCAAGGGTTTGCTGAGAAAAGTGTTAGCATGCGAACTCTGTTGTGCAAAGGAGTTGACTTTAAGTGGTCATCACAGTGTGAACAAGAATTCAACAATTTAAAGGGGCATCTTAAGAAAACTCCTAAACTGAGGAGTTTTGATCCCTCCCTGAACTCTGTATTAATCACTGATGCAAGTATGAAAGGGCTTGGAGCTGTTTTACAACAAGAAAAAGGTGACATGGTCAATGTGATATTATTTCTCTCTAGAAGCCTAAAGGGGGCAGAACTTAGATACTCTGTTATTGAGAGAGAAGCTCTGGCGGTACACTGGGCCACAGAGAAATTAAAAAATTTGCTTTGGGGTACCAAATTTAGTGTGAGAACGGATCACAAACCCTTATGTGAAGTCTTTAACAAAAAGGGTATTGATGCTATTTCTAGCAGAATACCTAAATGGGTTGTGGCTCTTCAAGCTTATAATTTTAATGTTGAGTACTTGCCCGGGGCACGTAATTGTATTGCAGATACTCTATCAAGGCTTGTACACTCGAATGAGGATGAAGTTAACTATGAAGATCAAGAATTGAATGAATGGGTGTGTAACATTGAACACGATGGAATAAAGGAGGACAAATGGAGAGAGGAGTGCAAGTCTGACGAGGATCTTAAAGAACTGTGTTCTTTAATCAATAAAGGTTGGAGTAAAAAGTTCATGGTAATTTAGAAAAATATTGGAATGTCAGACATGAATTGTCTGAAGTTGATGGCCTCATCTTCAGAGGTTCAAAGCTGATTCCTCCTCTGGTGTTTCGAGGGAGTTAATTGAACTGGCTCACCAAGGTCACCAGAGTATGTCTAAAACCAAGGAGAGACTGAGACTTAATTACTGGTGGCCGGGAATCGACCTTCAAGTTGAGCGATCTATTAGAGAATGTATACCATGTACTCTAAGTGAAAAATGTATCAAACCCAGGGTTCAACCCATGGTCATCAGGGAGTGTCCTGAAGGTCCGTGGCATGAACTAGGTCTTGACATTTTGGGTCCTGTCGCTGGTGATGGTTGTGAGACGTATGTTTTGGTTCTTATTGACATGTACTCCAGGTGGCCTGAAATCAAATTTACTAAATCCATTGACTCTAAACATGTTATTGCTTTTCTTAAAGAGGTTTTTACGCGCGAAGGCCTTCCTGGGTTTTTATTGACTGATAATGGGGTGCAATTTGTGTCAGCTGAAATGGAGGAGTTTTTACAGCAGTGTTCCATCAAGCACAAATACTGTTCACTTTATCATCCGGAAACGAATGGTATGGTGGAACGGTTTATTCGTGTGCTTAAGGAAACCATTTCCCTGTCAAAACAAAATGGGCTGGATTGGAAAGGAGAAGTGAACAAAAAGGTTGAGGTATATAGGTTCACCCCTCATGCAACAACTGGACGTACACCCTTTGATCTACTTAAAGGGAGACACCCTAGTACTCTTGTAGCACCTTTTTGGGTTAATGATGTGGAATCTAAGAGAGGAAATGTGCCTTCACAAGATCAGTGGAAGTACAAAGAAAAAGAAAAGGTTGTTGCGTGTAAACAAAGGTATGATGTCAGGAAAGCTGTCAAAACCACTGTTGTTAATGTAGGTGATTTGGTCATGATCAAGGCCCCTATGGGGCGAAAGGCCTCTGGTTTATTTCAAAAACCTCACAAGGTCGTCAAAGTGTTAACTAATGCAATTAAGACTGAAGATTCTCGTATCTGGAATCTTAATAGGGTCGTTGTCATCAAAAACACTTCCTTATTGAGGAATAGTTCTGTGTTCAATCCATCAGATGATACTTTTGGTTCACGCACTCTCCCCACCACTTACCAGAGGGAGAGAAGTGCAAGAACCAGAATAAAACCTTCAAGATTCAAGGATTTTATAATGAACATTTAAGGTTTTCTCATCTTTCACATGAAAAAATCTCTTGTTACCTTTTGGTGTTTTTTTAACATTTTTGTTGGGGTTTGTTTTTTGTAATTTTTTTTTCTCTTGTTCTCTGTTTATTATGGAGGGAAGGTGTGTAGCATAGTGCTCAAGGCTTGTATTCATGTGTTCCTATGCTTCTCCAGTGCACATGTCATGTTTGCTAGTGTTTTCCTTTAAGTAGCACCATGGAGATGGAATCTTGGATGTTTGAGAGGAGTCAGTTGCACCTGGCTCCTGCTGGTAGATGGATGGGACTTTTCATTCTCTGGATTAAACTTACTTCTTCTCTACAATGGCTTCTTCAATGATTTAATTACTTAATTTTACAGGGAGGCAGGTACATTCTTTCATATAATATGGTCCTGCCCCAAGGTACAACAATTTTGGAAGGATACCATCCAGGTCATGTCGGAAGTAACCGAACAGGAAGTTCCAAGTGAGGCAGGGTGGCATATCCTCTGTGTGACGGGTGAGGTAAAATGGCCAAAATATTCTAAGATTTGGCTGACGATAGCTAGTATAGTTGCTAAAAGGAACATAGCCAGGGAGTGGGGGGGCGAGCCAACCACCGAGCGTGCTGAAATGGCAGGAAGATCTAGACTGGTGCTGCAATGCTGAGAAAGTGGTATACAAAGGGAGGGGGTGCCCAAAGAAGTGGGACAAGATATGGGGAAGCTGGGTACAGTATAGGGGACTTTAATTGCTGGTTAATTAACTATGTGTGTGAATTGGGGGAGATTATGTACTGCAATGTATGAATATGTACTGGACCCTGCCTTGTTACAAGGATTTTGTGCGGTATGTACCAAATGTTGACAAGCGGAATTTGTAATGATGCATTTGCCCAGAATGTACTTACTGTCAGACATGCTGCCAGGTTTTGTTTATTCAATAAACAGATGTTTAAAAATAAATAATCTCAGGTCGCTTATTATTTTGGACCTGGCTGTACTGAACCCAGAACTGTTTTAAACCTAGCTCCAAGACTTGTGGTTCATCAGTAATTGTGGGTACATTTTTCAGTGTTTCATCTTCCCAAAACAGGATGCCAGTGCTGGACTAGAAACCAAAGCCAGCCCTGACAAAAATTTTGTATGCAGCCTTGCTGCCGCTTAGCCTGAAGCGCCAGCAGTGAACTACCTATAAAAACAACCAGGGATGGATTTGGGTTTCAAAAGAAGCCCTGGCAAAAATGCTCAAACCAGCCCTACTCCCTTTTACTCCTCGCAAAATGTCTCTCTTTCCATCCATTCTCTTTCTATCCTCTCCTCTCCTCTTGTCTCTCTCTACTCTCTCTCTACTCCCGCTCTAATCGCTTCTTTCTCTCTACCTTCTCCAGCTCCCTCTCTTTCTCTCCCTCTTGAAGCCCCCTGGACCTGCTCCAATTAACCTTGGGGACTGGGGAAAGTGACTCAGGCACCACAGAAGCCCTGGGCTTTCAAAACCAGCCTCCAAGGGCTCCAGCCCAATGGGGAAATGCCTGGCCTGGCACTGATAACAAGAACTGTCCGGCGCTGAAACAAGACCGAAATGGCTGTACCAGGCTTCGGACGTTTCCCCGGGAGGCTGGAAAGGTGGGGGGGGGGACAGTTTTGTTATGGGGTGTTTTTCTAACAGTGCAGCAGTTTTGAATGCACCTGCTGCAGAGTTCCTTGTATATCCAATAGTTTTCAGGCAACAATAAGAGTGTCAAGATAACTCTGGTGATTAATATACCTGCTGGAGAGAGATTGGAGTTTTAGCAGTATTCTATGTGCATAGCTTTGTAGGGTTACTGCTTTTGACACAGAGACCCTTTTGTTACTGTGCAGTTCATAAGTTACAATCATAATCTAGCACAGTGAAAGTGAACTATGACGTGTCATCAAAGAGCTGCATGCAAACCATATGGTACAGGTTAGAAAGTTATGTTTTTTTCAGAGTCTTTCATTATCCTATTGTTGCTGAAAAGGGTTTGTTTGGGAAGAAATTAATTCTTATTAGCAAAGTCCACCCCAACCACTTTGTTATGTTCTGAATCCTGAGTTTGTGCTTCTCCAGACCAAGCACTCTTAAAAAATGCCCCTCAGTATGGATGCCACGAATCCTACACCTTGTAGTCCCCTTTGTGTTATGTAACATGTTTCTGTACACTGATTTACACACATATGATTCATAGTCTCTGTATTTGTTTGTGATGTAAAGTGCTCCGACACCTTACACTGGTATAAGAGGTGCTATAAAACAAATGAAGTACATGTGAGAGAGGGGCTGTCAGCCAGACAAACTCCTCAGGATCAATGCAATGCTCAATTGGGCCCACCTCTTGATAACCCCAACTGCTGAATGCTATTACAGCACAGACAACTGAGCAGATCAAGCGAGGGGAGGTGAAGACTGAAAGGGAGCAGCTGGGAGGGAGACCTGAGAGACACAAAACCTAAATTTAGTATGGTGCCACATGAACACCCCTTTCCAGTATCTTGGACCTAATCTGCTACACTACCTTACCTGAAAGAGAAAATGGTTGGGGTTGATTTTCTTATATCTTTCAGGGAGTGTTACTGATGGTTGAATCTAATCTGGAATGTGTAAACATAACATTTACTGCCACTTATAATGTTAAAGTATAAAACAGAACAGTTGTCAGAATACTATACACTTTATCCTACCTTAAGCTGTTGTCATTTATACATCACAGGGTAATTCTTCTAGGCTTCCAATTGCCTGTTAAGCGATAGCATATAGCGTAATCAATAATTGCTCACACCTTGAAAGAAAGCTAGGCTACTTGTCTAAGCCTCTTTTAATGAAGCACAGCATGCTGAGCAGTTCTTGATTGTTTTCATACACGCGGAGCCCCCCCCACAATGATCATGCGTTAAGATTCTAATTTTCTGGTTTTCCATATTTTCTAACAAGTACAAGTGGAGCCCACCTGCATTTGTTCGTACTGTCAATTATTACCAGATAAACCAAAATAGTGGAGCCCACCCGCTCGTAACCACAGTTATTAGACAAAACATTACAAGACTCAGCGGAGCTCAACCGCATCAAACCAGGCTACGAGAGACTTGCCTGCTCCATTGGGATAACTCTTGCGGCAAAGAACTCCAACACGAGCATTTTGATTCAGCATCACAAGAACGCTACAGCTGGTGTAAGTGCACCCTTATCGCAGTGTTGTCTCTAACTGCCAACTCCGACTTTGGCCTGCCATGCTCTCTCCTCCAAAACAGCTCAAGACATGGCCGTGGGGCTCCCAACACGCTGCTGTAGTTCGCTGACGTCACACAATAACAAGCGGAAATCAGCAGGACAGAACCGCATTTGTAGGGTCACCCAATCCAACGTGGCTGCATGGTGCTGTACTTCCTGTAAGGCAGCACAGGCTCATGGGACTTGTAGTTTTACCAGCCCAATAGTTTTATTTACATGCAGGCAAACATAGCATATGAATCATAGGCATAACTATACTCTGTGCAAATGTTCATTCTATTCATCCTATGAGCATCCTAAGTGCAAAGGTTCAGAACAACACAGTTAATGTATACAAATAACGCTTCTTCAAAGAGGTTGAGTTCGTAATGCTGGCAGCGTTCGTTGGTGATGGGTACAGAGGCTTGACAGGGGCAATGGAGAGATGAGGGGAACTGTTGGAAGGTGATACTGAGGGAATCATTGAAAGGCCCCAACAAAGATTGTTGAATCCTGGAGAATTGTAAGGCCATATTTTACTATGCTTTAAAAGCTAATACAATTGAATATTGTTAGACCACACAGCCTTAAAGTGGTCTCCCCCTGACTTTTTGCCTGATCCCTCCATTTTTCTGACCTCGATTTTGCTGGCTTTAGGACTCTGCACTTTACCACTGCTAATTAGTGCTAAAGTGCTTGTGCTCTCTCCTCTAAATATGGTAACATTGGCTTAATCCCAATTGGAATATTTAATTTACTTTTAAATCCCTAGTAAAGTGCACTACATGTGCCCAGGGCCTGTAAATTAAATGCTATTTATTAGTGGGCCTGCCACACTAATTATGCCAACCACTTCAGTAGCCCTCTAACCATGGCCCAGGCCTGCCAGTGCAGTTTTACACTGCCACTTCGATCTGGCAAGACAAAACCTCTAGCCAGACCGAAACCTTCCCTTTTTATATATATATGTCACCCCTAAGGTAGGCCCTGTATGACCCACAGGGCAGGGTGCAATGTATTTAAAAGGCAGGACATGTACTTTTAAACTTTACATGTCTTGGTAGTGAAAAACGCCCAATTTCATTGTTCACTACTGCAAGGCCTATCTCTCCCATAGGATGACATTGGGATTACCTTATTACATCTTTTAAGTTTAGTTCCCAATTGTGAAGAGATAGACTTATCAAGTTTTGTGTCACTGGTCTCACAATGTAAATTCACAACTTATGGTGAAGTTGGATTTTAAATTACAGTTTAACAAATGCCACTTTTAGAAAGTTGCCATTTACTTACTTTAGCCATTTGGCACCTGCTGCTTGTCTCTGTTCAGTCTGGGTTGGGTGACAGCTGGGCTTTGTGCACTCCCTCTAGACAGCCCCACACAAAGGGAGCTGAGGCGTGTCTTGATAGGCCTTCCTGGGAGATGGGAGGGAGGAGCTGTGCACAGCCTCACACTTATGAAATGGCAATGTCTTATCCACACACAAAAAGGGCTTCATAATCCCCTGTAGGTCTGGAGCCAGGGTGGAAAGGGAGGACCTCTGAAGTGGGAGAGACTTCAAAGAAACCTTGGATGTGCACAAAGGCATAACTGGGTATAAGTACCCTCTGACCTCTGACACCATAACTTCAGTACACTCTAGAACTGTGACTACTCTGCCAGGAAGAAGAACTGCTGTGCTTCAGAAAGGACTGCCACTTTGCTGGACTGCTGCTTTGCGGGACTTCTGTCTTGCTGTGCTCTTGTCTTGCTGAGCTGCCCTGCTGTCTGATGTTCTCTGCCAGGGTGAGCAGGACTGGACCTGCATCACCTGAACCCAGGGTGACTCCAAGGGCTTGCTGGCTTGCCTCCTGTTCTAAGACTCAGGGATATCAAAGACTTCAACCACATACATCTGAACTCTACAAGGTGTGAGTCTGCCCTGCCAAGTGGTGCCACCCCAGTCCTGGACCCTTGGAAGTGAGGCCTAAGGTGCTTCTACATCCAGAACCCATGCATCCTTATCGGAACTGGTGTATCTTCATTTAGTTTAGTTTTCTCTTTATTTCTTGATTTTTTTCTTTCTGATAGTAATTGAAACAGATAAGCGAACTGGAATCGGGAGGTATCGCGGAGATAATTCCTTTGGAAGTCTTTTTGCCACATTAGATCTCAATTGTCTTACGGAAATTGTAAGTGGCTGATTAGTCCTTGTGTTTTATTAGACTTTACTACACGGTACTAGACAGCTTGTGTGAATATGTTATCTTGTTGCAGACACTTTGAATTGACCGTAGTGCAGGACTCTCAATGATTTTATGTTTGAGACTGGATCAGCATTGGTAAATATTTGTACCATGAGCTATGCATGGGGATTTTGTCTCCTTTGATGTGTTTCTTTTCTTTCTCTAGGGCACATCGGTTTGTACAATCTATCTAGTTATGTGATAAACACTGTGTTTACCCTATATCATTTCCTATCACTTTTGTGTGGATAGAGTATATCTATTATAGGTGTAGGACTCTTTTTGACCACTCTCTTGGTCTCTCTATATTTTTTTAGAGAATGATTGCTATCCCATTCATTGGCTATAACCAAGAAACTGCCTTTTAGTGCCCCTTATCTAAAAGTAATTTTTCTTACTTTCAGCTTGAATAATTGATGGTTGCTCTCTCTATATTATGTCCTGATGATGACCTGATAAATTAGCAAGGTCAAAACGCTGTCGACACCATCCTTGGCAAAAAATCAAAAGGAAGCATTTACTGTATTTTTTTTTTGTCATCTGACAAACTTGTCTCTGTATTTTTCCTTTGCCATTGTTTCTTGTTTTGTGTTTACAATTAAGTTTGCTCCCTTTTTATATATGTGTGTGTAACCTTGTGAGCACAACTGTATTATTGTATACTTTGAATATTTTATATTTGTTCATTAACAAATAATTTTTTGATATATGTTTAAGGGTACATTATTATTCATCTGTGTGTTTCTTTGAATGAAGCATCCAAAGTTATAATTGTTATTTTTCCTTTAAATTAGTACCTGAACCATTGTCGCGTTTATACTGTTTGAAGTGTTGCACAAATACTTTACACATTACCTCTTTAGTTAAGCCTGACTGCTCCTTGCCTAGTTACCAGAGAGTGAGCACAGGATAATTTAGAGTGTGTTGTGACTTACCCTGACTAGGGTTGTGGTTCCTGCTTGAACAGGGTGCCTACCTCTGCCAACCAGAAACCCAATTTCTAACAAATATATAATGAAATATGTGTTGTAGAATGTGCTATTTTTGCCCAAATTTTCATGGGGGAGAACCCCTCAAACCCTCCTTGCAGTGGTCAGGCTCGCTCACTGCACTCACTGTGCATCGTACAGGGGCTGGTATGACAAAATTTGCCAGGGCTCCTTTGAGTTTCCAGTACAGCCCTGCCCTGAAATCAATTTGTCAGTAGCAGGCAGCAAATGTCAATGCCACTGAGCAATAGTGCGGGGATACTGAAGTCACCATCCGTAAGGAGCAAGGATGCAGGCCACCCCTGTAAAGAGAAAAACAAGTGGGGGCACATTTGAAAACCATAAAAAGAAAAGAAAAATGGACCACAGAAGCCCATAATCACAACTGGGTTACGATACACCTACAAAAAACGTATCTGCTCATGTAAAGTAAAATCAGAACAGCAGGAAGGGCTTAAAAAGTATGGGGATATGGGTGAAGAGGTAAGTAAAAAGTCAAAGTGACAGAGAAATCACTGAAGGGCAAACAATGGCTTAGAGAGTGTATCCGTGGGCCACACTGTGAAATGACCGCAAATCCACAAATGTTCGCACAAGACCCACACTGCAGCAGGTCATGATTAGGATTCTGTCCTGAGGGCTTTATGGTTGGGTCAAGAATGCCCATCAAGCTCTGCAAGCTGCTCCCTATCCTGCGGGCTCCCAAGAAAATGCTACAGTAGTAGAGTGGCCAGTCCTGGCGGGTGCCACAATGTTGAGTGGGTACTCATGGAAGCCCTTGAAACTGAAAATCTTGACTGCAGCCTGCATTTCTGAGACACAACCCCTTTAAATTTGCCTACACCATTGAGTGTCACTTGTGTAGCCCCATCCTGTTTTCCCGCACCGCTTTGCACCTTGGTCATGTTTGGTACCAGCTTGAGGTTAAACTGGGCTCTATAAATCACCTTCAGGCTCCTTACAATACCTCTACATTAGACACCCATAGGCTTAATCATTTGGCATTTCTTTGCCCATAATTACAATAATAATAATGTCACTTATAGAGGGCATGGCTACTTCTAACAAAGTGTTCCAGCGCTAGGATGCTGATAGCAGAAGAAGAGTTGCTCACAGACTGGGAAGTTTAAGCGAGTCTAAAAAGATAAGTTTTCATTTTTTTTATGAAAATCATTTTGGAGGGGGCTAACTGAAGTTCCGAAGGTAAAGAGTTCTAGATTTTTTGAGTCAGTTAACTAGAAGCACAGCCACCAACTCTGGCTTTTTTAAATCTAGGAACGAAGGCCAGCTTGGAATCATCCGACCTAAGATTTCTACCTGGGGCATAGGGGTAATCATAGATTGTGAATAGGCTGGGTCTTGACATGAAAGAACCTTGTAACAGTAATAGATATCCTTAATGGTAATTCTGTTTCACGGGGAGCCAGTGCAATTTCTTCAATGCAACGCTGATAGAGGCTCATCTAGGGAGCCCAAGCAGTGTCCGAGCTGCCGCGTTCTGCACCCATTGGAGCCTTATCAATCTCGATTGTGTAACACCCAGGTAGAGAACATTACAGTAGTCCAATCTCGATATATACAAAGCCTGAAATATTGTTTTGTGGGCAGAATCAGGGAGAATGTGAAGAGTTTTCTTCAAGCTCCTTTCATTGATTTTGGGTTTCCTACCATAACTTTAAGTAGTGGCTATTCGGAACTGGGGCCTGAGCCACACAGTAATGAATTGAGCTCACTGAGTTACCTCGTAAGACAAAGTCCATATGTACCATAGACCTTTGAGATACATTGGGATACATTTCTGGCACCTATAGTTATACAATCATGGGAGAATGCAGATTAAATTCCTTAGCTAAAATAAAATGAAGAGACCCAAAACTATGTGACGTTAGCAGAGCCTTCACAATTCCCTTTCATTGGCTTACATTGTCTATATATTCCAAAGTTAAACGATTACATTAAATGAATAACACTGCTACAGCAACCTCTGGAGTCGTATTTTTGCCCAGAAGGCCTAGGATCTTCTGTTTTTCTTTAATTTGTTTAATTTTAATAACCCAATCTTCTCCTTCGGTAACTAAAGATCTATTCTTTTGAATGATACATCCCTGACTGCCATTGAACTTTATTGTGTGTGATTACCGTGTTTATTTTTCTTTCATAAGTGGATCTACCATGTGAAATGCGCTGTCTACTAATATCACCATTAAAAAACACCCATAAACCTTCCTCTTTGGGAACCTTCACAGGGCCTGATATGTTGTTACTCCTGTTGCCCCTATTATTAATGCCTTTTCGTTACTAGTCTGCTGGCGCTCTGATGCAGCCCTTCTGATGAAATTTTAGTTAATATAGACAACATTTTGTTGATTATAAATTGATCCAAATAATAGAAAGTCAATGTACTGGTTAGTTATTCTTCATAATTCATAATCTCCATTCGTTATATTTATCCAATTCATCATGAGAAGTTGTATTTAACCAATCCTTCACAACGATTATACATTCTTATAGGTGTAATAAATTGAGTTATTAGTACCCATCCCATGTAATAACCACAATCCTTGTTAGGGTGAACAACTAAAATCTCTAAATAAACCTGATCTCAGTCACCTGTTAGCTATGGCATGAAGCAGACATGCTTAACTGGGAGGCAATGCGTAAAGGATTTATGCTGTACTAAAACAGTAATAAACTCGAAATGCAAAATAATAATAATAACGAAACCTAGTAGAATAATAGAGTAGAATTTAATAATAAAATGACACCAAAATGAAAATAATCCCACATGGGGAGCCAGAGATGTGACTTTTTAAAGTTTTAAGTAGAAATAGCACCAAGAAGCACAAAGTGCCAATGATTTTACTTGGTCGTGGTAGGGCAGGACCTAGGAGCAATTTGTCGCAGTTTTCAATGGAGCCCTGGTCAGATGCAATAACCAGGTTCATTCTGGTCAACGATTTTATCTTCTGACTTGAGTCCTTTAAGTCCTAATCTACCATAGGGATACACATCTAGAGCCCCCCTGGATCCCAGGAGAGGCACTTAAAGATTCCCAGGGTGGCAGAGTCTGCCCAGGTCCAGTTGCCACTGGGCAGCTTGCCAGTTGCAAGAAAAGGCCTCTTGTAGCTTGTTGTGTCCTTGCAGCTTTAAAAGGAGGTCAGCCATATGGCTCTTGGAGGCCACATCTTTGCTCTGGGTACAACAGGGAGAGCAGGTCCAGTATTCTAGGCTCTTCTCAGGCCTCAGACAGCAGGATCAGTCTTCTTCTAATCTTCCATAGGTACAGGAGTGTTCTGAAGAGGGTACCTGAAGATGCATCATTCATGCCTGGCACAGGTTAGTGGATGGGAATGACCCCTGGGGACTCCCTGGCCAAGCGGGTAAAGTTTCCAGGCTAACCCTACCCACTTTGGGCATTTTCAAGAAGGCAGAAGACTTCTGCTGCACTCCGCTTGGGCTCTGAGGGCTGGGTGTGTTTGTTTGGTGGGGGAGAGTATACTATGGTAATCCCAGTATCCTACCACATCTAACCCTAAAATCCAGTTTTAGGCAGTCCCTGTACAACCAAACAAATTCAGAGACAAAAGTGTAGAAGGACAAAGATCAGCAACTAGACAGTGGATACACACAAATTGTTTTGGAATTCTGTTTCCCTCCTTTGAGGTGTGCTCCAAAAGTCATATGAAAAATCACAGCAGACCTGTTAACATGTCTTGACATTCCAGCAGGATCTGACACTGTGATGTCAACAAGAGGCCCCCTGTGATGGAGGCCGTCTGTCTGCGGGGGACAATAGAATGGTGGAGGCCTGACTGTTAGTTACATCTGCTTGTGACAGGGTAGGCCTCTTTGACATTAAAAAAGCCTGTGTCAAGTGCACAACAACACCTCCTTACACTCAAAGCTTTTTGTCTCTGTCCTGGGAGCAGGTTCACAACTCATTCATGCACATCAAAATGCTAATTACTGACTGGCAGTAGGTAGAAAACAAAATACAGATTTAGCTTCCAGGGACTTAATCCAGGGCAAAGGTGACATTCTAAAAGTCATTGTTCCAAAATAGTTATTGCAAATCAAACTTCATCACTGGATTGAGCTTGTAATAAATATTTCAAACATTCCAAAAATGAAATATGTAGCTGTTTGCTAGACAGACATAATATGTATTGAATTTAATACTGTCCCATGCTTTTCTATAGAACAGCCAGCCCTGCTACTGTGAAAATAGCTCTCAGGGCATTATCACTGCCAGGACATGTTTAACATTAACATGTTACTGTCCTCCTTTTAAATACCATTCACCCTGCCCTATGGGCAATAAGGCCTACTTAGGGGTGACTTATGAAAATTTAAAATGAAATTTAGGTCTAGGAAAAAGGGATTATTTTGACAGGTCAAATTTGCAGTTAAAAGCTGCACAGCCAGGCTACAGGTGGCTGGCTTGTAGGAATGTTTGCATTGTCACTGCAGTGGGTGGCACAATTAATGCAGAAGCCAACTGGTGACATTTAACTTACCAGTCCTCTGAACACTTGGTAGCATCTACTAAGGACTTGAAGGTAAAGTAAATAAACCAACCAGGTGTATACCAATTTCATCATGTTGAAAAGAGGAGCACAAGCACTTTAGCACTGGTTAGCAAGGGTAAAGTGAACAGAGTTCTATAGCCTGGAAAAATAGTCTTCAGTAAAAAGGCAAAGCAATTTGGAGTGACCCTACAGAAAGGGCAAATTTCCAATAGAAGTAGTCTCCCCAAGCAGCTGATAGGCTCCATGAGTTACCTCGTTCTCTCAAGGCTTATGTTTGATGTATGGAATAATTGCTACATGCAGTTCAAGATGGTCTTCCATAGACTGTGGACCACCAAATCTGAGGATGTTGTATACACTCATTTCAATAGTGCACTGGTGATTCCCCTTTGCTCAAAAATATTGGTCACCACTGATAAGATCAGCCAAAGTTTGCAATAGAGTGTTGCCATTACTGGTTTCAACAGACTCTCAATTTCCCAATACTAGAACCCACAGGAGATGCTCAACCCACACTGGAAATTAGAGGTGATACAAAACCTATGCCTAGAATCTGGAAGTGATATCAGATCCCTAAATTAGAGAATGCATGTGAACACGCACGCAACCCCATAGCCTGCAGGTGACAAAGAACCTTCATGTGACACAGAACACTATCCAAATCTATTATGGAACCGTCTGTTGAAGCAGAATTCACTCAAAGGACCTGCAGATTCAGGGACTTTGTTCCGTGTCATCAGTATGCTCAATGTTATCCTACAGGCTATAGGTCCTATTGTTGGGTTCTGTATGATAATCTGTTTGTAGGTCAGAGTTTGATAAAAAAATATCTAGGCTAGGTTTGCATTCAGTGTCACTTACAAGTTTTAATCCCATCAACAGAGTATGGGATAAATCTAATTACCTCCTATAAGTTCTGTTTGTTTGTTCTGTATGACTTTTCAGCGTGCATTTGTCAACCATTGTTTCTTTGTTGTGTTATGTGTCACCTTTGAGTTCGAATCCTGAATTAGCTGTAAGTGTTAGTGCGGGCTTCTGCGTCATTTTACCATTTTACATCAGGATTTTATGTCACCTACAGGATTTACTTGAGGGTTCTACATCACCTACGGGTCCAGAACTTTGGTTCTGTGTTACATACAGGTATTGGACTTGAAGTGTGAATTTCACACAGGTACTAAGATACATTTGTGTGTGTTTTGCAGATCTTTGGTTAGAATTCCATATCAATGCAGGTTCGGATGTAGATTTGATATCAACTTTTAACTTTCGGGGTTTGTGTTCTGCTTTACTTTCAAGTTGCAGGTTAGGGTTCTGTATCACCTCATTTTGGTCTGGATTGGTCTTAATGTCACAAGCAGCTTCTGGTTCACAGTTTGATATGCCCTGCAGGTCTGGAGTATTTGTTCTCTGTTAAATTCTGTTATTCATCTAGATTCTGAGGTATGTTATTGTTAACGGGTTTATTAAGCGCAACAGCTGCCCCAGCAAAGAGGCGCCCCGGCGCTAACCAGCGGTGAGGTGACAGAACATAAAAG
Organism: Calotriton arnoldi; assembly: GCA_963921515.1. Classification (NCBI taxonomy): domain Eukaryota; kingdom Metazoa; phylum Chordata; class Amphibia; order Caudata; family Salamandridae; genus Calotriton; species Calotriton arnoldi. Next base: position 1,140,803 of record CAWUFW010005816.1, read on the forward strand.
GCCAGGGACCTACGGAATGGGGAAAAGACAGGTTTTTAGAGATTTCCTAAATTCGAGGTAGTTAGTGAACCCTCGAATATGGGCCGGTAAAGAATTCCAGAGGATGGCTGCTCTGTTTCGAAAAGAGCGACCACCAGCACAAACCCTCCTGACTCTAGGAACCACCACCAGATGTTGACCCACAGAGCGGAGCTGGTGAGAGGGGACATAAGGTAGAAGCAGGTCGGTCAAAATTTTAGGAGATGCCAGTTTCAGAGTTTTAAAGGCTATGCAAAGAGCCTTCGATGCGCCTAGCCACAGGTAGCCAGTGTAAACGGCGAATGGCGCTTGTCACTGAGCAGACTCGGCGCAGCCCAAAAAGGGATCTTACAGCCGCGTTCTGGACTCTCTGCAGCCTCTGAACTTCAGACTTATTAGCTCCCAAATACAGTGAGTTCGCATAATCCAGTCGTGACATGATCAGGGCCTGGATGATGATCTGCCTGGTAGGGGCGTCAAAGAAGCCCAGAATGGGTTTGAGTCCCCGCAGCAGTCCGAAACAGGTACCTGCCACTTTTTTTGTCTGAGTTTGAAAATTAAGTGAGGCATCCATCCAGACCCCTAGATTCTTCACTGCTTGCTTAGGGACAGGGGCAGTGCCTAGGCTCTTTGGCCACCAGAGCTCACTCCATAGACTGTGGTCTCTGCCCACCAACAACACCTCCGACTTGTTGGCATTCAGCTGGAGACAGTTGGCGGTCATCCACTCGGCGACTGCCGTGAGATCACCCTGAAATTTCAGGGCGTCCTGCTTAGAGTCGCCCGAGAGAGCCACCACCAACTGTGTGTCGTCGGCATAGGAGACCATGGTCAACCCTCTGCTCTTGGCTACACCGGCCAGAGGTTGAACATAGAGATTGAAAAGCAGAGGGCTCAGGGAGGAGCCCTGTGGAACCCCCTGACTTATGGGACGGATGCTGGAGGTAAAGGGAGGAGCAATCACCTGGAACATCATATCTGCAAGAAAAGAGGCCAGCCACTGCAGAGCAGAGCCAGTAACTCCTGCCTCCTCCAGGCGACGCAGCAAGATGGCGTGAGATACCGTGTCGAACGCGGCACTAAGGTCTAAGAGGATCAGTGCCGACGTCTGACCGGCGTCTAAGGCTTTCCAAAGATGTTCAGTCACAGCCAAGAGCGCTGACTCTGTGCTGTGATCAGTGTGAAAGCCGTTTTGGGAAGGGTCGAACCTGTTATTGGCATTTAAAAATTCCATGAGGAGAGAGTTAACATAGGCCTCCACGATCTTTGCGGCCCAGGGTGACAGGGAGATTGGCCGGAAGTTCTCTGGCTTATTAGGGTCTAAGGAGGGTTTTTTATGCAGCGGTAGCACCCTGGCCTGTTTCCAAGCAGTAGGCACGACCGCTGAACTAAGAGACGCATTGATCACCTGTTCCAGAGGGTGTAAAATGGTAGGAAGAATTTTCCGAAATTGGTTGGGCTTCAGGGGATCGACAGGAGAGCCCGACTTGACTTTGGAACACAAGGTGAGCAATGAGTTCAGAGGAATGGGGGGAAAAACCTCTAATGTAGCATAAGTGAGATTGCAAGGTACCTCAGGGGGACCAGGGGGGATCGTGAGGAAGCATTTGTAGATATTTTCTACCTTCTTAACAAAGAAGGCAGCCAACGCTTCACACTGCTGGTCAGAAGTGATCAGAGATCCAACGGCCTCCTTTTGATTTTTAAGGCTAGAAACTATAGAAAAGATGCTCTTTGCTGGATTGGTACTCTTGCTAATTTGCTCCGCAAAAAAAGCTACACGCTCAACTTGGATAGCCTTATGATATCTCCTTACGGCGGCCCGATAGGAGACCTTAGAGGTCGGATTAAAATCCTTCCTCCAAGCTCTCTCCAATTTTTTGCAGATTTTTCGCAGGGCGGCCAGCTTGGTGTTGTACCATGGATTAGATTTGGAGCAGCGATTCATGGACATTTTAGCAGGGATAAGGTTGTCCAAGGGCTGACTGATCCAATTACAAAAGGCCAAATTAGCCTTGTTGGGGTCAGCCGAAAAATCTGGGGGGGTAGCGGACAGGTAGGTTTGAAATAGATCCCAATTCAGTTTGTGCCAGGGACGTTTAAGAGAAAAGGTTTTAACCAAGTTACGTGTGGGTGTAATGCCCTGGATGGAGATGGAAACTAAAAAGTGATCTGACCAGCCCATCGGGACAGGGGTACGGACCGTAAGGGAAGGTATATTGGTGAAAACTGGGTCCAGTAAATGCCCTGCTGAATGCGTTGAGCCTAATACCCGTTGATCGAGCTGGCACGCAGCGAGATCAGCCAAAAAATTGGCCACTTCAGGGTCAGAGAGATTGTCCAAATGCAAGTTAAGGTCTCCTATGACTGTAAAATTAGAAGCATATGTCTCGCTATCTCCTGAAGGGTCTAGGTTTTGTTCCCATAGCACCTGCTTCGTTTGGTCCTCGCTTCTCTGTGTCATGCTTCTTCTGCGTTTCATCCTGAAGTTCTAGAGTAAACACCTATGCTTTATGCAGGTCCTTGTTTAGAGTCCTGGTCCCAGTTCAGATTCTCTGCCATCAGCAGCTCTTTGTTTAGACTTGTATTGAATGCCAGTCCTAGTTTGGGTTCTAGCGCCACCTGCAGGTTGTGAGTAACAGACATGGTTTAATGTCACTTGTTAGTCCGGAGCCTGGGTTCTGTGTCAATGGAAGGCAGGGTCGGATTTGGAAGGCGGGCAGTTGGGCATTGGCTGATGGGCCGGCTCATAGGTGTCACCTGTGGGCCGTTATTTTAAAGCCCTGTGTCACCCGGCCCACAGAACCTTGTAATCTTTGGCAGCCCCCCAGCCAGGCCGCTGTATTGTAAGGCAGGCTGACTATCAGGGCAGAGACTTGCGTCACTAGGCCTGCCGTCACAGAATTCAGCTTAGCCCCTAGGGGGCTCCTTCTCCCCTGCCGGGCTGTCAAACAGAGGCAGGACGGGAACAGTGAAGCAGGAGCGCAGGGGGGTTCAGTGTCAGGTGATAGCGGCCGATGGCCCATCTTCACCTCAGCCCCAATTGCCCCCCACCTCCGAGGCCAGCCCAGAAGCTTTGTTCTTGGCTTCCTTCCACCTCTGCCAGGCCATAGACCCGAGGCTATAGTGGGCTGGGGAGGGTGTGAGTGGGAAGTGGCCTCCCTGGGGGCCAGTTGTTGCTCTGGCTGTAGGGTCATTTTCACCTCACCCCCTTGGGTTCGACCCAGCCCAAAATCACTGTCTTTCCCCTGGCCCCTCCCCCACTGGGCCATCACATCACGTTCAGGCCTTGGTGGACGGGGAGGGAGAGAGTATTCAGGGGCTTTGCTGGGGGCCAGGTGTTGTTATCTCGGCCCCGTGTCTTTCTGCGCTGAATGTAAGGTGGTATGTGTGTGTGTGTGGGGGGGGGGGGTTGCATAGGCCTAGCTGTGAGGCTACCTTGACCAGAGCTGCCAACTTTGGAACTATGTCGGAGTCCCGGCTTTAGCTCAACATCCTGTGATTCTGGGCAAATCACTTAATGTCCTGAGGTCCTCTAACGCAGCTGGTACTCATTGAAATAGATCCAATGCCCTTGGGACCAGTTCACACTATATAAAACTACAAAAAACATTTAAAAAAATAACTGGCCATTGTTCATGTTTTGAAATGTTGCAAACGCCAGAGCATGATAATTAAAGACGAATTTTTATATATAATAAAAACCTTATTCTTTTTTAACATAGCTTTTCTGCCTTTGTTAATTTGACAATCAGTCACGGGTCATTAAGGCAGCTTTAAAAATCAATATAAAGTGCATTTACCTTACGTTTACTGTTTAAAATACATACTGATTATGGGGGAAAATACCGGATTCGGGTGATTTTTGTCATTTTTTGTACAGGCCAGGATATTAAAATACCCATCAGATCAGGTGTTGTGTTCCTTGGACCATTATACTGGACCTTGCCCACCTGGCCAAAGCTCAGTGCTCCTAGTTTTTACCCACGCTACTGGCTCTATAAAATTTTAAAATTACCAAACATTTCTATAAACATGTGCCCAATGAGACTGATCAATTGGTGTTTAATGAGAAGTCACGATCCGGGAATGTGGGCCACTTTCTTTAGGAGTGTCCGGGCCAAATTGTTATCCCAATCCGACCCGGATGGAAGGCTCTGGGTTAGGATTCTGGGCCACCTGCAGTTTGGATGTGGGATGTTGTTTTGGGTTCTGCTCCACTTACAGGTTGAATTTAGCTTTCGTGTCACTTAGGAGTCGGAGTTATATGTTCTGCTTTTTAGTAATCTACGATAATCACATTTCTCTCTGCCTTCAATTTTTGTCTACCGCTGTAGCCAAAGCTTTTCAATGAAATATATATATTTAAATATACATAGAATGGACAGGTTTCACCCAGAGTACTACCCTCCTGTCTCCTAATTATAGAGGCTGTTTGGTGTTTCATTTCCCTCTTAGGGTGTCCTTGCACTGCAATACATGCGGGACTGTCTTACATCACAAAAATACACAGAATCATCACATAAGATTAGTTAACACTTAAATGTATTGCATACAGAAAGTAATCTTTTTTTATTGCAGGCCGTTGTTTTAAATATTTTAAGCAGGACTGAAAATGCAAACCAAACATTTTACCTTTGCCAGTGCTTGTTAAAAATATATGCTGTTTTCTTGGGCTGAATAGAATGCACGTATCAATACAGAATGAAAGGCCAAGCTTACATGGAAAATAACCCAGTGGCTGTCGTCCGTAAACACAAACATTACTCACAGAGTTCACCTTCGCTGCACATAAATAATTAACAGTTACAGACACAGAACAGCTCTAAGTGGGGCCTACACTGTTTCACATGTATCACCGCCTCCATCAGCTGCCAGGGTGCGCTCGCGGTGAGCACGCAGATAGCATCTCGGCCGTCCATTGATCAACAGCCAGGCGTCCGAGCATCCTTCCAGGCCCTGCCAGGGGTGACGTGTACAAGGTACCAACCAATCAGCAAGCAGTGTGCGCACTGTTTTTTTATTTATTTATTTAGTGCATTTTTATAAAGCGCGGACATTACCCGAAGGTGTCAGAGCGCTGTACAATAGAACCAGTTACGTTACAAGAGTAAAGTGTTAGACAATAGAACAATACAAAGATAAATAGGAGACTTAAAAGGACGGGTACACAAACACAAAATCCAACACAGCACGCAAGGGTGAGGAATGTACAAGAAAAATACAAATTTACAATGATGAGCAAACTTCCTAGAGGGGCCTGAGAATGAAAGTATTAGTTCTCAAAGTGTCTTTGGAAGAGAAGAGATTTGAGGTCAGCTTTGAAGATCCGGGTAGAGGAGGTGGCACGGAGCAATGGGGGAAGCGAGTTCCAGATTCTCACCGCATTGCCTGAGAAGGATTGCGCCATCGATCTTTCCCTTTTGAAGGAGGGGGGCTCAAGCAGAAGCTTTTCCGCATTGCGAGAAGGTCGAGATCCTCCGGACAATTTCAATTTATTCGCCAGGTAACGAGGGGAGGAAGTGTGCAAGGCTTTGTGTGTGATGCAGGCAGTTTTGTAACTAGATCTTGCCTTGATCGGAAGCCATCGAAGAGAAGACAGGATAGGAGTGACGTGGTTGCTTCCTTTAGACCCTGAAATGAAGCGAGCTGCTGAATGGAGGATGGATTTGAGAGGGGAGAGGTGGGATTTGGGTAGGCCCGTCAGAAGAGAATTGCAATAATCCAGTCTAGAGAGAACCAGCGATTGGACCAAGGTTTTTAAGTCTTTCTTCGGGAAGAACCGACGAATCCCCACAGAAGGCGCAACTGGTAACGTGCGTTCTTAGCAATAGAGTTGATGTGGGAGATTAGGTTAAGTCTTTTGTCAAGTATGACACCTAGGGATTTAGCGCTGTCGACAATGATGGGTTTGTTGTTGAGTAAGTTCAGCTGATCCATCCAAGATTGAACAGGAGGAGGGAGAGAGAGGTAGAAAGGAGGAGGAATTCAGTTTTGGCGGGATTTAGATTGAGTTGGTGAGCTAACATCCAGTTGTGAATAGAGTTGAGAGTGGAGTTGAGTAGTGAGAGATCGTGTGCGGAAGACACCTTGAGGTAGATTTGAGTGTCATCCGCATAAAGATGGTAATGGATCCCAGATTTACTTAGGAGGTTCCCTAATGGTTCCAGGTAGAGATTAAACAAAGTGGGTACAAGGATAGAACCTTGAGGGACGTCTTGATCTACAGCCAATGGGGACTAAAGACTGTTCGCTATCTTGATCATTTGGGATCTGTCCGAGAGGAATGAGGCAAACCATTTAAGCACTGTGCCATCCAATCCCATTCTCTGATGAAGAGTGTTGAGGAGGGTGTTATGATTAACAGTGTCAAAGGCTGCAGAGAGGTCTAGAAGAATCAGAAGACACGATTCCCCAGAGTCGAGTATATGCAGCGCATCATCAATCACTTGCAGCAGGGCTGTTTCAGTGCTGCAATTTTGGATGAAGCCAGACTGGAAAACGTCGAGGAGATTATTGTCCATAATATGTAGGGAAAGTTGTTTCGCAACACATTTTTCTGTGATTTTCGAAAGAAAAGGGAGGTTGGTGATAGGGCGGAAGTTGTTGAGGTCATTCGAATCAGCGGAGGGCTTTTTTAGAAGCGGGGTAACCTGTCCTGATTTGAGGACAACAGGGAGGGAGCCTTGACTGAGGAAGAGATTAACTAGCCTGGTCCAGTAAGAGAGAGTATGGGTGTAGAAATCGATGGCTATGACACTAGGGATGGGGTCAGAAGAATGGTTGGAGGGTTTAGTTTCCAGGATGCATTTGAGGAGGTCATCTTCCGAGATGATGTCAAAATTCTGCCAAGTGACTAAGGATTTCCGCTCCTCAATGGGGGTGGGGTGGGCGACCTGATCCACCAGTGCTTTGACCTTTTCATCAAAGAATATAGCGAAATCTGCTGCTTTCTTTGTGGAATCCTCAGGCTTAATGGTTAGGGGAGAGCAGTTTGGGTTTTTGATGAGGTCAAAAAGTTTTTGGGGTGTGTTTTTGGATGAGTCCAGGAGGGATCTGAAATGAGATGCTTTTTCATGGAAGATGTGGTTGTGGTATTTGGATCTTGCTGAACATAGAAGAGAGAGATTGGAGGTGGATGGAGATTTTCTCCAATGTTTCTCCAAGATTCTAAGGTTCTTCCTTTCATCGTAGAGAGCTTTATTGAACCAAGGTGCTGAGGGGGTAGGTCTTTTCATTTTGCTTTGGAGTGGATACAACGCAGGAGCAGAAGCGCCACAAACAATATTGAGACTTTCAAAAATTCTCTTAATTGAAGTAAAATATCTGACGCCCCCTGGGGGCTTATCTACAAGCCCCCTGCGCCGCCTGTACGTCACTTTTTCCCATATTAAAAGTGACGCGGCGGAAGAGGCTTCTAAATAAGCCCCCAAGTCTTTTGATTTCCTGACCGAACTATGGTGTATTGATTTTATTTTAGGGTTTTAATGTAGCGCAGGTGTAATTCCGGGGACCTGCATGACAGTCTACTAAAAACCTTATGTTTATGGCTGCAGAAACAGCATGAGGTGCAGTACATAGAATTGTTTAGGGTCTGGCTGAGGCCTACTTACAACAAGCATTTGCAATGCAATAGGTCTCGCATTTAGGAGAGTTTGAGCTATTGGCATTGTAAATGACAATGCCTTTTAGTTATGTGTTCTTTCTAAAACAGATAAATAAAAGGTATTGTCATTTACAATGCCAATAGCTTAAATTCTTGCAAATTCGAGACCTATTGCATTGCAAATACGTTCAGCGCCCATGCTATAAAAAATTTTTTTAAAGCGTTAGGAGAGAGCGTATCATGCCTGCAACAGAAGGCAGAACAAAGCTATTTGAGAAAATAGTGCTCGGAGGCTTTAATTAAAGTTGACCGAGTAATAACACAGATAACAGGGGGTGTCGCAATGGTAGGTTACCAAATGAGACAAGGTGGTACTAAGGAGAGACTACTAAGCTTATTGACCAATGAACATTTACAGTTTACAGTGGACACTGACACAAGCCAATGAAAAATATGGGCGGAGAGTGGGCGGAGCTTCAAGTCCCCACCTGAATACAGCATGCCTCGCAGAGCAGCGCATGAGCATGCACTGCCCAGGCTCAACATAAAATCCAAGGTGTGGTGGGGGTCATGCAAATCCGTCAATATTAGATACATACATTGACCAGGTAACTCCCACTGTCCTTCAGAATGTATACCTGGACCTGCCTGGGAGGATGATATGAGACCTAAGGAATGTCAAACTTTTGAGACGGCAGGCTGGGTGGGTTGGTTAAGCCTGGGAGCCTGTTAAAAGATTGCAAAAATGGCAAATTGTTACACATTTCACTCTTTCGCTCAATTTTTACTTTCTGTGTCTCACTCTCTCTTTTCCATTCACTCTCCTCCCTCTGTCTGTCACTCTCTTTCTCTTTCTCCCTCTCTCTCCCTCATTCTCACTCTTTTCTCTCCCTCTGTCTCTTTCTTACTAATGTCACCTCTCCGTCACTATCTGTCTCTTTTTTCTCTCCTATTCTCACTCATTCTCTATTTTTTACCTCTCTGTTTCACTATTTTTTTCTCACTCACTCATTCTCTTTTTCACTCCTATTCTGACTCCTTGACACAGATTCTAAACTCAGTAGGGTTACTGAGTGGACAAATGCACCTGATGCACAATTATTATCATGTGTCTGAAACTGTTATTGTGGTTTCCTATGAGTGCATATGCTCTGCCCTGATGTCTGTACACATACAGCAGGGCATGACTATCAATAGTGCCACAGGCAGTGCTTTAAATGGGACAGTACTGTCCAGTACTGAGTACCAGCACTTTTTTATTTTGAGAGGGAGAGTACCAGCACTTCTCAAGAAAAACAGAATACTTTTAATTGGAGAGTACCGGCACTTCTCAGAAACAAGCAGGTACTCTGGCACAGAGTACCTGCACTTCTGTTTTTCCATTTCAAGCACTGGCCGCAGGTGCCGTGGCACTGGGTCAAGGGTCAGAGGGGCCCACTGCACCCAACTGTAGTTGCTTCTTACCATGAAATCAAGGGGTGGGAGGGGGCTTTTCCTTGGCTGCATTAGGGCCCTTAGCACTTTTGCTACGCTACCAACAAATGGAAAATTCAAAGTGGTATGAATTATGTTTTTATGTTATGTGCATTTGTAAAGCGATCTGTGACCCGCAAGGGTATCCTGGCGATCAGCAGGTGTGTGTCCCTAACTCTGCTAGTGGTAGGTTGTTTAATTGAAAAGCCAGGTCTTCAGCTTCTTGCGAAATTCGAGAAGAGAGGAGGAGGTTCTGATGTGGAGCAGGAGATCATACATTAATGTGTTCTTCAACATTGAGTCTGTCCAATAACTCCAATGATATAGTAAATCTGAAGTATAGGCCTAGCACACATTATAGATCTTATAGGTGAATTAAAATGTATTGATCTTTTAAATATTATTCAGTGAATAGCTTGTTGTCAAATCGCATAACTTAAAAACTATGTTTTGGATATGTGTTGAAATTAGAAATGGAATAGCTATAACTTTTACAGAATCCAGCAAATGTCAATTCCTTTTGGATCGCAAGTACTCAGAGTTGTCTTAAGTTATCCTAATACATATTCCCAAGACACATCACCATAGAGTTTAGGGAAGGTGGTCGGGTGACATGTAACAAGTCAAATTCAAATATGATATTCAGAAAAACTAAAAAATTTGGTGTTGACTGATAGCCCTTGGAATAGGCCAAATTATGTGGTTGACGCCGTCATCTCCTGCCACTTCAAGGAAATGCACTGGCTCCCTGTATATAAGCGTGTTCCCTTTGCATGTAAACCACTTAATAACTCCGACCTTTCTTATCTAAGCAAGAAATTGATGTTTTACTTCCCGCTCACCCATAGTGTCCAGCCAGCCTTCATCTAGTTGAGGTTCCACATATCAAATGCTGTAAATATGTAGGGGGCTCTTTCTCTTATTTAACGGCCAGGAGCTTGGACACTTTCCCGACGTCCCTCCATCAACAATCCAATTTTCGGACATTTGGAAAAAATCTTAAATCTGGCTCTTCCAACAGGATGAATTTGAGGTCATGTTAGCTGCTGGTTCTTTAAGCACCAATACGTTCCTCTGTGGGTAACAGTGCACTTTATAAAATAAATAAATTAATGACTTTCTGCCACAGAAAAGGGAAAATTAAGTTATGTGGCAAGTCACATTACAATACTTAATATACAATTAGGTCAAACTATGTGGCACATTCTGTTGCATTACGTAGCTATTTTGACGTTGTAACACACATTGATACAAAAGGGCTCTCAATGGCATTAAAACACATATATTTCTTAATAAATAAAACTACAAGCTATAGCAAAACATACACACATTCAGCAGATCCTGTACAAAATGTTATTCACCAACAGTTAAGGATTTTGTATTGGTTGGAAGCATTGGAAGAGCATGTTATTAACAATGTCCTTTCTACCAATGCTTAAATTGTAAAAAGATAAAATAAAAATAAGTGCCAGGTCCCTAGGTCTTTTACAGGAGTCCCCTGATGCAGCTTCTGCCACTGGTGCCGAATGACAGTGCCAGTGTTATCTATTAACGTTCACACTCAAACCAGGGCGACATTCTGAACTATTCCAGGTGACCTCATATTGTAAGCATGGCCTGGAAGTGCTAGTTTTAATTATTTTTATAGGAATATATTTCTATTTTTATTATCTTTTTATTTTATTTTTTATTATTCCAAAAAATAGACACACAGCACCACCATGTGGTATACTCTTATACACACATGTTGCTGTTCAGAAATAAGTGTCGGTGCTGAGCACCGGAAAACACCAGCTCAAATAAAGACCAATTTCCTATGTCCCACAGTAAAAGAGATTGTGTGAAACATATTCAATGTTGCACTTTACAGAAAACACGCTTACATGTACACATCTTTTGCAAGAAAAAGTGTGTCTCATTTATTTATCAAATCTCAGGTGTTAGAATCAGGTAAATTCTAAAACTTGTATTTTGTTTATGGTTTAACTATATTCACTCTATATGGCATCTGGAAGCAATTCATTTCTTTAATAAACCATCTTGCATAACAGTGCCCTAAATCACATATTTTGATGCACAGGTCTCAGAAGGCGGCCCAACGGGATTCAAGATGCCAGACCATGAAAAAAAGAGATAACATGCTTGGAATTCTTCTAAATTTTGAGTTCCACTTCTAAAATAACTATTGGTTTGAAAACAGTGTCTGCGAGGTAACATGAAATGAAACAAACATAATCTTCATTTAAATCTACTTATTCTTTTAACCCTGTTTGAATTTCACTTAAGTATTTTCAATGTGTGCTCCTTGCTGTAGACAACGGCCCTTCACCTAAACCATCAGGTGGGAATGTTTCACTTTCTGGGCGAAATTGACACCTGTTTATTTGACTTAATCAGTAAATAGCAGCTGAAAGTGGCCGGTTAAGGTGTGCAAAGAGTCAGGCCGATAGTGTTCAATGCTGTGTGCAATAAATTTTAGTATATATGAGCAAAAATTACTTTATTTTGAATCTGAAATGTATACAGCAGATGATGGATTATGTGGCAAGTGTGGCAAATTCATATTTATGTGGAACAAGATGTGCCTACAGCCTTAAGGCTTGATGGACCTCTGAGTCTGAAATATACACTGGAGTTCTGCAAAGAGAATTACGAACAAAAGTCTTTAAAGCGGCAATAAAAAGTTGTGATGGCAAGCTCAAAGGATTTGAATGAAAAGATGTATTATTAAATTAGAATGACAGAAAGCCCCTGTGAAAAACAGAGGAAGAAAGGAGCACAATTAATTTGGCTGTTTATAGTGGGAACGGGAATATAAGAAATTCTGGAGAATAAAAAGCCTTGAAAAACAATAATTAACTAAACATCATGCAGCAGCACGACAATTAAAACAGCGTCAGTTTACTGAACAAGAAAATTAGCAGGCTAAGTACTACAGCACACAAAAAACAAGAAAGCTTATTAGAGATTTTTTTTAAAAGTCACTAAAATACAGTAATTCCTGCTGTGGGTGGAAAATGTTCGCAAGAAAATGTGGACATTGGCCATGTCCTTAAAACTGGGGTAGAAAATCAAGGCTTGCACAATGGATTTTCTGAAATGCTGTGGTGCTTCCTAGCACCTTAGAAACTAGATTTGTACATTTTTCTGTAAGTCGAACACTATCTCCATAGCAAACGTTCCTGGATTTAGCTCGGCCAGAACCTTCTAGTAGATAGCGGACCAGTCACCCAGATTAGGTGCGGCTAATCCCCCACCATGGCCCTCATTACAAGTTTCTGGGATTTTGGAGACAGATGTAGGACCAAGACAATTTGCGACTCACAAATTGCGCTTGATTGCGAGTCGCAATTTGCGAGTCGCAAAATGCCATGTACAACAGTGTCTGAGACACTGCTTGCCCTTCCCAATGGGGTCGCAAATTGCATGCCTCATGAATATTCATGAGGCACTCGCAATTTGCGACCCCATTGGGAATGGCTGGCCCTCCCAGGGATGGTGGCCTGCTGAGCTCAGCAGACCTCCATGTCTGGGACTGCTTTTAAATAAAGCAGTTGTTTTTTTTTTTAAATGCAGCCCGTTTTTCTTAAAGGAAAACGGAATGCATTTAAAAATGAAAAATGAAACGTTTTCGTTTAATTTTTTAAGGGCAGGCAGGGGTCCCAGGGACCCCTGCCTGATCTTAAAAAATGTTTGCCATGCATTCCCACAGGGGAACTGGTCCCCTGGGGACCCCTTCCAGTTTGCGAGTGCTTTACCACCCTCTTGAAGAGGGTGGTAAACTGCGAGTGTTTTGCAACCGCAATTGCGGTTGCAAAACATTCTTACATGGCTTGTGGGGTAGCTATTAGGAAGGGAACGCCCCTTCCTAATAGCGAGTTGCAAACACTATTCTGTGAGTCGCAAATTATTTGCAACTCGCAAAATAGTGTTAGTACATGGCCCACAGGATTTTTGCATGCGCAAACGGGTCACAAACCCGTTTGCGCATGCAATTTTCCGTCGTACATCTGGCCCTTAGTGCGGGTATACTGCAGGACCGGAATATCTGATTTCAGCTGGTGTCCCCTCACACTAATTAGCAGAATACCCGTTATTTTTCACAGAATGAGGAATAACACATGGATCTAAGAATGCTGGGTCCAGTTCCACATGTCTTTCCCCCTTGGATAGGAAATATTGGAGTCAAGTCCCTACTCATATGTCACCAGGTTGGAGTAGGGGGTAAGTGGGTGCGGGGCTATTATGAGGACTGCTGTGGGGGTGCCGGAGCAGGACAGAGTAGTGGAGGTGAGAGATTGGGGGAGCATTTTCTGCCACCGCTTTGTCCGTAAACAGGGTGGGTTGGGGCCGGGCCACCCGTAATTAAGGGTGCACGAAAATTGCATTATTTGCTTTTGCGTACATGTAATTATGCAAAATGCAAATCTGTCATTTTACGCTATATTTTAGCATGAAATATGTCCTTGCATCACTTTTTGGTTCAAGGACACATTTTGCACTAAAAAACTAGTGCAAAGAAACAAAAGCACCGCGAACAGCTGCTGCTCTTTTACTGTTGTTCCCATGCGTTTGCAATACATTTTTACCTCAAATGGTGCATGTATAATGCATTTTTAACATGAATGGTGCGTAATTATGTGAAAGACAAGTGTAAGGTGAAGTTCCTGAAATTACACAAATCACACCGGCGTAATTTTAATTTCACCGAGGACTTGCCGTAGTGAGGGCCCAAGTCTGTCAGAAAAGACTCTGGAACTCAGCAGCGTTGATAGTGAAGTGAGAAGAGTTTCGACGACCCAGGGTAAACCAAAGCAGCTATACTGCTAAAGATGGAGCTGGAGAACCACTCTCTTTGCTAGTTTTTTTGTCAGTCTCTCTGTTATCTTCTTTCAAATGCAACCTCCAGTCTTAACACAGGTCTCTAATTGGCTGAGAGGAAATTAGACAGGGAGAGTTAGAGGGCTTGAAAATGAGTGAGAGAGAATGACCTGGGAATGCGAACTCGACGTTTTATGTTCTAAAATGTAACAGAATATATAAATATATATATATAATGTTGCATCACTCCTTCCTTCCTCTACTTCTCAGCACCCCTTCCCCACTATTCCTTGCCAATTGCAAATCCAGGGTCCACTTCTTGCTGGTGAAAAGAAGACCTGAATATGAAGGGATGCTAGCTCTACATGAGGAGAGTAGTCCACCTCTTCCCTATCAACCATCAGCAGCTATCAGGCTCCATTCGTCGCAAGTCATCTGACGTCCTACATCCTTCATTAAAAATACAGTGTGGGACCCAAATTTTCACACTAAAGTAAGGACAACTAGTTCAATGTGATACTTGAAACTTGGAAAATTAAGAATTTCTTTTCAGTATTCATGTGTTTAAGGGCCTGATTTAGATATTGGCAGATCTGGTCCCCAGGGACGGTCGGCAAGGCTCGTGGGTAAGGGGGGTGAAGGGACCGCGCGGGAATCACGGGGGGTTCATGTGGGAATCAAATAGGGGGTCGTGCGGGGGCATCACACATGAATAAATTAAAATAAAAAATAAAAATTAAAAATAAACTTACTTTGCCGCCGGCCGGGTCTTGCGTCTCTGCTCCTGCTCTCCTTAAGCACATCGAGGAACAGGAAGCAGGCCCCACTAACCAATCACAACGCTGCAGTGCAGTGTTGTGATTGGTGAGCACCCAGGCTCCCCCGACCAATCACAATGCTGCAGCAGCGTTGTGATTGGTTTTGAGCGTCCTGGTTTGACGCTCAACCAGGGAATGGGGGCCTGGGATTGTTATCTATGCAGGCTGCAATGCAGCCTGCATAAAGAAAAAGGGAAGAGGGCGCATGATTGGTTTGGGCAGCCCGAGAGGGCTGACGAAACAGTCATTGCGTACTTGAGTGGGCAATCCACTCCGCCCCTGCCCTGCTCAAAGAGCAGAGTAGCCCTGTTATGTTATGTTATGTTATCAAGTATTTGCAGAGCGCACGTACACCGGTTGGTTTCTTGGCGCTGATTGCTAGGGGAGTGGCCAGCCCAGAGACAGATCATTCATAAGCTTGGATAAAGAGCCAGGTTTTGAGACTCTTCCAGAAACTCAGTAAACTAACGCTTGACCTGATTTCCAGGGGGATGGAAATCAGGGCCCTGCCCACTCACCCACCCGCAAAGCAGCAGAAAGCAGCCTAAGATGATAATAACGCAAAGTTATTATTATTTTAGGTTTCTGCTTCCCACTGCTTAAAAGCAGTGGGGCGACGCTCCTCCGCCATAGCGGAGGAGCTGCCCCTGCTGGTCCCGCCGTCACTTTTTCAACGGTTTTCCTACCCGCCGACTTGCCGGTCCGCCCGCTGTATGTAGATGTTGGCGAGTGACTGGAGGGAAGACTGTTGGAGTCCTGCTGCCTCTGCAACAATCTTGCTCCTGCTTCGGCGGCATCAGAAGCAGCTGTTGGAGAGAGTCCTGACAAAAATACCGCTGTCCTGATTACGATTTGCCTTTCCGTCGAGCCAACTTTGGGGAAACCTCCAAACTCAAGTTGGCGGAATCGAAGAAAAAGAGCCCAAAACGTACCCTTTTCCGGTTTCCCACTTCCGTTTCCATCTTGATCCCCATTGTCCATGTCCTTCCTATGCTGCTGCTACTTCACCACGATGCTCAGCAACTCCATTGTCGCCAGACTTACGACTTAATGGGGTAAACTGAACATACCTGTATTGACACATAAAAAGTATTTTGTGGTGGTTGTGGATGGTGTGCTTGTGGTGCCTGTGGGTGCACATTCAATAGTGTGTGTATGTTGTTGGTGTACTATGCTATTGGTAAAAAAGGCATTACGCATTACCTACATATACATTAATGACACATTCACAACATATATGTGTAGTAAGATACTGATAAGTACTACTTACCTGTCTCCACATCACCATGACCTCACTCCATCAGGACTCCGCCGCCGGGACACCGTAAGCACAACGGTAACATCTATATCGCCTCGGCGCAAACCTGCTGGCCTGACGGCGACGGAGTACTGTTAGCCAGCAGAGAAGACTGCCGCAGTTAACTGTCTTTTGCTACAACATCTAAATGAGGTGGGTGGACCGCTGTCAGCTCGATGGAGTACTTGGAATGGTAGTACTGCCAAGATCTAAATCAGGCCATAAGTGTTTGATACATCAAGGACACTTGGAGTCACTGAAAATCTGATGAAATGGTTAAACCAAGTTATGATTTAGACAGATTATATATGGGGTGTGCAAAATATGAGTTTTCACTTTGGGAAATATGCATAGTTTTTGCTAATTGACACATATTATATTAAGCAAATTTATCTCGATTACATTTTCTGTACGAGGGTCAAGCAAGACCCCGGCAGGAGACTGGTTTGATTGCTAAAGGTCTTTTCAATTAGCAAATTTCCCTTTGGAGTCATTTCTACCTAGCTCATTGCCCTGGACACCAACAGTCACCCAAACTTGTGAGTAACATAAAGGGCCAGATTAAAAACAAATTCTCACACAACTCAGACCAGCAGTCTTAAATGCTGCGCTGCATTGTGTGAGTAATAGACAGTAGGAGAGCACCATATCTATAGAGATATGGCTCTTTCCTCCCCTCTCCCTAGCACTGGTGCAAAAGTTTGCTGCCGAGTGCCACGCACACACCTTTGTTCCATATCGCAAGGGTTTGTGTGTGAGTCTAGCATAGCTTTTGTACTGGAATCTTTCCCTTCTAGTACAAAATATAATTGCTTAGTCAACTTTTAAAACGTTTCCTACTTTGTGTGTGTGCTGCACAGTGCAGCACACATCCAAAGTCGGAAAAGAAGGGAGAAATGAAAACATTTCTCCTTATAATGCCTGCTTTCAAGTGGCGTTAATTTTTGACACAAAACCCTGTTTCAAATTTTTAGTAGATAGGGCTTTGCGTCAAAAATCATGGGTGGTGCCTGGCAAAGCCCATTTACCACCAATGTAATGCCCTCTTGACGATAAGTAATGCAAATGCTTGCTTTAAAATGATGTTAATTTTTGACGCAAAACCGTTCAAATTTTTAGTAGATAGGGTTTTGCATCAAAAAGCATGGGTGGTGCATGGGAACACCCATGTACCCAATGTAAAAACCCCTTGACCAGAAGTCAACTTTACAGCACAAAGCAAGTTTTGCGCTGGAATGAAAATAATAGAAAAAAACATTTTGTGTTCATTTGCGTCACTTTTTGTGGCACAAACTTAGCGCAAAATGTTTGTAAATCTGGCCCGAAATGTTGTAAATTTCCAATACTAAAGTATGCTGGCATAGCAAAAAATTCACACACACCTAGGAGGATTGTGAAATCCTCCATCTGGTGGTCCCTGAAACAGACCTCTGAAATGCCCTAAATAGCCAGGTTATATATAAAGGTGACCTGCATGATGCAAGGAACACTCTCTAAAAAGGGAGAGATTCAACCTGTTTGTACTGGGAGCGCAAATGGCTGCAACTGGAATGTTATTTGGGTGTCACTGCTGCTGGTGGCGTGGAGTGTGCTCATCCCAGGCTGAAACTAGGATATTTCATGAGTTATTTGCATTAGCCAGTCCTCTTCAATTTCTTCTTTGTGCTGCAACAAGGGCAGGGGCGTAGCAAGTGGGGCAGCACGAGCTTTGGGGGCAGCGGTCTCTCCCCCGCTCGTAACTGCGACCATTGGACGGCAAACGCAGGAAAAGCCAGCACCCCCACCCCCGCGCCTCATTTCAGCCGCCACGGGCAGCAAAAGCAGGGACCACCACGTGCGGCACAAGGCCTAGCTATGCCACTGAGCAGGGGCTGTAACACAAGTCCAGCAGCCCCTGCGGCTCGGGGGGAAGCCCCCTTCAGGGACCCCCTAATCCTTCAGGGGGCAACCATTCAGTCGAAAGGTCAATGTACATCTATGAGATATGGGAGACTCAGGGGCCACTCATCAGATTTTGCAGGGGTCCTCATCATTTTTCATTACACCACCGCCTGCAACTGCAACGTTTCCATTTAGCACCGCTTCTTACAAACCTTAATAGCTGCAGTGTAAGCTACCACATGCAGGATAACATCCAGATCTCTAAGGGCTACCACTACTTCATCAAGGATTGCCCCTTTCAGGTGCAACAATTCCTGGCTCTTCATTACATGAATGGAGTTAAAATAATGAAACTACTCCTCTGGGAAACCAGGACGCTTTACACTTTACAACGCCCAGCCCCACAACCGGGTCATTCCCTCCATTCCTTCAATTCTGCACAGACATTTTGGGGTCTTCTTGAAATTAGAGCCACCTTTACTGCACATGCACGTAACGTCACCAAGAAAATGTTCAACCTCCATTGGCTCCTCAGACCCGCCCCTTCAGCAAAGTCATGAGCAAGGCCACTGGATTTATGCCTTTCTGCAGCTTTAGCATTTTTACCATAATTGTGGATTTGCGGCATTAGCCACATAATGCATCAACTGCTGCATTATTTTCAGATTTTTAACCCAATTTGTTTTTACTAGCTCAAACGTATCAAAAGTTGCTAAAACCGCGGTGACAAGTGCTGCTGCACAGTGTATGCCTTCATGAAGGGCGACTGGTCACCTTTCAGTTGCTTATTGGGTGTTAAGGCTGATTTACATATAACTGGGTCCAAACTAATGTGGCATGGCGGGCAAAAAGTGATGGATTGGGATGCGGCCCGAGCGATTGCCAGTGGCTGAGAGTAATTCAAGCATTCCATCCATCCCCTTGTTGTTGTTGTTGCAGTTGCTGCTCTAAGTGAATCGGGTATGCCCAGACGTGGGTCCTGTTCCCACTGTGCCACTGGAATCAAGCTATACCTGGGTGATGAGCCTATAATAAGGGTGAAACCAGTCCTGGTTTGCTTGTTTTCCAGTTCAGGACAGACCCTGCCTGGCAATTGGGGCTGGACTGTTCCAATTGGAGCCGGGTCAAGGCTGATTTGCATTTGGATGAGTCCAAACTGAGGTGTCATGGTAGTTGAAAAACAATGGAGTTGGATGTGGCCCCAAGCGATTGCTAGTGCTGAGATTAGTTCAAGTATCCATCCATCACCTTGTTGTTGTTGCCGGTGATCTCTCTTGTGACTTCCATCCAAGCATCTATCCATTCATCCTTTCATCCTTCCATCCACCGCTGATATTCACCATTTCACATTTACATTCTGTCACCTACCAATACCACCACCACCACTACCAGTACCACCACCACTACCAGTACCACCATTACCAGTACCACCATCACCATCAACACTACCAGTACCACCCCCACTACCACCACTATCAGTACTATCACCACCACCACCACCACTGCCACCACCACCACCAGTACCACCACCACTAGTACCACCAGAACCACCACCAGTACCACCACCAGTACTACCACCACCAGTACCACCACCACCAGTACAACCACCGGTACCACCACCACCAGTACCACCACCACCAGTACCAGTACCACCAGGCCCACCAGTATCACCACCAGTACCACCACCACCAGTACCACCAGTACCAGTAACACCAGTACCACCACCACCAGTACCACCAGTACCACCACCACCACCACCACCAGTACCACCACCACCACCAGTACCATCACCACCACCAGTACCACCAGTACCACCACCACCAGTACCACCACCATCAGTACCACCACCAGTACCACCAGTTCCACCACCAGTACCACCACCAGTACCACCACCACCAGTACTACCACCAGTACCACCACCAGTCCCACCACAAGTACCACCACCACCACCAGTACTACCAGTACCACCACCACTACCACCATCACCACCAGTACCACCACCACCACCAGTACCAGTACCAGCACCAGTACCACCACCACCAGTACCACTACTACCACCATCACCACCAGTACCACCACCACCACCAGTACTACCACCACCAGTACTACCCCACTAGTACCACCACCAGTACCACCACCAGTACCAGTACCACCACCTGTACCAGTACCACCACCACCACTAGTACCACCACTGCCACCAGTACCACCACCAGTACCACCACCACCACCACCAGTACCACCACCAGTACCACCACCACCAGTACCACCAGAACCACCACCACCAGTACCACCACCAGTACTACCACCACCAGTACCACCACCACCAGTACAACCACCACCACCACCAGTACCACCAGTACCAGTACCACCAGGCCCACCAGTACCACCACCAGTACCACCACCACCAGTACCACCAGTACCAGTACCACCAGTACCACCACCACCAGTACCACCAGTACCACCACCACCAGTACCACCGCCACCAGTACCATCACCACCACCAGTACCACCAGTACCACCACCACCACCACCATCAGTACCACCACCACCAGTACCACCACCAGTACCACCACCACCAGTACCACCAGTACCACCACCAGTACCACCACCACCAGTACTACCACCAGTACCACCACCAGTCCCACCACAAGTACCACCACCACCACCAGTACCACCACTACCACCACCAGTACCACCACCACCAGTACCAGCACCAGTACCACCACCACCAGTACCACCACCAGTACCACCATCACCAGTACCAGTACCACCACCAGTACCAGTACCACCACCACCACTAGTACCACCACTGCAACCAGTACCACCACCAGTACCACCACAACCACCAGTACCACCACCAGTACCACAACCACCAGTACCAACAGAACCACCACCACCACCAGTACCACCACCACCAGTGCCACCACCACTACCACCATCAGTACCACCAGTACCACCACCACCACCACTACCACCACCAGTACCACCAGTTCCACCACCAGTACCACCACCAGTACCACCACCACCAGTACCAGTACCACCAGTACCACCACCACCAGTACCACCACCAGTACCACCACCACCAGTACTACCACCACCAGTACCACCACCAGTACCACCACCACCAGTACCACCACCACTAGTACCACCACCGCCACCAGTACCACCACCAGTACCACCACCACCACCAGTACCACCACCAGTACACCACCACCAGTACCACCCCCACCAGTACCACCAGTATAACCACCACAAGTACCACCACCAGTACTGCCAGTACCAGTACCAGTACCACCAGTACCAGTACCACCTGTACCACCACTACCACCAGTATCACTACCAGTACCACCACCACCACCAGTACCACCACCACCACCACCAGAACCACCACCAGTACCACCACCACCACTAGTATCAGCATCACCACCACCAGTACCACCACCAACACCAGTACCACCACCACCACCACCAGTAACATCAGTACCACAACCACCAGTACCACCACCACCACCACCAGTACCACCACCACCACCACCAGTACCACCACCACCAGTACCACCACCACCACCAGTACCACCACCACCAGTACCACCACCACCACCAGTACCACCACCACCAGTACCACCATCAGTACCACCAGTACCACCACCACCACCACTACCACCACCAGTACCACCAGTGCCACCCCCAGTACCACCACCAGTATCACCACCAGTACCAGTACCACCACCACCAGTACCACCACCAGTACCACCACCACCAGTACTACCACCACCAGTACCACCACCTCCAGTAACACCAGTGCCACCACCACCAGTACCACCACCAGTACCACCACCACCACCAGTACCACCACCACCAGTACCACCACCACCACCAGTACCACCACCACCAGTACCACCATCAGTACCACCAGTACCACCAGTACCACCACCACCACCACTACCACCACCAGTACCACCAGTGCCACCCCCAGTACCACCACCAGTACCACCACCAATACCACCACCACCAGTACCAGTACCACCAGTACCACCACCACCAGTACCACCACCAGTACCACCACCACCAGTACCACCACTACCAGTACCACCACCAGTACCACCACCACCACTAGTACCACCACCGCCACCAGTATCACCACCAGTACCAACACCAGTACCACCACCACCACCAGTACACCACCACCAGTACCACCACCACCAGTACCACCAGTGTCACCACCACCAGTACCACTACCACCAGTACCACCACCACCAGTACCACCATTACCACCACCACCAGTACCAGTACCACCAGTAGTACCACCAGTACCACCACCAGTACCACCACCACCACTAGTACCACCACCACCACCAGTACCACCACCAGTACCACCACCACCACCAGTACCACCACCACCACCAGTACCACCACCACCAGTACCATCACTACCACCAGTACCACCAGTACCACCACCACCAGTATCACCACCAGTACCACCAGTACCAGTACCACCAGTACCAGTACCACCACCACCACCAGTACCACCAGTACCACCACAAGTACGACCACCAGTACCACCACCAGTACCACCACCACCACCAGTACCACCAGTACCACCACTACCACCACCAGTACCACCACCAGTACCACCACCACCACCAGTACCAGTACCACCACCACCAGTACCACCACCAGTACCACCACCACCAGTACCACCACCACCACCAGTACCACCACCAGTACCACCACCAATACCACCACCACCAGTACTACCACCAGTACCACCACCAGTACCACCACCACCAGTACTACCACCAGTACCATCACCAGTCCCACCACAAGTACCACCGCCACCACCAGTACCACCAGTACCACCACCACTACCACCACCAGTACCACCAACAGTACCACCATCAGTACCACCAGTACCACCACCAGTACCACCACCAGTACCACCACCACTACCACCACCAGTACCACCAGTGCCACCACCAGTACCACCACCAGTACCACCACCAGTACCACCACCACCAGTACCAGTAACACCAGTACCACCACCACCAGTACCACCAGCAGTACCACCACCACCAGTACTACCACCAAACATACCACCACCAGTACCACCACCACCAGTACCAATACCACCACCAGTACCACCACCAGTACCACCACCAGTACCAACACCAGTACCCCCACCACCAGTGGCACCACCAGTACACCACCACCAGTACCACCACCACCAGTACCACCAGTATCACCACCACCAGTACCATCACCAGTACCACCACCAGTACCACCAGTACCACTACCACCACCACCACCAGTACCACCAGTACCACCAGTACCACTACCAGTACCACCACCATTACCAGTAACACTACCAGTACCACCAGTACCACCACCACCACCACCATCAGTACCACCACCACCAGTACCACCACCAGTACACCACCACCAGTACCACCACCACCAGTACCACCAGTATCACCACCACCAGTACCACCACCAGTACACCACCACCAGTACCACCACCACCAGTACCACCAGTATAACCACCACCAGTACCACCAGTACCACTACCACCACCACCACTAGTACCACCAGTACCACTACCAGTACCACCACCATTACCAGTAACACCACCACCACCAGTAACACCACCACCACCAGTACCACCACCACCACTAGTACCACCACCGCCACCAGTACCACCACCAGTACCAACACCAGTACCACCACCACCACCAGTACACCACCACCAGTACCACCACCACCAGTACCACCAGTACCAGTACCACCAGTAGTACCACCAGTACCACCAATACCACCAGTACCACAACCAGTACCACCACCACCACCAATACCACCACCACCACCACCAGTACCAGTACCACCAGTACCACCACAACCAGTACCACCACCAGTACCACCACCACCAGTACTACCACCACCAGTACCACCACCAGTACCACCACTACCAGTACCACCACCAGTACCACCACCACCACTAGTACCACCACCGCCACCAGTACCACCACCAGTACCAACACCAGTACCACCACCACCACCAGTACACCACCACCAGTACCACCACCACCAGTACCACCAGTGTCACCACCACCAGTACCACTACCACCAGTACCACCACCACCAGTACCACCATTACCACCACCACCAGTACCAGTACCACCAGTAGTACCACCAGTACCACAACCAGTACCACCACCACCACTAGTACCACCACCACCACCGCCAGTACCACCACCAGTACCACCACCACCACCAGTACCACCACCACCAGTACCATCACTACCACCAGTACCACCAGTACCACCACCACCAGTATCACCACCAGTACCACCAGTACCACTACCACCAGTACCAGTACCACCACCACCACCAGTACCACCACCAGTACCACCACCAGTACGACCACCAGTACCACCACAAGTACCACCACCACCACCAGTACCGCCAGTACCACCACTACCACCACCAGTACCACCAGTACCACCACCAGAACCACCACCACCACCAGTACCACCACCACCAGTACCAGTACCACCACCACCAGTACCACCACCACCACCAGTACCACCACCAGTACCACCACCACCAGTACTACCACCAGTACCACCACCAGTCCACCCACAAGTACCACCACCACCACAAGTACCACCAGTACCATCACCACCACCACTACCACCACCAGTACCACCACCAGTACCACCACCGCCAGTACTACCACCAGTACCATCACCAGTCCCACCACAAGTACCACCGCCACCACCAGTACCACCAGTACCACCACCAGTACCACCAACAGTACCACCATCAGTACCACCAGTACCACCACCAGTACCACCACCACCACCACCACCACTACCACCACCAGTACCACCAGTGCCACCACCAGTACCACCACCAGTACCACCACCAGTACCACCAGTACCAGTAACACCAGTACCACCACCAGCAGTACCACCAGCAGTACCACCACCACCAGTACTACCACCAAACATACCACCACCAGTACCACCACCACCAGTACCAATACCACCACCAGGACCACCACCAGTACCACCACCAGTACCACCACCAGTACCACCACCACCACCAGTACCACCACCAGTACACCACCACCAGTACCACCACCACCAGTACCACCAGTATAACCACCACCAGTACCATCACCAGTACCACCAGTACCACTACCACCACCACCACTAGTACCACCAGTACCACTACCAGTACCACCACCATTACCAGTACCACCACCACCACCAGTACCACCACCACCACCACTAGTACCACCATCACCACCACCAGTACCAGCACCACCACCAGTACCAGCACCACCACCAGTACCACCACCACCAGTACCAGTACCACCAGTAGTACCACCAGTACCACCAATACCACCAGTACCACAACCAGTACCACCACCACCACCAGTACCACCACCAGTACCACCACCAGTACCATCACCACCACAAGTACCACCAGTACCACCACCACCAGTATCACCACCAGTACCGCCAGTACCAGTACCACCAGTACCAGTACCACCACCACCAGTACCACCACTAGTACCACCACCAGTACCACCACCACCAGTACCACCACCAGTACAACCACCAGTACCACCAACAGTACCACCACCAGTACCACCAGAACCACCACCAGTACCACCACCAGTACCACCACCACCAGTACTACCACCACCAGTACCACCACCACCAGTACCAGTACCACCACCAGTACCATTGCCACCACCACCACTAGTACCACCACCACCAGTACCACCAGTACCACCACCAATACCACCACCAGTACCACCACCACCACCAGTACCACCACCAGTACCAGTACCACCACCACCAGTACCAGCACCACCACCAGTACCACCACCAGCACCACCACCACCAGCACCACCACCACCAGTACTACCACCACCAGTACCACCACCACCAGTACCACCACCAGTACCAGTACCACCACCACCACTAGTACCATCACCGCCACCAGTACCACCACCACCAGTACAAGCACCACAGGTACCACCACCACCAGTACCACCACCACCAGTACCACCACCACCAGTATCACCAGTACCACCACCAGTACCACCACCAGTACCACCACCACTACCACCACCAGTGCCACCACCAGTACCACCACCAGTACCACCACCACCAGTACCAGTACCACCAGTACCACCACCAGTACCACCACCACCAGTACCACCACCAGTACCACCACCAGTACCACCAGTACCACCACCAGTACCACCAGTACCATTACCAGTACCACCACCAGTACCACCACCACCAGTACCACCACCACTAGTACCACCACCACCAGTACCACCACCAGTACCACCACCACCAGTACCACCACCAGTACCACCAGTACCACCACCACCACCAGTACCACCACCACCAGTACCACCACCAGTACCACCGCCACCAGTACCACCACCGGTACCAGTACTACCACCACCACCAGTACCACCAGTACCACCACCACCAGTACCACCAGTACCACCACCAGTACCACCACCACCACCATTACCACCAGTACCAGTACCACCAGTACCACTAGTACCAGTACCACCAGTACCACCACCAATACCACCACCACCACCAATACCACCAGTATCAGTACCACCACCAGTACCAGTGCCACCAATACCACCAGTACCAGTTCCACCACCAATACCACCAGTACCACCACCAATACCACCAGTACCAGCACCACCACCAATACCACCAGTACCAGCACCACCACCAATACCACCAGTACCAGTACCACCACCAATACCACTAGTACCACCACCACCAGTACCACCACCAGTACCACCACCACCAGTACCACCAGTACCACCACCACCACCAGTAGCACCACCACCAGTACCACCACCACCACCAGTACCAGTACCACCACCGGTACCAGTATTACCACCACCACCAGTACCAGTACCACCAGTACCACCACTAGTACCACCACCACCAGTACCGCCACCACCACCATTACCACTAGTACCAGTACCAATACCACCAGTACCACTAGTACCAGTACCACCACCAATACCACCACCACCACCAATACCACCAGTATCAGTGCCACCACCAATACCAGTTCCACCAATACCACCAGTACCAGTTCCACCACCAATACCACCAGTACCACCACCAATACCACCAGTACCAGCACCACCACCAATACCACCAGTACCACCACAAATACCACCAGTACCACCACCAGTACCATTACCACCACCACCAGTACTACCAGTACCACCACTACCAGTACCACTACCACCAGTTCCAGTACCACCAGTACCACTGCCACCAGTACCACCAGTACCAGTACCACCAGTACCAGTACCATTACCACCACCACCAGTACCACCACCACCACTGCCAGTACCACTACCACTACCAGTACCACCACCACCAATACCACCATCACCACCACCAATACCACCACCACAAATACCACCACCAATACCACCACCACCACCGCAGCGCCTCTCGCTCACTAGTAATAGCAGGGGCACTGTACGAGGCTGGAGCTGCAGCCGAGACCATCCCTCCCTCCATGCGTGCCATAAAACACAGCCTGCCCTGCACCAGGAGGTGAAGCCAGGGCCCCACTACAGCTGGAGTGTTTATTAGGCCAAAGATAGCAATGACATTACGCAATGCCACACTGCACACTCAAATCACGGAGAGGGCAGGAAATAGCCTGCCCCCCGCTCTTCCTTCTGAGCCCTGACAGTGTAATCACAGTGCGAAAGGTGTTGGAGCACTTTGTTCGTGTTTATAGCTCGGATCATATGTAACTCTCACTTCACACTTTGTGTCTGTGTAATTTACAACACTTAGACATCTTCTTCACTGCACTATTTATCACTACTTTGAAGACGTCGCAGGCCGGACTCTTCCTCTGATATTTACAATCTAACAAGCGGTCGAGAAGGCCCTTAATTGCAATGCAATAGGTCTCGCATTTGCGAGAGTTTAAGCTATTAGTATTGTAAATGACAATGCCTTTTATTTATGTTTTCAAACCCAAAACATAAATAAAAGGCATTGTCATTTACAATGGCAATACCTCAAACTTGCATGAATGCGAGACCTATTGCATTGCAAATGCTTGTTTCATCTGTATCCAAACCTATCCATTCATCCATCCATCCATTCATCCATCCTTTCACGCATCCATCCCTCTATCCACCCATTTACTCTTCCATCCACTTATCATCCATCCATCCATCCTCCATCTGTCTCTTCAACCTTCCATCCACCTTTTCACTCCATCCACCCACTGTTTCACTCCATCTATCTATCCATTCAACCTTTCACTAAGCCATCCATCCTTTCACTCATCCATCTACTCATCCATCCACCCATCCTTTCACTAATCAATTCATTCTATCGCTCATTCATCCACCTTTTAACTCATCTGTTTATCCATTCATCCTTTCCCTCATCATCCATCCATCCACCTTTTCCTCAACCATCCATTCACCCTCCCTTTCACTCTTCCTCCATCCATTCTTTCACTCACCCACCCTTCCATCGTTTCACCCACCCATCCATCCATCCATCTTTTCACTCACCCATCCATTCTTCCTTTTACTCATCCATCTACACTTTCGCTCATCCATCCATCTTTTCACTCACTGATTCATCCGTTCCTCCTTTCTCTCAATCATGCATCTATCCATCCATCCATCATCCATCTATTAATCCGTCCTTTCACTCATTCCCCCTTCACTCCCACATCGATCCCTTTCACGTTAACTTTGAGCCTTTATCTGACAAGCAGAAGACAGAAGAGCTCAAACCCCAATGTAGCTGCTAAAGAGGGGCTTCACGACGCCCCTGACGAAAGGCACTCATGTTAATGTAATGCTGAGGTATGTTCACAGCTCATCTGTGCCATGCATAGCTCTGTCAACGCACTACACTCCTAGTCCATAGTGCACTTGATATTCCAGTACTGTAATATACTCACAGCTCTGCTAGTGTACCTCAGCTTTGACCCACAGCTTCATGCTATCACAATTGGGCCTAGGTGGAATTTTTTATTCCGCCGGGCAGAATCAGAGGAATTTTGGTAATTCCACATTACTCTTGTAACGCGGAATTACTGATAAATTAAAATGATGCCGCTCTGCTGGCAGAATAAAAAATTATGCAGTGGTTTCTAATTTTTAAAAACCAATGCATGCACCACTCGGTGCCCTTACATACTCTGCAGTGATGACAACTTATTGATCACTGCAGAGTATATAAGGGCGCTGAGTGGCATTTGGACGCTCTATTTTCTTAGGCAAAATGCATCCTCACATCCATTTTTTGACACAAGGGTGCATTTTGCACTAAGAAAATAGTGCCAGATGCCCACCACGCTCCATCATGGAAATCTGCAGAATCTGGTGGAATTTTAATGTAATTCCGTGCGATTCAGCTGAAGTGAACTCCGCACACTATGCCCATCCCTAATCACAATACCAAGGCCCAGATTTGTGTACCACTCACACAACACAGCGCAGCCCTGAAAGTTGCTGCGCTGTGTGACAGGGGAAGAGAGCAGGAAAGCACAATATCTACAGAGATATAACACTTTCCTCCTCTCTCCCTAGCGCTGGTACACAATCAGGCTGCTGAGCGCCACGCGCACACCTTTGCACCTTAGTCCAGAGGTATCTGCATGAGTCTAGTATAGGTTTTGTGATGGAAAAGTACCCTTCCAGTACAAAATACTATGCTTAGACAAACTTGAAACCTTTTCCTACCTTGGATGTGTGCTGTACAGTGCAGCACACATGCAAATTGGGAAAAGTTAGGAGAAATAAAAGCATTTCTCCTTTTTAATGCCTACTTCCAAGTGGCATTCATTTTCTGCTCAAAACCCTGTCTACTATTAGAAGTATATAGGATTTTGCATCAAAAATCATGGATGGTTACACAGGAATGTATATGTACCATTCATGGAACACCCTCTTAACGCACAATAATGCAAAGCAGCGCTTCGCACTGGTTTGTGTCACTTTTTCTTACAAACCAACGCAAATACCAATTTGCATTGTTTTGTAAATCCTGAAAAGGATTTTGTGTCGGGTCTCCATTATAAAAGTAACACAAACCTGATGCAAAACCTTAATAAATGTGGCTGCAAGACTCATACATAACTCTGCCAGGGCACCTTAATCAGGGTTCGATTGGGACAAAAAATAGGCCTGGGGAACCACAATAAAAGTAACCCCCACTAGTGAACTTGATAGCTAAAAAAGTGATTCAAGTGGCAAATCAGGCAGCTTTTGAATTTGTAAAGACACATTTGTGTTTGCTGCAGGCAATGCTTGTGGTAATATCAAGGAAATCAACAGTAAAAACCAGCCCACCCTGCCATGAAACAGGACCACAACCTGCTAAAAATGGCATATGCACAGACCTGTCAGCTCAGCCTTTCGGAGCCTGCCAGATTGCACTATAGCCAGGGCCACTGGAATTATGAGATTCTGCAGCTGTGACATTTTTCACATTATTTTGGCTTTTTTGCCTTAGCCTCATAATCCATCATCTGCTGCATAATCTTCAGATTTTAACAAAAAAATAATTGTTTGTAGCTCAAAGGGATCAAAAGCTACTAAAAACTTGGTGCGGTGCTCGCGACAGTTAATGACCCTTCGCAAGTGATTACTGGTCATCCTTCACTTGCTTATTTCTGTATTTGGTTGTTAAAATGGTACTAATGAGGTTACATATCTGCCCGGATAGTTATTCCCATACGTCAAAATGACAAAATAATGTAGTAATACTATCAAAAAATGTGTCGCATTATGGAGCATAATTTGCCTTTTCTTGCTGCATAATTTAGTCAACTGCGGCATAACTAGGCGCACCCCTGCCACATAATTCCAGTGGACCTGACTATAGGCCAGTCCGACCCTGACCTTAATCCTGATTTCCGACACCCATTGATATTCCGATACCGAGAACTAAACTCAGCTTTGCCTCTCTCCCTCTGATCCTCACCCTCTCTCATCCACCCCCAAATTTCCCCTCTTCGCAAATGTAATTCCTGCTTTCCTATCCGGATGGCTTGGCCTCTCAAGTGCAATATTTTATAAGGTATTAACGTCCCCTTCTCTCCTCTTCTCGTGGAATGTTCTAGCACACTCTGGCAGCAAGGCTAGCAGTAACTGTAATGGCGCATGGAGGGCGCACAAGTGGAACAGTCTTCGCTTACATAGAAATGGATTTTTATAGTGGGAGGTGGAAGGGGAGTCGATAACTAGGTGAGCAGTGTTTGAGAAAGCTGAATATTGGCAGGCCCGGAGATGGTGCAGGCTCATTACTCCTGTGCAGAGCGGGTGGCTTGAGCTCAGAGTAAGAGGGAGCCTAGCCCTCCTGCCTGGGAGAGTCTTAGCCAGTGGTGTAACACAAAATGATGGTGGGGGGCTGCAAAATGTGATGAGAGGCCTTTCGGCTGAATGGGGGCTGCCTGAAGGTTTAGGGGTCTCTGAGGTGGCAGGGCCCGTCTGCGCCACAGAGGCTTGTGTCACACCCCTGGTTTTAATACTTGACCTAACACACTCAGGGGTATATTCTCAAGGATCTATCGCCGAGTTATCGGCACTTTACCGCAGCCAAAGTCGCGATAAATTCATCGCCCCATTCACAAGCTGGCGCTAACAGCCCATAACACCAGTTTACCTGCGAAAGCAGTCGCAAAAAACATCGCCACAGATGACCCCGGCAACTAACGCTAATGATATGCAGAGTAGGTGTTCCCGTGCAAAAATCCGCCACAACACCACTCCACAACATTCTCAACGACCAGCCAGATCGGCGATAAGATCACAAAACATGCGATAATGTGCGTTAGCAGCAGCGAATTAACACCTGCTCTTTCCTGGTGTAAAGTCGGACGACAACCGGCACCAGACAAGGGAGCACAGCCCATAGCCACACATGAAGAACAACAGATGCCCTGGAGCAACCGATCATGCAGCCCGGAGCCCCAATAGGCCAAAAACACCCACCGCCACCAACTCCAGGGCCCCCCCAGGGACCCCACCCCGGGCACCCCCCACACCCCCCCCTCTTTGGACAAAGATATTGCCCATCAACTCCACAAAATCAAGAACCAAACAAATCGCCTGAAGTTGCACAATCACAACACCTAGCATACATGTGTGGACAGAAAAAGGGAAATCATACATTCATATCATAATATCCAAATAATACGTTTATTACAGAATAAACCAAAAACAACAATTCTGAAGAGGCATGGCGGGTCTTCTCAGGACATTCTGTAAGTCACAGCCTGCAAAACAGAAATCTGGATAAGAAGGTGTGCCATGCGCCCATCAAAGTACAGAGAGAGAGAGTGAAAGAGAGAGAGAGAGAGAGAGGGAGAGAGAAAGAGAGAGGGAGAGAGAAAGAGAGAAAGAGAGAGAGAGAGGGAGAGAGAAAGAGAGGGAGAGAGCGGGAGAGAGGAAGAGAGAAAGAGAGAGAGAGAGGGGAGAGAGGAAGAGAGAAAGAGAGAGAGAGGGAGAGAGAGAGGGAGAGAGAAAGAGAGAGAAAGAGAAAGAGAGAGGGAGAGAGAAAGAGAGAGAGAGAGGGAGAGAGGGAGAGAGAAAGAAAGAGAGAGGGAGAGAGAAAGAGAGAGAGAGAGAGGGAGAGAGAAAGAGAGAGAGAGAGAGGGAGAGAAGGAGAGATAAAGAGAGAGAGAGAGAGAGAAAGAGAGAGGGAGAGAGAAAGAGAGGGTGAGAGAGTGCCGACACTGCGGGCCTAGGCCTCACTGCTCACCTGCTGCCACCGGTGTGTCTCCAACCACGTGCCGGTATACACTGCAGTCCCCCAGGTCCCTTATCTGAAACAGTGTCCACAGACATGAATGGCAGAGTCCATACAGGTGCACACGCCATCATCGCTTGCCCGCCCCTGCGCACACAGGCTGCTGCACCCCAGCCCCTCCCGCCGCCCAGCGGTGATTGCCCGCCCCTGCGCAACCAGGCCTCACTGCTCACCTTCCGCCACTGGCGTGTCTCCAAGAGGGCCCACCACGTTCCGGTGGGATCTCCAAGCCCGGGGCCCGCGACCATGGCACCCTCCACATCATGCAGCCCCGCACCGCGGGCCACCAGGTCACACACCTGACTCTCGGTCTTGATTTCGCAATGGCAGAGACCACATCAGTGCACACGGCATCATCGCAGGCTGCACACCCGCTCAGCTCTTGAGGTGCCGCTAACTCTGTGAACCGTGAGGCAACGCCACGTGGCGGGAGGCCCGCACTGCCCTCTGGCTCAGGCCTACAATGCGGTCCAGCAGGGCTCACACTGATCCTTGCCAGTCCGGACCGCCAGGACGGCGCATCATCGCAGGCTGCACACCCGCTCAGCACTTTAGGTGCCCCTATCTCACTGCACCGCAAGACACCGTCCCGTGGTGGTGTGCCTGTGCCTGCCGCAGTGTATCCGGTGCCACCAAGTCTGTGCACCGCTAGCCATGGACCCTTAATGATTGAGTTCTGTGGTGCGGACGCCATCATGTCACCCCCGGCACTGGGCAATGTGAGGTGGCAGGGCCCTAGGCCCTCATGCATACATGAGAACTACACGGAGACACCCAGTTAGAGAGTGGAAATGGCGTCCAGCACGTGCGCCAGGTCCTTTTTATTGGCAGGGTCACATGTCCTGTGATGCCTGTGCTGGATGGGTGTGGTGTGGGTGTACACCAGCCGTGAGGGAGTGGCTGTGGCATGCTGACAACTAGACCTGTGAGCTGCAGATCCCTACAGTGAAGACCTGGGACATGTGGCGTTGTCGTCCCCCCCTGTGTGCGTAAGCGGAGTGGGCTGTCCTGGCGTATGCCAGTCCAGCATAAGGGTGTGAGCAATGACCCCGGAGCTCTGGGCGTTGTTCCGTCCTGGGCTGGACAAGGAAGTGACTAATGGATGTGTCTCTGTTGTAGTGTCAGCGCCACCCAAACCGCAATCGGCAATCTGTCACCCTGTGACAAAAGTCCCACAACATGAGCAACATGGACGTAAGGGGGAATCACTGACCCTACATTCATCCATACTTCCACACTTGAAAGATCATAGACATGACACATCTGTGTAAATATGAATGTTCATTGCACATTCAGTGGAGTGTTGCAGCTGGAGCAGTACAGGGCCATGCCAACCCCACTTTACATTGTTGGCCCGTGAAGGGCCAGCCAGAGTCCTTCAGGGAATGACAGGTACATCAGGAGACCAAACAGAATATGGCAGTCCATGTTGAGGTCCAAGGTGAGTGTCGCAGAGTGCATTGGGGGACAGTGGAAGGTGATGATGCAGAGGGCAGAACCAAGCAGAAACAGGCCACATGGCGGAGATGAATGCTACTGCGTCCTTCTGACCACGAAGGCAGATTCATCCGCATCTTCGTCCTCTGCTGTTGCATGTGCCTCACATGTGGGTGGTGGTGTTCTGTCTCCAGCACTGTGTGGCACTGACACATCAGGGGCCGGAGATGTGGATGGGGTGGTAGCAGCAGCATGCACCAGCGCCAGGCCTTGTGGCAGCAATGCCTTGAGGAGGGTCTTTAGGGCATTGAGGGACCCAGCTACCTCTCGCTGGTGTGCAGCCGTGGCAGCCGCTCTTTCCGCCTGCGTCCGCTCCATGTTTTCCATGATCCTCCGCATGTGTCCCAACTCCCGGGCGAGATCGCTGGAGGCACTCTGACTAGACAGTCGTGCTTGTCGCAGAGTCAGGACTCTAGCGATGTCAGCCATGGTCCATTGGAGAGCATGGAGCGGACTGTGGGTGTCTGTTAGGGACTGTGAGTGGTACCTGATGGGACTTAGACACCCACGTATGGCGTCTAGTTTGGCTGCCCTGCGGTCAACCCCACCTGCACCTGTTCAGCCAGCTTCTCCTGGCACCCCAACACACGGCGTTGGAAGGCCATGTGTTCGTTGTGGGGGTCCTGGGAGGCAACCGTGGTGGTGGGTGCTGCCTGCTGTGTGTTCTGTGCAGGGGGTGGGTTCTCCTCGTGGCAGCTGGGCTGCCCTGCTCCTGGAAGTGGGCTGCGGAGGCTGTCCACGAGGTGTTGGAGGGCATCGGAGTCGAAGGTGTGGTGGTTCTCTTCGTCATCAGAGAAGAGAGGTTGGGACTGCTCAGCAGGAGGTGTTGAATTTCCCCCTGCAATGTGAAGGGGAGATGCAGTTTAACATTGTGTTCACATGTATGTTGACGCATTGCACATGTTTACATTCAGACTGCATGACGATGTACATTGTGACTGTTTGGGGGAGCTGCCTATTTGATGCGGGACAGTGGACATTCCGACTACATCACAGATGTGTGTTTGTACTTGTACATTGTCAACTCACATTTCCCTGCAATGCCAAATGTGATTGGCCAGTTCCTACGCACTTGCGGCACCAGTTGTGTCCTTTGTTCTGTTGTGGACGTGTTGCGGTTTGTACCACATCGTTGTCAATGTTGATGTGCTCTGCATGTAATGTGTGTGTGCCGCATTTTGGGGGAGTCGCCCCTGCAGCTCTGATTTAGCTGCGCCTTATCCCTTACATGCGGTGTGCCTCGGGCTTCTGTGCTTATGCGGTGCTGAGATGTTGCATACCTGTGTGCATTGGTCTCTTGGTGGGAGTTGGGGGTCTGGGGCATGGTTTGTCCGCAGATGTACTATGCTTAATTGTGCATGTGTGCCATTGTGCCCATCTCCCCCCGTCCCCCCAGTCCCTGGTCGTTACTCACCCTGTTGCTGTTGTGTCTGGTCATGTTGAGCAGTGTCCGGTCCCCCAACTCCTGCCACCGTCTCCCCACTGATGACTGTAGACACCATTTCCTCCATCTCGTCCAGCTCCTCCTGTGGCGCTGGACTCCCACCTCCAGTCTGCATTGCTGCCTTCCGGTTGTCTGCGAGTTTCTGCTTGGTTTTGCGCTTAACATCATTCCAGCGCCTCTTGACCTCATCCATTGTCCTCCTCAGCACTCCGACTGCATTCCCCTTGTCCACGATGGTCTGCCATATTCCATTTTTAGTTGCCAGTGACACAGTGGAGGTGACGAACAGTGGTTGATGGTGTTCTATCACCTCCGTTATCAGGATCCTGTTTTCCTGCGGACTGAACCGCTTCTTCCTACTCTTCTTGTCCTTGCCCTTCCGTGACCCCAAGGTCACAGGCTCGTCCTCCGGGGGGCTTGTGGGGTTCTGGTTGTCCTCTGTACTTGCTCCGGATGCCTCCATTGTGCTTTACTGTTGTTTGGCTTTTGTTTGTATGTTTTTTTCTACTTTTATAGTGCATTTTCCCGCATGACGCGTTGAAATTGCAGGCCTGTGGCTGGTTTTCGCAGATTTTTGTATCGCGATTTGCGTCATCGCTACTATTTTCACGTTGGGGTTTCGCGTTTTTGCGGCGTCGCGTTGATTTTAACACGTTCATTTGATGCGTTATCGTGTGACTATCGCATGGTACCGCCGTGTTGGGAATACCACATTAACACGGCGTTATTTTCCCGTGATGGACTGCGATGTGAAGTGTTGCGTTAAGCTGAATTTGCGGTAGTTATCACACGTTCTTGAGAATATGCCCCTCAGTCTCTGCCATCCCTGCATTGGAATGGAGTGGGGTGTAGTGGCGTTGCAAGGGTGGCATGGGCCAGCAAGGTATAGGGACCCTGTTGAAAATGGCCCTTTTTGCAGCGTCACCCCCAAACGTTTTGCACTACATGTGCCCAGGGCCTGTAAATTACATACTACTAGTGGGCTTGTAGCACTGCTTGTGCCATCCACCTAAGTAGCCCTTTAACCATCTCTCAGGCCTGCCATTGCAGAGCACGTGTGTGCCAGGCCCAAACCTTCCCTTTTTTATATATATATGCTACTCGCCCTCATCAACTGGTGTCTCCATAATAATTATTTTATGTTTGGGAAGGAGATTATTAAACAGCTACGGGGTGTAGCCATGGGAGCCTGTTTCTCCCCCAGCTATGCATGCTTGCATGTAGGC
This sequence comes from Calotriton arnoldi, assembly GCA_963921515.1. Classification (NCBI taxonomy): domain Eukaryota; kingdom Metazoa; phylum Chordata; class Amphibia; order Caudata; family Salamandridae; genus Calotriton; species Calotriton arnoldi. The sequence goes on from CAWUFW010005816.1 coordinate 1,177,748, forward strand.
TGGTGGGAGGAACAGGTTCTTAAAAAAGACCACCAGGAAAGATTTGCACAGCATATCATACCTTGGCTTCGTTATATTGCCGATGCTTTTGTAATATGGAAAGGGGATGAGCAAAGTGCCAGGCAATTCATTGAGACCATTAATAACAATTCTTCCAATTTGAATTTTACATTTAATTTAAGTAGACAACGCATTGAATTTTTATATGTAGGGGTTTATGTAAATAATGGAAAATTGGAAACTACACTTTTTAGAAAAGCTACTGCCGGAAATGCGACATTACACGCTAGCAGTGCGCATCCTAAGCACCTCATATGGAGTAGTCCATATGGAGAGATCTTGAGGCTTAAACGTATCTGCAGTACGGAGGAAGAGTTTAATAGATGTACCAAGGAAGCTTTGGCCAGACTAAGTGAAAGAGGCTATAGCTCCAGAATGTTGAGGGAAGCGGTCAGCACCGCCAGAGAAAGACCGAGGTCAACATTGCTACCTAATCAGGAAGAGGTAAAAAACCCCGCTAACATAGATGAGAGTCCCCGACTCATAACTACATTCAGTCATCAGGAGAGGAAAATAAAAGCTATAATTAAAAGGAATTGTCCGATAGTCTTGACTGATAGTGTTCTGGGACCTAGACTCCCAGTATGTCCCAGTATCACATTTAGAAAGGCTAAATCTATGGGAAATAAACTGAACAGAAATAGCCCAGAACTCGGCCCCGTCCAGACATGGCTTAGACCAAAACCAGGTTTTACGAAATGCTCGTCATGCAGAGCGTGTAAATTTGGTATAAACAAGACAAATTTTACCACTCCATTTTGCCAAGAGCCTGTAGCAATAAAAGGCAGTTACAATTGTAGGACGGAATACGCTGTGTATGTTCTGACGTGCACCTGTGACCTCAATTACATTGAGAGCACCAAACTACAGGTGCACGTCAGAATTTTACAGCATCTCAGGGCAATCATTAACAATGATTCCTCCTATTCGGTGGCTCGCCATTTTAAAAGCACGCACAATAATGATATCAATTGTCTATCATATTATGTGGTCGATGCCATCCCTGTCCTCAGAAGAGGAGGAAATAGGGAATTACTTTTAAGGCAACTGGAAACCCGCATGATCTTAGAATTCGACAGTAAGACACCAAATGGAATTAACAACACTGAGGAAATGTATAACTTTTTATAAGACCCATCTAATCAATTCCTTTTCAATATGAATTATGGCCCATAGTCAGTTTTGTATTTTTAAAGCTATGATAATTAATAGCTCGGGTTTAAAGTAAGTGGGGCCATAAGGTTACTTTAAATAGAAATGAAATAACATGTGCCGCCGTCTCTATGTATATAGTTTTATGTGTATATATGTAAAGATTTTTTTCATCTCTAATGTGATTAGTTTTAACACAATGTGGTTTTAACACAGGCACAAGCACTTTATAGACTAGATTTTTATACAGCACTAGACACTTTAGTTAGACATAGCTATTTTGCACAAATATTATGATTTATGAAACACTGAAGCACTTTTTATCAGCCATAGGAACATTCGATGTTCAGCTGATATGAGTAATGTACAAAGAGATGTGGAGCACTTTATATGAAAATACAAAAATTGAAATCAGCATTTATGCAGTAATATCTTAAATAACAATAATTATTTTTCTAGTAATATTATGGTCCAAAAAATTCTTTTATAGAAAAAATTGTTTTATATGTATATTTAACAATTTATTTATGCATATTTATAAATACCCCGTGTTGGCATATAAGTATTTTTACTGATATTTATTAATGCATTTATGTATTTATACGGTTTTATTCATTGAATATATTGCTCAAGATGTGTTATTTACACATTTTTTGCAATGTTTTGAAACTACAGGGTATATACATGACAGTAAACATAGACCTAATAATTACAAGTGCTTTTACGAAATATACAATGTTTCTTCTATGTCTATATCACGTGACTGTTAAAGGGGGTGTACACATAGCATTTAAAAACAAAATGGCGTACTGCACTCTGAATGTGAACAAGGGCACTAGTTGCTCGAAACGCGTCGTCAGAGGAGGTGTGAATAATAAAGAACATCTTGCCATCTATCCGGGTGTCTGTTGCTCTCTTTTCGCCGAGAGGAGGTCTTGGGAGCAGTTTCGTTGTGAATATATATATATATATATCACCCCTACGGTAGGCCCTGGACAACCCAGAGAACAGGGTGCAACGTAATGTACTTTTAAGTTTACATGTCATCTCTCATTGTTTTTCCCTACTGCAAGGCCTATCTCTCCCACAGGATAACATTGGGATTACATTGTTGCATTTCATAAGTGTAATTGGGAAGAGATAAACTCTTCAAGTCTGGTGTCTCTGGAAACACAATTTAAAATCCAAACTCCTGGTGAAGTGGGATTTCAAATTGCAATTCTGAAAATACCACTTTTAGAAAGTTGGCATTTTCTTACTTTAGCCATTTAGTGCCTGCTGCCTGTCTCTGATAACTTGACTGCGGTGGGTGACCGCTGGTCTTTGCGTATTTCCACTAGACAGCCACATACAATGGGAGTTTAGGTGTGATTTGATGGGCCATCCTGGCAGGATGTGAGGGAGGAGCTGGGCACAGCCTCACTTACACTTGAGTAGGCTGTGTCCTGTCCCCACACAAAGGACTGCATACCCCCTGTAGTGAGGCTGGAGCCAGGGCTGGCAGGGCAGGACATATGTGCCATTCAAAGACCTATCTTTGAAGTCTCCTCCACTTCAAAGGCACCTCTGGGTATAAGTACTGGACCTCAGACACCACAACTTGAGTGCACATCTGGACCTATGGTACTCTGCCAGGAAGAAGGACTGCTGTGATAATGAAAGGACTGCCACTCTGAAGGAGCTGCTGCCTTGTTGTGCTGACCTACTTCCTTCTTGCCTGGGGAGGAAGAACTGGACCTGGAACCCATTTTGAACCCAGAACCCCGAACTGACTCAAAGGGCTAGTCTGCTGGCCTCCTGATCTGAACCTCAGGGACATAACAGACTCCCCATACCTCCTGGACCAGTCTTCAATGAGTTTCTGACCCCAAGAGGCACCTCTCAGGTCCTGGGCCCTTGGTGTGGTTCTCGAGCGCTTAAAGTCAAGCTTTTGGATGCTTTGCGGCTGCGAACGGGCCTGTTTGCAACAGAACCATGCCACTTGCACCGAAAATCAGCGCAAGCCATCGTAAGTTCATCTCTTCACACAGCAAGCTTTGTCCGCCCATGTGGATTACCACTGTGAAGCTCCAGCCTGGCCATCTGCGACACCCGGCCTACTCTTCGTGCCCCATCAACCATCGCCAGCGACCCTCTTCTAGCACCCAGCGAATTTCTTCACTGCGAACAGGACTCTTGGCACAAAATTTGAGAAGGTAAAACTTCAACGGGACTAATCTGGGACTGAATTTCGAAGTCGGCCTGAACTTTTGGCTTTGACCTGGTCTAGCGCGACCAGATAGCCGCGGTTAGCACTTTCTGATTTTTAGCCACTATTTTACAGTTTATTCTTTAAAAATTCATAACTCTGGCTCTTCTGATTGGACTTTTGTCATTTTGGTCCTGTTTTATTTATTATATTAAGCTCTATTTTTCTAACCTGGTGTGGAATCTTTTTGTGTGGTGTTTTCACTGTTTTACTGTTTGAAGTGCTGCACCAATACTTGACGCATTGCCTCTAAAGTTAAGCCTGACTGCTCTGTGCCAAGATACCAGAGGATGAGCACAGATTAATTTAGGGTTTTCCTGCCTCTTACCCGGACTAGGATTGTGGTTGCTGCTTGACCAGGGCTCTTACCCCAGTCAACCAACAACCCAATTTCTAACAGACCCCCTTTCTCTGTTTTGGTATTAACAAACTGCTATATTTGTGATTCAGTGACCGCCTCACATTCCCAGGTCAGAGTACCACTGGCCCAACTGCACTATTGATAGCTGCGCCCCAGAGTAGGAGTTGCTCAGGGGGCTGTGAAAGACTGGCAGGTATGAGTAGAGTCAGAAGCATGACTGACTACCTATACCAACCCCAACTGTTTGTTAAGGTGAGCGTATTGTGACACTGAGGGCCTTTTAGAGGCCAGCATGGATTGTGACTGGCTTTTGCCCAGCCCTGCGGACACAAACTTTCCTGATATGCGCTTGACTTGTGGCCAACTGGGCTGGTGCTTGGGTGAAGGGAGGTTAGGGCTGTCACATCTCCCTTATATATGCATTTTACTGTGTGTGAGTTTCAAGGACTCTGGGTTGCGATTATCAATGTCTATGATGGGTTTCCTTTGGGTTATAAACACTCATTGCACATGCAATTTTCCCTGTTAACCTATAAATAAGTTAGTTAGACCCGTCCCCTCCTTCTTCCCTATAAGGCAGGACATGCAAATTGCAAAGTCAATTATTAGGCTGCACTGAGATCTACAGACTCTCAGATGATCCGATTCAGAGAACTATTTGACTGTCATTCTCTCGCTTTCATCCTAAAGAGTAGAGGTTTTCAGTTAATTCAAAACATTTTTGCCATTGTGGAGAAGGGATGTGCAAGGTATATTTCAGTGGCCCTCTCTTCAGTAGCTCTTCTGTTTTTATTGGAAGAAAATGATTGCAGTCCCGCCACCCATCATCAAAATCTCACAGTGTGAGAGGAAGGGACAAAGAGGAGGCGGGCCTGGGGAGGGGCAGGACCTTAAGCACATTGTTCTGCAACCATGAAAGTGCTTTGGAGGGGGTGTGGCCCTTGAGAGGGGGTGGGGCTTTGTGCATGTCGCTGCCCATGACCCACTGTAACCCCCCCCCCTCCCAAAACAAAAACACAAAAGAGGCTTCAAAGGATGCCACTGATATCCGGGGGAGATTGCAAAACTGATGGACATCAGCTGTGCTCAGTCTCCAGACAATGTGAGTTGAAAAGTCTGTCTGTGGGTTTTTCCAGCTCTCACTGTCTGCCACCATGTGATATCGGCTCCTCACCGGGTGACCGTGTGAAAGGACTGGAGCCGATATCGTGTGACACACAGTGGCGCTGTGTGAGTTGGCAGGTCTGGGATTGGTTGAACAGGACAAAAATACACAACATCCCTCTTTGGACATATATGCTTTATAGAGGAAAGTATGAATGTATTCAGATTTATATTCATACTTCACTCAGCTTTTTTTTTTAAGCAGAACAATCCTGACTTTCAGGCTTCTAACTTTAATTGTGCTTTGCGACTAGCTTTTGTCTTTATAAAAATGTATTCTGCAGATGTTTAAGGAACTTTTTTCTATTGTTGAAGAGTTGAAGTGGTGGAACCGGTGCCATGCTAATTACCCACTGATTGCAGTGACGTCACTATCTCCCACCTCCTCCTGTCATACTGTTGTTGCCCTCCACCACAGAATGTACTGTTTTTGGAACAGCACCTCTGGAGGCTTGCGAAACTCCTACTGGTACAAAAATATCCTCAGTGTGGCTTTTCACTGCGCCTACAGTTAGGTTCATTCTAAATATCAAACACCTGATAAAAAATATAAGAACAGTCTTGAGGGTGCACACATATGCAACCAGGCACCAATACACAAAAAACATGCACGAACACACAGATGTACATATTAGTAGGTGCATTAGCCCCAGAGGCGATCTAACCACCGCTGGAAAATATGGCTTCAAAGTTGCTACACACAGACCACTGCAGCCAGACTCAGCCTTGTGAATGATGTCATTGAGATTAGAAACTTCACATGACAGTTTCTTGCAGATGGCAGTCTCTGCAGCATGTGCCCAACTCACCAATCTCCTGTCGTTATCAACGCTTTTCGTATACAAAACATAGTAATCACAAAGTCTTGGAGGGCCTCAAGAAAGTTTGTTACTTTTCAGAATATCTCTATTCCTGCCATCGAGACCCTTAACAGCCAACCTTTCAGCCCTGCAAACTCCACTTGTTAGTTGGGCCCACTGTGGTAATGGCTGAGAAATCTTAGATTCACCCCCTTGACCAGAAACTCATTGACTAAGCTATGTCCCTGCCTATTCACTTGGAGTGTGAGCCTGAAATGTCAGATGCTATTCGCCATGCCTACCCGCCATTCACAGGTATGTCTAACATGTGACTGCCTGTAAGCCAGCCATGACAACCTTTCAGACGTGAACCTGACATGTGACTTGTCTTTTCCCAGCCGTACTGCCTTTCAGAGGCCTAGCCTTTAGGTTAACCTATGAGTGACCCTGATTGAGGCCTATTGGCCTATCAAAGGCATAGGACTGTCAGGAAATCACCCAGCTTCCCAGCAGGCAAGGGCATGCCATGAATACATATTTACTGATACTCTTGCAATGAAAGGATTGCTTTCATTACAGTGCTCACACCATAGACGAGGCCCCCAGCAGCCTCCGGGCAATGGAGACTCAACTACAGAAACTTCCACCAGAGGACTGAAGCTTTCTTCCGGTTTATTTTCTTTCACTCGCCTTCTCTCTTCCATAGTCTCTCCATTCTGCTTCGCTCCCCGTGCTGTCTCCGTACCTCCTGCCTCTTCCTTTTGTTTCCAATCACTTCCTGCCTTCTCTTTCTATTGTCTCATCAACGTTGCCTTTCATTCATGTCCTTCCTCTCTTTCTGTCTCTTTCTCCTTCTATGCCTCCCCTCTCTTTTCATTGTGCGGCCTTTACATACTTAGAACCTTACTGCATTTAGAAGACGCCACAGGAGCCTGAAGCCTCGAGAGGGTTCCTGAAATGGAATATTTTCTTGTGATAGTGAAGAAGGAAAAAGAGGGAACATATACTGAAAAGGAATTCCAAAGAAATTCATGCACCAAAAAAATAAAACGCCTAAACAGACAGAATGGCTGGCTGTGTATGTGTAGGTAGTATTTGTTTAGCACTCACCTAGCTAGAAGGCAGTGAAGCGCTACACAAGGTCAAAGGCAAACAGTCCGTGTGTGCTTCGAGAGTAAAAGTGCACCATCACTGCAGCGAAACCTAGAAAAGAGTGACGTGCTATCCTTCCTTCAAAGTTTCTTGTCATACATACCGAACGTAACCTTTGATCCACCACAGGATTTTCAAAGGACTCATGGAGGAAAATCGAGGTACAGTGATGCCCCGTCAAAACCTAGGCAGATTCTAGCTTCTTTCCTACATCAACCGTAGGCAAAACAAATTACTACAACTGACAAAGAAACATGGCCCTTGCATATTCAGTAATCATTATGTTTACTTCTCTGCAAACTATTCACAAGACATTAATGCTAGGAGGAGATAGGTTCTCTCAGACTGCATCTCCGTAAACTTGGAATTAGATATGGCCTTTTTAATCTGGGAATCGTGCTTCTTACTATCGATCGAAAGACAATAGAGCATTGTGAGCTTAAGACCTAGAAACATTTCTGTATGCAATAGAACCTATGAAAATGCAAATATCTTTGGAAGACACATCACTGAAATTGACACCTTCTGAAGGAAGAAACAGAAAGACTAGAGAAAGAGACGCAGATGTGGAAGTAGGAGGAAAGAGCCAGGATTGAAAAATAGCCTGCACCCAGTGATAACTCCATAAGTCCTCCTAAAGGCTGATTTAAAAAACATTGAGAGACAGAGGGCCACGTGTACAAAAAATTGTGGCTCTTAAAACGGTCGCAAAGGGGTTTGCGACCGCAAACATGTCTGAACGCAATGTACAAAAGCCATTCGCAAACCCAAAATTGTAATGCAACTGTTTTGCAAGTCTCTAAAAATTGCTAATACAAATTCCGATTCGCAAATAGGAAATCCATATGTGCGACTCGCAAACTGTATGTTTATTACATTCGCAATTAGTGAATGGTCGCAATATTGAATTTTTCCACACGCAATTTAGCACAAATTCCAAACAGGTGGTAAATGGGTGGAGAGTATATAAATTGACCCAGAATGCATCAGGTATTAGCACAATGGCTGCTCTTTACCTTATTGCACGGAGGATGCAAATACTGGCTGTTCAATGGAGAAAGAAGCGGAGACAAGAGCAGATATTTAGAGTCAGGCAGATCCTCTTTCATCAAACTGAGGATAAGTACCACTGTCATATTTGAGATTATTTCACTCTTACACCCAGATCTTGAAAGCAGGAGCCTGCGCAGTAATGCAATCCCTATTCATGTACAGGTGTTGTGCTCATTACCCCTATTAGCCTCTGGCAGTTACCAGGGTGTGATTGCAGTAGCAGAAGGGGTGTCCCAAAGCGCTCTTTCACAGTTCTTTCGTGCATTCCTAGTTGCCATGCTGATCTACATTCACCAACACATATACCTACCCAGGAACGCCCAGGAAATGCATTAGAGTTTTAATGGATTGAAAATGTTCCACATGTCATAGGGTGTATAGATGAGACACATGTGTCAATATGTCTTCCATCCCTTCTCAAATAAATTTTCAGAAACAGGAAAATTGCACATTCCCTCAACATTCAGGTGGTATGCAATGCCCACAGCATCATAACTAATATTGTGTAGCAATATCCAGGAAGCATCCATGACTCCTACATGTTTCGACACCGCAGAATATTCAGACGGCTGGAAAGATGAGAATTTTATGTTGGATATCTATTTGGCAGAGAATAAAAAGTTACCAAGAGATATATGTGTGTGGTCAACTATACATTATGTCATGTAGCCTCACAACAATGTCTGTGTTGCAGGTGACAGTGCATATGTCCTACCTCAATGGATCCTCACACCATACCTTTCTCCCACCTCCCCGAATGAGCGCCAAATCTAGCAATGCACATCATACCACCAAGAGTGTCATTGAGTGGACATTTGGCCTACTGAAATCACGTTTCAGGTGCTTGCACAAGAGTGTGGGTGCATTACAATACGCATCCGAAATAGCTTGCAAGATGATAGCAACATGTGCCATCTTCCACAATATTGCCACCAGGAGAGGCAACACATCGAGGTGTCTGAGTTAGATTCAGAGGATGAAGCTACTGATCCAACAGTACAGCAGCCAAGGGATGGGAGCAGAGCAGTGGATGGGAGAAGATGCAGGGACCACATTGCCACACAATACTTTGGGAGGTAAGCTGACAATAATAATGCATTGTGTATGTGAAAGGAACACAAGACACTGTTGATGCATGTAGCCATTCCTTTATTGTCAGGTATGTAGTATGTAGTGAAACTAAACACGCATTAATAAAGAAAAATACAACATTGCTGGTTAATTCACCAGATAGGAGTGAACTCAGGTATGACTTACAAAACTGCAAAGATAGCTCAATCTTTATTGCCCCTACGGCCAGATAGGCTTCCTTCTTGTCATGTTGCAGCATGTGTTCGGCTGCTGCTGCGTCTCAGAGACCTGGCATCTGAGGCGGAGACACTGTTGATGCTGGATCTGTCTTCGCTAACAGCCGCTTCTGTGCCTGTGACCCCTGCAATGCGATCAATCTGCATTGCCTCGACAGCAGATGTTATCTGTTGCAGACCCCTTGTGACATCGCCTCTAAAGTGGCCCATCTCAACCTGTACATTGACAGTCCTCCTGCACAGGGTTGCTGTAGCATGTGCCAGTCGTCCGATTGAGTGGCTTAGAGTGTCCATCCAGGCTGCACTGTGTCTATCCCTGTATGTCTGACAGGAGTCAGTGTTGGAGAGTTGTAGACACATCTTCTCGAGGACAACTGTCATGCTATCCATTTTGGGGTCCAATTGGCTGTGGTTCTCTGCCATTTGTCTGGCAACATTTCCAAAACCCACTGCCATATTGTCTGCATGTTTTGCAATTTTCTGTTCATTATCTTCATCTGTTTATGTTGCAGGCATTGAATTCTCAACATAGATTGTTCCTGCCCTCACACACTTTTGTGTCCTCTGCTGCCTGTGGGATCGTCAGAAGTGTTTGCGGCACAGGTCGTACCCTACATTGCTGTCTACCATGTCCCAATATACACAGCTGGTGTGGTCTAACTATAGGAGTCATAGTCTGACTCGTTTGTGGATGGCCCTCATCCTCCTCTGGTGATGCAGGCTGGAGTGAAAAGACAGCAATGGCGGGGATGGTATGGCTTTGTGATCGATTGGTGTCTTCCTCCTCATCCATGTGAGTTGCCCCACCTGCCTCGGACTCTGCCCCTTCTGTGTGCTGGCCGGATACACCTGTGTTGCAGAAAATACTCTAGAAAATACTTCTGTTTTATCTGTTTGTGTGCCAACTACTCATACATTTGTGTTTTAGTTACAATAAACTGTGATTGACTTCACTATGTGTCTTGTACTACATGTCCCATGGTGCATTGGTATGGCTGCATTAAGTCTTACCTTAGCATGTCTTTGTGTATGACCCATTTGCATTAACAGTACAATGAAAATGCAGCACTTACTTGGGGTGCGTCCAGGAAGTTGAGGTGTCCAAGTGTTCAAATCCAGCAACTGCCTCGGCTTAATGGTGCCTTCCACCATTGTTTCGATGGCTGTAGGGGGGGGTACAGTGAAGGGCCCACCCCCTGTCACATTGCTGTGTAGTTCCTATAAGACCTATATAGGACCTGCGCGTTTAGACAACATACACTGTGGGACTGGTGTCCAGACTGATTCCAGACACCCCCACCGGGTATGTTGGCCTGTGTGCCAGCTAGCTCGCAATGCCACTATAACCTCCTCTTACCAAGGAGAGAATAGTTCTTGGCACCTATCGAACATGACAACCTTGATCCCTCAGGACCGTGGAAACAGTAACTTACTTTTCGCTCTGTCACTCATGCTCACTTGTTCTCAGAGAGATACACAGAATAAACAGTTGGGACGTTTTCAATAAGTATTTATTGAACAGTCGTTATTCTAGCGTAAAATAAGTGCACTGAAATCACTAGTAGACAGTTGCATATATAAATGAGTATCAGCACTAAGAAAGTAAACAGATGGTAGGTTTCTACCATTTTGCTAAAATCATAAATATAGGCGAGTATATAAAATACATGGAAATAAAATGCGTATTCCTACGATGCACCCTAACTAGATGTGCCTAAGTGTACCTAGCATGTGAGTAGGTGTAAAGCCAAGAATCCCTCTAGGATAAAGCCAACCCCATTACCTGATGTGAGACTGCGGGACCCCGTTCTGGTCTCGAGCTGAACACCCCTCAAGGGATGTCAGACCACTGCGAGCTGGAGTGTCTGCATGCAGGAACATCAGCGTCTCGCGTCAGTGTGTCGGCATGGAAGTCGTGATCTTCTCTCCCTATCTCAGCAAGATGTGGTGTTTATATACCCTAAGGTATCCCCAGGGGTTCTACCTTGCTGTGCCAGTGTCGGACTTAGGATGACATCGGGAATGAACTTTATACACAGTTATTATGCAGGAGATGATGGTCCTGCTGTGATTCCAGGAAACTAAGAATCCTCATGCATAATTTATGAGGCCAGTGTCTAGGGAAAAACCCTATGTACGTATGTGTAGTATTGCAACTGGGTAAAAGGTCAGTCCTCCAAATCCGTTATGTATGTAGTATAGGAGAGAATGTAGGTGAAGGGTTATGATGATACCTAGACCTATATTGGGGTACCTATATGAAATATAACAGCATGGCTCTCAGCAAGGCATCTGGCAGCCTTCTCTTTGGTCCTTGACCTGAGGTATTGCCACCTCTTGCGTATTTCATCCCCAGAGAGTTGTGTGACCTCAACAGCATTGATTTTTGACTGCATGTCAGTCCAGATTTTCTTTTTTTGGGCCTCAGGGACGTCATGGAGGCCTTACCGAACAGCAAGCCAGTGGTGGGTGCAGAATTCATCCATGAGTATTTTCATGTCCTTCTCTTTAAAAAAAATATATTTTTATTGCAATTTTTTAAATCTTTTTTCCCACAACACAAGAGAAATACTATATATATATATATATATATATATATATATATATATTACCTACTGGCAGTCGCCAGTAGGTAGTTACAGTTAGGACCTTGTTTCTATTCAAAAAGCGTTTTTTCTTTTGCCAATATCTTTGGCGCCGTTTGACGAATCTTCGCAAAATTTTCAAAACTAATGGCCCGCTCAGGTCAGCTCCTGTCTTGAACGTCTCGGGGTGATTCGTCAAACGGGGGCCGAGAAAAAAGGGGGGTCCCAAAACGCATTTTCCCCATGTTAATTTCCATAGGAAACTTTAGACAAGGCTACAGCCCGAACTGCTGAAAGGAATTACACCAAATTTGGCAAAAAGGTAGCTCTTGGTACATAAAGCGTCCTTTTTTTTAAATGGTGTAAATCCGTTCAGTAGTTTTTTAAATATTAAAGGAAAAAGAAATGTATATATCTGGGCGGAGCCTAACCACACATCTCATCGTGAGATCTGATTGGCTGTCAGCACTTCATCCAAGAAGTGTTGGCAGCCATCTTGGGACCAATATACATGATAGCACCCCATTAAAATGCATTGTAGTGAATGGAAGGTTTTAAGTAAGGGTGGGCGGAATTTGCGTAGTCGCGTTACGCAAATCTCCGCGAAATTGCTAAAAATTTCCGTGAGCACGCGGAGATTCCGCGAAATCGCGGAATTGCTGGTCCCGTCCGTTCGCGATGTGTTTTTGCGTGCCCGCGGGGAAATATATTGCTAACTTGCCCATGCGGTCGCTAACGGGCGCGGCCATCTTGTTTTCACTTGTCCCGCCCGCTCGCGATGGTATTTCCTGTTCCGGGTCGCGTATTGCATGCTCCCGCCCGCTCGCGATGCTTATTTCCAGTTCCGGGTCGCGTATTGCATGCTCCCGCCCGTTCGCGATAAGAGAAGTGCTGCTGTGAGGAGAGGCCCTCCTCGGGGCCGTGTGGTGAGGTGCGCCATCCGCGCCCTCACCGAAGCCTCTACATATCCCCCAAAATCATCGCCGCCGGGCCCGGGGCCCCACCGCCGCCGTCGCGGCCGAAGAAATCACCGCCGCGGCCTTGCGCGATCCGCGAGGCCTCCAGGCCCGCCGACGCCATTGCCGAGCAACCGGGGACGCCGGCCGCGCCCCCAGGAAGGCCGCGCAGCAATTGGGCGCCGGCTCCCGCCACGCCCCCAGCGCTGACGGAGGCCGAGGAAGAGCCCCGGCCGTGCAGAGGGAGACGGGGAGCCGGCTGGAGAGGACTGCCGGCTCCCGCTCCCATTCCCGAAGTCCCTGAAGCCCGCCAAACCCACTCACCTGATCCCGGGGGCCGGAGGAGGGTGATACCGGCCCCCGCAACGTGCCGCCAAGTCACTTCCCTGATCCCGGGGGCCGGAGGAGGGTGATACCGGCCCCCGCAATGACCCGTCATTCCGGCCAGAAGGCCGAGGTACCCCGACCGGGCCCCGCCCTCCAGAACACGGGCCGGGCCTGGAGATCGCCAGTCGCTAAGAAGCGCGACCAACGACCAAGCACCAGGTGAGCCTAGGAGGCCCCTAGGGCCCACAAAAACGCCACTGGGGGCCGGGGGCCACCATTAACCCCTAAATTAACCGTGTAACTTTCCCCATGAGGCGAGGCCCCAGAGAGGAGTGGGCCTAGCCTGGAATTAACCCCTAAGGGACATAGAAGCCCCAGGATACAGGACATGTTGAGGGGTTCCCCACAGTGTTTACTAATTTAATGCAGATCCCTATTGTAATTACTGCCTAGGCCTATGCTTTTAACTGCAAAGTCTTTACCACAGGGGAAAGTGATTAATTGAATTGAGCTGAAGTGTACACCGCCAAGAGTTGAAGTGTTTTATGTTACAGGTGTACTGGAATTGCGACGCCCACTGTACTGAATGTGGGTGCGCCTAGATTAATGCAGGCCTATTGAAATGTAACGTGAAAAGCCTTCTTTTAAGTAATTGAATATGCTTGAAGTGAACTGCATGTTTAGGCCCATGTTTTATTAATGCACCTTGTGATCCTTATTGGTGCTACGTTTAAGAGATAATTCCTGCGGCCTCTTAGTGGCCTACAATGTTGATGAGCTATGATGCTTTATTAAGAATGTGCACCAGTTAAGTAATGCAATGAATTCAAATGTAGATCTGAATTAATCTGCTTCATCTGATGCTAACTTGATTTATATATAAAAGATCTTGATTTTAAATACACAAGCCTGGTGTGGTGTCATATTATTGCGTTCGCATTCCTGAGTCAAAGTAAGAGTGTGCTGCACAACTGCCTTACACATTGCCTTCGCGTGCTTTCCCGCCTCGCGCCATGCTACCGTGGCGGACTCGGTAAACCTGGTTCCAACATTTGGTGTTCAGCGGTTGGATAAGGACTGGTGTTTGTGCAGCACCCTACAGTGACTCAGTGCGCGCCGCAATTAGACACCTATTGTAATGCAAGTGCTAGGAATTCTTTTGTAATTGCCGATTGTGTACATTCCTGCGTTAGACCTGCTACCTACAGTCTAGAACCCTTTCCCTAAATTGTCTGGGACCCCACCTAGGAGGATGGAGTTTGAGTTAGCCAACCTAGAAAGGTATACGGTGACACAGCTCAAGGAGTTCTGCCTAGAGAGGGGGGTGGCCGTCAAGCGAGGCGCCAGGAAGGAGGTGCTTCAGAAAGCTTTGAGGGCATGGGTAATGGCCCACCCGGAGGGAAGAGGGGACGAGGAGCTTTGGGAGGCAGACAACCCAGGAGAACTGGACCTACTGCACATTGATGTTAGCGAGAATGTGTTGCCAGGAAGACGTTCCAGGGCAGGCAGTAGTGCGTCAGGGGGGAGTTTGTCGGCAGAGGAATTTGAGGACAGGAGGGAGGAGAGGCGATTAACATTAGAACTTGCTAGGATGGAAAGAGAAGGAGAACAGGCAAGGCTAGCCATGGAGGAAAGGAAGCTTGCGCATGAGCTTAGCCTGAAGGAACTGGAGCTCCGAGCCTTGCAGATGGTGATGCAGGGCAAAGTGAATGGTGGCAGCATACCTGCTGGGGTTCCACAGGAGCCCAAATTTTATCTACCAAGAGAGGTGATAGCCAGTTTTAGTGTAGGAGATGACATCGATAAGTGGTTGGCGGCGTACGAGGTGGCTTTGGTGGCCCATAGAGTTCCTGAGAGCTACTGGGGGAGGTCTTTACAGGTACATACCTCCACCAGTAAGGGACACACTTTTAACCTTAGATAAGGGGGATCAGACCAACTACCCTATCATGAAGGAGGCCCTGCTCAAGAAGTTTGGCCTCACCCCAGAGAAGTACCGCCAAAAGTTCCGCAACAGCCACAAGCTTCACACACAAAACTGGGTGGATTTTTTTGATTATGCCCGGAAGGCATTGGAGGGTTGGGTGCGTGGCAGCAACGTTGATAATTTCAAAGGGCTGTACGACCTGTTCTTGAGAGAGCACCTCCTAGAGAAATGTTTTCCGGAGCTGCGCCAGTACTTGGTGGACCGCAAGCTGACCAATCCTAGGGAGCTTGCAGAGGAGGCAGACACGTGGGTCAGCACTCGGGTGTCCCACAAGGGAGCCGAGGCAGAATCCCCGAAAGGTGGACAGGGGCTCCCCCAGAAGAAAGAGGGGGGAGATAAAAAGAGGGAGTTCTTTAAAGGCCCCCCAAATAGACCGCCTGGGAGAGGGGTAGGTTCCCCATCCCAATCTGGATTCCAGAAACCCACTTATCCTGACAGGAGTCAGCAGCCCAGAACTGTCCGGTGCTACGAATGCGGGGAGGTTGGACACTACAAGGGGGATCCCCAGTGTCGCAAGAGAACCCCAGCCCCCACAGGAGGTAAGAGCCCCTGGTGGCCAGTGTAGCGCTTGGGGAGGAGTTGTCCCTAGGTAGGGGAGGTGAGTGGACAGGCTTGACCTTAGTTTCCCTGGGGGATAGAGAGATCATCCCACGGGTTCAGGTACCCGCGAACACTGCCAAGTATCGGCAGAGGGTCCTGGTGAACGGGGAGGAGGTGGAGGCTCTGAGGGACACAGGTGCCAGCATGACGATGGTGAGACGTCAGCTGGTGTCCCCAGAGCAGGTGATTCCTGAGGAATTCCACCCGGTTGTTATGGCTGATAATAGCCTGGGTCATTACCCCGTGGCCCAAGTTCCCTTTGAGTGGGGAGGAGTATCAGGTCTGTTGAAGGTTGCGGTGAGCCCTGCCATGCCAGTTGACTGTCTGCTGGGCAACGACTTGGAACATACTGCCTGGAGGGAGGTAGAGTTCAATGCCCATGCTGAGATGTTGGGATTAGCAGGATGGACTTGCGTCGTCACGCGGTCCATGGCTGCCCGACAAGGAACTCAGCTGGAGTTGGAGCCTGAAATAATGGCCCAGCCCACTGCTGGACGAGGAGATGTCTAGGAGGAGACACCCGGTGAGATGGATGGGGAGCCTGCGGAGGTGACCCCGGAGTCCGCTGAGGTGGTTGGTGTTCCCGTGGGGGACCTGCCGACCCCTGCAGAGTGGCAGGTGGAAGGAGGGCCTACCCGGGAGGAATTTTGCCGGGCGCAGAAGGAGTGCCCTACGCTTGAAGGCATGCGGCAACAGGCCGAAGCCCAAGCAGCTGGAACAGAGATTGGTAACTACCATGTCTACTGGGAGGATGGTCTCCTCTACAGTGAGCCTAAGGCTCCGGTGCATGGGTCATCAAGGGCCGTGGTGGTCCCCCAATGCTACCGAGCCTTTCTGCTAGAGTTGGCACACGAAATACCACTAGCAGGACACCTGGGCCAAGACAAGACGTTTGCGCGTCTGGTCCCACATTTTTGCTGGCCCAGGATGCGCGTCACTTCTGACACTTTTTGCAAGACTTGCACCACTTGCCAAGCGAGCGGCAAGACAGGGACTAAAGTGAAGGTCCCTCTGGAACCTCTCCCAGTTGTCGATACCCCTTTTGAGCGGGTAGGGATTGACATTGTCGGGCCATTGGACCCGCCGACTTCTGCAGGACATAGGTTCATTTTGGTGCTGGTAGACCACGCCACCCGGTACCCGGAGGCAATCCCTCTGAGGACCATCACTGCACCGGTGGTGGCGCGGGCCCTGATGGGGATTTTTACCCGAGTGGGATTCCCCAAGGTCGTGGTGTCATATAGGGGCACGAATTTCATGTCGGCCTGCATGCAGGTCATGTGGAAGGAGTGTGGAGTGACCTACCGGTTCTCCACTCCTTACCACCCCCAGACGAACGGGCTTGTGGAGCGCTTTAACAAAACCTTGAAGGGGATGATCAGGAGCCTACCCGAGGACTTGAGAAGGAAGTGGGACGTCCTCTTACCCTGTCTGCTCTTCTCCTACCGAGAGGTGCCGCAGAAGGGGGTCGGTTTCAGCCCCTTTGAGCTGCTCTATGGCCACCCCGTTCGGGGGCCCCTCAGTCTTGTCAAGGAGGGGTGGGAGAAGTCTTCCTCGAAGCTTCCCCGTGATGTGGTCAGCTATATGCTGGCATTCCGCAGCCAAGTGGCCAAGCTGTGGAAGGAGGCCTCGGACAACCTAGAGGCAAGTCAAGCCGTCATGAAGAAATGGTATGACCGGAACGTGCGGACGGTAGAGTTAGATGCTGGACAGAAGGTGTGGGTCATGGAGCCAGGAGAGCTTAGCGCCCTCCAGGACCGGTGGACTGGGCCGTTTGAGATCTTGGAAAGGAGAGGCCAGACCACATATGTCGTCGATGTGAAGACCCCACGTCAACCCCACAGGGTGTTCCACGTCAACCGCCTGAAGCCCCACCAGGAGCGTTCAGAGCTCACTCTCCTAATGATAACAGATGGAAGTGAGGAGGAGGAGAGTGAGCCTCTTCCAGACCTTCTGGCGGCCCATGAGAAGGATGGTTCGGTAGAGGGAGTGGTCCTCGCCCCATCCTTAACCCCAGAGCAACAGAGGGACTGCTGCCAGGTCTTGGGGCAGTACGCCTCGTTGTTCTCCCTCACGCCTGGGATCACGCACCTGTGTACCCATGATGTGAACACAGGGGACAGTCCGCCCGTAAAAACCAAGTCTTACCGGCTGTCCGATAAAGTCAAGGCTAGTATCCAGGGTGAGGTTACCAAGATGCTAGAACTGGGAGTGATTGAGCCTTCCAGTAGCCCTTGGGCTAGTCCGGTGGTGTTGGTGCCGAAAGCGGCCCCACCGGGCACCACACCAGAACTTCGGTTCTGTGTGGATTACCGTGGACTCAACTCAGTCACTAAGACCGACGCTCACCCGATCCCTCGGGCGGATGAGCTCATTGACCGGCTGGGAGCAGCCCGGTATCTGAGTACCATTGATTTGACGTCAGGCTATAGGCAGATCGCCATGGCGGAAGGAGCAAGGGAGAAGACTGCGTTCTCCACCCCCGCGGGCCACTTCAGTAGCAGCTGGGAGGACCATCTGGAGCATCTCCAGGAGGTGCTACAGGCTCTGCAACGGGCTGGTCTAACCATCAAGGCCAGCAAGTGCCAGATTGGACAGGGAACTGTCGTGTACCTGGGACATCTGGTGGGCGGAGGTAAGGTGCAACCCCTCCAAGCCAAGATTGAAACCATCTTGGCCTGGGAGCCCCCCAAGACCCAAACAGAGGTCCGGGCTTTTCTCGGCCTCACGGGGTACTACCGCCGGTTCGTCAAGGGATATGGAACCATCGTGGGCCCATTGACGGAATTGACTTCAAAGAAGCAGCCACGCAGAGTCATCTGGACGGCTGCCTGCCAGGAAGCCTTTGAAACCCTCAAACGTGCAATGTGCACTGCACCGGTGCTCAGGACTCCAGACTTTGGACGGGAGTTTATCGTACAGACAGACGCTTCTGAGCATGGCATAGGAGCTGTGCTCTCGCAGCTGAATGACGATGGCCAAGACCAGCCAGTGGCCTTCATTTCCCGAAGACTACTCCCCGGGAACAGCGGTGGAGTACCATCGAACGAGAAGCCTTTGCTGTGGTTTGGGCTGTAAAGAAGTTGAGGCCATACCTTTTTGGTTGTCACTTCCTGATCCAGACCGACCACAGACCCCTTCGCTGGCTCATGCAGATGAGAGGCGAAAACCCCAAATTGTTGAGGTGGTCCATTTCCCTCCAGGGGATGGACTTTCGGGTGGAACATCGACCCGGTGTAGACCACGCCAACGCTGACGTTCTCTCCCGGTTTTCCGCCTTAGCGACGAGAACTCCCTAGAGGTTGGGAAGCTCTCCCCTCTTTCGGCTGGGGGGACGCGTGTTAGACCTGTCAGCCCTAGGGTGGTCTTGCCCTGTTTTTTTTCCCTTTTGCGCCTCATTTTTGCCACCATATTTTTACTGGACCTAGGTCTCCAGGCGCCTTGCCACAGCTAGCCAGTGCTGAGGTGCAGGTGCTCTCCCACTCAAGATGGCTGCCACCGGCCCCTGCTACTGCAGAGGGGCCTTGCACACATACACACTAGTAGCCAGGGTCAGGCTGGGACATAGGGATACAGTATCCATTCCGTCCCTGCCTCTGGGCCACATAGCCAGACATGTGGAAGGTTCCAGAACCTTCCGGGCTGTGGGAGGAGTTATGTTTTGCCGCCTTTGGGAGGGTCACCTGACCTAGGGGTATAAAAGGCTTGGAGGGAAAACTTTCTAGTCAGTTGAGATGGGGCACCACTGATCCTGGGAGAACCTCTGCCGGAGTACAGGCTTTAGGGCCTAGGGGGAGACCTACACTACTGCTGCTGACAGGGCTGAGGCCCTGCTGTAGTAAGATAGCTGAGGAACGCCCACCACCCACTGACCTTGCCCAGTGTGAGGGGACCCAGGGAGCCACCTTCAGCATGTGGGGAGGAACATCAAGCACTCCCAGAACCACCAACTCATCCGCCCCCCCCTCATAAGAAGAAACTTCTGACAAGAAACTTTTGACAAGAAACTTATAATAAGAAACTTCTGACAAGAAACTCCTGACAAGAAACTCCTAAGAAGCAACCAATCTGGAACAGTCGCAAGACACCTTAATTTGAGGAGGCCTAACCGTCCAGCCAGGCCTGAAGCCTAAACTGCCAAACTGGGGATCACCAGGTAAAGCGCCGTACCCTGAAGCGCTAGACCTTCACCCCCTATCTATTCCTGCCTGCTGCTGGGCTGCCCCCAAGTACTTTTCCAGTCAGCCCTGCTCACAGGCTGCTGGTGCGCCCCGCGTTCTGTCTCCACGAGGGAGAAACTGCCCCCCTCAGGTCACTGACCTTGTGAGGAAATCACCGCCGCGGCCGCCGCCGTGAAGAGAAGTGCTGCTGTGAGGAGAGGCCCTCCTCGAGGCCGTGTGGTGAGGTGCGCCGTCCGCGCCCTCACCGAAGGAAGCGCTGAGGTGAGGCAAGCCCCTCGAGTGGATGTGGTGAGGTGCACCGTCCGCGCCCTCACCGAAGCCTCTACATATCCCCCAAAATCATCGCCGCCGGGCCTGGGGCCCCACTGCCGCCGTCGCGGCCGAAGAAATCACCGCCGCGGCCTAGCGCGATCCGCAAGGCCTCCAGGCCCCACCGACGCCGTTGCCGAGCAACCGGGGACGCCGGCCGCGCCCCCAGGAAGGCTGCGCAGCAATTGGGCGCCGGCTCCCGCCACGCCCCCAGCGCCGACGGAGGCCGAGGAAGAGCCCCGGCCGTGCAGAGGGAGACGGGGAGCCGGCCGGAGAGGACTGCCGGCTCCCGCTCCCATTCCCGAAGTCCCTGAAGCCCGCCAAACCCACTCACCTGATCCCTGGGGCCGGAGGAGGGTGATACGGCCCCCGCAACGTGCCGCCAAGTCACTTCCCTGATCCCGGGGGCCGGAGGAGGGTGATACCGGCCCCGCAACGACCCGTCATTCCGGCCAGAAGGCCGAGGTACCCTGACCGGGCCCCGCCCTCCAGAACACGGGCCGGGCCTGGAGATCGCCAGTCGCTAAGAAGCGCGACCAACGACCAAGCACCAGGTGAGCCCAGAAGGCCCCTAGGGCCCACAAAACGCCACTGGGGGCCGGGGGCCACCATTAACCCCTAAATTAACCGTGTAACTTTCCCCATGAGGCGAGGCCCCGGAGAGGAGTGGGCCTAGCCTGGAATTAACCCTAAGGGACATAGAAGCCCCAGGATACAGGACATGTTGAGGGGTTCCCCACAGTGTTTACTAATTTAATGCAGATGCCTATTGTAATTACTGCCTAGGGCTATGCTTTTAACTGCAAAGTCTTTACCACAGGGGGAAAGTGATTAATTGAATTGAGCTGAAGTGTACACCGCCAAGAGTTGAAGTGTTTTATGTTACAGGTGTACTGGAATTGCGACGCCCACTGTACTGAATGTGGGTGCGCCTAGATTAATGCAGGCCTATTGAAATGTAACGTGAAAAGCCTTCTTTTAAGTAATTGAATATGCTTGAAGTGAACTGCATGTTTAGGCCCATGTTTTATTAATGCACCTTGTGATCCTTATTGGTGCTACGTTTAAGAGATAATTCCTGCGGCCTCTTAGTGGCCTACAATGTTGATGAGCTATGATGCTTTATTAAGAATGTGCACCAGTTAAGTAATGCAATGAATTTAAATGTAGATCTGAATTAATCTGCTTCATCTGATGCTAACTTGATTTATATATAAAAGATCTTGATTTTAAATACACAAGCCTGGTGTGGTGTCATGTTATTGCGTTCGCATTCCTGAGTCAAAGTAAGAGTGTGCTGCACAACTGCCTTACACATTGCCTTCGCGTGCTTTCCCGCCTCGCGCCATGCTACCGTGGCGGACTCGGTAAACCCGGTTCTAACAAGCAGCAACAGCAAAATGCATAAGATTAAAACAATAAACATTGTTACACTTAGTTAGACTTACAAGTTACTTACAACTACAAGTCCATAGAAGCCAAAAGGCGAGATCATGATAACTGAACAGTGGTGGAAGAACCATCCTCCCCTTGGTAGGAATCTAGTTTATATAAAATTATAAATGGAGATGTGAGAATTCTGGGAGCCCTCACCTTAGAAGAACCTAGTACTGGTTACATCATAAGGTCTGCAAAGCTCTGGTTCTTCGTATAAGGGAATCTTCCGTCTGTAATGAGAAAAATGGTGCGCGTTAGTATAGTGCAAGCATTTCTCAGTCGTGCCAAAAAGTGCAGTTTTTTATGGATAAGCAATATGGACTAACACCAGAACTCCATAACAAAGTCGGTTGTTTTTCGACCTTGTACGCAGCGCTCAGACAGTAGCAGTATGAGCTCATGTGGGCTCAAAGGCGTCTTTCACAACAAGCTGCGAGGTAACTTGCGCAAAAATAAAAGACAGAGCTAAAATGGTTGCATGGCTCGGGGTAACTTAGCAAAGACTAGAATGACCCTAGGGACCATATAACACTACCAGTGTCTACTCTACTACCTGATTTATACTAGTGATGTATGTTGTATATGTATTATGTATGTATTAACTTTATTTTCATTCTTGCTAGTCAAAAATAGGGGGAGGTGTATATGGCATCTGAAAAATGTGTAATGTTTTTCTAGGCGTACTACCGACCACCAGTACCGGGGCCAGCGGCGAAGGTGACGCGGCCGCTGAGGGTGCAGGCGATGCAGCAGTTGGAGGAGCTGCAGGGGGTGAGCCAGCAGCAGTGGCGGGCGGTGGTAAGTTATATTCCTAATCCTTACTTATTGACATTACACTCGCTGCAAGGGTGTAATGTGTACTGTACTGTTGAGACTTAAGTAAGAAGTTGTTGTGAACGGTTGAAGAAGACACCCTTTACTTAGCATTAGCAATAGCATTAGCGACGGGAGTGTACTCAGAGTAACCAATGGCCTCTTCTATCGGACTTCAACTCAGCTGTGAAATTTTTATGGAGAAGACAAAGTCTGATCAGATGACCTTGATGGATGGGTTGAACGAAAAGGGAAAGAAGGGTGGAAGGAGGAAGGACGGGCGAGATTTTATATTTATGACTGGCAGAGAAGGATACGTGGGATGCATGCATAGGTGTGTGATATGAATCAGATGCATGGGTGGTGGAATGCCTGAAACTACCACAAATGTTCGAGGCCGAGGTAGTGGGAGGATAGATACATACCACAAATGTTACGTACTGTGCTTGCTAGTGCTACTGTGCCACTATGTGTAGAATGAATTTGTCTGACTGCTTTGCTAAGAGTATATTTTACAATAGTCTTGTTTTTTCTTCTTGATATAGCGAGTGCGACTCCTTCCAAAGGGAAAGTGGACAGGAAGGAGTTGGCGGCCAAGGCCCGGCGCCGGAAGCTGGAGGCCATACAGGCCGAATACCAGCGGCTGGTTCTTCTTCTGGAGGAGGAGGAGGAGGCGGCGGCGGCAGCAGCTGCAGCCTCCTCCAATGTCCCGGGCCCCAGACACCCCCCTAAAGTGTTACGGCGCCACCGCCTGTCAGTCGCCCGCCGCCACACAGCAAGAAGCACTGCTGCCCCCCCCTGTGGATGCAACTGTCACGCGCTGAAGCACCGCGTGGCCCGCCTAGAGGAGCGCATCCGTGTCCTGGAGAGGCGAGCCCGCTGAGACCCCGTTTATTTATTGCCCCTTTTTATAGTTTCTTTTGGTGGGTGGGAATCGGGCGTTGGGTTTTGGACTTTTGGACATTTGTTGGACTTTTTCGTTCCGGGACATGAACATTGGTTGGGGTTAGGGAGAGGGGTGGGTCAGGTGTTGTGGGATTTTTTTACATAGTTTATTTTTGTTAGGGTATTAAATTGCATATTTAGACTTTATACGATGTGGTTAATGTTTTGTGGGTGGGGTTACTGTTTTACGTCACACGGTTTCCTTGCTGGTGCAGTGCCACAGCCAGTGTTTGATTTAAATAATTGGCTGAGTTACTAAGACACAGACAGATTCGGTACCCTCACTGAGGGACTTGTCCTACTAGTACTGTCAGTCTCTCCTCCTAATCTATGCATTCTGCAACTGGACTCAAAGGGGTGTGTGAAATAGAATTAGTGAAAAAAATTCTGTTATTAATTATGCCTCCCCAAACTTCTTCTCTTACCTGTGCTTGATGTTTAACTTGGGCACGGCGATGGCTGCATGGTGATGATGGTTTTCTTTCCCAACATGCCATTGTTGTGGTGGTAGTAGTAGTAGACCCTGGCAGTTTCACTTGCAAATAAAAGAAAATGAGACAGTCAGTCGCCTGAGAGAGACTGTGGGAGGAGTAGTAGAACGAAGTACAGTACGGAACTTACTGCCAAACAATAATATGCCAAAATACAAGGAAACATAATGGTTGCGGGGATAGCCTAGTACATAGAGTTACAAACTATAGCTGTGTCGAGTCACTCGACTAGGCCTACAGTACACCGTGACTCGACACAAGCGTAACCGTTAGTGCTGTTTCGGAGGATGACAACAAATCCAATCTATGCCGGCAAATAATGTTGATGGATTAGGTTCCTTTGGTAAAAAAAATAAAAATAAAAATAAAAAAACGCAAATATACTGCTCATAGGAGGGTGGGCAAGCAGAAGATCCGCGCCCTGCCTTGAAAATGCATTTATGTTGCTTTAGCCACATCCGCCCCAGCAAGCGTGTGATAAATTATTGGTGTACATTTAATTTAGTCACACCTCAATAAGTCACACAGCCCGGGGGAAGAGGGTTAGGGTTTGATGAATGGTTGGGAAGGGGGTTTTGGGAAAGGTTTGACAAAGAAAAACAGTACGCATGGACAACAACAAAACACAATCTTGGCAGACAACCATATCCATAAATCAGTTAAGGGAGAAAAGGAAATGCATGCATGATGATGATAACTTGATGGTTAATGATAGTACTTACTAACTAACTACTACTACTAGACAATTAGACAGTACAGGGCAGCAGTATATTATGCAATTTGCCTTGCCTGTCTGCCCTCAGAGAGACCCGAATTACATTCAGTTTCTGTTGTGTTGTACCGGCCCGGGCTTAAAGATAGCAAAGAAAAGCCAAAAATTGCTGTAGGGATGAATTGAATTATAAGCAGAGAGCAAACATAACAACAACAACACACAGTAGTAATGATTGAAGACCAAAAATGAATCAAATTTAAAAGATGATGAAAGTTGATACTGTTACTGTGTGTTATCCTGGTTAAAATGTGGAGTTGCATCTCGGCATTCGTCTTGGTTCTCCCTTCCATGGACGCTCCGGCCATCAATCTTGGGTGACGCCACTGCCTGCCTGATGTAGATTCATTGGTAAGGTAAGTGAGATGCAGTGTAGCACAGGGTAAGGGCCGGCCTGTAATTGCAGATGGGAAAATAAAAGGGATATTGAAAAATCAAGTAGAAAAAAATGCCTAAATTACGGTGGAGTGCAACAAGAACAATTTCAGAGGCGGCATGGATTTGGATACATCATGTCTACTCTAGTCTATTTCCAGCATTAACCTCCAACAACAACAGGACAGAGCAGGCCCACGGCACCCGTGACACATCCTCCATTTAGCGTACATTTTTTGACAGAGGCAGACAAAGCAGATATACAGCAACATAGCATTTTACAAATTAAGTGACTAAATCAATGCCCCGCTGTCAGTCATACCACCACACTAGACTCCACCACTACACAGACATGTAGGTCTGCAGTGGTTGTTGTTGACTTGGTTACCTTTTAATGCACTCATGAAAAGCACTGAGTTATTCCATCAATCATCTCTGATCGTACTGAGTGACTGCGAAGAGATAATGTCACTGTGGTCATCATCATGGTGTGTTGTCCAACTCAGTGTGCAGTAGTGTACAGATTGAGTCCCCTTTCCATATTCAAAATGCAATGGATCAGCCTGCAGAAGAATTAGAAAATAGGTATTGAAAAACAAGAATGGAAACAAACATTGCATTGAGTTACTTTTAGTGTGTAGATTAGATAATAGTACACAATGAATTACCTTCATGCACTACAAACAATAACAACACAAATCACTCAGTCAGCGTCCAATGCATGTCATCATTCATTACCTGTTCCTTCTCATCTTCAGTTAATGGGCAGTCTGTATCGGCTCGGAAAGGAGGATAGCTATAGTAGTCATCATCATGTTCCACTTCTTTTGGAGAGACTCAACGAGGCAAGATTTTAGTTTTTCTTCGATTATGCTACAACCAATTATCATCTGGCTTGAGGGCAATAGATTTAGGTCGATTCAGGAGGAGCAGGACTCGGAGGAGTGGACTGAAATGCAGAGAGCTGAAACTCATATAAGGCAATAAAATACGAAGACGGTGGTGATGGATTTGTTGTGATTTGAAGTTTCGAAACAGAAAGACAGACACACAAATAGAAGTAAATGAGGGAGAACCACAGTAAGAAGTGGAAGCCTAGTTGTCAGGGAAGTATAGCTCGTCCTCAAACTCTGGAGGTTCAACCAGAAGTAGGTAATCAGCATCCAACACGCTACTTCCGTCACCTGAGCCGCTGTCCTCATCTTCTGGAGTTGATTCATGTATTGTGTAATTCGGTGGTATAAATTGCTGATTCATTTTGATCATGGTTAACCTCTCAACGTTTTGGGATGAGAGACTGGTCCTTTTCACTGTTACAATGGAACCAGCAGCACTGAAAACATGTTCAGAAGAGACACTTGCGACAGGGCAAGCCAGATAGTTTATCGCCAGCCTGCTGAGCACTGGCCATTGGCCCCTTTTGCCATACCAATACCGCAATGGGTTTTGATCAATGTAGACCTCTGTTGGGTCATCCAGGTAGGCCTGGACCATTTGGTCAATGTTCAGGGGTGCTAAACTTAGTGCGGCCTCTTTTGTCTTTGCATCAGCACTGGACCTAGCAAGTCCTTGATGTAAATACCAATCCTGTGCCGTTTGTACTGGGGCTGATGAGCCGGTTATTGCTGTTGTCGATAGTGTTGGTGACAGCTGTGAACCAAATGCACTGCCCACAGGCTCTGAAGTTGAACTTGACGCCGGATGCTCTGCTGCAGTACTTGACGTGGGTTTGAGGCCTTTAATTACCAGCCGTTCATTTTCCAATGTACTGGCTGCCTCAGCTATCCAAGTTTTGTACCGGGCAACATCCACTTCTGAAAAAGGGAGTAATGTCTTACTGTGCAGTGCCGATTTGTACCGTGGATCCAGAATTGTGGCACAAATGTAATGTTGTTGTGACACAATCTTATTTTGCACCCTTGCATTTTCACTTAAGCGACATGATAAGCTCTCCACCAACTCATATGCTTCTTTTTTTCGTCCACACCTTTGTACCCTTCACACACCCGCATCAGCTGTTGCTCTAGCATGTGCAACAATGGGATAGCTTGGCCCATAGTACAGTCCTCCTTGCTGACTTCACGTGTGAAGACCTCGAAAGGAAGAAGCATCTCTGTAAGAGATTTAACTAGGCACCATTGGTCCATCTGAAGGGTCATGCCTTTCACAGTAGCATCCACCCTTTGCATGACATATTCATTGATTGGTCTGTACTGCTCAAACAGACGGTCAAGCATGTAATACGTTGAGTTCCAACGTGTTGCCACCTCCTGGATGAGTGCTTTGACTGTCATTCTATAGTCACGTTGAATGATCCTCAGCTGCTTCCGGGCTTTAAAAGAATGGCTGAAATGCGTGCATATTCTGCGGCAGGTGGTCAGTAAGTTGCTGACTATGGGTTCTTTTTCAGAAAGTCTTGAACTATAATGTTAATGCAGTGCGCCAAACACGGGACCCTGAAATACCCACCAAGCGTCATGGCCTTAAGTATATTACTGCCATTATCCGTGGCAACAAAACCAATGTCAAGCCCTCTGGGGCGCAGCCATTCAAAGACCTTGCTGTTAAACTCTTCCAAAAGGTTTTCAGCAGTATGAGATTTCTCCATGGTGAACATGGCTACAGTTGCATGTTTCCGAGAAGCATTAAAAATTGCAGCTGTGTCAACAGCACCTACTTCAGATAGCTTGTCTCTAACCCCCACAAAAGAGACCCAGTGTGCAGTGATGCACATGTAATCAGTGGCTTGGCAACTGGTCCACATGTCTGTTGTCAGGTGGATTTTGTGAACAGCACTCTGCTGCAAAGCTTGTCCAACAAATTCCAGCACATCGTGATGTAGTTCTGGAACAGCAACTCGGGCGAAATAGGATCGGCTGGGAACCTTCTATTTAGGGCAGATGGCTGACACAAATTCAAGGAAACCCACCCCTTCCACAAATGAAAAGGGAGAAGGTCCAGCGCTAACATTTTTGCCAGCTTCGCATTGTACAACCTTGCCGTTGGGTGGTTGCGTTGGTACTGCCCCTCCGACCTAAGCATGCTGTCAATGGTAGGCTTGAATATTTTCCTTTGTGGTGCACCTTTTTTCTTGAACCCAGCTAGGCTCAACGACGCTGCACTTTTGCTCATTGCAGTGCCCCGTTGCCTTTGTGTCTCATGTTGACTCTTACTACGGTGCCACTCAGATGTTGCTGAGGATGTGTGCGTTACCAGTACACTGCTGGGGGTAGGGCTAGAAATGTCTCCCTCTTGTTGACCTTCCACCGCGATCATATCTTCCCCTAATTCTTCATCCCCAACAACAGCAATGGGTCCAGTTTTCCTTTTTTCTAAGTCAAGTAGGTGAGCCTCCCACTTGATAGTGTGGTGTTTTTTTAGATGACTTGTTTGTCCTCCGGTACCATAGTTTGTACCAAGCTTACCCCGCTTAACAGGCTGCCGACAAATTGAGCATATAGCAATGTCGTCCTCCTTACTGCTAACCGAAAAGAAGTCCCAAACTGGGGAGGAGAACTTTCTGCCGCTGCTGAAGGTGCCACTTTCAATACCAGATGAAATGGAGGGTGTGCATGGAATTTGACTCTGTGCACTTACATTACCACCACCTACTGAGGTGGTGGTTGAGCTGGATGTAGGTCCCTGCCGGACCTTTGCAAAGGCAAATATGGAAGCTGGAGGTCGTGTTGGCGTTACCTGTGTTGGTGGTATCTGTGCTACATCCCTCGCAGCGATTTGGGATAGTCTAATAATGTTGGTCTCCATCTCCACAGGCCCAGGAGTGATGTTCGTGATGACTGGCTCTTCATCATCATCATCATCATTAACCCCCTCGTCTACATCTACCTCCATAACTGTAAGGCTTTCTGGAACCTTCCTTTTCACTAGCCTTGTATTGGGGTGTGCATCACTCTCAGGCTGAGCTGGTGGCTTCCAAGTGGCATCTAGATCATCAGAAGCGGGGCTTGAAGAAGAAGTTGATGGACTAACCCTCCTTTTCCTTGCTGGGGGTATGGAAGACAATGGATCTTCTGGAACAGTGGCTTGCTCCTCTTCGTCTGCAAAAAGCTCGATTTCCTGAACTGCCCCTACTTCAGGTGGAACAACTACTATTGTGGGCTGTGGTTCCGGCTGTGGTGCCGGCTGCGGCTGTGGTTGCGGCTGTGGTTGCGGCTGTGGTTGCGGTTCCGGCTGCGGCTCTGGCTTCGGCTGGGGTTGCGGCTGGGGTTGCCCACTTATCTGCTGAGTTTCCGCCTGCGTGTGCGTGGATTGGGTACTACTTTGCGATAATGACATTTCAACATCACTGGTCGTTAGTAGACTGGCTACCTCTGCCACAGTCATGGGCTTAGGCCTAGGTTGCTGGGGTGGGCCCACTGATGCAGAGGTGCTGCTCCCAGCTTGGTCCCCGCTGGACACCGCTGCTGCAGGCGTAAGTTTTTTTACCAAAAACACATCGGCCGGCACACCAGTCTTGGCAAGTGCCACTTCCTTCTTCTGTTCCTTCTTCTCACTGGCAACTTTCTTGGTACTGGAGGACCTGGTACCTTTCTTTGGGGCCATCTTCTTCAGATGTCAGCAGGACGCAGGTGCACAAGTTGCAGAGATGTCTGTGGTCACACGTGGACGTGACGCGCAGCAGGACTTCTGTCTGGCAGTACAACGGGTGATGATGACACCTCCTCCTCTGTCTTTTTGTGCACCTAAAAGCAAAGAAGCCAGGAGAAGAACATCAGTGAAATGTTGCATTTGTTGTTGTAGTTCAATTACTAGCAGTACAAACAAACAAATAAAAGATATAAATTAGTGTAGCCATTTCTTTTGTGAGACTGTCAACAAGGGCTTTCATGGTATACTGTGTACACTGTCAGGAAGGATAGGAAAGAAGAGGAACAACAACCAAAATACAAATGTAATAGAAGTGGACCCTGTTTGGCATTAAATTATTTGCTCAGTCATCACATCATTCAGGGAGCTGCAGCTGGCAAAGGGGATGGATGCAAGCAGTAAGCCAAAAGGAAAACCATGCAGGCCTAAATGGCAAAAGCAGCACACTTAGTTAACTCCCACCAGAAATGGCCACCAGCCACATGGACACTCACAAATCACAAGCAACAAGCATGAGGCCTGGAAAACAATGTACTGAAAACAGGCCTACGATATCCAGTCAAAGGCTGCATGGTAAACCACACTGCTTTGCCTGTAATGCAATAAAATGCAAAAACGAAAATACACAGGGCTAAACAAGGCCTGCAACACACCACACACAACTAAGGCATGTATTTAACACACCCCAAAAAACTGAAATACATCCAAAAATCCACATTTTGCAATTCAATTCAATGCCATCCATGTACCCTAAATGATGTTTAAATTGAACAGAACACACAGAAACAGTTGTTTCATGCACCCCTGACTACCTCTGGGCCCACTGGATGAAAGGCCTGTTGGCAGACTAGGCTACAAGCTTGCAGGCCTATGGATAAAGCACACTACCGGCCTTCAAAATGGCCACCAGCCTCATGGCCAGGCACACAACAACAAGAAACTGAAGAAAGACAATGCAGGCATATGGCAAAAAGCACACTGCCTGGCTTCAAAATGGCCGCCAGCCTCATGGCCAGGCCTACAACAGCAAGAAACTAAAGACAGAAAATTGCGGCCTATGCCAAAAAGCACACTGCCTGGCTTCAAAATGGCCGCCAGCCTCATGGCCAGGCCCACAACAACAAGAAACTAAAGACAGACAATGCAGGCCTATGGCAAAAAGCACACTGCCTGGCTTCAAAATGGCCACCAGCCTCATGGCCAGGCCCACAACAACAAGAAACTGAAGACAGACAATGCAGGCCTATGGCAAAAGTACACTGCCTGGCTTCAAAATGGCCACCAGCCTCATGGCCAGGCCCACAACAACAAGAAACTGAAGACAGACAATGCAGGCCTATGGCAAAAGCACACTGCCTGGCTTCAAAATGGCCACCAGCCTCATGGCCAGGCCCACAACAACAAGAAACTAAAGACAGACAATGCAGGCCTATGGCAAAAAGCACACTGCCTGGCTTCAAAATGGCCACCAGCCTCATGGCCAGGCCCACAACAACAAGAAACTAAAGACAGACAATGCAGGCCTATGGCAAAAAGCACACTGCCTGGCTTCAAAATGGCCACCAGCCTCATGGCCAGGCCCACAACAACAAGAAACTGAAGACAGACAATGCAGGCCTATGGCAAAAAGCACACTGCCTGGCTTCAAAATGGCCACCAGCCTCATGGCCAGGCCCACAACAACAAGAAACTAAAGACAGACAATGCAGGCCTATGGCAAAAAGCACCCTGCCTGGCTTCAAAATGGCCGCCAGCCTCATGGCCAGGCCCACAACAAGAAGCCTAGGCCACAAAGGGAAACACATGCAGGCCTTAGTATATGGCTAAAGCAGCACACTTGTAACTCCCACCAGAAATGGCTACCAGCCACATGGACACTCACAAATCACAAGCAACAAGCAGGAGGCCTGGAAAACAATGTACTGAAAACAGGCCTATAATAGCCAGGCAAAGGCTGCATGGTAAACCACCCTGCTTTTGCTTTGCCTGTAATGCAATAAAATGCAAAAACGAAAATACACAGGGCTAAACAAGGCCTGCAGCACACCACACACAACTAAGGCATGTATTTAACACACAGCCCAAAAAACTGAAATACACCCCAAAAAACACATTTTCCAATTCAATCCAATGCCATCCATGCCCCCTAAATGATGTTTGAAATTAATAAATACATCACACAGCAATCCATGCCCCATGACTAGCTCTGGACCTACTGCCCACAACGATTTATTTTTAAAAATGATGAAAAGTACCAAAAATGAAGTTGCAGCA
The DNA here is from genome assembly GCA_963921515.1 of Calotriton arnoldi. Taxonomy (NCBI): domain Eukaryota; kingdom Metazoa; phylum Chordata; class Amphibia; order Caudata; family Salamandridae; genus Calotriton; species Calotriton arnoldi. Next base: position 1,209,705 of record CAWUFW010005816.1, read on the forward strand.
ACTGCAATGCCCCAATCAAACAACACCAACTTACTTGTAAAATCTCAAATTCCAAAATCCTCAAATCCAATGATAATAATGCAGCAGACGCAAAGAGTGATCCTTCCAGCTCAAATCCAAGTGAAAAATGAACAGGAGATGGACAAAGCACTGGGAGGAGCCTGCTGGACAGGAACAGGAAGTAGGAGACTCTGTGGCACTTCCTCCCTCTCCCCCCCAAAAAATTTGACCAAAAAGGACAGCCAAATATCAATCTGAGGTTTATTTTCCAGCCAAATCATCAATTTATAGAAGGTTTGATGCTGCTTGCGATGTTATTGTTCTCCAGATTGAAAATTTTGCGTGTTCAGGACCGCGAGCTGTACAAAAATATCACCGGATGTCCGATGGCGCGCCCGAATGACGTGTTCGCGGTCGCAATCTCTCTCGCGGTGCACGATGGCGCGGCGAATGACGTGTTCGCGATCGCACACTCTCGCGTTGTCCGATGGCGCGGCGAATGACGTGTTCGCGATCGCAAACTCTCGCGGGATAACGCGGCCGGCTATCGAAATCTCGTGGTGCACGCGAACGGATAGGAAAACCCGTCGGCGAACGCAGGAATCCCGGTAAGTCGCTATCGCGCGCGCTAGAACGCATTTTTAAAGCGCAACAAGAAAATAATTCCACTACGCCGCGGATCGCGGAATTGTTGGCAATTCCACGTTCTCCGCGGAACGCGAAATTGCCTAAATTCCGCAAATTCCGCGAGCGGAGCGGAATTGGATGCCCAGGGTTAGTTTTAAGGGTCACCAAAAGGAGAACGTATAAAGGGTGATAAGACTTTAGTTACATTATAAATAATTTGTTCATGGTACCATACTAATTTTAGGAATTGTGGTGTGATCTAAGGTGATTTTACCCTGTGAAAAAGCCTTCTGCTGGGATATCATGAATCATGTTTGAGAGAAAACTATTTTCTCATACTTTTCCCATAGAGGTTTGGAAGGTGATCTAGAAGCTAAAATGAGAGCATATTTTCTGTAAATTCACATTATTTTTCTCAGTCATGTGAGAATGAAGTCTGACATTCTCAGTAAAACATGTACATCCAACAAGGGCAGAGACTGTCAGTTGATTCCTTTGTGTTCTACTGCAGCTTCCCAGAGTGTTCTAAAGAACAACTAGAGCGCTAACAGTCTTACTTATGACAAAAGTATGGCACACCTGAAGCCATTTTGATGGGAATAAAGTGGTAACACTTAAAACATTTGATTTAAAAAGGAACAAAATGAGGGGGTTCATTTTGCTGCAGAAAGAAAAATTAGGGCACATTTTGAGTGACTTCTCAAATCCTCTTCTATTTCATTAAAAAATTCTGACATGCAGACTGAAACAAGCACTTTCAATACCAGCAGCAGACTTCCCTGGTGAGCAGTAGCTTTACTACAGTGATCTAACGAGCAACTAGAGTACTAACATTCTGAATTTATGGCAAATGTGTGACACATCTGAATGCCTTCTTGATGGAATCAAAGTAAAAAACGGAAAGTATTTCCTACTGAGGAGACTGTAGTAAATGAGGAAATTAGGAAACATCATAACAAATAAGTCTCCCAAGATGGCCACCAGAGACAAAAGAGCACAAATGTAGCACAAATATCACCCAGATGTAGCCCACGTATAGCCCAATGACAGAATGTCCCAGAGTGTTCTAAAGAACAACTAGAGCGCTAACAGTCTTACTTATGACAAAGGTATGGCACACCTGAAGCCATCTTGATTGGAATAAAGTGGTAACACTTGAAACATTTAATTTAAAAAGGAACAAAATGAGGGGGTTCATTTTGCCATAGAAATTATGATTAGTGTTGCAGAAAGAAAAATTAGGGCACATTTTGAGTGACTTCTCAAATCCTCTTCTATGTCATTAAAAAATTTTGACATGCAGACTGAAACATGCACTTTCAATACCAGCAGCAGACTTCCCTGGTGAGCAGTAGCTTTACTACAGTGATCTAATGAGCAACTAGAGTGCTAACATTCTGAATTTATGGCAAATGTGTGACACATCTGAATGCCTTCTTGATGGAATTAAAGTAAAAAACTGAAAGTATTTTCTGCTGAGGAGACTGCAGTAAATGAGGAAATTAGGAAACTTCATAACAAATAAGTCTCCCAAGATGGCCACCAGAGACAAAAGAGCCCAAATGTAGCACAAATATCACCCAGATGTAGCCCACGTATAGCCCAATGACAGAAGTGTGCAAAACACTTTTTATTTTTTGTTTTTTTGCAGCTTTAAATAGTGCAGACTGGTCAGGTATTGGAGTGCTTTACATGAGCATTGGTTACATCACACAAGGACAAATTCATTTTGGTTGTAGACATGGGGAGATTAAGTGATTTGACCAGAATCACAGAATGTCGAGCTGAAGCAGAAACTCCAACCTGGTTCCCCAGTTGCAAAGTCTGCAGCTCTGGAAGTAACGCCACATCCTCTCCCCTAAGTGCAACATTTAATCAAGTGGTCAACTGGATAAAAAAAATAAAGATAACAAATAATTTAAAAGTGCTTTGTCGCTATTTGAAAACTCAGAAAATATGTCCTCATTTTAGTTTTTTATAGCACTAACCATAATTTCGATGCAAATAAGATCCTCTCATTTCTGTAATTTCTAAAGGAAATGCTCTAGGTATTACAGTTTTGATTACATCAAGATGACGTCAGACGTGCCACTCTTTTGCAATAAATATAGAATGTTAGCAATCTAGTTGTTCATTAGGATACTGTTGAGAGGCAGAAGCCAGGGGCACGGACTCAGAAAATTGAAGGCAGGTAGGAGGGTGCAGAGGCAACAATTTGACCACACTGGGCAGGCAGGAAGGGCAGGGGCAGCACAACAGACTATGGAGGGCAGTGGAAAGGGGGGGCAGGGGCAACAAACCAACAATGCAGGACAGGCAAGAGAGGCTGTGGCAATTGATCCAGCGCGGCTAATATACATTTTTCCTTATGACACTAATCCAGAAAAACACCTACACACCTTGATCACTTGGTACTCATGTCGGTGGGGCCCATGACACCGCATACATACATTCATTCAAATGTTCTGGATCAAACGCTAAGGAAAAAATGAGTTGCTGGACAAGCGGGTTACCTTATTAAAATGACAGAATTATAACCTATACATTATATACATAAACTTCGGATCCTGTCGGTTCTAAACATCAAGGTACTCCGCTATTCGGTCGATGGACCAACTAGTAGAATCAGTTGATGGCGATTAAGTCCAGCTCAATCACAATTAAAACCTTTGACATTTATCAATCACAATTTTATTTCAAGAACCACAGACTCATTTAGAGTTAGCATATAATTTTATCGCAATTCTTTAAGCAAATAAGTAAAGTTAATTTTAGGAAAATACATTTATTATATCAGTAAGCATTTAAGTAAAAGATTAAGAATAAAGATGGGAAATACTCATTACCCTTGGCCATAGGGCGATGACAAGAATGGTTCATCAGGAAAGAAAGATGAACTGCAGATCACAGGATGGACTCCCAAAAGTGACTGACTGTCCCACTAACCACCTCGGACGCAATCTCCTCCCGGGCAACTCCTGCAACGGTCTCGTTCCTTCCCCAGTCAAAGTTCGAAGTCCAAAATGACAAAGTCGTTAGCAGCATCAGGATAGTAGAAGCGAAGAAGTCAACCACGGACAACGTAAGAGCAGACACTCTTATAGCCTATTCTCTGAATCGCTACACTTAAAGTTGCAATCTTTATGGGCAGAAATCACGCTAATTGGTCCATTGGAGGGGTGGTGATGGTCACCTCATTGCCCTCCTTGTTCGAACCGGTTTGGGGACAATAACGCACACATTAAGTCTCATGATCAACGTTGTCCAAAAGTAGTCCAATTTGTTAGTCCATTTTGTAACAAACTCTGATGGTCACATATTAGTTCATCCCCTGTCGCTCGATTTTCTCATCCGTTCCCATGCATATACGCTGAACTCTTGGCACAATCCTTGTTGCAGGTCAGATTGGCCTTGACATCTCTCACTCCGGGCACAGGCCGCATACACGTGACTGGAGCATTCACACTGAGCCTGCGCGGGGGCCATTTTATTCAGCGCACGCGATCTCGTCCTTTCCAGCGGCCATTTTCGAAGCACGGCCTAGCAGGCCCGAACGAAACTAATATAAGAACAAACACAACGAAAATTAAAACATAGAAAATAAGCCTTTCTGTTTACCACCCGCCATTCTAAAGACCCGTGTTAGGTATTACCTAGCAGAAGCGACATTTAAAGCCATTTTACTTACCATCTGCATTCTTTGCCACAGTGTAATTTTACTACGCAACAAAAATCATGCAATTTACTCTATTTACTACGCAAATCACAATACTAATATTATTTTGCTTCGAATTTGTAAATGAATTAGATTTTGCAATGCCAGCAAGTTGCCCACGTGTACTGTTTAATAAAAAGGGTGCATTTGTTGATTAGTTCATGCGTTTCAAACGGTTAGTATCATTAATCGTTATGAGATCATTAATTTTCAAGGGGTACAAAAAATATTTTGTTTCCCCTGCTCCATCAATTCCCCCCTTTGGTGATTTTTAACATCACCACTAAAACCTATCCCTACAAAATTTATCAGATAAATGTTTCTTGTCCACTTGCATTTGTTACTTTAGACAATTGTGTTCTTTTCATCTTGTCTTTTAGACCTTTTGTACATGTTCTCTTTAAACTCTTCCAATTCTTATCTCTCCCATCTCCCGCTCTCTTTCTTTATTTTTCTCATTTTCTCTTTTTGCTTTATTTTGTCTTTTTCTTCTTTTAACACACACATATGCTAATCTCAATAATAATATTATCACTACTACTAAGGTCACTGGAATTAATATTTTTCCAATTAGAGAACTACCTATTTCAGTGAACCATTTCCTTATTGAGGAAAAACCTTTACCAAGTTTCTCCCAAGCACCTTCAACCTCCAGTGGGGCAATTTCTTTATGCAAATCAGTAATGTTCTTTATATACTTCTGTATATTCTGACTTTTGTCTGGAATGTAAGTGCAACAATGTTGTACCTTCAGCATTCCACAGACTCCACCCTCTTTTGCCAAAAGAATGTCAAGGGCAAATCGATTTTGCATTACCATAGCTCTCATGGCAACCATTTCGGTATTTACCATCAAGAACCCTCCAGCAGTATTCGTTGATAAACGATCTACTACTGTAGACAATTTCCGAATCTTGTATGCATTCAAAGATATACCCACTGCTGGTATCAATGCTCCAAAAATATCACCTATTATCTCTGAGAAGCTTTCCCTTCTCCTACGGGTTAATGGTTTACCTATCTCGTGAATTCCTTTCGTTCCTCTTTCCACGTGAAAAATCTTTGGAAAGACCAGGCCTAAATAAAATGCTCCGTACCAATGGTCCGGCAACCTATAATAGGCTCGATTTCTGCAAATATAATAGATCCCTGGGAATACTGGATCTTTTCCTCCTTTGAATCCCCATCCCCCTAAAATTTTGTATGTATCTCGGCACTCACTAGAACCCACGAAATAGTTATCATACATAGTGTTATCTCTACTAATACACAATTTTCCCTGTTGGGGCCAATCTAAAACCATAGCTGCATTCGTTTCGCCTTTGTCATAACTTCCCTCTTCAAACTCCCACGGTGGGGTTTTTGTCTTTTCTCCCATTGCTTTTCTTTGAAACTTAACCCTTCGGTCTTCTACCTTGTCTAAGAAAACCTTTTCTTCCTTTCTTAACCTACAGGTAAGATTGTGTCTAAATGCATATTCTAATGTTAATTCCTTCGTTTCTAAGAAAAATTCTCCAAAAATCTTTGCAAATTTCACCTTATTTAGTTCAGGGCCTACGGGAACTTTAGCAAAAACAGCATCTGTGTCAGTGTAGTAATACTCTAATTTTCCTATTTTGTAAAATAAGCTAGCTAAAACGCTACAAGTTATTCCATACGTCAAAGGAAGGTGATGATATGTCACACCTTCTGTTACAGACGCAGGTAACTGCATACAGACATAACAATCTCTTACATCCATTGTCTCTACATATTCCTGTAAGAGTTTTGTGAAGACATTCTTGGAGAAATCAGTTATTGACTTATCCCTATGAAATTCAGTACTATCTACCAGTGTTGCAGTGTTCTTTATGTTAGATTTCTTGTCACTATTCGTGTCATTCATGCTTACAGACGTATTTTCTCCAACTAATCTAAGTGGAATTATTATTGCCAATATGAACCAAATAAGCATTAGTAAACCAGTACAATAGAAACACATCTTACACCATCTACGGAAAAACTCACATCTAGATCTTCTATTCTCAGTGTCTACCATGTTGAAATATTATCTAAATATATGTACAGGAGATGTGTTTCCACACCTCAGAATGACTTTCTGCCGTTTTACCCGTTACATTTTTCAAGACTTTATCAGTTTTGTGCCTAGTCCGGTTTTCTTTTCTCCTCCTCAGGATGGGCGCAGTTCACTCTCACCCGCTTGTTCACAGTCTTTGTCTGGGTTCTCGTGACTGCTATCCACTTCTTTAATGTCAGGCAGTGCTATGTATACCCATTCAGGTGACTTATATTTCAGGTTAGGTCTTTTCCCTCTTTTTGGTCTTTGTACCTGTCTTTCACTTGTTTTTCTTTGTCTTTTCTGACTTGTTATTTCATTTACTTGTTCTGCATTGTCTTGGTTCAAATTTATTAGTTTATATCTCAGTCTTTTAATTTCGTTGGGCCAATTGTCTCCTTTTCTTGGCCTTTTCAGTTCACTTTCTTTTTCTCCTCATTCCGCTCTCCAAGTTCTCTTTCTTGGTCCTATTCTTTGCCTTCTTTCTTCTTCACTTTCTTCAGATTCTGTCTCAGATTTCACTTCACTTCCTCTAACTTTGAACTTTATGATCTCAGTCTCTTTGTCTGAATCTGAATCTCCTTGTGTTTCTTCTGCTTGAAATTCTGAGTCTAATCCTCCTCGTGTTTCTTCCGCAATTTCCTCAACCTCTCTATCTGAATCTGAATTTCCCTGTGTTTCTTCTGCTTGTAATTTTGAGTCTAATCCTCCTCGTGTTTCTTCCGCAATTTCCACAATCTCTCTATCTGAATCTGAATTTTCTTGAGTTACCTCTACAATTTCCGGAGGAATTTCCCCAAAGCTTGTACTTGGCTGTTCACTGTCACTGTTTATTGGTTCAGTTTCTCCTGTTTCAATATCAGTTCTTTTGTTTTTGGATTCTTCCTTTTGTCTTTCACTGGATTCAGGTTGGTCTGCTTCAGATGCCGAACTGGTATCTGATATTTCCAGATGTCGACTTACAGGTCGAGCTTCAGGATCTGGAACTCTGATTGTTTCAGTTTCTTCTTCAGTTGCCGAACTGGTACCTGATTTTTCCAGATGTCGACTTACAGGTCGAGCTTCAGGATCTGGAACTCTGATTGTTTCAGTCTCTGCGTCAGATGCCGAGCTGGTATCTGATATTTCCAGATGTCGACTTACAGGTCGAGCTTCAGGATCTGGAACTCTGATAGTATGGCTGGCATGAATCCAATTTTTCACACCTGCACACTTTACTGCAGTCGTTGTCACCAGGATCACTAGACGTGGCTTATCCCAACGTGGAACCAAGCAATTTCTTCTTCTGTGGACTTTTATGCGGATCCAGTCTCCTGGACTCAGATCATGAGCTGGTTTTCTCTCAAGAGTGGTCGCATCCGGCCCAACCTGATGAAACACAGAATGCACCACATCAGCCAATCCTTTGCAATAGTCCAGTATGAGATCATCAGTTATAGTCAGCAGTTTGTTGACAGGTACGAATGCTTGTCTCATTGCTCATCCCATTATTATTTCATGAGGACTCAGACCTGTTTTTCTGTCAGGTATGCTTCTTATGCTCATTAGCACTAATGGTAAGGCATCGGGCCATTTGAGTCCTGTGGCTTGACACATTTTCCCTAACCTATTCTTTATTGTGCCATTTACTTGCTCTACCACTCCAGAAGCCTCTGGTCTGTAAGCACAATGCAGCTTTTGTTGAATGTCTAGTGCTTCACATATCAGTTGGATAATTTCATTCTGGAAATGCGTTCCTCTATCTGTTTCTATCGTTACTGGAAAGCCATATCTAGGAATGAATTCTCTCAGTAGGAGCTTAGCTACAGTAACTCCATCATTCCTTCTTGTCGGATAGGCCTCCACCCAACGGGAAAACAAACAGACGACCACCAGGACATACCTCAGCCTGTTACTCAGGGGCATTTCAATAAAATCTAATTGCATTCAAGTAAAAGGACCTCCTTCACGTCCTATTGTTCCCAAACTCACTACTGTCTTCCTTCCAGGATTTATCTGTTGGCATATAAGGCATCTTTGGCAAAGACTTTCAGCTATAGCCCTAAATTTTGGGTTGTACCAGGTCAGTTTGAAAAGTCTGATCATGGCATCTCTACCTATGTGTGCCTGTCCATGGTACATCCGTGCCATGTTAGGGATCATGCTATCAGGCATAACTGGTCTTTCATCCCTGTAAACCCAGACTTCATCTTCCTCTCTCCGTCTGCAACCTGATTTTATCCAAACGTCTTTTTCCTCATCACTTGCCTCTTCCTGCAATTGTTTCACCTCTTCCTATGTTTCAACTGGGTTAGTAAACAGCAAGGGACATGAAACATTTTCTTTTTCCCCTTCTCCGATTCATTGAAGTCATATTTCTGGCACAATATTGAGCAAATTCATCAGCAAAATTGTTACCCACTGCAATGTAATCAGTTCCATTTTTGTGAGCAGTGCATTTTACCACCGCAATCTGTTTAGGCAGCTGTATCGCCTCAAGCAAATTCTTCACAAACTCACCATTCCTAATAGGAGACCCTGAGGAAGTCAGGAATCCCCTCTGGGACCAGATCTGTCCAAAATCATGGACCACTCCGAAGCCATATTGGCTATCCGTGATCACAGTAATTCGGAAATTCCTTCCCAGTTTGCACGCTCGTATCAGAGCAATCAGATCAGCAACTTGGGCTGAACGTATTCCTCTCAAACAGGATGCTTCCATTATGGTTGCCACCGTACATACAGCATACGCAGCACTTAAAACTCCTTCATTTGTCCTCAGGCATGACCCGTCCACAAACATTACATAATCTGACTCTTTTAGAGGTTCATCCCTGATATCAGTGCGAGGCTTTGTGCAAAATTCAAGCACATCCAAACAGTTATGATCAACGTCATCTTTGACTTCTGCATTTACTGCATCTGGCAGTGAAGTGGAAGGATTCACACTCGTGCATCTTACAATGGTTACATTGTCTGCACCCAAGATCACCTTTTCATACCTAGTCAGCCGACTATGTGTCATGAATTGGGTTTTTGTTCGGGTCAGAAGGATTTCAACTGAATGTGGGACATATACTCTCAAAGGATATCCCATCACAATGCCTTCACTTTGTTCCAGACTCACACAAGTAGCAGCTACTGCTTTCAGACATCCAGGCAACGCTTTTGCTACTGGATCTAGAACAGCTGAAAAATAAGCTATTGGTTGTTTCATTCTTCCATGCCTTTGCACTAATACTGAAAGTGCACATCCGTCTCTCTCACTACAATACAGCTCAAATTCTTTATCATAATCAGGCATTCCCAATGCTGGTGCCTCACACAAACTTGTTCTCAGTTCCTCGAAAGCCTTCATTTCCTCCTCATCCGATGCAATCGGATCTTTGACATCCCTCTTTGTCAATCGCTGTAAAGGTTTTGCAATCAATGAAAATCCACTTATCCACTGTCGGCAATAACCAACCATTCCAAGGAACATTCTCACCTCTCTTTGTGTCATTGGGGCTCTCATTCCTTTATTAATCCTTATCCTTTCTGTTGTCACTTTTCGCATCCCTTTCTCAATCTTATGACCTAAGTACTGTACTTCCTGTTGACAGAATTGCAGTTTTGATGGGGACACCTTTTGTCCTCCTTCTGCCAAATGATTCAGTAAAGCAATGGTGTCCGTAACCATGCTTCTCTGGTCTTTGATGCCACTAATAGGTCATCAATATATTGGACCATCACAGATTTTTCAGGCATTTTCAAATCTTAAGGATTTTTTTAGAATCTGATTAAAAATTGAAGGACTTTCAGTATACCCTTGAGGAATTCGGCACCATGCCAAAATAAGCTCTCCAAACCGAAATGCAAATAATGGCTGGCTGTCAGGGTGCAATGGAATAGAGAAAAATGCATGGCACAAATCAATAACTGTGTACCATTCTGCATCATGAGGGATTTGATACAGTATTACAGCAGGGTTTGGCACAATTGGGGAGCAAGGAATAACAATTTTGTTCACCTTTCTCAAATCTTGTACTATTCTATATGTTCCATTTGGCTTTTTCAATCCCATTATCGGAGAATTACATGGACTGCTCATTATTTCTCTCAAAATTCCTTGTTCAATCATCTTATTAATTACAGGTGTTATTCCTTCAATAATTTCTGCCGTTAATTTGTACTGCGGGGTATTTGGGTAATTCGTTCCTTCTTTTTCAGCAATTTTTACAGGATCAACTTCTCTCATTAGTCCAATATCTTCTCCTGTGAAATCCCACACATCAGACCTGACTATTCCTTTCAATTCAATAGGGATTTTCTCTGCATCAAACACAGGAAACATATCATTCACTCCTGGTTCTAGTTCTGCCATTGTCATTTTATACAGAACATCATCATCTGGTGTCTGGAAAGCAATACCATCTGGAGTACAGTAGATGGTACAATTCATTTTGCAAAGCAGATCGCGTCCTAATAAATTTACAGGACTACAATCACACACCACAAAGCGATGCATATCTTTGAATGGATCAATTTCCACCTCTATTGGTTTTGTAAGAGGGGTTTTAATTTGCCTGTTTGAAACACCTACAACTTGGATGTATTCTCCTGAGAGAGGAAGGTTTGGAATTTCCACTGATCTAACAGTAGAACGGGTAGCACCAGTGTCCACAAGGAATGTAACATTTACACCATTCACCTTTCCATCCACAAATGGACCTGACTGATCTACCTCTAGAGTTGCGCCAAGCACGCACTCCTCTTCCTCTCCTAGGCACCGTCATAAGCTTTCATCCGATTCATCTCCATCCTGCCGTAACCAATAGTGCGAAACTGCAGCTGCGCGCGGCAATTTAGTTACCTGCTCTCCTCTGTAGAATCCTGCCTCTGTACTGTATCTTTGAGGATTTACACTCTTTGGAAGAGGTGGTTGCGGCACCTGACACTGTTGAGTAACTACCTGCGGTTGTTGCGGCTGTTGGTAACTCACCTCATTCTGCACCTGTGGATTTAATGGTTGATTCTTGGTATTAACTCTCGGAGGTAATTTACACTCATTTCTCCAGTGCCCTAATTTTCCGCAATTATGACATGGCCATTTCTTTTTAGCTTCTTCTATACTCGTCTGACCTTTTCCCTTACCAATATTCGGTTTGGACTTGGTCTGTCCTGCGTCATTAGACTGATTATTCATCTGAGCTTCTTGCTTTTCTGCAACCTTTACTTGTGCCCACATTGCCTTTTCCTTGAGTTTACGCTGTCTACACTCAATATCGTCACTGCAATATTTTGCATACCGTAATACCTCATCTACTGTGCTATTCTGCCAACATAACATATGCTGCTTAATCATCTCACTTATCTCAGGTCTCAATCCATACACAAATCTATACACAAAATGACTCATGTCTTTTTCACTCAAATTCTCATAACCACTATACTGCTTGAAAACCAAAAGCAACCTCTCATAGTAGGCATGTACAGACTCCTTACTCTCCTGAGTTGTTCTATCAATCTTTACCCAGTCCGTTTCTTTTGGTGGAATCTTATTTTTCAGAAATGTGATTGCCTGTTCATATTTTCTCATTACTTCTGAACCTTGGGCTCCTGTTTTTGCATCTCTAGGATATTCTTCCTTCGGCCAATAAATTGTAATTTTACATTCTGTCCATAAATCTGCAGGAACAACAATCTCAAACAGTCCATCCAGATCTTCCCACAATACTTTTGAAACTTTTACAAACCTTTCTACCTGTCTATACCATTCTACATGTTTCTCTCTCAATCTTGGAAAATCATTTGTAAATGACAATATATCTTGTCTGGACCATGGGACATGTACATAACTTCCTCCTGGAGTTTCTCTCATTGGACATTCTATTACCGTTGGTTCTTTCTCTTTTACTGGAAAAGCCAATGATGCTTTATCAGTTGTTCCCTCTTTTCTCCTTATCCACCTACTTCTCCACTTGTCTACATCTCCCCATTTTCTCAGTAACACAATCAGTTCTTTTATCTGTGTTAGTCGTCCTGAAGTGTTCAGATTTTCTATGTCCTTTTCACTAAAATCTACCCTGTACGGTTTCTGCAATCCTCTAATTTTTCCAAAATCTACTCCTAGTTCGTTCGCTGTCTCTTCCAATTTTTCATGCAAGTTCCTAGCTCTCCAAGTGATGCTTTTACACATAAACATTAATTCATCATCTTGATAGGACTTCAATCGATCTGTACCAATAGTCCCTAGAATCAATTCCTCCATATCTATCTTTAATCTGACCACATCCAAAGGTTGTGGTTCAGCATCCTTTTTCTGCAAGCTCCTCACCCAATCATTTAATTCCTCTGCAGTCGGACCCACAGGGGTTTTATTTACTTCTGCCCAATTTACACTTCTCTCCGGAGTTTCAGTTCCTGACTCGGTTCCCATAGGAATCCTATTTATCGGACTCTCATTAATTGTCAAATTTACAGGTGGACTTGACCTAAATGGACCAACAGAATCTTCTTTCTCTCTATTTTCTGGAATTATCCCTTCTCTTACTTTTTGCATACTGGAATTTAATGGAATTGTTAAGGAGTGTTCATCTATCTTTTGATTTTCAAATACTGGGATTACTGGCCCTATAGTTACTGGCACAGTCACAGCTTCCATATTCTTTGTCAGTTCTCTTATCTTTTCAGTCAACTCTCTTGTGGTTCTGGCTAATTCAGCTGTATTACCATTATCATGTTTCACAGTCTGTGTTGCTTCTAGTTTATTAAATGGACTATTTTTCTCAGACAATCGTTCAGGGCTTTGGTTTCTTACAGTTTCCATTGACGGTGCATTTGGTGTCACCACCACAGAATCCTGTTGATATGGAGGGTTTTTTTTATTTAAAATGTCCTCCAGCAACTCATCCTCTGTGTCGCTAACTCCATACCCATATCTCACTGTTACTGCATGCTTCTTTTTCTCCGTACACTTTTTCCCTGTAAATTCTTCAACTGTTCTGACAGGAAACATGCCATCCGTCATGTTAGCATACCGCCATCGTCTCATCCTGTCTTCATGATTCAAACCCCATACTCTTCCATGAGTTAAACTATAATTCTTTGCACCTCTGTGTCTTTCCCTTTCATACATCTCATCTTCCCATTCACCTAAGGCTTCGAACTGTGTCGGTTTAGGTCTCGGTTCAAGTCTCATCATCTTTTCTCTCAAATTTCGAAGTACCGCTGTGCTAAACGAACCATTTTCTGGAAATGCCAATACTCCATCATCTTTGGTATACTTCGCCCAATTTTCCAACCAAATGCAGGTATGATAGCCATATTTCATCATCATATAAGATGCTGGCATTTTCAGCGGAGGAAGTACTTCTCCTTCCCTAGTCACAACCTTCTTGTCTTTCTTAAAAAGATTTTTAAGCTTCGCAAACCATGACGGTTTCTCTCTATCATATTCATTATAATAAGGCATTTCACTGTTGTTTTGCCGAAGCAATTCACACAATCCTTCACCAATCGGTTCTTTCTACTGCTCGGCTATTCGGACCTATCCCAGCACGTCTCACACCAACGCACCAATCAGAAAGCTTTTACGTCACTCTCACACTAACCTATCCCAGCGCATCTCACACTAACGCACCAATCAGGAAACTCTTCGTTCTTCCACAACTGGCCAATCCCGCGGTTCTTGTTGACGTCAGTTCTACTCCTAGTTCTACTGACCCCTCCTTTACAAAAATTATCCGCACTTCTCTTAACTTTTCTTTTTAACTAAATCGATTAGTTACAACGTAAAACACATTACCATTGTCTGTTTCTCTAAACAAAAAGAGATAGTTTATTCTAACTTACAAGATTACTGTTTCGTTCAATAAGTGTAGCACTTCTCTCTACCTTAACCTTCTCTCAAGCAAGAGGTAAACCCGTTTCTCCGGGGATAAAACACATGTGGAGACTACACTGCTCCTGAGAATTAAGGCCAAAGTTTCACAAGAAAACCTGTTGCTATTTCACTCAAATGCAATTCATGCGTGAAATTTCCCTAACATAACACAGTCCTGTGTTATCACCAAATTTGAAATCAGACAATGCACAATTCCGTGTGACTTCTCTTGCCACACGTGTCCACTTCCTACTTCCCGGAAGCTTCAAAATTCTGACTTACACATAACGTAATACAAACTCAACATAGAGTGTTAGACATGAATAAATCAATAATCACCAAACTAATCTATAGTAACCATAACTCTGCTACCAAGAAATCTGATCCAGCGCAGCTAATATAAATTTTTCCTTATGACACTAATCCAGAAAAACACCTACACACCTTGATCACTTGGTACTCATGTCGGTGGGGCCCATGACACCGCATACATACATTCATTCAAATGTTCTGGATCAAACGCTAAGGAAAAAATGAGTTGCTGGACAAGTGGGTTACCTTATTAAAATGACAGAATTATAACCTATACATTATATACATAAACTTCGGATCCTGTCGGTTCTAAACATCAAGGTACTCCGCTATTCGGTCGATGGACCAACTAGTAGAATCAGTTGATGGCGATTAAGTCCAGCTCAATCACAATTAAAACCTTTGACATTTATCAATCACAATTTTATTTAAAGAACCACAGACTCATTTAGAGTTAGCATATAATTTTATCGCAATTCTTTAAGCAAATAAGTAAAGTTCATTTTAGGAAAATACATTTATTATATCAGTAAGCATTTAAGTAAAAGATTAAGAATAAAGATGGGAAATACTCATTACCCTTGGCCATAGGGCGATGGCAAGAATGGTTCATCAGGAAAGAAAGATGAACTGCAGATCACAGGATGGACTCCCAAAACTGACTGACTGTCCCGCTAACCTCCTCGGATGCAATCTCCTCCCGGGCAACTCCCACAACGGTCTCGTTCCTTCCCCAGTCAAAGTTCGAAGTCCAAAATGACAAAGTCTCTCACAGCATCAAGATAGTAGAAGCGAAGAAGTCAACCACGGACAACGTAAGAGCAGACTCTCTTATAGCCTATTCTCTGACTCGCTACACTTAAAGTTGCAATCTTTATGGGCAGAAATCACGCTAATTGGTCCATTGGAGGGGTGGTGATGGTCACCTCATTGCCCTCCTTGTTCGAACCGGTTTGGGGACAATAACGCACAAATTAAGTCTCATGATCAACGTTGTCCAAAAGTAGTCCAATTTGTTAGTCCATTTTGTAACAAACTCTGATGGTCACATATTAGTTCATCCCCTGTCGCTCGATTATCTCATCCGTTCCCATGCATATATGCTGAACTCTTGGCACGATCCTTGTTGCAGGTCAGATTGGCCTTGACATCTCTCACTCCGGGCACAGGCCGCATACACGTGACTGGAGCATTCACACTGAGCCTGCGCGGGGGCCATTTTATTCAGCGCACTCGATCTCGTCCTTTCCAGCGGCCATTTTCGAAGCACGGCCTAGCAGGCCCGAACGAAACTAATATAAAAACAAACACAACGAAAATTAAAACATAGAAAATAAGCCTTTCTGGCGCTGGGATTGGCCAGTTGTGGAAGAACGAAGAGTTTCCTGATTGGTGCGTTAGTGTGAGATGCGCTGGGATAGGTTAGTGTGAGAGTGACGTAAAAGCTTTCTGATTGGTGCGTTGGTGTGAGACGTGCTGGGATAGGTCCGAATAGCCGAGCAGTAGAAAGAACCAATTGGTGAAGGATTGTGTGAATTGCTTCGGCAAAACAACAGTGAAATGGCTTATTATAATGAATATGATAGAGAGAAACCGTCATGGTTTGCGAAGCTTAAAAATCTTTTTAAGAAAGACAAGAAGGTTGTGACTAGGGAAGGAGAAGTACTTCCTCCGCCATTCTAAAGACCCGTGTTAGGTATTACCTAGCAGAAGCGACATTTAAAGCCATTTTACTTACCATCTGCATTCTTTGCCACAGTGCAATTTTACTACGCAACAAAAATCATGCAATTCTATTTACTACGCAAATCACAATACTAATATTATTTTGCTTCATATTTGTAAATGAATTAGATTTTGCAATGCCAGCAAGTTGCCCACGTGTACTGTTTAATAAAAGGGTGCATTTGTTGATTAGTTCATGTGTTTCAAATGGTTAGTATCATTAATCGTTATGAGATCATTAATTTTCAAGGGGTGCAAAAAATATTTTGTTTCCCCTGCTCCATCACAATATAATAGACCACTGTGGGCAGAAGGAAGAGGCAGTGGTAGTACAACCATACATGCCAAAGACCCGATTCAGCCAGGAAACGCCCAATGTTTTTAAGCCCAAATGGGCTTTATTTGATCTGTCTCCTGTCTACAATCTCCTCTTTTTCAATGCAAGTCAATGGGGAAAATCAATACCCCAGTTTTGTTTTCAAAATCTCCCTCTTACCAAGTTCAAAATGTTAGCAAGTATGGTACATTGGATCATGGAAGGCAGGAGGAATTTGGGTAGGGACATGGACTCGGATAACAGAGGACAGGAGGGACATGGACAGGTGCACAAAACTGACCTTACAGGGCAGGCATCAGGGTTTGCAGCAGCACAATACACCACACAGGGCATGCGGGACGGGAGTGCAGCACAGCAATCCATGGAAAGCAATAGGGAAGGGACAGGACCATGCACATGGACAACAGGGAACAGAGGGGAAAGAGGCAATGGCAGCTAGCTGACCATAATGGACAGACAGGAGAGAAAGCTGCAGCATAACGGACCATAAAGGGCAGGAGGGAGGGATCAGGGGCATTACAATGGAACAGACAAGCCAGGAGAGAGGGAATAGGGGTCTGCACATGTAAAACAGAGGGCAGGGGGCAAGGGGGCAGGGCAGGAGCAGGAAGCTGACCATGGAAGTCAGGCAGGATCGGCACTAGAAGCAAGACACACCATGGAGAGCAACAGTGAGACTATAATGGCATACACACAGACCATGGAGGGAAGGTGGGAGGGGGTCAGGGGCAGCTAGCTGACCACATAGGGAAGGTGGGAGGGGCCGTGGCAGCACAGAAGACCATGCTTGGCAAGCGGGAGGGTTAGTGGCAGCACAATGGCCATGATGGGCAAGAAGGAGGGGGCAGGGGCACGCACGATGGACCATGGAGGATAGAAGGGAGGGGTAGGAGCTGGGCACAGACAAGAGAGTTCAGGGGAAGGGGCCTCACAACAGACCACGCGGGGCAGGCAGGAGGAGCAGTTGCAGCACAACAGACCAGAGAGGGCAGAAGGGTGTGGCAGTAAAATGGACCATGGAGGACAGGAGGAAGGGGATAGGGGCATGGAACGTGAACAGGCAGGGTGGAGGTGGCAGGGACAGGTTACAGTCATCTGACAATGCTAGGCAGGTGGGAGGGGAGTGGCAGCTCAACAGAACACTCTGGGGGATATTCTCAAGAACGGGCGATAATCATCGCCAACCTAGGTTAACGCACTTTCACATAACGCCGTCTATCGCGGAAACTAACGCCGTGTTAACGGCGTATTCTCAACACGCCGGCAACAGGCAATAGTATCCCGATAACGCGTCAAATGTCCGCGTTAAACTTACTGTGACGCCGATAAAAAGGAAACCCGAACGTGAAAAAGTTGCGATGGGCCCAACAGCGATAAAAATATCAGCGATAATCAGCGCCAGGCTTGCTATTCCCACGTCAAGCGGGAAAATTCACCATAAAAGCTGCAAAAAAACACAAACAACTGAGAAGCACCATGGAGGAAGCTGGAGCAACTACAGAGGCCAACCAGAACCCCACAAACCCCCGGAGGACCAGCCAGGGACCTCGGGGAAGGAGAAGGGCAAGGAGAAGAAGAAGAGGAACCCGCGATTCAGTCCGCAGGAAAACAAGATCCTGATTACGGAGGTGATAGAACACCACCAACAACTGTTCATCACCTCCACTGTGTCATTGGCAACTAAAAATGCAATATGGCAGTCCATCTTGGCCAAGGTGAATGCAGTCGGAGTGAAGTGCCAAGAAGCGCTGGAATGATGTGAAGCGCAAAACCAAGC
Source organism: Calotriton arnoldi (assembly GCA_963921515.1). Classification (NCBI taxonomy): domain Eukaryota; kingdom Metazoa; phylum Chordata; class Amphibia; order Caudata; family Salamandridae; genus Calotriton; species Calotriton arnoldi. The sequence goes on from CAWUFW010005816.1 coordinate 1,228,097, forward strand.
TGAAACTCGCTAACAACCGGAAAGCAGCAATGCAGACTGGCTGTGAGACTCCTCTGACTCTGGCAGTTGTTGGTTGGAAGGTACCAGAGGCCAACAAGTGCAGCACAGCCAGCAGCTTTGTCTGCAGAGGGATGTTGGTTGTCCGCTGTGTTGGTACCATCAGCCTGTGGGCAATGTGGGTCAGGATGCGGAGGATGGTTGTCCTTTTGAGCCTGTAGTGGGCAATGACATCCTCTGGCGTTAAGTCTCTGAGGCTGGTGCGTTTTCGGAGTGTCCGCTGTCTTGTTCTGCGCTGCCTCGGTGGTAGTCCGGGGCGGGTGGTCCTGGGGGTGGGGGTGGTCCTGGGGGTGGTGGCGGTGGGTGTTGTGGCCCTCTTGGGTCTTTGAGCTGCATGATTAGTGGCTCCATGGCATCTGTTGGTCTTCAGATGTGGCACTGGGCTGGGCTCCCTTTATACTGCAGGTTTTCGTCCTACTTAAGACCAGAAAAAAGCAGGTCTTAAGTTCCTGCTGCTAACGTGCCTTATCGCCTGTTTTTGGCCCGCATCGCCGAACTGGCTGGTCGTTGAGAATCTCGCAAAGTGGTGTTATCGTGAGTTTTTGGACGGGAATGCCTACTCTGCATATGATTAGCGTTAGTTGTCGCTGTCAGCCTTGGCGATGTTTTTAGCGCCAGCTATCGCAGGTAAACTGGTGATGTCGGCTGTTAGCGCAGGCTTGTGAATAGGGTGATAAATCTATCGCCACTTTCGTGGCGGAAAAGTGCCGCTAAATCGGCGATGTGTCCTTGAGAATATGCCCCTCAGAGTAGATAGGAGGGGCAGGTCCATGAAACATGGTGGGCAAAAAGGATGGAGCAGGGGCATGCACACAGACATCGGAGGGCAGGGGGAAGGAGAGTAGGGGTAGCAAGCTAAGCACAGAGGCTATGCAGGAGGTCAATGATGGGGCATAGAATTGGGCAATGGAGGGCAGGAGGAGTGGACTGGGACATCATGCTAAATGGAGGGCAGTGGCAGCACAGCAGACCATGCATGGGAGGAGGCTAGTGCATGGATTCAGACAACAGAGGATAGGGAGGAGGTGGATGGGGCAGCAAGCTAACTGTTCAGAGAAGGCGGGAAGGCCAGTGGCAGAACAACGGCCCACAGGGCTGTAATGAGGGAGCAGGGGCATGGACTTGGACAATGGATGGCAAGGAGGAGGGGAGGCAGGAGCAGAAAGCTTATATGGGGCAGCACAATGCCAGGCCAGGCCCTGCTTCCAACCCCCCACCATCCATTGTGATAGGCATCTTCCTTAACGTTAAAAAAACCTAGAAATTCTCTGAAAAAAACAAAGATTACAGGGACGTTATAGTTAGACTCACTCGTACAAAACCAGTGAAATTCAGCAGTTATAGTTACCTGAGCTAGCTATAACTTATGCCCCCGCAATGCACTGCTTATGACCTCAGACATTACATCATTCATGACATGGTCAGTGACATCACTCATGACATCTCAAATGAGCTGTGAATGGAATGGATCTATAATTGCTAGAACTTTATTTAGGGATAGTGTGTGTATATTAACACCCCTTTTTTTTCTTTTCTTTCGTGTAAGAACCATTATAATACGCAACGTGCCCAGATCAATATGGCCGATAGCCTTTCACTTTAAAGTAACGTGTAGTCCATTGTTTATGTTGATGTTTGCAATCCTAAGTATGTTTATTGTGAACGAGTCACGTTGACGAACATACAGGTACGGCGGTCACGGGGCAAGATATGCTGAAATGACATTGTGTGCATATTAACACTTGTTTTCTTTTCTTTATTGTATCAATTCCTGAATTTTCACATCATGACCAGGCCAATATGGCCGCCAGCTTTTTGGATTAAAGTAATATGTAGTCCTTTGTTAATGTTGGCAACTGGAGGCATTTGTACATTTAAATAAGGAAGCTACAATGACGTCTTGTATCGTTATCAAGGTTCGGACGTGCCAAAACGCGTGGATCACGTCCTTTGCAGATTAAATACTTCAAAACTACAACCTGAGTGCTGATTCCTTCCTTGTAAGAGTGAGAGGAGATTGAATACATATACATAAAATTCACTGAAAAAACCACAGGTTTCAGGGACGTTATAGTTAGAAATTAGCATTTAAAAAACCTTAGATATTCACGGAAAAAACCACAGGTTTCAGGGACATTATAGTTAGTCTGACATTTCACTCGTACAAAACCAGAGAATCACCCACTCACACATCCATCCAGGTAGTCACACAACACACAGACACTCAGGCACCCATACAAGTACTCAGACAACCAATCAATAACCCATATAGACACTCATGTACCTGTTCACCAACCCATGCAGCCACTTACACACCAACTGACGGACTGATACAGACATTCACACAGATTAGTCACTCACCCATACATTCACCCAGACACGTATAATCACTCACTTATACAGTCAGTTACACACTGACTGAATCATCATATATATATCACATTCTTAAACTTTTTAGAAACACTCACAGTCACTCGATGATGTCATCAGTGATAACATCAGTGATGTCATTTGAGATGTCATCAGTGATGTCATCAGTGATGTCACTGAGCATGTCATGAGTGATGTAATATGTGACGTCATCAGCAGTGCATTGCGGGGGCGCGAGTTATAGTTAGCTCTACTAACTATACCAGCCGCATTTCTCTGGTTTTATACGAGTGAAATGTTCAACTAACTATAACGTCCCTGAAACCTATGGTTTTTTCAGTGAATATATATATATATATATATATATATATATATATATATATCCAAGCTCCAAAGTACCCAACGTACAAGGAGCACTCGAACGGCAACTTGCTCATGAAGAGCCTTTATGGTATAAAATTCGCCGGCACAACGATAACTTTAAGCAGTCCAATTTGCCATGGATGCCTGACACGTTTCGAAGTGTCCCCACTTCTCTTCAGAGGCTTTGGCAATTGAAGGCATATAGGACACCGCCCTCATCATTTAAATGCTCCAATGCATGCCCTGGATGGGACGCTCTGCCGCGACTAGCAGAGCATTATGGGCCTTGTAGTGTCCTTTGTCTCCAGATGGAGCGCGCAATGTTGCTGCTGTAACATTCATAGCCCCCAGATGGGCCTCGGTGTGCCGGTGGATATGCTAAATCCGTTGCTGCCCCACGAAGTCGGCCTGCTCGATAACAGACCGCGTGGCCCCCACATCCTGGGGTGGTGCTCCTTCGTGGCAGGGTATGCCGCGTATTTATCCAAGCTCCAAAGTACCCAACGTACAAGGAGCACTCGAATGGCAACATGCTCATGAAGAGCCTTTATGGTATACAATTCGCCGGCACAACGATAACTTTAAGCAGTCCAATTTGCCATGGATGCCTGACGCGTTTCGAAGTGTCCCCACTTCTCTTCAGAGGCTTTGGCAATTGAAGGCGCATAGGACACCGCCCTCATCATTTAAATGCTCCAATGCATGCCCTGGATGGGATGCTCTGCCGCGACTAGCAGAGCATTATGGGCCTTGTAGTGTCCTTTGTCTCCAGATGGAGCGCGCAATGTTGCTGCTGTAACATTCATAGCCCCCAGATGGGACTCGGTGTGCCGGTGGATATGCTAAATCCGTTGCTGCCCCACGAAGTCGGCCTGCTCGATAACAGACCGCGTGGCCCCCACATCCTGGGGTGGTGCTCCTTCGCGGCAGGGTATGCCGCGTATTTATCCAAGCTCCAAAGTACCCAACGTACAAGGAGCACTCGAACGGCAACATGCTCATAAAGAGCCTTTATGGTATACAATCCGACGGCACAGCGATAACTTTAAGCAGTCCAATTTGCCATGGATGCCTGACGCGTTTCGAAGTATACCAGAACTGCCTGTGAGTCATTCCAAGAGCGACATCTGATGAAAGGCAGCATCCTAGAAACGCGTCAGGTCTGTAACATGTTACCAGCGAACATTGATGCAAGATTGTGCCAGAAAGTGAAATCCAGGTGGTTCAGCTTGCCGTGTGTGCGCTCTCAAAAGTTCTTGGACCTTTGGTGGAAATAATTATCACGCGGCAGTCCTGTCGTGGGGAGCAGCACTGTCCTTGAGAATTAAAGGAAGCCGTGGGTCGGAACTGGATCCGGACCCATTTTGCGGCACGGCGAACTGTGGCGAGAATTACTTGCACCTTGTTCTGGGGCCCACTAAGGGTGGAGACAACATGCTTGGAAAGTGATGACGATAGCAGGACCTACTAAAGGTATTATTTGTTCTGGAGGGAACTACGGGACCCAGCATGCAATCGAAAAAGTAAACCCACTGAGGGCGTGGCATGCTATAAATAAGTATACCAGAACTGCCTGTGAGTCATTCCAAGAGCGACCTCTGATGAAAGGCAGCAGCCTAGAAACGCGTCAGGTCTGTAACATGTTACCAGCGAACAATGATGCAAGATTGTGCCAGAAAGTGAAAGCCAGGTGGTTCAGCTTGCCGTGTGTGCGCTCTCAAAAGTTCTTGGACCTTTGGTGGAAAAAAATATAATATATATATATATATATATATATATATATATATATATATATATATATATATATATATATATATATATATATATATATATATATATCTACTGGCGGTCGCCAGTAGATAGTTATAGTTAGGACCTATTTTCCATAGAAATCCGCAACATTCTATTTGAAATAACGTTGGCGCTGGTTGACGAATCTTCGCGAAAGATTCCAACTTGTTGGGGCGCTCCGGTCCGCTCCTATCCTGAAAGTCTCGGGTGATTCGTCAAGCGGGGGCCGAGAAAAAGGGGGGTCCCAAAACGTGTTTTCCCCATTCATTTTTCCATAGGAACCTTTAGTCGCAGCTACAGCCCGAACTGCTGAACGGAATTACACCAAATTTGGCAAAGAGGTAGCCCTTGGTTCAGTGTCGTGCCTTTTGCTTAAATGGTGTAAATCCATTCAGTAGTTCCTGAGAAAATTAAAAGTAAAATCACATATATATCTGGGCGGAGCCTAACCACACATGTCATCGTGAGATCTGATTGGCTGTCAGCACTTCATCCTGGAATTGCTGGCAGCCATCTTGGGACCAATATAAATGATAGTACCCCATTGAAATGCATTGTAGTGAATCAAAGATTTTGAGGGTTACCAAAAGGAGAACTATAAAGGGTGATAACAGACTTTAGTTACATTAGAATTCATTTGTTGATGGTACCATACTAATTTCAGGAATTGTGGTGTGTTCTAAGGTGATTTTACCCTGTGAAAACCTTCTGCTGGGATATCATGAATCATGTTTGAGAGAAAACTATTTTCACATGCTTGTCCCATACAGTTTTGGAAGGTGCTCCAGAAGCTAAAATGAGAGCATATTTTCTGTAAATTCACATTATCTTTCTCAGTCATGTGAGAATGAAGTCTGACATTCTCAGTAAAACATGTACATCCAACAAGGGCAGAGACTGTCAGTTGATTCCTTTGTGTTCTACTGCAGCTTCCCAGAGTGTTCTAAAGAACAACTAGAGTGCTAACAGCCTTACTTTTGACAAAAGTATGGCACACCTGAAGCCATCTTGATTGGAATAAACTGGTAACACTTAAAACTTTTAATTTAAAAAGGAACAAAATGATGGGGTTCATTTTGTCATAGAAATTATGGTTAGTGCTGTAGAAAGAAAAATTAGGACATGTTTCAAGTGTGATCTCAAATATCTTCCTGTTATATTTCAACAGGAGCAGCCTGCCAGTTGATGCCTTTGTGTTCTACTGCAGCTTCCCAGAGTGTTCTAAAGAACAACTAGAGCGCTAATAGCCTTACTTATGACAAAAGTATGGCACACCTGAAGCCATCTTGATTGGAATAAACCGGTAACACTTAAAACATTTAATTTAAAAAGGAACAAAATGAGGGGGTTCTTTTTGAAATAGAAATTATGGTTAGTGCTGCAGAAAGAAATATTAGGGCATGTTTTAAGTGAGATCTCAAATCCTCTTCTATTTCATTAGAAAATTCTGACATGCAGACTGAAACAATCACTTTCAATACCAGCAGCAGACTTCCAGTTAACTCCCTGGTGAGCAGTAGCTTTACTACAGTGATCTAATGAGCAACTAGAGTGCTAACATTCTGAATTTATGGCAAATGTGAGACACATCTGAATGCCTTCTTGATGGAATCAAAGTAAAAACTGAAAGCATTTCCTACTGAGGAGACTGCAGTAAATGAGGAAATTAGGAAACTTCATAACAAAGAAGTCTTCCAAGATGGCCACCAGAAAAAAAGAGCCCAAATGTAGCACAAATATTACCCAGATGTAGCCCACATATAGCCCAATGACAAAAGTGTGCAAAACACTTTTTATTTTTAGTTTTTTTGCAGTTTTATTTAGTGCAGACTGGTCAGGTATTGGAGCGTTGCATCTTAAAACATGACCCCCCTACACTACAAAAACACCACTGCACTACTCTAAACCCTAAAACACTACCCCCAGCACGACCCCCTACACTACACAAGCACCACTGCACTATCCTAAACCCTAAAACACTACCCCCAGCATGACCCCCTACACTACACAAACACCACTGCACTACCCTAAACCCTAAAACACTACCCCCAGTCACGACCCCCTACACTACCCAAACACCACTGCACTAACCTAAATCCTAAAACACTACCCCCAGCACGACCCCCTACACTACCCAAACACCACTGCACTACCCTAAAACATGACCCCCTACACTACACAAACACCACTGCACTACCCTAAACCCTAAAACACTACCCCCAGCACGACCCCCTACACTACACAAGCACCACTGCACTACCCTAAACCCTAAAACACTACCCCCAGCACGACCCCTACACTACCCAAACACCACTGCACTAACCTAAATCCTAAAACACTACCCCCAGCACGACCCCCTACACTACCCAAACACCACTGCACTATGCTAAAACATGACCCCCTACACTAAACAAACACCACTGCACTACCCTAAACCCTAAAACACTACCCCCAGCACGACCCCCTACACTACACAAGCACCACTGCACTACCCTAAACCCTAAAACACTACCCCCAGCATGACCCCCCACACTGCCCGAATACCACTGCACTACCCTAAACCCTGAAACACCAGCCCCTGCACGACCCCCTACACTGCCCGAACACCACTGCACTGCCCTAAACCCTGAAACACCACCCCTAGCACGACCCCCTACACTGCCCGAACACCACTGCACTGCCCTAAACCCTGAAACACCACCCCTTCACGACCCCCTACACTGCCCGAACACCACTGCACTGCCCTAAACCCTGAAACACCACCCCCAGCACGACCCCCTACACTGTCCGAACACCACTGCACTGCCCTAAACCCTGAAACACTACCCCAGCAAGACCCCCTACACTGCCCGAACACCACTGCACTGCCCGAAACCCAGAAACATCACCCCCAGCAAGACCCCCTACACTGCCTGAACACCACTGCCCTAAACCCTGAAACACCACCCCGAGCACGACCCCCTACACTGCCCGAACACCACTGTACTGCCCTAAACCCTGAAACACCACCCCCAGCACGACCCCCTACACTGCCCGAACACCACTGCTCTGTCCAAAACCCTGAAACACCTAGCCCCAGCATGACCCCCTACACTGCCCAAACACCACTGCACTGCCCTAAACCTTAAAACACAAGCCCCAGCACGACCCCCTACACTGCCCGAACACCACTGCACTACCCTAAACCCTGAAACACCACCCCCAGCACGACCCCCTACACTGCCCGAGCACCACTGCACTGCCCTAAACCCTAAAACACCAGCCCCAGCACGACCCCCTACACTGCCCGAACACCACTGCACTGCCCTAAACCCTGAAACACCACCCCTGCACGACCACCTACACTGCCCGAACACCACTGCACTGCCCTAAACCCTGAAACACCACCCCCAGCACGACCCCCTACACTGCCTGAACACCACTGCACTGCCCTAAACCCTGAAACACCACCCCCTGCACGACCCCCTACACTGCCCGAACACTACTGCACTGCCCTAAACCCTGAAACACCACCCCCAGCACGACCCCCTACACTGCACGAACACCACTGCACTGCCCTAAACCCTGAAACATCACCCCCAGCAAGACTCCCTACACTGCCCGAACACCACTGCCCTAAACCCTGAAACACCACCCCCAGCAAGACCCCCTACACTGCCCGAACACCACTGCACTGCCCTAAACCCTGAAACATCACCCCAGCAAGACTCCCTACACTGCCCGAACACCACTGCTCCTAAACCCTGAAACACCACCCCCAGCAATACCCCCTACACTGCCCGAACACCACTGCACTGCCCTAAACCCTGAAACACCACCCCCAGCACGACCCCCTACACTACCCAAACACCACTGCACTACCCTAAAACATGACCCCCTACACTACACAAACACCACTGCACTACCCTAAACCCTGAAACACCACCCCCAGCACGACCCCCTACACTGCCCGAGTACCACTGCACTGCCCTAAACCCTAAAACACCAGCCCCAGCACGACCCCCTACACTGCCCGAACACCACTGCACTGCCCTAAACCCTGAAACACCAGCCCCAGCACGACCGCCTACACTGCCCGAACACTACTGCACTGCCCTAAACCCTGAAACACCATCCCCAGCACAACCCCCTACACTGCACAAACACCACTGCACTGCCCTAAACCCTGAAACACTACCCCCAGCAAGACCCCCTACACTGCCCGAACACCACTGCACTGCCCTAAACCGTGAAACATCACCCCCAGCAAGACCCCCTACACTGCCCGAACACCACTGCCCTAAACCCTGAAACACCACCCCCAGCAAGACCCCCTACACTGCCCGAACACCACTGCACTGCCCTAAACCCTGAAAAACCAGCCCCAGCACAACCCCCTACACTGCCCGAACACCACTGCACTGCCCTAAACCCTGAAACACCACCCCTGCACGACCACCTACACTGCCTGAACACCACTGCACTGCCCTAAACCCTGAAACACCACCCCCAGCACGACCCCCTACACTGCCCGAACACCACTGCACTGCCCTAAACCCTGAAACACCACCCCCTGCACGACCCCCTACACTGCCCGAACACTACTGCACTGCCCTAAACCCTGAAACACCACCCCCAGCACGACCCCCTACACTGCACGAACACCACTGCACTGCCCTAAACCCTGAAACATCACCCCCAGCAAGACTCCCTACACTGCCCGAACACCACTGCCCTAAACCCTGAAACACCACCCCCAGCAAGACCCCTACACTGCCCGAACACCACTGCACTGCCCTAAACCCTGAAACATCACCCCCAGCAAGACTCCCTACACTGCCCGAACACCACTGCCCTAAACCCTGAAACACCACCCCCAGCAATACCCCCTACACTGCCCGAACACCACTGCACTGCCCTAAACCCTGAAACACCACCCCCAGCACGACCCCCTACACTACCCAAACACCACTGCACTACCCTAAAACATGACCCCCTACACTACACAAACACCACTGCACTACCCTAAACCCTAAAACACTACCCCCAGCACGACCCCCTACACTACACAAGCACCACTGCACTACCCTAAACCCTAAAACACTACCCCCAGCACGACCCCCTACACTACACAAAAACCACTGCACTACCCTAAACCCTAAAACACTACCCCCAGCACGACCCCTACACTACCCAAACACCACTGCACTAACCTAAATCCTAAAACACTACCCCCAGCACGACCCCCTACACTACCCAAACACCACTGCACTATGCTAAAACATAACCCCCTACACTAAACAAACACCACTGCACTACCCTAAACCCTAAAACACTACCCCCAGCACGACCCCCTACACTACACAAGCACCACTGCACTACCCTACACCCTAAAACACACCTCAGCACGACCCCCACACTGCCCGAATACCACTGCACTGCCCTAAACCCTGAAACACCAGCCCCTGCACGACCCCCTACACTGCCCGAACACCACTGCACTGCCCTAAACCCTGAAACACCACCCCTAGCACGACCCCTACACTGCCCGAACACCACTGCACTGCCCTAAACCCTGAAACACCACCCCCTTCACGACCCCCTACACTGCCCGAACACCACTGCACTGCCCTAAACCCTGAAACACCACCCCCAGCACGACCCCCTACACTGTCCGAACACCACTGCACTGCCCTAAACCCTGAAACACTACCCCAGCAAGACCCCCTACACTGCCCGAACACCACTGCACTGCCCTAAACCCTGAAACATCACCCCCAGCAAGACCCCCTACACTGCCCGAACACCACTGCCCTAAACCCTGAAACACCACCCCGAGCACGACCCCCTACACTGCCCGAACACCACTGTACTGCCCTAAACCCTGAAACACCACCCCCAGCATGACCCCCTACACTGCCCGAACACCACTGCTCTGTCCAAAACCCTGAAACACCTAGCCCCAGCATGACCCCCTACACTGCCCAAACACCACTGCACTGCCCTAAACCTTAAAACACAAGCCCCAGCACGACCCCCTACACTGCCCGAACACCACTGCACTGCCCTAAACCCTGAAACACCACCCCCAGCACGACCCCCTACACTGTCCGAACACCACTGCACTGCCCTAAACCCTGAAACACTACCCCAGCAAGACCCCCTACATTGCCCGAACACCACTGCACTGCCCTAAACCCTGAAACATCACCCCCAGCAAGACCCCCTACACTGCCCGAACACCACTGCCCTAAACCCTGAAACACCACCCGAGCACGACCCCCTACACTGCCCGAACACCACTGTACTGCCCTAAACCCTGAAACACCACCCCCAGCACGAACCCCTACACTGCCCGAACACCACTGCTCTGTCCAAAACCCTGAAACACCTAGCCCCAGCATGACCCCCTACACTGCCCAAACACCACTGCACTGCCCTAAACCTTAAAACACAAGCCCCAGCACGACCCCTACACTGCCCGAACACCACTGCACTGCCCTAAACCCTGAAACACCACCCCCAGCACGACCCCCTACACTGTCCGAACACCACTGCACTGCCCTAAACCCTGAAACACTACCCCCAGCAAGACCCCCTACATTGCCCGAACACCACTGCACTGCCCTAAACCCTGAAACATCACCCCCAGCAAGACCCCCTACACTGCCCGAACACCACTGCCCTAAACCCTGAAACACCACCCCGAGCACGACCCCCTACACTGCCCGAACACCACTGTACTGCCCTAAACCCTGAAACACCACCCCCAGCACGAACCCCTACACTGCCCGAACACCACTGCTCTGTCCAAAACCCTGAAACACCTAGCCCCAGCATGACCCCCTACACTGCCCAAACACCACTGCACTGCCCTAAACCCTAAAACACAAGCCCCAGCACGACCCCCTACACTGCCCGAACACCACTGCACTACCCTAAACCCTGAAACACCACCCCCAGCACGACCCCCTACACTGCCCGAGCACCACTGCACTGCCCTAAACCCTAAAACACCAGCCCCAGCACGACCCCCTACACTGCCCGAACACCACTGCACTGCCCTAAACCCTGAAACACCACCCCTAGCACGACCCCCTACATTGCCCGAACACCACTGCACTGCCCTAAACCCTGAAACACCACCCCCAGCACGACCCCCTACACTGTCCGAACACCACTGCACTGCCCTAAACCCTGAAACACTACCCCAGCAAGACCCCCTACACTGCCCGAACACCACTGCACTGCCCTAAACCCTGAAACATCACCCCCAGCAAGACCCCCTACACTGCCCGAACACCACTGCCCTAAACCCTGAAACACCACCCCGAGCACGACCCCCTACACTGCCCGAACACCACTGTACTGCCCTAAACCCTGAAACACCACCCCCAGCACGACCCCCTACACTGCCCGAACACCACTGCTCTGTCCAAAACCCTGAAACACCTAGCCCCAGCATGACCCCCTACACTGCCCAAACACCACTGCACTGCCCTAAACCTTAAAACACAAGCCCCAGCACGACCCCCTACACTGCCCGAACACCACTGCACTACCCTAAACCCTGAAACACCACCCCCAGCACGACCCCCTACACTGCCCGAGCACCACTGCACTGCCCTAAACCCTAAAACACCAGCCCCAGCACGACCCCCTACACTGCCCGAACACCACTGCACTGCCCTAAACCCTGAAACACCACCCCTGCACGACCACCTACACTGCCCGAACACCACTGCACTGCCCTAAACCCTGAAACACCACCCCCAGCACGACCCCCTACACTGCCCGAACACCACTGCACTGCCCTAAACCCTGAAACACCACCCCCTGCACGACCCCCTACACTGCCCGAACACTACTGCACTGCCCTAAACCCTGAAACACCACCCCCAGCACGACCCCCTACACTGCACGAACACCACTGCACTGCCCTAAACCCTGAAACATCACCCCCAGCAAGACTCCCTACACTGCCCGAACACCACTGCCCTAAACCCTGAAACACCACCCCCAGCAAGACCCCCTACACTGCCCGAACACCACTGCACTGCCCTAAACCCTGAAACATCACCCCCAGCAAGACTCCCTACACTGCCCGAACACCACTGCCCTAAACCCTGAAACACCACCCCCAGCAATACCCCTACACTGCCCGAACACCACTGCACTGCCCTAAACCCTGAAACACCACCCCCAGCACGACCCCCTACACTACCCAAACACCACTGCACTACCCTAAAACATGACCCCCTACACTACACAAACACCACTGCACTACCCTAAACCCTAAAACACTACCCCCAGCACGACCCCTACACTACACAAGCACCACTGCACTACCCTAAACCCTAAAACACTACCCCCAGCACGACCCCCTACACTACCCAAACACCACTGCACTATGCTAAAACATGACCCCCTACACTAAACAAACACCACTGCACTACCCTAAACCCTAAAACACTACCCCCAGCACGACCCCCTACACTACACAAGCACCACTGCACTACCCTAATCCCTAAAACACTACCCCCAGCACGAAACCCCACACTGCCCGAATACCACTGCACTGCCCTAAACCCTGAAACACCAGCCCCTGCACGACCCCCTACACTGCCCGAACACCACTACACTGCCCTAAACCCTGAAACACCACCCCTAGCACGACCCCCTACACTGCCCGAACACCACTGCACTGCCCTAAACCCTGAAACACCACCCCTTCACGACCCCCTACACTGCCCGAACACCACTGCACTGCCCTAAACCCTGAAACACCACCCCCAGCACGACCCCCTACACTGTCCGAACACCACTGCACTGCCCTAAATCCTGAAACACTACCCCAGCAAGACCCCCTACACTGCCCGAACACCACTGCACTGCCCTAAACCCTGAAACATCACCCCCAGCAAGACCCCCTACACTGCCCGAACACCGCTGCCCTAAACCCTGAAACACCACCCCGAGCACGACCCCCTACACTGCCGAGACACCACTGTACTGCCCTAAACCCTGAAACACCACCCCCAGCACGACCCCCTACACTGCCCGAACACCACTGCTCTGTCCAAAACCCTGAAACACCTAGCCCCAGCATGACCCCCTACACTGCCCAAACACCACTGCACTGCCCTAAACCTTAAAACACAAGCCCCAGCACGACCCCCTACACTGCCCGAACACCACTGCACTACCCTAAACCCTGAAACACCACCCCCAGCACGACCCCCTACACTGCCCGAGCACCACTGCACTGCCCTAAACCCTAAAACACCAGCCCCAGCACGACCCCCTACACTGCCCGAACACCACTGCACTGCCCTAAACCCTGAAACACCAGCCCCAGCACGACCGCCTACACTGCCCGAACACTACTGCACTGCCCTAAACCCTGAAACACCATCCCCAGCACAACCCCCTACACTGCACAAACACCACTGCACTGCCCTAAACCCTGAAACACTACCCCCAGCAAGACCCCCTACACTGCCCGAACACCACTGCACTGCCCTAAACCGTGAAACATCACCCCCAGCAAGACCCCCTACACTGCCCGAACACCACTGCCCTAAACCCTGAAACACCACCCCCAGCAAGACCCCCTACACTGCCCGAACACCACTGCACTGCCCTAAACCCTGAAAAACCAGCCCCAGCACAACCCCCTACACTGCCCGAACACCACTGCACTGCCCTAAACCCTGAAACACCACCCCTGCACGACCACCTACACTGCCTGAACACCACTGCACTGCCCTAAACCCTGAAACACCACCCCCAGCACGACCCCCTACACTGCCCGAACACCACTGCACTGCCCTAAACCCTGAAACACCACCCCTGCACGACCCCCTACACTGCCCGAACACTACTGCACTGCCCTAAACCCTGAAACACCACCCCCAGCACGACCCCCTACACTGCACGAACACCACTGCACTGCCCTAAACCCTGAAACATCACCCCCAGCAAGACTCCCTACACTGACCGAACACCACTGCCCTAAACCCTGAAACACCACCCCCAGCAAGACCCCCTACACTGCCCGAACACCACTGCACTGCCCTAAACCCTGAAACATCACCCCCAGCAAGACTCCCTACACTGCCCGAACACCACTGCCCTAAACCCTGAAACACCACCCCCAGCAATACCCCCTACACTGCCCGAACACCACTGCACTGCCCTAAACCCTGAAACACCACCCCCAGCACAACCCCCTACACTACCCAAACACCACTGCACTACCCTAAAACATGACCCCCTACACTACACAAACACCACTGCACTACCCTAAACCCTAAAACACTACCCCCAGCACGACCCCCTACACTACACAAACACCACTGCACTAACCTAAAACCTAAAACACTACACCCAGCACGACCCCCTACACTACCCAAATACCACTGCACTATGCTAAAACATGACCCCCTACACTAAACAAACACCACTGCACTACCCTAAACCCTAAAACACTACCCCCAGCACGACCCCCTACACTACACAAGCACCACTGCACCACCCTACACCCTAAAACACTACCCCCAGCACGACCCCCACACTGCCCAAATACCACTGCACTGCCCTAAACCCTGAAACACCAGCCCCTGCACGACCCCCTACACTGCCCGAACACCACTGCACTGCCCTAAACCCTGAAACACCACCCCTAGCACGACCCCTACACTGCCCGAACACCACTGCACTGCCCTAAACCCTGAAACACCACCCCCTTCACGACCCCCTACACTGCCCGAACACCACTGCACTGCCCTAAACCCTGAAACACCACCCCCAGCACGACCCCCTACACTGTCCGAACACCACTGCACTGCCCTAAACCCTGAAACACTACCCCAGCAAGACCCCCTACACTGCCCGAACACCACTGCACTGCCCTAAACCCTGAAACATCGCCCCCAGCAAGACCCCCTACACTGCCCGAACACCACTGCCCTAAACCCTGAAACACCACCCGAGCACGACCCCCTACACTGCCCGAACACCACTGTACTGCCCTAAACCCTGAAACACCACCCCGAGCACGACCCCCTACACTGCCCGAACACCACTGTACTGCCCTAAACCCTGAAACACCACCCCCAGCACGACCCCCTACACTGCCCGAACACCACTGCTCTGTCCAAAACCCTGAAACACCTAGCCCCAGCATGACCCCCTACACTGCCCAAACACCACTGCACTGCCCTAAACCCTAAAACACAAGCCCCAGCACGACCCCCTACACTGCCCGAACACCACTGCACTACCCTAAACCCTGAAACACCACCCCCAGCACGACCCCCTACACTGCCCGAGCACCACTGCACTGCCCTAAACCCTAAAACACCAGCCCCAGCACGACCCCCTACACTGCCCGAACACCACTGCACTGCCCTAAACCCTGAAACACCACCCCTGCACGACCACCTACACTGCCCGAACACCACTGCACTGCCCTAAACCCTGAAACACCACCCCCAGCACGACCCCCTACACTGCCCGAACACCACTGCACTGCCCTAAACCCTGAAACACCACCCCCTGCACGACCCCCTACACTGCCCGAACACTACTGCACTGCCCTAAACCCTGAAACACCACCCCCAGCACGACCCCCTACACTGCACGAACACCACTGCACTGCCCTAAACCCTGAAACATCACCCCCAGCAAGACTCCCTACACTGCCCGAACACCACTGCCCTAAACCCTGAAACACCACCCCCAGCAAGACCCCCTACACTGCCCGAACACCACTGCACTGCCCTAAACCCTGAAACATCACCCCCAGCAAGACTCCCTACACTGCCCGAACACCACTGCCCTAAACCCTGAAACACCACCCCCAGCAATACCCCCTACACTGCCCGAACACCACTGCACTGCCCTAAACCCTGAAACACCACCCCCAGCACGACCCCCTACACTACCCAAACACCACTGCACTACCCTAAAACATGACCCCCTACACTACACAAACACCACTGCACTACCCTAAACCCTAAAACACTACCCCCAGCACGACCCCCTACACTACACAAGCACCACTGCACTACCCTAAACCCTAAAACACTACCCCCAGCACGACCCCCTACACTACCCAAACACCACTGCACTATGCTAAAACATGACCCCCTACACTAAACAAACACCACTGCACTACCCTAAACCCTAAAACACTACCCCCAGCACGACCCCCTACACTACACAAGCACCACTGCACTACCCTAATCCCTAAAACACTACCCCCAGCACGACACCCCACACTGCCCGAATACCACTGCACTGCCCTAAACCCTGAAACACCAGCCCCTGCACGACCCCCTACACTGCCCGAACACCACTGCACTGCCCTAAACCCTGAAACACCACCCCTAGCACGACCCCCTACACTGCCCGAACACCACTGCACTGCCCTAAACCCTGAAACACCATCCCCTTCACGACCCCCTACACTGCCCGAACACCACTGCACTGCCCTAAACCCTGAAACACCACCCCCAGCACGACCCCCTACACTGTCCGAACACCACTGCACTGCCCTAAACCCTGAAACACTACCCCAGCAAGACCCCCTACACTGCCCGAACACCACTGCACTGCCCTAAACCCTGAAACATCACCCCCAGCAAGACCCCCTACACTGCCCGAACACCGCTGCCCTAAACCCTGAAACACCACCCCGAGCACGACCCCCTACACTGCCGAGACACCACTGTACTGCCCTAAACCCTGAAACACCACCCCCAGCACGACCCCCTACACTGCCCGAACACCACTGCTCTGTCCAAAACCCTGAAACACCTAGCCCCAGCATGACCCCCTACACTGCCCAAACACCACTGCACTGCCCTAAACCTTAAAACACAAGCCCCAGCACGACCCCCTACACTGCCCGAACACCACTGCACTACCCTAAACCCTGAAACACCACCCCCAGCACGACCCCCTACACTGCCCGAGCACCACTGCACTGCCCTAAACCCTAAAACACCAGCCCCAGCACGACCCCCTACACTGCCCGAACACCACTGCACTGCCCTAAACCCTGAAACACCAGCCCCAGCACGACCGCCTACACTGCCCGAACACTACTGCACTGCCCTAAACCCTGAAACACCATCCCCAGCACAACCCCCTACACTGCACAAACACCACTGCACTGCCCTAAACCCTGAAACACTACCCCCAGCAAGACCCCCTACACTGCCCGAACACCACTGCACTGCCCTAAACCGTGAAACATCACCCCCAGCAAGACCCCCTACACTGCCCGAACACCACTGCCCTAAACCCTGAAACACCACCCCCAGCAAGACCCCCTACACTGCCCGAACACCACTGCACTGCCCTAAACCCTGAAAAACCAGCCCCAGCACAACCCCCTACACTGCCCGAACACCACTGCACTGCCCTAAACCCTGAAACACCACCCCTGCACGACCACCTACACTGCCTGAACACCACTGCACTGCCCTAAACCCTGAAACACCACCCCCAGCACGACCCCCTACACTGCCCGAACACCACTGCACTGCCCTAAACCCTGAAACACCACCCCCTGCACGACCCCCTACACTGCCCGAACACTACTGCACTGCCCTAAACCCTGAAACACCACCCCCAGCACGACCCCCTACACTGCACGAACACCACTGCACTGCCCTAAACCCTGAAACATCACCCCCAGCAAGACTCCCTACACTGCCCGAACACCACTGCCCTAAACCCTGAAACACCACCCCCAGCAAGACCCCCTACACTGCCCGAACACCACTGCACTGCCCTAAACCCTGAAACATCACCCCCAGCAAGACTCCCTACACTGCCCGAACACCACTGCCCTAAACCCTGAAACACCACCCCCAGCAATACCCCCTACACTGCCCGAACACCACTGCACTGCCCTAAACCCTGAAACACCACCCCCAGCACAACCCCCTACACTACCCAAACACCACTGCACTACCCTAAAACATGACCCCCTACACTACACAAACACCACTGCACTACCCTAAACCCTAAAACACTACCCCCAGCACGACCCCCTACACTACACAAGCACCACTGCACTACCCTAAACCCTAAAACACTACCCCCAGCACGACCCCCTACACTACACAAACACCACTGCACTACCCTAAACCCTAAAACACTACCCCCAGCACGACCCCTACACTACCCAAACACCACTGCACTAACCTAAATCCTAAAACACTACCCCCAGCACGACCCCCTACACTACCCAAACACCACTGCACTATGCTAAAACATGACCCCCTACACTAAACAAACACCACTGCACTACCCTAAACCCTAAAACACTACCCCCAGCACGACCCCCTACACTACACAAGCACCACTGCACTACCCTACACCCTAAAACACTACCCCCAGCACGACCCCCCACACTGCCCGAATACCACTGCACTGCCCTAAACCCTGAAACACCAGCCCCTGCACGACCCCCTACACTGCCCGAACACCACTGCACTGCCCTAAACCCTGAAACACCACCCCTAGCACGACCCCTACACTGCCCGAACACCACTGCACTGCCCTAAACCCTGAAACACCACCCCCTTCACGACCCCCTACACTGCCCGAACACCACTGCACTGCCCTAAACCCTGAAACACCACCCCCAGCACGACCCCCTACACTGTCCGAACACCACTGCACTGCCCTAAACCCTGAAACACTACCCCAGCAAGACCCCCTACACTGCCCGAACACCACTGCACTGCCCTAAACCCTGAAACATCACCCCCAGCAAGACCCCCTACACTGCCCGAACACCACTGCCCTAAACCCTGAAACACCACCCCGAGCACGACCCCCTACACTGCCCGAACACCACTGTACTGCCCTAAACCCTGAAACACCACCCCCAGCACGACCCCCTACACTGCCCGAACACCACTGCTCTGTCCAAAACCCTGAAACACCTAGCCCCAGCATGACCCCCTACACTGCCCAAACACCACTGCACTGCCCTAAACCTTAAAACACAAGCCCCAGCACGACCCCCTACACTGCCCGAACACCACTGCACTACCCTAAACCCTGAAACACCACCCCCAGCACGACCCCCTACACTGCCCGAACACCACTGCACTGCCCTAAACCCTGAAACACTAGCCCCAGCAAGACCCCCTACATTGCCCGAACACCACTGCACTGCCCTAAACCCTGAAACATCACCCCCAGCAAGACCCCCTACACTGCCCGAACACTGCACTGCCCTAAACCCTGAAACACCACCCCGAGCACGACCCCCTACACTGCCCGAACACCACTGCACTGCCCTAAACCCTGAAACACCACCCCCAGCACGAACCCCTACACTGCCCGAACACCACTGCACTGTCCTAAACCCTGAAACACCTAGCCCCAGCATGACCCCCTACACTGCCCGAACACCACTGCACTGCCCTAAACCCTGAAACACCAGCCCCAGCACGACCCCCTACACTGCCCGAACACCACTGCACTGCCCTAAACCCTGAAACACCACCCCCAGCACGACCCCCTACACTGCCCGAACACCACTGCACTGCCCTAAACCCTGAAACACCAGCCCCAGCACGACCCCCTACACTGCCCGAACACCACTGCACTGCCCTAAACCCTGAAACACCACCCCTAGCACGACCCCCTACACTGCCCGAACACCACTGCACTGCCCTAAACCCTGAAACACCACCCCCAGCACGACCCCCTACACTGCCCGAACACCACTGCACTGCCCTAAACCCTGAAACACCACCCCAGCAAGACCCCCTACACTGCCCGAACACCACTGCACTGCCCTAAACCCTGAAACATCACCCCCAGCACGACCCCCTACACTGCCCGAACACCACTGTACTGCCCTAAACCCTGAAACACCACCCCCAGCACGACCCCCTACACTGCCCGAACACCACTGCTCTGTCCAAAACCCTGAAACACCTAGCCCCAGCATGACCCCCTACACTGCCCAAACACCACTGCACTGCCCTAAACCTTAAAACACAAGCCCCAGCACGACCCCCTACACTGCCCGAACACCACTGCACTACCCTAAACCCTGAAACACCACCCCCAGCACGACCCCCTACACTGCCCGAACACCACTGCACTGCCCTAAACCCTAAAACACCAGCCCCAGCACGACCCCCTACACTGCCCGAACACCACTGCACTGCCCTAAACCCTGAAACACCACCCCTGCACGACCCCCTACACTGCCCGAACACCACTGCACTGCCCTAAACCCTGAAACACCACCCCCAGCACGACCCCCTACACTGCCCGAACACCACTGCACTGCCCTAAACCCTGAAACACCACCCCCTGCACGACCCCCTACACTGCCCGAACACTACTGCACTGCCCTAAACCCTGAAACACCACCCCCAGCACGACCCCCTACACTGCCCGAACACCACTGCACTGCCCTAAACCCTGAAACATCACCCCCAGCAAGACTCCCTACACTGCCCGAACACCACTGCCCTAAACCCTGAAACACCACCCCCAGCAAGACCCCCTACACTGCCCGAACACCACTGCACTGCCCTAAACCCTGAAACATCACCCCCAGCAAGACTCCCTACACTGCCCGAACACCACTGCCCTAAACCCTGAAACACCACCCCCAGCAATACCCCCTACACTGCCCGAACACCACTGCACTGCCCTAAACCCTGAAACACCACCCCCAGCACGACCCCCTACACTACCCAAACACCACTGCACTACCCTAAAACACTACCCCAGCACGACCCCTACACTACACAAACACCACTGCACTACCCTAAACCATTAAAACACTACCCCCAGCACGACCCCCTACACTACACAAGCACCACTGCACTACCCTAAACCCTAAAACACTACCCCCAGCACGACCCCCTACACTACCCAAACACCACTGCACTATGCTAAAACATGACCCCCTACACTAAACAAACACCACTGCACTACCCTAAACCCTAAAACACTACCCCCAGCACGACCCCCTACACTGCCACAAGCACCACTGCACTACCCTAATCCCTAAAACACTACCCCCAGCACGAAACCCCACACTGCCCGAATACCACTGCACTGCCCTAAACCCTGAAACACCAGCCCCTGCACGACCCCCTACACTGCCCGAACACCACTGCACTGCCCTAAACCCTGAAACACCACCCCTAGCACGACCCCCTACACTGCCCGAACACCACTGCACTGCCCTAAACCCTGAAACACCACCCCCTTCACGACCCCCTACACTGCCCGAACACCACTGCACTGCCCTAAACCCTGAAACACCACCCCCAGCACGACCCCCTACACTGTCCGAACACCACTGCACTGCCCTAAACCCTGAAACACTACCCCAGCAAGACCCCCTACACTGCCCGAACACCACTGCACTGCCCTAAACCCTGAAACATCACCCCCAGCAAGACCCCCTACACTGCCCGAACACCGCTGCCCTAAACCCTGAAACACCACCCCGAGCACGACCCCCTACACTGCCGAGACACCACTGTACTGCCCTAAACCCTGAAACACCACCCCCAGCACGACCCCCTACACTGCCCGAACACCACTGCTCTGTCCAAAACCCTGAAACACCTAGCCCCAGCATGACCCCCTACACTGCCCAAACACCACTGCACTGCCCTAAACCTTAAAACACAAGCCCCAGCACGACCCCCTACACTGCCCGAACACCACTGCACTACCCTAAACCCTGAAACACCACCCCCAGCACGACCCCCTACACTGCCCGAGCACCACTGCACTGCCCTAAACCCTAAAACACCAGCCCCAGCACGACCCCCTACACTGCCCGAACACCACTGCACTGCCCTAAACCCTGAAACACCAGCCCCAGCACGACCGCCTACACTGCCCGAACACTACTGCACTGCCCTAAACCCTGAAACACCATCCCCAGCACAACCCCTACACTGCACAAACACCACTGCACTGCCCTAAACCCTGAAACACTACCCCCAGCAAGACCCCCTACACTGCCCGAACACCACTGCACTGCCCTAAACCGTGAAACATCACCCCCAGCAAGACCCCCTACACTGCCCGAACACCACTGCCCTAAACCCTGAAACACCACCCCCAGCAAGACCCCCTACACTGCCCGAACACCACTGCACTGCCCTAAACCCTGAAAAACCAGCCCCAGCACAACCCCCTACACTGCCCGAACACCACTGCACTGCCCTAAACCCTGAAACACCACCCCTGCACGACCACCTACACTGCCTGAACACCACTGCACTGCCCTAAACCCTGAAACACCACCCCCAGCACGACCCCCTACACTGCCCGAACACCACTGCACTGCCCTAAACCCTGAAACACCACCCCCTGCACGACCCCCTACACTGCCCGAACACTACTGCACTGCCCTAAACCCTGAAACACCACCCCCAGCACGACCCCCTACACTGCACGAACACCACTGCACTGCCCTAAACCCTGAAACATCACCCCCAGCAAGACTCCCTACACTGCCCGAACACCACTGCCCTAAACCCTGAAACACCACCCCCAGCAAGACCCCCTACACTGCCCGAACACCACTGCACTGCCCTAAACCCTGAAACATCACCCCCAGCAAGACTCCCTACACTGCCCGAACACCACTGCCCTAAACCCTGAAACACCACCCCCAGCAATACCCCCTACACTGCCCGAACACCACTGCACTGCCCTAAACCCTGAAACACCACCCCCAGCACGACCCCCTACACTACCCAAACACCACTGCACTACCCTAAAACATGACCCCCTACACTACACAAACACCACTGCACTACCCTAAACCCTAAAACACTACCCCCAGCACGACCCCCTACACTACACAAGCACCACTGCACTACCCTAAACCCTAAAACACTACCCCCAGCACGACCCCCTACACTACACAAACACCACTGCACTACCCTAAACCCTAAAACACTACCCCCAGCACGACCCCTACACTACCCAAACACCACTGCACTAACCTAAATCCTAAAACACTACCCCCAGCACGACCCCCTACACTACCCAAATACCACTGCACTATGCTAAAACATGACCCCCTACACTAAACAAACACCACTGCACTACCCTAAACCCTAAAACACTACCCCCAGCACGACCCCCTACACTACACAAGCACCACTGCACTACCCTACACCCTAAAACACTACCCCCAGCACGACCCCCACACTGCCCGAATACCACTGCACTGCCCTAAACCCTGAAACACCAGCCCCTGCACGACCCCCTACACTGCCCGAACACCACTGCACTGCCCTAAACCCTGAAACACCACCCCTAGCACGACCCCTACACTGCCCGAACACCACTGCACTGCCCTAAACCCTGAAACACCACCCCCTTCACGACCCCCTACACTGCCCGAACACCACTGCACTGCCCTAAACCCTGAAACACCACCCCCAGCACGACCCCCTACACTGTCCGAACACCACTGCACTGCCCTAAACCCTGAAACACTACCCCAGCAAGACCCCCTACACTGCCCGAACACCACTGCACTGCCCTAAACCCTGAAACATCACCCCCAGCAAGACCCCCTACACTGCCCGAACACCACTGCCCTAAACCCTGAAACACCACCCCGAGCACGACCCCCTACACTGCCCGAACACCACTGTACTGCCCTAAACCCTGAAACACCACCCCGAGCACGACCCCCTACACTGCCCGAACACCACTGTACTGCCCTAAACCCTGAAACACCACCCCCAGCACGACCCCCTACACTGCCCGAACACCACTGCTCTGTCCAAAACCCTGAAACACCTAGCCCCAGCATGACCCCCTACACTGCCCAAACACCACTGCACTGCCCTAAACCTTAAAACACAAGCCCCAGCACGACCCCCTACACTGCCCGAACACCACTGCACTACCCTAAACCCTGAAACACCACCCCCAGCACGACCCCCTACACTGCCCGAGCACCACTGCACTGCCCTAAACCCTAAAACACCAGCCCCAGCACGACCCCCTACACTGCCCGAACACCACTGCACTGCCCTAAACCCTGAAACACCAGCCCCAGCACGACCGCCTACACTGCCCGAACACCACTGCACTGCCCTAAACCCTGAAACACCATCCCCAGCACGACCCCCTACACTGCCCGAACACCACTGCACTGCCCTAAACCCTGAAACACCACCCCCAGCACGACCCCCTACACTGCCCGAACACCACTGCACTGCCCTAAACCCTGAAACACCACCCCCAGCACGACCCCCTACACTGCCCGAACACCACTG
Source organism: Calotriton arnoldi (assembly GCA_963921515.1). Classification (NCBI taxonomy): domain Eukaryota; kingdom Metazoa; phylum Chordata; class Amphibia; order Caudata; family Salamandridae; genus Calotriton; species Calotriton arnoldi. The sequence goes on from CAWUFW010005816.1 coordinate 1,252,975, forward strand.
CACTGCCCTAAACCCTGAAACACCACCCCCAGCAAGACCCCCTACACTGCCCGAACACCACTGCACTGCCCTAAACCCTGAAACACCAGCCCCAGCACGACCCCCTACACTGCCCGAACACCACTGCACTGCCCTAAACCCTGAAACATCACCCCCAGCACGACCCCCTACACTGCCCGAACACCACTGCACTGCCCTAAACCCTGAAACACCACCCCCAGCACATACCCCCTACACTGCCCGAACACCACTGCACTGCCCTAAACCCTGAAACACCACCCCCAGCACGACCCCCTACACTGCCCGAACACCACTGCACTGCCCTAAACCCTGAAACACCACCCCCAGCACGACCCCCTACACTGCACGAACACCACTGCACTGCCCTAAACCCTGAAACACCACCCCCAGCACGACTCCCTACACTGCCCGAACACCACTGCACTGCCCTAAACCCTGAAACACCACCCCCAGCACGACCCCCTACACTGCCCGAACACCACTGCACTACCCTAAACCCTGAAACACCACCCCCAGCACAGACCCCCTACACTGCCCGAACACCACTGCACTGCCCTAAACCCTGAAACACCAGCCCCAGCACGACCCCCTACACTGCCCGAACACCACTGCACTGCCCTAAACCCTGAAACACCACCCCTAGCACGACCCCCTACACTGCCCGAACACCACTGCACTGCCCTAAACCCTGAAACACCACCCCTGCACGACCCCCTACACTGCCCGAACACCACTGCACTGCCCTAAACCCTGAAACACCACCCCCAGCACGACCCCCTACACTGCCCGAACACCACTGCACTGCCCTAAACCCTGAAACACCACCCCAGCAAGACCCCCTACACTGCCCGAACACCACTGCACTGCCCTAAACCCTGAAACATCACCCCCAGCAAGACCCCCTACACTGCCCGAACACCACTGCACTGCCCTAAACCCTGAAACACCACCCCGAGCACGACCCCCTACACTGCCCGAGACACCACTGCACTGCCCTAAACCCTGAAACACCACCCCCAGCACGACCCCCTACACTGCCCGAACACCACTGCTCTGTCCAAAACCCTGAAACACCTAGCCCCAGCATGACCCCCTACACTGCCCAAACACCACTGCACTGCCCTAAACCCTAAAACACAAGCCCCAGCACGACCCCTACACTGCCCGAACACCACTGCACTACCCTAAACCCTGAAACACCACCCCCAGCACGACCCCCTACACTGCCCGAGCACCACTGCACTGCCCTAAACCCTAAAACACCAGCCCCAGCACGACCCCCTACACTGCCCGAACACCACTGCACTGCCCTAAACCCTGAAACACCAGCCCCAGCACGACCGCCTACACTGCCCGAACACTTCTGCACTGCCCTAAACCCTGAAACACCATCCCCAGCACGACCCCCTACACTGCCCAAACACCACTGCACTGCCCTAAACCCTGAAACACTACCCCCAGCAAGACCCCCTACACTGCCCGAACACCACTGCACTGCCCTAAACCGTGAAACATCACCCCCAGCAAGACCCCTACACTGCCCGAACACCACTGCCCTAAACCCTGAAACACCACCCCCAGCACGACCCCCTACACTGCCCGAACACCACTGCACTGCCCTAAACCCTGAAACACCAGCCCCAGCACGACCCCCTACACTGCCCGAACACCACTGCACTGCCCTAAACCCTGAAACACCACCCCTGCACGACCCCCTACACTGCCCGAACACCACTGCACTGCCCTAAACCCTGAAACACCACCCCCAGCACGACCCCCTACACTGCCCGAACACCACTGCACTGCCCTAAACCCTGAAACACCACCCCCTGCACGACCCCCTACACTGCCCGAACACCACTGCACTGCCCTAAACCCTGAAACACCACCCCCAGCACGACCCCCTACACTGCCCGAACACCACTGCACTGCCCTAAACCCTGAAACATCACCCCCAGCAAGACTCCCTACACTGACCGAACACCACTGCCTCCTAAACCCTGAAACACCACCCCCAGCAAGACCCCCTACACTGCCCGAACACCACTGCACTGCCCTAAACCCTGAAACATCACCCCCAGCAAGACTCCCTACACTGCCCGAACACCACTGCCCTAAACCCTGAAACACCACCCCCAGCAAGACCCCCTACACTGCCCGAACACCACTGCACTGCCCTAAACCCTGAAACATCACCCCCAGCAAGACCCCCTACACTGCCCAAACACCACTGCACTACCCTAAAACATGACCCCTACACTACACAAACACCACTGCACTACCCTAAACCCTAAAACACTACCCCCAGCACGACCCCCTACACTACACAAGCACCACTGCACTACCCTAAACCCTAAAACACTACCCCCAGCACGACCCGCTACACTACACAAACACCACTGCACTGCCCTAAACCCTAAAACACTACCCCCAGCACGACCCCTACACTACCCGAACACCACTGCACTAACCTAAATCCTAAAACACTACCCCCAGCACGACCCCTACACTACCCAAATACCACTGCACTATGCTAAAACATGACCCCCTACACTAAACAAACACCACTGCACTACCCTAAACCCTAAAACACTACCCCCAGCACGACCCCCTACACTACACAAGCACCACTGCACTACCCTACACCCTAAAACACTACCCCCAGCACGACCCCCTACACTGCCCGAATACCACTGCACTGCCCTAAACCCTGAAACACCAGCCCCTGCACGACCCCCTACACTGCCCGAACACCACTGCACTGCCCTAAACCCTGAAACACCACCCCTAGCACGACCCCCTACACTGCCCGAACACCACTGCACTGCCCTAAACCCTGAAACACCACCCCCAGCACGACCCCCTACACTGTCCGAACACCACTGCACTGCCCTAAACCCTGAAACACTACCCCAGCAAGACCCCCTACACTGCCCGAACACCACTGCACTGCCCTAAACCCTGAAACATCACCCCCAGCAAGACCCCCTACACTGCCCGAACACCACTGCCCTAAACCCTGAAACACCACCCCGAGCACGACCCCCTACACTGCCCGAACACCACTGTACTGCCCTAAACCCTGAAACACCACCCCCAGCACGACCCCCTACACTGCCCGAACACCACTGCTCTGTCCAAAACCCTGAAACACCTAGCCCCAGCATGACCCCCTACACTGCCCAAACACCACTGCACTGCCCTAAACCCTAAAACACCAGCCCCAGCACGACCCCCTACACTGCCCGAACACCACTGCACTACCCTAAACCCTGAAACACCACCCCCAGCACGACCCCCTACACTGCCCGAACACCACTGCACTGCCCTAAACCCTGAAACACCAGCCCCAGCACGACCCCCTACACTGCCCGAACACCACTGCACTGCCCTAAACCCTGAAACACCAGCCCCAGCACGACCGCCTACACTGCCCGAACACCACTGCACTGCCCTAAACCCTGAAACACCATCCCCAGCACAACCCCTACACTGCACAAACACCACTGCACTGCCCTAAACCCTGAAACACTACCCCCAGCAAGACCCCCTACACTGCCCGAACACCACTGCACTGCCCTAAACCCTGAAACATCACCCCCAGCAAGACCCCCTACACTGCCCGAACACCACTGCACTGCCCTAAACCCTGAAACACCAGCCCCAGCACGACCCCCTACACTGCCCGAACACCACTGCACTGCCCTAAACCCTGAAACACCACCCCCAGCACGACCCCCTACACTGCCCGAACACCACTGCACTGCCCTAAACCCTGAAACACCACCCCCAGCACGACCCCCTACACTGCCCGAACACCACTGCACTGCCCTAAACCCTGAAACACCACCCCCAGCACGACCCCCTACACTGCCCGAACACCACTGCACTGCCCTAAACCCTGAAACACCACCCCCAGCAAGACCCCCTACACTGCCCGAACACCACTGCACTGCCCTAAACCCTGAAACATCACCCCCAGCAAGACTCCCTACACTGCCCGAACACCACTGCCCTAAACCCTGAAACACCACCCCCAGCAAGACCCCCTACACTGCCCGAACACCACTGCACTGCCCTAAACCCTGAAACACCACCCCCAGCACGACTCCCTACACTGCCCGAACACCACTGCCCTAAACCCTGAAACACCACCCCAGCAATACCCCCTACACTGCCCAAACACCACTGCACTGCCCTAAACCCTGAAACACCACCCCCAGCACGACCCCCTACACTACCCAAACACCACTGCACTACCCTAAACCCTAAACACTACCCCAGCACGCCCCTACACTACACAAACACCACTGCACTACCCTAAACCCTAAAACACTACCCCCAGCACGACCCCTACACTACCCAAACACCACTGCACTAACCTAAATCCTAAAACACTACCCCCAGCACGACCCCTACACTACCCAAACACCACTGCACTATGCTAAAACATGACCCCCTACACTAAACAAACACCACTGCACTACCCTAAACCCTAAAACACTACCCCCAGCACGACCCCCTACACTACACAAGCACCACTGCACTACCCTACACCCTAAAACACTACCCCCAGCACGACCCCCACACTGCCCGAATACCACTGCACTGCCCTAAACCCTGAAACACCAGCCCCTGCACGACCCCCTACACTGCCCGAACACCACTGCACTGCCCTAAACCCTGAAACACCACCCCTAGCACGACCCCTACACTGCCCGAACACCACTGCACTGCCCTAAACCCTGAAACACCACCCCTTCACGACCCCCTACACTGCCCGAACACCACTGCACTGCCCTAAACCCTGAAACACCACCCCCAGCACGACCCCCTACACTGTCCGAACACCACTGCACTGCCCTAAACCCTGAAACACTACCCCAGCAAGACCCCTACACTGCCCGAACACCACTGCACTGCCCTAAACCCTGAAACATCACCCCCAGCAAGACCCCCTACACTGCCCGAACACCACTGCCCTAAACCCTGAAACACCACCCCGAGCACGACCCCCTACACTGCCCGAGACACCACTGTACTGCCCTAAACCCTGAAACACCACCCCCAGCACGACCCCCTACACTGCCCGAACACCACTGCTCTGTCCAAAACCCTGAAACACCTAGCCCCAGCATGACCCCCTACACTGCCCGAACACCACTGCACTACCCTAAACCCTGAAACACCACCCCCAGCACGACCCCCTACACTGCCCGAGCACCACTGCACTGCCCTAAACCCTAAAACACCAGCCCCAGCACGACCCCCTACACTGCCCGAACACCACTGCACTGCCCTAAACCCTGAAACACCAGCCCCAGCACGACCGCCTACACTGCCCGAACACTACTGCACTGCCCTAAACCCTGAAACACCATCCCCAGCACAACCCCCTACACTGCACAAACACCACTGCACTGCCCTAAACCCTGAAACACTACCCCCAGCAAGACCCCCTACACTGCCCGAACACCACTGCACTGCCCTAAACCGTGAAACATCACCCCCAGCAAGACCCCCTACACTGCCCGAACACCACTGCCCTAAACCCTGAAACACCACCCCCAGCAAGACCCCCTACACTGCCCGAACACCACTGCACTGCCCTAAACCCTGAAAAACCAGCCCCAGCACGACCCCCTACACTGCCCGAACACCACTGCACTGCCCTAAACCCTGAAACACCACCCTTGCACGACCACCTACACTGCCCGAACACCACTGCACTGCCCTAAACCCTGAAACACCACCCCCAGCACGACCCCCTACACTGCCCGAACACCACTGCACTGCCCTAAACCCTGAAACACCACCCCCTGCACGACCCCCTACACTGCCCGAACACAACTGCACTGCCCTAAACCCTGAAACACCACCCCCAGCACGACCCCCTACACTGCACGAACACCACTGCACTGCCCTAAACCCTGAAACATCACCCCCAGCAAGACTCCCTACACTGCCCGAACACCACTGCCCTAAACCCTGAAACACCACCCCCAGCAAGACCCCCTACACTGCCCGAACACCACTGCACTGCCCTAAACCCTGAAACATCACCCCCAGCAAGACTCCCTACACTGCCCGAACACCACTGCCCTAAACCCTGAAACACCACCCCCAGCAATACCCCCTACACTGCCCGAACACCACTGCACTGCCCTAAACCCTGAAACACCACCCCCAGCACGACCCCCTACACTACCCAAACACCACTGCACTACCCTAAAACATGACCCCCTACACTACACAAACACCACTGCACTACCCTAAACCCTAAAACACTACCCCCAGCACGACCTCCTACACTACACAAGCACCACTGCACTACCCTAAACCCTAAAACACTACCCCCAGCACGACCCCCTACACTACACAAACACCACTGCACTACCCTAAACCCTAAAACACTACCCCCAGCACGACCCCTACACTACCCAAACACCACTGCACTAACCTAAATCCTAAAACACTACCCCCAGCACGACCCCTACACTACCCAAACACCACTGCACTATGCTAAAACATGACCCCCTACACTAAACAAACACCACTGCACTACCCTAAACCCTAAAACACTACCCCCAGCACGACCCCCTACACTACACAAGCACCACTGCACTACCCTACACCCTAAAACACTACCCCCAGCACGACCCCCACACTGCCCGAATACCACTGCACTGCCCTAAACCCTGAAACACCAGCCCCTGCACGACCCCCTACACTGCCCGAACACCACTGCACTGCCCTAAACCCTGAAACACCACCCCTAGCACGACCCCTACACTGCCCGAACACCACTGCACTGCCCTAAACCCTGAAACACCACCCCTTCACGACCCCCTACACTGCCCGAACACCACTGCACTGCCCTAAACCCTGAAACACCACCCCCAGCACGACCCCCTACACTGTCCGAACACCACTGCACTGCCCTAAACCCTGAAACACTACCCCAGCAAGACCCCCTACACTGCCCGAACACCACTGCACTGCCCTAAACCCTGAAACATCACCCCCAGCAAGACCCCCTACACTGCCCGAACACCACTGCCCTAAACCCTGAAACACCACCCCGAGCACGACCCCCTACACTGCCCGAACACCACTGTACTGCCCTAAACCCTGAAACACCACCCCCAGCACGACCCCCTACACTGCCCGAACACCACTGCTCTGTCCAAAACCCTGAAACACCTAGCCCCAGCATGACCCCCTACACTGCCCAAACACCACTGCACTGCCCTAAACCTTAAAACACAAGCCCCAGCACGACCCCCTACACTGCCCGAACACCACTGCACTACCCTAAACCCTGAAACACCACCCCCAGCACGACCCCCTACACTGCCCGAGCACCACTGCACTGCCCTAAACCCTAAAACACCAGCCCCAGCACGACCCCCTACACTGCCCGAACACCACTGCACTGCCCTAAACCCTGAAACACCAGCCCCAGCACGACCGCCTACACTGCCCGAACACTACTGCACTGCCCTAAACCCTGAAACACCATCCCCAGCACAACCCCCTACACTGCACAAACACCACTGCACTGCCCTAAACCCTGAAACACTACCCCCAGCAAGACCCCCTACACTGCCCGAACACCACTGCACTGCCCTAAACCGTGAAACATCACCCCCAGCAAGACCCCCTACACTGCCCGAACACCACTGCCCTAAACCCTGAAACACCACCCCCAGCAAGACCCCCTACACTGCCCGAACACCACTGCACTGCCCTAAACCCTGAAAAACCAGCCCCAGCACGACCCCTACACTGCCCGAACACCACTGCACTGCCCTAAACCCTGAAAAACCAGCCCCAGCACGACCCCCTACACTGCCCGAACACCACTGCACTGCCCTAAACCCTGAAACACCACCCTTGCACGACCACCTACACTGCCCGAACACCACTGCACTGCCCTAAACCCTGAAACACCACCCCCAGCACGACCCCCTACACTGCCCGAACACCACTGCACTGCCCTAAACCCTGAAACACCACCCCCTGCACGACCCCCTACACTGCCCGAACACTACTGCACTGCCCTAAACCCTGAAACACCACCCCCAGCACGACCCCCTACACTGCACGAACACCACTGCACTGCCCTAAACCCTGAAACATCACCCCCAGCAAGACTCCCTACACTGCCCGAACACCACTGCCCTAAACCCTGAAACACCACCCCCAGCAAGACCCCCTACACTGCCCGAACACCACTGCACTGCCCTAAACCCTGAAAAACCAGCCCCAGCACGACCCCCTACACTGCCCGAACACCACTGCACTGCCCTAAACCCTGAAACACCACCCCTGCACGACCACCTACACTGCCTGAACACCACTGCACTGCCCTAAACCCTGAAACACCACCCCCAGCACGACCCCCTACACTGCCCGAACACCACTGCACTGCCCTAAACCCTGAAACACCACCCCTGCACGACCCCCTACACTGCCCGAACACTACTGCACTGCCCTAAACGATGAAACACCACCCCCAGCACGACCCCCTACACTGCACGAACACCACTGCACTGCCCTAAACCCTGAAACATCACCCCCAGCAAGACTCCCTACACTGCCCGAACACCACTGCCCTAAACCCTGAAACACCACCCCCAGCAAGACCCCCTACACTGCCCGAACACCACTGCACTGCCCTAAACCCTGAAACATCACCCCCAGCAAGACTCCCTACACTGCCCGAACACCACTGCCCTAAACCCTGAAACACCACCCCCAGCAATACCCCTACACTGCCCGAACACCACTGCACTGCCCTAAACCCTGAAACACCACCCCCAGCACGACCCCCTACACTACCCAAACACCACTGCACTACCCTAAAACATGACCCCCTACACTACACAAACACCACTGCACTACCCTAAACCCTAAAACACTACCCCCAGCACGACCCCCTACACTACACAAGCACCACTGCACTACCCTAAACCCTAAAACACTACCCCCAGCACGACCCCCTACACTACACAAACACCACTGCACTACCCTAAACCCTAAAACACTACCCCCAGCACGACCCCTACACTACCCAAACACCACTGCACTAACCTAAATCCTAAAACACTACCCCCAGCACGACCCCCTACACTACCCAAACACCACTGCACTATGCTAAAACATGACCCCTACACTAAACAAACACCACTGCACTACCCTAAACCCTAAAACACTACCCCCAGCACGACCCCCTACACTACACAAGCACCACTGCACTACCCTACACCCTAAAACACTACCCCCAGCATGACCCCCCACACTGCCCGAATACCACTGCACTGCCCTAAACCCTGAAACACCAGCCCCTGCACGACCCCCTACACTGCCCGAACACCACTGCACTGCCCTAAACCCTGAAACACCACCCCTAGCACGACCCCCTACACTGCCCGAACACCACTGCACTGCCCTAAACCCTGAAACACCACCCCTTCACGACCCCCTACACTGCCCGAACACCACTGCACTGCCCTAAACCCTGAAACACCACCCCCAGCACGACCCCCTACACTGTCCGAACACCACTGCACTGCCCTAAACCCTGAAACACTACCCCAGCAAGACCCCTACACTGCCCGAACACCACTGCACTGCCCTAAACCCTGAAACATCACCCCAGCAAGACCCCCTACACTGCCCGAACACCACTGCCCTAAACCCTGAAACACCACCCCGAGCACGACCCCCTACACTGCCCGAACACCACTGTACTGCCCTAAACCCTGAAACACCACCCCCAGCACGACCCCCTACACTGCCCGAACACCACTGCTCTGTCCAAAACCCTGAAACACCTAGCCCCAGCATGACCCCCTACACTGCCCAAACACCACTGCACTGCCCTAAACCTTAAAACACAAGCCCCAGCACGACCCCCTACACTGCCCGAACACCACTGCACTACCCTAAACCCTGAAACACCACCCCCAGCACGACCCCCTACACTGCCCGAGCACCACTGCACTGCCCTAAACCCTAAAACACCAGCCCCAGCACGACCCCCTACACTGCCCGAACACCACTGCACTGCCCTAAACCCTGAAACACCAGCCCCAGCACGACCGCCTACACTGCCCGAACACCACTGCACTGCCCTAAACCCTGAAACACCATCCCCAGCACAACCCCCTACACTGCCCGAACACCACTGCACTGCCCTAAACCCTGAAACACTACCCCCAGCACGACCCCCTACACTGCCCGAACACCACTGCACTGCCCTAAACCGTGAAACATCACCCCCAGCAAGACCCCCTACACTGCCCGAACACCACTGCACTGCCCTAAACCCTGAAACACCACCCCCAGCAAGACCCCCTACACTGCCCGAACACCACTGCACTGCCCTAAACCCTGAAACACCAGCCCCAGCACGACCCCCTACACTGCCCGAACACCACTGCACTGCCCTAAACCCTGAAACACCACCCTAGCACGACCACCTACACTGCCCGAACACCACTGCACTGCCCTAAACCCTGAAACACCACCCCCAGCACGACCCCCTACACTGCCCGAACACCACTGCACTGCCCTAAACCCTGAAACACCTAGCCCCAGCATGACCCCCTACACTGCCCGAACACCACTGCACTGCCCTAAACCCTGAAACACCACCCCCAGCATGACCCCCTACACTGCCCGAACACCACTGCACTGCCCTAAACCCTGAAACACCAGCCCCAGCACGACTCCCTACACTGCCCGAACACCACTGCACTGCCCTAAACCCTGAAACACCAGCCCCAGCACGACCGCCTACACTGCCCGAACACCACTGCACTGCCCTAAACCCTGAAACACCATCCCCAGCACGACCCCTACACTGCCCGAACACCACTGCACTGCCCTAAACCCTGAAACACCACCCCCAGCAAGACCCCCTACACTGCCCGAACACCACTGCACTGCCCTAAACCCTGAAACACCACCCCCAGCACGACCCCTACACTGCCCGAACACCACTGCCTGCCCTAAACCCTGAAACACCACCCCCAGCACGACCCCCTACACTGCCCGAACACCACTGCACTGCCCTAAACCCTGAAACACCAGCCCCAGCACGACCCCCTACACTGCCCGAACACCACTGCACTGCCCTAAACCCTGAAACACCACCCCTGCACGACCCCCTACACTGCCCGAACACTACTGCACTGCCCTAAACCCTGAAACACCACCCCCAGCACGACCCCCTACACTGCCCGAACACCACTGCACTGCCCTAAACCCTGAAACATCACCCCCAGCAAGACTCCCTACACTGCCCGAACACCACTGCCCTAAACCCTGAAACACCACCCCCAGCAAGACCCCCTACACTGCCCGAACACCACTGCACTGCCCTAAACCCTGAAACATCACCCCTAGCAAGACTCCCTACACTGCCCGAACACCACTGCACTGCCCTAAACCCTGAAACACCACCCCCAGCAATACCCCCTACACTGCCCGAACACCACTGCACTGCCCTAAACCCTGAAACACCACCCCCAGCACGACCCCCTACACTACCCAAACACCACTGCACTAACCCTAAACACCATGACCCCCTACACTACACAAACACCACTGCACTACCCTAAACCCTAAAACACTACCCCCAGCACGACCCCCTACACTGCCACAAGCACCACTGCACTACCCTAAACCCTAAAACACTACCCCCAGCACGACCCCTACACTACACAAACACCACTGCACTACCCTAAACCCTAAAACACTACCCCCAGCACGACCCCTACACTACCCAAACACCACTGCACTAACCTAAATCCTGAAACACTACCCCCAGCACGACCCCCTACACTACCCAAACACCACTGCACTATGCTAAACAAACATGACCCCCTACACTAAACAAACACCACTGCACTACCCTAAACCCTAAAACACTACCCCCAGCACGACCCCCTACACTGCACAAGCACCACTGCACTACCCTACACCCTAAAACACTACCCCCAGCACGAC